>OW121686.1:9261605-10669712 GCA_933228735.2 Amblyteles armatorius
AAATTCCGTCTCCACTCTTCCCGCAGACCGAACAATTAAATCAAGCACAAAAAACATCTTCCCGAAAGACGAACGAAATCCTATTCTCCAGTACTATAATAGTCGTAACTCCGGGAATTAATAATTACGAATTAATAATGAAAACAATATACAAATGTATACGGACACAGGTATTAATACCTCGGATTGCATACGTCGGGTGAAAATTTGTCGGAGGGTTCGAGACCCCCCGAATGTGTTGCGGTTGCGGGGTTTCTCGTCGAGCCGAAACAGGCCACGAGAGAGCCGTGCGGCGGCACGATGGAGAGCGAGGGATGCTACCCCGAGCATTAGCTGGCAGAACGCGTGATAGCAGTGCACCTACCGATGAAATTAAAATGTAATTCCAGTTCTCTCTCACTCGGGCTCTCCGCATTGCACCCTCGTAATCTCCGCGCGGGTTTCGCCCCTCGCCCCAGCCCCTCTCCGCCCCCCCCCCCCCCCCCCCCCGCCGGCTAGTGTCGCGTCGGCAAATACGTACAGGGAATGCCAGAGAGCGACGAGAGAAGGAGGATCGCTAGGGATGGAAACGAAGGAAAGGGGATTCGCTCTCCTAGGCAGCCAGGAGAGTTTCCCGGAGCTCCCGATTCTCTGGATACGAGCTTAGCTACCCAGCGTCGGCGCGGTGTCGGCTCGGTGTTATTTGCATATTTTAATCTACCGGCAAAAAGTCGAGCGACCCTAGTTTTCCCATTAGTCTCTCGCTCTCTCGCCTCTCTTCCACCGTGTACCGTTTTCTCCCCCCCCCCCCCCCTGCCTGTCCCGCTGCCGCTGCGCTCTTCCGCCTTCTTGCGCCAAACACGAACCGCCCCAACCGCCGAAACTCCCCTCCAACCCCCGTGTCTGGCACACGCGAATAAACCCGCGGGGGTGCCTTCTCTCCGGGTTCTCCCGAGCTCGTACACTCTCCGCTACCTCTCTCCCTCCCCCTCAACGTCGAGAGAGTTGCCTCGTGAATTTTCGCATACATGTAAATGTCCCTCGAATCCCCGTCGCCCCTCCGCGAAATTTTACAATGTGGCAAAGTTGGGGACATCCCGCGAAGCCCATCTACTCCTCTCGACCCCCTCCGCCCCGCGCGTTATTATATCTGCCCGCCGACGAAGCTTCGTCCTCCGGTGATGAGAGCCGTAACAGGAGGCAGCGTTTTACCGTCGGCCGGTAAAATAATTGTCGAAAAATTTGGTACGGAAAACTCGGGACGAAATTGCGTTACCGCGAGCGCGAGGAGACACAGGCCTCCGGGTAGGCGAAATCTAAATCCATTTTCCGGGTCGGGTGGGTGGGGGAGCGGCCGCTCGACAAATTTCCGACTATATCGGGGGGTGGGAGAGCCCGTACGCAGGGTTTATCTGTGATGAAGCGGCGAGGAGGAAGCGAAGGATGGGAGGACGGAACGATGCCAGGCGTCAGGAAGCCAGCTCGCGCATTAATTGCCGGCGTATATCACGAGGCGAGCGGAGAAGCGTCCGCCGAAGCGTCGCGAGGGAGTCGCCGGGGGTGGAGGGTGTAGGGGGTGCGAGACATAATTTATACGGAAATAACGGTCGGCTTCCGATGGACGACGCAACGCTCTGACACGGTGCCCGACAACGACACCCCGATTTCCCTGCATCGTACATTCTGACTAACGGATCATTCTCGGAGAACCGAAAAATAATATACAAAAGCTAGGATCGAAATGTAAATAAAAAATAAAAAAACAGAAAAATATTTATTTTTTTTTAAGGAGATACGAGTTCGAGACGGAGAGTCGTTTTTGCCAGAGACTCCCCCCCCCCCCCCCCCCCCCCCCCCCGGAGGTGGAAAGAACGGGGTAAGCGGTGGTACGAAAATTCGACTGAACCCCGCTTGTGCGGTGGTTCTCTACCGCGCTGCTGTTTTCCTCTGTCTCGTTCTTCCTCGTCGGTGGAAGCCAACCTTTCCCTTCCTTTCTCTCTCTCCCGTTTCTCGGTTGGCTGCCACTTCGGGCGTTTCCACCCCTGCGCTCATTAAATCATTTGTTCTCCACTACCGACCACAACCCCCAACCATCTCCCCATACCGCGCGCGCACCGTACCAGCGGCAACGGGCAGCACGGGCCGGTAGCCCGCGGCCTCCTCTCACCCCCCTTTTTTCACCCGCCAACCCTCAAAGTCCCGCCGATCAACCCTCGCCGCGCGCCTCCTCTGTGCAATACCGAATTCTGTGCCAGGCCGCTACCGGCGGCGCGAAATATATATCGCACGAATTTCACGCTGCAACTACTCAGCCCTCCCCCCCCCCCCCCCCACCCCCCTACCCGGACCACCCCCTAACTACGGCGACGAATTGCTCTCGTCAGATCGTTGCGAACTCTTTTTATTTCGGAAAACCAACCACGGTGAAAATAGCAAGGCTTCTCGCCCTTTCATTCGAATTTTCACGCACCTTCGATATATCCGGACACAATAATGATTCGAAACTTTGTTACACGCATTCTCTGTTTTATCCCGTTTTGCTTCCTCGTGGAGGAAGCTTTGTGATGGTGAAAAGAAAAATTCGAGTTTTTAATGAAAACGTTTTCAGAATGGTCTAAAAAATCGAAAAATCACATTTAAAAAAAAATATCCATTACTCTATTTTTCAATTAGCGGCTATTTAGTTCTTAACTTTTTTTTTATATATTGTTTCCTAGCCTTTGAGAATAAAAATGTGCTGCATGGAGCTCGACGAGTATATCACACCTGACTGAGGGACATTATCCGACGTTACGGTATAGAAATCGTAGATCGCAGACTCGGGTGGAAGGCGAGCGGGAGAGAGGGTGTATGTATATATCTCTTGGGGAGACCGTGTTGTTACTTGAATGCGCGTTAAAGCTCGGATTATCCTCGCGGCTTAAATTCCTCATCGCTATATACATCTAACGCTATGCGTCAACCCCCCCTCCCGAAACGTTTCGAGTAACGCGCACCGCGCTTGCCAATGCTCATCCTCTTTGAAGCGAACCGAGTGACGGACGGACGCACGGACAGCTGCCCGGGAACAGATTACAGCGGCGGTGAGGGAGGGGCCGGGATGGTAATGTTATTAAAAAAATAAATAAAAAAAAATTCCCCGGTGCGCAAATTAAAATTCTGATGTTCGTCGGTCCGTGTTCAGAACGCTTGTGGTCCGGAAGCTGCGGCAACGTTCCTGCGGCGAGATTCCGAACGGAGATTCGATGCCGAGGGTGATTACGAAAGAGGAGTTAAAATTTCAGCGAAACAGTCCGCAAGGAAAAGCCTTGATATCCTGGCTGTGATATCGAAGTTTCGATTAACAATGTCGATAAGGCGAAAACTTATTATCGGCAATTAATTATCATTGAGGATTTATAAAAAAAAAAAGCTTATCTGGCAGGTGTTATTCACCGTAGTCAGATTTAAAAATATTTGAAAATCACCGCAAAGCGATAGCAATTCTTGTACGAATACACAGATCAGATCTACAATCTTACTGAAAACTTTTCTGTGCCAGTTAATAAATGATAAAATTAGATTCAATTGTTGTTTTTATTTTTTTTTCTTTGGCACAAAAAAAAGGTAAAACAATCTCGTCATGGTCGCTCAATTCTATGAAATCAGCCTTCGCAGTCTTGCCCATTGGCCTGTATTTATCCACTCTATCCCATCTGATCGCGCGGTCCGGTGCGTTAAAAAAAATAGTTTGATTAGGTTCGGACTATATCGTCGAGGTGAAAATTTCGAAATGACTTATAGAGTTATTAACGCGTCGGCGGTACGCTAATTAAGTACGCGTCATCGGCGTGACACGAACTATAGGGAAGCCCGTCACCGTCCCTTTCATTTTCCATTTTCAGCAGAAGCGCGGACCTCGCGCTCGGCACCGAGAGTAACCCGAGGCCCCCCCCTAGCGCGGGGCCGGCGACTCTACCGGTTTGCTTTTTTAATCAACGCTTCCCACCAGTCATTATAAAGCTCGTTCAAAGCCCCATAACTCTCGAGCTGACTGTTGACGGTGCGCGGCATGCATTTCCTCGCTCACACAGGAGGATCAGAGCGACAGGGAAAAAAGAACATAAAAAAAGAGGAAAAAAAAAGCTCGCACGAGCGAGAGGAGCACAAGAGGGGCTCGGGGTATAACAGGCGACGACGACGTCGGTGACGCGAACTCCGGCGCTGTAAAAATTGCAAAAGAGAGCCTACTCTCCCGTCGTTATGGATAGCCCCGTATATTTTACAGCGTTAACGAGTCCCGTCGTTTTGTCGAGACTATAAACTCTCTCCATGTCCAGCAGCCGCGCTACCCCGTACGATTGCACCGCTGAACGGACGCGGACGGATGGTTCATCTACCTTTATTTCTACCTTTTTTTTATTTGATTTTTTTATCAACGTCCGCCTCTATCATCGGACCTACATCCCGAGTGCACGAGGCTGCTGTCGACGTTTAAAATTACCGTGTAGATCCGCGCCCCCGCGAGCGGTACCGCAAACGCTTGTAGACCTCATCGTGCGTCGAGGGATCGCAAAAGAATGAAATTTATAACGCGATATTAAAGCGAATGCCCCGCACGGATGGCTTACGCGACGGTTCGGATTTTCGTTAGTCACGAGTTGTCCCCTCGCCTCTCCCGGGGGAGCGTCTTGAGACGTACGCCTTCTTGAATACCGTTATGCTAACGAGTGTCCTGGGAGTGTGACGAGAGTGGATGCTCTCGAACTGCGTCCCGCGGCGAGACACCTTCGATATTGACTTTTCTAATTAGAAGCCAGCCACCCGGAACGAATTGCTCCGGCGAGAGACAGAGAGGAGAGAGAAAAAAAAACTCCCTCGATATCTTTCTCACGATTTTTTTTCTCTTGACTAGAGAGAGCTTCGAGAAGAAAAAAAATTAAAAAATTAAAATTAAAAAAAAATTAGAACTTCCTTCCACCGCGAGGACCCTCCAGGGAAACTTGGAATCTCGTTCCGCCTCCTTGACTTTGGCGAAGTGTATCGATAAATTATTTATTTAGAATCAATTCCCGCTCACCGCGAAATGATGTTAATTGTATGATAAATTCGAATCAGAATACAAAATTTTTGTAATAAATAAAAATTTACTCGACGGACAATGATATCCCGAGTGAAACTGCACTGCTCTCCGTTTCGAAGGTATCGAAATTTTTAATGATGAAAATTTAACTACCTGTCGCTTTCGTGAAAGTGTCTCGCACTCTTGCCGGCTACAGGGTGGCTGCGAAAGGGCTGTCGCGGCCCGCGAAGCCTCGGCCGGCCCGCTCTCCACACCGGAGGGATTTCGCTCGAAAGAGGTGAGCCAAGGATTATCCGGCAGGATGGAGGCTATCCGCCCTCCGGCAAAGCTCTCGCTGTCTCCAGGCTTTTTCTTTTCTTACGCCCGTACCCCGTCCGGGTACTCTCCCGCCCCTCTCTTCTCCCACGAGAGGCAAACTCGTACTTCCTATTAAACTCGTTTAAGTAACGGAAACCGATAACGTCGACCATTGTCCTCGTTAAAGAACACTTTCAGCCCTCGGATTATACAAGCTTATATATATATATATATATATATATATATATATATATATATCTCCGCATATGTATATATATATTATATTAAGAATCATTATTCTGATACAAATTTCGAAATTTTCTGCATCCACTCAGACACGTGTAGTGTCGATCATAAATTCATCACCTAACCGCACAGCTCCAGTGTAGTCAAGATTCACGAATCGGTTCGTGTACCTGTCCGCCCGGACTATGTCGTGTCCTGTCCAAATGTACTCGTCGTTATCCTCTCCACCACTCTCGAGGATATCAGAACATATCCCCCGCACTCCCCCGATATACTCGGTGGTGCTTACATATGCGCCGACGCCCCGAGCTTAAGCCTCGCCCGTTCGGGTTAATGGGGACGCTTAACGTTCCCGCTTCGTCCTCGACCCGCCTTCCCCCTTAAGGCCCGTCAGTAGCACCGTAATGGCAGAGAGCGAGCGTCCTCCGTAATAGGAGAAACGGATTTGCCTCCGCACGATGATATATTCGTTTCATTAGCCAGGCTTAGCGGTACGTGTTTGCCGGGCTTCCTATAACGTACACCGTTACCCCGGTAGAGGCGGCACGCTGTTTCTCAATCCCGTCCAGCTATCTCTCCTCCTTGAAACCCGTTCGGTTGTCCTTCGAGAAGATAGGAGACTGGAATCTCCTGATATCTCCCGCGGCTCGGGCGAACGGTCAGGGACCTCTATGGAATTCGGGCCCCGAGCCAGAGAGTACGTAAGAGTGGCGAATATTACCCAGCCTCGGCACCAGCACGTAAATCAATGATGGTGCAAAGTGGACGAATACCAGCCGGTACAGTGTAAAAAAAAAAAAAAAAAAACAATCTTTACATACAATAAACTTTCCTCGTAAAAAAAAGGACAATTTTTTTTGTTGCTTCTACATTTTTTGCTTAAAAAAATTATGTAAAGTAGTTTCTAATATGAGCTCTGTGGCCAAGAATAAATTGCATGAGGGTGCAATGTAAAAATTTCAATTCTCGCGCTTGCTTATTTCCGTCAATGAGTCGTATTGAAAAAAAAAAACTTGGATCTAGGTTCGAAGGACACAAATCTGGGACGAGCGATGATAAAAAAAAGAAACAAAAAGGAATGGTACGAGAGAGGTAATGCAAGAAAAGTGAGAAGATAGCCGTCGGCTGCTATACCGGCAGCATTAGGGAAATTGAAACGGTTTTCTTTATCTGCTCGAATACTCGTCCGTGCAGGAGTACGGATGGGATGGTGGGTGGTTCAATTCGTGTCTAGTCTCTCTGCGGAGGATGGCGGTGAAGATGCCCAGGGGGAGGGGGGAGGAGGGGGGAGGGGGGGGGGGGTGGGTCACCGTTGAGGTCGAGAACGGTAGCGAATCTCAGTTCGTATCTCTTATTCGCCTATATTCCTCGCCTCCCGAGACCCTCTTTTCCCTCGTCACTCTCATTCGCTTTCACCAACCCCCAACGAAATCCCTTCTGTCGCCTCTGTCGGCAAGGGGCGAGGGGGTGGAGACGATGCCGTCGTCTCGCGAAACTTGAAATTCATTGCCGGATGTCGTCCGCGCAGGGGTTTCGACCTGCTCCGCAGAGAACTGGAATCGCGGTGTCTCCGTATGCAGAAGTCGCGGGATAGAAAAGCGAACGGGCTCTCGTGTATAGAACGTGAGCCAGGAAGTAAAAAAAAAAAATAAGTAAATGAAAACTCGAGATTTTTCACCCATGAGAAGAAAATTCCCGCGCGAGAAGGAGCACACGTCACCTTTCGCTTTCGCTCCGGCGTTTCCGCTTCTTCGCGAGAAGACGAGGAAGATGAAGAATGGAATAAAAAAAATCTCTCCCTCGCAGAATGGAATAATTTTTTTTCGCACGAATGCCCGTCGCGTACCGTCTGTGCGTATCGACCAGAGCGAAAGAAACATATTCGAATGCGGCATGGATAAATATTATCTTTGCTTCGCCGTTCGTCAGAGCGTCGCCAAGGTCTGTGTACAAACACAGAGAAAGCGTCCACACACCCGTTTGTCATACATCCATAGAGAGAGGGTCCTTTGAGAGCCACTGGCGAACCGGGCGAAGACTCGGGGCGACGTGCGAGAACGGAAATAGGGGATGAAACGGATGAAAGCCAACGGCGACCCGAACGTGACGCTTCGGGTTCCACACCGCAAAGAAACAGAGAGAGAAAATGGGGACCCGAGCAGCGACGAAAGAGAGATTCAACGTTCGCCAGACTTCGGTCACAGGCCGGATAGAGACAAGAGAAGTAAAATAAAAAAAATAAATAAAAAAAACACATAAAAAATAAATGAAAAAATAAATCTCGAGCGAGCCTGCGGCCAGACTTTCTTATGGCTCGTATGTATAACTTATGTTTCACGTGACTTATAACTGCAGACACACAGTCCCACGGGCGAGATCTTTTCTTTCGTATCATACGATTCCTTTCTACGTCCACATAAATATTTACAATAAATCCACGGACCCGTAAATCCGAATGCCCGTAGGCCGAGAACTCTTCCTTCAACAATTTTTCTCTAAGACAATAATAATAACGATAATAATAACAATAACATACAACTCTAGTAGATAAATGTGAGCGATAGTGCCGACGATGAATCTCATTGCGGATCGACGAAAGTGTGGGATAGAACGTTTGACGCCTGGACGGATATATAAAGGAGCGGAGAAACGAGGGCGGTATGCGGTAGCACACAGCAAGGGTTGCGTATCTGCTTTGGTATTCATGCTGACAGGTTGCCTTTATTGACTGTGGATAAACCCCGTCGGGGGTAACGTAGTGGTAGCTGCGCGATGGCTGGGTAGCTGTGCCGCAGTAGTGGGAGTCGGGCAGTGACGGTGAATATATCACAACCCGCTCCCCCGTAGCTGTTATATTCCACCTCCGGCGACTCTTCTCTCACATAAATAAATATACAACTGGTATATCGCCATAGGAGTAGAGCCGATACACTCGTACGGGCGAAGGAGAGGGGGGGATCGTTGGGGGGGGGGGGGGGGGGGGAGTATACGCAGTATAATATACTTCATCGAGAGGGATAAGCATCCGTGGGTCCTCCGCACGAGGTTGGATCACGTATCGCGAATATATCGAGGTACGGTCTCCGCGCTCCCTCGCTCGCTGCGTTGCTAGTGTGGCGAATGCCAATCTACTCCGAACCGTCGATGTATTTCGATTTATACACCGCGGCGCGGTTACGTGCGGGCGAGGTAAACGTACGTGTACGCATCCCACGTACGGTCATGGACGAGGAGAAACTCTATCCGTATGCGAGGCTCGTTGGGCCTCGGAGTCACGAGAGAATCCGTAGGGATGCGTGTACATGACTGTATATGCGATGCGCGAACGGAGGAGCGACGATGATGAGAGCGGGCCATTGCCCGGGGAATCGGAGCGAGCAACTCGAGAGGCCGGAGTTAGGGGCTCTTTGGTTTCGCAAACTCTCGAAAATCAAACCGTCGATATGCGTCGAGGCTGCTAGACCGTGGAATTCAGTGTGTCTTTTATCGCACGGTTACACAGTTCCACAGTTACACAGTCCCCCAGTTTGTCAGTTCCAGCTCTCGAATTCGAGCTCTGTGAAGTCTCGGATTATAGCGAAAATTAGCCGCACGGAATGGAGAATGTACATGGAAATATACGAAAAATATATTTTCATGGTGGAAAAATAAACGTTTCGACGTTTATATATCGCATACATTTATTTCACTCGGTGGGAAAACTGCGGTTTTTGCGCACGCTTCGCGAAAACCTCAATTTTCACACCGTGCGAAATAAAATTTTGTTGGATACTCGTGCGAAAAACGTTTCCTGAATTCGTGTGATTGCGACAGTCACCTTCCTCTCGTGATGCAAACTCACGCTCGGCAGAGAAAGTTTTTTCGCACACGTATCGAAATGTACAATTTTTACATGCATGCATCTTTTTCATGTGCGCTATAACCTCAATTTTTTTTTTTTCATTGTTCTCCGGACGCAACGAGAATATTCATCGAAAGCTAGTTAGAAGTTCGTTATCGGATACAGTGGATACAATGATAACAGCAAAGTGACAAAACATCCTGTAACACAGACACCATGTTAATCACGAGACAAAACGAGTGAGAATTTTTAAGCGCTGCAACGCCCTCGTTTGCTTCTCCCGCAGGGTATTTTTTCCCCCTCCCTTCGACTGTTATCGAGAGCGGGGTGTAACGTTGCGAAAGGTACGTAACGCGATAACAACCGTCCGATAAAGCGCAAGTTATGACACTTTAGGGAGAGAAAACATAGAAGTAAGCGACGCTCTGGGAAAACGAACTCTCCCTCTCGCTTTATATCGCGGTCTGCGTTAGAAGGGCTTTTTTATTTATTTCTTTGCTTTCTTTGTCTCCCTTTTACCGTGTGGTTTGCCTGTGAGCGTTTGCTCTCGACCATCCACACGAAAACCTTTTCGCCTGTACGAATAAAAAAAGAAGAAAAAAAAAAAACGACGAAGAAAACTCGACTCGATTTTTATTCACGCGGGGGTAATGGCGTTGCTGTATATTGCGTTAAGTGGCGCAATGAAATGTAAAATATGCTTGTTAGCGCCACGTTAGAGGGAAGCTACCGTTCGGTTGGCCGCTCGGGTTTCGTGTGCCCTTCGGAGAACGCGAGCGGTGCGCGCAGGAAGAAGCTAATGGAAAGAGTAGCAAAAAAAATAGAGGTAGGGGCGTTAGGGAGAGATCGAGAGAACGAGAGGGTAGTTTGTAGTTCGTGTGTATAGTTACACGGAGTGAGCCTCCCCACCTCCGGGAGGAAGATATGTAGCCGGCGAAATACTCGTCTGGCGCTTTTATCAGGCTCTCCCATACATTCGGCTCTTCTCCTATTTCACCTCGTGGAGACTTTCTCTCTATATACGAGAGTCCCCAAGAAAACACGTTTCTGGAACGCTGTAATAAAAGCTCCATACTCTCGACGAGCTTTCGCGCAACGAGCTCGCGAAAAAGAAAGAAAGAAAAAATCCTCCTCGACTCTCTGTAATTAACACACAGAGGAGAGACACTCGGAGATGTGTAATCCTTCAGAGTTGAACAGCACGTCGCCGGTTCGTCAAGAGTCGTCGTTCAAACGATAAAGAAGCCCCCAGCGAACTAACTGTACTGCGCCGTCGGACCATGAACGACCTTAACCACTTGCCGGCACTAAACGTTCCTCTAAACGAGAATTATAGGCCTGACTACAGTTATCTTTTTTTTTTTTTTTTTTGGTTCTCCATGCCCTCGTCGGCACTCTGGGTTGTTCGTTCGCTCTTTTGCACCGTACGGTGTCTCACTTTACATACAATTACAATTTGTATCGGTATGGCCCGGGGGGGGGGAGGGGGGCGGAGAGCGTCGGAGAGCTGTATAGAGGTCGGAACGTAATTTTCCACCCCTGCGCTGCAGACTCGGTTACTCGCTTGTTCCTATGGGGCTATATTCCGCTATACATACCGTTATATCACTAGACGTGCCGGTGGCTGCAGAGACCTTACAACGGCACGTTTTACCCAGGTTGTCGCGCCCGACTCTTTCTTCCTCGCTTTCTCTCCTCTCCTCGTTTTCGAGAAGTTACGGCCCGAAATGAAAGTCCCCGCGGGTGAGCGGGTCCGAATCCTCGCGTCGCTGTACTTAATCTTCTCGCACACGCAGCTTCCCTTCTCCCTCGCTCTCGCTCTCGAGCTTTCATTTCATTTATCGTCTCTGCCACGTCCCGCTTACTCGAAGAGGGAAGAAAAGCAGCGAACGAGGGACCACCTGAAAAATAGAAGAAAAAAAAATCAAATGTGTAAAGCCAGCGAGAATTTTCAACGCGTACAATTTTTCTTTTCCGAGAGCCCGGGGAGACCCGAATTAACGCGCACGCTATGAGTGTAAGAAATAAATATAGCCGACATCCAGCGTGTTGAACGGAGGTAGAAATAAAAACCTGAATTCTCCCGTAAACGGTCAAAAAATGTTTGTAGTACCGTAGATCTCTTATCCGCAGAGCTTCACTATTTTTTTGTCTTTATCTTGTTAACTTTACAAATTTCACGAGTCAAGCGGATGTCCATTGAATTCGGACAAAAAAAAAAAAGTATATTATGCCACAAGGGAGCTGAAAAAACACTTCCTTCCCGAGTGGCATAAGCTATTTTTCCATGACAAAACTGTTCACAGCAGAGACGCTTTTTTCTCCGACTCTACACAGAACGCGATTCACTACAATTTCGACTCAACCCAAGTTCGACTCTACACATTCACCGACTCACACCCCACTTAACGCGTCAATCAGTAACAATGATCGTCATCCCTACTTTATCGGTGCAGTTGGTTGTGTAAAGTCGGGCTCTGTAGAAACACCGTACTGGCTTCCAACCGTGTAAAAAAAAGCCAACTTTAAAGCATACAAATTATAAGAGGAGACCCATATATTTTGAATGTTAAAAAAAAAAACATTTTCTACTCAAAAATATTCATCTACTTTATATTCTACTCAAATATCGTGTACCTCTGGGGATAAGAAATATTTGTTGAAGGTAATCTTTTTAGCTGTCTATATCCGCAAGTTTGCGTGTCGTGTGCATATTTATCAACGGAACAGTCTCGCCCATCACCGACACCGTAGAGTTACCTAGCGGAACGGTGACTGTCAGAGGGAAAACCAAAAGTACACAGAGGGAAAGAGTAGAACGAGGTGAGAGAGGGTAGGAGGGAGAGAGAGAGAGCGAGAAAGTCGAATCCTCCGTGTCGGGAATATATAAACAATGTGTTTTAATTAGAGAAGTCAGCGGCAGTAGTAGCGGGTACCGCGAGGTGCTTCACCGGGCTTTCTACCGCCGTAGCGTTTCCAGCCACCCTCGATGAATGCGCAATTGTTGTCCACCGCAGCAGCTTTTGCTTCGCTCCGAGCATGCCCTCGCTCTTTCCTTTTCTCTTTCTCTCTCCGACCGGGCGGCCGCACGCGCCTTCCGACAGAGAAGGCCTTCCTCTCTACAATTTCCGGTACTTGTATACTCGCGGAGTTAGATGTACGAGCAGCCGGTGCACTCGAACGGAGAGGGAGAACGAGAGGGAGGGAGAGAGGGTGCGGCCAGCCAGGGGTAGCAGAAACCGTCGGACATTGCTCGGTACACTCGGCACCTAGTTTGTCCCGGCGACGAGACTCGCCGAGGAGTACATACTCGGCTGGGGAAACAGCCAACGAGTTTGTCTCGAGGCCCCCGCGGACGCGTCCTCCGGTCAAAGCGGTCTCTCCCCCGGCTACATATATTATTTCCGGCTCTCTTACCCTCTTACCCTCTCCGTCGCCGCGTTGTTTCTGTAACTCGAAAACTCCACGGCTTACTCGCCCAGTGCAAACGCCTCGGAGGCTATCAAAGCAACGCTCGCGCTCGTCCCTTCGCCCGTCGGTTTATGCGTCCCAAGTAGGGCTTTTCCACGTGGCCGCTGTGCAAACTTCGTCACGGAAGCGTAACACTCGCCGAGCGATGCCTCTCGTTCGCCGGAAAGCCCTCGAATGAAAAATCCGTTCCGTCCACCGGCGGATCTTCGCATTCTTCGCATGACCCGTCGTGCGCGGACGAGGACGCGCTGCGAATCACCTGCATAGGTGATTCGCACCGCGTATGCAAAAAATGAAAACGTGTTTATTAGAATACGATGAGGAAGGCAAACTGCGCGACTTGTTTGTTTAATGCGGAGGGTCGGGGCTTCCCTGCGAAATACTTTTGCGGGGAATTGTGATTTCGCGGCGCGAGGGTGAAAAAGAGCTCGAGGGGTGGGGTGGGAGAGGAAAAAAAAACATTGTCGTGACGGAGGACCGGAAGAACCTGTTTAAGCCGTAAACGTGTCCTGTACCTGTGCGCTGGCTCACCGCACGTGATCATAATGCCGAGAGCGCGAGAACGTAACCCGGGGTGCCCGGAGCTTCCAGGAAGGGAAGTTCTCTTCTTTCTGCTCCCCGTCGAAGCTCCGCTCCCTGCTGAGAGCCGACGACCGGATGAACACGTGACTGGGCTACGTAACGCGGCAACGGCGCCGCACAGCCACCAGAAGGGAAACGGGCTGAGCAATGCTGGCGGAGCCCATTGTCGCTGCTTCCTGCACAATCCTATCTATGGTATATACAGCCCGGACCTATACATGTATGGGTCGCCCTATATATCTACCCATACGTAATTCCTGTACTTCGTTTATGCATCGACTCACCACGGGTCTCCGTGTGAGTCTCCGCCTGAGCCTCTGTGTTAGCGTCCAAGGACCCGTGTTACCAGTTTAACAGTGAATTATATCGGTTACTATCTTTTCACCGGTCCAGTAGCTGGTTACGTTACCGATTATTTTTGGTACATTACGTCCGATAACACGGACGATTAATTTGGTACATTCATTTTTAAAAATTTGTTGTACGAGTGTGGAAGAACTTGGGTCGCGAATTTTCCGGTAAATTATAGAAGTTCCATTTTTTCACCGATTAAGTTTAGGAAATGGCATCCGCTAAAACTGTCGATCATGAGTTTGCAGCCTTGAGGTTCGCCTCGTAGTTCACAAAAGAAGTCCTACTCAAGTTGAGAAAACACATCATATTAGGGGTGGACCTCGATAAAAGATAGTTGACAGCCATGGTCGAGTACCTTGCTATTTAACCGTTTGCTCAACGACCCATATCACTAACCAGGGACGCCGGGCGTACTTCGTGGTACACTAATGTTCATGAATGCCTGGTCAGTTTTCCTATGGCTCCTATAGCGGCCCTATTCAGATCGCCCAGGCATTCATGAACAGCTTCGTACGACAGATATCTGGGCTGCATTCGATTCAGGTGTATACGGTGCATCGTCGTACAGTTATGGCAACAAATTTATTACGATGATCAAGCGAAGCGGTCTGGATACTTAGGTGACGATGATGCCGGCGGTTCCGGTATCTCTCGTGCTATTCGGCGCAACGGTTATTGCCTTGTTTATATGGCCACGAGAGAGGTATACACGAATGGACGTTATGGCACGATCCAAAGCTCTCTCTACCTCTCGCTCTCACCCAACTATCCCACACGCACGTACAGGCTTCTCCGGACCTCGATGCAGCGGTAACGTCGACGGTTCCGGGCATTTAGTCCTCCTCACACGTGCTCACTTACGGAAATTCTGGGACACTGAACACGCCGTGCGTGTGTGTGTGTGTGTATGCAACCTTGCGTACGTACACTCGAAGCGACGGGCGGAGGGAGCCGTTTCAGTTGTGTTTGCGTTCTCAACGAAACACGTTCGCGATTTCCCCGGGCTGATCATCCCAAGCACCCTCCGGGGCTCGCGCACGGTTAGAGGGCGCTGCGTGTTGCGCATAGACGTAACCCAGGCGCGACGCTGCCGGAGCGCGTGTGTACTAAACACACAATTCAAACATCCTTGGATTGCAAATTACCCATTATACATTTGTGTACCTTGCGCGTTTATGTATCGTACGTAATATTCGCGACGGCAAAGGAACATTTTCAGTGATAACGTTACGAGCTTTGCTTATAATATATTTTTGTAGAAAGGATTTGATAAACAATCGATGTTAATCAAGGAGGTTAATTGGCTGGCCCGATATGGTAACTCCTCCATTGGTTGAGTATTTACCGTTATTTACCACACACCGAGGACCGTATATCAAATGGACACATCCAAAGCCGACACGAAGGCAGTAAATTTGAGCACGCAAACAAATGACCTGTGCACAAAGCCAAATCTACACCGAGACGGTGCACAGACTGCCAATTGAAACCTCCTAGAACTGATCACACGACAAGTCAACACAAGTGCAGATTGCTTCGCGTCACTGAGTCAAATGCCCATGTCTTATGGTGACAATATAAGAGGTGCTAGGTCGCAGTGCAGTACCAAGAGCGCGTAATTCAAGCATGATCATTTTGATGACACTTTGGGTAACTCGAGAATAGCTTGTCTGAAGTATGCGGTCATTTGTATACAGTTGTGGCGTATTCAGTTGGTAGTATCGTCACTGTCTTCGATGTAGAGTTGATTCGGTTTTACAGCCTATTCGTGGTCACATTTTTGTGTGCCCACACGCGCGGTGTACAGCCATCGTGTCAAGTTGCCTTTGTGTCGACTTTTTCTGCGTCCATCTGATATACTGCCCACTCCGAGTGTTAATTTACTATTTCGAAATACGACGCTCACTTAGTATTGACAAATGAACCGGTACGTGCATGCGCAGCTCCAGGGTCGATGTATATAGGCTGGGTTTTTTTTTCTTTGTCCTGTGTTTCTTTTGCGGAGGGAACAAGAGTCAGCGGGTGGATTCCGGCTTGAAGGGCGAGTGTCGTGGACCCTCGCGCCGTACCGGGCGAACACCAAAAGGGAGCTGGCTAAACGAGAACGGAGTATCGCCAGCCGGGTTAATCTACTTGGAAGTGAGACGAACGACTTGGCATATAACACGCTCAGCGTGTACGTGCGGAGAAGGAACGAATTGGCGACAATTTGTCCCGCGAAGTGGGGAATATAAAGAGAAAGGTACCCCTCCCCTACCTCCTCCGCCTCGCGAGGGTGGACAGCGGAGGGAAGTATACAGTTGAGGGCGAAAAAGAATGCTTGCGCGATGTTAACTGCGACGGTGGTAAATGCGAAAGAAATTACAAAAAAAAAGAAAAGAACCGTGCACCAGTGAGAATAAAGAAAATTATTAAAATCAGCATTACCGGTGCAGAATTGCGTCGGTGGACGAGGGGGACTGTTCACGGGCCATTTATACGGGTATATATATCTCCGTATGTACTCTACCGTGAGGAAAGTTAATGCAAGAATAATACCGGCAATTAGATAACAGAGAAGATCGTCGGGCGTGGGGGTACGAGGGTGGAGGTTGGAGGGAGGGGGGGGGGGGGGGGGTGAAGGGGTGAACTTGACTGATTGCACGAGCGTCGAGACCTGAAGTTGAGTTTAACCAAGTAGCAGCTTGAAGGAAGTAAGGAAGGAAGTCGCTCGAGCAACGCTCCCTTGCCTTACCCGCGCATCGCCCCCCCCCCCCCCCCCCCCCCCCCCCACTGGTACACCACGGTCTGCTCGAGCGATCTAATTGATCTAGTCGAGCGTGTCGGAGAGGAAACGAGACGACTCCCGGGCGAGACCTCGTTTTCCTTGTTCCGAAACGACGGAGTTGGGTTAATCGTCCCCCATCTCCCTTGCCCCCCTCCGATTTCTCGATCATTCACCAGCCGCTCTTTGCTACTGCACAGATATACATAGATACCCGACGGTTATATACGTATGTATAGGCGATGTAGGCCGGGTTCCCGTATAACAGACGGTGTCTCGAGTAACTCATGCTTGTACCGTGCCACCCTTCGCTACCCCTTCCGCTTTGCAGAGTCTTCTCCGGGCATAGCGGAGCGGACTAGAATCGCTAGCTCCGTTCCACACTTTATACCCCGACCTTCCGGCAGCTCGGTGAGAAGGGACCGAGAGCGAAGCTCGAGACCATGCCGCGGGTTGCGCAAGGCAAATCTCCGCGCTCCGTGGCTGGAGTTTCTCGGGCCGAGGGAAGAGAGGAAGACGCCGGGCCCCGAGAGAGCGCCCTTGCCAGGAAATGCGAAGGGCGCATGGCGAACGCGCCCGTTGTTGCCGAGACGACAGGCTCGCGACGGCTGCACAGAAATTAATATAAATCTGATCCTCTCTCGGCCGTCGGAGCTCTTAGGTACCCCGTTATACAGCTGCATTGTCTCTTACGCAACAAGGGCGTCGCAACAACCTCTCTCTCTCTCTCTCTCTCATTGCCCTTTCCCAGCAATCCGGGCGTGAGAGGCAAACGGGGTACGGCATCCCGACATTAATTTATACGACGGAACGAAAATCGCGGGTGAACACGCAGTTGCGTCTCTCGACCCGGTATAACACGATTTAAATACATAAAATGGACATCGAAAATGGCCCGATTATTTTTATACACGATTGATCGATAAAAACCAAGAGCCAAGATAATTTGACAGATAAGGTGAACGGCCCAATTACTGACTACCTGAGCTCCCCGTGGCATTGAAAATAAAAGAAGATTGTTGAAAACAGAGGAGGTGTTGAACTAAAACAAGTATCATTTTGTCGATGCTTATTCAATTACATGATGCACAATATAAAAAATGTAAAAAAAAAAATTGAGTATGTCGGACATAAATAGATAAATCCTTTGAAACGTTGCCTCCCTGTAAGACAGTATGTCGAAGACAACTAACGGAGGAGAATTCCCGCGAGCAACCGCGAGAATAGCCAGATTGCCGTGATAAATTTTCGAGCCGTGAGAGACCCTGAGAGAGATCTGCGGTGGAAAAAAAAAGAAGTACCTGCGCCATTGCTACACGGTCTCGAAAACCAGCTGACGCGTCCTTCGTGTACAATCCGAACCGTTCATTTTCCACAGACTCACACCGTAAATACGAAACGACACTCGATATCCCGAAACTGTCTCTTTTCCCTATATCCGCCCGTACATGCGCCACACTGTACACCCTCGCCGTTCCGACAGTGCGAATACGTGCCCGACCATTCACCGTCGAACTCATCCCCGCAAGCTCACACGCGCGGTTTAACCAAGCGTGCCATTACTTTTCTCACCACGAACACACGGGAGCTGTGCCGCGCGGCGTGCAGCAGCGTATAGGAATAAAGAGTAGTTACCTATACACTTAGCTTCGAGAACCGACCAACCAACGCGGGGCGCCTCTATCGGTGTAAGGTCTTCCTCGATTTACGCTCAACTAGAAATTGCATTATATTAAACGAACACTGAAAAAGACGACGTCACGACAACTGAACACGTATTTTCGGTATAACGTCCGTTCCGGCCGAAAATTGGAATTTTCGAAGCGGAAGTGACGAATTTCCATTATTAGGTCACTTCCGGTCGAAATATTAGATTTTCAAGCCGAAAGTGAAGTATTTCCGGTACAAAGTCACTTTAGGTCGAAAAAATGAGATTTTAAAACCGTAAGTAACGTATTTTCAGTGAGACGTTACTTCAGGTTGAAAAATGCGCTTTCCGGACCGGCAGTGACGAACAGGATGCCCAACCGTCGAGTCGCTTGGTGCAGAGCTGACTAGTGGTAAAATGTTGCATGCTCACTTTCACGGTGTAAGACTATTCCTGTTCAGTTGTCATGGTGTCGACTTTTTCGGTGTTCATCGGATGTACAGTGCTCGATAAACAGCCTGGATAAAAATTGTATAAACAGCCGATAAAGTCTGTGACAGAAGCACACACAGATAGTTCACAGTACGCTACAGCCTCCTTCCGCCGTTGTAAAGCTTCGAAGAGCCAGAGTGTTCTACCGTGTACACACAAAGAAATACAAAACAGAGTTGCTCCCATAGGCGAATGCAAACAGAGCGTAACACCCGTTTTGCGCGACACAGTGTGTACTCCATACAAGGAACGCGTACAGCGCATTAGCCACGTGACGTCGATGACAGAGGTAACATGGAAAACGTAGCACACTTGCCCGAACAACATTTGCACATAGAAAAGCTTAGCGCGAGCGTTTGTTTGCGGAAATGGCAAGGGAGAAATTCGCAATCCTCCAGTCCCCCGATGTTACGCGGCGCTACCTCGCGATAATACTGTGCTGCAATTCAGTGGAAACATACACGGCACCGCTCAGAAACACAAGGCCGCTCATCCCCCACGTTTTACACCGTAAACGGTACGGTGGACGCGACCTTCCGTTTCTCAATAGTCGGCAAACTGTTATTCACAGTGGATGCAGATGTGAGCTTCCATTGTACTCGGATCTTTACGCAAATTGGACTAAAACACAAAGTACGCGTATGCGAGTAGAATTTATATAAAGAGCGTGGAATCCGAGGTAAGCTGCTGGAACGTACAAACTCTCCGACTCCCCTCCACCGGTCGATCCTCCAATGCAAGAACCTATGTGCCTTTAACGCTGCCGGAGTTTCCGTATTATCCCGTACCGTCGGAGAACAGCAGTTTGGAGGATGAATTTGGCCGGGAGTCCGTACGCCGGGTTAGGACGGTGCGACCGGCGTACACTGTCACTGGCAACAGTGGACGAGAGGCGTCGACGGGAGAGAAACTGAACTCTGTAGACTCGGTTAATTAACGAAACCCACATGGGACGCGGCGGCAGTCAGGACGGGACTTCGAGTTCCGTGTCACCTCGACCTTCCCTCGCAACTGCTCATCCCTCCGAAGCAGGACGGGAGGGGTGGGTTTGTCCACTCCGTGGCAAATGCCTCCGCTACCCAAAAGAGCCTCCGCAGCGCCGGAGACCGCGCGGCTTTCTGGATAAAACGTAACCTCGAAACTATGCCTTCCTCCGCGATACACGGAATAAATTAGCGTGGCGCTACGATCGATCGTGCACCTCCTCCATTGTGTCGCATAGTTTCGGTCGGGCGGTAGTCAAACGTATTCTGTGTACACCGGGTGAATAAGTTATTTTGGAAGAGCCGTTTCGACCTCGGGCTGCGGTGTATGCATGTGTGTACCGTAATTCGGAAGGATCGGAGGAATATAAGGACGCCGATTCGGGTTGCGAACACGAGGGACCGAAAGAGCGACAGATTCCCCGCGGGAATCGCGTTCCCGTGTTGGCCTTTGGCTTTGACCGTCCGGCTCTGTGTTTCTCACAGTTCCTCCTCGACTCTTTGACGCCCACGAGCGAGTCGACGATCGCTCTGCCGTCCCGTCTGTGTCGCCTCCGTCCCTTTAATTCGCTTTATGTTTTCAAACGCCGACCGGGAGCTTTGCGAATTTAACGGACGAAATCGTTAGTATCCCCGGCATTGGGATCCGAGGAAATGTACGCTCGCGAGCTTTGGATTGTCGTGAGGATTCCTCCCCTCCCCTCCTCTCCCCCCTCCCCTCTCCAGCGTGCCGTGTGTATATGGGGTGAACAAGGGGGTTTCGCTGTTTGAACGAAGCCAGATGACAAAGCCGAACGCGGAATTGTTCGGTAACGAAGATATCTCCGGTTCGCTCGTTTCTGGACGGGTTGTAGAGAGTCGGGGTGTGAAAGGAAAATTAGAAACGATTCCAGTCCCGATTGGGCACTCCTGGCTCGGACACTGGGTGGCGATGCAGAACGGGCGAGCAGGGTCGGACTCTACGAGATTCCCTGTTAGCGAAGGGTCAACGGTCTCTCAGCAGATCTTTGAAAATGGCTGCGCTACACATATACGCTTCGCTATATCGACTCCTGAGAAACAGAATGGCTTTTCCCAAGCGATTTAACATGTAAAACGTGTGGGTTACGTCCTTCTGTTTCTTAGGAGTCGATATATGTACACGATGTATATATATATACATATATGTCCTACGCTATGTAGATACATATTATATATATGTATAGATGGCGCTCGGATGTCTGGAACGATCGTGGTCAAGCACACGGTGGACTACACCGGGGAACAGTACGGGGATATAGTGAATTACAGTAGGGGGGATCCCTACGAGTGGACAATCGATTGTCCATGAATCTAAGCGTACGACGAAGAAGCCCCGGCCGTCCCGCACCCGCCAGAGAGAATTTCTCGCTCGTATCACGATGACTATGCGTCAACGAAAAGGAGGGTAATCCGAGAAGGAAATATATATCCGGGAGGAGAATTAATGGATCAGTCCTGGCTCTGACACGCTTCCCTGCTCGAGGATTCCGAACCGGTTCGCGGTCTACGGCTGCCCAATGGATTGGGGACCAAGGGGATGAACGGGAACTCCAGAATATTTGAATCGGAGGTACAACACCCCCTCCAACCGCTTTTCCTTATCATCGATCCCGGGTTCGACGTACGTATGTCTCGTACGAGCCTGCTTATACACGGTACAAAAACGTTTTTTTTTATTTGTAAACTACTGTAATATCTGTTTTACTCGATTTCATTTGCTTTTGCCTTCTCATAGAGAAAGCCATGTTTTCGTTTTAAAAAAATCGAAGTTTTAATGCCCGAGTACTTAAACTAGTCTCAAATGTCGAGAAATGCGATTTTTGCATTAGTGAAAATCGAATAGCGAGTTCTACAACAAAGTTTGCGGAAAATGTTGACAGTTTAAATTTTATGAGATGTAGAAATTTGTTCATGTTACGAAAAAAAGTGCAACGTAAAGCACACGGCTTCCTCATTTATTACAATGTTGAGCACAGCTTCCTCCATGAGGAAGCCAAAATGCAGTGTATATATGTACACAAAGAACAGTAGAGAGTCGAGAGGGTCGGCGGTGGCTCGTTTCTCGTGCGGTACATCTCTCTTCTCTGCTCGCTGTCTGGAAGACGGACGCCGTTCAATTATACCAACACAGACCAGGGCGAACACGTTGCTGCCTTCGGTCGTACGTACGACGTGTACACCGCACAGTTGCGCCGTACATATTCCCACAGCATCCCGTCGTGTCGCCCGATTCCGTTGGCTCTACAGCCGTTTACCCAAAAAGCTCTACCTCTACTCGTCGCGGACCCACTCTCGTTCGCCCTCCTCATTTCTCTCTCGGGGTTTTTGTCTCCCCTCTCGCACACGTACGCCGGGGACCGAACCGGGGACTCTAACAGACCACAAATAAACCCTCTAATGGCTCGGAATTCCTTCGTCTCCCGTCGCTCTCCTCGAGATCGAGTGAGTTCTCAATTCTCGTCCACGAAAAAAAAAATGTCGTGCTTGCGTAACAGCCGAACGAGTGGAGGGAGAGACTGGAGCTAATAGCTCGAGGAAGAAGGGAAAACATTGAAACAATAACAGGAGAGATTGGCGTGGGACGTAAGGCGCAGGGATACGAAGGACGAGATGAACCGTCAAGTTGCCACGTACGTGTAACACAAGTGGGTGTTTAAGTGAAAGGAGAGCCCGGCAGTCGAAGAAGTCGAGAACTTAAGTTGGTTTCAATGGAAACAGAAGGGGGAACGCCAAGGTGGATGGCGAGGGAGGTTGAGCGTGAGAAAACTCGAGAAGCCGACACACGCGTTTGCAAACGGCACACAAGAGTCGATTTATAGAGGACGGGAGGTGAGGAGAACGGGTAGGAAACTGAGCAAGGCGAAGGGATGCAGAGGGTAAGTCAGAGAAGTGCCACAAGGGGCCCTTCCCCGCCCCTCCCTCTATCTACGCCTCTCTCGCCGCGTAGAGCTTAAACCGAAAACATAATCAAATCTCGCTGAGAGCGCCTGTGGTGCAAAGTTACTAATTGCTTAATTTCCGTCGACCCGCGCGCGCCGCTTCCAACTGCTCGTTCTCCCTGGCCTCTCCGACTCTCGCCGCGCCGAGGCCCAGCACCAAACCTTCCGCCACTGTTTCTCGATTTTCTCACCCTCCCCCAGTCGTCCCGTTCTATCCTGCTGCTGCGGCCGACCCTTCCTCGCCTCGTTCCACGCTCGAGAGCCGACAAGTGCGCCGCTCTCCAAGCGCGGAGAGGCTTTCGCTGCAACCACCATCGGCCATTACCACCGAAACGCTACCCTCGCGCGTTCTCTCTACTCTTCTCCGAGTCGTTGGCCTCTTTTTAGCCCCTGGGTCTTCGCGACTCGGGATACTCCAATTTCTTTGCTCTTCGCGCGTTGCTCTTCTCCGAGACCTTCCGGTTTTCCCCTGATCAACGGATTGGAAATGGGAACGCTCTGAGCCTCTGTGGCGATGGTACTCGTTGGGGGGGGAGTGTGATTAATTTTAATTGAAAGTCGAGGGCAGCCGGAGCTTTGGCTATTTTCAACCGTGCTCTTTCCAGTTTGAATGTTGGCGTTCAACCCTTTAATACCTTCCACGATTGTCTCGTTGGCGGAAAAGTTTCATGAATATTTCGGTTAATTTTAATCCCACATATTCTCCGAAAGTATTTTCGGACATTGAATTGCCAGATGACCTTCTGACGGACAAGGCGTAACATAAAAATTGTTGAGTCAAAAGTTAATATAAGCATATTAACTTCCGACTTGACAAGTTTTTCGGCTTTTTCAATTAGCTTTGATATTTTTTTTATATGGAAAAAATGTGTAAAAAAACACAAATCAAAACTAATTGCAAAATCTGAAAAAATTCATACGCATTCAGAAAAATGAACGAATTATTTTCATTAAAAAAAGTTAGTTTGCCGGGTAATTTGTTGAACAATTAATTTTTTGATTAATTTGTTAATAACATTTTGGAATTATTATAATGCAAAATTAATGTTTTCAGTACCTTTAAAATGCATGAATTTTTTCAGATCTTTATACCATCGAGAAGTACTTGCAATTTTCTCTTATTTTTCTCGAACTCATGCGAAATGAGCGCGAAGCGATATAGCTACCCGAAGGGACTTTGTCGGAATTAAGGCCGTAAGTTGTTTGAAAAAATGTTAAGCGAAAGATCTCTCATCCAATTAGTTTTGAACGATCGTTTGGACACCGAGATATAGTTACCGCGGGAGATAGCGGAGGATATCTCTGGCCGGGGTGCACGCCTCACAAATCGTGAGCGAAGCTCGCTTAGGCGTGGCGGCGTGGCCTGGGCTATTCGTCCGGCAAGTGGCTGCGGCCCGCAGGGCAATATATCGAGGGGGCCTCGTGGGTAATCGATCTGTCCGGCGGTAGCGCGCCAATGAATCGCGGGAACACGATTCCCAGCAGAGGGGTGTGAGGGATTCACCCTCTCCCCACGTCGGTACGCACAGCGTCACAAGCTAGTGGTAGTCGCTCCGGGCCCGAGGGGGATCGTCGGTCAGTTCAACCCCCTAAAGCTTCAGGTGAGGGATGGCTCGTTCAATCGCGATAAAATCATTTCTTCGTCCCTCTCCCGCTCTCTCCCTCTCTCGTTCTACCCGTGTCCGACGACTATTCGACGGATTGCTTCTGATAAATCAGCGAAAATGTGTGAAACGTGCAGGAGTCGTGAGAATCTGGAAGGAAGCAAGATTAATATTTCACTCATGCATTTTTTTTAACCGATGATTTTTTTTCACCTCATTTGAGAACTGGACAGACGGCTGAAGCGTAACACTAATTTTTCGCTGGCTACTCGGGGCCGAATGTGGAGGTAATTATTATTTTTTAAATGTATTTCTTTCTAAACTCTCTTTTCCCAAATAGTTTGGATGTGACGAGAGGGTAAATAAAAAACACGTTCTCATTAAAATCTCGAACGTTTTTTTTTTTTTTCACCATCACAGAGTTTCCTCTATGAGGAAGCAAATTATGATATGGACGGACCTACGCGAAGAAAACGAGATATTGTCGTTGTGAGCAGCGAAGGTAAATTATCGAGTGATGGAAGACATCCGAAATTACGAGAACAATCTCGACCGTCATTCGCCTCGTTTGAGACAAAAGAATCGAGACACGAGTTCCCTACCGTCTCGACGTTCCTCGACAAGAGGGCGACAGAAAAATGCTGTATGGTAGAAGAAGAAAAAAAAAAGAAAAACGAAAACGCCATTCGATGCTCGGCATTCCGAACAATTGAACTCGAAGATCTGGCTCAATCCAGAAAACTGCGAGTACGACGGTGAAGAAACGTACCATCCCTCTACTATGTCTCGCCACTTTTCTTTCTACTTCCGCGGCACTCGCTCCCTTTATTTCTTCTTCTTTATTTAGACGATCCAGTCTGACCTAACGTCTCTACCTGATGCCAGTGGAATTCACCGGCACGTTCCTTTGTGCGTTCTTCACGGTTCGTTTGATCCATCGCGGAAGAGACCAGTCGTGCATCTGCACGATTCACATTTTTTCCGTGAACAAGTACGAAATGAAAATTGTCCATACGAGAATCTGGCATAGAAAATATTTCTCGATTTTTTTTTTTTCGAGTTCGATCAACTTTTTTCCATTTAGTTTTTCTCCCTTATTCATGCTCGGTAGAATTTTAAAAAAATGTTACATCTTTCAAACAGCCTTATCGTATGGCAATGCTATGTGGCTCGTCGTTACTCGCTCGCTCGCCGCATTGCCTTTATCTCCGTTTCCTTATTTCCGCGTAACGGGAAACTCGGGCCACGCTCGAAATTTTGTCTGCGAAATATACATACATGTATATATGTATATATACATATTTTTATCTCCGTACCCCAAAAGCTTTTGAAAGAGCGCGGTATCCTTTGTTCGTTCGGCAAAGCGGACCAGCGAGAGGGCCAAGTGCCCTCCGAAGATACATTCCGTTCCCGGTAATCTGCTTGTACCGCGGAGGCGACTCGTACCACACCGCTTATCTACCCCTTTCTCTTTTCACTCTCCTTGCTGCGGCTCGCACCGCTCGATGCCGGGTTTGCTCTTCGCTCGCCCGGCTGTTACCCCTGGGAGCCCCTTTGACTGGCAAAGACTACACTCGTGCTCTCTCGGAATACCTCTTGCTCTTCTCAAAGATACCAGTGGCATCGGCCGAGAATTATATTAGTAAAAAAAAAACAATAAAATAAATCATTTAATTTTTTTTTTTTTACATTCGAGTCTTGATAATCCGTCGCACATCCACAGGTTGCCTGTTTCGACATAATCATTCTCACGCTCGTGCGGAACTTAAAAAATTTTCATGAATCCGAGAACTGCGAGTCGCGCGAAGTGTAACAACCGAGAATAGGCCATCGACAGTTTTTTTTATAGTCCTTCAACTCTTCTCGAGTTTTTTTTTTTCTTTTTCTCTGGGAAGGTGGCAATTGTGCCGGAACGAGGGACACGCGGAGGCAGGAGCGTAAACCACGAGTACGGAGAGAAGCGCATGGAGCAGCTCTTTTTCTCGTAAACTCCCTCGGGGTCGTGAAATAAGTTTCCAGTTCCACCGGCCGAGTCCTCGACTGTTATTCGCTCACTGGCTCACCCACTTCGTTCCTCGGAGCTTTCTTTTTCTTCGTCCACTTCTTTCGCAGTCGCTGCGTAAATTTGCATTTTTTCCTCGTTTCAGCAAGAGTTCTCCGGTGCGGTCTCGGTGGTCTCCGTCACGAAGCCGTCTGCGCGGTGACGAGTGTATCCACTCTCGAGGCTCCTCGCGACACGCCTCGTTCGTCCGCATCGACGTAACGGGGAGCTCGGGGTTTGAACTCGCTCGGGCTGTTTCTCGCGACGGGAAACGACGATGCCCGGAGTTACCGAGCGAAATATTCCCCTCGGAAACGGGAGTTTCCTCCGCTGCGTGCATAAACACGTGTTAACCACCCGGAGGGGTTTACATTTATTTACTCGGGGTCTCGTTTTGTGTCGCGACGACTCTCGCCGTGCATAATTCAGTGGCGTATGACTCGACGTCGGGCGCCTCGAAGGATGAGCGAACGCGGCACAGACGCGAACCGTCTTCGGGCTTGTGTCCCGCCAGTCGGGAGAAGCGAATCATGGAAACGTGGATTAAAAAAGACCCGAGGCGTTCCAGTTTCATCGCTCCAGGCGTCACCAAATCGCGAACCGGAGGACATTTCAGGGACACGCGGGGGTCGAATTCAATAAAGCTTGTCTCTAATCCCAGTACGATCTTTCGCGTATATAAAATATCGAAAAGCATCCGTTTAGAAACGGTAAACAAAAAGTTCATTACTTACCCAGAAATATCGCTCGGACGGGAGCCTCGGATAACTGGGAATTCAATAATAAAAAAGTTCCATCGATATCGGGCCAGCGAGCATAGATCCGAGGAGCCCCGAGTTTTCGAAGAATTTTCGGGTCGACAAGTGGAAACTGAAAAAGAAAACCGACATAAGGTAATTTGATACATATATATGCAGGGGAGAGCGGGGCAAAATGGGACAGTGGGGGAGAAACAGGATTGGTGACGGTGATGGTAAGTGGGGCAAAACGGGGTTGAAAACCCGGATGTATCGTTGGGACAAAATGGGACGTCAAAATATTATTGGAAAATTGAATTTTGCTCCCGCTGTCCCGTTTTAACCCACTGTCTCATTTTGCCCCGCTCTCGCCGGTACATATATATTTTTTATCTCCCCGTCTCTCCGTCGCCCACGATAGATCTCCGGCGCCTCGCTCTCTTTGTATTTCTTTTATTCGTATCTTCACCCGTTCCATTCTTCTTTTTCATTAATTTTCAAATAACCAGCACGCCAGCCCCGCGGGTGGTCCGCACCGCGTACACAGCGATACCTTGTTGCACCCTTATTCACGTATTCTCTCTCATACGTGTTAGCGCCGCGGGAAGGGCGGCCGGGGGACTCCTCTCTGCTACCACTTATTCCCTCACGTCCTTCTCATTCCGCCTATGATACTATACTGTACATATATATATATGTATTATATACACGCAGGTAGATTACGACCTCGGCGTTGTACGGCTCGAGCGAGGGCGTTATATTCCGCGCAACAAAGCCACCGGCACACCGCACGGCGGTGCAGCCGGGGCTCGTACAATTCCCAGGCATTTTGTGTTTTGCGGCCATGGCCTCGCGACACTCTTTGCCCCGACCCGATAATGCCTCGCCCTCTCCAACTCTCGGCGTCTTTCCCCGTTGTATTGCTTTCCGCGTCCCTCGATCTCTTCACCTTCTCACTTCCCTCCTCTCGTCTACTGACACAATTACACGATTCGTTTAAAACACTGAATGCAACTAATTTTTATTTTTAAAAAATTGGATTCAACATTTATTCTAGGAGTACTTGATTTGCCAAAAATAAAAATCGGTGTTAATTCAAGAAATTTCTAATAATAAAATATATAGGTGGTATGAAGTAAGAAGTGCTCGCGAAATGTGCAGAAGCTATGCTTACTTATCCTTCTGTCGGGGTAATATATTTATATATGTTTAAAACACTGAATGCAACAAATTTGTATTTAAAAAAATTGGATTCAACATTTATTCTAGGAGTACTTGATTTGCCAAAAATAAAAATCGGTGTTAATTTAAGAAATTTATGATAATAAAATATATAGGTGGTCTGAAGTAAGAAGGGCTCGCGAAATGTGCAGAAGCTATGCTTACACATCCTTCTGTCAGGGTAATATATATATACATATATATACATATATCGACTGTGAAGAAACAGAAGGACCTGCCCCAGAGTATAAAACCTGCAAAAGGACGGGAGACGCTCCATTCTGCTTCTCAGCCATCGTTATCTCGTTTTACTCTTGTTCATGCGACGTCGTTCCGCCTGTAGTCCTTGGTTCTCTTTACTAGCGCGCGCCCGGCCGAGGGCTTTAGCATAACAATGCCGCGACGGGATCGGGATCAGCTTTGACTGCGAGCACTGGATGGCTTGCTGTTCCATATATAACCCCCGACGATAAACCTTAGCCGGTCTAAAAAGTTATTGCCGGTACCCGGTGCTTCGCCTCACTTGGTACCGATATGAGAGTCGAAAAGAAAAGAGTTAGGAGAGAGCTCGACAATGCGCGAAGGGGGCGGAGGGGGGGGGGGGGGTGGAGGCAGGACAAGCAAAAGCTTATAGAACCACAACGCCAAAGGTGAGCCGTTATTTTTATTTGAACCTCGGCCCTCGCAAGAGCCACTATAGCGACGCGAGAGAAACTCACACGCTATGAAATAAATAAACTCGCCCTCCTATTTTTATTTTGTTCCTTCTTTCTTTTGTTTTTTTTTTTTTTTTTATTTCCTCGCTCTTAACTTCCAACACTTGGCTTGCCCTCGTTGTGCTCAAGCCACAACACCCCCTTTATTTTTCTCCCGAGTCGAGCTAAATTATCGCGCTTCGCCGGTGGTACACCACCGGGAGTGAGGGAAAGTCCCGGTCCTCCCAGGGGCCAGTTCTGCTCCCAGGACCGGCGGGCAGGATGTACAGTGATAATAATAAAATGCTCGTGGCCGGGGTTACGGACAAGTAGAAATATGGCCGAGAGCCACCGAACTCTGCTCGTCGGCCGGGGGAGGGGGGGCAGAGAGGTTGAAAATAAAATGAGCTGTGAAAAAAAGTTTCGTCACTGTGCGTGTTTTTTTTTTTCATGTCCGTGGGTGAGGCGACTCCTGACGGGGAGGGAGCTTCGACCTCATGTTCACTCGCTTTTTTGCCTGTTTCACTCTACATATATGTTCCACAGAGAAAAACGCATGTTTGACAATAAAATTATCGAAAATACTGAAGATATTGTCGTCAGTTTTGTCGTACCGTGATTGGCTGCCTGAAGTGCATAGAGAGTGAACAAAAATTGAGAACTTCTGTTGAAGCATAAATTCTACGTCGCGACAGTACAGTGGAACTATTTCCTAACAGACTGAGTCGCTGTTAGGAAGTAACCTGACAAAGATAGCGCGAATAGAAAGTTGGACAAAAATCATCGAATATTGCAGTATCGAGCTTGAAAACTCGAATAATCTCCAATTCTATATTTTTTAAGCTAATGGTCAGCGGAGAGTGTGCGAAAGAGGTCGGAACGGCTTTGACCTTTAACGATTTAATAACGGCAAATTGGCTGCTGGGGGACGAAAAAGTTATTAGTATTTAACCATTATAATGGTTTTCACTGGCCCCTTTACTCTGTCGCCGCCCGAGAGCGTGCAAATTCAAAGCGTCAAAAGTCAGCTAACGAACGAGCGATCGTGATCGTCTCACCGTGAAACAGCGTTGGGCAATAATCAATCGAGCGTGCGAGCATAGAAGATGTCTATAGCCGGTGCGCCGTTGGTACGTCGATTGTCAAGCATCGGGATCGTCAACGTGGTAGTGCAGGCAGAGAGAGGGAGCTCGCGCGCGTCAACATCCGTGTGAACGACGGCATGTGTGGCGGCTGGGAGAGCGGGAGGCAACGAGTAATTTCCACGCAGTTGCATAATGTTGTTACAGCGCTTACCTTCTCATCGTTTCCGTTCGTACGGTTTTTGCCCTCGCAACCCCCGATTAAACATCGTCTCCTACCCGACGAGTGTAAGTGCGTATCGATTGGTCGATGAGTTACGCTAAAATCTCTTTCCCATCCCGGCAGCGAAGTGCGCTGCCGTGATTGACCTGGCAACACGCGCGCGCGAGCGGTTTCCAATTACGGCCAGGGGCAGCAGCAGCGGCAGCGACGGCGGCCTCCCGTCAAACCCCGGTCCCGTCACTCCGCCATCACTGAACACGAGCAACACTGCATGTCAGCCGATTCACGTGATTTTTCCAATTTTCTTTTTTTTTCTGTTTTTTTTTTTTTTTAGCACTATTAATTTGGATTTGTTCCTACCCTCGCGTGTGGTTACTCTGATGTTGTTTTCCCACCCGTTAAACTTTCTCGTTATTTTATTCGACGTCACAATGGCTTCGATTGCCTCGATTACAGTCCCCGTTGGCCCTTTCGCGCGCGACAATACTGCTCGACGGAGAGGAAGGAGTCGGTTGAGCGTTACAAAAATTTCGGAAATTAAAAAAAAAACAATCATTCCACATCGTACAATATACGCGTCGGCCCTACAGGAGAAACATGCCGAGATCGAAGATCTCGTTATTTTTCACTGATAAAATACAAAAAAAAACTAGCATCAAAGTGGTGAATATGGCCCACCTCGATTAGCACATAAATCAATGGTGTACCGACCGGGCCATGTTCAGCGCTTTTGCCCTGCCCCATTCCATGGTAATTTTTAATCGAATCGATATCGTAATTTTTAAACTAGTTCCTCTCTCCCCGCGTTGTCTTTAACCTTCCGGGGCTCGATGATTATCGAGACGCGGAGGATCCGGAGTCGAACGATCCGGCACAGCAGAAAACAGAGGGGCTGAACGAGACTTCCGGGAAGTCGTTCAAGATTGACGTTGGCGAGATGAAAGGCGCAGGGTCTCAACGGTGAGAGACCCCGCGTAGGAATCCTCGGGGTATCGAAGGCCCGACGTTCCCCGGGTTGAAACTCTTTTTTCCCTTCGGGGGGGGAGTTCGAGGGCGGCGAATACTCGACGGACGGATGTGCCGGTGCTGCGTTTGATCGAGGTGCGGGACCGTCGATCTCGGGGGAGAGATGCGCAGCGCGGACCGGAGAAGGAACATCACGATAGAATGCTGTACGGGAATTCCGTCCCCCTCCCCCGTCCTCGGGGTCGCCCTCCCCCCTATCCCAGCTCGGCGGAGTGCGGGAGTGCCGGAGAGCTTTCATCAGTCAACTGTCACTACCCTCGGAAACCTCCGGCCTCGAAGCCCCTCATACGGAAGGCCCGTTCCGACAAGCCCGACCCACGCTCGCACACGTCAGGACCATCTTTCTCCATCCCCCGGCTCTTCCACCTCCGCTTCCGGCTCGTCTCCCTTCTTCGCTTCTCTCGATCCCGTAATCCCACCGAGGGCACACCGAGCCCACGACGATACGAAGACTTCGCTGATTTCGTTTTATTTTTTGTACTTTTTTTTCTCAAAATTATTTTCAGTTCCTTTACCGAGCGGTGTCGAGGCCGGACGATCTGTGACTCTTGGTACCTCCGTAGGAATTCTCTGCCCGGCGAATCCTGAGATGCTGGGATCGCCGTGAGATCTCCTTTTGTCCGAAGATGGTAAAACGTCCGAGGCACTTCGGGACGAAGAGAGCTCCTGGACTCTCCGTTCTTTCATTCCTCCCGATTACAAAGCCCTGGTAACCGGTTCCGCCTGGAAAGAAAAAATAAAAAAAATCAGGAGGAGTATAGAGTCGAGGAGAAGAAAGCGGGCACGAGAGAGGGTGGTTTGATGGAGGGAAGTAAAAAAAAAAAGGAGGAGGGAGATCGATAGGGGTTGCGGTCGTTCGGCGGATACGGAGGCTACCGATGCAACGAGAGAGCGAGAGGGCGCGGGCCAGGAGAACAGAAGCACAGCCAGAAAGCTTCGGTTAAAAGTAATCAGGGTAAGGTATAGCCGCCATTACGAGCGCCGTCTGCTTCTCGAGGCCCATCGAACGACCACTATCCCCCCCCCCTCCTCCTCCTCCCCCCACCACCGCCACACTCCGGATCACCGCACTCTGCCCGACGCCCTCACTTGGCTCTCCTCACTCCGGCAGCTATCTCCTAAGCGGAAATCTACTTTGTAAATTAACAATTTTCTCTTTATAATTTACGGTCGTTACCGTGAAAAAAATGAAAGCTCAAAAAAATACGTCAACTACCCCGCTATGTCTCGCTTGCCGACGGAAATTGGCCGAGTTTGCAGAATTGCGCGTTGCACGTGAACTAAAAGTGGCGGAAGCTCAGAGTCCAAAGAAGGTCATCTCATCTTTCAAACGGAAGTGACATCTTCGTAATTTTTAAACAGGAAATGGATATGTCCCGAGATTTTTAGACCTGACCCGATCTACGATATGTGGCAATAAAAATTGTAGTTTTGTCGAATCAATAATCGAACATCCGAAATACCTCATTGCCACTGCTCGTTTTCGTGAAACACTCGTAAATTCACTCGTTCCAGCCACGAGGCGTTGTCCAATGATGATCCACATCGTTACACACACACACACACACACACACACATTTTAATTCTATCGATCGATGACTCTGTAATATTTACAAAAAAAAAAAAAACAATTTTTACTAACCTGATATTCGCTCGGACTACTGACTCTCCGATGGACTGGAAGAGCATATAGGTTATCTCGACGCGTCGTCCGGTATATCAATACCCCAATTGTTTTCATTATCCCTGAAAATTATCAAGCACCGCACTCGTTTTTTCAATTTGTTCGACGAATGAACAGCAAGAAATATCGAGAAACAGTACAAACATCGAAAACCGACACACCAAAGACGCGCCGAACTTACGAGACCGATTAAAAAAAAAAACGTTACGCGCGGTCAGCTGAGACACGTCCGTGCGTGTCGACCCCGTAGCTCGTTGACTCGTGAAACCCGAAAAATCTCACCAAATTCGTGCATAACCGTTCGATCACTCGTTACTTTCCAAAAAAAAAAGAAACGATCGGGAAACGATAATATCGCGAGGGATTTAACATTTTTCGCCGATAATTACGAGTCCGAGGGTTAGCTGCGCAGGTGGTCGGTCGCCACAGTCGCTACGGCGCACACACATTTCACTCGATTCCGATGTATTTACGTATTTCCCGATATTGCCTACACTCCCGCCGATTCCCGGAGCTTCTACGAGTGTTAGACAATCATTTTCGCCGTGACAACAAGCCCCGGTGTAGTTTTCTTGATCGAAATAAGGGAGCTTTTTTCCGAGACAACAAACCGCACGCGTATGCTTGACGACACTGCCGGTGACGAACACTGTCGACAAACAGTAGCGACGCGGTGGGCGTTTTAACAACTAATCAACAACAAAATTCAAACTTGCTTCCAAACAACACACTAATATATCCGATTCGCATGATATTCAGCAATAGTTCAATGACTATACCTAAAATAAATAATTCTCATGTTCCACGAATAATTCTATGGGATACAAATATGTTTTATTCGTTACGGAAATCGTCGGAAGGAACGCGCCCAAGGGGCGGAAGACAGTGAGAGCGCCGTCCTACGGGTCTATCTCTCGCTGGTTTAACGCGCGATTTTCCCCTCCTCAGCGCGAGTTCGATCTCGTTCCCCGTAGAAAAGCCACCGACGCGAAAGCCCGGCCGACTTTTTGCCTCCTCTCTCTTTTATTTTACACAAAATTTACGAGCCCACGTCGTTCGCGCGACCGTACGACCGCACCCCTTTCCCGCTGCGGCCTCACACCAGGCGCTCGGTATTCGCGGTGGAACGGAACAAGACCCCCGCGTGCCCCCCCCCCCCTTCCCCCCTCCATCGACCCGCAGTGATTTACAGGCGGATCATAAGCGAGAAGAATCGACGATTTATCGTGAAATATTGAGAGTCGTAAAGTGGTGCCGCGGCAGTAGCCGAGACTACTCGATCGGAGGACCACCTCACTCTTCACCTCCCCGATATCCCTCCTCTCTTCTTTGCAGAGTTCGCGCATTTTTCTTACTGTACTTTATCGTTCGCCTCTTTTCCCCTCTCCCAGTCCATTCTTCGTCGCTGCTCTTCCTCCGCTTCGAGCAACCGGCAGTTCCTCTTGTCCCCCCGACGAGCACGATGGCGAACCGGTAGAGATCGTTACCCACTTCCAGGATTTCCCGAAGTACGGACCGGGTCATCTCTATCTCTCGTACCTGGCGGACGTACACGCGATTTTATTTTCTCGTACTCAATTTTCACGTTTATCTATACTCCGTCGTGCCGTTGTTCATCGGTGCGAGTCAATAACGGACGACGTGCAGGAAATAATGCCGATAAGACAACTACACCGGATGCGCGACCGAAAGTCGCTAGAAATAACGTTGAGTTATCGTCGTATTATCCCTGCCCGGCGAGTCCGTGTTTTGTAACGAGCTCCCTCGTGACTCGAGCTTTTCTCCAGCGAGGTTGTGCACTTCTTGCCGACGTTTGTCGTTCCATCCTCGTCCGGATTATCGAAAATAATAATTCGTTCGAGTCGGCACGTAGAGCCGCACGGTCGGATGAGAATCGAGAAAACAGACGGTGTTCGGCACGGTTCTCGTTACCATTCCCGGACCTTTCCGGTCTCCTCCTCCAATATTCTGAGATCGAACTCGGCGGATGCCCTTTCGTTAACGAAAAAGTCGTTTCGACGGGCACGATGACGCGATCCAATTAGAGAATTTTCTGTTCGCTCCCATTCGTACGATGCTTCCGTGCCGGCTGTACATCGAACCTTTTCTTTTCTTCGTTCCTTTTTTTTCAATTTTTTGTCATATCGGAACAGACATCTCTCCCGGACTTTCTGCCGTTTCCCGATGCAAATAATAAAAATAATAACGGCAACGAGATCGCAGCTCGAAAAATTGGTGCGCCAGCGGGGGCGCATTGCACTGGCGCGCTCGCGCATATCCGGTTCTCCGTTACGCATCCACGGCGACGTTAAATTTGCATCGAAATATCCGGCAGTAGATTCCGTGATTCCGTGGCATTTTCCGCACGTTGGCTTCTCCGAGCGGGCGGGGGACTGGCTACACCGGATCGTGTGAATTATCGCCGGATGACTCCAGCCGATTCAGAATCGTCGATATCTCCATTCCCATTCCAGTTTGTATCCACGTCATGCGAAAAAAAATGTTCGGTCGCCCACCGTCGATGCCGTCAGGGATAAGCTGCAGTGAAGTATACGCTGAAAAAAAAAAAAATCTATATGTATATATATTTTATTTATTTTCAAGAAAAAGTACGTCGTGTAACGAATAAAACACGAGCCAACGGTTAGGTCGCGTTTCGGGTGTGTGTATGAGCATCACGCCCACGGTAGAGAACGCGAAAGATGGAAAGGGGTTGGTGTGCACGAGCGGAGTCTCGGTGATATCCGGACGGTAATTTCACGCTTCGACGCACCCCTGCTCGACTAACCGACGTTATAACGACCGCGGGGTCATACGTACACTATATGCACACTGTGTAGACACTATAGACGGGTGAACGAGGGCGGGAGGGAGCATGAGATCACGCCGCGAATATAACAGACTATACACCCGCTGGATCACGGTTGCCACCACATAATCGTCGAGTCCTCGCTCTCCCGTTGACTCGCGACATTCCGATAATAGCTCCTTCATCGGGATGACAGATATTTGCATAACGCGCCCGAAGCCGCATACAAAATTAGAATGTGTTTCGTCGTTAAGTAGTTTTTAATTACTTTTCGAACAAAACCTCCACCCCCATAACAGTCATCACTCTTTATGTATATGTATATATACCGGAAGGGTATTTGCTCTGTGAGTCTCTACCAGTCTCTCTTTGCTTCTTCTATTTTATCATCTTTTATTTATTTATTAATTTTTTTATTATCTTTTATACTATTTTCTGTTAGGATTTTCCTGGTTGTACAATTGCCATTGATTTTCATTCTTATCTTTAGTCATTACTCTATAATGGACTATTAAATCGTCGCATTATTCGATACACGATCTTTGTAAGACTCGTACGGACGATATTATCTTTGTTTTCCAACTTCTTATCTGTATTAGTTTTGTGTTCTTAGTTATAGTAAAAAAAATGGTCAATCTCTGCACTCTACTATTTGCCCCAGAGCTTGCCAGCGCATATAAAACAATCTCAATCTCTCTGTAAGTTTCCATGCGTCGCCCCGTCTCTGCAGGAGTATCCAGAGTCACCGACCCTACTTCATCATATCGAAGAAACCAAAATGAAAATACTTTCCACAATCTACGCTCAACGGGTAATGTGGAGTGGAGAGTTTATCGAGTTATTTGGAATTTCGAACGGGATATCCCATGGTGTTTGGATAAGCGTTGCGTGCGCGTACAAATCGTCGAGTAGCCCAGAAGAGGTCGGTGGGGTTGGGGCGGTAGCTGCGGTCGACGCATAGATAAGCACGCCACGTCCGCGGGAGGCTGGGGTCCCACATTGCCCGGCGATACAGGCAATTGGATCTGGGTATCGAGTAAATGGCCAATTGGTAAGCCCCGGTGGCCGGCGAACGCCACACTGCCCGGGTACCATTGCCGGTCGCTGCCTCTGTCGCTGCGCTTGAATGATGCGACTCGAGGCCGGCCCGACACATTCAGCACACTCGAAATGTGATTATAAAGCCCCCTCCAGCCCCACCCCGATTCCGGGTGGGTCAGTCCGTGCTCATTCATCATCTGGATCAACGAGAGGGAGGAAATCGGAGGGCAAAATGAGTGCGCGATATATCACACTCCGCCGGGCTCGGGCAGAGTGAAAAGCTCAGTGGCCAAAAGCCCCGACCGGAGTGTGTGAAGAGTACGGACGGAAAGCGCAGTATGGCAACGACGCGTTCGCACGGATTATGCGGCATTACCGCGGTAACGTGAGTACTCGCGTGTGTGTACGTATATGCACACACGTATCTATGCATACATTGTATATACACGGAAGAGACGGAGAGAGGGGGAGCGGAAAAGCTCGAAGGGATGGGTACGCGATCCATACATCTATACCGATTCCTGGTTACAGGGAGCACTCGTCACGCGAGCTGGCGCGTCGAGAGGATATGCGGTGGAGAGAACCGGTAGAGATAGAGAGGGAGATAGATCCACGCTCCCGCGAAAACTGATACGGCCGAGTGGCTAGTTCTACTCGGCCACGTGAAACTGATACACGCCCGTGTCACGCACTCGAAACATGTCCATCAATCTCACGAGGATCAACGGCCAATCATCCGACCCCCCCTCCCCCAAAACCCACTCCGGGATGCGACAGTACAACACCGTAACAAAAGCTTTGCGCGGTGGGGGGAGACGATGTAACCCGCGGCAAAAGCGCGAGCAAGAGCGGAGAGTGGAGATGAGCTGACAAAATTATTTTTACAGTTCAATGACCTTTTCGCATCGGACACTCGAGCCACTCCGATTGTGCGTTAAATGAGCAAAATTTCCTGCGGCCGCCTTGCTGTACATTACAATAGTGGATGAAAGGGTAAACTGAAACAAAAAAAAAAAAGAAAAAATTAAATACAACAATCGTCGACGCAAAACAGTTTGTGAAAAAAAAAATGCTAACAATTTGTAGGGATTCTGCGACAGCGAGCTAAATCGGTGGAAACTTCTCTCTCCTCCTATCCTCTTTCCCGTTCTCTAGCCGGTTAATTGAGCTAATTAGCGCCGGCCGCACCGTGTGCGACGCGTGAGATCCCGAGGGGTCTGCCGAGCCCCCGAGGGGTGGATAAAGCGTCGCGGCCGCGCGAATCCTGGTCCCCGTGCAAAGGGGTGTTTACGTGTGTGCGGCAACTTCGATATCGCTCTCTCGTTCTCCTCCTCCGCTCTAGCCCATTGTGCTCCGCCTATAGACGCGGCTGGACACTGCTCTCTGCCAGCTCGTTGTGTTACGGCTGGATACACGATGAGCTAGCTTCCGAGCCCGCGATTCATCCTGTATTCACGCATAAATTTTCCTCCGAAGAGAGAGAGAGCCCGCAACGACGATCGCCACCGCGAGTTTGTCGTTCGTACACGCTTTTAACTTTTCCCCCAACTACCCCACCCGTTCCACGTTGTTTGTCATGTTTCGTTCGCAGCTCGTTAACGCGAATAATGCTTCGCGAGCTCAAGGTACAGCTTACCGTTATTCGCTCTCAAAAGTGAGAGACTGTGTGCGTGTGTGTGTGTGTTTGTATAAAAATAAATGTGATAGGGCGACGGGGGTTGGGACAAGCTCGCGGACCATACGACGACGAGGCACGTAAACGGGATAAGGGGATAAACGTTGTCTCCGTCGTTTATTTTTTTGTTTTTTTTTACCTCCTCCCATGCTCCGTTCTCTCCCTTCCTCGCGGCAAAAATAAAACGGGCGGGAGAGAGGCGAGAGAATCAGACTTTTATTACGGCCGTTATAGGCTCTTGGTTTTACCTTTCCATCGTTAGACGATAGTGCGTAGTTACGCAGCAAAGTGTCCTCCGCATGGAAGATCGGGACAACTCGTCTCAAAGTTGCATCAATAAGCGTTGTGTAGATTTTCGGAAGTGAATCTCTGCCTGTCGTTCCGGCTGTCGGTGAAACTCGAATCCGGTAACTTCTCGCAACCGGCAAAAAAACCCGCGAAGTTTAGGCGAGTCATGGGAACGTCGGTAGCAAAGATATCTCGTAGCCACAGGTTTCTGCTCGAATTGAAAAATAAAAAAATTAAAATTATATCTTAAAAAAACAAAAAATAAATAAAAGCATCGAAGATCACACACTTGCGTAGAAGGCGAGTTCTCTTCAACTTTCTATTCTTCCACGTCTCCCTTTCGTCTTGGCTCAACCACCGGAGGCCTGGAACACATAAATATAGGTTTTATTTGCATATTTACCGTAATCCTCGCTGAGACACGCGAGACGAATATACACACATAAATATACACGCACTCGAAAAAGATCTTGCAGAAGAATTTGGCTCGTTTAATGGCTAGCACGCTCGCTTTTTTTCGGATAATACAGACGGTATGGTAAAACAGGGCGGGGATGGGGGGGTGGTAAAGCTTGAAAAAGTTTTCGCAGTAGAGATATCCCGTGGCTAAACAGACAACTCCGCTTCGCTATCTTCTCGCCCGACAAGCGTCGGCTGCACCGAGAAACGGGGGAGCAGCGGCCGAGCAGTGTATGAGAGGAAGAAAGGAGAGTAAAAGTGGGCAGGCAGAGGCGAGTGGGCTCGTCGAGAGTCCCGAGGATAAAAAGAGCGTGAGTAACAATGACAAAGAACGAGAACGATGGGGCTGGAGAGTGGCAAAATAAGAGAGCTCGAGAGACGAAAAAACAAACAAAAAAAAAAGAAGAGAAGGGCGAGGATTTTGCTACCGGCGTGCCGGTGCTTGGTGCGCTTCCACGTTGGATGGGATTTTGCGGCGGGGAGCGTTAAAAGTTGCCAAGTGCAAAGTTTCTTCGCGTCACGAGGGATGATCCCGGTAACGGGCTTGCACTGGCACGCTTAATCCCGTTACCTGCAACCAATTTTTTTGCCAGCTATATACCGTCCCGCCGAACCCTCCCTCCCCCCTTTTACTTTTCTTAATCTCCCTGCCGGATACAATGTGTATTCTCGATTTTTCTTTTCATCCCCCTTACCTCCCCCGTACTTTCCTTTATCTTCTTACTTCCTACTCCTTCTCGTCACTCAATTTGGATACTCCGACGGTATACTTGGCATAGTTTTTTTTTTTTTTTTTACTTGGACTTTAGTTTTCATCTCCGTAGAGCCTCTTTTCGTCGTCGACCCGATTCCTACGCTCTACGTATATACATGTATATACGCCTGCGAGTCCGCACGATAATGCATACATATTTATCGTATTGCCCGATACCGATGGAGAGGAAGAAGTGGATGGCACGATTCGCTGCGTGGGGACTAGTAAACTACGTAAGGAGGGATATAAAGTCGAAGCCGGAGAGAAAAAAAGAGAGGACGCGAGCACTTTTATATTGCTTTTTGGATACATGGAAGGCCTCCCGGAGCTCAACTCCGACGGCGAGTCTCCACTCCTTCCTCCCGTGCTTTTTTCCTGTGCACTGAGAGCTTCCACCCAACCCCTAGCCCATAGCCGGCGCGCACGCCATCGGTCCGGGTACTTAAATAAAACTTTTGCTCCGCACCGCCGAGAGCCTCCGAGAAAGAGCTACCGCTTGACAAAAAAAAAGGAGAGAGAAGGAAATACCCAGGCAAGTACGCGCAAGTGGTACCGCCGACTTTTCGGTATTTCAAGACTTTTCGCGATCCCCCCCACACCGGAGATGTGCATAGCTATAAAGCGGCATCGCGTAACTCTCCAAGTCTCGTTAGACATTTCCGAGGATGACCTCGTTCATTTTATTATTTTTTTGTGTTTTTTTTTTCAAATTCTACATTGCAAGTATTTGGAGAAATAGCGCTAGGGTATTAAAGCCGTTCTATCACAACGATATGATAGTCCCACGCAATTATTTATATATTTTGTTCTCTACCTTAATCGTTCCTTTTATACTCTCTTCCTTTTTCTTTTTTTAGCTTCTTTGCTCTAAACGTAACTTCGAGCATCACCTGTATTTTCTTTAGATTTGCCAAATCTTCCAGTCAATTTTTTAATTTCTTTTTTTTGGCGGGTCCTATACGTACCGCGACAGCGTTACTCCTCCCGACTAAGATTGGACTTGAAGAAACTTCGGCAACAACTCGCCTGCAAATTATACCAACTCATCAAAACCCACGTACGGGTACTTTGCGAATTGGTTTCTGGGACTCGACGCGAACGCCTTCGGGCTCTGTGATGGTTGACGGTTTCCGTCGCTTTCCCCCGGCCGTCATCGTCCGTGATCCGACGAGCTCGCCCAACGTCACGTTCGTCACGTTCTGAAAACACACAACGACGATTCGTGAACGCCTCCTCTCCTCTTCGCCACTGTGACAGTTACACGAGCAAATAACGCGGTTACCGTTGCTCCAGGCTCCTCCAGGTTCCGCAATTACAACCGATAGCCCGGAAGTACCCTCGATCGTGCCGGACTCCAAATTATCTGTAAATTAACTTATGTAAATTCAGGGAATTACGCTCGAATTGCGCTAAAAAAAAAATTCTACGGCTGCACTCAGCAAACTAGCGCGATATAACGAAGCCCGAGCGCTCGGTACGACCAATCGAGTGACAACTTGAAAGCCTCCGCTCGTCTACCCGACGAACGAGCCGCCCGGATCAATGCTACGAATAATCCGATTTACTACTCTATGATACGCGTTATACCCCCAAACACGTCCTCCTCGATGTTCCCTGCCTCTCGCACATCTCGTTGCGCAATCGTACTCGACGAGCTTGACACCGAAAACCGGGGAGAGAGAACCGCGTATATCCGTGATTATACTGTACATTCGGAGCGGGCGGAGGGCGGCTCGGCGGGCACGGTAAAGTTTCGTCAAAATACAATATGAATATTCGATTACAAATTAGCGTCATCGATAACCAGGCGTCGCTACACGTTTCTCGTTTCTCCCCCGACAACACCGCACCCACTATGCGTTTCTGAAACGGCAACCCGGCTCGCTCGCACTCGGCACGCACATAACGGCTCGCGCGCGCTCTCCTCCTCGAACGCTGTGTACCGTAACGATACATGCTCGGCTATCAGCATATTCACGAACAATTGGGATTGTTGAATCTAGCTTATGGTCGTACAGTCTATCGATCGGGATACATATGTTGACCGTGTTGTGTGTACACAACGATCGCGTCAATTTCAATCGTCCTCACCCCTATCGGACGGTAGCGAACACGGTGTCGGTATAATTTCGACATACCACCGCGACGCGAAACACCGAGGCTCCTGGTCGATGATTGACGAGAGCGACGACTCCGAGACCACGGCGGAGGAATTCCCGGTACTGAAATCATGATTAATACAAAGTTAGTCTGGCGTACCCTCGGCGTCTGGTCATTACTGGCATTGTCTACTTTCCCGAGATTTTCTATTTTTTTTCTTATATGTGTACCTTTTTTATCTTCTCGCATCGCTGTGCTTGCCTCGGCACCGAACCGGTGGAGAGTGAATCTCGAAGTTGCACGGAAGAGCGAAGTTACGGAGAGGCGTGGTCCGCCTCCACCTCTTCGACGTTCGCCTCTGATCTCTCTCTCTCTCGCTCTCTTCCCGTAGGAGTATCCCAGGAGCTCCGAGTGTATATATACTATATAAAGTTTGAGGATACGACGACGACGAGGCGACGACGGCATTAGAAGCAGCGATATCGAGTCACCGGTGAGGCTTAAGGTGGCCGAGAGGGAACGAGAGATGGGTAGATGATTCAGGGATGAGGTCACGGATCTCTGAGGCCAAGAGCCAAGCAAAACTGGATTAGTCGCAGCCTGCTCCTCGTCTACTCCAACTCGCTTGGTCTGCGTCTCGCTTCGCTGCTCACTTTGATGCATAATTATTAGTCGTTGTTAGTCGGCTAAGTCCCCGAGCCAAGTAACGATGCGAGATTCTCGTCCCGCGCTGCCCTCCGGATCCGGGAAAGAGATGCGAGCAACCTGGAAGAAAAAAAAATAAAATAAAAGGAAGGTCAGTTGGGCAAGGTATGAAGAGAAGATGGAAGAAGCCTGATGATCACCGTGCCGATGTAATTTAAAAAGTTCACGTCTTCCGTGAAATTGATAAATCGCGAGAGGCACCTTTTTTTCCACTTTTTTTCCTTTCCCTCCCTCGGAATTACGAAGGACAGCAGCAGCAGCGTCCCTTACGCTGACGCGTTCGCGCAATCAGCGATAATCTCTTCTGGCACCCGCTCCCTCCCCGCTCTGGTAATAAGTTGAAAAGTCCATTTTTCCACATTCATCACCGTCGCGCCTCCCGATGGCCGGACACTTTTTCGATCGACCGTGCCATGCTTTCACTCTAGTGTCCCATCCGACACACACACACACACTCACACAAATGCTCGAACCGTAGCGAAGCTATCCACCCTACGAAGCCCCCCCAACGACATTAATTAATTATTCAATTAGCCTCGAATGCCAACCAAGAGAGAATTAAATATTACCCTTTTCGCTTCAAACGCTTCTCGGCTTCCGCGAGCTGCACCAAGTTGAAAAAGCAGAAGCGGTAACTTTATCCACCAAAGTTACACATTTAACGTGGAATAACATGGAAATCGCAGCGGTAAACGTAAACATATTATTTCCAACTAGTCTTCATGAATTATTAACGCATTTGCTAGGCTACTATCGTTCATTTGGTCTTTCAACCTTTTTCGTCCTTCGAGTCCTTGGTTATGTTTTTCCCTTTTCATTTTACTATTTATTATCCCCCGGGAAGAATCTTCCGTGTGTAGGTACAAAATAATTCTAATTTCCTTCCGGTTCGCTGGGCTCTGGCTTCGGGCTCGGCATGAATTTATGTATGAATTCGCGTGTGTGTCTTGCCGCTCCTGCTGCTGCTGCGGCTCCTCGTTCTAGCCGAGATTCTCGTGGATTGTGTCCACGACACGCTCGTTGCCTCCGCAGGACGGAAGAGGGATGAGAGATCGGTTAGAGTGCCCCTCGCCCGAGTCAGCGAAGGTTGCAGATGTATTTCATTCAGGTGAATGCGCGAAGAGGGACGCAATGGGAGCCGCGGGTAGATCTGCTAATGCACGCCTACAGGGCGTTTCAGGGATCAGTACCCGAAGACGTTTTCGGGTATTAACGTCATCCCCGGGCCGAAGATTGATGGAGCTATATCCCCGACGGGACGTCAGCCGGTTCATCTCTCCAAGCTCGAAGGAACCTTGGCCAATTCGCCTTCAGCTCGTTTCTTCTGCCTGCTTGCTAGTCCACCCAGGGGGGGGGGGGGGTTCTTCTACAACCCTCTACAGCTCTCCGGCAAACACTCCTCTCTTCCCTACGAATCATCCATACCGGTACGTCTCTTCCACGAGAACCGGCGAAGATTCTTTTTCATCGTTTTTTTTCTTCCCTGCCACGGGATTTCGATCGAGGTGCTAAAAATCCAATGGTCCGTCCTATAAACGGTTATGAGCCTAGTGTCGGCCCGATATTTATCTTCACCGTTCGTCCGAAATCGCACATTTCTCCCCAGCGCCCAATGCATAATAAAAAAAAAGCTCCCTTTCTCCCCGAGCAGCAAAGCTGTATTTACCCCACATATGACGTAGACTACAGCTGTAACAGCAGCATCGAGGCCCTTCGCACGGTTGGATAAGAATAAGAATAATTTCATCGCCCTCTGTATCCTTCCGCCCATGGAAATCCAAATACCTGCCAACATAATACGAAATATATTAAACGCAGCGATAGATATGTCTCATATTTCACAGACATGTTTTTCGATGCGTGCCATTCATACATTTATACGCTGTTCATGTCCGATCGAATACGCAGTCTCGTGTATTTATTCAGCAGTTCTTGCGTTGTTCCATCGGGAAGCACATACGTATCGCTGAAAAGAAAGAAAATCGTTATTAGTATTAAAAAATTCTTTTCGTCTGTTCTTCTCCGCTCCAGAATAAAATGTATCACCTAATTCCTTGAGACACCTATAATACCCACAGCCTCGCACACAGTCAAACGACAGAGTTTGCCTTGAAAACAGCAGGCGATGGAAATATCCACCTCACCAAGCAGATACCTACGGGGATAATGTGTCCGTACGATTCGAGTGGCTTCCTCGGAAGCGGTTCGGCAAACAAGAATTTCGCAGTCCTGCCGCCCGTTCGGCGACTAAGGCTTTGCCGTTCTCTGTTTGTCTCCCCCGTCTCAGTGAAACTTTTGGTCCGTGGAACGCGGAGCGAACGAGGTCGCGTGGACCCCGGAGGACCGAGGTAAAGCGGACACACATCGAGGAGATCGTCGTCGAATAGGGGAAACAGCAAAGGCTTCGCCGAGCACTCGAGTCCCCGTTAGAACGGTGCACCCCCCTCCAGGGTTGGCGAACTATCGGAACTACCGAACAATCGTCGATTAGGAGACCGCCCGTTGCGAGACGATGTCCTTCCTACGTCCTCTTCTCTTACGGTGGAGCACCACCAACGCGAACTCTGCGAAAAGGAGAAGAGCAATTCGAAAGCACTCTATCCGACTACCCTTTTTGCTCGAATGAAACTCGGAGACGCTCGGAATCGTTCTTCCCGTGCACTTTTCGAACCCCTATATCCCACCTTATTGCGTTCCAACTGTATAACTCTCTGTACCATCCCTCTCTGTGTATCTCTCGATTTTTTCCCCGCTCTCTATCATATACCTTCGGCATCTACTATCCATTCCTTTCACCGCGGTACCCTCACATTCGAGCCCTATTTTATTTTATATCAATCCACTCTACACCGGCAAAGTAAACAGATAAAGGGTGCCGTTGGTAAATGCAGTTTATCTATGATCCGCAAATTTCCGAGATACATCGACGTGCACTAAAAAAAAATTTCTGCCCTAATAGCTTATATATATTCCAGGGGTACATTGCATCCTCAAGCGGCATTTAACAACGTTTGATTTATATCTCCCGGGATACAATACGATGTATCATTGGTAATAAAAAAAAAAATCCTTCTGCCACTGGACAGCCACTGGTAAAGTGGCGTTTATCCGAGCAGACAAGAACTGCATTTACGAACCGCCTCCGTAGGTAGAAACGGACGTAGAAATATACCTTGTTCCTTTATTGCTTTATCAGCAAGAGGCTATCCCACAGACCGTGACGAAATTTTACGCTGTAACCTTCCCCCTCGTCAGCCGCAATCTGTAGTGACGAGTCCTCGTCTCGAGTTGTCGCGAGAGGTCTGGAATTTATCATTTCTCCGTGGGTTGAAGTGGCACAGCGGCGACAAGGCTGAAATTGCAGTATTTTGGAGTCGAGTGGTAGAAAGTGCCGCAGCAGCAGCTTCTCCGGTCCTGGAAAGCAAGAGTGTAGTTGTATAGCGGAATGGAGTGGTGAGATATAAGGGCATGTACAAAGGAACGAAACACGTTTCTGAAATGAGAAACGAATTACTAGATGCTGCATTGTCGTTACACACGTTACGGGAAAAAGTTACGAATAAAAAAATTCAAAAAAAGAAAGGAAAGTTTGAAGAAAAAGGATAGAAAAGAAAAAGAAATCAGGATGAGAAACGAATTACTACAAGTTGCATTGTCGTTACACACGTTACGGGAAAAAGTTACGAATAAAAGAATTTAAAAAAAGAAAGGAAAGTTTGAAGAAAAAGGATAGAAAAGAAAAAGAAATCAGGATTGCGACATTCGTCGTTGGGCACCCGATCGACCGTACTAGCATTGTCTTCCTCCTTCCACTGCTGACACAGTGATCAGGGGTAGTTACTGGTATAGGCCGACCGTCTGGGAGAGCTCCACGAGCGTGTAGGCAGACGAGAAACGATGAGGGATCCGTTTCGAATGCCGGTAGGAGCGGCGGCGGCGGCGGCCGACTAAACCTCTGCCTACACTACTACCGCACTGCGACAATTCGATGGCTCGATCGGGCCGACTTCGGGGCGCGCCCGAGGTCCTCGACGCGCCATAGCGCGCTCTCCCCACAGGAACACTAACGAGCTCGTATTAATACAAAACATGACTGACAAAGAAAATGTACTCGCTCCGTACACGGGAACCTACCCTATGAATTCCAAGTTTCTCTCCTCCGAGCAATGGAAGACACGTGCTCTAGCGATCGTTTGATTTCCGACACGGTACGAAACATCCATGTAGAGTTCTCACAAACTTGACACGATCTGATAATGGTGTCACCTGAAAGCAGAACGATTTTGTTGAAACTTGTGAACCTCGTGTAAAATTAGATTGCTCTTTACCTGCAGAGAAACAACGCTTGCGCTTACTCTCTGTCTCTCCGAAGGTTATTCTCACAGAAGCAATGATCAAGCCGGGGCGTAGTCCTTCGCGTTGCGTCTGCGGCGAAGAGGTTGGCGGTGGAGTGAGCGCATCCCTGGGCGCGTAACTACACACAGTTTCTGACTGAAGAGTCTGCCACCCCTGCCTCTGCCCCCTTGAGCGTTAGGCGGTATGAACCCCTTCCTTCCTCGCTTCTGCAGCTCGCACATCGGTCTCTCACTCTCCTCGCCGTCGAGTGAGTCATCCCGGGTGGACCGGGGTGCTGCTGAGTGCTGAGGGCTTTATCAGGATCGGGACGGCAATTTGTTCGTGCCGAGAAGTTTCCCGTTGATGAAAGCGCGTCGACGTCGTCGCGTCGCGCGCGAGACTTCGCACCCGAGATTCCTCGATCTAGAACAGAAGACAGGAGTAGACGATGAGCAAAAGCGAGAGAGAGAGAGATACGATAATGTATAGTGTAATATTACAGCGGATATCCGCTGCGCCTTCGGGGGTCTCTATCGCCGGTCCCGTTGAGAGCGAAGACGTACGTCTCTAGTCGACTGTTGGCTGCTTTGGCGGTAACTCTCTTTGAAGATGAGAACGAGAATATATACCGTATGTATAAACCCTACTGTACAGCGGTGACGCGGAAAGCGCACATCGCCCGACTAGATACCAGATAATTTCTGGAGCCAAACGCAGGCTCTTGCCGCACAGCAGAAACCAGGAGAGATGAGAAATGCACTCGGGGACCCCGTCGGGTAACTCGTCGGATGCAGGACAGAAACTCGAGTTTATGTCGCGGCAATGCAGTCGACGAGCAGACGACGTGAATCGCGCTCGGTCGCCCCCGACTAACCGGACTTGTAACTCCCCACGGACTCTGATTGCCGTATAGCCCTTCCGCGCCCACGGACCGAACACCGAGAGAGAACATAATAGTATTTCCCTCGACGATCCAGCGCTGTTCTCCTTCCGCATCCGTCCAACTACTCTCCTCGTGTACTCCACATTCCGTATCTCTTCGTGCATCTCCACCTCTCCCTTGCCGCCTTCGCCAATTTAATTGGGGCACTTCTGCAATCCTCAGAACCGTCGATCCGGGCCACTGTACCGGAATATCTTCGACGAATAGGGAGTAAACTGAACAGAAGATTAAGAAATTAGAAAAAATGTAGTGCACTCTCGCCGACGTCCGCGGATTTTAAATTTGATTTTAGTACGAACTAATTTTTAATTGGTGCAAATAAAAAAGAATTAGCTCTAATTAAAGTTCATTTATAGAACTGAATTTCACTCAGTTAGTTAACGTTAATGATTAATTACCCTAGCAAACTTGGCCGACGACCGAACCACCTTCTAAACTACTATCGTGATTTCGTGCAAAAAGTGTACGAAGCATTTTGCCGAAACCACTACGCAAACCAACGCTCCATGATGAGCGTACTAAAAGGGTGATTTCGACAGTCGCACATTTTTTTACGGCGTTTAGCATGTATCGAAAAAAAGTTTGATAACATTGGAAAAAAGTTGTTTGAACTATAATCATGAATTATACCAATTTAGGATACTATATTACGCAATTCGGAAAAAGAAAAACCTAACGACCTAAAATTGAGCTCGAATCAGGGACCTTACGCGTGTTAGCCTAGAATGCTAGAAGTGCATGGAGAATGATTTATTTTAATTTTTATTTATGTAATGAAATGATTACTGAAAACAAAAGGTATTATATGAGCCCTACGCAAAGTTTCTTTTTTTATTAGCATTTATTTTTACATCTTATTTACGTAAATAAATGCTAATAAAAAGAAACTTTACGTAGGACTCATTTAAGTTTTTCTTTTCAGTAATCATTTCCGTAAATAAATAAATCAAATATTCATAGTCCATTGACTTCAGATAAGAAAACTTTTGCTACGATTGAATCTTACTAAGGATGAGAATAATTTAATGATAGTCCAACTTTGGACCGTTAAGTTTATTTCTTTCGCCAAAATGCGTATTGTCGTAATGTTTCCTAAATTGATATAGTCCATGATTATAATTCAAGCCAATTCTTTCCAATATCACTAAACCTTTTTTTCGGTACGTACTGACCACCGTGAAAAAAAATGTTAGCGACCGGTGAGTTATTCCGTCGTCACCACCATCGAAACCACCATTTAAAACGAATATCGTGGAGTGGTGATTCGCGTCGTGGTTCCGACAAAATCCTTCGCAAACTTTTTGCACAAAATCACCGTGGTGAAAACCACTGTGAAAACATTGGGATTTTCGCAGCGGCCGGATCTGCTACGGCACCCAAATTTAATTTCGTCAAAAATTATTCATTCCGCTCGGTATGAAAATATGTTCGATGCAACACGAAAATTTTCATTCGCCAAACTAGCAATTCCTTTGAACGTCAGCAAACCGGGGCGTTGGATATCCAACTCTAATTTGCTTTCTCGATTATGTGCTTTCGGTAGTTACATTTTCGTCGGACGTCTCTCACATCCGAGGGAGAGTATACGGCGTCGTGAATGCCTTTTTTTTTGTGTTCCCAGTTGAGTTTCGTTTCGTGTCATCGATCTATCTTGTCGATGCGCGCTTCGGTGCGGCCGTCCATAATCCTGTGTTTATCGCGAGAAACCGATCGTCCATTATCCTCGTCGCTTCTGCACACTCTAATGTCACACATCAGCGACCGTTGGACCGCCAGTGGCTGCGGCAGCAGCAGCATCCTCGGATGTCCACACCGAATCCGCACGGTGACAGGATCCATTAGAAGCGGTTTACTCAGGCCCTTCAGGATTAGCCTTGGTTCTACCTTGCTCGTGTCACCGGGACGTTCCTCCATTCTCCTCACTCGACACCGCTCTTCTCTTTGCTCCGGAGCTATACAATCCTCGCGACCCGTGGGACCGAACGCTGCATGCTACGGTGACTCGATAGCGTTTGTGGTTTTTCTTCTTCCAACATAGTCTTCCCCGAAGAATACGTGTCCATCGATTGAAACGCTTGCTAATCTTCTGCGGCGAATTCAAAGAATGTACCAAAGCGTCCGGGTGCTGCGGTGCGCAACAGATTGAGAACATTCAGTTCTGACTCGATCCCCCTCGTCATATCAACAATCCACTGGGAGATGCAAGCCCACCCAACCGCTCCCGCAAATCCCTTAAGCCAATTAACGCACACGCAACTAGATGCCCCATCAGGCTGACGTCGAGAGCCGGTTATGGCTGACGGCGAGTGACGAAAGAAGGAAGATATTACGAGAGCCGGAGTGTGAGGTGGAAAAAAATCTGCGCCAGCAGCCCGGTACAGAGAGGCAATAGCGTCGAGGGGGGGATGGGGGCTTGCTAAAGTGTCTCAACGACGGAGCTTCCGGGGAACGAAGCTTTCCGGGATATTCTAGGTCCCTCGGAAGCGCCCGACTCTTCGCCCTCATATCCCGTCATTCGCAATCTACTTTTCCCATACCGAGGCCCGGAACTTCTTCCACCCGGCTATGAAAATAATCGCTGACTATTAAGAAAAAAAAAAAAGAACGTCCGGATGTACCCGCGACGTTGCGAAAAACGTTCGCAGGAGCGAGCTATGCGGGATCGGCCATTAATCTTGCAACCCGTCGCTTGCTCCTGACGAGACCCTCTTTCTCACTGGCGTATGGATACAGCGAAAAATCCTTTCGGCGATTCGTCCGCATCCGAAAGATCCTGGGCGGTCGTTTATCGTCGAAATACGACGATTCCGACGTTACCGTTATCGTCCGGATGCTCGAAACGAGGCGCGAGAAAATTTCGGATGCTCGAGCATTAGGCCGGCTCCGTGACAACTGGCTGTTACCGAACACCGAATGTGCGCAGCAGCAACATCGAGAAGCTCAAGCAGGGGTCCAAAAGGGATACGCGTAACGCGTCGGGCACGTGACGCCGTCGCTGCTGCTGCTGTTGCTGTGTCGGGCACGTGTCGAGGACACGTGTCCTCGCCCCGCGACAGCCTGCCAGAACCGCTCGAAATTCCAGATATCCAAGGGGTAGCGTCCATGCTCTGTTGATGCTTCGCTTCTCCCAATACCGTCGGAATTCTACGACACTGGAAACAGAAATTATACCGTCAGAGATAGAGTCTTCGGAATTGTGCAAATTGTAAACACGTTCTCTGAATCCGTAATTAAAACGTGATTACAACTGTGCCTGACCCAGTTTCTACAGACTATTTTATACGCGTACATATTAACGGTGAGTGGTGGCAAGGTTGAGCAGAAGATAGCGCATAACAGAGGTGATACAGCGAGACGGTGCAATTAAGTGCGAGGGTGCAATTATGCGAGAACGAGAGCGACGACTATCTGGCGTTGGGGGGAGGGGTGGGGACGGGGAAAGGAGGGTCGTGTTCGGTATCAGAGTATGAGTTTGAACAAAGCTCAAGAAGAAAGGAGAAAGAGTACGAAGGATTTTTAAAAAAATGAAGAGATAGACAATGGGAGCGCGAGTGGCCGTAACTTAGTAACTCTCGAGGCATGGGGCGCGTGCACGAGTAGAGGCCACGTGCTGAACGTGTTTTGCCGTGGTACAACCGAGAGACGCCGGGCGAGGGTGAATGGGGAAAGCGGCTTGGAGAAGAAGAGAGAAAATGCACCGAATGAGGATGAGCGGGGGAAATGAAGGGAGAGAGAGCCAGAGTCGGGCCATGCCGTGGAACACACCACACCCTACGAAGGGCTGCACTGGATCGATAGTCGACCCCCCCCCCCCCCCTTCCCACCCACCTCCGGACTGTCGACGAATTTCGCGAGAGCGGGCCACGACGGAAGGGAGAAAGAAGTCAGAATAGGGAAATGGAGGAGGCTAGATGAAGAAGAGAGAAATGAGGGAGGATCGGGGGTTGAGGGTAAAGGGGGAACTGCTCCGGAACTGTAAGGGAGAAAGGGGTGGAAGAGACAAATTGCCTGAGATCTCGAGAACGCTGCAGCGGCAGTGGGAGCTACGGCGACAGACTGCGCTGGCTATTGCCGACGATGCCTCCACACTTCTGTTTCTCAGTCTGGTTCCTCTTATACCATACACATAGATAGAGGAAGGGCACCACGGTATAACCGTGGATAACTTCGAATCTACCTGCCAGTGACAACTGGACCAAGAAACTTTTTCGACTTTGACCAATTCTCATCCCATTTCCACCTTGAGCAATTTTCAATTAATTCTCGACTTTCTCATGCTCAATCGTTGTCCGTACGACTATACAACCCGTTATCTTCATTAACTGGAACGCTGACCGTTCTTGTTCTTTGGTATTGTGCGTTTGACGCTTTTATTGTCGCAAGATGCGAATGCTTCGATTTATATACGGAGGTGAAAAGAAATCGTGAGAATATATTTTTATACTTTCGCGGTATAGGATTCAATCTGCGAGAATGGAGAAGATATTCCGTACGAGAGGATGAAACGGATGAAAGTGAGGTATACCTATTTCAGAAATCTCTGAAAGAAGCACCGAGAAGCGAAACGCTCACCGTTCTCTCGGAGTTCGTTTCTCACTCGGTATTTGACGATGTAGGTTCGACCCATCCGGGAACAGGCGAGTCTCGATAACGATAAAATCGAGATAAGACCCCCGAGAGGTATACGGTAGTACCCCAGCAGATCCCACGGGAATTTACACGTCTCTTCGGCACAAGTGTGTGCACACTGTCGAATACGGGTAGACCGAGGGTAATGGATTCTCGGGGACGAAACCAATTTTTGTTGGATCGTCCAGCTTCCTCCGATTTAATCGTGGTGCAGCGTAGAAATCCTCCGATCTTCCGAAACCTGAAATCACGAATGATTATTGTTAAACAAATTTAATGCATGTATCAATTTTTTGCTCATGGTGGACTTATATTCTTCGATATTTTTTGTTACAGGTTCGAATATGATGGCAAGCGAAGGGAATAAAGCGAGGCGGGGAGGAAGCGTCTAGATTCACCGCGAAAAGTGAAGACGAGACTGAGAGTCCCTCGGGGAGTCTCGAGGAAGAAGAGAGGAAGGAGTCAAAAAGGGTAGTCTCAATTCGCCGGAGCAAATTCTCCAAGGGTATGTTTGACTCGCTCTCGTTGGCCTCTCTTGTGAAAATAGATTTTAAGGGAGAATAATTATTTTCCGAGAAGCTACCTGCTCTTCGCGAGACTGTTGGCTCTCCGGAGGCAGGAAGGAACGGTGCACCAAGAAAATTTTGTAAAGTGGAGAGAAACAGACGGAACGGATGGAGAGCAAGATAGAATGGGGGGGACAAGCACCGAGAGCAAATCGAGAAATCTTGGTGAGTTTTCGCGTCAATCGCGAACCACCCTTGCCGGACGCATGTGGACCGAAGTTCCAGTCATTTCCGGTCCTTTGTGCTCGCGTTCGCGCGACTCGCTGCGGGGAAATCTCTGGGATTGCGGAGGCGGCGCGAGGGAACACGCGAGAGCATCTCGCTGCCCGCTCTTTCCAATTTCCTTTTCTACCCGTCTCGCGTAGCCCCGCGCGTTCCGAATTCGAAATCGAAAATACCACGAGTTATTGGACGCCGACGGACAATTTTATCTAGTACCCATGCGAGAGAAACGATGGCCGACACAATAGGAAAAAAGAACTTGGTACTGTCGCATTCGCAAGGCGTTGTGAAATTAATGGAGTAAAATTACGAACGATTCAGACAGAAACTTGCGACTTCTTCACAGAGTAACTTATAATTTGAGTTCACCTCTGCAATTTTTTTCGAAAGTCAAACGAAAATTTAATAACCCGGACTGTTATGCAATCAGTGTTCAGTAAAGTACAACGGATTACAGCGTAAGGATTGAATTTCGGAAGTGAAAGATAAATTCTCATACTATGAGCTCTGAATGGAATTTCGATTCGCGAAACTAACCCCTTCTTGCCGGTGGCTCACAGCTAAATAAAGCTCGTTCTCTCTGCTTTATTCCCTCCGTAATACCGGCCATGTTTAATTACAACCCCACTCGAGGGAGTTTCGAAGCCTCTCGAAGACTTTGTTCTATCCCCGAGAATCCAAAGCAGCTGGAACTCGGGAGATATGTATATATATCCTTATTTACAACTGCATATCCAGCTTTTGTTCCCCGATGAATATTAAGTTTTCTGATGTTCCAGTTCTTCGATTTCTCAACTCATGTTTTTGAGTCTTACTTTTTTCGTTCCTGTCCATATTTTCTGCCGACACCTCTCCGTCTCTTTCTCCGTCTCTGGCTTCTTTATCTAGGTTCGTTGAACCGTTAACGAGACCCGGTTTACTCATTATCGACGCGGTCCTCGTTTCGAGTTTCTCAAAGTAGCGAGAGGAAGGGCAGAACGGCAGCTTCGTAACCAGCGAACGGAGGGTCTCTTCGGGCTTCGCACAATTCGCCACTTCGCTCGTTCGCCGTCCTAGAAGGGAAAACAAACGAGGAGGAAGTAATTTATTTGCAATTTCATCATTATACTCGAAGCTCGACAAGGAATTTCATATTACCCAACGCTGCTTCTGTTTCCTGGTGGCGATGCTGCTGCTGATGATGGAAAACAATGAACCCTCCTGCAGAGCTGGCTGGTTACTCGAGCGCGAACATCGTTGAGATTAATAGTAGTCTGAAAAAAAAAATCAAAAATACTAAATTCCAAAAAAAAAAAATTCTTCCAAATGGGACGTCATGGGAGTAGATGTTACCCGGAGTTTTGGAGCTCCCGTGATTATACAGAGAAAGGAAGAAACAGTGGAAGCTCTCGAATGTTACCTTCGCCGAAATAAAGTGTATTCAAAAAATATATTCCAAATTTCAAAATATAAAAAGAAAAGTTCGTCAACAATCATATGACTGACATGTAACATATATTTTTTGATATTTCCCTCGTAAATTTTTTGTATTAATACAGACTGCTTCGCGAGCATATTGGGCCATCTTCATGGTGACAATGTAGCTTACTCTTTCGTGAATTGAGTAACACTCTAGAGCTTCGACTGCACTCGAATTTTTCTCGAGTATTATTATTTTTTGAACAGTGTTGAGTCGCACACAGAGCCAGGTCCGTGGAATGGGAAATAAGTGGACTGAAACGGTGGAGAGACGGTTATAGAGGTATTGTCGGATGGATAGATCGGAGAGTCGCCCCAGAGGGTGCAGAGAGAGGAAAACCCGCCCGGAGGCGCGTTCTCACACAGGCGGCGTTTATGGGGGTTGGGGGGGGGGGGGGGGGGGCTATAGCGGTAAAGCGTACGATTTGATGGGAGCCAATACATTTGAGCTTATCACCTTATCGCCAATGGCGGAGCATAGTCCGGACTAGCTGTGACCCCCCGCGCTCTCTCATCCACCCCCGTCTTTCCCTCCCATCCTCATCGCTCTCTCGGCCTCGTTCGCTCTCGGTCGCCCCATAAAATATCGCATGAACCTCCGTTCCTGCTGCCGCTGCTGCTAGCTATAATACTGCTACGTTGGCGAGGTTGATTCTCTCGGCTAGAGCGGTTTGCGTCGAGACCCTTCTCTCTTCCTCTCTCTCTCCCGGTCTTCGCTCCGACCGGCCAGAATCGATCCTGGCTACCGGTAGCAGCGGGGCAAGCACTGGCGGCACAACGGTAGCAGAATGCCAATAATGATCGATCATCCCCCAGCGCTAAACGACCTCAATACCGAAACTTCGCTACTCGACGGCTGATAATACCCACACACATCTCACTGCGAGGCATAGATTTTCCCTGTATAATTTTGATTAGCAGTGAGAGCTCGAAATCGATTTATCGCGCGCAATTACTACACGGGTAGACGGATGCTAGAGATAATTGATCGGACAGTGATGAACTCGCGGCATCTCGAAAGAGCTATAGCGCTATGTGCAACACGGAAAACGAACAAACGTACGAAACAAGTTTGTGTATTCGATGAAAAAAAAATGCGCGTCACCGGAGGTACACTATTTTTTGGTTCGTTCTTTTTTTTCAGATTGATTTTTACAATTTGTTTTTTTGTTATTTTCATTTCAACGAACCGTATCGTTTAACAGAAGAATTGTAAGATGTACCATTGAAGCAGGCAAAAACAAACGTGTCTTAATTTATTTTGTGAGTAATTATTTTTTAATTGCGCCAACAATGCTCTGCGATTGATTGTTCGCGACCGTGTTTGGAGTACGAGAAAAAAAAGGCAGGAACGAACATTTTTTTAATCGCTTTCTATTTTTCTATATACGTGAAAACATACGCACGTGCCTTTGCGTAGATTTCTTTTTTTTTTTCAAATAACCACGAAAAAAGTTTGTCAACGTTTTATGGGGTGAGAGATGTTTACTAAACGTACAAGCCGTAAAAAAATGAAACTGTCTAAATTGCGAAAATGTTAGTAGAAGAATAAATAAACGACACGGACGCGAGTCTCGGCACTAGGTCAAAAAACTAGAAATTAAATGACGACCGTTAGTTTTTACGATACAGCGATTGACATAGGAGCGTCGAGTGGCCCTCGAGTGTTTACACGCCCTTGGGGAATAAGGAAGTCGAAAGCAGCCTGTCGTGTCTCTCTCATGGGCCAGCAGAGCAACCCCCCCATACATGAGCTCGAGTCAAACTCGACCTTGTTCACTTTCTCCTTTCTCTCGGGCGTATACACACAAACCTCGCTCAGAATTCAAGCACGAATTCCCTTCTGGCCGCGGGGCAAGCCCCCTGGCCGCTTTCCTGCATATTGGAAAAATAACGCGACTACGAAGCTCGAAACCCCCCAATACGTTTCCCAGTCTCATCTTCCTTTCTCCAGGTTCGACATTCACGAGGTTTTCTCTCACGTATTTTTTTTTTTTGCTGTTTCATGTCTCTTGCGCTCTCTCCTTTTCCACTCTTCCGCAACTACGCTTCATTTCATCCCTGCAGCACACACACGCACGTACGTCCAACCACGCCGAATTCCCATTCCACGTTGGCTCTAGTTTGGTTTTTCTTTTTTCTTCTCTCTGCCGCTCGCTCGATCATTCCGCGTTTTTTTCTCTTGTCTCCATCTCCCTTCAATGTACCACCAGGACGATCAGAGAGTATTCCCCTGGTGGATTCGAGCGCCCAGCGCGCTGCTGGTACCCACGAGCAGCAGCAGAGGCGGCGGCTGCAGAGATTGTTTTAAAGCGGAAATCTGTCCCCGGCGAGCAGTAAGGAGACTCCGGGCGTGATTCCCGTAAATTGGAAGACCCTTCGCGCTAGGTGACGCAGCTTTTTTCCTCCTTCTCCTAGCCCCATCATCTGGCCTCGAGGATATACACCACCCTCGCAGATATTCTCTCTCTATATCCCGAGCTGCTGCTGCTGATGCTTTTTTTTATTCTCCCCTCGCTCGCCATAGCCGTGTACAGCTCTCTCGTTTAGCCGGTTCCCAAAATTCCCGAGCCACGTTGAAAAGGGAGACGGTGAGGAATAGTCCTTGACGAGGATGAGAAAAAACCTGGGGAAAGAAAAACCATGATCAGCCTGAGCCCACGGGCGGAAAATCTTCATTGGATTAACTCGAGTGCTGACCGAATTGATCGGACGACCTCAAGTTCTAAAAAAAAAAAAAAATGTTTAAATAAAAAAATGAAAAGTCTGTAATCGTAGCTTTCGCGCAGTTTATACCGCTTGTACGGACGCACTGGCGATACGTGACGGCAATCGTATGATATTGTGTACGTCGGAAGAGAGGTGTATGCGTGTCACGCCCGGAGATCAACCCGCACGTCAAACGCTCTCGCTGTGTATACCTGGGAAAACCTGAGGGAAATCTCTCTCCCGCCCGGTGGCCCCAGGACACGGGAGTGCCATTTATCCTTGCGGCGAAACCGGCACCGACAGTCTGGGCACTCTCGGCGCACAGACTATTCTCAGGCCAATCGTTACCTACGTACGTTTCTACCGGTTCTCTCTTTCGCTTCCTCTCTACCGCGTCCGTACCACAATGTGCTACCCTATGCACACATGCCAGCATACAGCGAAGCCCAGCTATGCCTCACTCGCGGTGGCAAAAAAAAAAAACGAAAAAAAAAAATGCTATCCTCCCGAATCCATGAGTGTCTGCCAGGCTCGTGAATAAAAAATCCAGCGGTCAGCCTCGAAACGATAATGGAAAATAGAATATATATATATCTTGCTCGTCGATCGACAGGGGAGGCCGCTAGGATAATTAATTGAAGTACATAAGAATGAAACGCGGTAAGGTCGTTCCATCGTCTCGTGTGTACAGCGCGGTATTCTCTCACACTGATTCTGAACCAAAGGAGGAAAGTTATTAGTCGGACGGCAGTAAAGCACGGAGTTGTTCATTCGTTATTATCGTGGGGCGCGGTTATGCTCACGAGAAATGAAGAAAAATAATGTACGTGCGGAAGAATCAAGGAGAGAAAGAGAGATCTAGCGCGCGGCTCGTCGTTGCGGTTATAACGAAGCCGCTGTTTTGCGAGCCTCTTTAATGGTCGGCCACGATGAAAAGTCCCGACGTAAGTCGTGACTCTGCACTTTGCTTTTCTCTTCTTATTTTCATTTTTTTTTCTCTTCTCTCGCCGCTCGCTCGGCTTGGCTTGGCTTCTCTCCTCTTACTTCCTGCAAAACCAGCGACAGCATCAACCTGAGTCTAGAAGCTCCGAGGCAATCTTCACCAGCCTCCCCCGCCCCTCCCCCTCTCTCTATACTAGCCCATCAACATCGACGCCATACTCTCCTCCCGGTAGCGCGTGCTTGCATTATTTTCCATTTTCCTTCGGCTTCTCCATTCTCCTTGTCGTCTAGCGTCGAAGCTTCTTCTGCCGCTGCCTCTGGGTCCCTCGAGAGGCTACGAGCCGAGGCACTCGTGAAGAAAACATCACAGCAGACGATACGGTTTGCGGATCCGTGTCTCGACAGAGACTATGAGAATGAGGACGACGTTGATTCTTTCTCCATCGACAGCCAGATTTACATTCAACTCGGATCCCTGAAAGCCACGAGTCGAATTTTTTTATACGGTTCAAACTCATCATCGGAATCTGTCGGGAGGTTCATTAATTTGAGCTAAAAGACGTGTTTCATTTTTTTTTTCGATAATAAAAAAATTCGATGGGTAATCCACCACAATTTATTGGTCGGCTCCGTATTCCAAACATGTAGAAAAAAAAGCCCAGTTCTGAAAACAAAAACAATTCGCGCCCTTAGAAAAATAGTGTAACAACTTATATGGTAATCCCATAAGAGATGTTGCACTGTTGTTCTAGGAATGAGAATTGTAGTAGTTACATTTTTCAACGTTATTGGAAAAAATATTTTAACGAAAAAAAAAAAATGTACATCTTGTACAACTTCTTTGTATTGGTACCTGCGGGCGTTTTTCGCATGATCGGAACGCCGTTACGAACAATCGCTCGTCGGAGATATACGACCAGATTTTGTTTCACTACCAACAAAAATGAATGGAACACGTTTAGACGAATCCCGGCGATGAGACAAGTAGTTCAAGCGGCGTACGGTCGGACGAGGCAGTAACTCGAGAAATGGGGATGATACGCCAGCAAATAAAGTACCTCGATATACCGAATCGAATGTCTATCTATAAACCATACACAAAAACTGTGTACAGTGTGGACACGAAAACGCTGCAGGGATTTCTCGGATAAACGAAGCAACGAAATGGTCCGTAAAAAAAAAAGAAAAAAAAGGAAGTTTGCCACGTATGGTATAGGTAAGCCCGAGGGGCGGCGAGGGTGTGTACGATTCTCTCCGAGGGAAGCCGACGTCACGGGAATGAAGAATTCGAGTCGACCGCCCGGTCACGTAAACTCATCTCAGTCATAAAACAAACCTTGTCGCTCTCGCACATAGAAAGAGACGGTGGTACACACGGAGATTCACGGGGCTTCGGTGAAAACGAGGAAGCCTCACTCGGGGGGTCGCACAACGAGCATCAAGACCACCAGACCGGAGGATTCGTCGAGTCAACATCGTATGGCGTCCTCGGGACGACTCGCAAACTATGAAATTGCGCGTGAAACAAGGCTACAAACACCGGCGTGGAGGGTTGATCGCGTAACTCACAAATCCCAACGTCCCCAGAGGGAAAAGAGATAGCCGATGAAACTAGTAATCGTTCTTCGCTCCGTGCGAAAACTACCCACGAACTGTGTCTGCAACATAAAAAAAAGAAGATTAATACCCACGAGGCTCCAATAATAATAAGTATTACACCGAATTAATTAACGGGCGAACGTTAACGTATTATTTACCAAAATCGTATCTTATATACGTGTTGGAAAGTTGTTTGTTTGTACTAATTTTCAAGAATCCAAAGCGGTCTGATTATTCTAAGCCCCCTTAGGCGAACCCAAGCCTTATTACTAGAAGATCTCATTATTGTATCGAAAGCACGTCGCTTCCGATTTAACAATCTCGTTTTTTGAGAGGAGCAATATTCCTAAATACAAACAAAGCTTCCTCCACGAGGAAGCAAAACATTGACGGAAACAACTACATGGTTCATCGTGGGCCAAAAATGTTTGTTCACTGTACCAACCATTCTTTTGTTTACCGTGTATTCCGCCATATTATACAGTCGTGTTCGATTACTCGAATGATTATTCAACCTTAATTAACAACGCCCATTGATCCTCTTATCGTAGAAATGTTTATTGTAGAAAAGACCATTGCTCGGGCATCGTAATAATCCGCCTTTTGTCAGTGCGAAGAAACACTCTGGCAAGATTCTCTCGGATACGTCCTCGAACGTACCGAGGATACTTCCAGCTGGTTTTGTTTGTCGTCTCTCGTCGTACTCCCGACTGATGAATAGACCTCCTCGCGGAGCTGGCTAAATCGGTCGAGCGCCGAACGATGAGGTATATAGGCTTTCGGTCGAGGTGGGGAAGGAAGGAAGGGGGGGGGGGGGCTTTTCTGAAGAACGGGAATGAGAGAGCTCGTGCGGTGCACGCCCAGGAACATACAGACACACACATACACACACTGCAGAACCTGGAAGCCGAACGGAGACAGCGGAGAGGAAATATGGGTCTCGCGGCCACGGGGGTGGCGCGGAAGAAGAGGCAGGGCGACGCTAGACGGACACACCGAGGAAAGAACATGCGAGACATGGAACACAAAGAACACGCGATACACATCCACAGCACAGAGAGGAGAACGGCGAAGCGGGAGGAAGAGTGAAAGCTGGAGTAGAATAACGACGGCAGGAAAAGGGGTTGGAGAAAGATACGCGGTGGTACGGCGCGGCGATAGTCGAGCGGGCATAAATCCAGCGGGCGAGGTAGTCGGTAAGACACTCGTGGCCGTAGAGCAAAGAGAAAGATGTGGGATGGAAATGCGGGGATAGACTACTGTTCGAAGGGGGGAAGGGGGGGGGGGTCCCTGGTTTGCGAAGGGCCGGAGAGAGAAGGGGTGGGGAGAGAACGGCATTAAAGTCGAGGCGAAGCCAGCAGCTCGCGGATACTTTGGTATTTAAATGCTAGGACACAAACCGCCTCGTTGCGGCGTTGGCAAATGAAGTTGCTGGCTGCGCTACCGATTCTGAGGCCCCGGTAGACAGAGCCTCGGTCGTCACGGTGTAGAAGGAGGGTGGATCGAGGAAATAGAAGTAAACGAGGCAATCACGGGCTTAAGAAAAAAAAAAAAAAAAAAAAAAAAGGAAATATGTAGAGCAGGATCGTGAGAGTCGGAGACGAGAGTGCCGCGAGTATTTTTGCCGTAGGAGAGAAAGGGAGAGAGACGCGAAGCGATGAAATTATAATGAGGCAAACAGTTCGGGACTATGAGTGGAAACTAGCTCGACAAGTGGTAGTTCGAACGACTCGATGGATCGAGGGATTATGTAATTTCCATGACGGCATTGAAGCCTCGAAATAGATTTCGTCTTCTTTCTGAGAGCGGCGCTGCCCGAACGTTGAGAATCGTCGTGCGAGAGAGAAATCGTCCGCGTCCTCGGTTATTTCCCACAACGGCGGCACCGCGCCGCTCCGGCATTGTGCGGAAGGACAAACAATGAAACGGTTACGGGAGCGCGTTAACGGCATCCATTGTTTCGAAACGTCGGTTATATCGTCTACCCGCTCTCTCTCTCCCCCTCCCTCCTCTCTTCGTGGGCTGGCATCGTCGTCGTGTCGACGTCGTGGTGACACGACAGCGAAACGTTTCGCCGCGAGGACAATGGGAATCGGCCAAGCCGGTGGCTCCACTCTGCTTCTGGGTGAACGCGCGGAAACCTCGTGAATCCGCTATCTCTCTTCCGTACCATCGGTATTACTTTCCCGTTACGGAACTCATCTCGAAGGGATAAAACTGGTTTCGATCGACCGCTAACGTGTCGACCTCTTGCCCCGTCGTCGACTTCTTCCGTTGACGTCGCTCGTGTGCCGGAGAGCCGGATGGGGGGGCGAAACGGTTTCGTCCATTTGAGATGACACCTTTTTTATGTATCGCGAAAACGCGAAAAATTGGTGATAAAAAAAGTCCGTCTTGCCCCGCTCCGCTTTGTGCAAACTCCGCTGCACTCCGTCTCGCGTCAATCCTTCGCCCCTCCCTCTCTCTCGTAGATCCTCCGAGAATGATAACGACACGCTCTCCAGATCGACTTCGCTATCGGACGAACGTAACTCCGGTACTCCGGGGGGAGGGGAGGGGGGCGAGAGATAGGAGAGACCCCTGGTGGCTGGCACGCGATGCACGTGCATACATGTAACACACATCAGATAGATAGTTAGACGAATGTAGGAACTGTATGCCGTATGTAGGCCTAGAATCGTACGCTCGGTCGCTATTAGTTTCGTATGCAGAAACACAGCAGGAGCGCAGCGCGTGGCCTGTGCGCCCACGGAATCGCTCTATATTCACCCCTTTACCGAGAAGCCCCCCCCCCCCCCTACATGCTGCGCCTGGCGGTTTAACGAGAATCGTATCGGCCACATCAGACACAGCTGATGGGCCCCTCCTCTACACCATGTACCAAACACCTACCGCGGAAAAGTGTGCGTGCGAACGTGTTTGCATAGAAATAAAGAAACTCACCGGAGACCGAATCGAAAATGAGGAACATCAATTTGTGTCGCCCGAAAATTTTCTTCGATCGGTTCGACGCAAAAAAAAAAACATGGCCGCTCACGACGATAATTTGTAAACGAAAAATACCTCGAATGTTTATCTACGAAATATTGTTGTCCGCTGCCGTCGACGGGTGATCGATCGACCGTCGGTGAGGCTGCTCGGCTTCCTGTCCTCCGCGTGTCCGGACGGAATGGCTGAATCCATGCGAGATCTGCAATGAGCAACGAAAAGCCGTTAATCTTGCGTTACATTCCATCAGCGGCCCCACACTTAATCCCGTCATTCCCTGGCGAGTCTTCGATTGTATTGAAACAACTTCGTCTTTATTAATTTCTCCTATACACATAGTATATACAGGAGGATACGAGGTTCCGACAGGCGGCTGATACTTACAAGAGGCATTATTGTTTCCCGTAGGCGCGTGGCTGTCGTGCCTCGCCCTTCGAGAATTCCAAGCCCCCCTATCGCTGTATTACGTGACCCTTCCGCGATTATTCTCCCTCCGACCATTCCTCACCATCTCTCTCGATGCTCTCGATACAATTTACTCAACCGCACGTAATTCGTTAGGTCTGGCTTCGATATTACCCATTGTATCTGATCTGCTAAATGAGATTCGAGGCACCGGAGCTTCCCGTGTTAAACTTCCGGTAGATATCCCTCGTCGGAGCTTCTCTGATTCGGATGCCACACACTGCAGAGTACCTGTTTATTTATGCGTACACGAGCCGATATATTGCTGGGAGAGCGTTATATTACCGAAACAGTTGGTGTTCACGTTCGCGGGGGGAGGGACCGGGGTTTACACTGTAACGGTATCGCAACGGCGGTGGCAGCACTGCAGCTCTGGAAGGGACGGAGGGGGAAGGCGGGAGGTTAGCCTGCGGAGGCTGAACCACGCCGAAAACAAAATATATTGGCATTGTGGCGGCGCGACGGGCGACTCTCGCTTCTCCGCTGGCCCCGATCTGTCACACAAATCACCCATGCCAGCAGCCTGCCCACCGAGCATTTTGCTCGTGTCCACGGTGTGTAGTGCTCGCACGCTGTACTATAGCTTACAATCCGAGAGCAAAACGTCCACCTCTATTCCCTTCTCCCCCTGCCTCCCAATTTCACAGCTTCGGCTTCATCCCGGCTGATCAGATACCAACACGCGCACACATAACCTCACAAACTCCACTTTACCGCGGAATAGGGACTCTTGCAGCCGCTACTAGCGCCGATCGGCCAGCGACCTCCAGCACGGGTTTTAATTATCGAGATTTCATACAATTTAATCATTTAATGGGAAACGCATTTCGACGGAGACCCGGATTAGCGAAAGGGTATGGGGTCACGTAGATAACACGGTTGCAACAGCACCGAGGATATAATTGTCGTGCACATATCTTTTCCTACGAGGTACTAAACGATTTGTTTATCGCAACATAAAAATGGAAATATTCACCTGAGAAAATAACTTTATCGGCTGCATGGGAACATCATGCCGAGACCAGATGGCCCGCTATTTTATTCATCAACGTCATGTGAAACACGATTGCGAGCTTTTTCTTTCACCCTAATGCGAACTCCAATAACGGTATCTTTCGCACTCGTGGCGCGGTCACGTGACTTTCACATGGCGATAACCCTTCGAGTCGAAATACCTCTTTGTTTCTGTGGCAATCATTTTTCTCGAATTCTCGACACTGTTCCAAATCGCGATATTTGGAAGATGCACTTTATTCATTCTTTTTCACATGCAAATTTTAAAAAAACTCTCCGCAATGCGCACTAACTACTCGTAAAATTGTTCCGGATTTTTCTTCAGGTTAGAATTGAATAAATTTACGAATTCCATCGCAGAGTTGCTGCGCACCATTCGAGTTATCCGATCGATGGAGTCAATTCGCTCCTGTGTTCCGGCGGAAGTGAAAAACGTCTGTCCGGGATGTAGAAAATAGCGAAAAAGGTGGAATCGAACATTTTTTTAGGAGAACTTACCTACGCCTATTCCCCTGTACCGTACGATATTTTATTATATATACTATACTATATTATATACTGGCGAGACCACCCCGCCGAAACGTTCCTGGGGGAGATGTTCAAGATAGACTTTTCGATTTTTATTGGAAAGCTGATAAGAGAAATAGAGAAGTGGATAGAAAGAGGGTGAGCGAGAGAACGGTTTCGTGTTCGGGGGAGGAGATGTACTCTATTCCGTAAAAACGATAACCCGAGGATAATATACGGGGTCAATGGCGTTCTGCCGAATGGGCATCTTCCGGCAACAACCTCGCAACGGAACCATCACCATCTCGTTTCGTCTCTATCAGCAGACCAATTTTTCCTATCTTTAATTTTTTTTTATTTTCCAAAGAAAAATTGACTCTGGCAATATATCAAATGAACACTGAACAGGGAGAAACCACGACAACTGAACACGAAGAGTTCGCACCGTGAAAGTGAGAATGCAACATTTTACCATCAGGTTGACCTCATTTTTTTACCGGAAGTAACGTCGTACCGCAAATACGTCACTTCCAGTAGAAAAATAAGTTTTCGGGACCGGAAGTGACCTATTTACTGTATGACGTCACTTCCCCCCGTAAACTGAGATTTTCAAACCGGAAGTAATATATTTCCGGTATGACGTCACTTCCGCTCGAAAAATGAGCTTTCTGGACGGGAAGTGAAGGAAGAAGATACCCTAATGGTAACATACTGCTCACTTTCACAGTGTACACTTTTCGAGGTCGTTTGATATGTTACCTAGGCTCTTCCGTTATGTTTAAACCATCCACGTAACAACCGCATTTCCGGCCGAGCTTCGTTTTACCATTCGCAGATGAAGTCGGCACTTTTTTTTACGCTAAACAGGGAAACGTGATAAATTGATTGTGAGAAAAAATTCTTTGAGCTCCGCGAAGCGCGTGATGGGAGTCACGCCACGAGAGAGGGCGCTAGAGCAAGAGGGAATGCGAAACGAGAGGAAGCATAGGAACGCTCACCGGAACTAGCGAACCTTCCGGTCCCAATTTCCAGTTTCCATTCTGGTGGACTCCGCTGTTGAACAAGCCCCGAAGGGAGTGAGAGAGCGGTAGATCGTCGCAGTGTTCGGGCATTGTTTCATCCCCCCCTCTCCCCCGGCCCTTGTAGCCGGGGCGACGTAACGTTCGTTTCATTTTCCCCGGACAGGTTTTTTCTCCCCCTCACTTCTCTCCCCGCACACAGAACCGCGCGTAACAGTAGTATAGTCCTTCCTAAACGTTTCTCTCGGCCCGAATACGCTGAACCCTCTTCTGCGCCCCGGAACATCGTGGATACATCGATAGACACACAATCGATGCCCGTTCGACGAGCTTTTACAATTTGTTGTTTTTTTTTTTTTTCGTTCTTCTCCCTCCCTTTTTCTATTTTATTTTTTGCGTTTATTTCGCCTTCCTCCGACACTCTTTCAATCTCTTTTATTTTCAGTATTTTCAGTCGACGCCACTCGTTTGTCCGACGCGGGTATTCGGGCCGGCGTATCGATTATCACGCTTTTCATTGGAAGTATTACGGACAATAAAGCGTTGCGCAATCCGGTGTCCGGGGGTGGACGGGAGGGTTTGGTGAACGGGCAATCCAAAGCGCGACGCTTCCAATTGTTCTCATCCCGCGAAAACCCGCTGTCCATTTATATTTATATATACATATATATACATATATATATATATATGTATATAATATATATACGCATTATATATATATATATATATATATATATAAATTCACAATCCATTGAGTATATACATACCGGTATAGAGATATCTGTTCGAGTCGACCGTTCGGAACTCCCTCCCTCACACCTGGATGAACCGCGTATAAAACGTGCCAAAACTGCAAAATAAATTATATCGACGGTAGAGTAGGGTAGTGAGAGTACGAGAGTATAACCGAGCGGGGAAAATCGACGAAGCGACTATCCGGTCGCACGTGGGCCGCGAAGGTTTTCGGGTGCCAGCGCATCGCGAATCCTCTCTGCCGTTTCAAATATCAACGTCCCCGAGTCCCCCCCTCGACCTCGTTCGGCATTGTCAATTGCGTTACGATTTTCCACGGCCCTGCACGGCCATTATAATCGAAAAGCCATTGATTATTGCGGCCCGCTCGCCGCGGCGTTGATTAAAATAAACTTGCGGAACCGTGAGAGTTATAATAACTAGTCGGTAAACTGTTTCGTCCTAGTACAGCGAACGCGCGTTGACGTGTGATTTTTCACCTGCAAAAGAACAATGGCATCGAGACAATAACGATGGAGAAAAATAATATAACATAATTAACTTGAAAGTACAAATTGCGTACAATAAAAAGATATACCTATCGCGATCAGGTAGTTTGTTTCTCGTGCGAGGTAACTCCCAGCGGGAGAACCACGGATAACCGTGGTGTCTTGCTCGCACGACGAATGCCGCTTCGTTGTGATGTTGGCGGATGGAAAGAACGATGATGAATCGTGCCTCGATGATGGCAAGAAACTGAAGGAGAGACCGAGCTCCTGTCGCTGGTGGATTCCACCGGTGGTGGAGAAACAGAGCTGCCGTCAGAGTCGACCATCTCGTCGTCCGCCTGGGTCGCACGACGAGCAGAAACCCTGGATCGGTCTCCTCGGTCACCTCTCCTGGAAGCCAAGAGACGAAAAAATGTATATATATATATATATAGAACCGATGAAGGGAACACACACGAGTTGATGGTGTACAAAAATGAAGAGTCATACCTCGTTACGAAGGTGAGTTGAAGCCGGTTCTGTGGGCAGAAAAGACGATTAGTTTCGACCTGGGACACTGATCGTAGAGAGTGGTTTAAAAAAAAATTAGAGAAGAGCCCGAGAGCTGAAGGCGTGTAAAAAATGGTTGACGCAACAAGGCCGCCCGAGATACTCCATGGCCCAAGGTGGGCTTTTCTCCATAATAAATTCGTTTATCCCGACGTTAACTCCCGGTCTCTCTTCGCTTCTTCATTGCGCCCGGTCTCTCCTCCGTCGCTCGTGTTCCGTACAAGAGACCGGAAGAGGGAAGAGGGAAACGTTTCCATTTAAGCGAAGCTTTTCAATTATAACGAATTTTACTTCAATCCCCTCAGTTATTTTCTCCTCCCTCGGGCTTAACTGTACCGCTGTGCATTGTACAAAGGTGAACACCCTGGCTCTTGTACCTCTTCCACAGGAACGATTCTTGCTACTCGCTCGCCAGCGCGATTTTACTTTTGGTCCAATTCTCCTGCATATACACTGGTCTCTGATTCCCCGAAACACGAGAAACCGACGTCTATGGCTGGCCACCAAAGTTACCGCAGCGCGATTTCTCCTTCCGCGGTTGAGGCGGTCTCTCTCTCTCTCTCTCCGACTCTCCTTCGCCTCCTGGCATCGCTCAACCGTAAGACCCGCAACGTCTTGTCCCCGTGCTCTCCGCTGAGGAGGATGATGAAAATCGAGGAGTTTCCAATCGATTCGACACCCGGGCCGTTCTCCGCCGTTGTGGCTCGCTCGCCACGGTGCGCTGGCTGGCAGCCCCGATCCCGCAGAGACCGTTCCCTCGTTATCGGGAATGTCGTGACGAATCCGAGGGGAATTCAAGCTCCGGGCTCGCTTCCTTCCTCTCCCCGTCCCACGTCCCCCGACGAGCAGCTGCCAGCTACGCTTCCGCTCGCCGGATCAAAATCTTCTTCGATCGAGTAGCCGTGGCATAAGCTCTGATTATTCCACTCAACTCTGTTTTCCCTTCGTCTCTCTTTCAATTTAACCGGCCTGCGTCGACGAAGCGAAAAAGCAGCAGGAACACTTTGTACTTGTTGCTTCGCCATTAGAAGAGGGTCGACGATGGGGAAGCATTTTTACCGGATAGATGTACTATTTTTCGGTCACCTTTGCCCAACTGTTAAATGCCAACATTATCAAAAGGACGAGACTCCGAATACAATCCAACGAAATATCGAGTGTATCATTTTTTATAAATTTTACGACGGTAATTTGATAATATCAATATGAAAAATATGGACAGATAACGATTGGAACAACGGTGACCATTAACTGTACGTTTATCCTAGAGACCTGTGGAAATACTTTTTCTATATAAATTCTGTAAATTAATAAACCAGTGAAGGTTCGGATACTATATCGCATGACTAAAACCAGAAAGACGTATTTTATATGCCCGCATGCAGAAAATACGGTCTTCTGATTTTAGTCACGCGATATATGATTCAGGTGTATGAATCTCGCCAGTCTGAAAATCTCGAGACAGCCGCTATTGGACGCTGAAGAGAACTCGAGTGAGAGTCTTCGTGCCGGCCGATGGGGTGGTAGTGGTGTTTCTGCCGTTCGATCAATGCGCTCCTCTCTCCAGCCACGGTCCGCTCGTATCCACAGTTACCCCGCTCCCAGTTTGCAGCCGCCCCGGCCCCCGTAGACGGCCTCTGCACCCTCTCGAAACTCGGCGAGGAGACGCCAGCCAGCAGCGGAGTCTACACAACGGATCGGCGAAAGTTCTTTCTTAGCTCTCTTCCTTCTCCGTCGTCGTGTGCCTGAACATCTTCGCCATACCGGGGCCCTATCCGCGCCACGACCTCTCCCTGTGCTCTCCTCTTCCGTACTCTCTTTCGTGTTCCGGAAAGCAGCCACTGGGGAGACAGAGAGGTTCCCCGTTCGCACTCCGTCGTCCTTCATCTATACCCCATCTTCGGATTCCGCTTCTCCCTTGTCGCGTCGCCGAGACCTGGAAGCCGCGAGAGTGACTCAACTGCCCCAACGACAAAGCAGTCGAACCGTTTCCGCACACGTTTTCACCTCGCCAGCTTCCTCTGCTCCGTTGTCGAGCTGATCTGAATCTTGAATAAAAAAAAGAAATAAAAAAAAATAAAAAAAGCAACATTACGACAAACACCAGACGTCTTAGGGTAGTGTGGCCCGTGGCTCTGATGAAATTTACCAGACTGTCGTCTTCACCGTCTGTTACCGTTGAAAGTGTCTCGGAGCGGAAAATAGCGTTATCCTCCGAGTGTCGGGAAACCTGGAATATTGATGAAATAAAATTGATTTATCGGTCGCCCTGTATTGTATCGGAGTAGTGATCTTTGATCGATACAATGCCGAGGGGTAACCGAAGGCGAGAAACAGTGGAACGGAAGGAAAAAATAAAAATAAAGGTGTGGGATGGCTTTTTGTCTGTTCATTTGGCGAGTAACGAAGTTACATCCGAAGCTGCTAACCCAATCATCCAATCATCCGGTCACCCTTTTCCCTATCTCATTTCTATCTCTATCATCCCTCCCCACTCGCTTCTCTTTTACGCAGTGCCGTTACACTACTGTACTTCTGTTCTCACTCACTCTTTCGCCTTCTCTCAAGTCCTCGCCGCTACCTTTCAACGCCGCGGATTCCACCATATTCCGGAGCCATTCCGACATACCCCATTTTCTCTATCTCGCCACATCCAATTTGCGGTCCCGTTATTTCGCCGATAGGCACTGCCATCGCCACTTTGAGAGGGGAAGAGACGCGTATAGCGCCCGAAAACCGAGATCGAGTTTGATATTAGCATGGCGACTTGGTAGAGAATTGAACGGTAGAAAATTGGACCCCGCTATTGCACGCGTCGGGTGCTTCGTTTTGAATTCGTTCGTGTTATTACGAAAGTCATATGTGGAATTAATCCACACCGTTGGAATCCGGATTAACAAGTTTCTTTCCCTCACGCTCTTCTCTGGAATTTCCGATTCGTAAATGCTGAATTTTACACCGCACCGGTTGAAACGCTTGGATCTCGTCAAATTCTCCCCGTCGCAGCTTCGAACTGTTGGGGAAAAATAAAATAAAATGTTATCATTCTCGAAAATCGATCTCAAAGATATCCGCTCTGAAAACTAATAAAATTAATTTGTCTCGGAGAAAAATAGATTATTTTCCCTTCTAGCTCCGATGTTTGATATGAATGTAGTCGCCGTAAACCAGGATATCACTTTCAGAGCTCACGATTTACAATAAAGTAAAAACGCTTAAGCTTCTGATATTGTAGAAAATCAATAACCCGAACTATATTGTTATAGATGTACATTTTAAGTAAAAAAAAAAAATACTCCGTACGTTTCCGGAACACCCGTTGTGCTCGGGTGCAACGGCCTGTGTGCATGCATGCATAACGTCGTTGTATACGAATATGCAATTTTGCAGGTTTCAGCGATCGGTACGGAGCGTCAGCTAAGCATACGAAGCGAGAAAGAAAGCGAGAGATGGAGAGGGAAGGATGACGACAGAGGACACGGCTGAATCGTGACACGAAGCGAGCACCTCGATACACCCTCGACCGCGACGAATATCTCGAGGGGTCTGACGGCGCAAGAGGCCATCCACAAAGTAGGCTAAGTACCTTGCTGCTGCTGCTGCTGCTGCTTCTTCTTCTGCTGCTGCTTCTGCTTCTCTCTACTTCGTTCCCGTTACTCGTACGAGGGCTCATCCAAACGACGAGTAAGTCGACTACAAGTACTAATCCCCCCGGGGGAAGGGAAGCGGGGCAGCAGCAGCGAGGCAAATGCTTTCGAATATTATTCTCCATATCCTCTCAGAATTTCTCTCAAGCCCTTCTCTCCACTCTATATCTTTCTCTCGCTTCGGGCACGAATATAATAATACAAAGAAGATTGCGGCCGGCAAACGTTCCTACAGAAGACAATATCGCCGAGACCCTCGCATCTCCACGAAGATATTCTCTGGGAGAGAATTTTAGTATAGATAAAAAAAAAAAAAGAACCAGCAGCCACGAGGATAAAGTCGTCGTGCCAGGCTATGATTGTCCAAACGCAATTCTTGTCTGGACGATATGAAATCAAGGATTGTGTGGGGACATCAGCGCTTGGGGCGCGGATCAACGCTCTCTCGTATCTCCGGCGAGGAACATCTTCTTATTGGCTTCTTTTACCACGTTGAGGAATCCACGGCCACCGCCCACGGGGCAGATCGAATCTGAAACAAAAATAATAACTTCCTGTTACGTTCCAGCATGTATCGTTGCGTCCACCTGGGTACCGCGTAATACCCCAATGTTTGATCGTGTATAATAGGCTTGTATACTAATGTATTTCTAACTAAGCTGTACACAGCAATAACGTAGTTTTCGAGCACTCGAGAACGGCGAATAGTTTAGATGCCGTGGCGATTAACCCGCGGTACAACGAGAGAGAGGGGGGAATCCCCGGCCAACTGTACAACTGGAGAATTTCTATCCTGGTAGCGCGCACAGCGCAGCTAACGCACGTAGAAACCAGCGGCGGTTGTTATCGTTGCCTTTATTATTATTACTATTACAGCTACGACTACCACTCTTATTATTATTATTATTGTTATTATTATCATTATTATTATTATTATTACCATAACCATTACGATGCGGAAAGGTTGAAACCTTCGGAAGAGGCACGCTCGAGGCTACCCGAGAAGGAGCGGGAGTGAATCTCTCGAAGTACGAAAGGGAAGCGGTAGGAATAAGAATATATATAAGAACACGGCCCGATCGAGTTTCTACCTCGTGCTCGGTCAACGTGGCTCGGAAGCGCGTGGGCCAGGTGAACGCGATCTTCGTTCACCCTCCCACAACGAGGGAAACCTCGCGAGTTTTTGTAAAACGGTTAATACAAAACGAGTAAAAACACGGTGGAATGAAAGAGGCGAGGTAATGGAGAAAAGTGGGTGGACACAGGAGAGAGAATGGCGGATGAAAAAAAAACTTCGAACTCGGAGCGGTGTATACACAGACTCTCCGCGGGTGGCGTATATGTACCGTGAGAAGAAACGAGGCCGCAGAGTTGTGATGCTCTATGGGTGAGCGGAGAGAGCAGAAGAGCTTCGATTGTGAAGGTAGAAGGGAGAAGAGAAGAGCGTTGGGAGCGTGCTCGCGGAGACGAAGCAAAGTGCGAGAAGACATGATGTATCGTGAATGTTGTACGTTGAGACGACGCGGAGAGCTTGCGAGAGGGAGACAGGGGGGGGGGGGGGGGGGGGTGAAAATCTTCGCTCTCCCATACCCCATTCTATAGCTTCTCTCGTTTCCACGCTTTCTTTTTCACCTTAAAACTCCATGCGAACGAACAGACGTATACACTCTCGCGCGTACGTGGGGCAACGGATACACCGGATACATTATGCAGCACGGATTTTATCCCGTATAATGCACTTGTTACTTATGCAGATGGGAGCAGAAGGGAGATGGGTGGTGAAGAAAGAGAGATGGAGAGGCGAGAGCGGCGTCGAGAGAAAAATTGCTACCCCGGGTCGAGGCTGACGAGGTGGCTGAGTGCGAGGGGATAAAAATCAGACAAGAATATTATACGTGTCGGCAGAAGAGAAAAAGAGTATTATCATGGCTCGACGATTGCATCAAATTTTTTATTCTTCTTTCCTTCTTTTTAGTTGAAAAAAAATTTTGTACCTCTCCGCGCCTCATCAAAATTCCGAGATGAGTCTATTAGACGACGATGAAAAGTGAATTAAGGAATCTTGCCCGGAGAGAACAAGATACGGCACGTATAATTCAATAACTGCAAACACTTTGAAGACGTACTTTTTTTTATTTTATTTTCTTGCCTTCTGCCTGCCGCGGTTAAAAGTTTGAGCTGCTTGGATTATTATTTTCCGGCTTGTGAGAAATAGCCCGAGGCAGCGAAGGCAAACGATAAAAAAATAAGAAAAAACCGCCCTCGCTTTATCTCCCTCGGCTTCTCCTGCACAACCCTAACTCATCCTTTCCTCTCCGAGGCCCGCCCATCCTCTCTCTTCCTATCCGCGGCAGAACTTTAATCAGCGTCAATTACTTTCGAGAAAGAGAAGCCTCTCAGAAGCACGAAACACACTCACTGCCTCTCCTGCTCTCTTACCCGCTCATTCGCGCCTACGTTACTTTTCTACTCGAGAAGCGCGAAGAGGAAAATTCAATTTGCGACGTACGAGTATCACCGCTGAGTGAGAGAGCGCCTCGCTGAGATGTTGTATATAAGTGGCATCGCCGTCTATACCTCCGTGAGAAACACAGCGTTTCGGTGCGGGAAGAAGCTCCGGGGGTAGAAGTGGTTCGTCGAGAGCGGGAAAGTTACTCAACGTTAGCCGAATACCTGGCCTGGCCAATCTGCTAATTGAACTCGTCGTCGTCCTCGTCGAAGTCCTGCTCCGCCTTATTTCTCCTCTCCACCGTCGTCCTCCGCGGGCCGGGTTAGACCTGAAATTTTAAATTAATCTAATTAGCCGTTCAATTACCATGCCCGCGATGAGATTACTCTAATCGTATTATACAAGGTCGTACAATTAGTGTGCGACCCCTCGACCGGCTCTGTACGTGCCAGCGAACGTTTGCGTTATCGTTGCGTTGCTGCGTTCAAAACCACCCCTCCCCTGCGCCGTTGCCCTACCTCCTGTAAACTTGCAACCAATACTCTCGCCTGCCCTTGTTACTCACGTTAAACCGACGGCGGTTACGTGAAACTTATCGCGATATCGACCGGACGCACCCTCGCCTTATCCGCGTACCCTCGCCTGCGTCGATCCCTATCGAATACTAATTCAATCGTCGAGTTCCATCAATTATTAATTCGTCATATCAATTACGATCGAGTCACGTAATGGAGTCACTACCGCTACGAGATAGCGTCTATTTCTCAATCTACAAATTTACGATCGTCCCGCACTAATGGAATTATTATACAACGGTAAACAGCTCGAACGTTTATCGCAAATGGAACGCTGCATCTGTACCCCGTCGTCGTTTAATTTCTTAAAATTAAAATCGTATGTTTATCGCGTAAGAGAGAACCAGCGAACCATCGAGTCTTCGCTCATCGTGGCCCGGTCGCCCTTTAAGTTTCGCATTCTCAACCGGAGTGCATCCCTCGGAGTGCCTGTCGGTCTGGACGTTGATGCGTTTCCCACAGGATCGTAGAACGGAGATTGAGAAGCTCGTCTCGGCGTCTGGAAAGCCACCCGGGCCCCCGAGGTCTCTCGCAGCTCGTCCATATCCTCCGCGTTCACCGGGCTTCGACCGGTGTAAGAGCTCGGATAGCATCTCGGGTAAAAAAGTGGAGACGAGGAGGAAGGAGATCGTCTCGTAACTCTCTCCGCGAGGATGCTGATGGCTCTCCACTTTTTGACTCCGATACCACCGTCCATCGGAGAAGACCCGAGAAAAGATCCCAATTTATGTACACACATTCGGGGCTTTTTCCTCTTTTCTCTCATCTTCGGGATCTGCAACAGAAGCACGGTATTAAATATATATAGCAAGAGCGGTAAGGGTCGTTCCATATATGTATACGAAGTCAAGAGCGTGCACACGGGACGTAAGAGTCTGCACGTACTCATATGTATTCTTCGCACAAGGGCTACATATTTCAGAATATATACTCAACAGCAGGCACATACGCTTCGGCCGTATACACACAATATCTTTGGCAAGCATGTGGATTTTATATGTAACGTTTGTTAAAATTATAGCGATGGAATGCATGTACGCGAGAGAGAGTAGCAAAAAGTTACGTTTTCTTGGATACTTGAGAAAAGTACCTTAATATTTATATATCTTTCGCTTCCTTCCTCCGTCTTGCCTCACTACTTTTCCCTTCCTTATCTTATTTTCCCAATCTCTCTCTCGCTCTCTCCTTCGTAATATCTCGTCCTATTATATCTATGACACGGCTACGTACGGACCTAGGGACGTATATACTCGAGGAATTTTCTCTTCTTCTCCGAGGTAAACGAAACTCGTTTCCCGTAGCCTATGTGTACACACAGTCAGTTCCCGGTGAACGGCGAGGGACGCGCAGGCGGAAGGACAAAGTCGGGAGGATCGCTAAATCTCGAGCGGCCGAGAGACCGCCTCGGGGGGCGAGGGACGGTGGAGGAGAGCGTTCGAGCGAAGGATAAGAGAATTATTCGAGTCCTACGTACAGCGGGTAGCTATCGCGATAGGTACTTCGACAGTTTTCTCTCCGCCCGGCTCCCGTTCGCCCTCGCGAAATGATATTTCTCCGTTCGAGTGATCGAGTAGAAACTCGCGAGGGGGTCGCACGGCTGACTGGACGCTGACTCGATTCGCTTCTCTCTTCTTATTGCTTTTTATTCCGGGGTTGCCCCGTTGCACTCGAAAAATCGCTGAGAACGTTTTACCGCAAGCGTCGACTCCGTCCGTACGATAGTCGTATGCTATACGTCTCCCGAGTACGAGATTCGTGACGGCGCAAAGATTCGTGACTCGCATCGAACGATCCGTTTGAAGTTATTGTTATACCGTATCCGTACCTTACCGATCTAAGCTTAAGTTGCCCTGTACTGGTCGACGAAGAATCTACCACTACTTCATTATATATTAATTTAGGTTTAAGTGTAAATTGCTTTCTACTGCTCTATGTTCTCTCTGGGCCTTAGGGGATTTACCCCAGGGCCCGAATAAACCTCTATCTGTTTATCTATCTACCATACCGTATCGTAATAAACGTACGGTGAACCGCATCATGGTACTTTTCAAGTGGGGCTTGTTCTTCTTAAGCATACCGTGGTATATTTGCGCAGGAAATATAATTACACCGTGGCCATGCCACGGTGCCCATACGGTGCACGGTATGGTCCTAATAGACGCTTCCATAAAATTATTCCGAACTGAAAATATCCAAGGCCTGAGGCGAGGTGGAAGAAAAAAAACCGAACGCATAAACCCTTGTCCGAGGCCTCCAAGGACTTTCCGGCGGAGCCGGAACAAACCCACCGTCAGTTAACTCTCTCTTTTCTATTCCGTATCCGTGTTCAAGAAAAGAGTAAAGAACACGGCAGCTGAAGCTCGACGCACAGACAAGGCCAGGAACGAGAGGGTCGATACGTGTGCGGAGAACGAAATAAACCGGGCAATACTTCCCGTTGCTGTATAGTCCTGCACGAGAGAAAAGAGACAGACACGGGTGAAAGGGGGCTGGCTGGGTTGAGTTTCAGCGAGAAGGAGAATGGGCCACGATTGTCCGAGAATGGCACCGCCATCGGGCCAATCGTGTACGCGAGGCGCGCCGATGCGCCTTCCCGAGAGCCAGCAACACGCCAGATATTGGCGAGTCGCCAAATAAACCCTCTCGTGGCCCGCTGCTGCTGCTTCTCTCATCTGCTTTCCTCTTTAACTCCTTTTTTTCATTCTCTCTTTTCTCTTCCCAACTGTTCCGCAGAATCGTGCGAATTAGGCTATTCTTCGTCATTATCCGGAAGACTGTCGCAATACTGGAGCCAATGAAACTCGGTGTCTCGAAGCGGTCTACGAGAAATCGGGGATCCCCCTGTCGCTCCGCCGAATCCTTTTCCGCTCGCGTGTATGCAAGACGTTCTCCGAGGCTACTTATGCCTTCGCCCAGGTATATTTCTCGTCGTCTGGCATCGGCTATCTAGCCGGGGAAACACGAGGTCGAACGCCGGGGCCACACGGCGGGTTAACTGGCCGCGTTACGTGCGCTCGATGAATGCCGGATAGAATTGTTGCTATAACACTGGACTATAGATATATCGTTCCCTTATCGCTGAGCCGAGTGTGTACAGTGGGTACAAGCGGAGCGAAAACCCGGACGGCGGGAATAGGATCAGCGAGAGAACACAACGAGAATACGATTCGACGGCGATATCCACTATAATTCCAAAACGCTGTGCCTCCCCCGTTCTCTTTTCGTCCTGTACCTTCTCGTGTATTCTCCCTCGCTGGCCTATCCATGGCGGAAATACGTACACAGGGTGCATTCGAACCGAAACGATCCACACGATTCGCATCGAATCCGCTCGGTCGTGTCCCACTGTTGTATCCCATCCTGACGGTATTGTGGAACTCGCGCGTAGCGTGAATTGGAAGAAAAAACTAAATAAAGAATAAAAGTTGTTGTCAAATAGAAACCAACGGACAATTCGATCGGCAAAAAATGTAGAATTTACTATGCAATACGCAACTCACCGGATCGATACAACTCTGCCACATCAGAGTGTAATTATCTACTGGAGTGTCAATCCCTTCCGTCGTCGCTCGTTGCTCTTCATCGTCCGATCGTTATCCAAATAATTTTCCATCCGATCCCCGACACAATCGAGCCTGAAATGAGATAACAAAAAGTATTTACAAAACTACGAAGAACAAGATATTCCAAAATTATGGTACGACGGGCATCAAAGGGTAATACGTATTTCGTCTCAAGGTGAGAGAACCTCGCTGGTATCTCGCTATAGCGGATGCGCATAAATACGATTTAATTAAATAGAGCTCTCGTAAATAATTGACCCGGTGAAACTTCCCTCAGTCTTTCGAGCGTCTTCTATCGCGTGCGACCCCCGCCCTTCTGTATCGAAGTTTTCTCCGTCCGGATGGGAGGGGGGGACCGACCAGGTGTCGAGACACGGACTGTAAGCGATATAGATTGTCAAAGTTCACGGAAGCTCGGAGCCAGAGTAAGATCGCCATAGACAGAGCGAAAGACGTTTCGACGATGCTACGCGAGAGGACTGGGACGGTGGGGAAACTGGCCGCAGAACTTCGCAGAGTTTGCACGGAGGATAACTTTCGCTCTACCCAATCCTGCTGCAGCCACTGCTACTTCCTCCGCGCGCTTTCCCTATATACAGCTGTCCGATTCTATATCTCACTTCAACTCGCACCTTTCCGCTTTCCTTTATCTCTTCCGTTTCCAACCCTCAGCGCACAACCTGACGACTCACTCTCGGTCAACGTCTTTGTTTCATCCTCGCCGACTGAGACTGGACACGTGCGCGCGGAAAATCCTGATCAACGGCAACAGCCGCGATACGCGAACATCGGCTGCGGAACAACCAAGTGGTTACCGCTGTACGAGGTCAGACGACTTTTCATTTTCTTCTTTTTTTTTTTTATCGTGCTTACACCGAGCAAACTAGGAGGCGAAGCGAACTACAGGAAAACACTGAAAGTTCTCGGAGGCGAGGGAGAACGAGCGAACAAGTGAAAAGTATAAAAGAACGAGAAAAAAATAGCGAGGGTATGGGGAAGTAAGCACGTAGCCCGCTGGACAAGGGGCTGCTCCTGGCTTGTTCCGACCGCTCCGCTGTTATCACGCGCACGGTCAATTTACAAAAGATCCTCAGAGTCGGAACTCTTTTAATGGTTTCCGTGGAAAACATTTTGTTTTTTTTTCTCTTCTTCCAGGGTGAGATTCCCTTGTCAATTATTAAATCGAGAATAAAATAACCAGTAGATTTATAGAACATAAAACAGTCCATCGGATATTGACTTCGAAACTTGTGAAAAATTTCTCTGAAATATTAAGCTCGGAGAAAAAGAAATACTACTAAGAAAAAACGCAAAATTATGTTTCTCGTAACAGGACAGAAGAGATAACATTAACGGTAGATATCCCGGCGACACTCATCCCCAAGTATTTACGACGAGACGAGCGTCGCGCGTATACGTCACAGCTATAAAATACGTGTATGTCGCCTATATAGTTCGGGACTTACACGGCATCCCAAGACACCCCGGGGTAATATGCGAGACGAGTCGAATGAGGGGAGGGTGAGAGGGTGCGGGAGGATGAGCGTCAAAGTAAACGCGGTTTAACGAGGCGTCGTGACGGCCGAACGATTTATCAAAATTCATCTTCCGCTCGGGGCCAACTCGATTCTACGAGCGGTGCTGATTGTCGGGCCGCTTGTGGAGCGAGATACGAGGAAAGGAAAAAAGCGCGAAATTGTTAGAGAATAAAGGTGGGTCGGGATTGAGAGGATAAAGGTCGCGTCGATGGAAAGAAGCAGAACGGAAACGGAGACGATCGTGGCATGTCTGCTCGAGACTATATGGCGAGAGCTCGATATTTTTCTCTCTCCCATCTTACCGTTGAACCCCCCCCCCCCCCCCCCCGGCACATAGTCGACGAAACGATAAAAATTCCCATAAAACGACGGTAAATTTTCCGAGCCGTACAGCCGCCCGGCACGTTATGGCTTTATACGTTAAAGGAATATCTGTGAGAGTCTCTCTCACTCTCCCTCGGTGCGTTGATACAGTTGTTGCGGCAGCACCGTTTCGCCCAGAGCGACGAAGCGAGAGAGCGTGTGTGCTACGTGAGTTTACCGCAGCCTCGGAAACACATTTGTGCCGAGGAAATGGCAGACGCGAGGAAATGAGGATTGCGCACGCGAACGAGACTACAAGCTTTGAGGAATGAAAGTCGGTGGATACTTTACTTTGTTTTTTTTTTTGTTCTTCACTTTTCGTCTCGGAACGAGAATGAAGAGTGATATAGTGGGAAGAAATGACCTTCGAGGAAAAAAATATATATATCACGCCTCGCGTTTAGATCAGCCAAGGTTGCCAAGCGTCTCGCGTGCGGATCCACGACCTTTTCGTCTATTATTCTTTATTAGATTCGTCGGAGTCTCTCGCCGCGTCTCATATGAGAAATCCCCGCTCCCGGGCCCTTGGCCCATTTCCGACGAATGGACATTTCGGGATCTAATAAAGAAACTTCGCGAAGCATCCGCGACGAGACACACACGCGCACACACACACTCTCGCTCCCTTTGAGAGGTTCGTACAGAATTTTCGGATCGCCGTCCATCATCGAAACTGCTGAGACGCGGAGGAAGGGGGATGATGGTTCGAGGGGGAAAGGAACAGCTTGAACGACTCGAGTACGCGCGAGTCAAAGTGTTCCCACAAAAGTGGTGGAACAAGGGTGACGAGATGGAGGAGAGTCGCGGAGATAAGGGTCTCGAATGAGAGAGAAGAAAAATACCGTGCGGTTGAGAATTACAAGGGCGTGACCCACATACGCCGACACGGGGGTTGGGCCCTTTCGATTCCCGTACGCCGACACAACGCTGGGAGCCCACTCGTGAGGCAGCCAAAGTGCTGGTGCGGCGAGGTGAGACACCATCTTGAAATCTGCGCGGTATCGGGTTTCCTCGGTTCTCCCCTTACCCGCACCCTATCGCGGGCGAGAACGAGGCCAGAGCGTATAGACAGTGAGGGCTCGCCGAGATGTTCCCGTGGACTTTGCTCGCAGCCCCGCGTCCGGATACGCTTGATGCTTCTCGTCCTTCTATTATTGTTGACGCTGGAACAATCGAAAAGAACAGTTAACTCAGCGAGGGATGCGAATTTTTCGGCAAACAGATTAAATGAGTTCTATACATATATACAATAGCGAGTGTTTTTTTTGCTTTGTCATTGCCTGTGTAAATATCTGTGAGTACCTGTGTGAGTGGGTCTGTGAGTACCAAGGATTCACACTGTACTGTATTGTATTGTAAATACCTATGTGTGTGTATGTATATAAATGGTTGTCAAGGGAGAAGGGACGATAGATAGTGGAAAGGGACATCGGAGAAACCGAGGCAGAGAATTCTGTGGACGGTAATAGCTCGGTGTGGAGTTGTAGAACGACCGATGTCGGAGAAGCAGAGTAGCACGCGGGCCATTACTACTTGCGGCGTGTCCGGTGTTGTAGGCTATCGGTAACGAGTGACAACTTAATAAAAAAAAGGCAGCGGTTGGAATTTAGCAAGTCCGTTTAAGTAGCCGACACGTTCCCATTCTCTCCTCCTGACAAAAAGTCCTCATACGAAAAAATTCGACTTACATCGAGGCAAAATTAAATAGTATCTTACAGTACTACGGTTGTTAATAATACCGATAACTAATAATAATATTAGTACTGTTTTGTATTGTAGATACCTATGTATGTGTAGGTATATAAATGGTTGTCAAGGGAGAAGGGACGATAGATAGTGGAAAGGGACATCGGAGAGACCGAGGCAGAGAATTCTGTGGACGGTAATAGCTCGGTGTGGAGTTGTAGAACGACCGATGTCGGAGAAGCAGAGTAGCACGCGGGCCATTACTACTTGCGGCGCGTCCGGTGTGCGGGCTCGTACTCTACACTCGCTCGAGTGGAGTTATCGCTGTGCGGCTAGCTCGGTGTGGGCAGTACGACCGAAAACTGGTCTACACCACTGCCCGCGCTGTTACACTGGCCGTGCCCGCTACGTCGCGACCCATTCGATGAAAGGCGAGACCTCTAATAGTTTCTCCCGTTTCCCCAAGTTCTATCTCGAATCCGTACGATTCGCCGATACAAGCTTCGACAAGAAACAGCGACGATCGCCGATGCTTCGTCAAAATTATTACCGAAATTCGATGCAAAGCTATGGTCGGCAAGGGAACGGTCTGCTCAGCGAAATTAAGAGAAGAGAAGAGATGGGCGAAAAAAACGAGAGAAGAAGCGAGAGGATATAGACGACGATGCGCTTGCACGACGTGCGGTACCCCGTAACGGGGCGGCTCGGGAATGCCTGAAGGGTAGTTTGAAACGCGCTCGAGAAAAAGAGAGCGAGAATGAGAGAGAAAAAGGAGGGGCGAAGCATATAGCGCTATCGCTAGCGCCTTCTCAGCGCTGGCTGATGACTCCCGTGCTCCACGGCTCGCTGGCTGCTGCTACCAGACAAATTGCGAGAATTTCAATGCAGAACCCCGCGCCACCGACTACTACGACGTCGACATTCCCGTCGACGTACACGCCGAGTTAACAAATGAAGAAATAAAACCAACGCAGTTTCGTGCTTTTTCCCTTTCTACGTTTCATTTTTTTTCTCCTTTTTTCTTCCTGTTCACCTTCATCTCCGCCGTCCTCATTCTCGCCTACTCGCGCTTTTTTTCCCCTTCGCCTATGGTCGTTCGGCGCCTCGTATCGACGTACCACTGTGTTTTCGACGACGAGAGAGTACGAGAGCTCGCCGTTGTACGAGCGAAAAAGCATCCTCATCGAACCGTCGAAAGTTGAAGGGACCTTCAAGAAAAAAGAATGAAGATTATAGAAAGCGCTGTACCCCTTCGCGATCGTATACATTTTATAACACGCCAGCAGAGTTTGCAGCATCGCCAAATGAAAAACTACTAAAGCGCGGGGTAAAAAGATTTCCGGGACCGAAGTATTTTTCAAAACTACCATCGACCTGCAGCTACGAACAAATTTTCAGAGTAAAGAAAGATACAAAAAGAAGAAAAAAGGAAAGGTATGTACGCAAGCGAATACGAGGAAACTTTTCTATGGCAACTTTTGACGACTACCTCAATTTAGCCCTGAAGCGATGAAACGAGATTCGCAGTATACTGGAGCGTGTATCGTCGAGATAATCAACGTGTTTGACGCTTTTATAAATATACCCTACAACCTACGGCCCTTTCATTAATTCCATTCTGTACAATCATCAACGTTGTAAATCAATACTTCGCCACAATGGCTATTACTCCGAAAAAAAAAAAAATTCAACAACTCTGTCTTCTCGTCGCTTTGATAAAAAAAATGTAAGTCCACTTGGCACTATGAGGGTCATACATAGTCAGCTATGACCAGGAGAATGGAGACGAATGCATGAACGGGAGAGGTGCGTAAAAAGCAACGACGACCCGTTGATGGTGTAGATTTTGTTTATCCGTCAGGCAGTGACGCGTGCCCCGTCGAGACGGTAAGTAATGCGAGCGCTCGTAAATATTCCCGGGAATGATACATGAATGTCTCACCCACGCATTCTCACGGATACATAGAAAATCCTTCCCGACCTCGCCCCAACGAAAGTAAGCGGTGAACTGGCGAATGCGTGTGCGTTTTTTTTTTTTTCACCCAGGTAGGGAGGCTTAACGAAGAGAAATGTCGCTGACACGTACGTGACACTCGCGTTAGCGGGAGGGTAGGTAGCTGGCAGTAGTCCACGACGGAAGAAAGAAAATTACCTGGTGCTGCCGACGCGCATTGCACAAGGCACGGTCGAACGCACGAACGTGAGCGAGGCAGCAGTCACGATCGTTGACACGCGTTGCAAATACGGATTAACGCCGGGTTTCTCCGGATCTCCTCCCTCCATCCAACGTCCGTGGAAATTCTACTATCGCCGTCTTACTCCGCGTAACTGGCTGCCGTGAGAGAAGCGTGTTTGGATAAATCTCGGAACTATATTCCCTCCGGCTGCATCAGCGACGACTGTCCGTATAAAGCGAGTCGTATATCGTAGAAATAAGTTTCCATCGGGCGAGCCCCCATTCGTCCTGACTCCCGGAGAAGCCACGGCGAGTTCCGTGCGATGCGCGGCTCGATCTCGATTCCTCTTCCTCCGGCTTCGGCGTCTCTGTGGAAGTGAAAAGAAATAAGTTGCAGTAACACAGTTTCGGAAGAAATAAGAGGGAAAAAAATAATGCGAAGAGCACGCGGAGAGTCGGGAGCAAGTTGCCTGGTCCTGTGTTCGGCCCCGTCTGCTTCGCGCTCCGACAAGAACAGAAGCGGAAGGAGCCCGACGGAGCAACCGAACTTTCGCAGATATTGAATATCTCGGACCATCAATCACCCGAGCGTACCAATATCCGAAAGTATTGCCTTTATATATACCTGTGTGCGGGGGGCGGTCGGGCCGCTATAGTGCATACCGATTTATAGGTGAACACCCGTCACTCAGTTATTTCTCTCTCTACCTCGCTACCTCGAATCACAAACGCGTATATCTTCCCTATCGTTCACCCGAAACTCGCTTGTATAGAAAATACATGTATATATATATATACACACGATCATCGATGCGCTGCAGTATCGTTGCTCGATTTACTTATGGGAACTGTAATCTCCCCAAGACTCTGCAAATCCTCGGATACGCTCGGGTATTCTCGATGGAAGTTACAGGAAGCGACTATCGAGGTATACGTATGGGTGTTTTTTTTTCTTCTCTCCTCCCTTTCACGCTCAGCGAGAGAAAAGTTTTATCCCCCAGTCGTCCGGAAACACGGACAATGTCACGCGACGTTCATTTCGTCGTCGAGGAAGATAGGAGAGAAGAGGAAAAAAAAAAGGGAGACCCGAGGTTCTTCGGACGAAGAGGAATCGTTGACCGACTGCCCTGCCGCAGCTACGAGGGGGGAGAAGAGATTCGCTCGTCCACGACGAATTGTTTTTTGCTCGAAGAGAGTTCTTCGCTCTCGTCCCGTCCCCTGTGGAACCATTAAGGGCAGCACCGGCGCTGCCCTCTATCTCCTCACGCCGCGGCTGCGAAAGCTCGAACTTTAAGGGGTTCTCCGTGGAGGTGATGCAAGTGCGAGAAATAATGAAAAGAGGACGCGGAGCAGTGCCAGACAGGATCGGTCGTGAAACCTGAGATACCGCGATAAGAACCGTGAGATCTTCGAGGGAAACTAATGAATCCCCTTATGATCATTGCGGTATGCTGCCTTCTTCATTATCCATACCCCGGCGCACAATAATCTCGAGGGATATTGTTATCACGCTCGCCGTATCGTCGTGTTGCCACTATCTCTGCTCGGGCGATCTCTACTCCGCGACCGCATTCTCGTCACGTCGAACACCCACAACTATATATTCAACGCTCGCAGTTGACTTTTCAATGAGACTACCTAACACGCTTTTGTAACCGACATGTTTGTATACTGTCGACAATTTTTTAATTCCGTTACACCGAAGAAAATTAATATTAAGATTTTAGTAATCCAATAGTTTTCAAGAATGTTTACACTGACGATTTCTGTTCTGTTAAATTACCGGTAACGGTGCGGGCGAATCAGCGCGCGCCCGAGCAGCCTGGTCTGCGCGAAATGATGAATTGAGGTGCGAGGGCGGCCGGTTATCGGCGAAATCGAGAAGAGACAGTCGTCGTTAGGACATGTGGCGATAATGCCGGACGGGCTGAAGATAGACCAGAGTAGATAGGGTAACACGACAAATTAAAGTGCGATTAGTGTAATCAGAAATAATTAGTCTAAAAGTTTAATCTAACGAGCCTGTCGTAGGCTATCGGTAACGAGTGACAACTTAATAAAAAAAGGCAGCGGTTCGAAAGTAGCAAGTCCGTTTAATTAACCGACTCGTTCCCATCCTCTCCGCCTGACAAAAAGTCCTCATACGAAAGAATTCGACTTACATCGAGGCAAGATTAAATAGTATCTTAAAGTTCTACGGTTGTTAATAATAACAATAACTAATAATAATATTAGTATTATTATTATATGTGACGTCATACCGGAAAGACATTACCTCCTTTTTGAAAATTGAATTTTTCGACCGGAAGTTACGGATTTCTGGTATTTTGTCCCGAGTAACAAAAACCCGCTGGTTATTTCATGTTTACCGTTATAATAATTATTGTCGAGATTTCTATGAGTGTGTAGTGACCATGAATTATCTCCTCTTCACGGTCAAACAAAGGGCTCGAGAAAAATTACATCCGATCATACTGCTACACTTGTTTTTTCCCCTGGAGGTTCATTTTTTTCCCTTTCATCAAGGGAATGAGCGAGGGATGCAATATTTGCAGATACGGTGTGTATCAGAGACCCGGTGAGAGGTCGAATCACCCCCGGGAGTGCGTTTCTCCTTTTCACCGTTGTTATCCTCCTGTATACACGGGGATTCTCTGTGTGCACGGCCGAGATTCGCCATAGCGCGTGGGCTGTGGAAGGCAAGCCAACCTTGTCCGAACTTGGAACGAGTTTCGTCGTGGAATGGCCGAACCGGGGGGATGACTTTCGGAGGGCCGGGCAGAAGAGAGAGAGCCGGGCTTGGCTCGTTTAATACGATATTAAGCCAAAGTGGGTATAGAGATAAGACAGGTGGATAAACCTTGGGGGGATAGGATCCGCACGAGTACGCGGGGAAAGCCTCGGTACGAGAATAGGGATAAGGCAGACCGGAAATCATTGCCCCTCTCGGGGGATCTCACCCACGTCGTCTCAGATCGGTGCAAACCCAAAAGCCCTCTTCTGATAACAATATTATTGATTCTTTAATTGAATGGAATTTATAAATTTTCGTTAACTTGTTAATTTAATCGTATACTCTAATCACCTTTGCGACGTTAACTGTATAATGTGAAGTTTATATTTCGGTGGGTATAAACGAAGTAGGGGGATAGTGTGGGATAGGGAGAGATAGAGTTTGTGTGGCTCGACTCTCAAATCCCTCGGCAACTCGGTTCGGATGAAGTCGTTAACTCGAGTACACTATGTACCCACTCGATTCGAACGAAGAGAAAATTGGAGAACGTCGTTCTCGCCTCGCTTGCGGATATAGCCGAGCCAGGTGAGAATGAGAATTCTCCGGTAGATATACGTACTCGCTGGTACGATATTGCTATGCGTTAACTATATCCTATCGTTTCTGCGAAATGACTGAAGATTTTTTTTTCTTAATCCCTATTTCCAATGGATTCATAATAAGTTTAAGGACATCCTTGACAAGAATTAAGCGAGTGAGCGAAGTAGGGACAAAGGTCGCACGTCTTTAGACCTGATCATAGTAGCCGTTTTTTCCCTGAAAAAAAATTCCCTGACTTTTTCCCTGAATTTGTAGAAGGTTTGGCGACAATTTAATTTTTCCCTGACCAATTTCGAAATTCCCTGACTTTTCCCTGAACAATTGCGGAGACTAAGGTACATTGTACTGTAACTTAGTTACAGTAACGTAGCATGTGAAACTATTTCTAGCACATATGGTGCAAAAAAAAATGTACGGACAAATTGAAATAAAAAAGTTGCAACCATTCACCGTATTCTTTCTCATTAAGCCAGTGGACTTTTGAAACGGATATCTTTAAACGCGTGTAAAATTAAGAGTCTACTCGTGTATACACACCGTCGTTAGCTTGCCTCATTGATTTCCGATGTGTGGGCGATCGGATACAAGCTGGCCGATTTCGATTGTCCGGAACAATCGAACGTAGACTCAACCACTCAACCACTGTTCTCTACCGCTGGATGGTAATTGGCTAGTCGACACGATCCGAATCTCCTGTTTCTAATCGAGGGAACGTCCTGCCTCCGGACGGTCACCAAATACCGTCGTATTCGGTGATTCCATCGAGAATGATCCTCACCGATCGATGGCTCCCGGGCTTACGAGCGACAGCAGCCTTAACCACGGGTGCAACGAGACCTTGTTAACACGACCGCGACGCACGCCCCGGTTTATCCGTGAGTGGTCTCGTCCGCCACGTGCTGATCCCGTAGAACGATCGAAGAACGAGAACGATGCATTATGCACGGCGCACGGCAACGACCGATGCGGTCGCATCGGTACAGCCTGTTACCCCCTTCGGCGAAGCCTGAAACTACCACAATATAAAATTATTATCATATTCCGGCGATAGCATAGATAAACAATAGGATGCTAGTGTGGGCTTCGAGAGTTTGAATCGAGACGAGGATATTGGATATTGTGCGGAAGTAAACGTCCTGCGCTGTACAAGAGCGATACATAGAACACGAGTGGTGCAATAGTAGCCTAGCAACACCCTCGACGAGGACTCGGAGTTTCCGGGGTGGCGGCTCATCTTCCGCCACCTTCTCGAGTTTCAATTCGCCTTATCTTTTGCAATCTACCTAGCTGCTGTATCCGGTGTCTTGGCAAGGTCTCGCCTCACATAGCCGCAGTGATACGAAAACCAGAAAAGAAAGTAGTCCGAGCGAGAATGGAGAGTTTCGATTCTGTTTTGCTGTATCGTGTGCCACCTCATAGAGGGTCGCCGGTATCAGCGCGAAGTATGAACGAAATGATAGAAAGACCAGAGATGGAGACACTGAGACTCGCGAAGAAAGGTGAATAGAAGAGTGAGATTACTCCAATCGTGGAGGAAGGTCGAAGATGGGGAATCCTCGGAAGTGCCCGAGCGAGATCGAAAGAGGATGATGATACCGCTATCGATTCTCCGCGGGGAGGCTGCCTGGCCGTTTCCCGCAGACAAGTCGATATAACGGACGAGAGTCGGCGTGAGAAGCAGGAAATTCGAGATCCACCTACTCTCGTTACCTTCGTCGATAGAAACGATTCAGGACGGAAGACCGTGAGGCGTATAACGGGTACCGGAGCCCACAACAGAATTGCAAGGTAGGTGATACGAGTTTGAGAATTCCCCGCTATCGAGCGAAACGATAAATTTCCACCCTAACGTACTTCTTCAATTAGCACCGATAACGAACTAATAAATTGAACACGCAAATAGGCCGTTGCAGGCATAAATTGAGAGCATAAAAAAAGAATGAAATAAAAGAACTACGAGACTTCGCGGAGAACAAAACTTTTCGACAGCTTTCAAAAACCGAGGGCCCATAGGATATATCTGCGAGGCATATTGACGTTGATTAGTCATTCGAGCGTGGCGTGGCGTCGATCATTCCCAAAGTAATCGCTCTCCCTCGGCCAACAAGCTCGCCAGTTGTGCAACGTGCCCTCGGGGCTCGACCGCTCGCGGCCTGACAGTTGAAAACTGCGGAATCAACGAACGGGTGAACGCTATCCGACGAACTCCCGACACCAACACCACAACGATTTTCGTTCGTTTTTGCTATGACGTGTGTATGTGCAACATACATATATAGACGTTCCGGGCGAGTCCTTCTCTTTCTCTCTTTCGTCCCTCGAAACGAGGAACGGAAGCTCTTGCCGGCTATCGAGAAAGCTTCCCCGGGATCTGCCGTGAAACGTGAGTACTGGTAGCTGCGCCGTCGGAAGAGTACCGCGAAGAAACGTGGAACGAACACACGTTGACGCCGGTGGGCTCTCCTCAAGGCTCCGACGGGGTATTAGTGGAGACGAGCGTGTGTGTTCCTAATATACGGCGAGGATTCTCGTAGGTGCCTGCAAAAAGTGAGCGAGACCCGAATGAGTCTCGAGAGAGAGTGAGCGAGGAAGGGAGGAGCGAGGATAGAGCCGGCGAAACCGGAGAGAAGGACGATAAGTGGAAGCAGCGCCCAATGGATTCGATGTGGCACGTTAATTAAACTTAAACTTACTTCCCGTTCGATCAGCCCGGGTTCGGGGCTTGCTTCTGCTACTGCCGGTGGTATTTCCTTTCCCCTTCATCGTGTCTCGTCCCTCGTCGTCCCGGCCGTGGCGAGGATGTTGGGAGGAGCACCTGCCAAAAGTATTACGGTTAACTCAGACTTGCCTGCTCGCGAGCGCGTTCTAAATACGCGCGCGCGCTAAAACCCGAGGGGTTTTCGGCCCCCTGCCCGAAAGTTCGCTAATGCGTTCTCTACCCTGCCTTCGAACCGGCGGTGCAACGCCCCGCGAATGTACGCGAGCACTGCCGCGAACTAGTTGTACGTAGCTGGAAACGCTTTTATTTTACCATCTTTTTTTTTTACCCTCTCTCTTATTTTTTCTTCATGTCTGACGCGTTGCTTACCGTAACTACCGGCGTGCAAGTTCCTCTCTCCCTTCTTCTCTCGTTCCCCGGAGCTTCCCGTCCGTACGTTTCACCTCGTTCGCGCTGCTTTCATTCGAACTTCCGGCTACGCTCCGCACGCATTCACAGTGCACTCCGAGTTTCTGAAAGTCCCGGGAAATCATTAGCATTAACTTTGGCATGAAAAGAAACGGAAAAGTCGGAAAGTTAAGGAGAAAAAGTTCAAAAAAAAAGAGGAAATAAAGAGAAGAGAAGCGTCGGCCAAAGCGCAAGCACGCCGTGTGCATGCAACCATGAGAGGGGGGGGAGAGGGCGGTGGAGGCAAAGCCAAGCAGCCTCAGACCGTTCACGCATTATAGCTACCCTCGTGGAATCGTTATATACCGCGCGTGCGGGTACACTTGAGTTATAAGATTGCCATGGACACTTGCCAGGGTAATATCAAACTTTAAAGCCCCGGATCCTAGGAGGGGATCGAGTCTCTCTCCTACTTTGGTATGGGGAAGTTGAGACGACGAGAGTCGAGGCTTTCGCCCCCGAGAGCCTCAGCCCTCGGTGCCCTGTGTTCGTCCTCAACGATCCACGCTCGCTGCCACGTGAAAGCATCGATTCTCTATATAGTATAACTTAACCGCGCTCTCACCCTTCCCCGATCGTACCGGAGGCTTCCGTTCGTTGGACGTGTTATGCAACCCCGTGTACGCACGTGCACCTGCACGTGAGCAAGGAAGGGATACGCTAAGCTTCGTTATCAACGCGTACCCATATACGCCCGCTGTGACAAAGCCACTAGCCAAACGATCAACGCTATCGATCGATATATACGTTTATGTATATATGTATATAACATATAACATAGACGAACATACCGGAGGCCGAGAGGGAGAGAGAAAATCCACCGCAGAGCTCGTTTCACTAAACAGAATTAACGAGAATGCATCCGTGCCGTACGGAAGATGGGCGTCGATTACGGAATATCGTCAGGACTCTCGGTGTTATGGAGCCTCCCTCCCGATCGCGATTAATTCAATAGAGAATCCTCATCGTTGCCCCATTGGCGAAATAGCCGAATAAAAAGAAAATAAAAGTCGAAGTGAGTATAAAGGGTCGATGAAGAGGACTGCCAGGTACCGTCGAGGAGACTCCCGATAAAATCCCTCCGAGTTCTCAAGGTCTCCTGTCTCTCAGGACGCCGTGTTCTCTTCCGTGTACCCTCGCTGGTTTACTTATTCCGGTCACAATGGCGAGTCGACCCTCCTAGCACTGTCCCCGTAGCTCGGCGTCAGCCTTCCTGTAGCAGACCTCAGTATCTATCGCCGATGCCATCCGGCAGGTTCCGATCGTCTGTCCTCTGGAATCTTCTCTCTCGTCCTCTCAGTCCCTGTCTCTCGCGTGGTCCTTCGACATTGCATCCCCAAGCGTACGCGCCCGCTGACGCTAATGCATATTCAATGTTACACCCCATGCGCTTGGAATTTCCAGATCTCTGCTCCAATGCTGCCGGTGTTGCCGCCGCTCTGGATAGCATCTCTACAGTCCGGTTATCCTGACCGGCGGATACGGATTCTGGATTGAAAGAAACAGAAAAAAAATTTTATGATACGGATGAGATGAATGCCAAAATCTGGCTTACACGAGAGTACGGGAGAGCGGGACAAAATGGCCCACCGGGGCAAAACGGGATAATGAGACAAAACGCAATTCTCCGATAATTTTGGGATGATGGCGATGGTGGTACGTGGGGCAAAACGGGTTTGAAAATCCGGATGTATCGTTGGGAAAAAATGGGGCAACCAAAAATTGTTGGAATATTGAGTTTTGCCCTCACCGTCCCGATTCGCCCCGCTGTGCCATTTTACCCCGGTCTCCCCTACATCGTACTTCGCATACGTGGAATTTTATTCACAATTCTCAATGCTTGTAACTCGACGTATGAAACGAATAACTTATTGTTCTGCTTTAACTCGATACCCAGCTTCGCTTTCGTCCTCTCTTCGCCGCTTCGATTGCACGAGATCCACTAACGTACCAGCGTGTACCCGGTACTTTGCGGAATTGCGAGATAATAATGGAAATTGCTAATCATCGTTATTCGAATCGTTCGCGAAGTTTTTTTTTTTCTGCGACGCTCAATCCCCGTGCCACGAATTACACATTATAATTTTCACATCGTACCCGTGGGTCTCTATCTCTATCCCGCTATAACGTCGATATTCGTTTTCGAACATCTACTTCTCCGTTTTAACCGTTTCGAAAGTTCCGCTTGGCGCAGCCGACCGCCGCCTTGCAGGAGCTTGGGTGGGGCTTCGGCCCTGACTCTTTGTGCCCGATCGCTTCGTGTCGCGTTGCGGACGATTGTGTTCCAGGTTCGTTCGGCGTTTGTGAGCTCGATGGGGCTTTGCAGTGCTGCCGATTCCTCGTCTCTTACCGTACACTCCCAATCAGGTCGGGAGAAACTGCGAACTGTTTACCGATACGTTTCCAATATAGCGTCGTCATTGGGAGAGCCGGAGAGTGAGTTCCGCTACGCTCGGAAATATCGATTTCAGAGCCGGCACCCGAGCGCCAGACGAATCCCTTTTATGTTCCTCCGTTCCTTCTTCGACTCTTACTCTTATTCTCCTCTTCTTCAGTTATAAACGTGCCGAATGTATATACCCGTGCGGATCCTGTAGTCGTCGAGAGCACACCGGAAGACGGAGCGATGGACCTGTGAAATTGAACGGAGTGTTAGAGTTTGAAGTATACAAGAAAGATAGATAGAAAGTACAGAATGTGCCCGTTAATATTTCTTCCCGTTAGCCAGAGGGGGTTTACCTCCCCCGATGTTATACGTATATATATGTGTATACATTCCGCATCGAGTCCCGCGGGCGAGAAACTTAATCCCGGAGAATAATAAGTTTCTATTTCAAGTTCCCCGTCCCGACCCCGTCCTATACCGTTCCGTTCTGTTTCTCTTGCACTCTCCCACCATCCGAGTGCCTGCTTCTCGTCGGTCCAAGAAATCTCCCTCTCCCGCCGGAGAGAAGTCCTCCCGTTAGCGCTGCTCGCTCTCGCTTCCACCTGAAGCAGGCTTTCCCGCACGGGAGAAAGGAGGTCGGGCTTGGCTTCGTGAACGAGAACGGCTTCCTGAATAGAGAAGCGAAAAGCGCGCGGGGAGGCGAGGAGTGAGAATCTCTCGGGAAGCTCCCGAGGCGTGGAAGTAGCGGAGCGCGTGGGGAAAGAGAGCCCGCGCAGTAGTTCGAGTACGCGCTACGGTCGGACACTCGACGCGTTCTCTGGCCCGTGTGGAAGATATTACCCTAGCGACCCCGTGAGAAAAAATCGCGAGACTCTCGTCGTCGTATAAATATAACTGAGAGTACGAAAAAAGAAAGAATAGTAAGAAAGGCAATAAAGCTCGTTCGCGGTGGCCGTTACGGCGTGCACGACGGATCGTTAAAGTTCGTGCCAAAAAATAAATAAAAAAAAAAGAAGAAAATGCCTCGACGACAATCGCGGTGGCACGTTCGACTATAGAGTCATTAATATGTAATATAGAGGGTACGTGAGAGAGGGAGGGAAATCGAGCCCCCGACAAGATCAACGAGGCCGCACCCGACCGGCGATAACGACAATTAACTGTAGGCTCACTTCCGAATGCCGCAAGCGCCAGCGGAGCAAGAAAAATTAATAACGCGATTACGTCTCGACGATGAGTTAATTCGCGTTTGATTTAAGATTTTTTTTCCGCCGTTAAAACGCCCAAGTCGATGAGTTTGGACGATAAATAATGAGTAGTGTTTTACGGGCCTCTCGGCGAGTGCTCGAGCAGTCGCGGCTTCGAGGTAGCACCGATTAACTTCCGACTGTGCGTGTACGCTAAAGGAAGACGAGGAGAGGCCAGAACGGAGGGAAGACAGTCTGTCGCACTCGGCAGTGCAGCATCTCCTTGCGTACATTGGCCGCGCGGGTTTATGTATACGTCGTCCGGGATAACGATCGACGGTCACGCAATGAATCCTCTCTACCTTTTAACCCATCCCCTTCCTACCCAGCGGCTAAGTACATTTTAGTGACCCTTGGCGATGGTCCGCAACTCTCCGCGCGCAGACTTCGACCTAACGACCACGGACACCGTTTTCATCCCGCGCACTTTCGTGGATACCTATCGCTGACCCCGAGCACCTTTATCTCTCGCCCGTCACGACTCTCGTGCGTATAATAATTCAATCAAAATCCCGTTAAGACGACTCATAAGCGTCCGGCTTTTTGCCATCTAATCAATTTTACACGGATTTATCATTCATCTTTCGCGTATCGAATTAATGTTGCGTTATTCGTTTGAAGACCAGAAAAGAAGAATAAAAAACGATTGCTTAATTACTTTAAATGAATACCGAGAAATACGAATTCATATAACAATAATTAGATAAATAATAATTGTTAAGTTACTATTGAATTTTGAAAATGTATTGAAATTTGATAAATCAGAACTGTCCTTGTATCAGTGGATGATTTCCATGATTTATCCAATATATACATATATATACATATATATATAAATATGATTACTATTTGGCTCTTTGCACTGCGCCAGATGAACGAAAAAAGTCTCGATTGAAACGATCCGTCTCGCGCTCGTCGCTCTCGGACATTTCCGCGAGATTTCTCGATCGCCACCAATAATGATCTGTCGATCATATCGGTCTCTGTACTACAAAATAATAATACTAAACAATAAGATAAGTTGAAATTCTGTCTTCAATTTTTTTTTTTGTTACACATAATCTTTACTCATCATCTGCTATTGAATCGCCTCTACGAATCCTGTCAACCGGTGTATGACTGTGTGGAATCTGTGCGGACAGCATGTATGCGAGATAAAAATGTATCTCTCGTTATTTTTGTGACCGATAGATTATCGAAGATTAACGGGCGACGCATCTCTTATCGCGTCTCGGAAAGAATAATATAAATGAAAAATACGAGATGTACTGTACATGTGCGATGTCCCATTGTGAAAACACAAATGATTCATAAATGAATCCGTCGCTGTATACATGTAGAGCAATAAATACCCAAAACAATACACGATATTTTACACGTTTGACCGGCCAGTGAATGCACAATTGAGCGGATGAGAAAGATAGTGAATATACGTTTTTTATGCACGTGCTCTTATGGAAAGTGTCCCATCACCGTTCCTGTCCAGTCATAGGCTGGTCTACCCTATCGTACTTCTGTCTTTCATCGAGAGATTACAAGCTCGCGATTAATTTTTTTTTAAACAAGAATAAAACAAATATCCATCGCGCGACTACTTTCAATACATACGATGATATTCCGTGAGAAGGAGATACCATATCGTTTAAACTATATTTCATTTCTTCTTCCTTTTTCTACCGAGCGAGATGAAGGATGAAAATCTCGACGTCTTACGAGTGCACGGTGGCAAAGTTTAAGAGCTCTCAGCGTTATACACGTCTTGCGGGTAGCGGTGATGGCGAACGCCGAGACTCCCTCCTCGGGGGAGCGAGACACTCGACGGGGTCGCCTATCTTCCGTCTATAAATTATAATATGTAAATTCCGCGTTGAGCTGGCGTGCGATGTAACGCCGGGGAAGAGAGCAACGGCGGTTTCGCGGGACGGGACGGGCGTTTCGCGGCTGGGTAGATACGCCCGGAAACCCCGGCAATCACAGAGGCTTACTGTACATACAAATTTTCCGTTTGCGGGGTAAAAACCCCCCACTCTCCCCGTGTGTTTCTCAGTTTGCGGTATACACGCGTCTCGCGGTAAGGAAGAAAACTCCCGGAGCTTATCATTTCTGCAAACAAAACTTGACGGTCACGAAAAGTCGCTGATTAGTAATTGCGTAAACGCGAACGAATCGCGAAAACTAATATACGAACTATCGAGAAATGGGAGTGTAAAATTTTTTTTCCGTCATATTATGCTATTTTTATTTTATCAGTTCTTACTTCCCTTTCAGATTTCAGATGCCAGAGGGGACTTCGATCGCGAGGAAAATTACTTCGTCCCGACTGCACCGTCCGCTCTCCTCCCTCGTTTCCCTCCCTCGTCCGCGCACTGTTCGCTCGCTTCCTACGTACACGCGCGGGGCCGAGGGCGTACTGTCCGGCAAGTTTAGCAATTTCTTCCACCGCAAGGTGCGCCTCGAGCTTGAAATCCTCAGAGCAAAACTTATTCTCAATCCCCGTCTCCCGTCTACGCGGGAGGGAGGAAGCGCATATTCTATGGGACTTTATCTGCCCGCCGCGAGGATCTCGGACATTATCGAATTCTTTGGAGCAGCGGCTATATCCTATACCGTCGCTAATAATCGAATTTTCTCGTCGATCCCACGTAGGATGCTTCCGGGCATGAATAAACTCGAAGAAGCTGCGGGAGGTCTTTCTGGAATACAGAAGCTTGTCTTAATTACGAAATAAACCGATGGGTAACGTAACGGAGTAATAACGAATCTCTCTTTCTCAACGATGCATCAGGCCCGGCCTGAAAACCTCGTGGGGAATCGGGAGTGACCCAGCGACAGGGACTCCAGACCGAGTAGTCCGCTGTCTGCGTGCCGTTACGTAAACGCGTACTACGTGACCAGTGCCCGGTAGTGTCCACAAGCACTGCTGGACCAGCGCTAGAAGCATAGGAATAGCCACGGATACCTAGTTGAAATTCGGGTCAGCGGCGCCGCGCGAGCGAGCCAGCGAGAGTTTCTCCTGTCCGATGCGACGAGGATGTACTCCTACGGCGGGTGTCGCGTAGGGGCCGAACGAACGGGACTCGACAAATTATCCGCCTCCCTTGCCTCCCATCTGCCACCCTCCAGCCCCGTCTTCTTCTTCTTCTTTTTTCTTCTTCTTTTTCCGAGAGTTTCCTCGAAGCTGCAGAATCTACGACAACCGATATTCGTTCCTCCTTCAACCTTTTTCACGATCGCAAGATTCCTCTCTCCGTCCACGAAAAAATCCCCCGTCGTAATAGCTGCCCACGGGGACGCGACGTAACTCCCGATGGAGTCAACGAAATCTCGTGCATTGTGCAATCTTTTCCCTTATACGGTGTACCACTCCTTGCCCATACCGGAGCCGAGTGAGGCTTCTTCCAATTTGTCAAGCGACCGTGCATTCGACGCTCGATCTCTTCGTGAGATATCGGAACGGAAAATTTCACCCTCGACGCTCGCTCGTATTTTCCTCTCGAGGGCTAGATCGATGAAGCATCTCGGTGTTTGTGTAAGCCTTCGAGAATCGGATTGGAAGTGTTACCCTTGCCGGGTACTGTCCGTGCTCAGTGTAGGGTGCATCGTCGGGCACGAGTCGACGAGCTCGGTGCTCGCCGGGCCCCGAGACTCGAGACGCGACAAGATCCTTGTTTACGACACACTATCCGCAACATCCATTAAGGCGGAGCATCGAATTACATACCTCAACGAAGTACAGCGACACTCGATATTGTCCTCGACCGGCGGCCACTACGACGCGATAAAACGTCTTGTTGATTTGATTCACCGATCCTGTCTGCGCATCACCCGATGATCACGGTTGACCTACATTCGATAAATTAATCGTCATCGATAAGTCATATGCGATACCGTTATATTTATATTTTACAGTGAAAACCTCGATTGTCCATTGGCGATTCATTTTTGTTTCTTACATTCGCTGCGCGTCCAAATAATTTTCTTAGTAGTATTCACAGAGATAATGTATAGCAAACAATTTTGGATTATCCATGGTTCTCGGTTATACAGCGGGTAGTTCGGCCCGATTGTTGCGGATAATCGAGGTTTTACTGCATTCCTATGATATCAGATATGAAGCAAAACTATAATTACGTGTCGTTGGACGGAGTTTCGAGACGGTTAAGTGATAACTATCTCGTCTCCGCTGCAATGTAGCGAAAAATCTGAAGCCCAGTTTCGTTTATTTCCGACTTTCTCCTCCGCCCCTCAAGGCTCATAATCCTCGAGGGATCGAGACGTACCGAAATCGGCAGAACGACGAGTCTCGTCGTGGAAAAAAGTTTTCGGGTGAAGAGAGCATCGTCGGTGTTTCGTCGTCGGAACGACCGAGAGTGAAGAGTACAATGTCGTTGGAGCGTTTGAAGGAGATGTAACGCGAAACCATCTCTCCGCCTCGCCACGGCTCATAAAAGCAGCCGTTTTATGCTGATGGCCCGCCTCTCTTCCCTTCTCGAAGACATTGTCACGAAAACCGAGACCAGAGACGAGATTCTTGGAGACACTCGGCAGAGATATCGAGACGTACGGTTGTCCGAGCGAAGGAAAAGGGTGGCCCAGGAAACACGATCTGAAACACAATAATGGGTTGTTAAGAGCGGTTTTTTTTTTTTTCTTGACTACTCGTCGTTCGCCTTAACTGTAACTTTCGCGTCTCGGCAGCGATATTGTGCCGCCCCGCAGTTCAAGGATCTTTCATTCGATTCGATATCGAGGGAATTTTGGCATCGTAGCCAAGAGCAAACGTCAGGTGTTATTCGGGAGCTCGGGCGTGTTCCTGCTGCAGTTCGAGGATTCCTTCGTTCTTTCGTGGATGACTATTTCACTTCTGTTCCTTTCGACGATTCTCTTCTCAGAAAAGCCGAGCGCCACGTTTTGCGAGCCAAGATTAAGCCTATACGGTCTTCTTTCCGGAGCCAGATATCCCGCGGCGCGCTGGAAGATCCGTTTCGTGGGGGAAAAACAATTTTCCAAAGTGCCTTCGTGGCTCGGTCTCACTCGTCCGCTCGTTCGTATGCGCGGGCAGCGATCTTCAACGTTACATTCCCGAAGAGCGAACTCCAAGAACAACAGGTGTAACGAATGGTCTTGTACGTCTTCTCGCTTCTTCTCGCACCCTTTCTCCTTCACGATTTCATCAAAGATTCGATTTGCCTGAGACCTCGGTGCCCCCGCCAGCTGAAAATAACTCAACTCCTATTAACAAAGTTTACGAGTGAATTTCGCGCGCGAGACCAGCATCACCCGATCTCTGACTCTATCGTGGAAAACAATCTGCCCCTCCGGCACAATAGCTTTACAACAGGTCAAGCGAGAAAGGGTTTCGCTCCAAATGTGCACTGACACATCGAGGCGATATGTCTCAAAATAATAGTTGAAAAAATTCAATGACTTCATGGAAACTTGAGCAATTAATGGAATGGAACTCTTTGCTGGTTTTAACCCTGCGTATGTACACTATATTTTCAAAGACACGACGTGTAAACTGAGTCGTTTAGGGAACAGTCGGGTTTTCAACAATTTCTAGGCTTTAAAAAAATCTGAAAAAATGCTGGGTTACTTCTTGAAATGTCTACATGGCCAAGAAGTTACGAAAGTAAAAAGTTCAAAACCGCTGTTAATAAAAATTGAAGAATAGTCGAATGTTAATTCAAAGACCCAGTGTGCATACGCAGGGTTAATAAATCCTTGAAGAAGAAACTATTTCTCGATGGCAATACTTCGAGGCTCAATTGCTAAAGCTTGATAATCACGTTCCGGATAGTTGGTAATAAGGATGACCGGTATATCGCGCGATCTTTTAAAACTCAGGGCGCATAGAGATTCGAGGGGATCGAGCGATCCGATTTTCCACCAAAGCCGGAGTTCGAGCCCAGCTCGTCGATAATCTATGCAAGCTCGATTATAGATAGTGGCTCGATGTAGGACGGGGAGGCACACCTCGGCCTCCCTTCGGCGCCGATATATATCGACAACTTCGTTACGTCGTGACGCGACAAATTTATGCCCTGTTAACTTCGTTCGACGCGGGGCAGAGGAGGCTCGGCTCGCAAGCTCATCGCTGCAGCCTCGACGGTCGAGTGCAGCGGGACGAACGCGAAGGGATCCATCCGCCAGCGTGAATTCAATCCCGGGCTCCAACACGGCGAGCAAATGGAAGGATAATTGAAAATATATAGAAGCTAAATTAGCGGAGGAACTTGCTGGCTGACTTGTGAACGCATAAGAGAAAGGGTTGAGAGAAGCGTTCGGAGCCTGCGAGGTGCAAGTGGTTGCCCACCCGGGAACCGTGGAGTCGCGGAACGGTGGTGATTCGCAAGGCGCACAGACTCCTGCGGACGACGACTGGTTCCCTCTCCTCTCCCCGGCAGAAAGCGACCGCCCTTGCTTGGCCCTGAGAACAGTTAAAAGTTCAAGACGCGTTAGCGCGAAACAGTTTCGTTGTAATAGCCAAAGTTGCCTGGAGCACACAGTGGCCCAGGTTCCTTCCGCTACTTCTTCTTCTCCGCCCCTCGTCTCTTTTTCCTCTCACCCTGCCGGCGGATTCCCCTCCGGATCCTCGCCCCAGCATTCCGCCGGCTCGCTTATGATTTTATATATTTCGAGTGTCTGCCGCGGCGGGGCGAAGCGGCAACCGCGAGATAAGAGAAATCTTCTATAAGGTAACTCGTAAGCTTTCAGAGTGAAACGAACGTTAGGCGCTACACGAGAGACCAGTTGCCAGACGCCCTGGGAACTTCAATTCTGCGCGCTTCGGACTCTTCTGCTATAACGGAATTCCCGATGCCGCGCTGGACGACTTTTTTTTACGATCAGCTTCAAATAAACTATACGATTTAAATATCGATGAAAGTAAATAAAAATACATATCTGTCGCGTTTCATTAGTGGAATATAAAAAATACTGAAAACTAAAATACCGTTGTCAACGGCCAACGCTATCCATCTGCATAAATTCCGTCGTCATAACGCGACCTTGCAATTGAATAACAGACTTGTACGGGCCTCGCGGTTTCAGGTGCACGCCTCGTCCGTTCCCCATCGTTTCGTGCACGTAACGTGACCCTCGCCGATTTCAGCATTGCGTACAGCGTATCAGCCACTCGGTTTTGCATGGATGCGCGGCGTGTTTCGCACTCCTCGCCCTTCCTCCCCGTGCACCGTGCCCGGTGCGTCCAGCGCACAGTAAACACGCATGGCCGGGCGTAACGCTCAATTCGCATCGCGAGGCACGTATAGGATATGACGCGAGGATATTCTCACTGTGTATATAATATAGTGTCGGACGTAGGATTCAGGCGTGCGTAGAGAGAGTGCACTGGTCCACACGCTGATGTAATCATAGGTGACACAATTAATCACAGAAGCATCACGCCCCTGCCGAGCCATTAGCGATCGGGTCCTCGCCCAGGCTCTCCGTGCATATCTCACGTTTCCTCCCCGGTCCGTATAACAGTACCCATCTCTCTGTCACAGACCGGAGGCCGTAACCGATTTGCAGTGAGTCCAGCTGACGAGTTGACGGATCCGCGGAACAGCCCGGCGCCGGAGAATCGGTGAATAAAATAACGAGCCGTCCGGACATCCAAAACTGCAAAACAAGCCAAGGGTTCGAACGGTCGTGAGGAATCTGGATATGGCTGCTCGGCTGGAAGCAAACCGTATATATATCGTATTCTCCTTCTTTTTCTTAATTACTCGGGCGACGAGATAAAATGTTATTTCACTGTAATTAATGCCCATGGATTCGTCGGCAGCCCAGTGTAATTATAGCACGACTATCTATGTTATAATTCATATTAAATATAAATGAAAATCTGATGATCTGCCGCTCTAATTGGACCGAAAAAAAAGCGTGGCATACAAACCTTCATTGCTTTTGTTTTTTTTTTTTTAGGGAAAAAGCGATTTTTTCAGAAAACGAAAAAATTAAGTACGTAGTCGATAACGGACTCGCTCTGCCTCTCCCCCGATGGTCCCTCGATGGCGTGGCTCGTTAGACTGTTTTCATCGATTTTTCCTCGTCTCCCGGGGAAGGGGAGGAATACCTCCACCACCGTATGATTGATCGACCCCCATTGTTCCTCCTCCGCGACGAGATCGCTTCTCCGTTCCCTCTTCCCTCGCCGTCTGGTAGCGCGGTAAGAGAACGCCCTCAGGACGTGTGCGGTCTTCGGCAAAGTGTCCGACCAATGGTCGATCTACTTTACTTTTACTGCACAGGGGAAAAAAAAAAAAACAAAAAGATATAAAAGAAGAATAATACGAGAGAGAAGACTCCCCGGACGCATTACTGACACAGGCAGTAGGACACTTCGTACTGCGGTTGAAAAGATAAAGGGTGAGAAGGGGGGGAGGGAGGTGCGAAAGAGGTAGAAGAATGAAAACCGTCGCGTCTCTCGTTCACCTTTGACCCTCATCCTTGAGTGTTACCGCACGAGATTGCCGCCCGCGCCGCTCCTGCTGGTGCAGAGAACAGTGGAGACTCACTGGTGCGACGACTGTTCCCGACGTTCTTTTAAAATCAAACTCTTTACCGCCCCCCCCCTCTCCCCCCTCTTTCCTATACCGCAGCGGTTTGGCTCTTTGAGCTGAACGAGCTAGCACGACGAACGAAGGAGCCACTTAAGAGTGCGCGAACCCTCTTTCTCCGCTGCTTGCTCTCCTCGAATCTCATCCCCCCCCCCTCCCCCCGCCCCCCCGATTTACATTTGGCCAGGAAATGAATTCTTTCTCACCCTGCTTATAATTAACGAGCCAAGTTTTTGCCGAGGCAATAAAGCAAGCGTGGTGTGGGAATTGCGGAGAGAGCGAGGGAATTTGGGGGGAGTAGCTGGAGAATTCGAGGACCGAGAAATGAAAAGAGGCGGAAATACATATATATAGGTGTGGTATATATGTATACACGAGGAGGATGAAGCGGAACGAAGACGCGGTAGTCTCGGGACGAAAAGTGCGAAACTTTTGTCCTGCCATGTTAATTGTAACATAATATATGTAAAGCTGTACACGGCCTTAAGTACCCAACAAACTAAGTGACGGCGTACTCACCGGTCCTCGGAGAAGCCGCGGGTAACGAAAGAGGCACACACAGAGAGAGGGAAAGATGGATACGGAGAGAATCGGTATAGAACTCGGAGGGGAGTATTTCGTTCCCGGTCGGGAGTGCGAGAAAATAGGGCTTCCATGAGTAGAGAAAGACGGGGAGGGGGGGGGGGGGGAGGGGGAGGGCCGTCAGGGTAAAGCAATAACAGCGGGTACTCTTGGAAACCGGCCAAAGTGTCACCGGTTATATTATAGCCATTACGTAAAACTTATCCCGAACGTACGTCGTCCTCGTCCTCGTGAGAAACATTTTATTCACCTTTGGTTCCTACTAGGTATATTTTCGCCCGAGGTTACACATTTTACTCGATACTCGAGAGCAACGCTTTTAATGCTGAAGGAATAAAGCAGTTTTTTTCTTTTTTAAAATAAATGCATTAATGCATCGTATTGGATTTATCGCAGCATCGTCGATCCCAACCTGTATCGGTGTCAAGCCACGTGGAGAGGGGAGATGAATAAACCAGTGTGTTTGTTTGTTTTTTTATGTATGCGTGAATGCTTTACATCGGATTTATCGTAGCATCGTCGATCCTAACCTATGTTACAGATCAACCCCCGTGGAGAGTTGAGATGAACAGAACGGTGTCTTTCGGATGCAGCTTGTAGTCTCCTTGGCCCTGGAAAATCATAGTAATTCGTTCTACGCAAAATGCTCCACTACAGCTTAATTATAGTCTCAATTAAGAACGGGCTACACCCGCGATAGAGTCTCCCGCAAGAGTGGGTACCGCTCGAGCTATGAACGTGCGCGATTCCCCGACAGCGTTCTCTATATCTCTGCCCTCTCTGTCTATCTCCGTTCTCATAATTTACGACCTAAGGAGGACGAAAAAGGGATCTGCTCGTGTGTGTAAGGCTGAGACGCGAGAAACTCGAGCGAGAGAGACGGGGCGAGGCAGCGTGAATAACCGACAGAAAGCGAGCCGCATACAAGAGGGCTTTCCTCGAAACGTGGATATTATCATAATAATGGCCGAAGCCATCATCTTTCTTCAGTCTGGTTTCTCTCTTTCCTCTTTCCTCGGCCCCCCTCTCCTCCGTCTTTGTGTGTACAATAAAGTTTCCTTCACCTTTCGTTTTCTCTCGCTTTCAGGCTAAACTCGACGTCGTTGCCAACCGAGGGGGGGAGATGTACCGAAGGAGAGGCATATCTTAATAGATCCTGGCGGCGTGTACATTTACAAATTTAATATGATAATTTTTTTGCTCGATGGGAGTGGCAAACCGAGGTCGTTTGCGCCCTCGCGTCGTTTCGCCACAGCGATTCGCGACTTCGCTTATTTTTAACCTTAAACCTCCCCGCCGCCCGGCACAGAATCCTCGAGATGCCGTGCTCATACCCGCGCGACTTTGCAAAAAACCAGACGCCCACATTAGTCAGACGTCCGGACCAGCTGCACCGGCTGTTACTGCTCAAAAGTTTTGTCGAGAAATAAAGCCTCGCTGGACAACGCGGACTAAGTGTAAACGTATTCTTGTCTTACCAACAGCTCCCAGTCGGCGTCATTCACCAGCACGAGGATCCCCGGTCTTCTGCTCGACGTGAAATACATTGTCGTCAGTTGTTTACTCTCAATGACGTTTATATTCACGGCATACAAAGTCCAACGACGAAAAGCTTCTGAACCGTGCGGAATCCGTTGCAAGCATACGATGCCGAGCAGAGAAAAAAACCGTTACAAGTCGCAAGTCGCGCTTCGTGGACAATACTTCGAGCGCTCTCTGTCGTGAAAAACTGCAACTTTTTCGCGAATCGAGAGAGAGAGAGATGTAGACATCGTCCACCATTTTTTACTGCGAACACGTCGTCGCGTTCCGCGCGTGTTTTTGTTATCGGCTTTTTTTTTAATTTAGCTATACTGTATAATCGTGCAATTTTCACTGCTTACACGAGGATAGAAGCCTTTCGCGGAGAAGTTGCTACCGATTATTCGAGAATTACTTACACGGTGTCATCCTGCAGGAAGAGCTCTTCTCTCTCCGTGAGTAGGTTATCTCGTAGCCAGTAGAGGAGCCGCTTCAACGTCCCTGAAATACAAGTATTATCGATGCCGCACTGAGGGGGGAGGAAAAAAAAACAAAGTTAACGATCGAAACTTATTCGTACTCACATTCCTCGCTACCAGGTAAATTCACCTCGTGCTTCTTCTTCTTACCGAACAGCAACTCGGCCCCACCGCTATGAAAAAAAGCGAAAAATTAGGACGATTAATCGACACCATCGGAGGTTGAGCGAGGTTATGCCAACGCATTATTTACCCGAATTCGATAGTCACCGGCAATCCACAATCCCCGGAAGACATTGTTACGAACAGTTACTCAGAATTTATCGATCGAATCGCGTGTACAAATTATACGATCGTATTTGCAATAGTCGCAGGCTCTTTGCGAACTTGTGAACTTCTTCGTAAATCCCGGGTTCCTCCAGATCACCAAGTTGCGGTCCCTTTCCAGCGTTTCTCGGCGTCTCGGCGCCTGCTCGACGGACACGCTCCGATCCTTGATTTGCGGCTACTCGAATGACTATGTTCCTCGTTTGATGATCAATCGGCTATATTTGCATCCAACGAAATATTATGATTTCATCGTTTTATCAATTATCCCTCTTTAGCCCAAAAATCTCGGCGATCGAATTGGAAATTACTGAACTAGGGAGAACAAAAAAACAAACAAAACAACAACAAGCGTTGCGGGCGGATGGTTCGATACCATATGAGCATTTTGCCGCGCGAGTTGGAAATAACGTATTGACAAAGATTTCATATAGATGGAAGTATCCTCGCTCAACAAACTCGCGAGTATTGTCGATGTTTGGATTGCAATTTTTCTTATTTAACGATCGACAACCCCGTTCTTCATTACGGTTCCACGTAATTAAGAAAAGAAAAAAAAAGAAAAAGAGAGCCGGCTTGAATAGAGCGGGTCAGTGGTACGGTGAACCGGGTGCGCCATTATGGCGGAATACCGCGAGTTGGCGATTCAGTGCGATTATTGATATTAACAGTTGATTTTTTTTTACCGGGAATCATAGTTTCTCGGTCAACGTACAGAGTTTTGCGGCCGAATATTTTAATCGGCGTTATCGTAATCGCCGATTCTCCGGCAGATAACGAAGCCAGATGTCGGCTTCGGGCGAACCTCCCGCGGAGGAGGATCCAGGTGTCGCGGATCCCGACAACAACGACGACGACGATGTGCCGAACAACAGCGACGCCGACACAGAGCCAGCGATGCTGGAGGAGGAGGAAATGCCGACGTACATGAGCATCACGAGTTCCTCGAGACTCGACGAGTCCAGGGCAGACATGGAGATTCTGCCGCATCCTGAGATCGCTGCAGCGCGAGGAGACAGGCCTAAGACCCCCTATGCCAACAACGATCAGGCAGGCGACTGCGTCTACGTCGTTTCTTCGGGGGATGAGAGCGACAGGAGACACGTCGACGATGATGATATGGAAGATTACGATTCCGATGGTAAGGTCGATCGGGTTACTCGCATAATTATTAGTTCTTTTGTATATTTATTCATTTATTTATAATAATATAATAAAATATTTAATATAAAATTTACATATATATGTATATTTTTTTTCTATCGCTAGTGTAAATTTACAAACGACGTATTGACAATATAAACGTATAGAATGTATAGACAACCGTATGATAGTTAATGATATTTTGTTCAGAAATGGATTTGGATGAGGAGGAGGAAGAGGAGGATGATGAGGATGACTCACGTCCGGACCTGAACGACGAGGAGGACAGCGAAGCGGACATAGAGCAGTTCGAGAGGTCGTCGGACGACTTTGTCCTGAGATACGACAGTGGTTTGGGGAAGCACCACAAGGCACGGAGCAGGTCTCTGCAGGATCTCACGAATTCGCGCAGCAATCTTTCGCGCTTCGTCGGCAAGAGGCGAAGCATCGATCTCGTGGACAATTACGGACCGGAGATTCCCATGCCGAATCCTGAATGTCTCCGGGATCCCCTTGGCGATTTGAAGAAGACCACGCGCTCGAGGCGATACGACGGTGTGCCGAGCAAGGTGAAGCTCTACATTCAGTCTATAAAGGAGCAAAGCCGACGTTCGATGGAACGGAAGCTTCGCGACGGTCCGGCGAACAGAAACTTCCATGAGGCAGAAGCAGTGACGGCGGCCGGTGGAAACGTCGATGTTCCGTGCCCCAGGCTAAATCCCGCCAATAGATTGATAAAGGGCTACGTGCAGAATGCCATGAAGCAAATTACCGCGGGAATACCGGAGGAGGCTGAAGCCACGATCGACAAAGATATTCGCTTGCAAGCCGAGATCGTTCCTCAGATTCACACCGTTGTACCGAACAATCTATCGAAGTTTGAAAAATCCAATGGATTGATAGACTACAGCATGCACAATCACGTCGACAAGATCGTCGAGCCTATGGAAACTTGCACGCCCAACGGACAGGAGGAGATGGCGGCTATTCTGAATCTGAGAACGCTCAGCTACGAGGAATACACGAACGGCGACGAGACGACGGCCAATAAAACGGAGGTGGTGGAGACGCCGTGCCCGATAGTCGAGGATAAGAATGGAATCGCGGAATGCACGGAGGAAGGAGTCGTTGGAAGCATGGAAATCGAGAAAGTCAGCGTTCCAACGGTGTTGAGGACCGATGTTGCGAAGACGGTAAATATCGTACCGGACGATGCTCAGGGTGTTCGGGAGAGTTCGGACACCGCGAAACCCGCGGTCCACGATATCGAGGCGACGAAACGCGATGGGAACGAGATCGTTATGCTCTGGTCGATGCTCAACGAGAAAACGGCAAAGTTGAACGAAAAAACGGCTCAGTACGACGGCATACGCGATGCATTCCAGAAAACCCTCGCGGAGAACATCAGCCTAAAGCGAGAAATGGACGAGCTCAAGAAGGCTCTGGCGAAGAACAAAAAAGATAACGAGCCGCGCGATACGAAAGTAGCCTCGGTACAGACAGACCCGATTGCACAAACAGAGGAACCGAAGATACCGACGAGCGAAACGAAGCCACCGATGCCGAAGCTCCTGTCGACAAGCGCTGGCTCGGCCCTGAGCTTCATCGAACAATGGTCCGACAGCAATTGCAGCGCGGCGATATCTATAAATCCACCGAATATGGACAATGTGCTGAATTCGGACGACAGCCTGAACGGTGCCGGAGCAACTCCGCGAAAATCGTCGCGTCAGTTGTCGCAGTCGTTCGTCACGAGTTCGAGGATTCTTCAGACTCTGGCGAACATCACGCAAGGACGAACAAAGTCGACGAGAACGCTCGGAAAGAACATCGACTCTCGTCTCGGAGCTGAGCAAGGTCAGTCGAAACAACAATCGAACAGTCCCCTCGCACGTGGAAACGAAGCTACGGCGGCTAGATCGAAAAAACGAAAGGCCTCGGACATGACGAGTCCCTCGGATTACGAGCAATCCTTCAAAATTCCCTATATGCCGGGCGAGCCAAGGAGAAAAGTCAATTCGGATTTTGAAACAGATGCGGTTTTGAAATCGGCGCGGGAGCAGTCGAGGATCAGCGGGCAGAGCGAACCGGCGGCGGGCGGTAGCAAAGTCGACGAGAGCTCGGAACGTTTGCCCGACGACTTGGAGGATACCGGCGGTACCGATGTTCCGGATAACGTAAAGTGTTTCGTTTATCATGAGGATACCGACAGCGAGGAGCGCAGCTTCTTGATACAAGCAGAAGAGCCATCGAAGAACAGCCAGGTCGGTGACAAAGGCGGTACGATCAGAGAGTGCGGACCCTATCTACTGGGCAACGTGGAGATCAGAATGACCGAAGCAAACGGCACTATCAATATTTGGGGCAAAGAAGTAAGTACGAATTAAATTTCGTGACAATCGGATAGTTTTTTTTTTAATTAAAAAAAAACAAAATTTTCTTCGCAGGTCAGTCAGTGTTCGGAGGAATTGAACGTCAACGAAGATACGGAAGAATCGGAGCCGCACGAAAATCCATCGACGAGTCGCAGGGCCTCTCCGGATTGTCAGCGAACACCGAGAATGAAATTTCCAAACGGCAGTCCATTCTCGTGCTCGACGAACAAGAAGTCTAAGGGAAATTCGCATTTCGGCAGATCTGGCATAGGAAAGTATTTCCGGCCGGCTTTTTCAAATATGTCGAGAACGAATGACCTTGCTAAGGAAGGCCAACAGGGACACTATCGTAGCTCGCCAAACCTGAACGATGAAACGAGTGGTTGCGAGCACTGCGAATGGCATAAGAAGCCGCAGCGCTTCAACTGGCCGAGCTGTGAACACCTTGCTAATTCTCGACGCAAACAACAACAACAACAACATTCCTGCTGTATTCACAGTGTCGAAGTAAACGAGAGAGACCGCGATTGTTCCCGGGATCACGATTGTGGAGCAATCGACGACGACGACGACGACCCTATGTACGAGAGCGTGTCGAATATTCTGAACAATCACAATAAATGCGGTGCGTCTTGTCCGAACGTATCGTCGAAGTATCCTTCCAACGATGGAACTCGCAGACATCAAACTTCTCACAATCGTCATTCACCCGACATCGAGATGGATTGTCATCACGCGAAGAAGCGTCGTTCTTCGTGCACCGGTGACATTCCGTCCTGCAATCAAAGACTGACATCCGGTAACCTTCCCAGCCGCAATAACAGAAGTTGCTCCCGCAGTCATCGTAATTCCTGCGACGACGAGGATTATCCTCTGTTGTCGAATGGACAACACTGCGAAACACCGGAGGTAAAACAACAGCAGTATATTCTGTATAACAGCATATTTTGCTACAAGGGAGGGAAGTGCGTGATTTTCGATTCGTGCGAAATTGCTGGCCCAGCACGAAGCGTGGGCAGACATCATACGAGGTGGAAATCCGCACCCTTGTAGCATAAGATAGTTTTTTCGACTTCGTTACAATAACCATATTTCTTGCATAACAAAATCGTCATATTCGCCAATGACTATTACTCCCCGGTATTAATGAGTGATAAAACGGTACTGTGATGGAGTCGAGCGATGATAAACTCGAAAGCTTTACTTTCGCAGACCAAACGACGAAGGCTCAGCGGCAAGAGGGTACGCGGAATTCTCACGGACCTGCTGCGAAACTGTGGCGGTTGTAGAGATCCAACCAGCACGAGCTTTGTGGCAAAGGCACCATCAAGCTTGCCCAATTCCATTCCGTCGGTGCGAGTAACACCGTGTACCCCACCGTACTCGTCTTGCTCGAAGCCGTCGGCGACGTGTGCATCTCACTCGAAGCAACCACCGCGTGATGTTCCCAATGACAAGTAATTAGAAACTGACGATAGCCGTTCGGTTAGAACGTTTGCCTCTATAACGGTAATTCGAACCTGTTAAATATAAACTTGTACGATCTTATTGCAGCGGCTGTAGCGCCTGTGCCCGACGCTTTGAGATGGCCGCAGAGATCGAGAGTAAACTTGAGATCCTGACCGTCGAGATGGAGAGACTGCGATCTCGTTCGAACACTCTCCATGGAATGCTCGACCTACTGAACTCCGAGACTGACTAAGCGCGGTAACACCGGTCAGATCAGCAAACGGCTGTGGTAATCTCCTGGTGTGTCCTCGAATCAAGCGGAACTTTCACACTCTCGTCAAGTTCACGGAGGAAAAAAAAAAATATCAGCACTTCACTCTCGCTTGCTGTACATAATCGCGCATCCTTATTAATTATCAAAACTATCTCGTCGCGCGAAGAAAAGTCTACCATCCTCTTTGTTTTCACACTGTTAGCGCGTAAGATTCTCAGATACATTGTCGATTTTATTGAGTAAAGTGAATACAGTGACCGATTAAAGAAAAAAAATTGCATTAAACTCATCAGCAGCCTTGTTTCATGCGCGCTGACGAGGAGCTCGCGAAGACGCGCTGCTAAACGTACCACAAAAGAATCGAGCGCGTGCTTACGAAAAACAGAAAGAAAAAAAAATAGCAAGAACGAAAGGATTCGGCGGCTCGACTCGCTGTCAATTTCTACTCTCGACAAAAAGTACGATCAGTAATTGCAATCGCAGGAATCGTATCCCTGACCCTGTCCTGCTGTCTCGCTGGGCATAAAACCAGGTCCCTCACCCTGGGCACCCGGGCTAAATATGTTGCTGTACGATGTCTTCAAGTAGTTAACGTGCCCCTGAAGCGAACGAATTCTTCCCTGCGCCTGCTCGAAGGCCTCGTTCAGATTGTTTATCTGACCTTGCATCTTCTGTCGAATCTGTGAAGGATAACAAAAAAAGTAACGTAAAGTTTGAATTTCAATCCATACTTTGAGACGCGGAAATCGTACCTCGTCTCTGTCCTTCTGAGCAGCCCGCGCGGTAGCGCGACATTGGGCGAGCTGTTTCTCCATTTCCGCAATCTGTCCCTGCATACTTCTTCTCACTGTCTCGCAGCGTTCCTTCGTTCGGGCGACTTGTCTGGCTGAGTCCTCTCGCACCTGCTCCAGCATGGCGGTCAGCTGGACAATCTCGTGTGTCTTCTCGTCGACGCGTTTCTGCAACTGAGACTCCTGCTCCTCGAGTCTCGCGATCGTATTCTTCATTCGATCGTTCTCGATTCTCAGTTCGCTGTTCTTCTTCTCCAACTCTTCGCAGCGCCCCGAGCCCATGCCCTTCTCGTCGTTGAGCGCCGAGTTCGCGCTGCGCATGGCGCTCAGCTGACTCTGCATCGTGCCGAGTTGATCCTTGCAAGTGAGCAACTCTCGTGTGAGATCCTCGCAGTTGCGCTCGGCTATAAGACGCATCTGTTGAACCTCCTGGAGCTTGGCCTGCGTCTGCTTGACGATGTCCGCGAGCGGTGCAAACTCCGCCAGCTTGCCTAAGAAGTGATTCTGAACGCGAGAAAAGGTTTAAACTTATTTTCGTTTTCTTTTTAATACGCCCCAGATGATAAATGTTTCTCCGATAAAAAAATCTTTCTGTACTTTGACTTTGCCGATTTCCAGATTGACATTCTGATTCATCCTCGCGTTATCCATTTCCATGAGGTCCAGCTGTCTGCGCTGTTCCTCGACCTGTTCCTGAGCCTGGAGATACTTGTTCCGATAGTCTTCCAGCTGATTCGCCTGATCCTGGATGAGCGATCTTAATTCCTCCAGTTCGTCCTGAGCCTCGCGATATCTCTGCTTGGCGACCAACAGTGCTTGCTCCTGCTCGACGACCTGCTCCTTGCTGCCTGTTCGCCAACAATTATAATTTCGTTAATTCGACATGCCGTTTTAGCCATCGATGCCAGAGAATAATTGAAGGGTTCGCCCACCGTGAAATCTAAGCTTCTCGGCTTCCATGATCTTCAATCGTTCCTGCGCGTCGATGAGACGATTCTCCGCTCTCTCACGTTCCTCCCTCGCCTCACGAGTCTCTTGCTTCATCTTGTCGGCGTCGGCTCTGAGACAGGATACCTCGCAAAGCTTGTTTCTATAGTCTTCCTGAAGCCTCGCGTATTGCTCGCGAAGATCGCGAAGCTGTTGCTGCGGGCAAGTGCTCCCTCCCTTCGGAACCAACAGTTTTCACAATTTAATATACATAGTTTCGTTGATATTGAGAATCGTTATTATTTTAAAAACGGTAACGTTACCATAGGCGCGTCTACGCAAACACCGGAGCACGAGGGTGACTGTTGCTGCTGAGCCATCTGCGTGCGATCGAAAATCAAGTCAAGGCTGTACCGTTGATTCTCTCGTATCTCGTTTCTTCCCCGTAAGATTTATATTATACATTTCACAACAACGTTTCGTCGTCGTCGAGCGTTTGTCGTCGATGAAATTTTCTGATTACACGACAGAGAGGTACCTTGGCGAGGGATATCGGCACGGGCACGTGCATAGGGGCCTCGGGAATCTGGGCGGGTAACGACTGGGACCCGCCGGTTACGCAGGGAATCAGGGGCTGATGAATCGATGCGGAGCCGTGCGACATTCCCGGTGGACAACAGGAGCAAGGAGCGCACGGACCGGTACACTTCAGCAACTTTCTCTGCTGCTCCAACTGTTGTCTCTCTCTGTGAACGTTCGCCAGTTCCATCTGCATATTACGAACCTCCGACTCCATGCTGTCTAGCTGTTGAGCCTGAAGAGATCAAGATGCCGATAAGAGAATTGATAATTTTTATAAGAGACGTACTTCAAATAAGAGATTTAACAGTTTTTGTAGAAGAAATGAGGTGAGAAAACGAATCAACATACAAGCTGATTGGTACTATTCCCGTAGGTCGTCATCGTGTTTTCCATCTCCGCTGGACACGCGGCGGAACGCGGCAACGCTCCCGGAAGCTTCCCGGTGGCCGGACCACGACAGCACATGACCGAGCCTCTTTCCGTCGAGGGATTCGAGTAGGAATAGCCGTCCTCTCTGGATCCTCCGCCGGATAGTCTGGGGGATGCCGCACACGGCTTCGCATATGGATCGTAACCGTCCGGATTCACTGAGGAGATCAAAATTGGCGTTTGGACCGTCCCGCTGAGAATTTCGGAATTTTCTAAAAAAAAATCCCGTAGAGAATGTTGTACCGCATACGGTGTTGGACTGCAGAGCTCCCGAATCGAGCGATTGATCTCGCATGCAACTCCGGCAACGACAGAACTCGTCGTCCCGACGGGGCGTGCTCGCTCGCGAGTAGGAGCTCTGCTGGTGATTAGTCGATCGGGGTGAAACTTGACCAGGACAGGTGAAGCAATGGACCGGACTTCCGGTTGAACGTTGATTGGCAGTTAGAGAGGACAACTGCTGATTCAATTCCGTATTCTCCTTTACGACTATTCGGATCTCAGCCTGAAGACTGCATACCCTACGTTGAAGGCTGTCGACCGTATTGTCCTTCTCCAGCAGGGCTTCTTCGAGTTTGTACCTGAGAGAGTTTTGTCGTGACGGGATTATTGGTGTAACCAGCGGGCGGAAACCAGTTCGACGGAAGCGGCAGGTCTAGGGGATAGGATCATTTCGAAGATTCGGACGGACGGAACAGAAACACCGTCGAATCACCGAGGTGACGGATAAACGATCCTCAGACGTTTCCGTTATCGTTTCAACAACAGCCAACTTCTTGTCGAACTATCGAAGCTTTTTTTTTCTTTCTTTCTCGTATAACGCGTGTGTGGAAAAATAATTATCAACGTTCGAACGTTGATATACTATTGAGAGAAAAAATGTATCGTTTCAGCCCTTACTTGCCACCCTCGAGCTTCGCGTTCTCCTCGACGAGTTTCTCCTGCATGTTCAACGACTCGCTCAGCTTGCCAGTGAGCTTCTTCAAGCATCGGGCTCCTTTCGGGCGACTGTCCGGTATCACGATCTTCGGCATTCTATCTTCCGTAAAGCCACACACTATCGCTCGGGGCAGTCTGATTCGAATTAGAAAAAAAAATAAAAAAATTATCGTTCGGCGTTTGACTCGAGTGCAATGAGAGAACTTCGTTATCACCTCCAGGTGGATTTAAAGCGCAAGAACATTGGTTATATTATTGTTTAACATACAAAAAAAAGAAAAAAACTATACTTCGGTATACTTTTTCGATTGCAGTGCAATCAAAGAATTTTTAAGACGTACTTGTCTTCCGGATACTCGGGTTGTGGTGGATCGAAGCGATCGTACTCGAGAGTTTCCGCCCCAGTCTCGTCGCTTCTTTTAGCATCTTTATCCCCTGTCTCTGTAAATTTGTCATCGTCCACCGCAATTTTGCCATGAGGGTAGGGAAGCATATCGAACATCCTCGCGAATGTTTGACTGGACGGATCGGCCAAGCCCACGACCCTCTGAATGTTTCTAGTTATGTCATCGAACTCTTGCATCTTCTTCATCAGCGACGCCTGTTTCTCCTTTATCATCTGAGCATCCTCGTCCGTAATATCTTCTTTCTGAAATCCGAATGATCTCTCGATTCTTTAAGTCGCGACTTTGGATCTCACCGACAATACCGTCGACGTACAACGATTGACTCACGTGTTTCAATTCCTCGATCTGCTTTCTTATATCTTCCATTTCCTGTCCTACAATTTTGCATCTCCGATCGCCCTCCATCAACGCGCTTATAACTTTGCTATCGGTCAGAGGAGTGGTACTGATTATGGACTCGCTGCGACCGCCGCTCTTGGGTGGCACACCTTGAGAAATTAAATAGTATACGAAATATCACGGTCGGTAATAAAAACTGTAATCGACTGTCTTCACGAGTACAGACATACGGTTAAAAGAAGAGTCTCATCAAAAGTGGATATCGTGTCAGCATTCGTTCAGACTTTCTTTTCGACCGTACGTGGCGGTACCCGTGAAAAAAGTTAATTACAGTTTTCGATACCGACCGAGCACGAGTTGGTCGGAGACGGGGTTGCCTCGATCGATCGATCATGAATTTTCGTTTTATTGACGATTACCTTCACCGATTCCCGAGGGAAGCTCGTACTCCGGAGGCTTCGCTGCCTCTACCTTGGTTGCATCCGCGACTTCTTCTACTCGTGGTTCTTCCGGTATCGCGTTCTCCACGTTCGGTACAGCGTTCTCTTCCTCCGGAGGTGCGGAGGCCTCCGGTACCGCCGCATCGTCGATCTTCTCCACAGGCTCATCCCCGTCAGCCATGTCGCCCTGACGTCCGTCTACGATCAAACTACCCTCCCGTTCGTCCCACTCCTGATTTGCACTTTCCTCGATTATATCGAATGCCAGTTCCTCGAGCTTGCTCAAATCGCTCTTGAAACTTAGCTCCAGCGAGTCGCAAGACTCCGATACGATGTCCGGTTCTCCCTCGGGCCGATTTGGCGAGCGGTACAAATCGGTTATGAGAGTATGCTGATTCCTCGGACTATCGTCGTTCGAGGTAGAATACTCGTCGGGTTCGCGATTATCTATGTATCTCGACAAGGACGCTACTTCCGGTAATTTAATCGGTCTCTTGACATCGAACAGAGACTCCAGCGAACCGAACGCATCCCTCTTCTTTTTCTTCACTCCGCAAAAGTTCTTACGAGTAGCATCATCGTCGATAACTGCTCTGGGTTGTCTGCTGACATTTTTGCGCTGCAGACGACGTCTCTTGAGATCCTGAAAACTTCTGCTGCGCAGAGAAATCGGGACCGAGGCGACGGACGAAACTGTTCCTCGTGGAGAATTTACGGGTGAGCTAGTGTCATTTCCGGTACACGGCCTTCGCTTCTGCGAAGTATGTCAATCGAAATGGCGTTATCGATGATTTGTTTGGCTTACAAAACATCGTGTATCGTAGTGCGGAACCGCTCGTGTGTCAACGAGCCTGTTTTACCTTCATTATTTTACCTTCGAAACAGCAACGTCCTCGGGCCTGTTCCTAGCGTCCGTAGCCAAAGGACGCAACAGTTTCAAATTGCGTCGGGCAATTTGATAAATTTTTTTTAATGACGTTTCGTTCCAAAAAGTTATGACAACTTGTACGATTGTGTTTTTAAAAATTAATTGATAACAATAATATCAACAGATTTGAAGTGTGGCGCAGTCTCCATGGCGCTTTCATGACAAAGTTCAATTGGCAGTCTGTCAAATGAACACCGAAAAAGTCGATATCATGATAAGTGAAAGTGAGCACGCAACATTTTACCACCGGGCTAATCCGCTCCGTCACTTCCGGTTTGAAAATTTCATTTTTCGTCCGGAAGTGACGCCGTACGGGAAATACATCACTTCCGGTTTGAAAACGTTTTTTTCGACCGGAAGTGACGTCACCTAAAATATGTCACTTTCGGTTCGAAAATCTCATGTCTCGACCGGAAGTGACGTCATTCCAGAAATACGCAATCTCCGGTTTTAAAATTTCACTTATCGACCGAAAGTGACGTCATACCAGGAATACATCACTTCCGGTTATAAAATATCATTTATTATCAGAATTGACGTCGTACCTGAAATACGTCATTTCTGGTCGAAAAATCAGATTTTTTAACCTCAAGTGACGTATTTTAGGTATGACGTTACTTCCGATGTGAAAATCTCATTTATAGACCGGAAGTGACGTCATTGCTCCGAACTCCGAGGCAGTCGTTTCTGTTTTGGTGTATTCGCGATGTGGTGAGCGCGATCGTAGCGCCAAGAGTCCGCAGTCAAGCCGCCATAGACCCTGAGGAAGTCTATCGCCTGAGCGAGACTCGATGAACGTCGGGTAAGTGTTGGAAATAATCGGACGAGAATAAATCAGAACTTATTGACGGGAGTCTCCAGAGCGCGATCTCACTGGGGGAACTTGACCGGGAGAACGGAACCTTCGCTCGCCGAGGACACCGCGTCTTGTATAGCCTCCTCGCTCGACGATAACACCGTTCCGACGAAATCCTCGTCGCTCGTTCTGCCGACAATTTTTTTTATTTCTTGTTTTTAATGCAGTACACGATATTCTGACAGTTGACTGGCTATTTTTTTTTTTCAATTTCCGACCATACGTCACTCCGTCGGAACATGCCTGGGTATCTACTCCGAAGTGGTCCTTTGTAAATTCTAGTCGCACGAGCTCTGCAATTCTTTGCCTTTTTGGTTTTAATTATTTATTTATTTATTTTTTTCATTCCAGCGTCGCCAAAGCCGTTAATCCAATAGCGGTCAGATCTTGAATGAAGACCATCAGATGGCCAAGAGCGGAGCTGGAGTCCCATCTGAAAGAATCGTGCCGCCTCGTTTGTGAGGCAAGGGCAAGTGCGACAGCGGCCGGGCGTTCAGACGCTGAAGACTTTCGTGATGAGTAGCAGCAGCGCCGGAGGGGCTGATCTGTTTCATCTGCTCGAGTCAAACAAGCTCGGTGATGTAGAGGAGACTAAGAAGGTCTTTCATGAACACTTCTTGTCCAGTAAGCAGTACCACTACTCTATATACGCATATACTGTGAAAAAAATTGCACACCAATATATATATATATGTGTGGTATACAAAGTTATTATTGATACCTTGATAAATTAAATTTAACAGATGAGCATGACCCAAACTTCAGTCTGAAATATTAAATCAAGCTTTTCTGGATGTGTACAATATACCAATCGATCAACTTCGCCTTATTTTTTAAATACCAAACTTGATACACCAGTTTACGCATTAAAACTCGTGTTACAATGGAAAATTTGTTTAGTTCTAAAAACAATGCACTTGTTTCTCCCACAGCTAAGGACAATTGGCTGGTGAATGGATTGTTCGACTACTATCTATCTACAAATTCTCTGAGAGCCATAGAAGTATTGGCCGGCGTGAGGGAGCCCCACGACAAACATTTGCTCGATCGTTTGGCCGAAACTCTCGGTAAATCGCTCGGCCATGGGCAGAGAGTTCAGGCTCTCACGTTGCTGGGCCATGTGGCGAGGCGTCAGCCTACCTGGCTGTACAAGCTTGCGAGTCACGCGTTATTCAGAGAACTGCTCAAGCTACTCAAGGCAAGCTGCTCGTTGCCTTACCATACGAAACATTGCGCGAATTTCAGGGACGGAATTCTCGGATGGATGAGATAAACTCGTGTGTTTTTCTATCGAAGGTCGAGGGAGATACATTGTCACTGATGAGCGCCCTCCTGTTGCTCGTGACGCTGCTGCCGATGTTGCCGGCAGCGTTGGGCCACTATCTTCACGAGATCTTCGAGGTATTCGGTCGTTTGGCTTCCCATCATCATTGTCAATCGTCGAGCCTCGCACCGACGTCGACCTCCACTTATATCGACAAGGACCAACTCTACCTCCTTCACTTTCAGGTATAAAACTGTTATTATCGCCGTACTCGTACCGCATTCCTTCGCCGAGCACGGATTTAATTTACTCAACGTCGTGTTCAATTTTTATTGTCCAGGTCGGGCTCTACAGCCTGTTTCACAGACTTTACGCTCTGTATCCCTGCAACTTTATCGCTTACCTGAGAGTACAGTACACCCAACGCGATCAGCTAGCGACTTTCACGCATACGATAAGACCGATGCTCGAGTCGGTGCGAATGCATCCGCTGCTAGTCACAGCATCCAAAGATCACGAGACGAACGCAGCGAGATGGAAGAAAATGGAGCATCACGACGTTGTCGCCGAGTGCGGACGTTTCGCTATCGACAGAAGCAGAGAGGAAGTTTTGGGACCCAGCAATCATCGAGCTACACCGGTTTTAGATAATCCATGCACGTATACACCGGTAACGGGATCGGTGGGTTTATCGGCGACGGGAGCGAGCAATGGCGACGAGGAGACTTTTTGGTCACCCAGCATGGCAGTTCCGCCCCAGAGTCCACCGCCTCTGCAAACGTCGGGTCACGAAACTCGATCGACGCCATCGACACCGAACAACAATCGTAGCAATTCGTCACCACCCGAGGCGGCGGTCGAGGCGACGCCAGAGACGACGCCTGTTAAGGTGATACAATTCATGAAATGACTTTGGGCGATAGTTTATTTTAATGAGAATTTACATTTCGATCGTCAGGATATGCGGCAAGGAGCAATTAGGCAGCCGCCGATCGGATCCACGGCGGTTCGAGCGCTCGGCGTTCTCGGTAACGGTGCACTGTCCGGAAGTTCAAGACCGTCGACACCGACGCCTCTGAATTCCACGGGCTCGGCCTTCGCGCTCACCGGTATAGGAAGCGGCGACGGTGCTGCGCTGTCCCAAAGGATCGGCAAACTCGTCGCCGAGAGACAGAGCGTTCTTCACCAATCCCAAAGGCCGCCATTCAACGCCGAGGGTATCGGAAAGATGTTGGAAATGAGCCCAAATCAAAATGGGAAAAATGACTCGTGGAACGAGGATCAAGAAGTGACTACAATTTTATGGAACTTTACGCCAGGCATTCGATACTTTATTTAAAAATCTTCTACATGTTTTTAAATATTTTAAATCCAGGTTCTCGAGATCGTCAGTTCGCAAGCTCGTAGATCCGAGAGCGCGAGTTACTTGGACCGACAAATGGAGAGCAGTTACAATGAGGAAAGTACGCGGGGTGCTCGTGCGGATTTGTCAAGAAAGGTACAACGGCTTCGATTTCATTCCCAATGCCAGCCATCGACGACGTGTACCAAAGTTTATCCTCCGTATAAGGTAAATTCGGGCGGGTGAAAATTACTTTCACGAGGACAATAGGAACGAGATATTAATTTTGTTCGTGTTGTTTCGCAGGTACGCAAGGCCAAATCGTGTCCAGATATAAAAGTTCAGAAGAAGATGGGACAGGCGACGGATAAGATCGAGAATTTGATCGGAGTTAAGAGAACAGAGGAGACTGGCACGCAGACTTGCGAAGTTATACCGTATGAACACTTGCTCGTCGGGATTCTTTGCCAACGGGGTAGCGATCATCCTCTGAAACAGAATTCAGATGCCAGATTATCACCGAGTTCGATGCTCGACCGATACGTCGAAGCCTGTGCACGTTTTAGTGGCTCGTCAAACGGTGGTAATTAAACAAGTTATCATTGTTATAAATCAAGCGCAACGTTATGATCGATACTTCGTTAATCTGATATATTTTTTATTACAGAAAAGTCGAGACCGAAACAGCGTAAGAAAGGCTCGGAGGAAGACGGCAACGACGATGCGATGGAGGACGGTGGATTGGATGCAAGTTCGGCGAATCAACAATTGCAATTGATGCAGATGCAATTACAATTCGAGAGGCAACGGAGGGAAGTTCATGCTGAGAGAAATAGGAGATTGCTCGGAAAATTGAGAGACTCGCGCGCTCTTGAAGAACACAACACGGCACTGGTAAAATATAATAAAATAAAAGCGTGAAAGACACAATACGAATTTTGTCAATTACTAATCAATTATTCAATTTACAGACGGATCGTCTTCGTATAGCAGAAAAAGAGGTCGATGGATTGAAAAATGAGATGGTGCGCAGTAAAAAAGAAGCTCGTCTGGCTGAAGACAAGTATACGGAAGCTCTGCGCCACTGGCAATCCAAGGTAACAAACTCGGATGACACGAAACGCATGCTCGTTTAAACGCGCTGTGACACAAATGATTGCATTTATTGTTCCAGTGTGTGGAGGAGCAACAGCAGAATCGAGTTCTTCGAAACCGAGCGGAAACATTGGAGCTCGACGTGAAAAACGAGAGGAAAAAGGTTACAGATTGCGAGCAAAAGACGCGTGCGTCTGAGGCGGCGTTTTTCGATGCCGCGCATCAGCTAAAAGGCGCACTCAAAGCTGCGAGTCGGGGAGAAGAGTTGAAACGTATTCTGGACAACGTACAAAAAAGATTCCTCCTTCTCGGCGAGGTAATTGAACAGTCACTCGCTACTCGTTACGATAATATACAGCTACACTCGACATTATCGCACAAGTTAATAATTTAGTCTCAGAGATCAAGGGCGTGTTCAAAGCCGATTATACCAAATTAATTGATTAATCATTTTCCAGGCGCAAACGAAACTCCAGGAACGAACGGTGGGTCCCGTGCCAATGGCAAGACAGGAAGCCGCACAGATCCAAAGATCCTACGCCGAAGAATTATCGAGTGAGTATTTTTTTTTTCCAACCACGGCGAGTCTCAAGTTCTGCGGGTGATCCAGCAAATAAAAACGCTCCCGTCTACCTCGACAGATTTGCGTCGACAACTGGACTCGCGAGCTTCACTCGTCGAAGCGTTGAGAGTTCGTCTCGTAGAATTGGAAGGTCGAGAAGCGCGCAAGGAGGCTCAGCTCATGGATCAACAGCGTCTTCTTCAGGAGGCAAAGGAACGACACGAGTCCGAGCTGCGCGCCGTCGAATCGAAGTACAAGGCTCAGGTCGAAATAAATCTTTTACTGGAGGGTCGAATACTCGAATTACACGGTTACCTGGAAGTAGCGACCTCTTCGGCATCCCCGAAGGAACGCTCGCCCCCGCTTTCCGGAAGTCTCGCGTCCTCGAGCGAGGGAAGTCTCGCTTTTCATTCGGGAGCGGGATTGATGAGCGAATGTTGCGATTCAGTCGGTGAGATACAAAATCTCCAGGCGATCGTGGAGCCTACACCGTCGTCGAGTCAAGCGACCACGCCGTCTCGCTCGAGGCGGGACTAGAGAAGAAGCGCGACAAAAATAAAACTTGAAAAATGAAAATATTAATTGTACATTGATAAGGCCTTTCGTGCCGCCCCCCCCCCCCCCCCCCCCCCCTCTCGCCGAACGAGACTTTACGCTCCTTCGAAGCAAACGAGGTATAGAGGCGCTTAACGGAGAAAAGTTATTTAGTAGCTTCTTAATCGAATATATAGAAAATAATCATGAACTCATGAATAAATTTAGTGTCGCAGATCGCGATTGCCGTACAGCATGTGTGCTCGATATCGGTTGTACGGATGTATTTCCATCCTAAAATCTCGAGCAGTCTTCGTCGCGATGGCTCGAAACTTCTTCGATGACGAATTCACTCTGAAATAAAAAAGTTGACATATTTTGTGAGCAATCGTACAAACGGTCGTTAAACAATTGACTCTTCCCCCTCTCCTCCCCACGTTCGCACGCAATGAAACAAAACAGGGATCTACAAAAAGAAAACGAAATAAATTTATTATCGCGTATAACGACATGGTAGTAGAATTAACGTACAGCGGTTACAATTTATCGCATATAATACTGAGCAGCTAAGTTTCAATTCGACGTATCACACACGAAAAACAAACAAATTCTTAAAGTCGATGCATGGAATGAAATTTTTTCACGCGTGTCATGCAGTGTGTTCGATTAATACGTTCAATCAAAAGATTCGTTGGTGGACGAGTATTCGGTTCGAATTATAATTGAACTAACTAGAAGTTCGGGCGAGACTCCGTCGATTCGAGAACGGCACGGATGAGGAGCGTGGCCCTACAATTGCTCCGTGCTTTGATTGACGTCGCTAACGTCTCCACTGCGATTCGGGTAAAAAAAAAATTTAAACACCAAGGGTAAAGCTATATTGACCTCCAGCACCAATTGATTCTAATAAGTTTGAAGCTCCTGGCTCGTCGTCATGAGAATTGCGTCGCTCGGCGTTGCGTAACTCGCCAGATCTGGAATAAGAAACGCAACGGGGCGACAGGGAAGTCGATTATCGTTGTGATACCTAAGATTAGTTATGTTACGTTTGCAACGTTCTACAGGGATATCTGTATATTTTTTTTGTTTCGAGCTCGACAATGGCATGCTTTTAATATGTTGCACCCTCGTGACTTACGGCTGTGGCCCTGATGTATTGGATACGATTTTGCTTTTCGCAGTAACAACTGGAGGACCCAGTAAACGCTGAGCCAGACGAGAGCGCCGACCGAGAAAACGCGAAACGTTACGACACCTCCGTACGTGTCCATTAACCGACCGCACAACAGGCTCCCACACGCGACACCTGAAAATACAGTGACGATAAAGTGTTATCGACTGATTTCTGGGCTTTATTGCGAGACATAATGTTTAAAAAAAAAAAAATACTGACCGATACCCTCGAAGACGGCTCCAACGAAACCCTGCATCGTCGCTCGAGTTCCCGAAGGCGCGACTTTGTCACCGTACGATACCATGGTCGGCCAGCAGAGTCCTAAAGTCGGACCGTGAAGAAGCTCCACGATGAGTATCATCCAGGCTTCCGACACGAGACTGTAAGCCATGAATCTCACCGCGTAGACCAACAACACCAGACTCATAACGTTTATGTGACCGAGCTTCTTCAGGACTCTTCCGGAAAGGAAGTTGAACGGCATCTCGCCGAGGAAACATTGCACCCCGGTCATAAGACCTTGAAGAGTCTTGAGCCACACGACTTCCCATCCGGTTGCCAAGTCTTCCGTGTACCAGAAGAGAAAATTCCACACGACCCCCGTGCACATACCTGCACCGATGCACCAGAATCCAAAAACTATTACTCTTCCTTCTCTGGCCACTGCGCTCAACTCCCACAGAACAGAAGGCTCATTCTCTGAATAATCCATGGACTTCTGTAATTAAAAAAAAATGCGTATGAAGCATTTTCTTGCGGAAGGGAAGACTTTCGCTTCGTTCAAGACGAGATGAGACGAAGACAGTGGACACCTCTACGCACCTTTTTTAACGTAGCTGATACGACCATATCGAATATCATGGCAATCAGCATAATATAAAATATACACGTATAATCTTTTTCAGTCGAGCCGTGGCTGAATACGTCGACGAGATAGCCGGCGCTTATGCCGAATATACCGAAACCGATACTACCCCACATTTTTTGCTTGCCATACTCCTTTCGTCGATCGTCGCCTGAAAGTAAAAAAAAAAAACCATCGTAAAACTCACGTTACGAAGTCGTTGGATAAAATGATTATTGAAGAGTGCCCGTGGCTTGCCGTACCGAGAAGATCGAAGCATATTGCGTCCGCGATGCTGACGACAACGGCCATACCGACCCAGCTGACGATTGCGGCCCACAGGAACATGTGAAACTGGTACCTCGAGGTCAGAGACGGATTATCGTCACCCTCGACCTCTTGCAGCATTCTCTTCAGAGCCGTTACCTCGTAACATTCGGCTATGCACGAGGTTCGCATATGAGAGTTGCAGATTGGCTTGTGCGTAACACCATCGTGAAACGTGACGTTCCGCAAACGAATGTCCACGCAATTTCCCGTCTGCAAATCTTGACTCATACTGAACTCTCCGTCGAAGTCGAACGTCCCATCGGGCGTAAAGTTTGTGCAGTATTGAACGACTTTCCATCCACTGCAGAGTTCCTTGTACGCGTCCGCTGTCGCGTTGCAAGATAGCTGCAACAGGACAAAATATTTTTATTTTAAACACGAAGAAAAATTAATTTATATCAATCGACATTATCAATATTTTAGAATATCAAATTGATGACGTCGTTTCTACGTCCTATACTCACGTGACAACGGGAATTCGTCGCATTTGGCGTTAAAACGCTGTTCAGAACGTTTTCCGAAAAACCGTTCGGCGAACAGACTTCCAAAAATGCGGCGGCATTGTCGCACGTCATAGAGACGGACGCGGCTATGTGCACTTTGGGAATGAAGTTAATGAGAAAAAATGCTATGGCCAGTATGGCTTGGAAAGTGAGAAAGAATATTTTGTGCAGTCTATATTTGTCGGCCAGCCCGCCGAACAGAGGTTTAGCTATTAGGCCAGAGATTGGTAGAACTGTGTAAATGGTTCCAACCAGAAAACCAGAGAATCCCAGTTGTTTGGCTATAGTCGGTAAAAAAGGTACGATGGGTCCGGTCGCTGTCAACAGAAGCAAAACAGCTGCGTCAGTTTCTTGTTAAATTATTTGTGTCTAAAATAGATGGATTGTATACCGCGATCCAATTTACCTGCATTGTAGAGAAAGTAATGAGCCTTTATGGGCACCAGCTCTCTGTTAACGTGACCCAGCATGATCCCTTCTTGTATCGGGCGTAGTCTTGATTATTCTCTTTGGTGCACCTCTACTTCGCTATTCTCCGAGAACTTCCTTTCTTTTTTTTTTTTTCTATCTTGGAGATAAGAATCCCAGCAATCGACCTTTGTTCTCTGGGATGACATAAGACAGGAAGATGAATAAAATAGCAAACAAGCTAGCGGTTCGACATTAATTTACGCTACGAATTGACGTTTCCACCGACGATGGATACAGTTTGAAAAAAACATTATCGACAACAAATAAACCGCCCACCGTGACTCGGTCAGCGGTAATCTGCGGATGCTTCTTTAAAAACAAATACGCGTACAAAATTTTTGGAGTCGTCAATTTTTGCGATCATCTATGGAAGAATGGTGTCTTACGTACTTTTTGTTGCGTTAGTTGTTTAACGACAAAGGTCCCAGGGACATTTATACATGACGAGAGAACATCATGTTGATCACTTTGGCGAGCACCGTTCGCGGGACGAGACGATATCCCAGCTTGGTAGCTGGTTGCGAAGTGACGACGATCGCGGGTAAGGCCGCGTTTCGATAGCAGCGTTATAAACCTTTCGTTTTTTTAATACTTCGCCGGATGAGTGATATTAGACTGTAAATTACGGGTAAAATAACCACGTCGACGAACAATATTTTAGCGGCGGTCATTTTAATAAGTACCGTACTATAATAATGAATTCAACTCACTGAATTTATCAATTAGTTGATCGCGTTATCTATTTATACGTCGGCCAGAAATGTTGAAGTCAATAAACAAGAGAGTAAAACCGGCAACGCTGAGTAATTTTATTGTCGTGAATCCAATTTGTTTACGTACCACATAGCGAACACTTCACAAGTGACAAGTGATAAGTGATTCCACCTTATTTATTTCAGCCCTACGCGACAAGGGTGCAAACAATATAAACAGGTCAATCGATCCGACCAAGCCAATCGATTAATTTGAAGGGACAAACTGTAACTGTCCGTCACCACGACAAGAAAGGGAAGTAACAATCGGTCGGTAATTCTGAAGAGGCCAACGTGTCTCTTCGAGTATTCTTGTTGTTTGTTGGCCGTGCAGTCTGGTGCCGACGGAGTCAAAGACCGAAGACACACAATGTTAATCTACATCCATTGTTATTTACCTTGTCTCGGATCTTGGAGGATGCAAATTAATAAACTACGAGTTTTACAAGTTTCCAGTTTTAATGTGTGAAATAAGAAACGCTAGAAAAATCTCGACGGTAACCTCAATTCACTAGTTGACCCGTTTTTTTATCCCTGCGATTCGGAATGCTTTCCCCATAACGAACGACCAACAAGTCCCCTTTCAACAAGTGAACAAGTGACGAGAGACGTCTGACTTATCTCGCTGTGCGCGTCTCAACTGAAACTCGCAATTCCCGAATTGACTCTTGTTTTTCTCTCGCCCAACGCGTGAGTTGACGCGCGAGAAGATATATATTTTGAAAAAGAAACAAAACGGCGTCAAAGTGAAAATAAATACGACGGCAATGAAATCGAATTGTTTGCACAGATGCATAACCTTGTTTGACAAGCCAACCCTTCTCTCTTCATGATCGATGAACACAACGGAGCTGAAGCGATCTAGCCATCGCGAGATTGCGATCTTGTGCCTTAATCCTCGGATATTCCGCCGGATGCAATAATTGTAAAAAAAAAAAAAAAGTTGTAAAAAAATAAGATTAAAGATGGCTCTGTCCGAATGGGATTATTCGTGCAGGCTATGCGCCGAGGAGAAGACAGAGATGTTTTCAATATTCGGCGAGGAAGGTACTCGCCGCAAGGTAGCTCACAAACTTCGAGTCTGCCTGCCGATAATGGTATACAAAACTGATCCGCTGCCAAAGAAAATATGTCAGTTTTGCGCCGCCAGATTGGATGATGTATACGAGTTCAGAGAGTACTGCCTCAGTGTCTACAAGAGCATGCACGTTAAACTTTTGAGCCTGAGACATCAGAAAGACGTTGAGATTTATATGGATGCGATGAACAATTCGCCGGACCCTTGTCAAGTATGTATACCAGTTTCAATAAACACTTTTGTCTCTACCTAAGGTCATGTGATTGCCCCTGTCATGCCAGTAAAAAGAAAAAAAACTATTAGTTTCTCTCAGAGATAATCGTCACTTTCACGGAGCTAATGCGTTTGATAAAAAAAAATTTTAATCGTATTGCAAAGTACAGTTATTTCTATTTGATCTGCGGAAGCGGAATGCCCGCTCGTGCGCGCGCGCGCACGCGCGCGTGCACGCGCCCTCCCTCATTGGCGACTCGGTCGGTATGTCGCATGACCTTTCGCGCGTAATCACGGGTCTGATCTTCGTCGTAATTTATAAATGAATTTGATACACGAATGGCAATTTCTTGCAGGTACAACTATGCAAAGAGAAGTCCCGTGCGCCACCGCCTCTGGTGCCATTGCCAGCTTCACTGCCGATGTACAGACCGATTGGCATGCTCCTCGATACTCCGGAATCGTCTTCCAACGTTGGCCTGGAAACGTTGTCGGAACTGCCGTGCGAGGTTGAAATTAAAGAAGATCTCAGCGGCTCGGTAGTCGGGGCCGATGCGGCTATTCAACCGGCCAACTTCGACGATCTCGAGTCCTCGCCACCGGGTAGTTGCGAAAACGACGCCGCCGAAAGCGATGTAATACTTCTCGACGATAGTTTCGAGCAAGATTTAACGTCGGAAACGGACAGCCATAATAGAGACAAGCATACGAGCATACTCGAGCAAGTATTGACCGGAAATTTGAGTATCAACGACTGCAAGGAATTGACGCCCAAGGCAAAACTAACTTCGCAATGGTGGTGTTCACCGTGTAACAATTATTATCGGTAAATCGGGCTTTTCCTTCAATCAATATATCAAATGAATACTTTCACGGTGTAAACTTTTCGTGTTCAGTTGGCATGGTATCGATTTTTTCGTCATTCATTTTGATATACTCTCAATTTATTCAATCTCTGATTGGCTATCGCAGAGAAGAAAAAAAAAATTAATATTTCTTTTCTTTCAGAACAAAAGACAGCTTGATGAAGCACATGCAATTGTTTTGTCCACGAAGGTACACGTGTTCAAAGTGTTGTCTAGTATTTAGTAGCGTCGAGGAGCTCGCCAAGCACGAGGCGACCAATCACCTCAAGGTAACTCTCGATTTCGATAAATCCCTCAAGGAGTGTCATCAGTGCGATCGAGAGTTTGTCAGTTGGGAAATGTTGCGGCATCACCGACTTCGCGATCATACAGCAGGATCGAAGGAGATCGGGTCAAACACGTGGTGTCCCGTTTGCAACAGGTAAGCGACAAAATAGGAAAAATAATATTTCATTCCGTCCGTACATCAGTTTCGACCGTGTACTCGTTAACCGATTATTTTGCAGATTTTTTCCAACCATGGAGTTGTACTACAGTCACAAACAACTTCACGAATCGGGAACGTTAACGCCGTCTGCAACGACGATACAGACGGATACGAATTTGCTGACGAACCAAGACGACAACGAAACGAAGAAGGAACACTTTATCGAGAGCGTCAAGTCTCTCACGTGTCCAACGTGTGGCAAGGTTCGAACTAACGGATAGTCGCTTTTTCTTTTTCTTGTCTCGCTTAACGTTTGATTTGTTTCCGTTGATGAATCGTCTCGTAGGTGACATAGGTTGTTAAGAATAATATGAAAGCATTCGAAAGTCGAAGATGAGAACAACTGGTTTTATTATTCTCATTAAGGTGTGCACACAACAAAGTGCCTTGTCGAACCATATGCGTACTCACGAGCCCAAGAAGCACAAATGCGAAATTTGCGGCCGATCTTTTGGTCTGTTTATACGCCTGGCTGCGCACAGGCTCAGCGAGCACGGTCAGCAGCCGATAATGTCACCGATCACTGCGAGTGTCGAGCAGGAGGAAGCCTTGAATGCGGAAAGGGAAGCTAGGGAGGCCCGCGAGGCCAAGACACATGGAAATCGCAATCGCACCTACTCCGAGGTTGGTTTTCCACTCGTCTTCATTTTTCGCCCCAATTTCGGGACAGATTCCAGTTGAGCAACGTTTATTCCACTTTTCAGATCTTGGACGACGATTTAGTGTCGACGGAAGATCTGGCCCCCACCAGCGCAAAAGGTAGCGCTGGACTTAACGAAAATTCGTCGAAGAAAGTAGCCCGTTGCGGAATTTGCCAGCAGTGGTTCAACGATCATACAACAATGTTGAAGCATCTTCAGACCCATTCTGATGATTTGACGTCCAAGTCTTTCACCTGCAGAGTGTGCAAGAAAACTTTTAAGGAGAAGTGGCAAATGGTTCGACACGAAGTGAGTAATCGTCAAATTTAATTAAAGGCCACAATTTGTATATTCTATTGAATCTATCATCTATTTTAGGTATGTCACAAACGTAACAGCGCCCCGAATCACACGTGCGGACTATGTAAAAAAAGTTTCACGGACAAGAGGCAGCTTGCCTCCCACGAAATGATTCACTCATTGGATAAGACGTATCACTGTCCAAAGTGCAATAAGATATTTTTCAAAGAGTTTTCATTAATGACTCACGAGTGCACCGGTACTCCGGTATTTGGCAAAAGAAATTCGGTCGCCGGAAAGATCGCTCGAAAATCATCGGTCGTCTCGATGGGTGGAGTTAAGAAACGGAAAAATTCCAAGGGCCATGGAACTTCGGGGAGTTCGAAATCGAGAAAGACTCACTCGAAGAAACTTGAAAAGGAGCGTGTCAAGGTAGTGCGATTTAAGAAAAGTTATATGCATTATTCTGCGGTTTTATTCGGAATAAATCATTTTCTCGATCCATTGATTATAGTCGCGGAAAGACGATGCTTTGATGGAATCGGCAAACGTGATGCCGAAACTGAGTCCTGAAACACCGGCGGGCACTTCGATACCGATTTTAGAACCAAAAGTTGAAATTAGTCTGGACGAGAGTTTGCCGACTCCAGTCAAGAGGACACTTATCAGGACGGCTGGAGGGTAAATCATTAATGTTTCTCATTCTGTTAGTAGTATAAATGATAAATTGGTTAACTTGTTTGAATTCATCACATCAGTTTTTTTTTTTTTATCCGACTCACTGCATATAGATGATACAATTAATTAATTTTTCAGATATCGTTGCGGTGTTTGTCAATCTCCATTCGTACTTCGTGAATTAGCCGTGGCACATCTTCGGTCCGCTCATCCCATGATGCCTTATCAATGCCCGTATTGCAAAAAACGATTTACGACCCAATACACTTTCACGCATCACATAAAAACCGATCATCCTGACGAATCGGAGAAGTGAGAACTGAAATCGCAACGATTTAACAATATCGAAGCGTAATGGCCGCGTATATCTTTTTTTAAATATACAATCGAGATACGATGTTCCTTCAACAAGCATGTAAAAAGATGAAAAATACGTGGCTGAGCAAGTATGTCCGGTTACCGTGGGGCGGGTACCTCAAAACTTTAGGCTACAGTCAACGTGTGATTCTCTTTTTGCAAGCGTAGCCTTATCCGTCTACTGTGCACAATCCAGGTAGGCATCGTAATCATACGCGAAAACGATACACGAATGTGTTCCGAGAGACTAGATGTAGTATTTATACAAATCATAAAAGCTCATTTATAGACGAGATATTTTTCAATACCGTAGATGTTATAAAAAATTATAACGTTGCACGATGTTATTTCGCGTGTATCGTCTTTATCGTTCGTCACGAGGTTGCGATTATAATAGTTGTTTGTTTTTTTTTCAATCCGTGAATCACTGACATGAACACTTAAAATGCAGTCGATCGACACGTTTGGTCTGTAATTTTTATATATGAAATAATTTCATTGTTATCAAGTATGTTCCGAAGAGTGATAAATACTTGTCGAAAACAAAAGCGTCAGACGAAAAACGTAAGTTTCTCAAAGCGTATTTCGCGGAGCCAGTCTAACGAGTATTAATCATAAAGCTTTGTAAATAATCACTTGTTAATATATTACAAAATTCATTCCATCTTGTGATAATTGTTCTTTAATTGATAAGCACTTGTGTGAGCCGAGCAACAGATTTTTCCATTAAATAGTAGAGGTTTAAAAAAAAACATTATGCAATATCGAGCTTGTACGTTGGCAGGACTGTTTTCGCGCGAATGGTTCCGATGGTAAAGTAGAGCGTGCCTTGTTGACTTCCCATTCGAGGTTATTATTAATCGATGAAAAATTCTACAAATACGTATTAAAATCACTAATCGTCAAGTGATTAATGATAAATATTTGTGAAACACATGAAATTTATATGTAATGCAAGTTGAAATTGGCGGTCGTGTCTTACTGTCGTCGCGCTGCCGCCTGTTGTTATGCGAACGAGAGCGTTGCCGATGTCAATGGCCGAGAGCTTCCCACCTACGGGGAGAGTTTTGACCGAATGGGAGAAACAGCTGCGTCGCGCTGCTTCGTGTTGCACGAAGATGTTTACATTCTGTCGCGGATGGACTCCGGTGCGTTTTCACTTCTCTCCCAGATTAACCATAATGTACAACAAATTGACCAAATTTCGTGATAACGCAATCGTGTTACATGCTGAGAGTTTCAACGGTGCTCGCGTGTACTGTATTTTCGAATGATTATTTTTATTCCAATAAAACTTACTGACGATTTATATACTATTAGATAAAAAAAAATAAAGTAAAAAAAATGGGTAGTTACACGAGTAGAATTGTGTCAATGTCGAACACCGCTGTCAACACGCTTTACGGCGGCCGAAAGAGAAAGTGCATTGAAGAGAGTGATTGCGATTCGGATTCCGATTTCATCGACAGGACACTACAAACCCCAAAAAGGTGAGTCAATAAAATAACGCCCCCTTCCCTCCCTCGCCCTTCTTTACCTTAACGTGTATATACCGTCGTGAACTTTGGTTCTTTCTTGGTGTGCGTGCCTGCCGACACGTTGCACAATCGGCTAACGGTCGCCGCGCTATTTACCGTCGAATCGAAATACGTATGACCATTTTTGGATTACGATTCACCTCGATGTAATCGTGTGCGAGATCGGCGCATGATATCACTTTTATTTTCGTCCCGATGACGTATAGCGAGAAAGAGCAAAAAATGTCCGATATCGCGATGGCAAACACCTAAGGATAATGCAATATCGATAAAAGTAAAATGACAATGGTAGAGAGTTCGAGGCCTGCTTTAAGAATGTCGGTTCCGCGGGTGGTGGCCAATACTAATTCCGCCTATGGTCGCAAAACGAAACAATACTCAAACAGGTTATCTAACGGAATTGCAGAAGAAAACTACTCACAACAGCCCAGTACATATACAAGACCCTGTTCCAAGAGGAGAAGGGCAGCGATGTAACAGTTTTCATGCTGGGAAGAGCATGGAGATTGCACAAAGTCTACATAAGTCAAGTACTTGCTACAATTTTTTTTCTCTTCTATTTTAGAAAATAAAGCACACACATATGGTGGTGGTTATGTAAAATGACGCGCGACTATTCAAATTGTATCTATAAACTGCAGAGTCCCTATTTTGCAAGTATGTTCTCTGGTTCTTGGCGTGAAACGAACGAGAAAATCATCAACGTGGAGATCGCCGATCCGAACATTACGCTGGATTGTGAGTCATCTACTATTTCTGTTAACAATTTTTATTTATTTATTTATTTATATATATTTATTTAGTAGTAGTAGTGGATTTATCGACAATATTACAGATAGCACAATTTTCGATACATAGAGCATTACATAGTGTAAGTTGTCATAAGAATGTAAATATATTGCCAATTGTCCATCGACCTAAGTCCTTCAGGCCACGGGTTGTACACAATTCATGAACATTTTTTTTTTTACATAGTATGAATGGGTAGTTGACACAATTTATTCAGTTAACTTCTTCGTTGTTCATTATTTCGAGCTTCTGGTATATTCTATGTTTAATATCTTTATTTATTTGAATTTATTTCTTTATTTTTTTTTTGTAAAGTCCTTTGATGCTGCTAAAATTAATTTTCAACATCGTTGACATTTCAGCTCTGTTGACGGTGCTGGGCTCGTTTTACCAGGACGAAGTTAGTCTGGAGCCAAAAGACGTTATCTCGATACTGGCAACATCGAGGCTGTTTCAATTGCAAGGACTGATCGATCAGTGTACGGAAATAATGATCGAAACGACGAACATAAGAACCGTTGTTCCGTATTACAACGCTGCCGTATCGTACGGCGTGCCTGCCGTAAGAGCGGCCGCCAAGAGATGGCTCGAGGTTAATCTACTCGGTTACGGATGGAGGTACTCGACGTTCCTCAAAGAAATAACGCCCGATCTCATGGTCGAACTGATCGCCAGTCCCGAATTGGTCGCTATGCAAACTGAATTTTGTATATACATGATGCTCCGAGCGTGGTACGTTTTTTTTTCTTCTTTATCGACCGAGGATACTTAAACGCGTCAAAAAGTTGATACTCTTATTTGCAAATTTCATTCAAATTAATCACTGCTCCAGGCTTTTCGTTCACATGCCAAGCAATCAAGATTCCGTCCAGATAGATGATTACTTCAAAAAACACACGTGGACAGAGCCTTTTCTGTCCACCGAGGAGGGCAAGAGATTCGCTCCTCCGTTCAAGGCGCTGAGAATGAAGTATCTGCTGCTACACGATCAGGACGTCGAAATTTTGTACAGTGACAATCTTATACCGCCAGAATGGCTTCACGACGCGTACAAAGAGCAATGGTTACACTTATTAAGAATCGACGCGAACAAGGATCGCGGGTAAGCGTTTGACAAAGGTGGATGGAGATAAGCAGCATTGCGATTAAGAATTGGACTTTCCCCTTTTCGACCCAGATTTTTCGACAACATTCCAACTGTTGCGTTCATGTTTACATCCCAGCCCAACCTTTCGTGGTACACACTCAATGCCTGACAATCCATTCGCATAATTATATCGTCAAATAGTAATGTTTTTTCTTCTTTTTTTGTTTATACTCCAGGCCGAAACAAATGAGCGAAGAGGAATTCTCGAGGGAGTGCTTCAGATGCGGAAGATGCGTCGATAAACCCGGTGATCACATATGGAGATGGACCGCGTTTCATTTCGGTCTGGAGCTCGTGGTTCATCTCGATACCACGTCTCTCAGAATTCGAAGGAGCCACAGGATGGACACCGATCATATAACCGCGAATCACAGCAAACGCAACATTATACTCAAGTGAGTATTGAATAAAAAAAAATTATCTAACATGATCCATCTCAATGTATTTTTTTTTCCAGAGTTTCGTTGATTTCATTGGATGAGCAGAGGTGTGTAAAGCTTATACAGAGTCCTGGCATGCTCAGGTTGTCGCTCCACAAAAATGAAGAGGTAAAACCAATTCTGTTAAAAAAAAAAAATTATTCACCTTTCTTTTGATTACAATGGCTAATATGGCCAATATTACAATGGCTTGTAATATTTTCACAAGCACCACTTTACTGTCCTCGCAGAAACAAGTGATGCCGTTGGACAAACAGTTGACCTATCCACTGTACATATCGGTCAACATGCAGGTGGTGACGCCGTTCGTGACTGCGGATGAGGATAAAACATGCAACATCACAGTGCTCTCGGACACTTAGCCGACGGTGTTATATTAGGCCATTAACGTAAATTCATTTACCACGGTGCCGAGTCGATAGCTTTGATTTATCGAGTGAACGATTTCTCAGCTATAATTCTAGTCGGAAAAACGCCGATAGTGCGAGTCGCGTCGCGTACATTCAACGCTGGGATGGATCCCATTGAAAAACATTGTTTTAAATTCGTTTATTCATCCCAAGCGAAGGATGAGATAGATCCCATTCATGAACAGATTTAAAAAAAAAATTCCTTTAGTAGATTTCTAGTCTGCGACGAGCACTGATCATTGATAAATTTAATGAGCGCACAACAATGACCGATGTAATTTTGTACCGGTGAAAACATCTTCGATGCAAAACTGCAACTTTGTACGATTAATGATAATTTTTTTTTTATACGACAAGGTCGAAATAAATTCACCTTACGATTGTTCAAGTGATCGAATCGAATCAATAGAATTTAGAGAGTCTGGACAGGGAGAATTGGCTGGAAGGGCTTGGATAACCGGGTTGTTCGGTCAGCAGGATTCGCGTGCGCGTCAGGGCTCGTGACGCCGATCCAGGCGGGTGGAGGAGGAACGGAGGGAGGGTGGAAGCGAGATAGAGTGGGTGGTTGGTCGAGAAACTGTGTCTGATTGGTGCATCGAAGAAGCAAAGGGAACCGCGTTTGCCGCATAACCGAAGACCGAGAAGCAGAAGCGGCCGCGATCTCGGACGGTGCGCCACGCGCGAATAGCTCAATATCGAATTCGCAGGAGCAATAATTATATTAGGATAAACAAATGTAAATTAAAAAAAGCTCGTCCGAACTATTTCATTTTTGTTCTCGCGACAAGAAATATCATAGACGACGGAAAACGAGAATCTTTTCGAGTACTAGGGAGTCGTTGCACGCTGTTATCTTGGTACGAAATAACGTAATTAAGAAAAAATAGAGCACGGACCGGAGGAAGAGGGCGAAGACGGGCTTCGAGTCGGTGGATTCTTTCGGAAACCGTCGAGTGTGCAAGTTGGATCGAACTACTGGGCTCTGGTCCACCACCAAAGTACCAGCGGGTGCACATGGTACAGCGATTTCCAGAGATGACAATCAATAATTCTTCTCGACTCGCTTCCGTTGTCGGACTCTTAGTCGTCCTCGCTGCTCTTGTCGAAAATGGTAAGTTTGTGAGACTTTGAAGCGACGGTTTTTTTTTTTCAAATCGTTGCCCGTGCCTGGAAGCAATTTTAGTCAACGATTTTTATTCGATACCGCGATATGCAATTTTTATGGCTCGCTCTGGTTCTGGAGTTCTGAAATCAATGATGCACTGCTAAAATGTAAATATCCGTATTGAATAAAAAATTGGCGCATGGAAAAAAATAGTAAAAGGATGCAGAGAGAAGGTCATTAGTTAACGAGAGAAATATGGATCAAGCAACTATCCGTTTGCAATGTTTTCCGTGATTCCTGAAGGTACGGCGGGTTTGCCGCTCCAGCGCCCGATCCAATAACAAACCCCGCAATAAATCAACTACATTCATTTTCTGAGGCTTAACAGTTTAGTGGCCGTGTGAGTTAACTAAAAAAAAAAAGGAAAAATGTTCAATCTCGTTTACGTATTTGCACGGGCGTTCAATTAAGGAGTCAGATAGCGAGTCTACGACACGAGAAGCTCTACAAATGCTGACTCTGTCGTATGACTTCCCTAGCAAACATCCAGTAATCTATTATAACCCATCGCCCCTTTCTCGACCGTTGGTTCACGACATTTAGAGTTTATTGACCCGAACAAAATTGACGAAAAGTTTAGTTTAATGAAAGAAAGAAAAATATCAAATTTAAGGCGATGTGAGCGGGAAGATATCTCTCTGTTCGTAGATGTTTAATCGTAACGAAGGGCCCCGATCGCTAAAAAAAATATTTTGTCCTTCATTGTCATTATCTATGCAATCGACAAATTGGAGAAAGGTGTTACGCAATCAAATGGATTTTTGGGATATGCCGTCACTTTTGAACTCCGCAGCGGGATATTGAGCGACCCACTTTCAATCTCTCTCTCTCCCTCCGTTGCTCTATATACCTCCTTAACATTTTGCTAGAGTGCACCTCGTCGAGCGCAAGCTTCCTGGAGCTTGAGTAAACAGCTCGTACCCCGATGGACCGTTTCCAAATGGGATTCTGTGGTGGGAATCCATGGATAAGGCATACGAAAGTATGGAATCCTGTGAAGGATGCGGGATTTCATACTGTGCAACTGCGATACAAATACCTATATCGGATTTCATTAAAATACTATTTAACTGTACACATTTCCACTTCAAATCCCACATCGGATTCCACATAAAATATGTGGGATCCCACGTGGGTTTTTGTGTTTAGTGCTATGTGGAATTCCACGTGGGATCCTATGGGGAATTTCATGAGGGATCTCATGGGGATTTCATGTGAGATCTCATAGGGGATTTCACGCGGGATCCCATGGGAGATTTCATGTGGGTTCCCATGGAGGATTTTATGTGGGCCCCCATGGGGGATTTCATGTGGGTTCCCAGGAGGGATTTCATGTTGGTTCTCACGGTGGATTTCATGTGGGTTTCCATGGGGGATTTCATGTGGGATCCGACGTTTAATTGTATGTGAGTTTGTATGTGGGATAGCACATGGGATTTCATGTGCGATTCCACGATCCCACGTAGGATCCAAGGAGTTTTCAATAGGAATAAGCACTGTTAAATAAATGTCGTTTTTGGGTACTCAGTACAAAAAAAAAAAATAATGAGCTTCAAACATTGGACGATGAACATTGAAAATTGTTCCAGGTGAGGCGATCGTTTGCTACCAGTGTAACAGCGCATTCGACCCGAGATGCGGCGATCCCTTCGACCCTTACAGTCTTGGAACGGTAAACTGCAGCTTCCAACCAAGATTAGAGCATTTAAATAATCTCGAGCCAATTTTGTGTCGGAAAATCTCACAAAAAGGTGAGATACCATATTTGACGATTTTTTCTTTCCGTTAAAAGTCGTGTGACATATTTTTTACGCTCTTTTCAGTTTATGGAAAAATGCGAGTCGTCAGAGGATGCGGGTACATATCAAGCGAAAGGACACTGGACGGTCAATGCATTAGAAGAACCGGGACGCACGACGTGGTCGCCCACTACTGCGCGTGCACCGAAGATCTTTGCAATTCGGCGAACGAAAAATTACCGTGGTTCGGTATGCTCGAAGCGATCGGAATAATCGTCGCGTTTGTACAAATGTAGAACCGATCGGCGAAGAAATCGTACCCAACTAGCAACGCGTCGCGTCCCGTTGTCGAGGAGAAATTGTCTCAAACCGAGAATGAGAAGTATTCACGACGCGAATGCCACTTGCGTCGTCGCTCAGATAATTACCAGCTCAAGTTCACGCGGTTTCCGAGAAAAATCGCGCTCGCTCATTCGTGACCGTGTAACACGATCGATTGTCGTTAAATTAAATAAATGCGAGACGATTCTCTTTTTATGAAAAAAAAAAAAAAAAATTATAAATAAATCTAAGAGAATCGGCCGCGCGGCTCGCGTAATTGCAGTACATATCAGAAAGCTGTAGTACCGTACTTGTTTCACGAGGGCTGATACCACGAAGGCCTAGGGGGAAGCTCACTTCGTTTGTCTCTCGTCGAACGGTATTGATAAATCGTCGATATATTCGGGAGCGTAGACACGAAATCGACGTTCGCTTTGTAAGAGTTGTTAAAAGAAAAAAAAATTGTCCGAAGTGGATTTCCTGAGAAAACCAACTCGCCGCCATTCCATATCAAAATATTATTATATACCCTACATATCCTTACGATACTGAAAGTTAACGACGGGCCTACATATCCTTTATGCTACTAACGATTTTAAAGATTTGTCCGGGAAACAAAAAAAAAAAATACAACTGCCGATTAAAACGAAATATCGAAAAGGCAAAGGCATAAACAACATCGTGTCGCGTGAATCGAGATGAAAAGGATGAATTTTGCTCTTTTCGTTTTAGGTACGAGATATATATATATATATATTTTCCTATGTGGTCTGGCTGAATTTAAATTTGAAAATAATAGTCGTTGAACAAAGCGAAAATCCCCCGCTACTGCCTCAAGTGTCTTTTAGCGCATAGGACACACGACGAAATGTATGTTTCAACTCCGAGTTATAACACATCGTTTTAATTCGACAATACTGTCCGTTAATTATTATTGTTAATTCGATGTACAATGAAAAAGAAATACCTCGCGTATCGTAGCGTTGCGTGGACACTGAATCCTAGTACTGCGCGTAAAACAAAACCTTCGGAATTAAAAAAAAAATAAAAAAATATTTAAAAAACGGTAACGAACCCTCCGAGCCCGAAAGTGTTCTCGGGTCCGTGGTTATCGAATGGCAAGTTCAAGTGTGTTAAAGGATTATGTCAACTTGGAATTGAATGTAGAAAATTGAGATAACGAAATCTCGTGGTGTACGACGTTCCTGTACCGATTGTGTCAAGAAAAAAAAAAGTGAATATTCGGATCAAAGAATCATATTTATAATACTAATTGTTGAGCTTATACAATGCAGAACATCCTTGTATAGAGATTATTTCAGTAATAAAGCGTTGAATGGTTACCGAAAATTTTACGAACCATTTGTACTTGTTTGTTTTGTTTACGTCCTTCAGAATCTCACACGGCGTTGATGAATACAAGCCTTGCGTCAAGGATATAATAACGAGACTATGCGAGTAGCCACGGCCTAGAAAACATCGGAGAACGGTCGTATCGACTTACCCCGATATGAGTACGTAACGAGAACCGATATGCAAACGATACGGCACCTCTTTTCTTCTTCTTTCCTTGTGGCTTCATGCTCAAGGCCAAGTGCCGGGATCACGGATTGTTAACTCGACGGGAGCGGGCACTTTCATTTTCCTGATAATCCTCTGCAGCGCGCATCCTCGATCAGCTGACTGGCACTATATATATGAGGGTTCGAAACATCTCGCCCGTTAGATTGTAGGGCGAAATAGAAAGTGAAGAAAGTGAAAGGGTTTGCGATGGTAAGGGAGGAAAGCGAGTAGTTGCTTCCAGTCGCCGCTAGAACGCTAGAAGCGACAGACACGGATGGATTAAGGAACACACGGATTCCGTCAAAAAAGTCCCGGCTTTTCGCACGCGGCTAACGCCGCACGGTTGACCTCTGTCATATGTTGTTGTTTACAATTTGAGAATGAGTATGAAAGAAAAATCAGCAAAACGTCTCACGCACAGTCGGTGTTTTCATTTTACGATATCTCATGCGTTCCATGTTGCGATTGTAGGTTTACCGTACGGACTGGTTACACGGACATGGATATAGTAGTAAAAAAACGTAAACACGCAGAATCTTTGAACAATGAAACTTCACGAAGAAACGTAATGTACACCATAAAATTTCCTTGTTTGAATTCCGTATTTGCTACTAAATGTACAAATAATTATAAGAATTTATTTACTTTTAAAAATAACACATCTTTGTGTCATGCACAGGCGCCAGACGAGATACCTGCAACGAGCAACCGATCATCTATAGCCGCATCGTCAAACAGTTTTGGGGAACGCGTTGTCTGTCGACGTACAGAGAATGCTCGAAGCACTGCGGTGGATGAAGGTACCTCTATGCAGAAACGTAGAGATAATAAATTTGTTGATTACAAAGACGGTAACGGCAACGCAAGCTTGATAGATCGACTGCGAAATATAAAGCAGGAGAGTTTCATGCGATCAAGCATTGGTAAATCATCCCTTAGGGATGAACAAATTTCTGACGACACGTTCGTGGAAAGCGTCAGAGTGCTGGACAACGCATTCAACGTTACTCCGACTAAAACTGGGAAGAGCAAGAATCGTGTACATTCGTTAGGTCTTGTGCCGTTCGCAACACTAGAACGTTGCGACAAGAAAATGGATATGAAAAACGATTGCGGACCCATCGACCATTGGTCTTTGGACGAGGACAACGAGGAGGATATATTTTCTGACTCCAAGGACGATACGGAAAATGTGGTTGAATTCAGCCAATGGCTGTACGCCGCTGACAGATCGCCGGAAGAATCGTTTTGCGGATTTTCTCCCGGCCAAATTCGATCCAGTAGGGACATTGTCGTGATGCACAGTCAACGGGATGTCGACGTCGAAAGCGATAACGATACTCCGCCTTTACGAGGTTTTTCTTCCGTACAACAAGATACGAGCGAGAGGCTCGCCAACGAGTGGAAACGCAGAATTGAGAGCTTATCTTTCGATCCTTCGTTTGTCGAGGATTCTGCAGCGCGAAACGCGCCGGATACTAAAAAATTGGCGAGTATCGTTGACGATCACGCGGTGGCCGCGCGGGGAGGAAATTCCGCACGGTCCATTCTGGACGGACAACCGGGAAAACCGCGAGGTCTCTTGTCCACGGCAATCGAATGTACAACGAAGGAAAAACCAGATTATAGTAAACCAGGAGATTCACCAGGTTTTAAAACTGTACCAAAACTCTCGGTGCCGCCAACGAGTACCTGTGGATTTTCCACTGCCGGTGGTCGTTCGATAAGTGTATCGGAGGCGGCGCTTGCAAAAGCTCGAACAATTTACTCCGACGAAATTTCAATCGCCGAGGACGAGTCTGGCGATTCCGTCTCACGGGATTTATCGGAGTCTAGAAACTCGTCGAAGCTCGCGACACACACGCCGAGCGTATGTGGCTTTTCAACGGCCGGTAGCCGAGCTATCGGTGTATCCGAGTCCGCAGTTATCAAAGCAAAGCGAGCGTATCTCGAGGTCGAAGATTGCGACGCGGGATCGAGCACCGGGAAAGCTGTCGTCGTCCGAACGGAGGTGCCGATGAGCGGGTTGGACGCCACGGTCGGTTTTACGACTGCCAGAGGAAATCGTATGAAAATCTCGGCGGAGGCATTGTCGAAGGCAAAGGATCTGTACGACCAAGAAGCTTCCATAGTGGACACCCCATTAGCTCCGAAGAATTTCAATGCAGTGACCAAGAGCCACGATACGGGACAGAGCTCGCCGATGATAGGAGTGCATATCGCGGCTGACTTCGGTAATATCGCGGAGAAGACGACGAGTACGTTGAACGCCAGAGTCGGTTTTACGACTGCCAGAGGAAGTCGTTTGAAAATCTCGTCGGAGGCATTGTCGAGGGCAAAGGATCTGTACAATCAAGAAGCTTCCATCGCAGACACCGCGATAGCTTCGAAGAATTTTAATTCAACGATCGAGCGCCACGACACGGGACAAAATTCGTCGACGACGGGGGCAAAGACTGCGACTGTCTTTGATAATATCGAGTCGATAGATTTCGATGACTTCGTCGATCCAGTTGAGGACGACGAAACATCGAGGAAACGGAAAATCGACGAGGCCGACGAAGATACACCAATGAGAAGAGACGGATACTGCAATCCAAAGAGAGGACGCTACGTTAACGACCTTCAAGCAAGAAAACTCTTCCTCGAAGATTCCGGCACTGAAGATGACGCTGCGACGACGATAAACAAGTCCGAGAGCGCTAAACCGGCGATTAGGGATAAACTCCCGTCAACGGTCAGTCCCGAGAAGACACTGATTACCGATGAAATTTTCGCGAGTGCTGCGGCACTCCTCGAAGACGAGGAGCGCTCGAACGAGGGTAGCCTATGGAAAATCGGGAAATCGTCTTCCACTGACTTGCAAGAAGAGCCTGAAACAGTTATAGCTCACAAAAAATCTACAAGTCCGAAACTCATCAGTCCTGAGAAGCTGCAGGGAGTAAATGGCTCTTTTCCATCGGTGCCCTCGCCTTCTTCAAACAGGCCCGCGAATGTGGAACGCAACAGTGACGACATTCAACCCGAGTCGATACCCGACGATTTAACGTTCGAAACGCAGTTCTCGCAAGATATCCAATATTATCCGCTGATGGATACGTTTATAAACGAGACAATGAAGATAATGGAAGCGCGTTTAGCGATGACATGCAAACAGGACGAGACTATCAGAGGAAAAAGAAGGACGAAGCAGCAGCCGCTGGACGGTTTTCTCTACAAGCTGAGAACTTCGAACTGCGATTCTCGGATATCTTGGACAGAATTGACCAAAGAAGCGGCGCCCGCACCGCGCGAAATATCCAACGGGTCTCTCGATAATGATATACTATCCGTAACATCGGCCTCGGCGGCAGCCTACAGCTTCCGCTGCGCCGACTTGTTCGGGTGAGACTTGTGATAATATTGTCATCATTTATAAATCGTTATAATAATTACAGTTATACATTTCGGCAGGTCAAAATACGTTGGTATAAACGCCAAAGGGATAAAGGTGGGCGACGATGCTTTCTTGATACTGGACGAAAACAATCGCACGGGCGTTCGCGAATTCGAGCGAGCTTTCCTGGCGATGCCCGGTGTCGATCCCAATTTGGTTCCTACGGGTTGGGTGAAAAATCACTACCGTTGGATCGTCTGGAAACTAGCGTCGATGGACAGGGTCGATTTTAATCACAAGTGCCTTCCCAGGTGTGTTTCTTGTTTCATCCCAATTCGTCCGCTCTATTTTATAATCCTCCTGTAAATACACATACTCTGTTTAAACAGGATGCTCACGCCGGACCGTGTGATGTTCGAACTGAAGTATCGCTACGACAGAGAGATCTATCGAACCCAATGGCCACCGTTGCGACGAATTCTTGAAAGGAATGAAGATGCTTCCGCTCGAATAGTTTTGTGCGTAGCCAGTATTACCGTTACAGAGGTGGGACGATATTTATAACCAACCGATAAAACCTCAGTTTATCGTTTAAAGTCGTGGATTAACAATGCATATTTGTGGGTCAGGAAAATTCCACTGCTCCTGTTAGGGGAGCGACTACTCCTAACTTACCGAGTGGACCTTCCTACAAAATAAAACTGACCGATGGGTGGTACAGCGTTGCCGCTTGCATCGACGCGGCAATGATAAATTGCATAAAAACCGGCAAAGTAAAAGAAGGAACGAAACTCATGACGGTTGGAGCGAAAACATTGAATCTCGATCAAGGCTGTTCCGCTCTCGAGGTAAGAGTGAGATGACAGACGATGAGACACAAAATAATAACATACAATTTTTATTTTATTAGATACCGGTCGATGTGTCGTTGAGAATCCATACCAACTCAACGAGGAGAGTTAAATGGTACACGAAACTGGACTATTATCATATTAATCGAGGTCCAATGTTGTTGAGCTTGAAATCGATTAAACCGAACGGTGGTATGATCTGCAAGTTAGTCGTCGCTGTAGCAAGACTCTATCCGATTCTGTACCGTGAGAAGATGCCCGATGGTCAATTCAGTAAGACGGCAACAATTTAATAGATCTCTGCACAAATAAGAAATAAAATAAAATATTTTCTCTTAAAGTATTCAGAAACGCGCGTCGAGACGAGGAAGCAGCACTCGCTCACGAATCGCAGCACCAGTCGAAGATGGATGAAACATACGCCAACGCTCGAAAGGAGTTTCAGATGCGTTTGATGAATAGGAAAGAACACGACAAGACGAGAAATCGTTCGAGCGTGGAACAAATGGCGTCGAGTTACAGCGAACTGGAGGAAGAACTGAGGCAGAGTATAGCATCGAAATTGCGAGAGTGTCTTCCACCCCCGAGGGACGTTACGCCTGTTATGAAGATAAGAATAGCCGAGGGCGAAACAAGCGCAATTCTAACGGTGTGGTCAAGCGACAGAGACACCACGGAAATATTCGTCGAAGGATCTTCGGTAGCCATTTACAATGCCTTTGCGTCGAGGCCAAGGTAAACTTTTTTTGTACTTCAACAATAATCAATCTGCTGTGTCGCCACTCGTGACGCATTTTGTCGCATAGATGAATCGCACAATACGAGAAAACTTCGAGATATTAAATCTACAAATATTGCGCTGACGAATCGGCGATAACTGGAAATCTTTTCGAAGCAACAACAACAAACGACCCATACCTTCGCGATTACAGATTGTCGTTCTCTTATCGACCCTTCATATCACTCGCCGACTATTCACGCATTTTCGGACGGATGACGCATTGATTTTTTTTTTCTTTCTTTCAGATTGAACGAGCTGCACATTACCGCGAGTAGGAGCTCATTCATGAAACGTGAAACAAAAGGAAGAATATATTATCCAGAAAGGATATTCACGTCTCTCACGGATATAGCGGAACCGGGATTCAATCCAGTGTACGGAGAATTCGATACCGTTGGAATAGTATCGTCTGTCGGGCCTGCTCCGCACGTATGTCGATCAGCTTCATTCGGGCTCATACAAATTCTCTTCTAAAACATCGGGAATGATGCGAATTCTCTTTACAGGGTATGAAAAATTTCGAAACGGTCAATCTAGCTTGCCCGAGACCCGCCGAAGGTAGCGCTTCGTCCTTCCTGTCCATTCTATTCTGGCAAGGAGTATCGACTCACGGCTACTCGAAGATTCTCACCGTTGGATCGTTGGTCGCCTGCAGTAATCTCGAGTGGCGAAGAAACACTGCAAAGAGCATAACCACAGCGTACTGTACGGAGCGATCGGTTTTCACGAAAAATCCGCGCCAGCGTCATCTCCTCGGAGCCTTCGAAGACCTACGCGGGCAAATACAGGTTCGCAAACCCAATATAAATATGAATGGGTATTTTGAATTCGCGTTGCGTTAATTACTTACTGCCGGTGAGATTTTTTTTTCTCACGTTAGGCATGCGAGCAGTGTATCTATTAATTATACTATTTACAAGAATGTACTGGCGCGCGCATGGGAATGCCGTTGTAGTCGGTAAAACAATAGAGAGGTAATAACAGACGAGCTACGGGAACTTTGTCCTGACAGGAACCATCCGCGTACGCGCTGGCGTGTGCGGCGGTAATTGAGGAGGAAATAGCGAAGAAATCTGCCCCGAGAACACCGGGAAATGGGACCCCGTACAGACCGGCGATGACGAGCAACCTGACGCCTGGCTGGACTCCCCGGGACTCCAGAAACTCGACGGATGCCAGTTGTACACCGGTTATCGATTCGAAGAAGGCGTCCACGAAGAGACGCCTTGAAAAACTGGAGAACTACGGGGAACCGCCGAAATTACCTTCCATCGTCATCAATCACGGTTCCCGCAAGGTGTTATCCGACTTCCGATCGCCCGTCGTCACACCCGTCACAAAATCCTAACATTTCCGGCCGCGCAGTGCCGCAGTCGCGGCGTCGTTACTATCTCAAGAGTTTATTCCTCAGTGCCTTTCCACACAATCGATTAATAATATTATTTTACCGCGTTATGAATTTTTTGTTTTTGATATACGTAGTATTTGTAACAACGCCATGTTCCTGAAATCGGTGTGCCAAATAAAGGATTAAATATTCTACATTGTCCTCTCTGTGTCAGCGTAGTCCTTCGACGGGCTGTAGAACAATAAATCCTCGAGTATTAAATCGGGTTCGTACGCTTCGATGGACGAGCACCGCATGAATGGCAGGTAGATACTCGAAGGGTGATTTTACAGCGAGACAGGTAGGTATACAACGATTCGGAATCTCCGTATACATTAATTTCCCGGGTCGAATGTAATGTCGAATTCGAACCCGGAACCGAGAAATTTGCTTGACTCGAGTGGAGGGTATGAAACCGTAATGATTATTGTAATGGCGTTGTGGGTAACGCGAGAATGGGACCAAGAGAGATGGCCGAGGGATTAAGGGTCCAGGTAACAAAACGAAGGACGGCCGGTCCGAGCATTGTGTGTCGGCTGGTGAATCGCCATTGGCGCCGCGCGGATACCCCACGGCCAGAAATAATCCGAGCAAATCCGAGCTCTCCTTCCTGCTACTCACAGTGCACATTCACCGTTGAGCAACCCTTGAGTAAACGTCACGTGATTGCATAGGCGGAGTCAATGTTGCCCGGGTAGTGGCGAAGAATCTTTTTCCCCTGACTGCTCCCTCCCCCCTACCAACCGCCCCGTAACTGCCAACCGGCGCTGTTGATCGTTCTTCAGTATAGCGCGCACCACCGTTGAACTCGCATCGACGCGCACGCTCGTCCATTCTGCACTCTCTCTCGAGCAAGTTATCTCGTCCTGTTGCGTCCTGTCAACATTTTTCTCTCTACACACGGATAAACCGAGAGACTCTCTGACGAAATAATGTGAATCGATCGCATTATCGTGACGAATATCCGCGGTACAAGAAGTGTTAACGACGATGACGACGACGTAGCTAGGATTGGTGCTGAAAGTGATATACAAACGATTGAATCAAGTCACGTGCGATGCTACCCGTTTATTTAGTGCCGGATATAGTGTCAAACTGTTTGTTTAATTGATCGCACGATTAACGAGCGTGAAGACGTTATTGAATCCGTACATTCATAAACTTATTTCATCATGAGTGTGAACGGCCCCAAAGTTGAATTCGCCCTCGGGAGCCGAGTATCGCCCGGGGATTTCTTCAAGAGTTCTTTCGCCCGATCCTTCGTGACCAACTGCCGTGACGCCAAGTCTCTGGACGTTGAGTTTCTGGATAACGGCACTCTAACCGAGGAATCCGAGAGCAATCTTTTTCCCGATAGTAAAAACAACAATTTCTTTTCTCTCATTAATTGTGGATCTAACCATACCAGCTCCAGTGGACCGCAATCCTCCGCGTGGCAAACATTCAACGAGGTAAGATTGAGTCCAAATAATTCACCCCCCTTCCCCTCCCCTGCCGAGGAGAATCCACTTTGCCTTCTTGTATCATCTTCAGCACAAGTAATAAAAAAAATTTATTCGCTCGGACTATTTACGTTAAACTAGCAGCGTGACATTCATACAATGTTTCGTAAATATTGAAGACTAAAAATATAATTCCTTGGCGCTTTATATACGAAGTATAATAATGTGAAAATAAGTACGATAAAAGCTTGCAATTAGTTAAGAAAAAAAATCGTAGGGTACCGAAATTTGGACCACATAGTTCGATGTATTTTTTCGCGCTGAGTTTTAGCCGGAAGTGAAGTCGGGCGTTGCTAATTGTCGAGTGAAATCATTTCCTTTATTCTGCTTTACGCCGCTGCCAAAGTTTTTAGTGAATAAACCTCGCGATCGATATTACCGATTTTAGGATTTCCTTAAAACTTCGTGGATTGTTTTTCCTTTCATTTGATAAAAAAATAACACCTCGTTTTAATATTTCATTTTTTTTCTCGAACAGATGAATTCAAGGAACGACGATAGAGGCGAGATGGACAAACTGCGAAAGGTAATTATTCTTTTGATCATCACTACACCACCGTAGAACCGCGATGTAAAAAGTTTTCATTCTCCGCGCTACTTGGTGTGTACGGCACAGTGTACAACCGTGCGGTGGCTTCCACATTATTCTCTCGTATTGTCTGGAACGTTAAAAATTCGATACCTCGAGTGAGTACCGCAGCTCGAACATCTTCACGACGACTACAGCTTTGGGCCAAAAATCTCGGTCAACGACCTACGACCCGATAACTCGTTGACGACAATTCCTTCGCGTTCCCCTCTTGCCTCCGAGTGAATTTGTCGCCCAAGGTGGATTATCTACGGCAGTCAAAACGCTCTGACCGGGCGAGCGCTCGAGGATTTCGTTCTCGCTCGGTGATTTCACTCGCTCGAGTCGACGAAACTCCGAGGGGGAGATAAGAGGACGATTTCCGGGACAGGTGGTCGGAGGCCCTCCTGTGCACGTACTACAACGTTAGCGGTGCGGCGCGCGGTGGCCCGGCAGGGCTCCTGGGAACGCTCGGTAAACGAACAAAGGGAATCGGTACACGCACGGGTGTTCGCGCGCTATCGTAATACTCAGACCCCGAAACGTCGACGAAATGGTTTTATTGCCGAGGGAGCTCAACACGTTTCCGTTGTTTTCTATAGCATTGAAAAAATAAACCGACTGTCTTCGACTCTTGCTCCTCGTCTCGCACTGTCAACGAATAATCTTCCGACACTAAGGATACATATATATACACACACATGTATATTTGGACGAACCATCTTGTATATTTTCGTAATCTCATCCCTCCGGGTTTATTCTCGGCTCGCCGGCGCCGCGCGGAGAGTAACGTTGCGAATTATGAAGAATTCCCGATCCGAGCCTCCGTACGTGAGTCATCAGGTACTTCCGCTGTACCGGACGGCGACACACACGCCCGGGTTTGCTCGCGATCGAGGGTGAATTACAAAGCGGTCGACGAGAGTTGTTTTGAAAAATGATTAACGACTCCGTCGAACCGGTTCCGCTATGTTTTTATCGACGGTCGGTAATTCTTGCACGCGAACGGAAATTCGGAAATTGCCATTGTTTCGCACACCGATCGGCTAACTATACGACCTTTCGACGCCGGGACGAATGTACAAACGCCGCGTGTGTACAGATGTATCGCGAACCGCTGTTGCCTGCGAAGGTGTGCGTATGCACGACACGGAAAGACGGAGAGAGTCTCGTCTGCGCTGTGCGCACGCAGAACCCGTGGGTTTTAGTTCCAGTCAACGAGCAAAACGCGGCAGGATGTCCGCAGACATATCCCAGCCCGCACGGACACGTTATCGACCAACCTCCGCTATTCCCCCTGTTGTTAACTTCGATACTTTTTTCTTTTGTTTTGTTTGTTTTTTTTTCCACTCAACCCGGCGTGAAAACAAGTCGGAGACCAGCTGACAGTAAAGATTCTTCGATTCGTCGAACCATCGCCCGATTACCCGATGGGTGTCGACGAATGTAACCTGGCAGTAAATTTTGCGCGTTACAGCACGACCGTCGCGAAAGTAGAAACGCCTAGAGCAGTTCGGTGTATTTAACAACGGTTTTCAAAACTCGCGATACAATAGACAGACCGGACCGAATGTTGTATTCAGGGCCAACAGCTTGCAGCGATTGACCCTCCGTTTGAAAATTTACCATTCACACTACCTCGAGGTTCCGGCGTTATATAAAATATTTTTTTTCGAGGTATCGATTTTTTACCACCTCCATTGGCTTTAAGTGGCCCATTCCGGCTCAAAACACATGCAGCTTGTATTTTTTTCGAAATTTGAAAAATTCACCATTTCCAGCATAGGGAATCCTATGTTAAATTTTGCGAAACGGCACTTTTTTTAAAAAAATTTCGAGATATCGAATTAAAACCTTCGCCATTCTTTTCAAGTGGCATATTTACCAACCGATTTCAGTAAAGAAAAAATTCTAAAAAATTTTTTTGAAACAATACCATTTTTGTCGAAAAATTGTAAGGGTTACTCCTTCTCATTTTTCCACTTTCAAAATGACCAAATTTTTTTTTTCGAGATATCGTTTTTTTATCACCTCCATTGGCTTCAAGTGACCCATTTCCGACTCAAAACACTGGCGACTCGTATTTTTTTCGGAATTTTAAAAATTCACCATTTCCAGCATAGGGAATCCTATGTTAAATTTTGCGAAACGGCACTTTTTTTCAAAAAATTTCGAGATATCGAATTAAAACCTTCGCCATTCTTTTCAAGTGGCATATTTACCAACCGATTTCAGTAAAGAAAAAATTCTAAAAAAATTTTTTGAAAAAATACCATTTTTGTCGAAAAATGGTTTTCTTTTTTTTCTACGGTCTTAGCGTTGTAATAATTCGGCGCGCACTGCTTGCAGCGATTGACCCTCCGTTTAAAAATTTACCATTCACACTACCACGAGGTTCCGGCGTCGAGGGCGACGCAAATTGTGTCCGTAGCTTCGACTCGCTGTCCCCTCCGTTCAGAGCGGACGCCATCTTTTCCGTAGACCAATTTTTATGAATTTCAGTTACGCGAGTTTTTCGCTCGGATATTCTTGAGGTTTTCTTTTTTTTCTACGGTCTTAGCGTTGTAATAATTCGGCGCGCACTGCCGTACCTATTGTCAGCCAAGAGAGCCACGGAAACGAGACTACCGGTCTGGAAATATGCATCCGTTTCTAGGCCAGTGTACGAGTGAAAAGACCCGCTACGAAACGAGCAGAATCTGCTCGTGTGAATAGAGTTTATTTCACATGGCGCGCTGGTTGAAGACGATGTGTAACGCAGGAAAAGTCTCTCCGGGAGCGTGGGTCTCGTTAAATACACGAGAGCGGATGAGAAGGATCGATCCAATTTTTAATTTTTTTTTTCTTTCTCAATATTTCTTGGACCGATTACTCGACAAAAATGTATCAACCGCCGATAGCCGGTTCCGATGATCGACAATACGCCTGAATTTTTTACTCTCACCACTGACGAGGGTCGGATTTAAAATTGAACCTGAAACTTGATCTCAGTGAGGCGAAGGTGAAAAGACATTATCAACGAACGGAAATAGGCTAGATCGTTCGCACGAGTTAATTATAGCTATCGAAGTGAAAGAAAGTGATATTATCGCCTGGTCTGAAAAAAAGTCTCACGAGATCGCTCGTTAACGGCTATAGCTCGTAATAATGGGACGATAAACTCGACCGAGATTCTAGATGCATTAGTGACGAGAGAGTCCCTTTTCCCCACTGATCGCCGTAAATTTGTCGGAGGAAACGGCTGCGTCGATCTCATTTATTTTTACATTCGAGAGATTTTTTTCGAACGCAATGTGTCGTAGTATTAAATTCAACCGGTCGACGCGGGGCTCGAACTGACATGAGCCTTTGCCTGCACGGCTGCCGGATCGCACCAGTTGCCGACGATCTCGTACCCGCCCGGCGCTCAAGCCGATACCCGCCCGACCTGGTGTCGAGTCGGACCCAACATAAGTAGTGCCTCGGCGAAAATTTTTATCGCTGCCCCTCTGTTATGGCTTATTATACCGCTGCGCCTATATGACACCGTATTGCGCGGTGTTCGATCTTGTGCTCTATTCCGCAGATTCAGTTTCTGCGAAAATTATTCATAGACCAAGTCCAATCTAGCGCACTCTGCGATTACTTAAAATACATCCACTTGCCTGTGTTCCTTTATTGATACGTTTCTGTCACTGGCCGCATTCGACATACATTTCTGAGAACAATAACAAATCTTCACTGTAACGTTACTTCCGGTTTGAAAATTGGTTTTTAACCGGAAGTGACGTTACAGGGGAAAAAGTCACTTCCGATTTAAAAATCGGTTTTTAACCGGAAGTTATGTCATAGGGGAAAACGTCATTTCCGGTTTGAAAATATCGATTTTTGATCGGAAGTGATGTCATAGGGTAAAACGTCACTTCCGGTTTGAAAATTTTGATTTTTGACTGGAAGTGACGTATTTCCAATTTGACTCCAGTGCCAACGCGTGCGTGCCGTACCTTTTCGTCTCGCGGTAGAGAAACAAAACGTTTTAGATCGAAGCACAGACGCGTAAGAAACTCGTTTCTTCAAAACCTTGAACAACACCATTATTCGCGCAGCAGAGCTGACAATTCCGTTGTTGCGAAAATATTTCGCCTATTAAATTCTCGAGTGAAATTCGAGGGTTCCCTTGGGCAAAGGCGATTGCACAACGATTGTCGTGACTACCGCGCGTACCGCCGCACAGTCTATATACTCAACGAAGCGTTCCGGTACGTTAATTCTTGCGGTGGCGACGACTGCCGCGCTGTGTTGACTCTCGCGTCTCCGTGACCTCTCGCACTTCTCGCGCTAGCCGTTAGCCCATACACAAAACAAAGCGGCACAACAAAAGTTACCATTTCGCTACGTCGTTTGTATCACGAATCGTTCGGTCATCGAGCTCTCGGCGATTTATTCACGCTACGGAGAACAACGGTATCGAGAACGAAAATCTTTCCTTTTAACCCGAGAGAATTAATATACAGAGGAGATCGAGTACGATGGACTTAAATTTTTAGCGTGTTAACGAGCTTGCGAAACTCAATCACTCGCTCATTGTCTGGCGGTATTCCGTTGGGATCGGGATTGCCTCTTCCTACTTGCCGTTTCACCGAGTTCTCCTCGCCACAATACCATTACCGTTCTTCGGAGTTATGTTGATATAATCCCGAGACGAGAACGGTTTTTTTTTGCAACCGCGCACTCCCGGATCCCGTACTCTCGTCGTTATTATTAAATTCCTCGAACTCCTCAACGCGCATGCGCAACATGTTTTTTTTTTCATTCTAATTTTTTTTCTTTCTTTTTTTTATTATTATTATTTTCTCCGTCTTGTTCCACGCATAGTGTACGTACGAGTGAACACGAGAGAGTGGCTCGCCGGAGAGGATCCGGCAATGGCTCTTTATACCGCGAGAATTCACGCGTGCCGAGCTTACACATCTCGAACGCGAGCGCAAACGGACTTTGAACTTGCTCGACGTAAATTCCGATAATAAATCACAATAAAAACGGCGAATTTAATGTATTCCGATTTTCTTTATTTTTTCACAGTCGGGCCCTCGAAAAAAAATCGGTCGTGAAAAATACACGTTGCTCGCGTGGATGCAACGATCGGGAAAGAATTGAATAAAACAAAAGTTTGAAAAGTTTCTTTTGCACTCCGAGGCGCGTCGAAAAAGCACCTTCGTTTCTCCGGTTTAAGAACAACCGAGAACGCACCGCCGGCGGCATTGAACGAGCCGTAATTACATCCTACCGGATTGCTCTTACAGTAAGATAAACCAACAACCGGCAAAACCGTTTTTTTCTTTTTCTTTTTTTTTAACGACCCCACCGCACGATTGTCACTGCCAGCCGAATGATTCTCGTGCGTGTTCACGTAACGGCGGACGATTATTATTCCACCATCGTGGGCAAGTAGGTAAGCGACCCTCCGTTGCGATAGCTAATGAACAAACCATTAATCAAATATTTCCGCTTTTGTCAGCCACGCCGTGTCTCCATCGGCGATGCCCGTCGGCATTCGGGGCGCGAGATAATTTTGCCAGTGAAGAAAAAAAAAAAAAGCAGGAACCAATACAATTCACCGAGCAAATTAATAAAACCCCGCGAGTTTTGCGTGGGTGAGCTCCGTATTGATGCCGGGGAGAAAGGTGCTCCGCGAGAACCTCGGAATCCCAAGGAGTTCTCAGAGAGTCTGTGATACAACAAACTCGCAAGAGGAGCGAAGAATTAGTATCGCGAGATTGGAATCCGCGATTACTTTTTTTTTCTCCTCCACCGCACGAGAGCGAGAGAAGTTGGGATTCGGTCGGCAGCGTGGGAAGCGAGCGAGTTATATATTTATATATATATATAGATATAAATATATATATATATATATATATATATATATATATATCGCGAGGGACGTGGATAACAAAAATATGAAGCGGTTTCCACACGTGGTGGAAAGTTGGCGGAGTTTCTCAAGCCCACGCCGATAACTTGGCGCGTTCAAATATATCGATGATTCCGCCCGGCCGGAGCGGCCGTTATACCCATTTACGTGAGAGTATTCCAGCGTCGGTCCAATGTCACCGGGAATAATTTAACCGACCGACAAGCCATAATACAGATAAACGTGCGCTCATCGCTCGCTCCGCACCCCTTCGATGCTCAGCGGTCGTGCAGAGCCAATAAAGAGAGCCTCGGTTACGAAACACCGCGGCTCTGTTACGTTAAAAACTTGAAACGATATACCCGCGGCTCGACAAGTCTGACTCCGACGATCGATGGGAAGCTCGATGGATACTCGATACATCGCCTCTGCCGAAGCGTGCCGCTTCGAGATATGACATTACATCCGACACTGATATTACATCAGAGAGTGCGACTCCTCCCAAGTTCATTTCGCCCGTTTCATTTTTTTCATCACCCGGCGGGCGTGAGATTCGATATTGGAAATTCTCGAAGGCGGCTCGTCGGGGAACGAGGGAGAAATAAAAATTATAAATAGCGTAACACCGAGTGAGAAAAATATCTAACGGTTAAGGGGGGGGCTATGAAATAATTTCGGTGGGCTTATAAATATCTTTCGAAAAAAAGTAAACAGTCGGGGCTTCGGTTTACAGTGCAGCTGACCCGGATGTTTAGGCCGAGCGAAATACCGTAAATTCTTTTCGAGCCTCGGAGATCTCACAGCTCGCGGTCCCGATTTATCGGCGAAGCCGAATCGAGTCCTATCGAAAGCCGGCTGCGCTAGATTATATATATATATATATATATTTTTTTTTTCATGACTCACACTTTGTGGAAAAAAGACGGAAAGGACTAAAACGTTTCGGGGTTTTTCAAGCTCGGTGACGACCGATGGAATCCGCGAATGTTTTATGCTACCCGGAGAGATACATACGGAGATAGAGGTAACTGGAGCGTGCGACGAGAGTCGACGCTTAACGTCGGCAAACTCCGAGCTACCGAGAACGTCGAGTCTACCCCGCGGGAAGTGACGGAAAAATGCACGTTGACATTTTTCTTCGCTTCCGACATTTAGCCGGACTACAATTTATCATTAATACAACATCCTTCGTACAATTTCGAGTAACGCAGCTCGGCGGACGTTCCCGTTCGGAGGCGAGATGAGCGGCCCAGCCTCTGGCGGATGCCGAACGCGCGGACCGTGACGCGAAGAAGAAACAACTACCACATGCCAACCACTGCCCCGTCCTTCGTTGTTATCTCAGCCGTTTCTTCGGACGTGCAATTTTTAGAAAAATAATAATAATAACGGTACTAACAATTGCCGGTTTCGATGGAACGGGAGAGAAATAAGAAGCGGGGAGTTATTAAAATCGCGACGAGCGTACGGGAGTTGCCGGTGGCGAACGATTGAGCGTAGTCCGAAGACACGCGTTGCGGCGCGCAGACACGGAGCGCAGGCCTTCCTCCGATTGGTCTGGAATGCACCAAAAATAAATTCGGCTTCGCCGGCTCTCCCTCGTTTGCGTTCCCACTCGACCTCATCCTCCTTTTTTTTTTCTGACGCTGTTTTGTTTTGTTTTTTATTTATTTTTCTCAACCGCCATGCTCGCTCCGTTTCCAGACACAGATTCTCGAGTCTCACCGGCGGCGACGCGGGGAAAGCGTGACGTAGACGATGTTGGCCTACGCCGAGCGCGCCGCGCCATCGCCGAGTTCCGATCCCCCCTCGGCTTCTTTTCGTTTTCTTTCCCGAAGCTCGAAATTTTCTCCCGGTCCGTCCGAGCCCGTATTCGCCGGCTCTATTTTCCGCGTCAAAATCACCCCGAGGCGCTTCCTACTGCACAGTTCGTTCGGCATAGAATCCATCGGGTTTATCGCCCTACCGAGGAGTCTGGAATGCCAGTGGCTCGACGTCAACGAATCCATAAAATCACCTTGGACTCCCCCCCTCCCCCCCTCTCAATCCCTCGTCTCGGCCGCGCCAGTAACGCTGCCGATCGCACAAAAAAAAAAAAAAAGGCTCCCAAAATAGAATCATCGATGCAGCCGAGCAATATTTATCTCGGCATTTTTTCTTGAACACATAAAAAATGTATTTTTATTATCCGAAGAAATGGTAGTTTAAGTGGAACTCGGACAGCGTGGATGTAGATGTAACGAGCGAGGACGGAGAAGGTGGAAGAGTCCCGGATTGCAGTTGCCGAGAGCGCTCGAGCAAAGTAATAATTTCGAGAGAACGATTAGAGCCGCAGCCTACTCTCGCTAGGGGGCCTCCTCGACCGTCGCGCAATGCTCCGCGAGGACAACCCAACAGAGTGTCACTCGATACCCGAAAAAAAAAAAAAAAAAAAAAAGAGATCTCTTTCGTGTCAAGGTGCTCCAAGTCGATGGGGCTCGGACGAAGTTTTTTATTTTCGTATCTCGCACGGCCAGCAGGAATCGAAGGAACCCTGAATAATCGAGGCGCTGACCGTAGCGGATGACGTCACTTTAGTATTCAGCCGGTGGACGGTTCAGGGTGAGCGGCCGTGCGGAACCCCATCCGCTTCGCGAGCTCCGTTCGCCTCTCCGCCTCTCCGGCGCTCGTCAATTTCTACGGAAAGCTGAAAACTTGAATGGGCCGCGCGCCAACGAGCGTCCTCAAGAAAAAAAAAAAAACACAAAAATAAACGTAAGCATCCCCACTCGGCGAAAGGAGGAAGCTCAATGAAATGAAAATAGTTAAATCGGAACGGCGTGCGAGGCGGAGCCGGCGCATGGTAGTCTCGTCTCGCTGATCCCGAGTTATCGCTCGCTGTCGAGAATCGATACTCGGATGCACAGGCCGTACCCTCGAGGATCGTTTACACCTACTCGGCCGTTTCGTCACAGTTCCCGTACCCTCGGCCGGTAATTCTTATCGCGCCGGCTCGATCGACGGATGTCTCGCAACTCCGTCGATTCCTCCGGTTTTCGCCTCCCCGCTACGCCGTGAGCCCACCGCCTTACATGAGGAAATCCACCTGGCGAAGAGATCGGTTCCTCGAGAGCTATTCGAGGGGGATTCCTTACGGAATCCCCCTCGAAGACTTTTCCCCCGTGCCGTTAAACGGACGTGCCGAGTTGCGGGTGAAAAAAAAAAAATCAACAACTCGCTCACTCCCCGATCCTTGGCCGATTAGTCGGAGCAATTTCCGACGAGAGCCGTGCATCATCGGGAGCCCCGCCGAGTAAACGTGCTCGTGGGTCGCCGCGGCTAGGCGTATCCGCGTGCGTACTGCAACAAACAAGTGAAAGGCCTTTGTTCGACCGTCAGTTCGGAAATTCCTACTATCCCTCCTCCTCCCCACCGTGAAAGTCGCTGAAAGATCTAGCCGAGCCTCACACATCGAGATCAGAACTTATTGTTAAAAAAAAAAATGAATTCCTTTTATTAAAATTGTTATTTTAATTTATTTTTTTTATTACGCACTGATCTGGATTTATCAATGGTTTGTAATTTTTTCCTACTCTGGCTTGTTTCCAGCAATGTCAATCCCTTACGGAGGAGAACAAAAGACTTTCCGAGACCCTGCAGACGTACCAGATACCCCGAGTACAGGTGATGGACAATGTTTTCCTTCAGACGCAAATCGACACCCTCCAGTGGCAGCTGAAACAGGTTTGTAAAGATTATTACATAACGAGATAAATTTTTATTTTCTTGTATTACCGCACGATCGGGTAATCGAGATTGAAAACGAAAGATCTTCCGCGTCTACGTGTGTATCGGTAGAATAGTTACGTATTGCACGTGCGAGTGTAGTTACGTCGAAAGGTAAATCAGTTGTAACCTTTAGTCCGTTTTGACTTTACAGACCGAAGCGAACAGGCAGATGTACCGTTCTCTCATGGGTCAGGTCGTTCGCTTCCTGGGGCGAGCCCGCAAGAGCCTGGACATTCTTCACGAGAAGAGTATTGCCAAAGGCAAGACACCGCGGGTCCCGAGAAGTCGTAGCGTCAATGCCGTAGGCCAGGAGACTCCGGCGAACGAGCACAATACCTCGAATATCCGCTCGAACGAGAGTTCGTCGAGATTCACCAGAGCCAAGTCGGTGGCTCAAATAGCGCCGCAGATGTCCTGCACCGGTTTCAGAGAATTCACGTGGTCGGTGCTACGAAGAAACGATCCGACGCACTGCACGCCTCCACGGAACAAGACCCCGGCGGCCCTCGACGAGCTCAATCAGACACACGAGGGTGTCGTCTACAGGAGGCCGAAACAGCCCGCCGAAATCGATCCGGACATTGTGCCGCCAGAGAAATTGTCGCAAGAGGCTTTTCGGTAAGTCTTTCGAATTCAATATACCCCTCTTAAATTTCATTTTTATTCAATTTCATTTTATTATCACCAATTTCCTTTTATTCATTTTTCTCCATTTTTTGTTTATTTTATATCCTTCCTCTATCGTACTCGTCTGGTGTGGTCAATCAATGTGTTATCAATGTATTTCCTTCATTGTCCCTAGATTGATGAGAATCGTCCAATCGTTGCTGGCTATGCGGGAACCCGATCTCGCGATGGTATCGTCAAACGACGAGGACATGTCTTCGTCGCCGTTGGACCACCAGCTCTCTTCGTTGCAGAGCAGTAACTTCGTGAACTCGACGATTCTGAACGATGCCGTATCGTACAACGGTGGATGCTCGTCGAGCGATCGAGGAAGCACCGAATCCGGTGCGGACAGCGAGAGAATAAGCTTCGGCAAGTCGTCATCCTGCATAATGGACAGTTCGATGAGCAGCAGCAGCACGCTCCAGTCTTTTCTTCCCGGCGCCAGGAGTTCGATCGACGCGACGTCGCTCAACTCAAACTCCGGCAGCGGTAAGACCACCGAGGAGGAGGATACTCGCACGAATTCTACAGCTTCCGGGGAATACATCGTGACCAGGGAACTCTTCCCGTCCCGGAAACTTTGTCATACGTCGTCGACGCCGAATCGCCGAATAGTCAAGAAGACGGATAAGAAGCACGACGGCACGCGATGGTCGAGATCGAAGCCGAAGCCCGCGAACAGCGTCAGCAGCGCCGAGGACGAGAGTGGATTCTCATCGATGAGCTCCTTCCAGGAAGTCGGACTTCCGCTCCCATTCGGAACGCCGATCAGTCCGATAAAAGGCTGCCATACGGAGATCGGCTTACCCGAGGTCCCACTCGACAAGGTTCGTCACAGACGGTGGTCATCTACCCCTGTGGAGATTCAGGCATTGTTCAAGAGACACAGCACACATTTTTCCGGCAGCGCTGCTAAATCCGAATCACTCAGCGTTTGGGTGTAGCCTCGTCGTGTTATTTTTAAGAAATTATTTGTGAAAGAGCCTTCCCAGTCATTGTCTCTCTCTGTCTCTCGCCCTCACCGCCCCCGCGCGCTTTGTAAATACGAACTCTCCCCCCATCTACGTTTCAGGCTTAATTAGATGTATCAATCAATTTCGCATTCTCTTCCTCATCCCCGTTTAGCCGCAAAAATAGTTGCGTCAGTACCGATCGTACAATCATTATTGTCAAGTCGTATCGAGTATAACGGAGAATTCAACCCATTATCATCGTCGACGCCAACAAACGTACTTGGTAATTATTTAATATTGACGATGTATTTTATTACAAGGCCCACCACGGACCAGCTGCATTTATTATTGATACGCCTGTGTTCCAGCCAACAAGAATTCTCAAAGTTCAATTAGTAGTTTAAATATATACATATATATATATATATACGGGGTGTCCCAATGGGACACCCTGTAGAATGAAATAAATGAAAAATTGAATGTCATCAAGATTAATTGCGACAAATGGATGAAAAACTCGTTGAAAGCGACCGTCGATGCTTGTTGCCTCGCGTTACTCAGTAAGAACGTCGATAAATTAGATCGCTGCTGAGGCTACGATCTTGAACACATTATCAACAATCACCGAAAGTTACTTGAACTGCGTTGATTATTATGTGTAAGTTGTATTTTATTGGCGGTGGGTCGGATAACGAGGGGACGTAGCGGGAAGGAGATCATTCGAGTCGATGCCGACAAGGGAGAAAGGAGGTGGTAACACGAACACGCTCCAGACGAATGCAGGCATGGATTTCATTATCAGTCCCGTGCAGTCGGCTGACTCGAGGGTGGCCACGCGGTTCGAGCTGCGTCCGCAAGATCGCGCCACCGTACGAGCCACTTTTAGATTGATTTTCAAGAGCACCGTGCACCAGCAAAGCGCTCAGCAGTTATTTTAATGTGCCACAGCGGGCCGTCGGTGACTCGAGCGATACGCGTTGCGGTTCGTGCGATTCGGGTGTGCGCGCGGCCCTATCCCCTGCCGGCGGGCGGAATTTACTCTATCGAATTTGAGTCTGTCCGAGGACCGCGTGCGTCCGGATCACGGTGACCAACACCAGGAGGGATACGGTGCGTGCTCCGCCGTTGCTCGTTAAGTGTGCTATCGTGACGCAGTGCGCGTGAAATGAGTGAAAAGGATCGTTCATCTCCCACCCTAGTTGAAAACAGCCTCAAGTCTCTCCTCGACCAGCCCAGTATTTTTCCGCTGATCGGTGAGTATTAACGTACCTTCTCTCTCTGTGTGTACTAGCGCGCCCACCCGTGCCACCCATGCCCTCACTGTCCGCGCCCTCCCGTTTCCCACATACCGCGATGCAGCCAGTAGATAAGATAATCGTGGAATTCCCTTTTTTTCGGGAACAAAAATGCCTCGACAACAGAATAGAAAAAAAAAGATAAGCTTCTCTACCTTGCGCACAATTCGATACTCTCGTAGCATGTCTATATCGACGGACTGTTATTCGATTCGGGTTTTAATATCCGGCACCGACGTGATATCCGTAGGGCCGATGCTCTTTGGAAGTGATCGTGCGAGTTCATGACTATGCACGACGACCTGCGCAACGTGCGAACGACCGTGCCGCACTGCTCGGGAATCCCTCTTCGAAAGTCGCGCAATGCGACCGAAACGGCTACACCAGCGCTGACTGGCGGCGGCTCGATCTTTATAAGAAAATTCGTTGGCAAAAAAAAAAACCAGCTCGTTCACACTGATTCTCTCCGCTCTCGTAGAGCTTTTCTTGTCTTCCTTGAGTTTTCACCCTAGCCTGTGAAAACATTAATGCCTCCGCTTCAGTCATAAAAAAAATGTTTTTTTCTTCCGAGTCGTCGGATAGCTGCCTTTTTTTACTGCACTGCCGAGACAGAGGCTCGATTAGGGACGTATTGATACAGTCTGCGGCTTTAAAGGGGCAACAGTCGAGGAGGATGGAGATGACACGTGTTTAAGTGTGCTCTGTGTGTGTGTGTATGTTCTGTGTGTGTGCGCATTGTCGCGCCGGCGCGCGACTCCGGATTAACCTCGTTCCTCCGTGTCCGCGGTGAACCACGTGACAACGTCCACACGGAGATACACCCAACCTCACCCGAGTGTTAATCACGCCGAGAGCGATACTGAACCTAGCTGCTACTCGAAACCGACTACTGCAGCTCAGCGACTCGAATTATTAAGCCTCGTTTACTCAACCGACAGTCTTGCATTATTGTATTTTTCCCCCTTTTCGTCATTGATATTCAACGCACTCGATGCTTACGTCAATCGACGGAGATCTGTTATACGAGATGGGATAACGAATTCCACCGTCGAGTTTCAAGCCTCGTCATATCGTTTCGATCTGAGCTGGACGAGATAAACGAGCAGGGAAGGTGAGCCGCCTTTCGACTCGCCTCGATATTTCGCTCTCCTCGGCGGTCTCGAATCCATTAATATTCGTAGGAAAAAAACAACAACAAGGATCAACGAGAATTTTATTGGCACGGATGGATAGTGTGGCGGGCAGTCGGCTTCATGATTGATCACTGTTACGTACAAGAAATACTTTAACGACAGACTTTACGAAATATCACCGATAAATTGAACTGACAATTCATATAATGTACAGTTGTCATCGTGGTTAATATGCGGTGCGAGAGCTTCATTATGCAATCCGAACATTAATACGATGCTACGGACGGCTGACCCTCCGCGGAACGTGCTCGTCACATTTCTTCCCCCCCCCCCCCCCCTCTCGCCGGCGTTAACGACTCGTCATCACACTTGTACAATTTGTCAGAGGTTCTCATTATCATGGACCTAGGTTGAGGCTTTTCGAACCCGCGGTGATTATCGTCGTTTAAACAGACATAGGTACCTGCATCTTTCCTCTAACCGTCGTGCTATGTCGTACGGTTTGAAATTACGGTTATTTGCTGCCATATTTATTCCCGCATCTTCGGACAGTAAAATTTGTAACGTTGGGCATTTGTAGCAGGAGGGAGTTAAAACTAAATCTGAACAATCCTCTCGTATCGTGACAATATTAGTTTACATTGGATCGATCGATCCCGAAGAGATGGATAGTGAGAGTGAAACGGAACGGTCGACTCGAGACTTAACGTTCTTACAGCGAGGCCGAGCGCCGCGGAGACTCGCGTGTCCGACCACCGGGCAAAATCAATTTCGATGAGGCGGGAGAAAGTCCGCGGCCTCGTTTCGATTTACGATGCCTCATCCCCGTCCTCACCGTCTTCAGATTGAAGAGGCTGCGAATTATCGACAGCTTCCGTCAACAATTATCGAGAGAGCGAGAGAGAGCGTCTCTAATTGCTTGCCGCCCTCTGGGGACGATGATTTTTACGAGCTCGTAAGATCGTACGGTAGCCCTCTATATTAACACAGCCGTAGTTAGCGCTGGAAGCGCGCGGGAGAGGGAGCAGCAGACCCTGGCCCAGCGAGTCGTTCGTATGCGTTGGCTCCGTGTAATGCGACGGCCCTCCGATAGAGGAGACGCTGTAACCTTTTTTTTTACTTGTTTATCTCTCCGCGCTTATCCCATCGGGTCAGGGTGTCGGAGAATCTTTACGGCACCCGATGAGAACAAGAAACTTCGGCAACGAGATACAGAGGGCGGTTGACCGACTAGTGGCGTAGACCAGTAAAATAATCGTCTTGCGAGTGCGTCGACGGATGCTTCGGTAAGTTTATCTCGACAATGTTGCCACCACTCGATGTGGAAAACGATGACCCGCGTGTGACTCGTAGCCGTCGAATTCGTTGCGAGACGTACGATAGTTGATTCCCGTTTTTCATTTATCGTTGCATCATAACAGCGGCTGCGGTCCAATCCGGCGGAGACCGAAATTCACTAACAGACCGGAAAGACAAAGTCTGGCAACCGTTGTGACGAATGTCACGAGCTTTTTCCGATCGCATCGTGTACGTGAAAGCCAACGCGCTACGGTAATTTACGAAAGGAAATCGTGCCAACCGATAACACGTGAATCATTCCCGGGTCTCTTTCGCTCCCTATCTCGAGTCTTCGAAATTAATTACTGTCGCGACGATGTTGCACGTGAACGATCTGTCACGATTATCGAAGCCGCACACGACACCCACGATTATTGCTTCTACTTGTTTTTTTTTTTCGTTTGTAATTCACGCGATCGATAAACCTGTCGTCGTCCAGAGACGAGAGTCACGCATTCTCTGCCCACGGAGGATATTTCGTGCCGTGTTGACGCGGGGACGAACGGTCGAGCCCGGCAGCCGACAGGGCTACAGTGGACGAGAGTTCGACCGGCTGATCCGGGATGGCCGGCCGGCTTCCATGCGGCCTCCGCGCCGCGTAGCCCGTTACCCCTGGCCGCGCGCCAATACTTATGCTGCTTTCAACATACCTTCGCGGTAACGATATTTTCGTGTTGACGCGACTCGTCTGTACGTTTCTTGTACCTCGGCGGTCGAGTCCATCGGGAGTTTGTAGACCAAGGGTTGAAAAAAAAAAAATAGAAATGATACAGAATATTTGTGATATGAAATTTATACCGAATCCCGAGTTTACTCTATTGTTCTGAAACTGTTATTGATGCTTCGTCTAGCATTCTTTTCTCGCCACACGATCGGCAGATACTCGAGTTTTGCTTATCCGGTTTATCTATCGAGGCATATCGAATTCGTTTTGTGCATCCGTCTCTCTTACCTAAAAAAAAAGATATATGCATGTATATCTATATACATAGTTTCTGGTGTTAACCATTTACGAAACTTTGGGAACTGAGAAGAAGTGGCACGCTGACGCCGCCGAACCCGTAAAGAGCGCCGAGTCGAAGTTTGAATGGACCCTGTACGATTGTAACTAACAATCTCGTTTCGAGAGTAATATTGTGTAATACGGGGTTGGCGAGTGCGATAATCATAAATGATAAATGTTTGCACCGGAAACCATTGTAAAATAGAATGAAACCGAGTTCTCCTTCGACCTGCGGCAATAACGAGGTAGAGACAAGTGTCGAGCGGCGTAACTGAAATAAATGATTACTTAGCCTTGCGTTTCCGTTCTCCTCTCTGTCGCACAGAATATCGTGCGATCTAATCTTATCGCCGCAAACTCCGCGCGCGATCGTCCCGCGAGATTGTCGAAGACTTTTTTTTTCTCGAAAAGATGTCTAAGCAAGAGACCATTAACGACTCGCTGTTCGAACGGCAGTGGCCGGTCTCATAGTCCGAGAGATGCGTGTGTGAGCGTGTCATTAGCGGGACTATCATTAGCCGGCAAGGCCGAGCCAGGGCCGGCTAAACGTGCATGTACGCCGGCGTCAGCGCACTTCGAGCCCAGAAAGAAAAGTGCACGGTGCAGATTCTTTTTTATCGATTGTAATAGAGATGTATAGGTTCATGTAAAACGTGTACGTAAAAAAAAAATGGAAAATAAAAGAAGGTCGATGCATAAATACAGGGGACGCACTAGAGTATTTAAAGTTTTCATGTGTGAGAAAAAAAATTAAAAATAAAATCAGTCGAGCAAAGATTCCGGAGAGTCGACGGGTTTCGCGTCGGGAAGTTTTTCATCGAGCCGTTCCTCGTCGAAGCTCCCGGATAGCGATGACCCGCTGCAATTTCGTATCGTCGTCGCGGATGTCCTTCTCGGGCGTCTCGCACCTCTGCCCCTGAAGACGTCCATGTCATCGTGGCTTCCAGTTTCGTCGTCCCCGCCCGTCGAGCATTTCTTCCCCCTGCGTCCGCCTCGCCTCCGTCGACCGCGGCGCTGTGACCTTTTCCCCCTGGCGGCGCGTCCCCGTCGACGACGCGATTTTCTGCCACCTCCGGAGGTCCCGCATCGTCGACCGCCGCTCTTGCCGCGGCTGCGTCGCGAACGCTTCCGAGACCGTCGACCGGCCGCCCGTGCTCTTCCTCGTCGGCCGCCGCAGGCCGCGGCTTTCCTCTTCCGCCTTTGAGACTTCCTCGACCTCGCACGCTTCATCCGACCTCGACCACGAGGGGCGCACTTCTCCGTCAACTGTCCCTCCTCCATTTGCTGCTGGCATCCGAGGAAGTCACGGTTGCAGGCGTAGTATCCCCTGTAATCAGCGATACCCGAAAGTTATCTTTTAATGTAGTACTTGCGGACAGTCTGACCCCACATGAATTCAGAGAGAATTCAAGAGAATTTGCATAATAATAAAATGTTATCAACAAATTAAGGAAAAAAAATTGCTCAACAGATTACCCGGCGACCTAACTTTTTTTTTTTTTAATGAAAACAAAAATTTGTTAATTTTTCTGAACACGTTTGAATTTTTTCAAAATTTGGTGTAACTTTTCAAAATTGCGGAAAAATTCATACGTATTCAAGAAGATTAACAAATCGTTTTCATATGAACAAAAAGTTAGGTTGCCGGGGGTTCCGTTGCGAAAAAAAAAATAATTCGTTAATAAAATTTTGGAATTATTATTATGTAAAATCAATATTTTCAGCACCTTCTATATGCATGATTTTTTTCAGATTTTTATTCCATCGCGAAGTGGTCCCAGTTCCCTCTGAACTCACGTGAGGTCGGACTTTCCACAAGTACTACCTTAAGAACGTATAATCCTCAAAGGCATGTGAAATGCAGTGGTCTACAATAAAAACTAATGCTATTTTTTCAAGGATGCTGAAACTTTAGCATTCAAAGGAAACAGGAGCCCACTGTAGATTTCATAGACATGTGGCAGTGACATTCTGTTTCCGTTACACAATAAAGTTTTCAGCACCCTAGAAAAAAATTGCGTTACAGTTTTTATTACCGACAGGGTGAAACATTTTGAAACATATAAAAGAAAAATAATAATATTAATTCGAAGAAATCTCACTGACCCTTTGGAACGTTGAAGGATACCGTAGGAGACGGCACGCGCGAGGGCCAGACCGACCTGCCGTTGAATCTTCGTACTCGGAACATCGTACTCCTGGGATATATAGTTAGTTATCTCACGCGGTGTCGAGCCCTGCACGTCCTGAAGCTTCCGTATGGCATTGACCACAAGCTTCTGAATCTTCGGTGACTTTCTCACACTCATGACGAGATCGTCTCATTTCCCGGGGATAAAGAAAAAAAATGTATATCATCAAAATATTAATACTCGTTCACTCAACGCGGATACATTTTTTCATAATTTTTTTTTTTAGTCGTCGTAATGCAAATTTTTTTTATCGTTTTTTAAAAGTCTTTTCCGAGTCCCCTGTCGACTCTGTGGATCTTGGTGTGTCAAATGAATTTTTTTTTTTTAGACAGTCGACGCTCGTTGCCGAGCGACCCGGCGATCTTCGATTCAATGAGCCTTCCACTTTATTCGATTGTTTTTCGTTCCCGGAGGGTCGTCGTTCCATTTTGTTAACAGTCCGAGGAATTCTCGAGACGTTTACGCGGGTAAAAAAAGGATTGTTCGGCGCGAACGCAGACTCGAGGCTCGCTCGTCGATTCCGCATCATCGTCATCGACGGCGGACCGTGCAGCGATTTCGGGGTGCGCGTTGGCTCCCGTGCCTAAGCGATGGCGTAGGCTCGTAAACTCACGCGACCGCGCTACCAACGGAGTCTTCTAACGCAAGAGTTTATCTATAGAACCCCGGCGGTCACGCACACGAGCTGCTCACAAGACTCTTATTTATAGTCCCTCGTTTAGTGGCTTGCATCCATCCAATAACTTGTATTCCAATATTAACGAAATACCGTCGACGAATCGACGCATCCACGTCACGGCATTTGATTGATGTTTTTTTTTTTCTTATCAATGATTTCAGGTAAGTTCGAACTGAGGGACTGAAGCTGAGGCGGACACGGAGTAGATATGTCTATAGCGTAGAGTAGAGCCAGGAAGCAGCCGCAAGCGCAACAGCGTCGGGGCGGTCGGGGAAACAGCAGAAGTAGGTAAAAAAAAAAACAAAACGATAGACGATGATAGTTGATCACATGGCTCCGCAAACGGCCCGTTTTCAACCGTGGGAAGGAATACCGCAAATTTTCATGAACACGATTTCTTTCTTCGTCCATTTATTTGAAATATTTTTATTCATAATTATTATTCACAACGGACGAACGGCCCAAGGCTGGACTCTCTGATTTTGTGGAACCCGCGTGGTCGGTATACCGAGCGTTAATGCACTCGGAACGGCACATCGATGAGAAGGGGAGTGAAACGACAAACGACGTACGTCTCTCGGCGTCGGCCGTCATTATTTCCCCACTACGAAAATAGAACTCTTGGACCCGAGACTGACACTGTGGACGCCCGTGGCGAACGAGGAAAAGCGTATCTCTTCGCACCGCCTCCCTCCATAGCGGGTTTGCGTCGAGAGAGCGAGCGAGAGAGAGAGACGGGTGAGAGAGCGAGGGAGCGAGATAATCTTTTCACAAACTTGACTGGTATCAAAGCTCAAACAGCATCCGATAGACTCCGACAAATCGGAGATCTCGGTTGTATGAGAGGATGATAAAAAAAAAACAAACGAAAAAACCGAAAAGGAACGAAAAACGAAAAACACTGTTGTCGAGCGACCCACGTTCCCGAGGCCGACTAGAGAGACCGTTCGGTGGGGAATTGTCCAGCGGTACAGTAGAGAGGCGTGCGATACTGCTCGTCCGGAGAGCCTCCAGAGTGCAGCACCTGTCGGTCTCCGTGTATACAATTGAACATCTAAGCCCAACTGTTGGTACGACCGATCGAGCGCGGTTCGTCGTCTCGCTAGTGTATCTCTTTCCGTGCGAAAGTTAATCCGACCGTGCCTAAACACAAGTTTATTATTTATTACAAAACTTTGTAAGTTAGTCGAAATCGAATAAAAGTCCGTCGCGGTGCTTGTTTGACGACGTGGACCCGTACCGACGCGTAACCTGTCTTAAAGTTAAATTCTGTCGAGCCTTTGACGATACGAACTTTTCTATTGTGTATACCGACTGGCAAGTCGAAACCAAATAACCTCCATCGCGTTACCCGTTCGACGAAGCGTGCACACACATATGCGTACCATGTATCAAATTCTATTGACACTTTTTCCGTACGGATTTTCGGGCTTCCTATGCTGGCGACGAGAAGCCCGTCGGCTGCAGTAGTCGTCGGTAAAGTGTCAACGAGTCGAAGATATTTATCGTCGAGTTCCAAGGTCTAGGTGTCCGAGGAGTCGTCGAGCGACGTGCGTTATCGATACCCGGTCAGTACGCGCCGGGGCTGGTCTCTAAGCATATGCACGCTCTGGCGCATGGATTAGCCGACAAGTCGGCCAGAACTCGCAGCTGCTCCGGGCCAAGGCTGTCTCCGCGGAAAGAACAAAAAAGTATAGCTATTTTTACGTACGTAACGAGTTGGTTTTTTTTTTTTTTTACACTTTCGGCGGAAAAATTATTCGGCTCGTGATATCGCACTCGACAGTAACGGGTACAGCGCTGGGGGCTTAAGAGCATCAAAGAGAGTCCGATGCCGCGCATTCATCGAACGAGCGTGGCTATTGAATGAAACGGAGATTACGCAACCGCCGGCATCGCAGCTCGGCGATACGTCATCCTCCTACGCCTCGCCCGCTCCTCTCTTATTGTTTCCTGTAATTGTCCACTATCTTTCTCCCTCTCGTTCTCTGAGCGCCTATAGATTTTTTTCGGCTAAAATATTTACCGATCTACCGATTTGTCTCCTCAGCGAATTCGGGAAGTTTCGCGTTAAGACGTCCACCGGGCTGGTTCACAACTATGAAGTGCAGTTTTCGGCGTTAGTCTCGTAAATTCTTTAAGGATCGGGTTCGATAATTCGCATAATTAATCGTCCCGGCAAATGGCCGTGTAATATTGCGAATTAAAAAAACAAATTGAGGACTCGAAGCTCGTTGGCGCAGCGGCGCGGACGTAATCCCAGTGTTTAGATCGACCGTCGGGAGAAACAGCTCTGTCTCTCTGTCTCGGCAGTATCGGAGCCGTGCGCGGAGGTAAATTACGTGGGAAAGTGTCGCGTACATGAGAGATCGGAACTTGGGCTTCGTGCGTGCGCGAGTGGCACCTGTACGACCACCAGCATACGAGCCGCTCACACAGCATGCTGCGTGCAGTCCGCGATTCTCTCGAGTCTCGTGTCCGGTGTCCTTGTCGCGTTCCCCGGTCTCACTTGGCATTAGCGGACGGCCGATTGCCGATCGTTGCGGTAGCAGTACGACCGTCTTTCTCCGATACTGGCAGCCCACTACGCCGTCGGCTTCTCCGGGGTATTCACACATGTACAGGATTGAAACCATTTATTTACAAACTTTTAAGCGTACATTTTTTTTTTTACTTAATTTTTTTTTTTATACGGCAATATTAAAATTATTGCAAATCCATTAATTTTCCCTCGGCAAACGATAAAGATCGCGGGTTCTGGGTTGTTACATTTGTTGATTCTGCCGCCGTCCAGCTTCTCCGAGGTATTCAAACAAGTATCAAATTGAAATTTCTCGACAAATTTTCATCGTAATAAATTGTATTTTTTTATTCCTTTTTTTCTACTTGAATATTAAAATCATTGCACTTCCGTTAATTCCCTCAGTGAACGATCAAACTCGCTGGTTCTTGGCTGTTACATTTGTCTATTCTGCCGCCGTCCAGTCTCTCTGAGGTATTCATACAAGTGTAAAATTGAAATTTCTCGAAATGCTTTCATCGTAATAAATTATATGTTTTCATATAATTTTTTTGCCTGAATATTAAAATCATTGAACTTTCCATTAATTCCGCCGGCAAACGATAAATTTCGCTGTTTCTGAGTTGTTAAATTTGTCGGTCTCGACGATCGTGCGCGGCAACGAGTTCCCTGTCAGGTGCAGGATGCAGGACTATATATATTCGGTATGGACGCCGTCGGGGAGGTACGCCGCAATTCGGGATTGTATCGAGGCAAATTCATGGCACACTGGATTCACGCGACGAGCCTCGTGACGCGCTCCGACTCTCTCTCTTCTCGTCTTCCCAAGATCGAGCCTTCACCCTACCGTCGAAGGAGAGAAAGAGGCAAAGAACGATCGATAGAAGACAAAAGGGAAACACCGAATACCCGAGGAATGCACCAAGACACTCCGAGTATACGTCTCTCAATTTTTTTTATCTTTTATTTTATTTTTTCATCAAATTCTTATTATTTCCCGTGCGACCTTTTCTCCGACTTTTTTTTTCGTTAGATATTCCAATTAATTCTGATAATTAGTTGTTGATCAACAGGTTTGCGGGAGATTGATAGCAACGAGAGAAACTCGGTTTGGCCGTCGGAGAACGCAGACTGAAAAAAAGATTGGTATTTCAGCGAGTTTCGATAATTGCTGGTCTGAGAAGGAAAAGGACTTTGCGTGTATCGAGTTATCGGGCCCGTGCACACTCGATGGACTTTCCCCGTATATTTATTCCCCCCCCCCCCCCTTCTACTCCCTTACTCGCCGCCCGTAAGGTCGAGGGCTATTTTTTTAAAATTCAAATTGTATTATCTCCGGTGCGATCCGTACAACATTTTTTGTTTTTCGTCAGAAAAACAAACACATTCGGTCCAGTTACTTCTGATAATTAGTTATCGATCTACAGGATTGCGAGAAATTGATGGTAACGAGAGAAACTTGGTTTGGCTGTCGAAGAACACAGACGGAAAAAAAAGAATTGATATTTGAGCGAGCTTTGATAATTGCTGGTCTGAGAAGGAAAAGGACTCTGCACGTATCGAGTTATCGGGCCCGTGCACGCTCGATGAACTATCCCCGTATATTCATTTCCCGAGTCCCCCCCCCTCCCCCCTCCCCCCCTTCTACTCTCTACTCACCGCCAGTAAGGTCGAGGAGGACGAGACGCGCGCCAAGGCAACAACACTTCATCCCCTAGCATTTTACGGTTCGCCTGCGCCGTATACACTTTTGAAATATACGAAATACCTATAGTAAAAACAAAGGGGTAAAGAGAGGATGACGAGTATGTGGAGATGACGGGGAGAGCGGCGCGCATCGCCTGTCATCCGACAGATAAGCCGGCGGTCGGCTCTCGTCGACCCGCGGGTGCGAAGAACCGCAGAGAGAACGAGCAAGAATAAGAGAACTATCGTTAGTGAGAACTCGACAAAAAAACATATATATATGTACATATAAAAAATTGTATGGGAGAATAATCTGTTGCCACGTTCGAGCGATCCGTAAATCCATCAGTTAACGCCGGCTGTGTTTTTCCTGTAGGCACTTTTGCACAGAGCAAGGTGTGTGTATGATGCTACGGAAAAAAATTGAAATTTTCATATCGCCTTCTCGTAGTGTTCCTTTGTTCGCGAAGCTTCTTCTATGAGAAAGCATTTTCTGTACTTTTGGCTTCCTCTTAGAGAAAGCTTCGTAAGGAAGACTACGAGAAAGAGATATGAAAATTTCGATTTTCAACTATAATGAGAAAGCGGTATGAAAACTTCAATTTTCATCTTTTATGAGAAAATGATATGAAAATTTCAATTTTCATCTTTCATGAGGAAGTGATATGAAAATTTCAATTCTCATCTTTTACGAGGAAGTGATATAAAAATTCCAATTTCTTTGACTTCCTCATAGAGGAACATTCAGAATTCGTTTTCATTACAATCTCGATTTCTGTTTCACCAAAACAAAGCTTCTCTGCAGAAGCAAAAAAGCAACATTACATTAGGAAAGTGATCGTACCGATAATTGAAAATAAATTCCGACAACGACGTATCTCGATGTGTGACGGTACGGCGCAATATGAAGTGGAAGTGCGGGTTTCAAAGAAAGAGCGAGAGGGGGTCGTTCGAGGGAATAATCCGGGGCCACGTTCGAGCGATCCGTAGATCTTGCTCTCAACACCGTTAATACCGGTTGTATTTTTTCCATAGGCACTCGTGCATGGAGCATGCAAGAAAAAGTAAAAAAAAAAGCTCAGATAATTAAAACGAGCGTACGGATACATTAGGGGAGTGATCGTACCGATAACCGAAAATAGAATCCGACATCGACGTACGGCGATGTGTGACGAAACGGCGCAATATGAAGTTGATGTGCGAGTTTCAAACAGAGGGCGAGAGGGGGGCGATTCGAGAGACTAATTGGGCGCCACGTTCGAGCAATTCATAGATCTGGCTGTTAACACCGTTAATACCGGTTGTATTTTTTTCCATAGGCGCTTATGCACGGAGCAAGTGTGTATCCACGCATGCTGCAGAAAAAGTTGAGAAATCAAAAAATCGTTAGATCATTCCAACGAGCATAGTGCTTGTGGATAGCGCGGAATCGGATAGCCCGACGAAGCGGGGTCGCATTTCTGCGTCTAAAAAAAAAAACAACATCACAATAGTAATCGAAGATAGAACCCGGCAACGACGCCGTATCTCAGGGTACGATGAAACGTCGTGATATGAAGTGGAAGTCCAGAGAGAGAGGGAGATAGCGGGAGAAGGTTGGAAGAGGGGGGGTTTCCGAGTCGGGGCAGTATCGAATCGCGTTGGGAGGGGAGAAAGGTAGCACAGGCGGTTGACGTTCACGTGGCGAGAAGCGTGCGCGCTTCGGCAACGCGCTAATGAATGCCTTATAGAAATAGAAACGATCCAACCCCCGTACACCCGCATGGGAATCCTAGCGCCGGCCCGGGCGGCTTGTAATCGGGCGTCGCCGCAGCCGTTCGAGCTATCTTTGGCAAAAATGTAATACACATTGTCCACCAAACTCGGGCAACGACTGCGGAACGTGTCGTAGCTCGGCATGTCACGTTGGTCCTTCGAGACACTCGACTCCGTCCCAATTCTACGCGGTTTATTTTAGTCTGTTGATACCGTTAAAATGGCTTTGTTGTTCTTACGAAATATCGGTTACCCGATCGAGTCTCGATACTCTATTTTAAGGCGTTCTATTAATGGACACGACAAATTTCATTTTTCGAACGAGAATCGAGTCGACAGCCTTGTCGGAATGATCAAATATACTTCGCCGGTAAAATTTATTTTTATTCCAATCAACGCGTTGACTTAACCACTCATTGATCGAGGAATCGTAACATTACTGAGCTCGTGCGAAAAGAAAACAAACAAACAAAAAATTGTCAACGATAAATATTTATTGCCCCACGAGTCTGGAATATCGGACAGACAGCTCGAGATCTTCGCACCGACGGACTGATGTACTCCGATCTGTGCGGTATAATTCATGAAATTTTACCTAATTCATCCATCCGACGTTTAATGCCAGCGCGATGTGCGACCCGTTACATATCTTCAACGGCCATTGCATGGAAAATCTGTGCGGCCGGAGAAGAGATTTCGCGCTCAGATATGCAACAGTGGGACGCACACGCGCGTACCGAATACCATACGGAGATTGTCGCAGGTCAGGTCGATTCGGGTCATCGGATTGAAATTCGTAGCGTTGCCCGTTGCCGGGGATTACGCACGCGGCGAGGCGTTACTTCCGCGACCTTACCGCGTCCCCCCGTCGTTGAGAAACTGTTCGACGGAACTTTACAGCGAATCGATAGATTCGAATAATTAATACGTCACGCAGATTAACGGTTCATTAATTAACGGATCGTAGGTTCGTTGTCTAATTGGTCGTCGAACGGAACGAAAAATCGAAACCCGTTCCCCCCTGTTCGAAGGGTATACACTGCTATATATATATATATATAGGGTATGCGTACCGGGGCGATTCGTTCGACGGAGGGTTGCGAACGGGAGACACGTGACTGGCAAACGTGCCTCTCGGGGCACGTGGAGCGCACCTCCAACCCCCCATTCCCGTTACCCGGGAGCGGAGCTACGGCGTCAGCGCTGCTGCCTCCACCTCGCCTCCTCGTCGGTCCGTCACCGGATTGCCGTAGACGTGTGCGCGCGAGCGAACCCATCGAGCCTCCTCCGATCCTCGCGAATTCGGTCCCGTTCGCTCAGTTTGTTCCGAGGTACCCTGGCCGCCGACGTCGCGTGTACATCTTCAGGTTGCACTCCGGTGAAACAAAAAAATACACTCGAACTGTTGTGATCGTTCGATTTTTCTCCCTCGAATATATATCCGGCATACATCGACTGCAAATTAACGATCGACGGTCCACGCTCGTGTCCCTATTCCTAAAGATTTTGCGACGATTTTTCATTGATTATTATCTTTGATACACGTGAATTGTCTTCTCGATAGAATCGTCATCTCGCGGTTGATTGATCGCGGGTTGCCACGATAAGTTATCGGTTAAGGGTGGTTAACGGGTCGAGATAAGAGGAGGCGGCGAAGCCCCTCGACGTTTGCAGGCTTCGGACGGAATCTCGAGGATTCGCTCGCCGTTACCGTTTTCCCAACGATCGTACTTTGTCGATATTTTTTTTTATAAAATAATTTAAAAAAACAGACAAAAAAAATCTCCATTGCATTTGAGTCATTGAATTCGATTCTTCATTAATTTGCAATTACCCGCACACAGTGGATTACTTGGAGCCCCATCGATCGATCGGTCGGTCATCGATCTGATCGATCGGACGAGTGATCACCAGTCGCGATCGAACACTGATCGGTCGCGGCGACGATTCTCGGTCGATTCTTCCGTTTGAGAGTTGCACGAATTGAACGTACCGTCTTCCCGATTCTCTTCGACGTGTCTCGAAAAATGTAATACTCTCTCGCTCCGGCGTTCCATTTTTTTTTCTTTTTTTTTTCGAACTCTTCCTCGTTCATGTATCGGTGACAAGGGATGTCGAAAATTTGACGATATCGCTCGAGAGAGCTAGTCGAACAGTTCGTTAAAATTCATTACCGTTCGCGGCCGGGCTTTCGCGCACGTCGGGGAGAATCTTGTTCGTCGACGGGAGACTCTGTGCTTTTCGTCTTACCGTCGGCGACGACGCGAGTGAAATTCTGCTCTGCAAGAAAAACGAAAATCCACCAACGAAGAACGAGTGAGAAGAGCGACGGGAAGGCAACGAAAGGGAGAGGGAAAGGACGAAGAAAAATGGATTCAGCGAGTGGATCGAAACGGTACCGATTGACGAATTATCTTAGCCCCACCGGGAACAGATCGTTCTGCATTGACCTTTTCGTTTCCGTAACGTAGCTAACGATTCTGCGGAGGATATCGAACGACCGCACGATGTGCAAGGACAGTCCGGTCTCTAGTGACAAATCGTGAGACGAAATTGTCATCGATTGGATATGATTAATTGCTATTGAAATTGCGGTCGTCCCGAGACACGCGCACTCTCGCACAACCGATCGCGGATACTTGTCGAAAAGAAAATAACACCGGATCTGTTTACTACCGCTGGGTGAGTTCCCGCATACGCAAGGTATGTCGGAGGCCGAGGCCGGTGGCTCCTGGCAGCAACACTACGTATGGGGTTCGCCTTATCCTCACCATTCGCACCATAATCAACATCCTCATCGACCACAACAACAACACCAACATCAACAACAACAACAACAACAACAACCGCAGCAGCAACAACACGAGCCGCAACAACAGCAACAACATGAACAGCAACAACAACATGAACAACAACACGAACAACAACAACAACAGCAACGACAAGAACAACAACGACGACAACAACAACAGCAACCACCATACCCGGTTCAGTATCAACAACAACAGCAGTCCCACATTCAACTTCAGGCCGAGCAAGCGCCCGAACTGCAACAGCAGCCGCAGCAGCATTATCTGCATCAACAACGCTCGCTGGCCAGTTCCCGCCGGCAAGACCTCTACGAATCTCCAGGTACAATACTCCTCTCGGATTCGTATCGATGTCCGTACGCCCCGTGTCGACCGCTTCCGAAAAGTATACCGGTACATGTAATATTCGATTATACAAGAGCCGCGCAATTTTAACGTTAGGGATTGGAGGTTGACTGGCCGTCAACTCCGTCACGCGACTGTAATCGGCAAATGGATTTTTTTTTACGTAAAGGAAGCCCGGTGTTCGATACCGACGGGAAGGATTAAGCGACGGCAGTCAAGGGCCACGGCGAGCCGTAGCTAGGCGCAGATTATTAATCTTGCTATAAGTAACTATAAGTAAGTGTACATATGTGTATGTATATATATATATGTGCCCGGACGGATCGCGTTCCGCTGGGAACCCTAGTACGGCCCGGCGGCTTCGACTTTCGTCGGGATGGCCGCAGTCTCTTGCCCCGCCACGAGAGTCACGAGGGAAAATAAAAAGCGATTAGGGTAACGAAGGACCAGTCCGTAGGATTCCACGCGAAGACGATTTCAGCGGTGGCCCGATGCACGCGATCACCCGACCGGCTAATAGGCGGGAGGGCTCTCTCAACCAATTTTCCTAACTGCATCTACTTTTCGTGCGATTTTGGCTAAAGTGATTGATAAGGGAAATCGTCCCGCCGCAGCTCCCTTGCCGTTACATCGTCCGGTTTATATTTTATTCTTCTTCATACGCGCGCGCAATCTGGCCTGAGAGCGACGACGATACCGAGACACGATACGGTTATTCCCGCAGCAGCAACAGATTCAAATATTATGAATTATTTATGAATCTTTCCCGCATTCGGTTACGCGCCTCGGCGCGCTCTTATTTATGTACTCGAGTCGTTTTGTCCCTGCCCGGCTCAATCTCCCTTTTTCCACGATGGGCCTCTCCCTCTCTCGCTCGCGTCTGCCCGGAGAGAGGGAGAGAACCCTTGTGGCGCTCATTTTTGTAGAAATTCTATCATCATTGCGAAATGGGAAAAACGCGCGGGGGGTATGAGGCGCGTTACGCAAAAGTCTCTTCGGCAAGATTGGGCGAGACACAGCTCGTCGCTACTATTTCGTGTCGAAACGGAAAGAAAAAAAAGTGAAGTAATAGATGCTCAAGGGGCCAAAGGGTTTCTCCGTTGAGTAAGCTGTTTTGAATTGACAAAAGCGCCGCGAGGAGAAACCCGCTAGGATATCTCTCGCAATTGCGAGATTAGATTTTCCGAAGCGAATCTCGCTCGATTATGTCAACGCGTTCGGCTTTATCTATTTTTCATTTTTGTCTATCTTTCTGTTTGTCGCTAAAAGTATACTCGAGTGCAGTTTATTCAGATGCTTCTCGTTGAATATCAACCCACGGAGTAGATTCTCGAATTCACTCCGCAATTTAATCGACAATACAGTCGACACACAAAAAAAGATATGTGTCTCATATATCAAAAAATACATCTGTTATGTACAAGATACTAACAGGTTTTCACGGCTTGGGCGTTTAGCGCCATCGACATCGACGACGGAACTTAGAATCCGGTAATTTAGATTTCCGGACATTTACCGGAAAAACGTCACGTCCCAATTAAAATTATTATTATTCAACCGGAAGTGACGTAATTCCGAAAAATGCGTCACTTCCGGTTTTTAAATCTCTTTCCGGAAGTGACGTGTCTAATGGTCTTGTACTTTATTATTGCGTAGATACTTTCGCTTAAAAATCTTATATTTCGGATATATATTATTGAATATATTTCCGAGAATATAATAGCAATTAATATTTTTCATATACTTCATTTCCCGGTGTGGAGGGGTGGAGGGTGCCGGATAGGTGATAGGTTGTTGTTAAACGGAGCGATCTGGCCCGGAGAGACAAGGATTCTCGTTCGATCGGTCGATTATGATCACGAGAAAACAGGCCACCGACTGGTTTATCCGATCGTCGGGCTGTTATAGAGTGTTCATCGCGTGTGTTCAGGAATCTAAGCCTCGAAGCGAGCTGTAGAGGCGCACTCAAGGACGCGGAATATGCCGCCACGAGGCGGCATGCAGTCAGGCAGGCGTTCCATCTCGCTGCCGAGGATAATGCAACGTTCCAGGATAAGATTTTCCCGAGAGCCGGCACGGTTGAGCAATCGACGCACGTTGGTCGCCTCTTTTTCGAGATTTTTGCTTTTTTTTTTTTCTTTCCCGTACGTTTAATGAGACAACAAATTTGCGCTGTTTATATCGAGTGCAGGACGGGGATAGTGAGGAGAGTGGCCGAAAGGTCGGATAGCTCTGGCGACATTTACGGTCTCCGGAGGAGGCAAAGAAACGAAACATCACGCGGGACGAAGAGGGCACAAAAGCGGGAGGTTCTCGAAGCTCCGCCGAGCGTGGGCAGGTCGAGGGACTGGGCAGGGCTGACACGGGGTCAGGGATCACCTTTTGATACACCGGAAAGAATGGAACACATTTTTTTATATATTTTTTTATGCATATATTTTTTTTTCATTTTTCGCTTGCCCTACGCAAGGGACAAAGCAGCTCTGTCTACATCGCACAATGGCGCCCGAGCGGAGGTGGTGGGAGCCGCGCACGCGCCCGGCGCGCATCGGCTCTTTCCGACCTCTGCAAACAAACAAAGTCTTCCGTTTCTCATTCATTTATATCTCTCGATCCAGCAAGTTTTATTGTTAATCGTACTTTACCTTATGCTCTCTCTCTCTCTCTCTGCTTCGCACACACCTCATTTGTCACTCTTCTTCGCTTAATAATTTCTACTACGAACATATATATATATGTATATGTGTACGACTCGGTGACAAAGCCGACCACGAGAGAGGATACGGCGGATGCGGTATGTAGTGTTGATTGAGAAATGGTCTTACCGCCGACCACAATTCCCGGAAAAATTTCGCACCGAGAGTGACCGTGATTGTTATCGCAATTTTTTTTTTTTTTTCATGGATTCGAAGCAAAGAGGCTTCGAGCCTTCGAGCATAAACAATCAATATCAGACTGTCATTCACGAAACATTGTACTTGTATAATTTTCAGGTGACCCCATGATAACATCCTCCCTCAAGGGTAAGTCGCCAAAAGCAGATCATCATTTATCTCTTTCTCTTTACGTCTCACGCTTTTCTTTTTTTCACGCTCGCTTGTTCTCTGTTATCTGCATGCATGTATTTTTTTTTGTCGCACGATTCTGTGATTCCATTCCGCCGAGAGGCTCCGTCGGTGAGAGTATGCGAGAGATACACGTGTGGCAGAGTGTCCGACCGGTGGACAGACGATCGCGTCAGAGCGCGTTGAAACACGTGGATCGCGGCTCCCGAGAACGGATTCGGTGACGCTGCTGAGCCAAGGCACTTGTAGAACTTCGGGCCGAACGTCTGAAAGCCGCAACGGCCGGGAACGTGCGAAAACCAGTAGAGCGGCTCGCGACTGGCGCATTACGAAAATTTATTCCTGTTGCGACAGTTGACGTAATCGCCACCGAGGCGCTGCAATAGGCGCAGCGACGACAGTTACGTACGATCTCGACCGCACGGACACTGCGGAGCTCCCTACCCACACGAAAAAAAAAAGTGCCGTGCGAATGATCAAACTACATTGCACAACTATGAAACGCATTATATCTTTCATGAATCTACATAAAATGGATGTGTAGTGAAACGGGAGGCTGATAAGTAGGATAGATTAGATTTCTCCCTGTGCAAACACACCGACCGTGATTCGGTATTGCGATGAGAATTCACATAGTTACAACCGCGCTCACGTAAACAACGGCTGAGGCAATAAATACGTGCATTAACGGTTGTATCTCTATCGAATCGATAGGAATTGCGTTAGTTGATCCGAGTGAGGTTGCGCACGGCTATATACGTGCGTTACCGAATAGACGGTAGTCAAAGCAGTTATAAATCTTCGTGACGGTAAACGCGCGGATCTTTATTACCTCTCTCACTCTCTCTCTCTCTCTCTCTCTCCCTCAGACTCTCTCGACACGCCGTCACGTTATTTTTACGACAAACAACTACGACAGGTACGCCTAGGAGAATGCTCTGTCCTTGCGTTTCGTTACATCCTGCCCGTCCGTCTCCTGGCGGTAGCCGATGGCCGACACGCGCGTTATCCTCTCGATTACCACAGTTCATCAAACAACATGACTTTTTATTTTTTATTCGTCGCCCTTCGGTGATCCCGATTTTTCAAAATAGAGGACAATCGCGCGATTCTTCGGTCGAATGAATTAGGTGGTCGAGCCTGACCTAGCTAAGGGGGGTCGATCGGTTCCGAGCAAACAAACACGTTTCATTTTTTTTTTCGGTCTTAAAACCAATTTGATCGAAAATTGGCCTCACGATTGATTGTTCTTGATGCAGTTCCGATCATCGTGGGAAAAAATGCCTGCGTTCGAGCATAAACAATTGCATTCCTTTTTTTTCAAAATGAAAACATGTTTGATATTCGGGGCTGGGTTTTTTTTTTGCCTAATCGGAATACATTTAAGAAAGATAGGAGGTACGGTTTTTTTTTACCCAATTGTTTTTTTTATCATCGAGAAAATAGAATAAAAGACCATTAATTTTTTTGCCCTAAATCGATGAACTACCCCGTAAACAGGAGCTTTTGTATCGGGGAGTCTGTTAGTGAGCTGCTCGATAATCATCCTTGTTCTGGCCCACCCCGCCTCGACGCAACAAAATGCAACCATTCGGGCACGAATTGATCGATATTTGTTCAGGCTTGTTACACGCGTCCGCGCAACACCATTGAGCATACGATTGCTTATTAATGGGTGAAGTGAAAAAGATAATCAACCGGTCCTGAAAGGCATGCGCCGACTCGTTCACCCGTTTCGAGTTTGCACAGCTTGGCCTCCTGCACCGGACTCGAAAGAGCACGGCTCGGCTAATGAAATTTGGAGAACGACCAAATATGAATTTCAAACTCGCGCACTGATTCGTTGCTCGGCAACACAGCGGGGTGAAAAGGCCGGGGGAGATCCGGTAAACTGATATTATGTTCCATTTGCGTAAACATCATTCATTAATACCGGGCGTAAACTCCGTACATATTTGTATAGCTGGGTAGAAATGCGAAAATTATTTTTTTTGTAACACGTACACGAAAAGTCCCGCTTTTCGTGTCTGTGAAGTGTGTCGAAAGTGGCGCTTTGTAGCAGAGGATGCGCGAAAAATGCTGCAGATACTATTTGTACACGCTAGTTTGTTTTCCGCACACTTTTTTCACACTCCAGTTACTTTTCGCGCTGACTCATTTGTCACTGTAGTTATTTTTCCGAGCGCCGTTTACAGGCACGAAAAGCGGGAATTTTCGTGCACTTGTCACAAAAAGTACAAATAAACAATCCGGGGCGGAGGTGGGGTGTATAAAAGGCGAAGAACCCTCTACAAGTGGAACACGTATATAATGACTTTCCATGTGGGCGTTAAGCGACGGTGAAAATTTCCATTTCACTCCAACGCGGCCAGCTGGAGAAAACGATTTACAGTTTTTATTATTCCCCCAGTTAGCGCGACACTCCAGCTCAAAGTTTGGAGAAACACGGAGACTGTGGGAAGCGTCTCGAAGCGCCGATTGGTCCGACACGGACGGAGGACAGGCGCGAAGCGAGAATGTCAGTGAGATAAAAAAATAGAAAATCATCGGCTTGAGGCCAGTGGCTGTTTCCGTTATTCATTGATTCATCGACGCGAGAGGTGCATCGGCGAGTCGCCTGTAATTCGCTTTCCACCTCGACAGGACAATGGCGCATTCTCGCTAGCGAAAACGCGAAACAACAATAACAAAGGGAAAAAAATATAAAAATTATGTAACCCGGAAGACCGGAGTTGGCGTGCTAATCGCGAACCGCCTAATTACACAGTAGACCACGGGTACGCGTGCAGCGGCGGGGCTCCCCGGGCTCACGGACCGAAGGATCGTACTTGCGATTTATCGCGAGAAACGTGCAGCGGCTCTGAGTGTTTCCGACTATTGTGCATCGCCTCGTGCTCGACACTCTCGATCTGACAAAAAATTTAATAGCGTACCGGGATATGCCTGTTGAATTTTTCTGTAAGCTTTTCTGTGATTCTGAATTTTTCCACCTCGGACGATGCGAAACATGGTTCGGCCCATTCACCCGCTGCTCAGGCGGTAACAAATCGACGTCCCTATTATCTCCGATACTATTAATGTTTTGGACAAAAGCACATTAGGTTTTTGTATATACACTAGGTATAGTCACTATTATTATTAGGCTGCTTCACAAAAAGGAATTTTTTTGAAATTTTCCTCCCACCCTTTTAAAGTATAAATTTCGATCTCAAATTGAACCTCACAAAAACCGGTCCCTAGCGAACAATTCTAAGAGGTACCGCATTCGACGTTTGTACTCATAAAATTCGACAACTTCTTTCTTTTTGGGTGTAAGCGACGAATGCGGCACCTCTTAGGATTTTTTGCTAGGTACCGCCTTTCGCGAGGTTTAATTTAATATCGAAATTTGCACTTTAAAAAGGTGGGAGGAAAATGAAAAAAAAATGCCTTTTTGAAACACCCTAATTATTATATATTAGGTATATACACTATTAACTATCAAGTCTCGAGGAAAGTAGGAAAGGCGGTCTGTTACCGACCACGGAATTCCGTATACTCGTAAGTGAGAAGGTCCACCGTGCCCTTCCTTAATTAGTGAATTTTCTGTCCATCATGATAATAAAAGTATAACCAGTAAACATGGGAAATCTGCAAAGAAGAAAGAAGAAATTCGACCATAAAACGAAGTGGCGATAACGAAGCTGCGAATTATTGTTCAAAAAATCGCTGTATCGAGTCTCGGCCGGCCTGTCTCCGCAGTGGTCAGGTTGAGCGCCGCCAGTCGTTTCACGGGCTTCCATCAAATTGATAAGAAGAAGAAGAGGCGTAGGTAGGCCACGCATAGATACGGGCGCGTACGGGAGACGCGTTGTTGATGCTGGCGTGTCTTTTGATCTGCGAAATGATCGGTGAGTCGGGCCATCGGCAGCTGAGAAACATATGTTCCCCGATAATGAGCCCAATGTTTATACTGCCGAGAGCGACGTTACGAACCCGTGAGCGCACATCCTTCTCACCGACTCGAGCACTACGGTAGATTCCACTAAAAAAATGAAAATAAAAAACAATTCTAGAGCGCGCGCCCGGAACGCCGATGCTGGTAGCGCGGATAAAGAAAGTACACTTTTTGTTTACAATAACCCGGACTTGACACTCATACAGTCTGCGCGCGCAGCCTCGCGAGTTGGGCAATTCGGCTGCCCGGCGTTTCGTTTCGCGGAAGAGGGGATCAGGAACCGCTTTCGGCTACTTTCACCTAGTGAAACGGCCCTCCTTCCTCGTCGTCTCTCGTTGTTCTCTCGCGCGGCCTCCTATGGCCCTTATTTCTCTTTTTTTTTTTCATTCGGTCCCTCACTCTCTCCTCACACGGCTCTCGCCGCATCCAGTCCCGTTTCGGTGTGCCTCGTTCGCCGGCATCCAGCGCGGAATCTTACGGAATCCCGCGGCGAATTCTTCACGAAACGTCCCGACGCTCGACAAAATTACTCCTCGAAAACTAATGAGAAGCCCACGGCGCCCCCCAAAGTAACGGTCAAAAGACGCAAAACACGATCCTTTGGGTTTTTTTCTTTCGATTCTCTCGCTCCGAAAGTCGGCCTCGACCTACTTCGAGAAAAAAAAAAAATTACTTTCGAACTCACCCGGACGAAATAAATCCCTGATACGAGCGCTCCGAGCCAACAGGCGAAAGGAGAGAAACAGGATCGGCGAGTCCCACACAAGGGATCCGCAAGGATCATCCAGCAAGGATCGAGACCTGAGAGTGTTTTTTTTTGCACGAACATAGAAGATGGAAAGTGGAGCAAGCCGGCACGGGTGGACATTTTTTTCGGGGCAGCCCACGGGGATGTTCCAATCTCGTCGGCTGCGCATACTCGAACGCGGAAGCCGCGCTCGTCGGGCTCGGGAATTTCTGCAGGACGAGCCGGTGCAGGCGTATCGCACCGACGTCGGCTACGTCGCTTTTTGGCGAACCTCGCGGAGGCGGTCGCTGGAGGGAAACGGCGGAAGAGGGTAGAAAACTGGAGGGGCATATCCGCGTCGAGTGGGAGACCGAGAGGCGGGTACGCGCGTTCCGACTCTGCTTAGGCTCTCGGTTGGGCCGTCCAACGCGGGAGAGCTCTCCTTCGGAGCTGCCGCGCGGACACGCCAGTGTCTCCTCGAACGCGGCACGTTCGACGTCGTTCGACGATCGCTCGTTGTGAAGCACGAGTTGTGCTTAAATAATAATAATAATAATAACAATAAAAAAAATAAAATAATAATACATTAATTAAATTGATCGCTTTACCTATCGAAGATACGAGGACCTAGCGTGCTGGAAACTCGCCACGGATTAATCTTCGTATCGGGCAAAATCCTCGTCAGAGTTGAACAACAAAAAATTAATCTATTAGCAGTCGCGGTATATACGTGTCAATCTACGGATCCGTTCTCATTGGCTCGCGTGAATCCAGTCGTCCAGTTGACTGTTCAGAGCTTCCGAGTTTGTTGTTTAAAATAATAATAATAATAATAATAAAAACTCGCACTCCTTTTGTCCAGCGAACGAGGGATCAGGAGCGAGTGGTTGCTTCCCGAGTGTTTCCTAAATTACCGTGTTTGTGACATGGTGTCGACGATCTGTTCGATCCTACCGATCGACACACTCGATCGTGATAATTCTCGATAATCCCGCGCGCGGTCCTCGTGGAATGATCCGCGGAGTGAGCGCAGACTCTTGCAAGGATAGAACGCCACCGCGTCACGTTTCGCTTCCTCCCCTTACGTCCCTCGGTTTCCGTTGCCGAGGAAAGGCGCGGTGCGAACCTTCCAGGTGACCTCTGACGCGAAAGTGAAGAGTGATTCGACTCTCCGAGACTCTGCGCGGCTGTGATAGCGATAAACGATTTTTTATTTTTTTTATATACACATAATACCGATTTAAAAAAAAATTAAAACGTGCGGAAATTCGGCACCGCCATCGGTCGGCTGGAAATTAAATGCTCCAGTAAGCCTCCCCTCGTCCCCGCCCCGCTCCCCCCTCTCGGATACGAATGAGCTGCGCAATGGAGTACCAACAATTGGCCCCCGCGCCGGTACAAGTAGTGCTGCATCAAGCTCATCATCCCCAGCAGCAACCACCCCTGCAGTCTCAGGCGCAGCAGCAACAGCAGCAGCATCAGCCGCAGCCACAGGGACCGCCTCCTCCGCATCCTCACATAGTCCTGGCGCCGGCGCATCAAACCCAACCGCCGCCTCCGCCTCTTCCGTCACCTACCACACACGCGCATCAGGTGCATCCACCCTTGCCGCCTATACACGACGACAGCACGAGCTCCCGTTGGAGCCAGTACCAGCATATATGGAGGCAGCATCACGTTTACGTTAACGGTGAGAGAGCTGAAGAGCCGGAGAGCTGTATATCGGCGAGGGCCGCGTGACCCGTTTGTTTATTTTTTGGGATCGTCCAGCGATTGCGTAACACTTATGTACCATGGCGAGAAAAAAATATATATATGTAGGAATCGTTTCGTACGGTAATTTGACGAGTACGCAGTCGCCCGGGGATTGTCTAGACGCCCTCCAGTTCTCGTAGGTAACGCCCTGTCCGAGTACCGGAAGTCTCAGCATTCCCGCATTAATACATAGTATATTAAATATAACAAAATTTTGGCGAGAAAATATATTTTTTATTATATTTGTCCAGATACGTCCGTGGAACGTCTCGATATATCGCTGGCCCAACACCAGAAGCGCTGTACGTTTTTATGGACTTAGGCCATTGATATATTAATAATGTACTATTTTTCGTCAAAAGCATATTTAATGTATGAAAAATATATTTTCACGTATACTTCTTTCAATGGAGTATTGTACGTGTTCCTCGATTATTGTAGAACATTCTGGAAAACATTCTTATGTAATTTTTATTCTCGGTGAAGCCGAGCATAAAATGTTGCATATATTAATATGCAACATTGGTATAGACGATTTCAATACAGAAATCGTCGATGCGAGAGGAAAGGTTTTTCAATCGGGTACTTTGGAACGGGAGTCGGTCGAATGCTCTGCGCTCGCAAACGCCCACTTTGAACCTGTTGCCGAAGAGGACGCCCGTCTTAAAAAAATATAGCAAAAAATTGCCAGTCAGTCGTTTAATCCTTGCTCTCCGTACCGGCTAAATCCGGGAGGTCGCCAGAGTGGCTCGTTTGTCTCGCAATCACCGGGTAGAGGAGCGCGAGGGTGTGCGCGCTAGTGAATCGTTTTGCGGGGACAATGGGAGCCATTGGGTTCCATGGTACCGGCGATGACTGGGATCGACAATACGAAGGGATGGGCAACGGCTCGGTCTCTCGTCCCGGCCCGTCCCGTTGATCCGTGCGCATTGTTAACGCGCGTGTAGCGCCCGACCCGACCCAGGCTCGCCATCGCGGAAATAGAACACCTCCGGGATAAGAGTATAGCGCTTCTTTTTTTATTTTTTATTTCCGTAGTCGTAGTCGAAAATTCATCCGAAACGGAAAAGCTTCTTCCTGAATATAGAAAGTTATGTGGAAATGTTTTATTATTATTATTATTATTGTTATAATTATTTTTCAACTGGCTCTCGGACGTGTCCGGAACGAGATGGCCTTGCGTATCCGAGTTGACAAAGACGCATCGTGTGTTCCACTGACCGTAACCCGACCTTCTTCGAGGTTCCGAGTTACAATCCATCGGCCTAACGAGAAGCCGCAAAAATCGCGCTCGCTTAAGCACCGCCCTTCCAGAGCGCCACGCGTTCACTAATACTATTTCCTCACCGAGATGGACATCGGCAATGCGCATAAACACGTCATATGCCGTCCTTCCAATGGGTGCGAAATAAGAATAAGAAGAAATATAAAGGACTAGGAAAGAATTAACGGGAATAAAGAAAACAATTTAAAAGAAATAAAAGGTATAAAAAGGAAAAAATATTAAAAGAAAAAACCTCATATACTCGAGAGTACCAAGCCTGTCCGCACTCGGTCAAACGATGCAACGCAAACGAGCCTCTCGTCACTTCACCGCGCCTCTAGCTCGAGATCGTCCACCCACTCGTCCGTGCACCGCGAGAGACAGAGAAGCCAGCACTGTTCGCAAGTCCGACTCATTATTTATATATTCGTAATTTATAAAAGTCGCGGCCAGCGCTGATCGACGGCGCGTTTCCATTGAGAGGACGCTTGACAAGCGGATAGATTTTCTCTTAGCTCGAGCGGTCTTGCGGCTTCCTCGACGCGATTCCTTATACACGTTCGCGAGACACCCACACGTTAATACATTACCGACAAGACGATTACGCGGACCAGTCCTACCGTAGGTGCTCGGCATGATTTCTGATTTATCTTCGAAACGCTAGAAGTTCGAACAAACGAGTAACATAACTGTGGTTCGTTTATCGTCTGGCTTGATTGTTTCGTGCAAACCCTGGCGACAAACGAGACTTCCATCGAGCGTGTGCAGTGTTCTCGCGATTTATTGTAATTGACCTGTCCATCCCTGAGCGACATTCGTAAATTTTACCTACTCAACGAAAACAACTTCGACCGTTCGGCCAATTGTTTTTCGCGGTCGGTCGATCTGAACGAGACTCTCACGAGCAAAGTAGAATTTTAAGGTCCCGTGATAAAAGCATAGCGGTGAAAAATTCGCTGATCAATTCTTGATTCGCGACAGCGTCCGAGAAATCTCACGATTATAAACGGATTAGAGAGTGCAGAAAATATTCGGTTTATCGAAGAAATAAAGGCGACGCTCGGTTATCGGGCGACCCGACGACCCGTTTCACACACCAGGCCGATTCTTTGACCCGACGACGAACGCCTTCTCGCTCTCTCGTTCCATCGGGAAGAGTTTCCCGTATTCAGGTCTCAAGGTCGTTTCGGAACGTCCGGAACAACTGGTCGATCATATATGTATGTATATATATATATATATATATATATATATATATATATATATATATATATATATATATATATATTCTATTTTACCATCCTCCATGAATTTAAATTAGAGGTACGGCTACTTTAGCGGTTAATGAATTTCGTGACGTCCCGCGCATGCTTATCATGCGGCTGACTCTCTTGCCGTTGGCTTTTCTTATCGGCGTGGCGACGGTATAGCTACAGTCCCGTGGGGGTTACACGCGCCGTCGGGCCTGTCGACTCGGGGGGGTGAAGAAAAAAAATCGCAATTACATGGAAGTGCTTGTAACAAGGAGTTATTAACGAATTGACGATAAGTGACCCCGGGGCTCCCCGCACGAGACTTTCGATAGTCCGATATTCCGCACCTTTTTCACTTGCATATTTCACCTACATATTTATCAACGTTATTTTACATATGCTTTTCATTTATTCTGCATTCTTTATTTGAACGTTATTTACGAGACCTCGACGGAAGAACTGGCAGAGTATCATGCAGAATCTCTTCGCAGCTTTTTCCACGACCGAATTAGAAAAACTACTTTATCCACGTAGTCTGTGACGTCGTTACAACCGAACGAGACGGAACGGCTCGAGACCGAGCCGGAATACGGAAACTAGAGAGTACAAAAATGCTACGGCGGAGCGGTGTTGTATTAAAAAAAAAAGTAGACAAAAAAAAAACGAGCACGAGGAACTCCGGATTCCCAGAGAGCCGGGGGTACGAGCCGTTTTCACTTTCAACTCGAGCAGGCACGAAGCCACGAAGCTCAACGCCTCGGAGAGTGCATGCCCCACCGCGCAAGAGCCACAAGTTCCGAACGATTGCGGCGTACACCCGACACACGTGCACTTCGCGGCATCACAATCAGTGCATAGATTTCGCCTCGCTTTCCTTTATGCTTAATTGCGGAATAACTATAAATTAGTCGAGCACTACCGGGGAGGGGGGCGGCCGGTCGAGTGTGCCGAGCACGCGCATGCGCACCGCACGCGGTAGACCAGAACGCCGCGTTACTTCCTGACTGGGATCTCTGTGCGCGGTTTATCTTCGCGAACGATATTGTGGGTCAATGCGCCCGTTCGCGGCCTGACCTTTTGCAATAAATACACAATTGCGCGAGGGACGAGCCGGCGATTTAAATGAAGCATCGAGATCCCCGAAGCTCGCTCGTACCAGTGAATCCCAACTCGATACCACGGGGAACGACGTGTCCCTCGAGTAGAATTCAGCGCCTCACCTCGCCTATACACCCAGAAAAAAAATTATTTGCCGACCACCTTTTATTTGGTTGAAGTAAAATATTTATTTGACTCAAATAACTATTTACTTAATTTAAATACATATTTATATCAATCAGATAAATATTTTACTTAAAGCAAATAAACGGTGGCCGTGAAATAATTTTTTTTTTCTGGGTGTAGGGTTCCAAAAAAAGAAATGTATAATTTTTTTGTATATTCAAAAAATGATCATTCGTGTTGATCCCGTCCGAGAAACCCGAGGACTGCGCAGTAGATCGTGTCGCGTGAGAACCACTGCGCAGCCGAGGAAGACGAGGTGTCTGTTCCCAACTGGCTGGCGTGGGCCGTGATTACTTTCTCCGACGATCGTTTGCTCGGGCTGCCCGACTCCGCCACGCTCGGTCGGCGCACCTCCAGAGAGACCCGGAGAACTACGACCGAGAGTTCTCTTCCGGGTCTGAGAGGGAGAGAGCGCCGAGCCGCGGAGCGAGGAAGTGCCCCGCGCGAACCGGCGCTCAACCGATTTCGTTCGGCTAACGGACACAACGCTAAAACCAGCGAAGACCCTCCGACTATCCGAATCGACGAAAACGAATTATTGGTTAATAGGTTTTTTTTTAATGGTTTTTTTTTTACCCGCCGATAATATAAAACAACTCACTTTTACGGCTCGATCTTTTTCTCGTCGATAGCCGACTCGTTTCTCATACCGGAAGTGCTCCGGAGTTTTAGATTCTCCGTCTTTTAACAACTACTCGGCGGGCTGTTTTTTTTTCACACGGAATCTTTATTCCGTTGAAGTATGGCTCGGCCAAGCCACGCGTCATATGCAATCGAGCCTTCCTTCGCCGCCTCGGCAACCCCCATGGAAAACCGGTTGCGGCCTTTCGTACACCTTCCGCGAAGTTTCACCTCCGAGAATTTTTGCGACGCACCTTGTACCGAACCTCTCTTTTTCGATTGCCCGGAACCAACTCGAGGATTCGATAGGGGGGAGACAAAAAGTCGATACGAACGTTTATCTACGAGCTGCACATTATGGACCGAGCCTTCGTCGATTTACTTATTTCATTGATAAGAAAAAAAAAAAATGGGCAACTAAAATAGGAAACTAGTTCCGCGCGAGTAGCCGGCAAATCGACTGTCGATTCCTCTATTAAAAAATAAAAAATAGTCGCCAAGGACCCGACCTCGGTTGCCCCTCCGTATCGGTGTTTCCCTCCATAGTTCCAACAATTTTTTTTCACAATGGCTTCGGTCAGCGTAGTTTAAATGTTATCCTCCTCGGCACGAAGATACACAAACGATCCCATCGCTCGCTCGGTCACTTTCTCCGCAAGGTCCTTCCGCGTCGAACACCCGGCGACCAATCGTGTTCCCGGTTGCGGCTCCTTCCATCGGACTCCGGACGGTTTTTTTCTTTCTTTTTTCTTCGCGTGTATCCTGAAAGATTACGTTCGAGCATTATATTAATTATTATTCTTTTTTTTTTTAAATTCATTACACTGAGCAATGTAAGGCTAAAACGACTCTGTTAACTCGACAGTCATGAGAAAGGAAGGTGCGTGAGTCCCAGTTATTTTGGTAGTGAAAGCGAAAGTCACGTGAGTCATACTAGGAAGTGAGGCTCGCATTTTATCAATTACAGACAAGTTGTTGCTGCCGCGAGGATTATTCTTTTTTCTTGTTATTTTTTTTTTTTGCGTCTCGTAGCTTGAAGTCGAGGATTTATTGAAACAATCGCACGAAATTTCTCTTTCTCGATTCCTTGAAAATATTTCGCTATCCGAGAAACTCTCTCTCGAATCAACGACGATTAAAAGTTGGACCGGTTGAAAAAAAGCGGATGCCGAAATTCGATTGTTCAAACGTTTTTGGCCCTGGCGGCGAGAACGAGAGCGTGACGAACTTTCCGTATTCCTAATCTCGCACTCTCCTCCGATCGATACGCGTTAATTATTTATGTACCTTTTTTTCTCCTATTTCTTTATTTATTTTTTTAATAATACAGAGTCCGTTCACAATTGCGGACCGGCGCTCGCTCGATCGGCCGGACCTTAAGGATAATTGGCGACTCTTATCTAGCCCCATTTGCGAATCGAAAAGCGATAAACGCAATCGGCCGTAGGAACAATTATTGACAATTACGCAATTACTTTTGTACGCGCGGCCACCGTACGGTGCACCGGTTAAGGGGGAATAACAAGTGGGCCGTAGTCGTCAACGTGGATTTTATTGTTTTCGTTGAGCGCTTAACGGCACCCTCTTTAATTAAAGTCCCTTAATGAGAACGACAATTTAAAAAAAAAAACATTCGTCGCGCTTGTAAAGCTGCTCGTGAAAAGTACGGACGGACGGACAGACGAGCCGGTCGGAGATTCTTTTCCGTCAACGGTACATCTCCGTAGGCAGGGACTCGCTCAGTTTCCAACATTTCACGACCGACGTCCATTCGAGGCTTAGCCGACGATCGGTCATTCGAGCGCCGCTTCTCTAACGCCACTCAGTGGGTTACACTTTCTCGTGTAAGCCGAATGGCCGAAAAAACACGGGGCCACGTGTCGGCGAAAGGAGGCCATTCAAATGTCAGTCTCGTTACCGGTCTCGTTCCTTCCTTCCTCTTTCCCTCCCAGCATTGTCAGCTGTTGGAACGATGACTCTATCAACGAATTCCGCATCCGACGCGACAGCCGGAAGAGTGTTCCGGGTAGGCCATCTTAAGAAATTGTTCTCGCCGATCGACGTCGAAGGTCATCCAGTCCGCACGATAATTTACCTCCGGTGTACGTCGGTCAATTATTTGGAACACGGAAGAGCGTAGGATGAACGATGGGCGGGTCGGCTCTAAAACGCGAGATAATCGTTCGTCGAGACTGCAGACGGGGCGGGCGGAGGGGGAGAGAGGGGGGGGTGGGGAAGTACGAGGAGAAAGTGCGAAAAGCTCTTGGCCGCGCTGCTTCCGCGGTCGGGTGAGAGACGTTCGAAGGCATCCGGCCTTGACACGTATGAAAAGAATAAATATGACGGAACGCCTAGCCGCACCAGTGTAACAAGTACCCCAGCAGCGGTAGCTTCATGATGCGACATGTATTGGCGTGCCGGCAGCTGTTGGGAATTAATTTTAGATTACACAGCCAGTGGGCGCCTGACTAGGTCAACTCGGTAACATCGCAACGAGCCGCATTGTGTCGTGTCGATAGCGAGCGGTGTGCATACGCTTTTTTTTTTTTTTTTTTTTCTTTCGCACGCTTCTGCACTAATGTCAGAGACACCGTCTCCGTTTGTCGGCGTGAGCTCCTCCTTTATTTTGTTCATTATCCTCAATTTTTCGATCCGGTGCGACGGCGCTGGTGTGGCAACGTTCTTCGCGTCGGACGTTCGAGTTTCCTCCTCGGTTTCTTTCGGCCGGGGAAGGAGCCACGAGGAAGCGTTTTACGCGGAACGAAACGATTCGAGATAGCGTGAGCGCCGGGTCGTGCACACTTTCGTTTTTCCACGCTCTCCAACACCACCACTGCGAACCGCCTTACCCGTCGCGTCGTTTCAAGTAGGCTAATATCAAAGTTGTTTCGCGGTTTACACTCGACTGGGTTCCTGCTCGACGTAAGCCCCGCGAGATACTCGCTGCGAACCAAAAGAAACTTATCTCGGTGACGGACTTGGTTCTTTTTTTTTAATTGATTTATTTTTCATTTTCATTAAATCTCTCGCCAAATGTCACCCTGCACAGTAAAAAATAGTTTGTGTTTTTGACAACAACTTATTGTCCATAAACGTCTATAATTTTTTATTTGTTACTTTTCCGATCGCAACCATCCGATTCTAGTTTTACAAACAAAAGTACAAACTACATTTGTTAATGACACAGGAAATAAAAGGTCGAATTAAATTTGTATATTCAAGACAGAACGAACGAGTTCGTCACTTATTTAACAAAATTATTTTTGGATTGAATTATTTTTAAACTTCGTATTCCGATTTTGCGAATTTATTTTTTACCGTGTGACGCATGGAGTCAAAAAATGTCTCCCTTCGTTTTTATCTTTTGGTCTTTGACGTCATCGCTCTCTTCCACTCATTATCATTGCGAAACGAGCCTTATCGTAATTTTCATCGAGAGCCCAAACTAGCCGAGATGTTGGTCACGAGAGAGTTCCAATCAAAATTTCAAGTGAATTGCGCAAGTAGGTTTGACCCAACTGCCCATCTACCTGTAACCGTGCGAGGATGCATTTCCCGATTCGTTATTTATGAATTAAAGTTGTACCGAATTGGACAGAACTCCGCTGTGCGCGAAACAGCTAGATTACGCGGTGCACTTCCGCCCGGTGAAAACGAGACCGGCCTCACTTTCCCTGCCCGTCGGCCGGGCACATAATTTGCGGGAAGGCATTCACCGGATTGTGACATTTTTTTCCGGGTACCATCTTCCTCCGGGTGACATGGGAATCGTCGCTCCGTCGGCGACGGCGCGTGATAGTTTGTCTTCGTGTGCGTGACTTCGCCGACTACCGGTACCGCAGCGCGGTAATAGGAAACAACAAAACATAAAAAAAAAAAAAAAAAAAACAATGCACAAAAGAAAATAAAAAACAGGAATTCTCTTTTGTATGCGCATTCTGATGGACACAGGAAATTTGCCACTGGCAGCGAAATTTCTTGCGCACCGGGCTCGTCCTCGAAGCGGCCATTATTATCGGACTTTACGGAACGTCATAGCGGACGTAATTGTTAGATAACAGCGTCTTCGAGAGCAATCACAAGTACTGACCTGCAACAATGTGTCCGCGGCTTTCTATGAAAGTAGGCCAAGCTATAGCGCACGGCCGGCAGCGCCTCCCGCTGCCTTTCACGATCTTCGTGAAATAAATTCGGAGGACCGCGCTCGCCCGATCGATTTCGGCGTTCTCGGATCCGGAGAGACGCCCGATCGTACCCGGAATTATTATCGTACGGTAGATTCGGAGAGAAAGTCCGCCGAGGGGCGTGATGCTGCTCGGCGGTATTCGAGGCGGTGTAATATGTGAGTTAAGTGCCGACCGTAGCCGGTGCAAGCGGCCGCCAGCCTCTCTCGGCATTTAACTCGATCGAAATCAACATCGTGACTCGAGTTCCGCGTTTATTCAGGAAGCTGCCACAACCCGACGACTTAACGGCTCATTTAACTGCGTTCGTAACAGATTTGCCGGAAAGTAAACGGTTAACGAGTCGAACGTTCGATACCCGTGTGTTCCCTCGATCGGTATCGCAGATTATCCCTCTCGAACCGACGATCACTCATGCGGATTTTTTTTTTTTTTTTTTTTTTTTTCGAAAATTGTTGCGCGATAAGGTGGTCGTGTCGGCATTTTGTTTCGGTCACGGTTATACAGTCCCGGAGCCCGGAAGCGAACGGGGCAATTCTCCCCTTTGTCTCTCTGTCTCTCTATGCTCGTGTTGCTCGTTCGCAGCGCGAGTCGCGAGGGGAAAGTGGCTCGAGCAACTTTCACTAGCAACTAGTAAGTTGTTCGCCGAGTTCCGTGCTGCGCTGAGCTCTCTCCCCCCTCCGCGTGCTCTCACACACACGCGCGCGCCCGGGGTATCCTTCGGCGCGAAAAATCTTCCCGTTGACTGTCGACGAAGCTGTAAACAGAAATACCGTATGTTCCTCGATTCGCGTCACTTCCGGTTTGAAAATTTCATTTTCCGACCGAAAGTAACGTTTTCCCGCATACCGTCACTTCCGGTCGGAAAATGAAACCGGAAGTAACGTATCGCCGGTGTGACGTCACTTCCGCTCGGAAACTGCGATTTTCAAATCGATGGTGGCTGCGCAACGCGATTTATCGAATTTTTCTCCGTCGCGTAACTTCCGGTTCGAAAAGTGAGATTTTCAAACCGGAAGTCGATTTACAGAGAATTCATTTTTATTTTTCTGTGGAATTATTTTGAACGCAGCTATTGGAAGAAACGTGTGGATTGAGGAACACAGGAAAGTGGGCTGTCTGGAAGGATTAAACTCCTTTCGGCCAACGGGACATTCACTTTCTACGGTGTGTCTCGAGCGAACGGGAGGTATGGAGACGGAGAGGATGGTTCATCGCGTGCCCCAGGACAAAGAACTCTGAAAAAAGCCGCGTGCCACAAAATCCGCACGAGCGATAGAAACGATACGATAAGTCGTAAACGATAAACCTGACTTAAAATCGTACCGGATTGCTCCGATGGGATTAAACGGGCTCCCTTCATCGGACTGTATCTCGAACGGATATCGCGTATGCAAAGAGCGTTTGATGCACTCGCGGTCGAAACCTGCTCAACTGGGGCTATCTCGTTAGTAGGTCAACGTCGGGTAACCAGCCGATCGGGTACGACAACTCGGTTGTTTATTCAAATACGAGCTCACTATCGTGCCGCGAACTCACCGCCGTCGGTGTACACGAACTTCGATAGTTCGATACTCACAGAGCGACAGATCTAAGCTATCATCAAGGATACTCTTTGCGACCGATTGTCAGGATAATTATATATCGTTTATTTCCGGCCCTCAATAAAAATGACGATGCGCGAAGACAATCGTCGGTAGGCGAGCTGGAAATACACGACACGAGCCCGCCTCACCACCGTCGGCCCCGAGCTCGGTTGGCAACTAAAAACTGTAAACCATTTTTCGTTTCCAAAGGTCCTAAACTCTTCTAAGGAAGATCGAATTATCATGCCAACTGTTGGACGAACACCCTAAACATTTTTTCATCAGCCAAAAATTTCGAACACCCTTCGATACAGAGAAAATCGATTGCAGTTTTTGTTACCGACTGAGTAAACTTTTTGACTTTTCTTTTTCTCTTCGACAGTGAGTTGGGACGTGTTCGATTCGTCGTAGAGGTCGGATATTCTCATGAGCGCCGAGAGTAGCGAGAGAGAAGTGGAATAGTAGAGGTGCTCGACGCAGACGTTCTCGTTGAACCGTGACGGTTCTATCAAGGATACGCCGTATGAGATTACATCGCATGCTTGGTACGATCGCGGACGGCGGGAACGAAAGTGAATCTCTTGAATCGACTCAAGAATCGATCTCCCCGGGTTTATTCTCTCGGTCCAAGCTTCCACGGCTCCGGTGTGACGCTACTCCTCTCCGCGCCTCTCTCCGCCCTCCCCTCCCACTCTCCCCGGCCGTCTCGTATTTCAGCAATTTTTCACGACCACTCTCGGACCGACCGGACCGCTCGATCGAGCTGGAGAGCCAAGGTAGATCCGAGATAATAAGACACAGGCCAGAAAGGCCAAGAGAGCTCGATGATTCGAGCACAACCCGAGAGCACCGTCGACGAATAAACCCGCGCGATCCCGTTTGTTTGGAGATAGTTTCCTGTGGCCTTGGACTCTCTCGGGAGTCTATTTTTGCTAGCCGGCATCTCTCTCCCTCGCCGCGGCACGCCGAATTTTCGATACGAGGCCCGGCAACGAAGCCCGGAATTGGCCTCGTGCAACGGATGGATTGTCTATCGGGCCGACGATGTACCATCTCGACAACTCACCGAATGCTCTTCTCGATAATCTGCCAAAAACCATTTATCCTACGAGATAAGCGATATTTTTCGTGAATTCATCGTGGCTCCGCACGATAACGGCACGTGTCGAACAATGACTCGCGAAAGAAAAATGGCGCGTGCGATAAAAGGCTGTTTCTCGCTGAGACGAGAAAACGAGAGGGACGCGACGAGTTCTGAACGGTCAATCGCTAAACAACCGAACAACGGCGGAGCGTAACTTCGGTTGAAGGTCGAAGCGAGTAAATAACACGCCGTTGGGAAGCGACGTCGCGGTTCGCCGGCCGTACAGCAACAGGTCAGCCTGAAGATGCTTCGACAAAGTCCGAAAGAGGTCGAACTCGATGGAAGCTGGACGGGTTGCCAGAGTGGGACATCTTCTTAACAGCCGGACTTCTTAAAGTAGGCAGCGATACCAGTTTTACCCCAAACGACGCCGTTAAGGATATTTGGGCGAAAAGGCGTTTCTGTCCGATCGCTATAAAACCTTGCTACTTTGCACACAATGGCGGTTTTACGCACGCGAACCGCGCGGAAAATTCGCTACTTCCGCCTATTTCGCGTGCGTAAAACCACCATTTTCGCACCTTGTGATGGAAAATTTCGTACATCCCTCGTGCGAAACACTTTTTCTAACTCGTGTGATTACAGCACTCGTTAGAAAAACGTTTTTCGCCCTCGTCGAGTAATGCACTATTTCGCCTTCGTGGAGTAATGTACTATTGTTTTTTTTCCGTCCAACTCGGAGAGGGGGGGGGGGGGGGGGGGGGTGCGAGATAGGCAACCAGCCCCGGGGCCGATTGGCGCTCGTCGACGATATAATTTCACTTCGCCTAGTCATTCAAGCCCCACCTTGGTGCTGCAGCGGCGGTCTAGCCGCGCGGACGTTCCATTCAATTGTTGCAGCCGCGCAACTGGAAATTCAAGGACGCTTCACGACACAATGCGCGCCGCGGCGTTTACCTACGTATATACGGGGGAAGCGTGTCGAGTACTACGCCCGCGGTCTTGTTCCACGCTGACGATAATGGTGAATGCGATGACTAACGCCAATCACGTGGTTCCGACAGACGCCCAGGGCCTAGATCGCAATAAACACTGCACCGTATAATACTACACACCTCCGATAACAAAACTGTATTACTATTAACTACTCGATCGAGTTTACGTATTTCCTTATTCGTTTTGGCTCGCGACTCCCATTCACAATAAAATAAATAAAATAAATAAAACGAATAAAATAAATAAAATAAAAGAATAAATAAAATAGATTAAATAAATAAAATACCATCAGGGATGCCAGAAATCGTTTCCTTCGTACTGGATTGTTCGAAACAAACGAAACATTCTCTTGTCCGTTTCCAAGAATTTATTACCGAATAGCCGGCTACTGGAATCCCTTGTTGCCATACGAGTTTGCGGACAAAACGACACGTCGAATAAGGATATTTCCAGAGAATTAGAATCCAAGTAGCGTCCAACTAGCGTGTGCACCGGCGGCCACTATTCATCCCCGTAACGATGGTCGTTACCTCGATCATCATCATCATCATCATCGTAGTCGTCGTAGCGTGTTATTTTCATTCGATCTCCGGGTACATCGTGGCGTGACAAGCATGCTCTCGTGGCCTTGACAGTCGACCCGGCCGTTCTCCTACGTCCAACTGGCCAGGCGATTGTCGAGATACCGACAAGTTTCCCGTTGAATTAAACTCGGTAGCTGGCTACCGTGGAATCTCTCCTATGCTGCTGCACGGTGTTAAAGTATTTTTTTTATCCGCAAAAAAAAAAAACAGTTTTTTATTTTCGTTCCCATTCAAGTTTTACGTTGTGTTCAGTATAATATTGCTTGAGGAAAAAAAAAAACTGTGCTTACGGCATGAATCGATAATACGTTGTCGACTTCCTCGTGTTACAGGGAAACAAGGCAAAGATGGACCCGAGGAGAAGAAGGACGCCGACGGAGAACTCTGGGGCAACGTGGAAGCGCAGGCCGCCTTCCTCGGGCCAAACCTATGGGACAAGACTCTTCCCTACGATGCCGACCTGAAGGTATTGAATCATGTATGTACACAGTCGCGAGACGGTAAGCAGCGTTAAAGCCGATGATATTTTTTTTCTTTCATTTACTTGCTAACAAAAAAACAACGACGAATTTAAAATCCAAATGCAGTCCGATGTGAGGACAGTGTTTTTTCTAATTTTTTTTTTTTTTCATCGAGGCCGAAATTCGTTAGGCTGTGTGCTTTTCGGTTGCTATCCGATACCCGACTAACAATCAGTAACTCATCTTCTCACACGTCAATCGATCAATTAATAAAGTTGGCTCGCGTGTGCGTGTGTGTGTGTGTGTGGGTTTTCCGTGTAGAATAGTAGCGAGATTGCGAAAGAGTCTGCGAATAGGACATAAACTTGCCGAGTCGAGGCAAAAACGGGAAACTGGATACAGTCGCGGTTATCGCGGATCTGCCTACAGATATACGGTAGCTGTACCAGTTGTAATAATCGAAGTAGTGGACGGCTTCGACTTTCACCCTCGTCGTGGCTGGCCAATTCGTTTTTATTTTCAATTATTTTCGATATTCGTCGCAGCAGCCAAGGTGTGTCACAGCGCGAGTTTCCGTCAGCATTTTATCATTCCCCCGTAGATTGCGGTACGAATGATATATTTGTTTCTCAATAACATACACTTCATTGATTTACATATTTCGGGTCCTTTGATAATCTAAAAGACGTGCAATCTTCAATACCGCGAGGGCTTTCACGGGCGCCCGTGAAAAAAAAGTTTGCCGCAGTTTTCTTTACCGACCGCGGTATCTGCTCTCGAACAGCAATCCGCACACTCTTGCCGAACGCAACTTGCAAATAATATTTCGCCGTGATTCTCCTTATGCGCGAGTAAAATCTATTTGACGCCGTGAAAGTTATAGTCTCGGTGTGCAGCCTAGACTCGGTTTACCATCACTCTCGGAGGACCTTGACAACTTATCCCTGAACATTTCTTGTTTCATACAGTGTGCCGCCTGTAGAGTTCTCGTTGATCATTCTCCGGCGAGTGTCTTCCGCGTGGCAAGATTCGGTTGCCGTCAAATAATCGACGAGAGCCCAGGAGAAATGGTACACTGAGAGAGAAAAATCGATTGCGTCAACGAAATCAGCGCTTACGGGTGGCGAAACAAATTTTTGGTTCATCGGACAAAATAATTTTCGTAGCAAGTAGAGAAACATTTGATTCGACGGCCTGTTAGTTCGATCAACGATCCTTTCGATCAGCCAAACATTCGTTTCGCCACCCGTAAGCGCACATTTTGTTGACTCAATTGATTTTTTTTTCTCTGTGTATATTACGCTACAGGGGAGGGAAGTGCGTGATTTTTAGCCGAGTGTGAAGTTCGCCACGCTTCGCTCGGGCAGGAAGTACGCGAGGCGAAACCCGCCCCCTCCCTCATAGCGTACGAAACTTATTTCCAAGTTCGTTAAAGTAACCACATTTCTTGCGTCGCAAAATCATCGTTCGCCAATGACCATTACTCCCTCGGGAATAATAAGTCCTATTAGTCCCTAGGGCGTAATGGAACAGTACTGTGCATGCGCACAGGTTTATAATGATCATCGATCAATAATGAGCGATTTTCCGCCCGTGTTGCACGCAAGGAATGTGGTATTGTAGCGAGGTCAGGCAAAATAGTATATTACGTTAAAAGGGAGGAAAGTGCAAGGTTTTCACCGAGTGTGAACTTTGCTGCCTGAGCGAAGCGATTCGAAAACGCACTCCCGCCCATGTAGGACACGATACCTTTTTTTTTGTAACTCATGCATGAAAAGTGCTGCTTTATGTGGGGACCGGGCGCGACATAAAGTGGTGTTTTTCAAGAAGGCGTTACATAAACACTATGCGCATGCGCACAGTATTTACGTTCGCATGCGCACGCTGTCTGTTTATCCTTTATCGTCGCGTACGGCCAGCAACATAACCTGGCATCTTTCATGCATTCGTCACAAAAAGTAGTATGCGATACTTGTACGTAAAAGCGGACTCCCGACGGCGGTTGTGAAGTGGCCTCACTCGCCTTCCCTCGCGCTACAACAGCACTCAGCCTCGCCTCGTGCCGTTGTAGCGCTCGATCGGGCTCGTGCAGCCACTTCCCAACCTTCGCCGAAAGTCCGCTTTTACGCACTAGTATCGCAAAGTACTATTCCGACTTTATAAAAATAACCACAATTCTTGCGTCGCCAACTTATCATTCGCCAATGACCGTTACTCCTCCGGGAGTAATAGGGCTCCAGAGGGCGTAATGAGCCCTATTCTTCTTCTTCTTCTTCTCGATGTGTATCGGAACCCAAGCACCACACTCAGTGTCCGATACTGGCCACAGGTACGGAACCGCGCCGGCCAATACTTTTAATAGTTTTTTTATGTTCGAGACTGGTGAAACCACTTTTCAGCGTGTACAGTCTTCGTCTCTTTTCATAAAGAGTCATCCGGTGACAGGTTGAGAATATCTTTCACACATGGCGTTTTCCAGGCGCCATCCAGATCGTCCTCTCTCCATCTTCCAGGCGCAAACGATCGTCTTCCAGGCGATCGTTCGTAAAGAACGGGATTTCATTCATTAGTTGAAACTGATTGATTAGTTAAGAAGTAGAAGACCAGGAGGGACCTACAATTTTACGTGGAATCCGAACCACGAAAATGAGCCCTATTACTCGCTAGGAAGTGATGAAATGAAGTAATGAATGTTGATCGTGATCATTAGTCAATAATAGGCGATTTTCCGCCTACATTGCACGCAAGGAATGTGGTTATTCTAGCGAAATCGGGGAAAACGAAAATTTTATCCGGACGCATTGTTTAACGCACGAATTATCTTTAATTTCGAGCAGTACGTGGACCTGGATGAGTTCCTGTCCGAGAATGGTATACCCGTGGACGGTGTCGCGAGCAGCGGTCAGGGTACGATGCCGGCGAGCCAGTTGCACAAGATAAACAGCAGCGAGGCGACGAGTCACCAAGGACCGGCGGGTCTCCACCTCGAGCCAGTCACAAAGCGCGAGAGATCACCATCGCCAAGCGAATGTTGCTCACCCGACACCCTCAATCCACCATCGCCGGCCGACTCGAGTGAGTACACCCATAAGCGAAGTAACCAACCCCCCCTCGCAAAGCGCATCCTCATGCAGACACTGATGGGATCGATGAGCTCAAGTTGATCAGTGCCAGGCTCGATACAACTGAAGATTTAAAAAAAAAATAGTTATACAAGTAGTATTGTACCGTTATCGTGACCTTGGTAAATTTATGCCGAGCCGATGTGCAGGACAATTAGACTAACTGTGGATCTCCGTATGTCGATTTCCCTTCCGGCGAGCAACAGATTCCGTGGACTCGTCCCGTATACAGTATGGCTTGTCTCTTGTAGCGCTCTCGATGGCATCATCGGGACGAGACTTCGATCCAAGAACCCGGGCCTTCTCCGACGAGGAGCTCAAACCCCAGCCGATGATAAAGAAGTCACGAAAACAGGTGAGAACTCTCTTCCTTGAGTATCGAGTTTGCAATGTAGAAGAAAAAAAAAATATATACAATATCAACGATCAATAAGTGAATAGATAAAAGTCGAGACTTATTCTCTAATATACCGAATCGATATTATATTTCGTTCATAACAGTTTGTTCCGGATGACTTGAAGGACGACAAATACTGGGCGCGTCGCAGGAAGAACAACATGGCTGCAAAGAGGTCGCGAGACGCTCGTCGAATGAAGGAGAATCAGATAGCGCTGAGGGCTGGATTTCTCGAAAAAGAGGTGAGCAGCAGTAACTGTCGTATTACTGAATTTTGTTTAACTATTGTTTGTCATTTGTTTCTCTTATCTTATTCGGTATCAGTTTTCACAAACGAGTATGGCTTATATGTGTTTTTTTCATTCTGTTTGGGGCAATGCAGAACATGGGCCTCCGGCAGGAGCTCGATCGGTTAAAGAACGAGAACATGCTGCTGCGAGACAAGCTTAGCAAGTACACGGACGTTTAACCGACGGCCCGACCGAGTGGACGTTCCGTCGATAGACATTGCGCGGTTCGTACACGTCGAGGCGACCGAATGAGAGAACGAGAGAAAAAAGAGGCGACCGAGGCGGGGGAGCAAGAGGCGAGAAGTTGAGGTATCAACGAGACTCGGTTGCTTGTTTGAAACAAGTCGATCATCGACTCCCCGACCGATAAAGGAAGCATCATCAAAAAATGCCCAATCTCAAAATATCCCTCGTACCAATTTCTCATCCACCTCCCTCCCCCGCTGACTCGCCTCCGGAGCTCGCCTCACTTGTACATAGTTATATGTATAGTTAGATTATGTATAAAAAAAAAACAAAACAAAAAAAGAGCAAGTATATTGTATGTACACGTAATATCGATATCATAGTGTATTATAGTACAGAAGAAGTACTAGACGCCTGCGGAAACATGATGGATTTATCAAAATGGGCAGAAGGATAAAAAAAAATGTTAAGGGGAGAAAGTTCGCTTTTTGCGGCCAATTTGTTTTGATCTTATAAAAAAAAAACACACACACACAGCGCGTGTATCGATTTTAGATTTGTACAAAGAAAGTATGCTAATTTGCAAACAGTGGTGAGGAAATCCGACGTTTTCTGCGCACTAACAGGGCGCCAGTAAAATCGGCAGCTAGCGCCTAAATCGTCTAGCCCCCTCTCCCCTCGAAAAAATGTTAATATTCGTAGCGTATCCACGTTGGTGATGGTTACACAGTGATTCTAGTTCTTTTTAAGATATAGATCGAGTATATATACGTTCGTTTTCTTTTCTTTTCTTACCATTTTTTTTTAGTTGCTTAATCGAGTAGTCGAGACTCGGCGATAAGAAAAAAAAAGCCACTCGAAGAGTGTGCGCGGAAAGCGTCGTGGCTACTCGCGTATGAAATATATATATATATACAATATATATAACAAAACAGAGAAATACTATATGAATAAATAAATGAATAACGAGTTGTAACGAGAATCCTTGATGAGATACGAAGGTGCGCATCTCCTCGGTTTTTCGAGTAATGTCGCTGCTACAGAGTACTAGCCTTGTCTTTTTAAGTTTTTAGATGTTTATTTTGTGTTCGACCAAGGAAAAAAAAGGAAAAAAAAACACCCGAGTGACAGAGTATATAATGTAAAACAAAACAAATATATGTACGAGCCCGTCCTCGACAAGTGCGCCCGTTCTTTGGCACGGTTTTCTTTCCGCATATAATCTACATACTTTTTATCATGGCAAAAGTAAAGAAAACGATTTCACACGAGCCGTATATCTTTCATTTCGTATATTCATAATAACACCATTTTATAATCGATTTAGTATCCTCGTTGCCACGGTTGTTGAAAATATATTTCGAAAGAAGATTTTATTCTTCGCTTAAAATCCGGCCTAATTTACTGATAAATAAAAGCTTGTAAATCGATCTCCCGAACGAGGAGAGAAATAGGGCCCGTGTGTAATCGCTCTTACGCTACTTGCTCAATTGACCTAGCGAGACTTTGTATTTTTAAACGATTTTATTGAAATAATTAATGCGCGACGGAACTCATGCGTTATTAATGATTCCAAAGGATTGTGTGTATTGCCGCCGGCTTAGCTCGAATTTATTAAAGTCGAGAGAGAAAGAGAAAGAAAGAAAGAACGAAAATGAACAGAAAAGAAAAATTGTTGTCAAAGCCATGAGGAGAATAAATCATCCGATCCATAAATGTTAAATGATAAAAAGCTGCACGTGAGCTGCGGCCACTGAGTAAGAACGACTACCAACACAAAAACCTATTGTATCACATTTCGAAAGTATATGTATTTGTTATTGTTTTAATTGAACCCTGGTTGTCCATTTATTATCCGACGATATTCAGTAGTAAAAGAAATTATCGCCGATTCCTGTATTATCGACTAGAGGACATGAAGAAGATTCAGCGAGTGAAGAGTGGAGAGGATGTATTAAGTCTGAGTCCGTCTGGCGTGGCACTCGATGTATAGAAAACGGTAGCCCGTGACGACTTTATTTCCAGTCGCCGCTCAGGCTTCGCGAAAGCTTGTTAAACGGACGGAGCAAAACAAGAAGAGTTTGTGCGGTACATGAGTTTGTGCTCGATCCAGCGACGATACGGTTTAGAAGAATCAATTTTTGTAGAAAATTGAAGAGAAAAAAAATGAAAGTCATTGCGGTGATTGGCCTATTGATAATATTCTACGCACTGTACGCGCTGTATCCTCGGCAGAAGGTAATTATAGAACTTCCGGAAATATGGTGGGGCCCCGGAAGCAACGAGAGCGCAGACCTTACCATCAGGCCATTCAAAATATCCTTTTCCGACAAGGTACATACGCTTTATTAACAATATACCATTCAAATTTAACGGACACTTGATAACTTAATAGCACGGTCAACCATTTTTTTAAATGTTTAAGGCTGTGGAAGATCTCAAGATGCGTTTAAAAAATGCAAGAGCACTGCCAGCAGCGTTGGAGGGAAGCGGCTGGACTTACGGTGTAGACGGTAGCTTCTTGAAGACGATTCTAAATTACTGGCTGAATGATTACAAATTCAAGGAACGCGAGACACATATGAATCGTTATCCTCAGTTCGTCACGAATATCCAAGGTCGGTCTAGCTTCGAATCTCGATTATACAAGTAAACGAAATTATTTTTCAAAAAATATTTTCCAGGCTTGGATATTCACTACGTCCATGCGAGAGCAGAACAATCCGCGGTCGCTGGCAAACGGATTTTACCGCTTCTGATTCAGCACGGCTGGCCAGGATCGATCGCCGAGTTCCATAAAATTCTACCGATGCTGATTACCCCTCGTGCCGAGCACGACTTTGTCTTCGAGGTGATCGCCCCGTCACTTCCGGGCTTTGGATTCTCCAGCCCGGCAATAAAACCGGGTCTCGGCTGTCCTCAGGCAGCCGTGGTCTTGAAGAATCTCATGCTGAGACTCGGATTCGAAAAATTCTACACCCAGGGCGGTGACCTTGGAGCCATAACTACCGCCAACCTCGCTGCACTTTTTCCTCGACAGTGAGATACACGAACAAAATTGAAGCGCTACGAAATATACTCGGCCGGTAACAAAAACTGTAATTCGATAAAAATTATTTTTTTTATTGATAACATTTTCCGTTACTGACCGAGCCCGAGCCCGGCGAGAGGAACGGGTTTCACATCGCTTTAACAAATTTCCTTCCATGCGTAACCATTCCGTGACTGTTTCCGCTAATCGACCAATGCATCCTTCGCAGCGTCTTGGGTATGCACTCCAACATGTGCACTGCATCGAACATGAAGAACACCGTGAAAACTATACTCTACAGTATTGCACCGTCCATCTTCCTCGACGAAGAGGATCATCGCCTGATGTATCCTTTGACGGAACGTTACCTTCGTCTCGTCGAGGAGAGTGGATACTTTCACATTCAGGCCACGAAACCGGATACCGTGGGTACGCCACACACAGCATTGTCGGCCGCTTGAACAAAAAAAAAATTGTTATTCGTCGCATCGTCTCATGGATTGCGAAAACGTGAAACCGTCGGAGCGTTGAGACATGAACAAGAATAATCATAATCTTTTCAGGAGTCGGGCCGAGTGATTCGCCAGCTGCACTTGCGGCTTACATTCTCGAAAAGTTCTCCACGGGGACCAACGCGTCCAGCAGGTTCAAGCCCGATGGCGATTTGTTAGTTAAATTCTCGATAGACGAACTCATCGACAACTTGATGATGTACTGGATACCAAACAGCATGACAACGGCCATGAGAATTTATTCCGAGACATTCAATCGACGTACCTACAGCCTGGGACTAGACTCGTGAGTTGGTCAAACATTCGTTGCCGTCGATAATAGTACATTTCGATACGAGTGCGAAAAAACTTTTTCTGACGAGTGTTGCAATCACACGAGTTCAGAAAACGTTTTTCGCACGAGTATCGAACAAAATTTTATTTCACAAGGTGTGAAAATGGGGGTTTTCGCGAAGCGTGCGAAAAAACCGCTATTTTTCCACTGATTTACACAAAGTACTAATTTGCCGATTCATGTTGACGTCTCTTTTGAAAGCAGACTGCCAGTCACAGTGCCGAGTGCGTGCGCGCAGTTTCCACACGAGATTTCATACCAGCCAGCGAGTTTTTTGCGAGAACGTTACACGAATCTGGTACGGGCTACCAGGATGCCACGAGGCGGTCACTTCGCCGCGATGGAAGAGCCCGAATTATTGGCGGACGATATTTGGAATTCCGTTGCGGAAATGGAGCGATTTAGGAAGACGACGAAAAGTCACGGAGACGCCAATGAACTTTGAAACAATTACAAAGCGTCAATTAAAGCGACAGAGACGCTTCCCAGAAAGAAAAACGTGCCGTGCGTTCGTCACGCCGTGCCGGCACAATGACGTCAAGTACGTCCGTATGTGACGATATTGTGACGGCACGGCGTTTTGTACCAAAACCTGCTTGCACAGTTCCAGCTCACTGTGGAGCTTCACGTCACGATGCTGGAGGTCCACGCCAAGCTGGAACTGTGCAAGCAGCTTTTGGTATAAAAATGACGTGTCGTCACAATATCGTCACATGCGAACGTACATGTCCTGCATTGTGCCGGGACGACGTACGTTCCCGTGCTAGCACCGAGTAGATCCCGTGCCGTCACAGGTCTAATTGGCGTTGAGTGCTTATCGTATCGGGTGTCAGTTCCACAAACGGCTGCATAGCGATATTGATCAAGTATTAAAAAAAAAAAAATTATTTCTCCATCAGGTCGAATGTCAAAGATTTTTGTTGTTGTTGATAATAAATCGATGAATACAAACCTCTGTGTGACATATATATACACAAACAGCAGATACAGAGCAATTTATCACATGGGAGTATCGGTAAGTATACCGATTTAGCTATAAGCCGAGAGCACGGTTGCGCAACCGGGAGTGTCAGCTCTTATCTGAAGCACGACCATGACTCGGCATTACCAAAGTAGTTCCATTATTACGAACTGCGAAATTATCCTGAGATTATACAATAATAAGTTTATTTATTTGCTCATTCACATATTCGGTCGGTTAAAAATTATACGTCGGTTGGGCGGAAATCCCATCGAAGACCCTCAGAAATAAGATGCCTCTCTCGTGTACAAAGTACATTGGTCCTACGCGAGATGCACGAAGTAAATCGGAGTCTCGCAAGATAATACGGAAATACTCGTACCGATATAGCTGTTTCTTTTTTTTTTTGCCTTGAGGATGGTAATTACCATTTATCAATGACGGAGATACCATGACTCTTTCGACGAGCCTGCGCACACAGCGCCAGAGGTCCCCTTGGGATGTCGTCGAGACTTTAGACTCAGTTCGAGTTTGCTCGTCGAGCGAGAAGCGCAATAAGATGCTCAAAGTAGCCGGGCTTGTCTTCATTCTCGGAGTTGGAGCGGTATACCTGTTCGAGTAAGTACATACGACTAACGTAGAACGAGCCATCGATCGACTCATTAATTCCTGCGTAAATTATTAACAATTGCGGTATAATCTTCCAAATAATACAGTTACATCACTAATACCGATGTTGAGGTACCGCAATTACCCGACACCCATTGGGGTCCGTCGAGCGCGAAGAAGAACGACGAGAGTGTGAGACCTTTCGTAATCAACGTGCCCAAAGAGGTAAGAGAACACGATCGAATCGCATACCGATAAATTGCACACTCTTCGTTATCGACGCGTCGAGTGAGTCTCTGCAGTGAAACCATGCAAAGTAATTCGATGTCTTCGTAGACGATCGACGATTTGAAGAGTCATCTTGGACGGGGAAGAAAATTCGTGCCCCCTCTCGAGGAAGCCGCGTGGGAGTACGGCATATCCGGAAAATACATGGAAAGCGTTGTCGACTATTGGAAAAATAAATACGACTGGTACAAGCGCCAGGACTCGCTCAACAAGTATCCACAGTTTGTCACCAATATACAAGGTATGCGATTCATCGATCACGAAAAGATTCATTAAATCGTATCGGAAGCAACGCATGATATCGATGATCATTGCTATTATCATTATTAACGCCAACTTAACCAACGACTCGAAGGCCTGGACATCCATTTCTATCACGTTAAACCGAGCGAGAAGGATGCGCGCAAAGCAAAGGTCGTACCGCTGTTACTCGTGCACGGTTGGCCAGGATCGGTCGTCGAGTTTCAGAAGATAATACCAATGTTGACGACAGCTCGTCCGGACAGAGACTACGTGTTCGAGGTCATAGCGCCGTCCCTGCCGGGATACGGTTTCTCCCACCCGGCTGTTCGTCCGGGCCTCGGCCCGGCACAGGTAAACAATACCGCGATAGTTCGGTGAGGAACTGACATACCGACGGCCGGTAACCGAATGGGCTTAACTCCCGTGTTAAAAGTAATGCAATGTGAATGAGGGTTGCGCCCTTTTGATTCTTAACCGTCGTTTACACCAATGACACGGCTTTTGCTGTCGCAGATGAGTGTCGTAATGAAAAATCTCATGAGGAGACTCGGATTTGAAAAGTTTTACACGCAAGGAGGAGATTGGGGCAGCATAATCACTTCGATAATGGCGAGCATGTTTCCGGACAGGTTTGTTACATAAAAGCATCATTCGTATTCAATGTTATCATATGTAAATTCGTTGCCTGAACGATTTTTTTTTGTTCCATTAACGCCTGGTACGTTTTTTCAGGGTCATCGGAGGTCACTACAACATGTGCTTCGTAAACAATGCGAAATCGATGATTTACACGCTCATCTCGAGTTGGTACCCGTCTCTGATAGTCAGTCCCGAGCACAAATCCAGAGTCTACCCGCTGGGGCATCACTTCTCGTTTTTACTGCGCGAGACTGGCTACATGCATTTGCAAGCTACTAAACCCGACACTATCGGTAACGTAGAGCATTAATCAAACCTCGTTCGATCAATCGAGCTGTCATTCGATTTAGTTGCCGTTCATGCTTCAGGCAACGCTCTATCCGAGTCACCCGTCGCTCTGGCGACTTACATACTCGAAAAATTCAGTACTTGGACAAATCCGGAATACACCAAACGCGACGACGGTGGTTTGCTCGAAAAGTACACGATGGACGAGCTGTTGGACAACGTGATGATCTACTGGGTTACGAATTCGATAACAACGAGCATGAGACTCTACGCCGAGAGCTTCAATCATGAAAACATGGCCGCGAAGTGGGACGAGTAAGAATCCGTATATCAATTCGAGCGCACGAGCGTTCGAACGCAATTAATCTTTCTTTTTTTATGCCACCCAGTATGCCCGTCAAAGTTCCGACGGCGTGCGCAGCTTTCGCTCACGAGTTGGCCTATTCGCCGGAGAAACTTTTGAAATTCCGTTACAAGAACCTAACGCAATACAGTCATTTCGATCGCGGTGGGCACTTCGCGGCCTTCGAGGAACCGAAACTCCTTGCCGAGGACGTCTGGACGTTTGTGGGAAAGCTCGAGAACAAAGCCAAATAGAAATACGGTCGAGCCGAATCGACAGGTGGATACTTTATTGCACATTGTACGATCTATTGTTTTTTTATTTTTAATAAAGTCTATCATTGGCCCTGCCAAAGTTTTTTCCGGTTACAATCTGGCAACAATGTTATTCTCCAAGTAACGACAACTCGACGTGCAAAGCCGGCTTTGAGCTCGACTTTGACCCGCGAATAATCAAGTTTTTATTTTGTGATCGTATCGAGATGCTTTCATGAGAGAGCACTGATTAAAGCAGCGTGATCGCTCGACCGTCCAATTGCAGTAGCCCCATGTGGAGATAAATGACTGTTTGTTTTTCCACGGTGTGATCGATCGATTGGACAGTTTGTCGAACGTTGCACGTAACGCCAATACGATAAACGTCCCCACCCTCGTGAATCGAAACAACCCTCCTAATGGACTGAGAATTATCTTGCGTCCCCGATCTGTTGGAGGGTTGGTCCAAAGTGATGAGTCACGTACGGGAAGCCGACAAAAATAGAATGAGGAACGAACGTAAAGGGAAGAGATTTTGTTTTCATCTATACATGTATTTTTACTCTTCGACCTCCCGAGAAGGAACCTTGAGTGGTGATATTTTTTTTCAACTTTCTAGTCTCAGTTGTAAAATGCTGCGACTACAGGGACAATGCTCGAGAGAGGAAGAGCAAGCGAGGAGAGGAGGGGGGAGGGGGGAGGGGAGCGTTGGCGGAGAACACCAGTCTTGTGCGAGCCGCCGCGGAGTTAAGGTCGATCGTGTCGGGCACAGGCGAGAAAGCCGGCAATGGGAAGTGCCACGCGCGAATTTGCGGACTGAAAACAAAGCGCTCCTAACTGACACGTAGTCTCGGTAATAAAAATTCTATCGACCGGCTTTGGCAGTACAATTAATCTAATTCGTCGAGAACTCGTCTCGTCGAGATGTTCGACAAATATCATTCCGTTGCCATCGGCACCCAAATAACGGTCAATTATTCGAGGATCAATTTTTCCTTTCGTCGTTAGCGTCGATGCGACCAACGCTTGCGTGGCTCTTGCCCGAGTCGTGACTTCTTTTTTCATGCAAACGAAAAACGCGGTTCCATCAAATTTCGTGGCAGTTGGGTGAGATATGTCGATAGACAGAAACGGGAATGAAGATGAGGGACTCCACTATAATAACACACGCGGACGTGTACATCGGCGGGAATCCGAGCACGTCGAAGAACGAGAGGTAAATACAAAACAGACCGGGCATACAAAAAAATGTAATCTTTAGTTTTGTATTTTGGGAGACACATTGTTGCTAAAAGACGAGGGGGAACGATCTTTGCCACGCTTCTGTGTCAGCCAGGAAGATAATCGCGATGACGTCCGTCATCGCGGTGTCGTGTGTCACGTGAAAACACGAGCCGACTATAAATCAACACAATAGGAGAGCGATAGATAGATAGATAGAAGGATAGATAGAAGGTCATGATATCTAAGAATGGAGACGAAAAAAAAAACGCATGGCTTTTTTCTTCAAACCGATCGTCGATCATCGCTTTCTAACGACGATACGTCGATGACAAAGACGTCGGCGGGGGGACCGATTGGTTTTTTCGCACCATTTTTTATTTTTGTTATTTTAACCTCCCAACCGGTTTCGTATCGGCCTCGCTGATGATAGTCCCGAATAGCGTCGATCAACGAGTGTAACGAAAGTGTGGGAGGGCAATGGGTGGAGAAAAACAAACGTCATTGAGGCGGTAATAAATTCGGTAAACGAGGCTACGGAGAGTAAAACACAATTTAACACCGTTCCGGAAACTGAACAACGTCGAGATTTCTCACCTCTGGTCGGCCTTAAAAAGGCCTTCCATCGGAAGGTGACCCGAATCCTGCTCGAACGACAATGAAATTAACGATTTCTAAAATGTATACTCTGCGCTTTATATATATCTTCGAGATTGCATTATCGGCTACCGGATGGATTTTTACTTTCGTGCAAATGCCAAGGCACGGTTGCTCCATGTGTCGGGTATCGCAGACTGTTTACAGATTAACGATAAAGAATAAGGTGCCTCGGATAAGGTCACGTCGGCTGGGGGATTAAAAAAAACGTTGCTTCGCATTCTCATTGGCCGAATAACGTTCCGATCGTTCGATCAATTATTCCCGTTGAACTGTGCTCTATCGTGACGACATTGAATCGTCCCGGCGCTTTCTACTTTCACCGATCGAGCGGAGAAACGACCCGACGAAGAAGACGCGCTTAATTTTTGTGTAAACAACATAAAGAGAACAGGGACTCAGATCGTTCGTGCAATCGTACGGTTCTTCTCCCGTAGTTCTCTGAGCTTTATCGTATAATCCGAGCGGATCGTGACGCGCACGAGTAATCGGCGACCGTGGGACGCGAAACTACGCGACTGGTCGTACTACTACGTGTCCTCCACTCTCCGGTTTCAGTACGCTCACGCTTCTCTCCGCGTTCGCAATCACCTTCGAAACATATTGGACCGCTCGCGAGCTATCTTGTTCGGGGCGCTACAGTGGCCCCGATCCATCTTAAACGTGAAACCTCTTTTACCGACCGATTCATCGGATCTGATTGCGTGGCGAATACTCCGCGTCAACTCGTCAGCGAATCGCTTGAATGGCAGAGTGATCGATCGTTCGATCGCTACGTACCTCTGATGACCGCTAGGAAACAGTAAATAAGAATTATTCAACGAATAATAATAAAAAATGTTTTCCGGAATGCGTTCGAATCGGGGTCGCCACAGACATAGCATTCCGAGGAAACCCAGCGGAAGCAAGCGTCAGCACATGCGCACGTGGGTTTTTCTGAATCGGAAAAAGAACAGGCATTACGAGGCAGGGTGAGTTTTTTTTTTCATTCTCTCTGGTCTCGTTATGGTCTCTCGCCCTTTTGAGAGTTTAGAACAATAAAGAAAAAAAACATCATCCGACGTGCTCGATGGCCGACGACGAAGGTGAGCAGAGAGGGGCGCGCCGTTCAGTCTTTCGACGAACCCGGTCGCGAGAAAACGCGGAACATTGCTCCGTCGGTAAATCCGTGCCCTACCGTAACCTCGCAGCACAAAATTCCCTGACAGCAGCCAAGGAAGGCTTCTGCTGGCCCTCAGTTGTCCCCCGATCGTTCTTCCGCGAGAGCGTCGGTTAGTGTGGCCGTGTGCGCGCGTGTGTCGAGACACACCGACGAAAGATCCTCATCTCGTTGCATATACATCATACCAGTTTCAAACGTTCGCGTCGTCAGTGGAGTCGCGTTTCTTGTGCCCAGTCGGTAGGCCGACGAGGTATACATTCTCAGCCACGGAGCGTCCATACGTAACGTGGAAGGAGAATGCGCTTCAAAAATCTTCTTCCCCGACGCGGCACATATGAGTGAGTTTAAAAGTAGATAACAAAAAAAAATCGTACATACGCACGTACGTTAAATCTTCCGGGTTTTTATCGTAGTACATATCGAACAACTGTATAGCTCGTGACCGAGTAGAAACATGTGTCCTCTACAGTTGGATACACCGGTGTTTCGCTCGACGCGGCTCGAACCGCGCGGACCAAAGAACAACATTTATTAATTCAATCTCTCGGCGGTACAGAGTCTCCGACTAGCAACCTAGACCGGTGGCCAGGAAATCTTTTGTCGGGAGTAGGTCGCTCTTATTGACCACGGTTAATATCGCCTTCACTTTGAACGTGCGTGTTAGCACGGTCGCAAATTAGTCGGTAGGGTGAGCGCGTTTATAGCCCCGGTTCGGAATGCATAGACGATGCGTAGTGCGGGTTCGATTGATATTTTCCAGAGCTGTTTTTGATACGCGTGCCGGAAGCAAGGTAGCTACAGTGCTACGTTCGACAAATAATCGGGAGAACCGACGCACCGATCGCAATAACACGTTCGAACGATGGGCTCTAAAAGACCGATAATAAGTAACGATAAATCGCCCGAGGTCAAGGTCAGTCGTGTCGATTGATCGACGAGTCCCAGAACGTGGTACTTGCAAGACACAAACGGACACCGGCGGGCTCGTCGCGACGCGTCAATTGAATGATCCGAATCAACGAGTATTTAAAATGAATGAAAAAAAAAAAGTGGAAAAAATTGAAAATGTTCGTGGCGAATGAAAGGATCCCTTTGAGAACACTCGCAAATATTCGACGCTCCGAGAGAGGGTACGCCTGTTCCAGCTTTAGTTCGCCCGCCCTTGGGTAGCCCACCAACGATTCGGCCTATACAATGGAACAATTGAAAGAAACTCGGGGCCCCGGCATTTCGGCGAAAAACGCGCCACCGCCTTAAAAAAAAAAAAAAAAACTTCGCGCAGCCTCTGTTGATTTTCTTTCGGGCGCATTTTTTCCCGTGAAGGTCAATAGACGAAAAAAAAAGTGCCGCCCGCGAGTGTTTTAGCGAACGGTCTCGTTCATCGTCAACAATTTACCAAACACCGAAATACCTCGACGAGAATCGCCCGATCGCAATGGATCAACTGCGACTGTTTCGTCCCGCGAATAACGTCGCGCCGGGAGAGCCTGCAACGCTCGGCGAAGGCGGTGAACCGGTAAACGTGTGCCCACAGTCTCGTGTGCGCTCTCCGCTGGCTCTCCCGAGGTCCCGGCTTCATTCGGAATCACCTACTCGAGCCGTTACGAGCCCTGTCCCGAGACCCGAGACCAATCGGATGCCCGTCGCTGCGAACTACTCTATACCTGACTCTCCCACCGGCTACGAAATTCGGCTCTGCGTGAATAATGTCAGGCCGGTTCGGACAGTACAGTTTAACGGTGACCGCGAGCGGCGCGGCTCGGTCGGATCTCCCTTCTCGAATGTAACATCGAAAACATTCGTCGTGTCCAGCAGCTTGACGCAATAGTCCAATCGACCGTCGTAACATCATCGGGGAAGAGTTCGTTCGCAATCGTAGGATTCGTTCTTCGATACATGAGTTGTTGAAAGTCAAGCTCAAGATATGTACATTGTTCGAGTGTTTTTCGTTTTCGTGTGACTCGCCGTTCGACGCGTTCGACGCAATAACACAGAGGGACGGAGAGAGAGAGCCTCGGCAGACTCTACCCCGATGTTCGTTGTGAGGGTGCCGGTCGAGCAGCTGCGATTGCGACTCACCCCTCACACAGACGAGAAGCGGCAATGCCTCTACCGCGCTAAAATTAAATCTATCCGGCAACCTTCGATGCACGATACTGAACGATAAGTTTCCAAATTCACATCATCGTTAGAAAAATTATCTTCCATCGTTTTATCATCGAACTTACTTGCCGCGAAGAAATAGATTTCGATGAATAGGCAAAAGATCGACGGTGGATGTTTCAATCTCGAACACGATAGTTGAGAACTGCGTTCGCAATCGTCGCTGCAACATTAAAGAGATCCGGATCTCCGTGAGAGTGTAAAGCGAGAGTTGATCGTACGAAGAATAATAAACGACGAGTTGGTTGCTACTTTGTCGGTGGAGGGGAGAGTATTAATTACCAGATGGGTCTGAGCCAAGTACCGGACGAGATGCTGTTTTACGGGACGTTGACGGCCGAGGAAAAGGGCCGGATTCATCCGTGCACCAGAGCCAAGTGGTACGTCTGAAGCCCGCGTCTCGCGTCCGACAAGAGTCCCGTCGACGATCCGCGCGGAACCGAGTCTCTCCGCAGGTTTTAATGCAACCTGTTGCCTCGGGGCGCCTCGTACGCGACGTACGAGGGCTCGGGTAACCCGAGTCAACTGCACCGTCGACCCCTGGCAATTGCTGAGGAATGCAGCACTAACTTTTTTTTTCACCGTACGGATATTTGCATACTAACTTCCCTGGGAAGCTTTTCCGACGAAATTCGCATATGTATATATATATATATATATAAAAATAATAACTCTCCCGCTTAACTATGCAAACCCTATTGATTCTCGGTACTCGAAGAATGCTATATCTGCACGGGTATTTCGTTACATATTAAGAACCGAACAACGCTAGCTACGCGACACGCGCAGCCAATGAATTGCAATGAAAAAGTAAACATCGGTATTGCCCGAGCGAGTCCGGTCTCCTCGTTACATTCTTTTCGCTTTGCTCTCTGTACTCAGGGTGGCCGCGGTCAGGGAAAACCGGGAAAAGTCAGGGAAAAAGTAAATTGTCGTCGAACCTTCTATATATAAATAAGAAATACATAAAAGCGAGTATTCACAAAAAAATTGGGAACATTTTGAAAAAAAAATAAAGAAAATAATAGAATTAAACATCAACACAATAATTAGGTATTTGAATTTGCATCATTAATTTCTTTTGTATAGAAATCGTAAGGAGTTTGGTCAGGGAACATTTTTAATTGGTCAGTGAAAAGTTAGGGAATTTTTTTCCGGGGAAAAAAATTCCGGGGAATGACAAAAAAAAAATTGTTTTCGTAAATATGCTTATAGCGATGAATTATGTTGCAGCGTGATGAGAGCAGGAGACTCGCCACCGCCGTTGCAAGCTTCGATTCCCTCTGGGTACGACATTCCCGACGACGCGGGCGTGACTGAAAGTACGATTCCATCGGCTGCGGTAATAACGAGCGTCAAGCCCCTCCGTCAGGAAGGAGAGAGCGACGCCGAGGCGATCGAGGAGGCTGTGCCGATAATCCATAAGAGTCTACCGACGCCGGAGCCAAAGCCGAAAATCGAGAGCAATGGCTTTGACCGGGAGCTCACCGACGAGAAGAAGCTCGTCAACGAGTCCGAAGACGAGCCTTGTATCGTCAAGTGCGTCTACTTTGCTCAGCAATGCTGCGAATGCACGATACTCTAAATGAGTAACCGCACGGAAGATCCGCAATCGGGATCGCAAAATCCTTTTGAACAGTTGGCGGTTTCGATTGAGCCGGCCTTGCGATCAAGCACGAGCATATTCAAACCAGTGTCAACGATACCTCAGACTAATGTGGTAGCGCCGATTTGTCGCAATTGTTTCGCCTCCATCTATTTTTTATCTGCAATATACGTCCCGTATAGTTGGGAATTTTGAATACGACGGAAATAAGGTATAACACCGATACATGATACGATAGATGTATCATTATTTTTTATACGACTATATAAAGATTGTTAATAAAACGACATTACACGGTAGCTGTGAATAGTGCAAATTGGTCGATTCGAAACGGACGATTCGAGAAATAAGGCGTATAGAATAAGAAATACGTGGCGCGACTTGTTTCGAAGCTTTCCAGAATCTCGGGCTGGCATCGTCGATGCCCAAAATATACTGAAAAATCGATTGGTACTGATAAGCGTAACGAACCGATCGACGGTAGCTGCGCTCGTGTAGCTGTACGAATTACCGAACCGACTTGTACGTCGCGTGTAAGCAATGTGTAAACTGACATTCCGGCCAGAATATCTCAACGATGGGATCAATTAATAGTTTTAATAATGAGATGTTTTCATATTTACACAAGTGATAAGTATTTTTTTTTTGTGTTCTTTTTATTATAAACGATGTATGTATAATAGTTTCCTACAATGCTTTCGACGAATTCGAATTTTTAATGTAACGCGAATCGATGACAACATTTAATATCGTTGAGTAAACGGTGGGTAGGATAGTGTAACAATGTCTGCTTCATCTATTATCCTGCACTCCTCTCACGTTATACCCCAGCGGAACTGGCGCAACCACGCATTCGGAGTTGCATCGTAGTCACAGTCGCACTAGGGTTGGCTAGACTCGCATCCGCGAGTTGCAATGACTATGACGAGACTCCGAGTATAATGGAATGAGACCTGTCGCTCTGTGCAAGCTTTTAACCTTTATGCAACTCTGCTTTGATGGACCCGAGCAACTACAAGTCAAATAAATAAGTCTATCCACCGCTGGTTGCAAGGGTTACGGGAAAAACGACGTTAGAATAAAAGTTATTCACGAGTGTAGAGCAGGTCAACATTTTGAACACTGTGCATTAGTCTATTGAAGTCTGTCGACGGTCACGTCAGTTTCGTTAGGGTATTATCGAGACGAGACTCGTTTTTTCCCCCATACTATCCTCTGCTACTTCTAAACACGATTGATAACAGCTGACAAACCACGGACCATCGACGACCGTACAAACGGCCACACGAGCCATAAACTCTCGCAGTTATGTAGTTCGTGTATCAATCGCGGCTACGAATTGATCGTCCGCGTTACAAGAGTGCCAGACAAATTTATCGCAAATTGGAAGATGTCGCGACGAAATATTCTTTTTGCGTCACATTAAAAAATAATAACGACTAGACTTTATTTTGTAACTACTACCGGCCTACCGGTGAAAATGCTCATGATGAAATATATCGCCCGTTCACACACTTGTCGCAACCCGAAGAAACATACCAATTCCGTACGTGCACGGGGTGCGATTCGTTAGTATAAAATAAACTATAAGTACACGCTAACGATCGTTGCCCAGTGCCAAGGCTAGTCTGGCTGACGTTTTAGGCTACCGATCTTATTATTATGATTATTATCATCAGCATCATCATCATCGGACTCGGACGGTTATCGAGAGTACAAACTTCCTCCCCTCGAATCGTAAACAATCATCCTGTTATGATTCGTAGACGGGCAGAGGATGACCCTCGGAGTTGAAGATCCACCTGTCCAAGTCAATCATCTGTTTTGTGTCGTCGAAGAGCAGATAGAGATACTTGAGCGTCTCAGCGTACCAGAAACTCTCGGTCATGTCTCTCGGTCGTGTGTTCTGCGTACTCCGTACGTTACCGATGCTCGTGTAACCGTGCTCGACTTTGGTGTAATTTTCGAAACCCTAAAACCCGAGCAAACAATAACATACATCTTGTCCATAATCGGAACGACAGCTCATATCGGAGCTATGTCAGAGACACTCAATGATAACCAATTTACCTGAAATATCTGCCAACCCCAGTCTTGATAAGTTTTATTACCGGTCAAGTACCACATGTAAAAGATGCTCTCAATGAATTCTGGGCGCAATAGGTTGTGCGCGTCGTTTGACTTTACGTACATATCCATCTGATTTTCCTCGTCGGTTTTCTTCAATCAGACAAACCGGAAAAATAAACAACTCGTTACGCACCGACTTCCGATAAGATTTGTCTCTCGTTACCTGTATCACATTGAAGTACGTTATTTCCGGGGCTAGAAATGTCGGCTGAATCGCGTACGTTTCGTAACACGTTCGAACGAGGTCCTTGGCCAGGTCCATATGTTCGGCTAAGAGTCCATGGTGAACCCCCAAAGCGAGAGTTCCTCCAAGATAGCAAGTGAGATGGTCCTGCGGTAATGAAAAACTCGATTGTTATTAAAAAATAAAATTAAATGATTTCTGTAATTTCCATCCGTACAGCAATGCGATACGCTTTTTGTTGACGAATAAAAACGCTACCATCTTAGGCTTCATGTCTCTTGTTGCGCTAACGAGTTCACCGATGAAGAGAAAGTTGCTCTTGGCCGTGCGCCTCACAAGATGCTGTCGAGTTCCGGAAATGGCAGTCAAGTAATCGTCCCGTAAGCTGAAAATATGAAAAACGACGAACGAAAAATATAAAATTCTCCGATTGACGGCACGAATACAAAAATTTTTGATCAAAAATATTGCTACTTACTAATCAATAGTCTTTCCAGTTTGGAGCCACTGCTTCAGAAGATACTCGTAATAACTGTCACCTCGAGCCCCGAGAGTAATCGTAGCGTACTCTCTGAACTGGCCGGTGTTTGCGTTTATAAATATCGGAACAAGGCCGTCGTATTTCTCCAGGTTGTGCACATGCTCGGAGACCTTCGCAACTGCAGCCTGTTGGTATATATATATATTTTGTTCATATCAATAGAAAGTCCTGCTTATCAAATAGCCGGTGTAAATATTGAATTTGAACTCTTATCACTATTATAAACGACTACTTTACCTCGAACCTAGGTTGGCCGGTACTACGACTGAGGTCTCTGAATTCCAACTGTATCGACGTTACTTCGCTCGTACTGCTGTCGGGACCCCATTTGGGATTGTGGGCGCTCCTCGTGCCGAGATTCACGTCGGAAAATGGAACTCCCGATCTCGTCGAGAACGCCGGTAGGCAGCGATCACCCAGATCCGTCTGCAAAAAAAATCGTTTAACGATCCACCACGATCGATAACAGATCTTACGTCTGCGTTTCAAGACTCACGGCTTTATCGAGGAATAACTTGTCACCGGAAAGATGATAAGCCGCTAACAAACCTCCCAGCACTCTAATGGTAACTTCAAACAAATTTACATCCCTATTGTTACTAAATACTAAGCTCTCCTCCACCCAGGCGCGGGCCTCCATGAATTCTGCAAAAAAAACTCGTTTTATTTTTTGCTCCAGGTATTTGTGTTTTCTGAGCACAAGGAAGGTCCAGCTGCATTGTATAAGGTGAGGCGTTTTTCGATATCGTACCTTTCTTCAAACCCATTATGTACATTGTATCAAGAGAATCGACTATGGTAAGGCCGAGGCCAAACCATTCGTGATGTCCCTTGGATATAGGCTTTACATTATCGCGTCCCCACGCATATTTCCTGTATCCCTCCCATGAATGCTTAAATGCCTTTATCACAGCTTCTTGCCTAGAATTTTGAGGACCTGGACAAGAGCGTTGAGGAAAGTCCATTATTAGAATTTATTGAGGGGCCAGTTCGCTCGCCGACTCACCATTGAACTTCAGAGCACTGGGCTTGGGTTGCGGCGGCTCTCCTATTTGATCGTCGTCGACCTGATTTATTTCAGGCTGAAACTCTGGTTCCTCTATGACTTCTCCGCCAGCCGCCGCTCCGGCTCTTATTCCTGCACCCTGTTCGACGTTATCGACTGCCAGTTCGTCGGTCAGCTTCTCGTATTTCTGCGTTTCAGGAACTATCCTGGCACTCTCGTAATCGCCTTCGCCCTCGGATATTATATTTTTAGTCCTTCCCGGTAGCAGATAGAATGTCACCAGCAAAATGGTCATTACGATGAAGTAAAAAACATTCCTCTGGAATCTGGAGAGCTGGTTCCATTGCTGAAAGTAAAAAGTACCTGATATAGTTCAAGACGGTTTTAATTTTAAAAAAAAATTTGCTACATTCACCAATGAAAGAAAGCTTTCACGCGCGCGGGACACGTCATAATACACGTATTTTCTTACCCTCCAGAGACTCTTGGAAGTTCCACGGGTGAACGATCCGCTCTCGTTTATACTGAGACTGATGTAATCGGTCTTGCCGAGGTCCCTGGCCGACAACATTGTGACTATCTTCGCGACCTTCCAGGGTTAGGTAAACCGGTAGACTGTGAAAGAGCGAGACAGCTCGTGCGACTCGCGAACACGCGTCTCCGACTTCGATAACAACGGCCACATTTATGAAGGACTAACGAAACTTTTTAAACACGTCATCAGGACGTACTCTCCCCGGTGCACGTTAATTAATCGTGCCGGGAATCTCTGACGACTGCCGAATTAACGGATTCTTTATGCGTGCCTCTGCAGGATACAGCCAGATCAACGGACTTCTCCGTGTTCCGACCCGATCAAGTCTATTCTACCGGGATCTGTCACCCGCCCGCAGCTTCTTTCTATGAGTTCCGTCGATAACGTATCGACGGAACTTATTGGCCTTATTGACTGATGGGCAGCGACGCAGTCGACATCTTCCGTTGTCGCTTCCGTGATCGCAACAAATCGCTATTCGTCGACAAACAAACGTGTCCCGGCGCCGACTAAATTTACATATTTCACATTGTTTTCCCAGATCAGACGATCTGCCGCTAGAAGAAGGCAAACTCCGCGATTCTCTTATCCATTTTATTACTCGTTGCATAGATTACTGTCGGTCCTGCAATGGCTTTGGAGAATGTCTCCGGAATACCGGACAAACACTGGCAGCCGCCGTTCGTCGCTCTTGAGACAACGTGAGTTTGTTTTTGTTGTTACGTTTTGTTTCTTATGATAGAATAGTTAATTTCATTGTGCGGTCATGAATAATAATATATGTCTGTGACCGATTTTTTTTTTTTCTAACCACAGAATGGGAGAGGTATTTGTGGAGCTTTATTGGAAACACGCGCCAATAACCTGTAGAAACTTTGCCGAACTGGTTAGGCGAGGTTATTATAATGGAACAAAGTTTCACAGAGTCATAAGGGATTTCATGATACAAGGTAAAGCGAACGGTCGTATTCTTTACACCGTGGCTTGTGATTCCTAACTTTATTGAGAATTTTCCATTTTCCAGGAGGAGATCCTACTGGTACCGGCAAAGGCGGAGTCTCCATTTACGGAGAGTGCTTCGACGACGAGATTCATGACGATTTAAAACATACCGGTAATTTCACTCTGTCATTAAAATAGTGGATATCTCTACTTATACCCGTCATTATCACAGGTGCCGGAATCCTGTCGATGGCTAATTCTGGTCCGGACAGCAACGGGTCCCAATTCTTTATTACCCTGGCTCCCACTCAGTGGCTGGACGGAAAGCACACGATATTCGGTAATTCATCTCTACGAGAAACAATCAAGAAATTCTTCCATCCATGCTGTTAACTATCTTCTTCTTCTTCTTCCTTATGTGGTTTTATGCCGCTAGGCCAAGCAGCAAGCTGTTAACTATGTGTACTATATTTATCCAACAGGCAGGATACACAGTGGGATGGCTATAGTGAAAAGAATTGGACTCGTCGAAACGGACAAAAACGATCGACCCATCGACGACGTGAAAATAGTCAAAGGATCAGTCAAGAGTACATGACAATACTAGATTTTTTCCCATAGATTCTGACACGAAAATAATTACAGGTAAATAAATGTGGAGGGGTGTAAAATCAATATCGTTGCTGATTCTCGCGCAACGATCGCGGCCGCTTTTTCTCGCAATATTTAATTGAACATACAAATTCGCTACAAGTCAAATAGGATACTTTTCCGTTATTGATAGTAAATTTCCGTCACAGTTAATTTAGCGTACTTTGCGGCATTTAAAAGGCTTCTCGATGCAAAGTTATCAGTAGGGCCCTGTTTGCACTCTGTACGCTCCTGCTAGGGCCGCTCGCAGGTATACGAGCATACCTGCCCCTTCTCAGAGCGAACCTGTTCCCTCCGAAGAATCTGTTTCTTCTTATTATTTCCCCCTCGGGATATCTCGGACGTCTAACAGACGAGCGTGTACTTCCCCCCTCTGAAATCCTATTTACTACGTCCCGAGACGCTATTCAGTATAGTCGCGGCGTAACAATGTCAGCGGTACTGCGATTCACGGGGTGAAAGACAGATAAATCAAGAGGGATTGATCGAGTACGTAAACGCGACGATCAACCGTACAAGCAACACCGCTCGATAACGAAACGAACACGAAACAAAAAATCACGTAATGTGAGAAAAATTAAAACGTTGAGTGTGCATATCACTTTCGATCCTTCGGACGCAAAGTTGACTATTCACGATGAAACCAAAGTACATATCGGAGGCTTTTATCGTGCCAAAATCTTATGCGAGCCAGGATGAATCGTCCTCCAGCAACGAGATGGACGACGTAAAAGCGGCCAATAAATTAATAAACAATCTCAAGGAATACGTTTCGGAAGACGATAAATCGAGCATTTCGAGCGACCGAGAGACCGTGAACGATGCAGAGACCAAAGTAACGAATAATTACATCAACGAGCCTATGTACGTGGTGCCCTACGTACAGTCGGCGCCGCTTTCGAATATTCAACGAGGCTGCAAGTACAGGCCATGCGAGGCCACAGCACCGACGAGAATACCGGCCAGGACGAGCAGTTTGACGTCCATCGATGAGAGAGGAGAGTCCGACGGTATCCTCGAGGAATTTTGCTTTCACGGGTACAAGTACGGTTGCACGGCGCCGGCACAGAGGCCCGAGCAGGTGAGCGAGGAGATATTCAAGGAGAATTGGCTCCGCAGATTGGAGAGCCTGCGAGAACGCGAGGCTAATCTCAGGGACAAGGAGATACTGTTGGAGGAACGCGAGAGATTGCTCTTCGGCAAGGAAAGGGAACTGAGGATACTGGAAAGACTGGTGAACGACAAGTTGAAGCAAGCCGAGCTCTATCTCAAGCGTTCGAAGTCATCGCAGAGCATGGATTCGGTATCGCGAAACTCGTGCGGGAGTCGACGCTCGAGCGTCTGCAGTGCGGCGAAGACGAATTCATCGCAGAGTCTCGAATCTCGTCCTGCCTCCAGCCAGACCGAGAAACGTTTGTCCAATAACGTCGAGTCAACGAGAATATCCGATTCCATTCGTTACGGCCGTGACGACCCTTTGCCCCTCGCGCGCTGTAACGCTCGAACGAAGCAATCGATATCGTCGATCAGCTCCGGAAACAGCTGCGAGGAAAGGACCTCGAGGAGGAGCCTCGTCGCTCCCGTCGATCCCGCCAAATCGCACGTTGGATCGAGCCACCTTATCGCCAAGAGTACGACCGCCGGTTTCAGTGCCTACAGCAGTCTCAGATGCAAGCCGAGACCGAAGATAACTTACGACGATTTGGATTCGACCTTGTCGGCGGACATCGGCGACTCGTCGTTCGTCGTCACATCCAAGAAATTCGATCCCGAGCTTTTCAAGAAACCTTACGCGTTCACGAGATCGGCGAGCGAGCGTCGATCGCCGCCCGAGCACGAGAGTAACGACGTTTATAGGACGGAATTGCGGGACAAGCTTATCAAGCGTGTGAGCGACAACATCTTCAATTGTCAAGACAAGAGCACGACTTATCAGAATTACGGTCTGATAGATCCGGGGCTCGATTCGATCGACGACGACGACGCGAGAGACGCGAGGTTGAATCCTGAGAGGAGCAACGAACCGGTAAACTTGAGGATCTCCCGAGGTGCAAAGGAGCGGCCCGTATCGTGGAACGAAGAAACGAACGAGTGGCTGAGAAAAAAACGACAGGCCTACAACATGACGGCGAGGAGGATGCCGAACGACGACTTCGAAAACAAGGAGAACCTCGACGCTGCCGCGAAGCGCGAGAGAGCTGATAAGTGTACAAAGAAAACTTCCAAAGTCAACAAATTTGCGATATTTCGTTAGAGGACAATATTGTATACTTATAGTCTTGATAACTTTATCACCTATCGATGGCCATGAGGGAACATTCGAATTACTACCGTACGGGTTATGGATGAGATTAATTTATCCTCGTCGAGCGATTATTATATTTAGTTAATTTTTTATATTTTCAATGACAAATACAATTTCTACATTGGTAATAACTGTATGATATATGATAACTCAAGGCGCATAGAAGCTCAGGGCCACGAGGGTTTTTCACCCGGGGCAAGGACTCTGCCGTAGAGGGAAGACTTGTCCCTAAACCTGGACATCCTCTCATCCTCGATCCTTTGCAGCCATACTCCGAGAAAGTATCCTGCGAAGGGGATGAGACAGTAGGATAACTGCCTGGGCCAATTTATCGGAGTCGTCATAATCCTCAGTTCGCTGACAAGTTCGTCTGATTAGCTTCGGCTTGGCTCTTCTTCCACAGACGCGTGTGACGAAGATCAGCGTATATCGTTCCAGCGGCTACAGTCGGAAAAATCACTACTATTGCGTAGCGTCTCACCAATGCCGCGATACTCTTTTTTGGTTGACCCATCCAATCTGCAACAAGACGTTGAAAATTATTTCGAGTTACGTAACGCTTTCTCGTCGTCAAATATACGAGAATATTGAGCGAACTGAGGAATGATGAAGATAATCGAACTATCTAGTTGCGGTCGGTAACATTTTTTGGAAAATTTCGAGTAGGACGTATCAACATTGTCTGTTACGTCGGTTTACTGGCGTACAGGTTAGACGGTAATCTGCGAAGGACTTTACTATCGTAGGCAACGTACATGATCGTTCTCCGTGACTTCTGCGGACTCTCGGTAACAAAAATTTATGAAATTTCGAGAAACCACTCTCACTCACCGATAACCAGAAGCGTTTCGACTGCGCCTGGCCTCCTAAAATTTGACTACTTCAATTCTCAATTGTATCCGTGATTCGATATCGTTCTCCGCTGCTAGCGCCTGGCATCGATCCTTTCTCCCCTCCTCGTTCGAATCACGATCAGCTGTTTACTCGCACGTGTTCTCCGACAACCCAGTGTAACTACTTGTTAATATCGTGATTTGTTAATTGATTGCATTGCATTAATTGCAAAAGTCATTGGTAGTAGAATCGGTTGTTCTTTTACACGTTAAATGTTGTTCTTCGAGCGACGTTGAAGTTCTTCAAAAATTAACACGTGCCACGAACGATGTGGTTATACGCATGTTTAGCCGGTTTGGCGGGAAATGTACGAAAGAATCAAGAATTTCGAGCAATAGTATATACACGTTAGAAAAAGTAATCAAATTGAATCACCCATGTTGAGAGCAAACTATGATGTTGAGGATATTTGCGAGGAGTTGCTTCGCTCAAAAGCAAACGATCAAGAGGATAGGACAAAGCGTATCACGATGCTTGCACGATTCAATGGACTGCAGCGAGGCGATATCCCTTGTACAAATGAAAAAGACTCTAAAACAGTCGAACGTCAGTTTTCAGGAGGGTCATGCGTGTATCACTACGGATTGTCCGCTGTGCCATATCGACAAACGCAAAGAGTCAAAGGTTTATGTAAACAAGACAACTGGTACGTATACCAAATATATTACGGTCATTCGTTGAATTTCTTATTTACATTACCAAAATTCTAATTACATGGAAACATTGCAGGTTTCTTCGTGTGCCACAGCTGTAGAAATGCCGGACCGTGGGGAGCTTTGGAGAAGTTCCTTGCACAAAAAAAATCCAGCAATATACCGACGGAACTGGAGACGCTGAAGAAGACTCTGCAAGTCGAGGATGACTACACAGAACGATGGAACGCAATGGAGAAAACTAGTAGAGACTTTTCGGATATGTCCGATGAGGTCTACAGGTCTATCCTACAGAGTTTCTCATTGCTGGTCAGTATTTCTTGAAAAGCGTTGGATAACAAAAAAAAAACACAATGTTCAATTAAGATTTTTTAAAAAAAATTCTCAGGATATGCCTAAGGAGGTACTGTGCAATCTGAATTGTCTGTACAACGAAGCCTCCGGAGAGTTGCACTTTCCATTGACGGCTCTAGGAGGCTACGTAGTCGGTTACAAATCTATCTCGTTGGACGTGAGCGTCGCAGAAAGGACCGTACCGGCTTCGAACACGAGCGGACTGGTGGTTTACCGGCAGAAGAATACCAAAGCCGATAGTCCGGCCGTAGTCGTGCCGTCCGTTCACGATCTGCTGGCACTCGTTTCAAACAAATCGGCGCAAATCGTCATATCGCTGCCGTACGGTCTTCAGCACATGCCCCAGCAAATTTTACCGAGCCTAGAGTGCTACAAAAAGCTGATACTGTGGTTCGGCAACGACGAGCCGAGCTGGGACACGGCGCGGCATTTCGCGAAGAAGCTGAACGAGACGAGGTGCCATTTCGTACGGCCGATCGATCGGCAACCAAGGCCGAGGGTCGCCGCGACGTTGGGCTACGATCTCAAGAATATTCTGCAGAATGCCCAGCCAATCTGGCACAAAAGCATCACGACCTTCAGCAGCCTCCGTGAGGACGTGTTGAGCGATTTGCAGAACATCGATCGAGTTCAGGGCGTTAAATGGACGAGGTATCCAGCTCTGAACAGGATTTTGAAGGGTCACAGGAGAGGAGAATTGACTGTATTGACGGGACCCACGGGTAAATGCAATGAGGCCAAGTAATTCGCAAAGAAAACGCGCACTACTTGCACGGTTTAACTTTTTTTTATTATTTTCGACAGGTTCCGGTAAAACTACATTCATGAGTGAATACTCCCTGGATCTTGCTATGCAAGGAATAAACACGCTATGGGGAAGCTTTGAGATAAGAAACGCGAGACTCGCGAGAACGATGCTTCAACAGATGGCCGGTGTGCCGCTCGATCAGAATCTCGAAAACTTCGACACTTACGCGGATAATTTTGAGACCCTTCCCATGTACTTCATGACTTTTCACGGTCAGCAGAGCGTTAAAATTGTTATGGAAGCTGTAGAGCATGCGACATACGTTCACGACATTGCTCACGTGATAATCGATAACGTTCAATTTATGATGGGAACATCCGAAGATTCTAAGCACATGGACAGGTGAGAAATTATTCAGCGATCGTTTATCTAGTCTTCTTCTTTATCGTACCTAAGGAAAAAATTCAATTTGTCTCATTGTCGCGGCTCTACAGATTTTGGAAGCAGGACGTTATTATATCGGCATTCAGAGGTTTCGCGACTAAGTACAATTGTCACGTAACGCTCGTCATTCATCCGCGAAAGGAAAGAAACGACGAGGATCTGACGACCGCCTCGATATTCGGAGGTGCCAAGGCCAGCCAGGAAGCCGACAACATTCTCATTATCCAGGATAAGAGACTCACAAGCGTTCGCGGCAAGAAGTACTTGCAGGTTGCTAAAAACAGATATACCGGTGACTTGGGTGTAATGATGATGGAATTCGACAAAGCCAGTCTCAGTTATGAACAGAAGAAAAAGTCGAAGTGCGATAGCGCGGACGGTGCCGGCGTAACGGACAAATGCGATAGTAAAGAAGTGACCGGCAAAAAAAAACGAAGTGAGGAACAATTTTTGTTCGCGTAAGAATCATCGAAACAAATTTGTACAGAGAAATAGATTTTCATACGAGTATCACATCCAAAGATTTGCAGCAATTTGTCGATGGATGATCTCGAATCTCGACGAGACCCGTGCTCACGATACAATTGCCGTTGTAACACGTTCATTTTTTTTTTTTTTTTCGACCGGACGAACGAGAACCCCGCCAAAGCTCGAGTGTCGTGACCCTTGCTAGACGCGCGTGGGTGCGTGCGTGCGTCTATGTATATATGTATACTCATCAAGCTCCTATGTGTACAGGTTCACGCATAAAGGGTCGCCACACTCGGGGGAAAGATAGTGTCGCTTCTGGCTCGTTGCTCATTCCCCTCTCCCCTTTCTGAATACTTATCTGGATTTGTCGTTACACTCTGTGCTCCATCGAGCACGGAACTCGAAGAGTTTTTATAATGTCCACTGGGTAAGGGCTGCACGGTGCTCGGAAGAACGACGATGCGCGGAATAACCGTGGCCCTCCTCGTTGCGGTATTCCTATTAGCATTCGAGGATGTTTTGTGCAGATACAGCCTCAAGAAACCTACGGTACTCGTTGGAATTTTAATCAGGAACAAAGGTCATACCCTCCCGTACTTCCTGACCCTCCTCGGAGATCTGGACTATCCTAAAAGTAGAATAACCCTCTGGTGAGTACGATCATCGGGCAATATCACTGACGTTGAATTAACCTCACTTTTTCGTCTCGCCGAACATACATCGAGATATTCCATGGGTGTTATTCTATTACGTCGAACAAAATCCACTCTGGCGACCTTGCACTGTACAATCCTCGAGTATAATCAATTTTCGGCAGGAGCACCGGGAAAATTTCAAATTTTTTTTTACCTCCCCCCTCACGCGTGCGCAACCCATTCGGTTTTAACCGCGAAAACTGTCGCGAATGATGTACCTGAACTTTCCCTATCTGCTGTTACCTGGCTTTTAGTGGATATCACGATTATACAAAAATGTCTTCGCAGTATCCGCAGCGACAACAACGTTGACAACACGGTAGAAATATTGAAAACCTGGCTCGATGAAGAGAGCCACAAGTATCACGCTGTAGATCTGATTATCGATCAGGAGTCATCGGGATTGAGAGAGGAGAAAGGGATCGCCGATTGGCCACCGAGTAGATTTCTTCACTTGATCGATCTGCGCGAAGGGATCATCAATTTTGGTCGTAAAATATGGGCCGATTACATATTCGTGAGTAGCGGCTATTTAATGACCAAAAAAATCACCCATCAATTATAAACGTTCGAATTTTATTTATTTTTTCCAGATGCTAGATGCCGACGTTTTTTTGACGAATCCGGCAACTTTGGATCTTCTAATTTCAATGAATGAGACTGTAGTTGCTCCATTGGCCAAGTCCGACGGAATGTACAGTAATTTTTGGGCGGGCATGACTTCGGATTATTATTACGTGAGAACGGAAAGATATACGCCGATTTTGAATCGCGAAGAGCTAGGCTGCCACGAGGTCCCCATGGTTCACAGCGCGTTATTGATAGACATGAGAAAGGAGGAGAGCGACTCGCTCACGTACGACTTTGAGAAGGTCGACGATTACAAGGGACCCAAGGACGATATTATCACCTTCGCCCTGGGTGCAAAAATGAACGATATACCTCTGCACGTGTGCAACGATCAATTATACGGATACGTGATGGTACCTATGGAGAGTCACGATTCATTGGCCAGCGACGTCCAGCAGCTGACGAATCTTAAACTCGAAATATTGGGTGTGTTCATCCGGCCGATTTTAAATTGTCATTATACCGATCGGTACTTGTCGCTGACAGCATTCTTAATCTCAGCTCAACAGAGATCTCTGCCGCTGTCGAAGGCTATGAAAAAATTCGTCGTATATCCGGAGAAAGACACGCTGGGATTCGACAAGATATACATGATAAATTTGGCGAGACGGCCCGACAGACGCGCGAGAATGGAAGAGTGTTTTCGAGAACTTGGAATCCTTGCGGAAACGATTGACGCGGTTGACGGAAGGTTTGGCATCGCTCGTCGTGTATACTTAAATTTTGTACTCGATATGGTTGGCTTTCACTTTTTTGTACCCTTTCAGAACCATCAATGAAACAACGTTGAAAGAATGGGGCGTCAAAATGATGCCCGATTACGCTGATCCATATCACAAGAGGTAATAAATCCGAGTGTTACTGGCGATACCGGATGATAAATAATACCGATTGTTCGTTATTCATTCAGGCCAATGACGATGGGTGAGATCGGTTGTTTCCTCAGCCACTACCTCGTCTGGAACAAAGTCGTCAAGAACGATTACAACAGAGTGATGGTTCTGGAGGATGATATCCGTTTTGAGCCGTATTTTCGACACAAGGTGAAATTTATCGTCCGCGAATTGGAACGACTGCAAATCGAGTGGGATCTCGTGTAAGATTTATAAGAGAGCGATAGCGTCTCGACGCCAAGTACCGAAAAATCATTAAGTTATTGTTTGATATAATATCTTCCATCTCTTCAGGTATCTGGGTAGAAAAAGAATGCAGGATAGGGAAGAGCCTTTGGTAAATGGAACAAAATTCCTCGTGCACGCTGGTTACAGCTATTGGACCCTCGGTTACATATTGTCCGGAAGAGGAGCCAAAAAGTTATTGGAAGCGCAACCATTGGACAATATGGTCCCGGTCGACGAGTATTTGCCGATACTATTTGATCAGCATCCTAGGTAAGAAGCAGCTCGATACTAATCGTGTATCTAATATCAGTTACGAATTTTCTGAATCTCATTTATCTAGAGTCGCCTGGAAAGGATACTTTCCGCAAAGAGACCTGATCGCCCTGTCGGTCACACCGCTAGTCGTTTATCCTACCCACTATACGGGAGAAACCGGATATGTGAGCGACACGGAGGATTCGAAGGTGGTAGCCGACGATGAAATACTGAAAGTGCAGCGAAAACAGGAACTCTGAAGAGCGGGAATGTGCTGCGAAAATGATCGACGAATCGATTACCCCAGCGAAGATCTTGACAATTGTTCCTTGACAAAGTTATACAAAAATTCACGGACCAACACTAGTATTTTCTTCATGTATTCTATTAAGCTCTCTGACGTATGCGGGACGTGCCATTTTTATTCAAAGCCATACCTGGGCCATATCTACTACTATAAGTTTTTAATAAATGATGATATCGCAATAAGTATGTTTTATGACGTTTACACTATAAATAATATATAAAATTGTTTGAAGATTAAAAAAAGAATATAATGATGTGTTCCTCAATTCACCCGTTTCTGTTGCGGGCTACATTCGAGATAAATTCCACAGAAAAATTTAGAAACCTATTTAGTTATGTCACTTCGGTTTGAAAATCTAACTTTTAAACCGGAAGTGATGTCACGTAGAAACATTTGAAAAATGTTCATGTGACGTCACTTCCTGTTTGATAATCTAATTTTTCGACTGGAAGTGGGGTTATATCTGACACATGTGACTTCCGGTTGAAAATTTAGATCTTAAAACAAAGCGACGTATTCCGGTGCAGAATTGCATAATTTAATGAACAAACGATAAAAGATAAAGTCGAAATTTGAAAACGCAGGTTAGCCAACTGCAGCGCCGTCCTGTTAAAACTGTAGAAAACGGAAGAAGGGGGGGAGGAACTGCGAACGTAAACTGTGGACAGTGAATTTACGGAGGTGCGGCGTTTTGTGGTCGGTTAACTTCTGTCACCGTGAGATACGAGAATCGGAGCAGCTCGTTTCGATTTCTCAATCAATTTGTATTGTGAGTTAATAGAATCGCCGATAAAATTAAGGATGTTGGGCCAGCTTCCCGCGTGCGTTATAGACGTAGGAACAGGGTAAATATGAAGATTAACGAAGATCTATACGAAGGATTTAAGTCCGAACGTTAGGCTAGAAAATGACTAAGAGCCGTCCCCCTCCTTGGCCCTTATCGGACGATAACGGATATTTCTGCTAAATACCCTTTGTGCACGACTCTTCAGGTACACGAAATTGGGGTTCGCCGGGAACAGAGATCCTCAGCTGATAATACCGTCGGCGATAGCGATAAAGGAAACAGCCAAAGTCGGCGACAATTCTGCCAGGCGAGTCACAAAGGGAGTCGAGGATCTTGACTTCTACATTGGCAATGAGGCTTTCGAAGCAACGGGATACTCGGTCAAGGTACTTTCCCAGAGCGCGCCGACGCATTCTCCAGCAGAGCCGAGCAAATACCCTTAGTACTTGGAGTATATATTGAAGTATCAAATACTTGAAGTACCGAGCGTTGAGTAGTTCTCGAGTACCGACGCATCGCGTACTGGCAGAAGTGAATTGCTGAAGTTCCGAGTACTGGGCATAGACCGGGTATTCGAGATACTTCAAAATACGTCCCTCGAGTACTTAGTGTATTTGCCCTGCTCCGTTCTCCCGGTACTTGCGAAGCGACGAAATTGAACGCCGTAACGCAATGCTCATTTTTTGCACAGTATCCGGTGAGGCACGGATTGGTGGAAGATTGGGACCTCATGGAGCGCTTCCTGGGCCACTGCATCTTCAAGTATCTCAGAGCCGAACCGGAGGATCATCATTTCCTGCTGACCGAACCGCCGCTCAACACTCCCGAAAATCGCGAGTACATGGCGGAAATAATGTTCGAGTCGTTCAATGTGCCGGGGCTGTACATAGCTGTACAGGCGGTACTGGCTCTCGCGGCTTCCTGGACGGCTAAGAACGTTGACGACCGAGTATTGACGGGAATAGTCGTCGACAGCGGAGACGGTGTGACTCACGTGATACCGGTGGTAAGGGTAGCGGCGATCGCCGTTTTTTTTTTTTAACCCCCGACAATCATTGTCGTTCACTCTGCATTCCGCTTTCAGGCCGAAGGATTCGTGATAGGGAGCTGCATAAAACACATTCCCATCGCCGGCCGTGACATCACGTACTTCATCCAGAGCCTGCTGCGCGAGCGCGAAGTTGGCATTCCGCCGGAACAGTCGCTCGAAACCGCCAAGGCCATAAAGGAAAAACATTGCTACATATGTCCGGATCTCGCGAAGGAGTTTGCAAAATATGACACCGATTCGAGCAGGATAAAGCAATATCTTGGTGTAAACAACATAACTCAACAGACCTTCAATGTAGACGTTGGTTACGAGAGGTTCCTCGGACCGGAGATATTCTTTCATCCGGAAGTGCGTTAGATTATTTTATTTCTGCGTTCACGGTCAGGTTCTTCTGTCGCTCTTTTGATGCGATTATTGATTTTTTTCGACAGTTTGCGAATCCAGACTTCACGACGCCCCTGGACGAGATCGTGGACGACGTTATTCAGAATTGCCCCATAGACGTAAGAAGACCGCTGTACAAGAACATTGTTCTTTCTGGTGGTTCGACCATGTTCAAGGACTTTGGGAGGCGTTTACAGCGCGACGTTAAGAAGACGGTGGACGCGAGACTGAAGAACAGCGAGAAGCTCAGCGGCGGACATATAACGGTGAGTGTCTCGGCGTCGGCTACATTCTCGTGTTCAGCCGTAAGGAACATAGGCGTTTAACCACTCGAATTTTCTTTTCGTCACAGCCCACTGCCATAGACGTGCGAGTAATATCTCATCACAAGCAACGGTGCGCCGTGTGGTTCGGCGGGGCGTTACTCGCCAGCGGCCCGGAGTTCTACCATGTCTGCCATACGAAAAAAGATTATCAAGAGTGGGGGCCGAGTATCTGTCGTTATAATCCTGTCTTTCGCAGTATGGCTTGAATCGAACGCTCTCTACTTCTGCGAGACGCGTCATCTATATACTACATACCTACTTGTTATCTAATTTGCCCTCAAGGAATCAAACCATACACGTATTATCCCGATCCCATCAACGCACACAAGATTTGAAAATTAATCGTGCTACATTACATACCGGCATAGAAATCAATCAACGCGAGTAGTGTTGACAAAGATTGCATTTAACATAACATAGTTTCAATAACGGTCAAACATATTTTATGATTATTAACGAAATTCGTATGTTGAGGTCCGTCGTCAAATTCGTATGTTGAGGTCCGTCGTCAAATTCGTATGTTGTCGTTCGTGCCGTCAAATTTGTCCTTCTTTTCCCGGCGATTTGAATAGAGCTAAATTTGTACATACAGAGAATCCGTTGATAAATAAATATCCTTTTTTTTTATCGGCGATAAATCTTATTGATTTTAGTTCCCTTTATTGACAGTTAATATATATATGTATATATCTAAGTTACAGAAAATATTAATAAAATATTTACAGCGATAAGAAAACAGATCCGTTCTGCTGTTCTAGGTAACAATGGTTATCGCTATTATCAGGCTATCAGGCTATACGGAAATATCGTGGGGAAAAAAATATCGCCTAGTGTGTAGAGGTGTAGAAGCAGAAAATATATATACCGAATATGTTACATTAGCGGCGACTGGCCATACTTATAATAATCACTTATACTTTTGTCGGTTGAACCGCATGATCTAATCGATTCCATCATCATTGCCTTCCTCCTCGCTGTAACAGAAGATTTTTGTTGGTTTAAGCTATTAACTAATTGAATGATCTTTTTATTATCGTATATACTCACTACAAATTTATGCCGTTGAGAGCGATGTTGGGTAGATTCCCTTCCAGGTCCGTATAAAGGGACGACATGAATAGAGAGAAGAGGTTTGAGTTAGCTTGGGCAGGTCTCGGAAGTGTTCGTTCCCTCTGATAAACGTTGATGGAATCTGCCGGGGGCAGAGGGTCGTACGAATATATCGGTCCGCTGTTTCTGATCTATCGAAGGACAGAAGTAAGTAACATAAGATACGCCGGAAGCGATAATACCGAGAGTATCGCTAGCTGTGCGCTTACAGCGTGATGACTGATGGTAACATCTTTCAAGTCCGAAAGTATAATATGTCGGAGAATATTCCTCGGCGGCTGACCCTGGTACCTCTTTGAGCGTTTCGTCCGGCAAAAATTTGCGTACTCGTCCCCAGCGTCGACACGATTCAGAACGGTATGCGTCGCCGTCTCCAGCCACAGTATAACATCAGCTTCCTTCCACAAATGATAGCTTCTGGCCACATACAAATCTTGCAACTTCTCCAGAGCCGGACTCGTTGTCGCTTTGGCTTTGCTATTGAAGTAATCATGACCCATCACCTGTTGAATCAAATGTTTAATAGATACAAACTCAGTCACACGATCGAGAGACGTTCTTCCTTCGTTGATCTAACTTGTACCTTCAAATCGGTTTGTACACCGCACTTGTCCAAAAGCGGTAGCAACACGCCTGGAAACATGAACAGTGCATTTTCCAACAGTTGATCGGCAACTTGACGATTTCCCAAGTGAAAGTGCGCCAGAGCCAGGCTGTAAGCTATGTTCGGTAGCTGGGTGAGATTCCTCGATTCTTCCCAGAGATCGCAGAAATCAATGAACCACTCGTACTCGCGGGAACGTAGAGCGTAGAAATCAATCGCGAGAACGATCGCTAGAGGATCGCCTTCCGGATCCAGCGTCATCAGAAGCTTACAGAATTCGAGACTGGTCCTGAATCACGAAACACAGTCGAGATGACAATGATAAATTATTCTTTCGCGACCTCAGACGAGGCGCGTGTATAACTGCTTGTACAGTATTTACTTTAAAACACCTATTGTTACCTGTAACAGGCCCGGCCACCGATAAACATCATGTGCTTGAAGAGAGTTATGAAGAAAGCCCGATTCGTCTGTTTCTTGTAACTCAGCCGGCAGTTTCCGGTGCTTATATTGAACGAAGGATGTAGCGCACACTCGAGACAATAGACTGCCCTCTCTATGAGCTCCGCGGACATTTGCAAATCTTCATTAAGTTTACACAGGTCCGACAACTGCAGAAGCGTGTCGACGTGGTACAGGTGTGTGTTCATTATATTCTGGAAGAATTCCGTTTGTGTACCAAGAAACCTCTTTTATATTAAACCGTTTTATCGAAACGCTTACGATTATATTTTCCGAATTTTGGCTCTCAACCGCTTCGAAGAATTTCATCTGAACATCCCTGTAGGAAGATGTGTGCACGAATACAAAGTGCGTCAAGCCACTTTCCAATTCGGTACTCGAGTCGATGGACATCGTGAGGCCAGTTTTTCCTATGGGAGACCAGTTTTCTCTGGGAACTACCAGCCACGTCTTTTTCGAGTATCCCGCGCGTCCGCGATTTCTTCTTTTGCTGTAACATTTCAATTCATTAAATTGATCATCAAGGCGTTTATTGTTGTACGTCGTGCGTGTGTGTGTATGTTTTACGAATCTCGAGGTACCTCTGCTCAGCCGGTATAGTTTTACCGCTGCATATCCTCTTTAGTTCGTTATGAGGATTCAAGAACTTTCGCTGAACAGTCAGAATAATCTCTTTGTTGGACCTCGGTGTGGCGCCGTCGTCTTCTTCCTTGCTGGTACTGGCTTTCGGCTCGCCGAGAAGTTTATTGACTTCTCTGACCGTGCGTTCAATTTCGTCCATGGGTTCCGAAGATTCCTCGTCTACCTTTGCATTGTCCACGATCCTTGTTTCATCGATCTTCTTGCGTCTCTTCTTTTTCTTCTTGCGCTTGTTACTCTCAGTATCTTCCTCTCGGCCGGTTATCTTTTTCTCTTCGTCTGGTTCTCTCTCGTCTCTTTCAGAATTCTCGTCGAGCTGCGGAGCAAAGGCACACGAGTCGTCAGAGCTGCGGTACGAAACCGTATGTGTACAATAATAATAAGGATAATTACCAGATCGAATACATTGAACAACTTTGACTCGCTGATCGGTGCTTCCACATCGCTGGAGTCTTCGTCGTTAATCTTCATAATACCATCTGTCCCATAAGCCTTTCTCAGGTAACGAGTTGACATTTTGTTTCACTTGCACAGCCGATCCGGGGGTATCACAATTACGATTATGTCGAAATAATTGCTGACAATCCAGTTTCCGAAATATATCGAATATAAAATATTTCGTGATATTCTCTGACCGTCGTTAAATCAACGTTAAACCAGTATCAATTGCCAATCAGCAGGACTGATCGTCCGTACATATTGGTTTATGTTGAATATGACACGAGAAGACGATGGCTTAGCGAGAGAGCACAATCAGCTGGTTGTGGTCGTTTCGGTCAATAAACGAATCACAGAGGGCAATAGGGGCATATCAATCGGATTAATGCACAACTCTAACCACGAATAAATGCCAGGGTGTCACTGTCCACTTGATAGGTGTTCCATGGGTGTTCAACTGTTCACTTTCTCGACGAGCAGGCTCATTCTCACGGAACACGATCTCCTCACGGGTAAGGTAGGGTATCTTGGTATCAGTTATGCCAAACTAATTTTAGCCAAAACTCATTGCCCCTGAAAAGTAGCTAGGTTGGAGAGAAACGCTATGTATCCGAATCTTAGTTTCGAAATCTAATTTTTCAATCGATTATGACTTTACGGCGGAAATACGTCACATTCGGTTTGATAATCTCATTTCTCGACCGGAAGTCACTTCATCTAGGCGAAACGTCACTTCCGGTTTCAAAATCTATTTTTTCAACCGGAAGTATCGTCATCCAGTGGCAAATTTATTTCCTGTCGAAAAATAAGATCACGAGACAGGAAGTTATGTTTCGCCCAGTTGACGTCACGTCCGGTGGAAAAATAAGATTTTTCAAACCGGAAGTAACGTTTCCCCTGTGACGTCACTTCTCGAACGATTCGCAGAACTAAGGATCGGCTATGAATTCTTTTGACTAATATGTGGTACTATCGATCCAGCCTCGGAAATTATTACGTTACGATGATGGATTCATTTGATTCCTGTATTTTTTTTTTTTTACTCTTCCGTCGAGTATACCTCTGCGAAGTTGGCTCAGCACTTGACTCGGAGCAGCCAACATTGAAACTCACCCTATGTCAAATTGTTCGGTGTTCACGGTGTTCATTTGATATATTGTCTTCCCTCCACTACTCAACCCCCCACCCCACTCTAACGTTACTAGTGATTGCGCTTCTGTATTGTGAGGAATTCGATGAGCATCTGTCAATCATGTAAAATTATCTTTGGTTAGGGCAGCTGCAGAGTGGGACGAATTTTTCATTGAAAATCTCGGGCATAAAAATACAACAAATCAAGTACGTCGCTTGGTAGTAAATTTTGATACGTAGCAGTGAGAAAATTTAAATTCATTGAGACTTCCGAAGCCGACAGTACGCGGACGATTGCTTTACGGTTTCAACAGGAATTTATCGAATTCAATATATTTATGTGAGATAAACACGACCTCCGTCCCTCCTCTTGAAAAACAATACTATCCTGCAAAATTTATCGATATAATTATCTTATGAACACGTGTATGTTCCTACGTCGCTCGCTATTGTAAATGAAACGATCTTTGCATTTTGCTCCCCCGAACATATCTACACTGTGGTGTTTCAAATTTTGAGCGTAAATCTGCTATTCTACACATTTTTCTATCGTAGTCAAAATTATGCAAGGATTACGGGAATTAAATTACGAAAAATGGTGACAGAAATATTCCGGATACATTTCATTTCCATCGCAAGTGCATTGAAAACTACATTGAAAATGCTTGTGTAACGTAAAATGCATGAATTAGCAGAAAATAGACAACTGTCATGCAATTGTAATGGATCTTATGACGAGGTATACATTCTTGTTTCACCGGAAGTCTTATGTCTAATTGCAGAAATGGCACCGAGCGGGCAACTTGCCATCGTTCAGTCCAAATTCACGTCCGGAGAAAATGTGACGATTGTATCCTTTCTTGTTTTGCATACTCGTTAGATTTGCTAGAAGAGCGTCGCAAATGATTGTCGCAATCTAAGAGAGAGATTGATCCTTACCCAAGAATCAGGCAATGGAGGCGTCGCTGATGCAAGGACACATAAAAGCTCCGAGACTCCTAGCTCTGGTGAACAAGGGAACAACGAACGCGCTCGTCATTTTACTGGCATCTAGAAATCCCCCTCAAGTCTACAGCGATCTGACTATCGAGAGAGTTATTCCGATTGATCAGGACTTCAAGTGCGACATAGGTACGCCTGTCAAATATAAATACTCTTGGCAAGATGCTAATCAATGTTTTATTTCATTCACAGAAACGGCGACGGAGCAGCAGGACGGTCTGGACGTTCATTTGAGTGTTTCTTCGAGGAAACTTCGTCTAGTCTTCGAAATGCGTCCCGGAATCGGCACGGGTGCTATAGTGTCAGAAATATTTCGAGCCATCGAAGGTAATGATAAATAATAAATTTTTGTGTAAAAACATCGGAAAACGGTAAGTGCGTTGGTAAAAAATATTGGGACTGTTCGCTGTGTATTTGCTGCACAGGGTCTCACATTTTTAATTGTACAGATAAGGATTTTATTTATTGAATATTCTACTTGAGAACTGAAATTATGATTTTATAGTTTATCAAAAAAACAAAAGTTCAGCAACGGATTACCTGTGGATTAAAAAGCTCACGGGGAGCACGCGAAATTTGGAATCTGCTGCCGGCGATGTTCGAGATGCCTGCGATCCTGTGAGTACATTGTTCAGGAGAGTTTCGATACATAGAAAAGCAGATTGTAATAAGGGTATACAGGATATGCCGATATACAGCCTGTAACAGGTAACGTCAATGCAAGCTTGACAAATAATCCTTCTAACGTTTGTTATCAGTTGGTGGAATTGGAGAGTCCGGATCTTGTTGTTCCGCGTCGCAACATCGCGAGTGGTAAAACTCCGGTGGCAGCCCGGGAGTCCGTGGTCAGGTATCAAATGGCTTGTAAGGAAGATGACTACACGTACACCGAAAAATTCAGGTATGCCATGTACTATCAAGAGACGCGGTAGCGTCTCGACGCCAAGTACTTGAAAAAAAATTTTTAAGCGAGCGAAGGACGCTACCAAGTAGTTATACTCTAAAATTTAAGGTGTACCTCGAGTATTTCGATCTAGGGGAAACGGGGACATGTGTCCCCGTTTCCCCTAGATATGCACCGAAGGTGTACCTCGAGTATTTCGATCTAGGGGAAACGGGGACACATGTCCCCGTTTCCCCTAGATATGTACCGAAGGCATACTCGCGAGGTCCGACGATGTATCTCGAGTATTTCGATCTAGGGGAACGGGGACATGTGTCCCCGTTTCCCCTAGATAAGTACCGAAGGCATAACCCACGGGAACCAGGCGTATACTTATGTAGGGGAAACAGGTACATGTGTCCGGGTCTCCTAGAGCCCCTAGATCTTTACTCCCGTGTGCTATATGAGATTCGGGTTTTTCGAAATGCACTCCCATGAGTGAATTTGGATCAGGATTTTTCTCATTTCACTCCCATGCGCTATGAACGCCGAAATCTCGAGAATATAGTGTATGGGACTGATTTATTATTTTCGGATTTCACTCCCATCCGCTATGAACGCTAAAATTTCGGGCATATAGCATATAGGAATTATTTATGATTTTCGAAATCTTCTCCCCTGTGCCATGGGATTTGGATTTTTCGAAATTCACTCCTTCACGCTATGAACGCTGAAATTTCGAGTATATTTTATATCCAAAACAAAGTTTTAAATACCAATCAGAACGTTCCAACCTTTCCTGGCAAAAATACAGACAATGCTTCCTCATAAAAGAAGCTTCGCGAATAAAGGAACTTTATGAGAAAGCGACGTGAAAATTTCAATCTTCAACATTTTTACATTTTGATACACATCTATTTTTTTTATTGTTCGGATAAACATCTGTTTTGGTAGATTTTTTAATTTTTAAGAGGTTTTTTTTCATAAACATATTTTCTGAACGTTTTAAGTACCTGGCGTACCATTTTTACTTTTTTGAAAAAAAGTATTTTGTGTTTGATATTATATACTATACATACTATATTATCGAAATATCGGATTGTCGACCCGTACCGTGGAAGCTCCGGTAGCTACGGTCTCAGCTCCTGTTACATTAACATAAAAAAATTGAACCATCTCATACGATCGGTGATTGCTTTTCACTGTTTTAGAATATTCGTTGGTACGTGGAACGTTAATGGGCAACCGCCGAACGGAATAACCGTTGAAGAATGGCTGAGCAGCGACGACAAACCTCCCGACATATACGCAGTCGGTTTTCAGGAATTGGACCTGAGCAAAGAGGCTTTTCTATTTAACGACACACCCCGGGAAGAGGAGTGGCGGTAAGATCAGACGAATCGTTATAATGCTTGACTTATAACTATTCATAAATAGACATTTTATTAACCCGAGAAAATTTTTATTCGGCGCAGACAAGTGGTTAAAAGATCGTTGCATCCGAAGGGTACTTATCAGCAAGTAGCTATAGTGAGATTGGTCGGCATGATGCTTATTATATTTGCTCAGGAAGCACATATTTCCTTCATCAAGACTGTTTCGATCGACACTGTGGGCACGGGTATCATGGGGAAAATGGTAAGTTCAACAGCCTACGCTCTGGTTCTTAAGTACCGACACTCATATTTGCCCAATTAATAACGACCATTGATCGACCTCTGTCTCAGGGCAATAAAGGCGGTGTGGCTGTAAGCATGATCGTTCACAATACGTCAATATGCTTCGTGAACGCGCATTTAGCCGCCCATTGCGAAGAATTCGAAAGGCGAAACCAGGACTATGCCGACATATGCGCTAGACTGTCTTTCACCAAGTACATGCCACCCAAGAGCTTCAAAGATCACGAGTGAGTCTTTTCTAAGAGAAACAATGACTTTGCATGGAATCTTAAATTTTTCTCAAGTGCGATAATTCTTTTAATTACGGAACGTAATTTTTGCAGTCATATTTATTGGTTGGGCGATTTGAATTATCGGATAACAGAGATGGATGCGACGATCGCAAAAAATCACATATCCGCTGGTAATTACGAGCCAGTTCTGATGCTCGATCAATTGTGCCAACAGCGAGCCCTCGGTTGCGTTCTTCATGGTTTTCAGGAGTCCGTTATAAAGTTCAAACCTACTTATAAGTACGATCCGGGCACGGACAATTGGGATTCCAGGTGAATATCGTTGAAACGTCAAATGTATCTGTTTGTAAATAACATTTTGACATTGGAAATAAATGCTGATCGAATTATAATTTAGTGAAAAAGGGCGAGCTCCGGCCTGGTGCGACCGTATTCTCTGGAAAGGCGATGTAATATCGCCGATAGATTATAGAAGTCACCCGGTGTTGAAGATATCTGATCACAAGCCCGTCAGTGCCATATTCGATTCGCAGGTAGAAATCAACAAACGTTAATCGTAGCCTGACAATTTTATAGAAAACGAAACGTATATAATTGTACCGAATTACAATTCAGTACAATTGTTCACTTTTTGTCAATATTTTCTTATCCGTATATTGCTTATTTGTTATGTATCACTTATCTGTACTTTTTATCTATATATTGCAGATAAGAGTGATAGACATGACAAAGTATCGAAAGATTCACGAAGAAGTTATGAAGAAGTTGGACAAATTGGAGAATGAATTTTTGCCTCAAGTTATGGTAGACACTACGGAGATAATATACGATGTATTGAAGTTTCTTGAACCCAGCAGCAAAGAGCTCATTATCGCGAATACCGGTCAGGTTAGGCAAGCTACAATATTAATCGCAAATTTGAAATATTCGGGATTCGTTTAAATTATTGCGCGTGGTATTAAACGTGCACGATAACTTGCAGGTACCGGTTCAGTTTGAATTTATCAAGAAATTGGACGACACGAGTTACTGCAAGGATTGGTTGCACATAGAACCTTACACTGGGTTTATAAAACCAGGTAAACCATTAATTTACATCTACTGAGAGATGTTTATCGACCGATCGCGGAATTCTCTTAATATACGTACGTATCTTTCAATTAGGTGAAAAATGCGACATCAAGCTAGAAGTCTATGTGGACAAGCGATCAGCTTGCAAACTAAATTCCGGTGAAGACAAGCTGTACGACATTCTAGTTTTGCATCTTGAAGGTGGCAAAGATATTTTTATAACAGTCACAGGTACATCTTATACAAAAGATCAACTTTCACGACCTATTTAAATCTCCTACTGGTATTTGTTTATAATCTTGAACATTCAATCTCAGGTACTTATGAAAGAAGTTGTTTTGGTTCGTCGATGGAAGCTCTGGTGCATATTCCCGTTCCGATAAGAGAAATTCCCGTTGGCAGGATAATCGAACTCGTGAGTTGTTGTGTGACACTTCTGCGACAATGACAATATCGTTAATTTTTCTTATCGTCTGCAATGATTAAATAATTGTAGGAAAACAACAAGAATCCAGTGCAAGATCCTTACTCAGTGCCGAAAGAAGTTTGGTTTTTGGTTGATCGTCTCTACCGGCACGGTATAAAAACCGTAGGACTCTTCGAGACACCGGGATTACACAGTGAGATAATATCCATACGAGATTGGCTGGACACCGGTAGCCAAGATCCAATGCGTATCCTTTACACTGTGCATCGATCTCCATAGAATCTTACCAATCTGTTATTGTTGTCAAATTTATAATGAACCTTGACATTAATCGTTCAGCCGGTGGTGTTCATTCGGTGGCAGAATCGCTGCTTTTACTATTGGAATCAACGTCCGAACCTTTGGTACCGTACAATCTTCACAACGTTTGTCTGTCCGCGGCTACGAATTATCTACAGTGCAAACAGGTATACAGCTTTGAGCACTCGAATGTTTAATTATTAAGTTAACGCGCAATGATGAGACAGTTTACGCGAATAATTTAACAATATATGGGAAATATTATTGCACAATTTTGGCTGTTTGTATTTTCTTTCTGCCTTCCAGATTGTTATGCAGCTACCGGAGATTCGAAGAAACGTGTTCCTCTACATTTGTGCATTCCTCCAAGAGCTTTTAAATCACTCTCAAGACAATGGACTCGATGCGAAAACCCTAGGTGAGGATTGAGTTTGTCAGTAGAAAGGTTTAATCTTAAACTTGCCAATTCGTTCGACTCTCAGAATATACCCATTTTGTTTAGCAACTCTTTTCGGATCTATATTCCTCCGAGACCCACCGCGGAGCAGAGAGGAACGTAGCCAAAGAAGTCGCGCGACGCAGGCGACTTTCGACAGAAAAAAGGCGGCTTTCGTTTATCACTTTTTGGTAAACGATCAGAGTGACTTTCTGAGCCGATAGGGTCGAGCCGCTTTAGTATTAATTTGTTGCTGGACGAGTCAGCGGGACATCGATGAAAGGGAAAGTGAGCGTTCTTACGGCGATCGTGTAGCTTGTTTGCGCAATCGAGCGCCTATATTCTGCAAGGCGGCGTTGAGCTTCTCGAGCTAAACTGCCCAAATACTATAGTCTAAAAGTAAGTAGAAAAAAAGTCGAAACTTAATAAACCCTGGGTCTGTTTTCGAGAGACAGTGCTTAGGAATGGGAGTGAAACAGAATGTTGGAAGACGAAGAATTCATTTCGATGCAGTATATGAGGCATTCTTTATAAAGCGGGCCACTTTTTTCGGTCGACCTCTCGGATGTTTTTTTTAATTTGCCAGATTGTTGTACTACTTGAGAGGTGCTTCTGTGATTTTTTCGATTTTTAAAGCGCACCCTTCAAGATTTACTTTTTTTTTTAATATCCGTATATCTCAAAAAATATTGGTCACTCAAAAAAGTCGTAGAAACATGAACTTTTCTATTGGTCATCACATTCGAATGGCGTTAGAGTCATAATATTCCGGATACGGGAAAGTCCATGTTTCGTGAAAAAAAAAAATATTAATAATTTTTTTCTACTCAAAACAAGTAGTACTTTAAACTGGCAAATTCTAAAAAACATCCGAGAAGTCAACCGAAAAAAGTACCCCGGTTGATAAAGAATGCCTCATATGCAGGAATGAAACCTTTGTGCAACTCTCTTCGAGTCCTAGAAATTAATGAGATGTCAGAGGGATTCTTCAATCGCTCCTACGAATTAGAGATCGATAGAAAACTTCGAAAAAAAAACCGATAGAATTTCATTTTTTTTTCTGTCGTAAGAGCAATTGGTTATTCTCGTGAAAAATAATACGCTTTATGCAATGTCGTTGATGTATCTGATGCCGGCTTGAAAGCCTGTTAAGCGCTTTTTTGTATAGTGTAATATCTGAGTTTTTCTGATACACCGACCAGCACCGGTAGCAGCGATTAAATTATGGATACCATTTATCGGGCACAACGGCTATTCCAAAGCCAGAAAACATCGCCCGATCGCATCTCTCGATTGTATATTTATAAAGAACAAATAGACAAAAAGAATGAATCTGAACCGGACACAAGCGACATGAATCTATCTACTGGGTGCTGAGTAAGAACGACATTTAAACGTTACAAAGTTTATTATTTGTTTAGCAACAAACGCCCTTTACTTCAATCGATTTTCGACGATAGAGATCGCATCCGAATTAAACTTTGACTGTGTACATCCAGTCTCGTACCCCTCGAACAGCATTTACAGAAAATTCGTACGGACTTAACGGTTGTCACATAGGAATTGGGAGTTCTGAGGCGTCTTAGAAGAGAAACAAACAAACAAAAAAGAATTATTTTTCGCTCGAAGAACCTTGTATTTTTATAATTTTATACGAGTGAAAAGCAATGAAACAAATACCTCGAGTGCTAATCCGAATGACGATCTGTAAAAGTTTCGCTGGGACGGGTCCGGTGTGAATTATCAAGTACAAGATCTAGCTAATCGATGGGTAGAGTTTATAGTATTATCTTGTTGTTCGTAGTCCTGATAATAGTTTACATAAGCTAGTTAACATCTAACTGCACTGCGTTAGTTAATTGCGAAAGATCGCGGGAGAGTGTCGATGACAAAGTATTGGAAAGAAGGAAAATATAAGCATATTCTTATCGCTAGTCATTGAATCGATACGAAAATTGCATTTCACGAATTATTCGTGCCACCCGCCAGTGGTAGCAGATGTAGGCCAGTCAAAAGGGAGTCTCCATTTTGTTTGATTTATCTTGCTAATCAATCTCTACATGTTCGCTATTTTTTTTATTTACTGCTGACTGGCCTCAAGATAATAACTAACGGATTTGATTAACTTTAAAGTTAATTTTTCGATACGTACGTGATCATTGATCCATCGATCGAAAGAACACTCGCATCCGAGTCAATGGAACTTTTTAGTATAAAGTTAGTAATGTAGGTTTAGTTCAAGCTCGAAGCGATTTTGTTCGAATAATTTGATGTACAGTAGAACCTCGACTATCCGAATCAATTGGGAACAGAGCTCGTTCGGATTAACGAAAATTCGGATAACAGATGTTTACGCTTATAGGTCGAGGGACTGGACGTTGAATCTGTAACGCAATAAACCACAAGACCAGTTACGAGATTAACGAAAATAACTTTTGAACAAGTGTGTATTTGCTCGGCTGCGAAACTAATAAATACTGCGCATACGACCGACGTGCATTTACGGTGCTGCTGTGTGAGTATGCGAGCTCGAGCGTTCTTGAATTGGCTTGTTGTTTATAGGCGTGCAACAATGCATTGGCGCCTAACAATGTAAGAATGCGAGAATTTTACGCAATTCTTCGAATAGAAACTTTTTCCGGACCAGCGGCAGTTCGGATAACAGAGGGTTCGGATAATCGAGGTTCTACTGTGTGAATAGTTGTTCCGTGTATTATCAATAATTATTACCGATGAATATTGTTGAAACGTACGCTAAATTTATAACGCTAGGCTAACATTTGTACTAGTACACTAAAATGATCGTTAACATAGTTATTTATTGAATGAACATTAATAAAAAAGTAACGTGTCGTTGTCGTAATCTCAACGACGAGACACGATATTGTGAACGCTTATTCGATTTTGTATCAAAACTTTATTAGGTAATAGAAAAATATCAAGGTTTTTTTTTTTAAATACAGAACATTTGTAGAAAATATAATAATGCGATTTAAAAAAAAGATATGTATCGATCTTCAAGCCAAAGAATCGATGATGAATAAAATTTACTCATTATCACACTACGGAGGATGAAATTCGAAAAAACAGATATCTGTTCCACCATTTGAAGATATTCCACCCTTACACAAGTATATATCTCTTCGTAAACAACCGTGCGAGGATCGTCACTGGAGTGACATGGATCCTGAGAGAGGCCCCGATCGCATTTACAAATTCGAAACCACACTAAAATATCAGTTTTTTGTATGAAAAAAATCGGTTATTCAAAGACAGCGACATAACAAAAATGGACTTAACTGAGCCTCAGCTTCTTTCATAATTAAATGCCTATGTAGAATAATCGAATTGAGGGATTAACTTATATTCGTACATGAACAAAAGAATAAAGCGACACGGTGCGGTCGTGCGCGTTAAATGTTGACGATCGTACACAACCGTACTTGGTTGCGATTCGCCATATTTTAACGACTTAAAACTGAAAACCTCCTTGTGGTGCACTTTCGGTCGGTTGAAAGTCCAACTGACCGTTCACGGTTCCTGGTGCCAAGTCTGCGTTTTCGGTTTCCTGCGACAGTTGAAAATGTCGTATATTAAAAAGTTGTATATTATTATTTTCGCGCAATGTTGTAGAAAATTAAGAAAATTGAAAAAAAGTTTCTTACCCCGTCGGAGAAGAAAGTATCGATCATCGCCATGGCCTTCTGATAGACTTGTTCATTTTCATGATGCTGAAGAGCCTCGAGCTTGTCGAGGCCTCCGCACTCCTCGATCATTATAGCGACCCGCTCGACTTCGCCCATTTTCTGTGCAGCGTTCAGTATGTTGGTCAAACCGTCGAGAACGACGATAACAGTTTTCCAATCTTTTGCTTCGACCAAATCGCAGAACGGCGTTAAAACTCCGAGTTGAACTAGCTGGGCAAGCTGTTGAACGGTACTGCCGGAAGTCAAGTTCGTCACGGCCCAAGCAGCTTCCTTCTGGGACTTGAAGTCACCCTGCGAAGTTTATTGCAGTTGAAAGACAACATTTCATTATTTTTTTCAACAAATCATTTATCCAGAATCAATTTGCCAATATGAATTTAATCAGCATACTCACACTCTGCAAAACTTTTATCAAAGGCGGCAGCAATTCGGCATTGATGACTTGCTGAATCTGTTCACTGTTTCCGGCGGTGATGTTGCTGATTGTCCAAGCAGCTTCTTTCACGATGTTCATTCGTTTGTGCTCCAAGAGACCCCGAAGATTCGTAAGGCCTCCGCAGGTGATTATCGCATCTGTTTGATAATCGTTGCCCGTTACGATGTTTCCAACGGCTCGGAGAGCCGGAGTGAGAACCAAGACTTCCGGGGAGCGAAGCAACGACACGAGCTTCGGAACTACGTCGGACTCGACGACGGCTTGGATCTTCTCGTTGGTACCGTCGGTCAAGTAAGAAAGAGCCCAACAAGCGTCGGCTGTATGAAACAAACAAAACAAGAAAATAGAAAACCAAGTCATCGAACTCTCGTCGCAAATATAAAAAGCTCCAACGTTTTTGTTATGCGGACAATAGAAGCCGCATAACGTACCGAGAATATCGGGATCCTCGCTACTCAGAAGACGATTCAAAACTGGCAAAGCGCATCGCACGGTTTGGAACGGCGGCGGTGGATTCTTGTTGCGGCACAAGTTCGATATTGTCCAGACGATGTTTCTCGTGAAAGTTACCTGAGGAATAAATTCTTCGTCAATAATCCGAAGCGACCTTGTGATTTGTCCTTCCAAATACGAGACAGATATGGGAACGAAGCCTTGCATACCGTAGTATCGGGCTTGATCGAGTCAATCAGCAGAGGCATGCAGCCGTAATTGAGAACAAGATCGCGAGCTGCAGGTCCGTCTCCGGCGATGTTACCCAGAGCCCACACAGCCTGTTCGGCGACGTTCAGAGCCGGAGATTTTAGTAACTCGACCAATTTCGGTACAGCACCGTGCTCAATGACAACGTTCGTCTGTTCCGAGGTTCCCGAAGCCACGTTAGTCAGTGCCCATGAAGCCTCGAACTGCAGAGCCGGACTGTAACAAGAAACAAAAATAAATAATTACGATTCACCTATAGTCAAGGCTGCACATTTGATATATGAATACTGTATTAATATTATGATTCTACATGTATATTTTTCTCACGTTTTATAGAACTGTTCCCTCTCCGTCATTCTCAATGGGTTAATGTTATTGCACAATATATTATTTATTGAATGAACAAACAGAAGAGATTACATACTTGTGATGATAACTCAGAAACTCGATGCAGCGTGGAACAATGCCCTGCTTGACCATATTGTCGATGGGTGGATTTTTCTCCTGACTGAGCATCTTCCTGCATCCCTGAGTGGCTTGCAATTGAAGAAACTCATCGGACGACGACATTCCCGCTATCACCTCCTCCAATGTCATCGAAGTCGGAGACTTGACGCTCTCCGGAGATTTCAACAATTCCTCGTCTATGTCCAAATTGCGTCTCTTGAGCAGCTGATCGTCTCTGCGAGCTTTTCGCAGCTCCACCGACACCTCGTTCCTCCTCCTGCGAGCATCCTGAAAGAAATTTAAAAAAAAGAAATTTCGTCAATTTTTAATTATTTTCGTTCGTCAGCGATGGATGCGTGTTTCGCGCACGGCTCCGGTGGTCTCTGCATTCAAGCAGATCCGTTCATGGTGAGTACTTGGACGGGTGACCGTTTAGTCGTGCGTTAGCCGGCGCATCAACCATCGAGCGGGAGGCGCGTTCTACTGAAACTTTGGTGTTTCTGCACTTCGCTTCAAGTGCAAAAATACCGGAGGATCAGTAGAATACAGCCGTCTGTACTGGCATGGGTTTTCCATAGCTTCCCCGTGTCCCCAGCAAATGTGGTACAGTTTAGCTGAGTCAGCTATGGACGCACTGGAAGTTAGGTAGCTTAGCTGAGTGCGGGTACGGAATGCAGGGGGGGAATCGGGATAGGGTTCCGTCAAAACCCTGAAGGGTGTACAGTGGAAAATGCAACAAATATTAAAAAAAAAAAAAACGTTTGTTAAGAACATAGATTGATTTGGTTGTTCAAGTTAAACTCACGTCATGCTTCCTGTTGTTCTTGAATTTGGCCATACGGCTGTTATGAACAGTCTCGGGTGCTGGCATCTTGGCTGAAAAAAAAAAAAAAAAAACGTCGTAAAGGCCGAAATAATTTTCGGGTTGTCTGGTAAACACACTCGGCGGGACAACGAGTCACGGTCAATGTCAAATTTTGTATACACGAATGACTGGCATCCAATCTAATTTAAACACGAAGACACGATTCACCCGTCTCTGAAATTTATTTGTGGCTACAATTTCTCGAGATATAAGCGGAAAAGGCAGATTCAACGAATACTCTGGCTATCATCGTTGACGAACGCTTGAACCTTCCGGATAGATCGATAAGCATGATTTTTTTTTTTGCGTGAATTTTCGTCGGCATCTTTTTTGGAATTAATTTTGCTTGAACAAATGTACAGAATGTAACCTTTATTCTCTGTCGTTGATGTGAGAAGTTCGCTGTTTGTATAATAAAGTGATGCACAACACACAAAAGATCGACGAGCGTTGAGAAAGTAAAACTGTTCCTCTCGCTCTCCCAGCGTGTGAGACTTCGAAACGGCGTAACGGCCGCATCGACGTGCACGAAACGTGCGATATATTCGAAAGTAAAATCGTCCAGTTTCGTGTTTTCCCAAAGAGAAATGTAATCTTCAGTTATCCTCGAGATAACGAGAGGGCCCAAACTTATAAACGGGATTCGACTTACCGCTGATTCGTGTGGCGAATAAATAAAATCGAAGTAACTGATACAAAAGGATGAACCGCGACCCGCGCGACAATGGCTGGCAATATCGTTCTCTCGTTCGTTCGGACTGTCCCGTCCGTGAGGCTCTGTCGATGATCTTTATTTTTTGACCTTCGCCAACCTGTTGCGCTAGGCAAAAAAATGTATCCAGGACTCTCGTCGCCAATCATATTTCGCAAAATATTTACCGGGGATTATCGATCGTCTCGTGATTCGTTCGTGTAAACTTCGTTGGACGCTATTGGTCCATTATTTTCTTCAACGTTTCTCGTTTCAAATATTAGCTTGCAATTTCACGACGCTGTGACGCTAGCGGTGATGTAAAATGACCGTCATTACTGGCTCCTGTCAAATAACAGTCGTGTGAACGTCATGTTACACCATTTGTATTTTTAATTACTGTGTACGTAAAATGACCGTCACTTTTATCTCGTCATATGACATGACAAGATACTGTTTTGCGGCAATAATTTTGCCGCAAACGAGACCGTATGTTCCTTAATTCGTCCATTTCTGCAGCTATGACTAGAGTCGAGATGAATTTCAAATACATTTCAGACGTATCGCACACGTTCTTTTACCCTCTTTCCTATCTTCCTCAATGCATACGTTTCTGTCACTGGTTGCATTCGAAATACATTTTGAAAACATATCAGAAATATTAAAAATATTTCGAAATATTTCTAAAACGTATGACAATCATACTTTTTAAAGCATTTTATCAAAACATTCCATCGAAAGACCTCTGAAAATATTTCAGAAATACACTAGGACCTCGATTTTTGCACCCTCGGTTTCACACGAATGGTCCATCGATCGATTCCACCTTTGTTCGATCGTCACTTGTAACGCCTGTCATCCCCGCGTGTCGTTGACACGGGAACGATAACCAAATGACGAATTTCCGAAGTAATCGTACAACAGGAAATATATATACAACGATCGATGCGTCTTTTTGCACGTCGCCTTTACCGTATTATCGGTGCGGCAAGCGCTCTGGGTTATGGTGAGTTTCCACGTATGGACGTTAGTCTGGATTATCGTTCTTCTATTCGTCTTCGCGCCGATCGCCGATGGTAACAACAACAAACACCGAGCCACACATCGTCACCGACATCATCGTCATCGTCATCGCAAACATCCGAAGCATCATCCGCCCGCAATAAAAAATTCCTTCTCAGAAAAACATGGGATAAGAATGAACTTGACAAAGGTCCTCAATACCGTCCCTTGGTTACCGACTGGGACATCGACCTCTCCGTTGTTCTCCAAGAGCAGTTATTCCGATAACGAGACGATTACATCGTTAGCAAATTTTACTGTCGTACAAAAAACAACAAATATCAATTTGTACGACAGTACTCGCACGCCAAGTAGTATCCACGACAATTCTTCCGGTTCAAACGACACTTCCGGTTTCGTAAAAAACACTGATAATATCTCGAGCACGAGCATGAAAAACATTGTCGAAAATTCACCGAACATTTCTACTTCGGTAATCGATGATTCAGCTGATCCGAATTACTTGCCGCTTCGACCGGTACCGGAAGAAAGAAGCACGATTACCGCCAGCGGTTCAAGGTCACCCGGTACTTCGAGCAAGGAGGATCATAGGCGATACGCGAAAGATCTTCGAGAACTTTTCGGCTCCCCGGAGGAACGAACAAACTTACCGAAAATCCTTATCGACACTCCCATCGTTCAGTTGGTTCGCAAAAAAAGATCGATCCCGAGTGAAGAAGTGAAAGCTACTGATGAAAGATCGAGGGAACCGACCCTCTTGGATTTCAATGGTCCCTCAATAGCAAACGATCCCGAACAAGTGCTGGATCGAGACTCGTCCGAATCGCTTCACAAGCGAGTGAAACGCGATGGCCCGGAACCGGAAGTAGTACCGTCTGCGCTTTCCTCCCAAGATTCGAATTACTTCCGGGACTTGGAAGATTCCTTCGCCCTTAGCGCACTAGAGGTCGAAGCCCGAGAGGCTCGAGGGAGTCGTCGGACGGCTCGGCAGAGTCGGTCGGGCACTGATTTGTTCCCGAGCCTGTCGAGGCCGAAGAGAAACGCCGAAGACGATAAAAATCAAAGCTACAACACCGAAGCTCGTTCGGCGGAGTCTAAAAAAATACCATCTGCTGATTACATTATGGAAAACGATAACACCGATTCTATCGAAAGAATCGACGAAAACGAGGATCGGATAAACGCTTCGAACAGGGATCTACTTATCGGCAGAACGGATCGAGGGATCATCGTTGTCTTCGCATCGGCCGATACATCGCTGAAGAGCGTCGATCAATTTTCAAGGACCACACTTGACCTTGAACGTCTCGAGAATAACACGTATGGTCTCGATTCGTCCACGAGTCCGCTAGCGACGGCACCGGAGGCCGAAGATAATCGAACAGATCCAAGGTATGTCGACTCGAGCTCACAAAGCTCGGGTCCGGACAATTACACTGTAAAGGGCGATGAACCGATAACAGGGTACAGAGTCGAGGACGTGGAGAACGAAGAGAACACAAGTTCTGCCTCGCTCGGGAGCAAAGAAGTAAACGAGCGAGAGGTCGAAGAAAAGAACCGTCAACCGGAAGTCGAATCCGTCTCGGTCGATTTCGCTTTGAAGGACGACAATTCGATCTCGCGTTACGGACTCGACGACGTTTATCCGGAAATCGTCGATCCCGCGAATCCATCGCCAATGGTTCGGCTCGTCAGGACGAAGAGATTCGGCGATGGTATCAGCAACCGTGAAGCTCCGGACGCTTCATATGCGAGCGAATTGGACAATAGCAGAGTCGCCGAGGAACCTTACGCGGAAGACGACAGAATAATAGACTCGATGTTGTCCAAGGTGGATTACAGGAGCGGCTACGTTCAGCCGGACCGTTCAGCGAGGAACGAGAACGAAGCTCGTCCCGAGGAGGAAGACATTTATTCGCCGGCAGGCGAACGTACGCCGGTCAGGAACGAGCGAGGAGCATCCTCGAGAAGAGCGCGAAAGAAAGGAGGTGGTGGAAGGCGCGGTTCGAAGAAACGCAAGAAGGGCCACGACGGCCGAGGGAGGAAACATCATCGTCCGAAGCCGAAACGCCCGAAGAACAAGCGAGAGTCCGATGACCTTTCGGAGGGGACAAACTTAGAGTGGGAAGAAAAATTTGAGCCGGGCGACGACAATTTTGATGCTCGGAGATTGGACGCCATTGGCAACGAGGTAATATCGCCGCACGACGGAAGACGTCGACGGGTGTCCGAGGACGAGGATGATGAGAATTTTTATCCCGATGCGAACGAGGCTGCTGGTAGATATCGAAGAGACCTTCGGAACTCCGGAAATGTTGGCAAAAATTCTGAAGGTCATCGAAACGAAGAGGTGAGATCGATTTCACCGTGCGTAGAGGGACGAAGTAAGCTCGACGAGATGGCCAAGAATCGAGAGAAGCGTGAGAGCGGTCTTCAGGAATTGAAGTACTTTCAAAACATCCGCGAAACGGACGCAGGACAGAACCGGAGCGAAGAGACCGCCGACAAACGTTTGCTGAGCGTCGACGCGGTCAAGCCCATTCGTGATATCGAACAGATCGTCGAAGCGCTTCTCGCCAAGGTTTCTTCACATCGAATAATAATATCTTTATCGTTTCGGCATTTATTTTCGTTTCTGAATGAAAATTATTTTTTTCATCCCATATATATATATATATTTTTATTTTTATTTTAGTAAGGTAGCTTTAACGTTTCTTGACGTCACAGCGCGTCGACGAACACTTGAAGGTGTTAATACGCGATTTTCGCTCGATGTAATTTTTTTTTTCTTTCCAAGGTGAACGAACTGCACGGCTATGTCAGCGAAGTCGGCACAGACGGTGCGGCGAAGGATTCTCAAGCGTCCGGAACTGCGTCGAGCGCTGTCGATCGAACGACTGCTGAAGGGTCTAAAGTCGTGGACGGCGTTACCACCAGCCTGGATGGCTCATCGTCGAGGCCGGCAGCGACCAATGTCGAGGTAAGAATTCGCCTTCGAAGAGGAATTCTAAAAGCAATTTCTATTTAAAATTTTTTTCTTGTTACGTGGTTCAAAAATTGGTGAATTCAATCATTACTTTTGACGAGACGCGTCGCATTTTTTGAGTAGGGACAAGCGGAAGCTTGCCGGAAGTATCCCGCTTCGTGGAGCCGACAGTCCGGACCGGCGAAGTCGAACGGCAGATCCGCAAGGAACTTGCGAGCTCAGCAATGCAGCAAGAAAGCTCGTCGAAAGAGAACGTCGCATCGCAAGTGGGATCGCTGGACCGATTGGAGCAGCTGCAGCGTGACCTGCGGCCGTGGCAGACAGATCCGTTGGCGACATTGCATCCGCAACTGCTCGACAGCCGAAACGGAAATGGAAGAGAAAGCCTGCCAGCTTCCCGCCTGCGCACCAGGCAAATTTCTCGGTATTTTCGGCTAACTCTTACACTACAATGTACATTATTGCTTAACTGAAAAAAAAAATTACTACAACTACGTTGACAATAAATAATAGCGTTGAAGGAACATTTTAACAAATGACTTCAATTTTATTTCTTCCTTCCTCTTCTTTCTTTTTTATACCAAATACATAATGTATTGTACACAATGTTTTGAAAAATAAAATATCATCGCTCCGCTGAACGCGAATATTCACAATTAACGAGTGCTGAATGATTAAAATCAAACTAAAAAATAAAAGTTGGCGAAAAAAAAAAGAATTTGTCGCTGTAAAAATATTGATAATCGTAATTTATAACAAACTGTAGAAAACGATCGTTCCAGATCGTCGAATCACAAAATAATGGATCAAAAAAAAAAAGTTGCAGCTGAAATTACAGTTGGATAAAATGTGGGTTTTTTTTTTTCATCGGGCAGGATATATAATGCGATTAATTGTCGATTCGATCGTACCGAACACAATCCTCGGATTCTCATCTCGATGTTTCATTTATCTTTTCCCTCAGTCGCGGTATTGTACAGTAATAATAGTTAATAGTTTGTTATTGTTAATATCGTTAGCGTAAATAGAGGTATTATTATACAGGTAGGCGAAGGTTCGGGGGTTCAATCTTTCACCTTGCGCACGATGGTTTTTTATTTACGTTTTACTAAAAATTCATGCTCACTTATGTTTCTTTTTTATTCCTATTTAAACGTTATCGTTACAAAAATTGACGTAGTAAAAGTCAACGGTATGAATGCGACGCGGGGCGACTGGTTCCTTCGTTCCTGTTTTCATTTCTTTTTGCAAAGCGAAAGAAAAAGAAACGAAAAATAAAATTTGCATCGCGCCGAGATCGAATAGAGAGGTGTGAAATACATTTGATTACAGGGCTTTGAGCTTCGATAACGTCACTGAAATCGAAAAACGTTTTGCCGTGACGTGGTATAAATTAACGTCGCGCGCGATAATGCTCTAAGGAACGCAACGATATCTCAGCCTATTTTTTCATCTTTCTTTTTGTTGTTGTATATCGACGATCGATTAACCTTCGAAATTCTAACAATCTAACTCACCAACCGTGAAAATTCAATTGTGCTGTGACAATTATTTATGTAAAAAAAAGTATAATTGGAACATAAGAGAAGAACACGAATTTCACGCGCGGTATACAGTCGGTGAAATATTAACTTTGCGAGAAACCAAGTTTTTTTTTTCTTTCTACACAGCCGGTTGGCGTACACGGGATCAGTCCGGTACCCGTAAAACTTTCGTGGTTCGAGGCTCACGCACGGGCTACATAGCTTACATTCCTCCTAGCCTGCGGAGTCGAGCATTTTTTAAATATTTTTTTTATTCGAATTGCAATCTTATTTCAACTTCAGTTGTTAATTATCGGCAATGTTGGATTAAAAAAAAAGTCGCTCAACTCTGCGGTGTTTTAACTCGTGCGCGCATTTGGATCTCGATAATAATTCGCAATCAAGGAGTCTTTGTCCGTTGCAGAGCTCGACATTTAGGCAGTATAAAAACGCGTTGATCACCGTCCCTTCGTCGGGAGCGGATCCGCCGCGAGCAACTTGATTAAAAACTTGAGCTTACGCGGACATCGATGACAATGCATCGAGTATTCATTCATTTCATTTTCGTTTCCTCTACTCCTGAGATACACGTACGCACACACTTACAAGCCGCATTCATTCTCGCATACGCACTTCGTGATTCTCGCATTATCATGTAAGAACTACATCGCTTTCAAGTTACAAAAAAAAAAAAAATTAAACAAAAACAAAATTGAAAAACGAAATTTTCTAGGCTCGTTGTGTTCGTCTCGTCGATTACCATCCGCTTTCTACTTCAGGCACTTCTCGTGTCTTTCGAGACCCTTTCCATTCGACACCCTGAGGATAGTATTTTCCGGCTACACCGCCAGCTATTATTCGTACGTCGCGATCCTGATCAGTTTGCAGCTGTATCAACGTTTGATTCACCTTGTCCCCCTGATCTCCCAGATAATCTGCAAGAGAAAGTGCCGGCGTTAGTTTTAATAATTTGTTTACGCGAAAGAGAAACAGCTGACAAAGAAAATGTATCTAACCGTAGATGTTGATTACGTGTCGCGACAGTGCCGTTGCTACGGCGAGCCTCACGTTCGGCACAACGTCCGAGGATAGATTGAGCAAGCACGGCAACAGATTGCTTGCGAATCTCTCAGCGCTTATGGCTTCGTGGCTTACGAGCGACGAACAGAGCAGCGCGAATGTTTGACGGCACGTCCATTTGCTCGTTGTCGATGCCAGCGTAAATTTGAGGTCGTTAATGAGGGTGGTCACAAGTGCCTCGTCGGTCGACAGATAAAATATTATCTGTGTTACCTGTGGATGAGACACAGTGAGGAAAAAAAGCGTATTAGTAAAACTTCGTGGCAATTGATATTGTGATTTTATTATGTGAAAACAAAAAATGTTTACCAATGCAAGAGCCATGTGTCTAACGGCCGCGACTTTGTCCATAAGAAGCGGAAACGATAGAGGAGCTATGTGTTCGGAAACATCAGCGGGAGTGAAAAGTGGTATAGCTTCCAGTAGTCTGCTCGCGACTTCTTCGCGAAATCGCCAGTTCCACTCGTTGTCCATCATGAGAAAAGCTTCGAGCCTCGGTAGAAATTGTCTTCGATCGGCGGCTCTCAAAACTTTTAAGAAAGTCGTGAGATGTTTAAGCGCTCCTATTCTGACCTCGTCGAGATCCTTTATGAAACCATCGTAAATCGGTAAGAGATCGCGTGCGGCCAACTCCTCGCCGAGGATCATCGCGAGCTCGTGAATGCTCGACGCCATGGTTCTTCGCACCCTGTACTCTCGGGCATCCGCCAGTGCCGCGTATGCTTCTTTAAGCAGCGGCCAATTCTCCCGTCCCAGCGTCAGAGCAACCGCAGGAAAGCTGAAAGCGCAATGTCGCGGTATCTCGATGCCGATGCTGACCGCACCGGGATCGGCCATCGATACGAAGAAATTAACCAAAACGTGGGGAACTATAGTTTGACCACCCTCGACCGACTGATTGGCCGCGACGGCGCTCGCACCAAGGCCGCTTCTGTCCTGGGAAATATTACCGACGTCCACGGTATCGTTCAACAGGTCCGAAGTATTCCTCAGGCTTACCGAGCTCGTGTCTTCGCGACTGTCGTTCGCTGTCTCGTTAGTGTCCGGTTCCGAATTTCCGTCGTTGGAAACTTTCGAACTCGCGACGAGCCCACCGGTGTTCGGTTCCAATTTTGCGTTTTGCTCTTCACCGCCTTCCCGACAATGGCTCGCGGGATTTCGATCGTGCCACTTGTTTCTTATTGAACAGTTGACAAATTTTTCGTTATTCTGAGGCTCGAAATTTTTTGGCGCCGTATTGTCGGTATCGTTTGTCTTGTCCGGTTCGATTGGATGATTGGTTTGTTTCAAGTTGATCTGCGTCTGTTCGCGTGGCTCAATCGTCGAAGCGGACTGGACGACGGCGGCTTGAACGAGCTCCGAGTCCAACGGCAGATCCGGCGGTATGTAGTAATAACGGAATGGATTGAATTGATCATAGTCGTGGGTTATCGTTGCGTCGTTCTCCGACGAATCGTCGTTCAACGAGCTCGATGTGTTCCACTGCATCTTCGTACGCTCGTTCAACGGTACGTTCTCCTTGTTCGTATCCTCCGTGCTGCCCATAGAATCGACGTGATTAGATTTCGGCAAATCGCCGACGTCCTCGTCGTGGAACTGGAGTATCTGACTGCCGCTCGTTATCGCCGACTTGCAGGGCTCCGACGAACCCGCGAAAGATAATCTGTAAATTATGAAAATAAAATAAATTGATAAATTGCCAAGTTTGAGCATCGGTTAGAGCTTAAATTAATTGCGCACCACGTTAATTTTTAAAGGATCTTCGATGAGAAAGAAAAGAAAAAGAAAACAAAACTGTCGTCGTGCGCTAATAGAAACATAAAACAAAAAATGCTAAAGAATGGAACAAACCAGTTTTTTTTGTCATGGATCTTTAAAGAGGAACTAGCATAGTCAATTTGTTAGGATACGTGTAAAGCTTTGTGGTGTTCCGCAAGGACGAGAAAAAGAGGTGAAATAATGCGGCGCGGCAATTGCACAAAGGACAAAGTCCAGCGCGGCAAGAACCGATACGACGAGTTCGGTCCGAGCTTTTGCCGATGCATGGTATAAAGTTAGAGCGAACGTTCGGTGTGTAAAGAAAAGGGTTAAATGAAAAATTCATGCGCAATACATACACGTTATACCTGAGCTCGGTACCATGCTGATCCGTCAGTACGAGTTCACCGTACTGGTTGTACGAGAATCCAGTGAACTGTTTGGCAAACGTCGATATGAATGGCCCGAGTATCTGGAATGCTGATACTTTGACCCATTTGGAATCATCTGTCAAAAAGTTTGCGAGAATCTCGGAGAGCGTCGCGCGACGGTGATGCAACGAGACGCAACACGCGAACGACACTATTATGTCCGCGCAGGATTTTCTTACGCTCCATACTGAATCGTTGCACAGGGTTACAAACGTCGGAAGCTGAAACAAAATTGTCGTTCGTTATTAAACGAATGTATTTTAAAAAAATAAAAAATTATACGATAATAATTCGTGGTGAAAATTAAAACTGCTAATCGTAGCCGCTTATAAGCTAAATCTATCACTCCAAATGTGCACTGAGTAATCTAAAGTGTCGTCGTAAATTTATTCGTTCGCTAATTGGCTGTCCATTTTCAATTTGCTTGATTTCTTTCACAATTAAAACTCACCAGTTTGTCATAAACGGCATGCTTTCCGACAGCGGCGCTAAACTCGCCGAATCTCAGAGCGCACAATTTTCGTATAAAAAAATTGTTGTTCTTGCAGAGTGCGAGATATCTTTTGAGAAAGAGCCTCTCCGCTGTGGCCTCGTCGAGGATCCTGGCGACTTTGCTCATGCCCTGTGAATCGATAGAAAGAAAAAGCTATTACATAAGGCTTCCTACGCATTCGATTCAATTAAGATTTCCTTATTACTATTATCGCTTTATTATAACGTAAAAGTATAATGAAACCCTCACTTCGCCTTTAACAAAGCGTTATTAATAGTATTTAAAAATAGTAAAATAATACAACAAAAGAAACAGTAAATTTACAATAGTATAAAACTGTCACAGGTGTCTGGATCGACGAAATTATCGCTCCGTACCGCTCATCAAAGCTGGCTGTGATATGCGTACGAGTCACCACATCACAACCACTCTGACGGGAGGTACAGCCGATTTTTTTTTTTCTAAACGTAGATCTGTACGCAAAAAATGCATGTGGATATTGTCAAAATTTAGAGGGAAAACAGCTTAGCTTCTAATTCGAGGAAAATCATTTTTATCTGTAAGATTGAAATTTTTTTATCTAAGGTAAAAGGCCCAGTTTATGACATTTCTACGCAGCTCTCTCACCTTAAGCGTGTAAAATCATAGGGGTAAATAAGGAGGACCAAGTGTCGCAGTTTGTAACCCTCCGAACGCGCCCTACCCATTGGCTGCAAATCAAATAGTGGGGGGATCCGACTATGTTAGAGGTACCCCTGTCACAAACTGGGCCGTTTACCTTATCAGGATGAATATAGTTGCGGATAAAAAAACTGAGGTGTTTGAACAGATTTCTATCACGGCCGAGGGTGTACCGGAAACGCAAGAGAAGAGATGACGAGAAAAGAACGTCTCAGTTATACATAAACAATCGATTTCGTCGAACGATTCCGCCGCCCGCAGGGCTCGTTGCAGTGACCGCAAACGTTGAATTGGAAATCCGTTGAAATGCGTGTGTTTTTTTTTTGATGCCGCGGCGCTCATCAAAGCTGGCTGTGATATGAACACATAAAATCTGCATATGACAGCCACTCTGTGAGAGACGCAGTCACCACTTTCTCCTGTTATCTCTTTCATATTCCTCTTCATACGTTTTTTCGTCTCACCGTCCTTGCGAGCATCGTTTCTCTCTTCGTAATGGCGATGTAAAAAACGGCGATCCAACTTGTCAAAAATGGCTGTGATATGAAATCATAAAGCAACACGTCACAACCAATTTGACGATTGGATCGCGTTTCGCTCCTCTAACGTATCGGGCTTCAAACCTGTATAGAACAAAATAATTATAGAGAAGAAAAAAGAAAACAAACAGAAAGAAAACAAGAACATTCGCACAGTAATAACGAAGAACGAATCCTTGGCGATGTTGCGGTTTATGGGATTGAGGAGAACGAAGATCGTTTCCACGGGCCGAGCTCATCAAAGTGGCTGTGATATGATACGAAACATTCCACAACCAATTTGATGTAACGGACCGCGAAAAGTTGACAAAAAAAAAAAATATATATGTATGCGTATACATTCCGTGGTCGTGATTAATCCTTGAGTGCGGCCTGCTTGATGGGTCGCGTTACCGTTTTCCTCTTCTTCCGCGTTTCCGCTAACACCCCGGTCGACGCAGGACACAATTTTGCTCATCAAAGCTGGCTGTGATAGTCGATCTCTATGACAAACCAACTTTGATGGTAAAAGCATGCCCTATATAAACCTTTTTCTTCACGCGATTCGTCACAAATCCTTTTTCTCTATGAATACATGCACAGACAAAACAAATACACACGACGATCCTGATTGGTCTACGGGATATTTTAATGCGGTAGACTTGAAAGAAAAACGATCGGTTTATTAATTTGCGAAGCAGTTCGACGAACGCCACATGAAAGACAAGGTAGTGAGACGCAAGATGCGCTAGGACATCTCACTACCCATGTCTTTCACGCGGAATCCGTTCTCGCATGTCCAGATGTGTCGTCGCAGCGCGATATTTTAGAGATGGGAAATTAACAAATTTTCTCATTTTGTGCATAGATAATGAGGCGGGATTTCATTTTTTATTTTTTTTCTATGGAAAACCCGTTTGGCACGGATTCAGTGTGTTTCGGAGACTTACGTCGATTGCCAGGGTGAAGAGCTCGAGTTTCTCGGTTTGCTGGCTCATCCTCAGGAGGGTCGGCGCTACGACGTACTCGGCCGAGTTTTTGTCCAGGAGTCCGCGGTCTATCAGAGCCATCAGCGCGACGTGGGTAGACTGTCTCACCTTGAATAAAATTAATGTTCTTGTAGGATTCTCGCGTCTCCATAGATTCTTACCCAAAGATAGCATTTTAAAAACGTAAAATAAATATGGAGCTCGTATTCGAGGATTACCTGTTGATCGACGTCCCGAAGAAATCTGACGATGATCTGTATCAGATGTCGCGGTAATACGTCGCCCAGTCTGTCCGGTGCTTCCTGGCAGATCATCGCTACGTGGGGTAGTTGTTCGACGAGGTCGAGTCTCACTGCGGGATCTGAAATCAAACGAATAATAACAAAAATGTTATTAAAAAAATAATCGAATAAATATGCTCACCAAATATTAATAAAAATGAAAAAAAATAAAAATTGCACATTACAAATTATGCTCAGAGAGCATAATAGAGAGGAAAAAAATGTGTTACTAGTTCGTTCACGAGGGTGGAGTAGGGAAACGGTTGTTTTCTCTCGAGGGAATCTTTCGGCCTTGAATGGTTTTCCGCATAGTTTTTGCCTGATCGAAGGGTTCCGGTCGTAAAGGTTGAGATCTCGCGCGGTCAAACAAAAAGCACGTCGGAGCCCCCGAAGAGAGCTACACGGAAAGAGGCCCGGTGACCGTTTTCCTCGCCGGTTCGCGGAGTCTTTCCCGTTGCAGGTCTGCGAGGGATCGAAGATGAAGGGGCTTTCTCCGGCTACTTTTGCTCTTCGGCTAGGTATACACACACACACAGACTCCCCGGCCAGTTTTACCGTGAGGTCGAATGTACCTGAATGAAGGGGCGCCTCGAGCGATTAGTCAAGCTTTTGCACCCTCCCGCGGCGCCTGCCTGCTGGCTGCCGCCCGTTTCGCACAGTGCAAAGGTGACGTTCGAAGGCAAAGAAAAGCTGCGCCTCTCCGGTTTCGCTGGAGCACGGGACCCCGTCGAGAGAGGTCCCTCTCATTGAGCCGAAGCGGTCGGGGCGCGTCGAGGCGCGTTGGCGGGAAAACTTCGTGCTCGATTGATTTCGTAGTTTGATCCTCGGTAATACCATCGAAACCTCAGAGATCATTTCACGATCGAATCATCGAGTTCGCCGTAACGCGAAGCTTGAAAGCTCAAAGTTTTACGGTTGGAAAAAAAATTAAAATTACCGTATTCGTCCCTTTTATGACATCAATTCGAAAATAAAAATAGTTTTTTTTTTAATCTCATAAAAATTGATCTCACCGATTCATTGACCAAACATTTCTTCCCATTTATATCCGATTTCTTTGAACTTTGGCTCGTCGCGGTATTTCCAAAATGGAATGAAACTTAATAATCGCAATTTCAGTAATATCATCGATGCGTTTGGTAACTCCATATCTACTTTTTTCTTTTTATTCACTAAAAATTATTTTCAATGAAACCTTATTTTTTTAAATAAATTTGATATATTCGAAGAACTGGCCGATGCACTGGAAGAACTTGTAGAAAAATGGACGAACTACGCGTCTTTGCCGGACGGACGCGTGGGTGCGACTGATGAAGGGTCCCAAGCGACGGGGACGACTCGGGGCCACTAGAGTCCTGCACCTTCCCGATGCAGCTACGAGGGACGGGAGAGAGGGCCCCTTCCCCCCACCATCGCTGCGGATGCATCGACTGCAGCCGCATTCTCTCCCTTTCCCTCCGCTTCCTGGGGCCCTCGAGAAAATTCGTGGGGCGCGCAGAGCGCTCGCGTCCCATCGACCCGGAAAGCACACGTGCTGCGTGTTTCTTTCCCGCCTCGATGTCTTTTTTTTCCCTCTTCCTTTCTTATTTAGTACATAGGAACGAAGCTTGCTTTCCCGCAAAAGTTCGTTCCCCTTCCATCACGACGGAGTCAACACGCCCTCGCGCGTGCTTCATCCCGCCCTCCCCTTCGACTCTGACGGGGAAGATATCGAAATCCCGATCGGGAACTCGCGTGCAAACGCTTAAGTGGATTCGTTCCTTTTTCCACTCTTTTCAACTTCCAATTTGCATTGTTTCAAACGAATTTATCGTACATCAAACAAAAAATTGATTAAGTTATTTTTATTCAACCGTAAAAAATTAATTTTCTGCTAAAAATAATATATATATATATATAACACTTCAAGTTTTAAAAAAATGTAGAGCCAGCAATGAATTATAATAATCTGCTTATTCTAAATATTTGTATATAGGCCATAACTATTTTCAATCGTAACGGTAAAACTATTTAAAAAAATAAGGTCTATAATAAAATTTTACTATTCCGCTGTAATGCCTTCTTTTTCATGCTTCGTCCTGCAGTAACGATTCGTCTTGAAAATTGTTCAAACCGACATCTTTGTCTCGTGTATAAAAAAAGAGAAGAACGTTCTTGAAGGTATTCCGGGTTAACTTGCTCTGAAAAATGTTGTACCGAAAGGGCCGGCAAAGTTACGAAGGGGGTGCGCGATTTGTGTAGATTCCAGTTGAGCTCTCTAGTAGCTGGGATGGATCTAGCAACGGGTGTTTCTCGGATCCATGTGTGTCTGGTGGCGTACAACACGTCTGTCTCCGCGATCCGGTGCCCCCTCGGAGGCTGCGGCTGCTAGCATCCGAAGAACGTTACAAGAGAATGGAGCGAGCAGTAGTGGGACCAGTGGCACGCAGCCTCCGGCCATCAATCACCGCCGTCTTATCTTCGACTTCCTTCCTTCCTCCTCTTTTCCTCTGGGGGCGCTCCCGAAGCTCCCTACGACGCTCCGCGCTCGCCCTCTCGTCTCTCTCCCTTTTTCCTACTTCGAGTCTTTTTCCCTTCTTCCCACCGAGCTTTCACGAGAGAGAAAGGGAGCCCGAGATAACACCACTCTCCTCACGATGCGCCTTCTGCCTTACTCGAGGACCCGCTAAAAATAATTTAAACCCGCGCGAAGCACGCCACTCGTGCCATGCGTTTGTAACTCGACTTCCTTATGGCTTCCGGCTGACGCTTATTACCTCGAACACGAAAAATTTCAGCGCGTACGCAACTGGAGTGAAAGAAAGACCCGAGAGAAAACAAAATTGAGAAGGAAGATCGAGACTGGCGACTCTTTGATTATTCCGATTCGCTCCAATTATTGTGTCTATATATATATATATATATATTTACAGTAATTTTGCGGGTAAGGCGATGATTTTTATCGGCGAATTCACCCTTCTCTGTGATTATTTAACACTATCAGCGGCTGGATAACGAAACGAGCTGTTTGTGGATTCGAGGCGGAGAGTCGCTTCCGGGATAACAGGGGGGGCCTTTTTTTCTCGCGCAGCTTGGGGCTCACTCGTAAATCGATCTTAAAATAATCCAAGAGCTTTGCGGCCGCGGGGCAGTTTGTTGGGCGATCGTTCGATATCCCGCGGGGGCGTGCGGTACAATAGCACTCGTGAGGCTTCTTCCTCGTTGAAGCTAAAACAATAAAATACAACATCCTGGAATAGATTTTTCATCACTCGGTGCGGAAGTGGCCACTTCTCCGCCCGCTTCGCGTGCGTAAAACCGCCATTTTCGCACCTTGTGTTGAAAAATTTCGTACATCCCTCGTGCGAAACACTTTTTCTAACTCGTGTGATTACAGCACTCGTTAGAAAAACGTTCTTCGCCCTCGTGGAGTAATGTACTATTTCGGAGTGTCTCTCCGAATATGCCGAAGAATAGGCATCCGCGACTCGTGGAGACGCGTCGCGGCGGAGATGTATACGAGACACCGATAGATCGATCGGCGAGACGCGCGGCCCGCTCTTGCGCCACCCGACGTTGACCTCGGAGATTAATGGCCCTTGGAAATTGGAGAGATTCGTAAAGAAGCGGAAGTTTGAAAGCTGAGGAAACAAGTCGATCGATGGGGGGGATTTAGAGCGACGGGGGATTTTATTTCCGTCGTCTTCATCGATCGTCGAAAGAGCCGCTGCGGTGTCTTCCAAAAATGGACTAAGGCACTTTCTCGGAGAGTGCAAGGGGTTCTCCGGGCCCTCGTAATAACGAGAACTATGGTTATTCCAAAAATACGTGCGAGCTCCCGATGTTAGATATTACACACGACCGGGACGACTTCCGACGTGTCGCTTTTCGTGGGGCGCCCATCTTAGTCCCCGTCCCCCTCGAGAGCTCGTGCGCTTCTTGCGTTTTCTTAATCCTCGAGAATTACGTCCGGCCTGACTCTGTTGCTATAACTCCATATATATATGTATATATATATATATGCCCTTAGGGCACGTGTCACGAAAACGAGAGGCTACATTCAAGATGTGCCGGGTCGTTAGAGGGTTCGAGAATTCGGGGGCCCCTAAAAATAGAACAGCGGGCCCTTCGGTGCAGCATCCTGCGCCCTGGCGTTTACTCGTCGGAGGTGGGGGGACGAGCAGCCGGATGACGAAGTGAACGTTACGTGGAAAAAAGAAAATTTCCTCGTGTCTTCTTTGTAAAGGGAAAAAAAATGTCGACACATATTTCTCGGACCCTAAGAATATCGTTCGTAGCCGCCAAAAGTCCTCGTGGTCATCGTCCCTTTCACGGAGAGTGTCATGGATGGTCCTTTACAAATTTACAGTTGTCGGAAACCTCTCGCTTCAAGGGTTTAAAAAGAACGCTCGACAATGTTCGAACATCGAAGGTTACCGCGGCGCGCCAGATGGACGAAACCCCCCCACGCCCCTCTCTGGGGGTGTCAATGGCCGCATTGCGTAATCTTGACATTTTTCACTTCGGGCCTTTGCACAATACTTCCAAGTTCGAACTATTGTCATTGGCATACGCGCTCACGAAGGTGGTGAAAATTTCATATTTTTCACGTCGCCCTTTGGTTCGGAAGTGAAAGGCTCGTTGTTCGCTCGAACGCGGAGAGAGTTCCTCTTCCGCGGTGCAAGAAGAAGACTGCTGGTCGGGAGGTAAGGCGTGAACGCGATAAGGGGTGAAAATGGACGAGAAATACGGATTTTTCTTTTTTTTTTTTTACATTTGTTTACGTTTCCTCTTACCGTATTCCTCTAGAGGAAATCGGGAAGACAATCGGTAAAGAAAAGAGCTCCGGAGTGTCACCGGAGCTTCCCGTAGGTTCGAAGTCGCGATAACGCAGCGGAGAAATAAAAATGGAGTCGTTCTCTTCGATTTCTGCACACGTAAACGGAGCTTCGTGAATACCGGACGAAAACAAAATGGTGAAAAGAGAAATTATTTTTTTTACGACGATAGTGACCGGAATGCGAACTGCGCATGCGCGACTCTGTAATTTCACCACAAGTTCACAACTGGCATGCAATGGGCCACTTTCGGCTCGCAAGACTGCCATGTAAAGTGCCGCGATTCATGCACGTGTGACAAAAAAATTTTAATCGTACTTGAATAATAAAAATCGTTCGGAGAGTTTTACAGCCGCGACGCGTTTCGCTGAACGAGAGTAGCGAACGCTCGGATAGGAAGAAAATTTGGATGTAAAAGGAAAAGACAGAAGTTAACGCGGGCACGCGCCATGGGGGTCGCTCGCTCTTATATATATGTATATAAATACACGAGTGCGAGTTCCGCGATGGCGCGGGCCTCGGGGTCGTAGGTGACTTCCGGTGGAGCACGCGCCGCACCGGAAGCGCGCACCGCGATCTGTCGTCACCTCCGCCGCGTTCTCCGAGCTTTTAATCCTTACTCTGCCTCGCGAAGAAGACACGAGACCCGACGATGGCGGCGTCTCCTAATACGACGCGTTACTCTGAGGAAAGACAGGAGCGTTTCCCTGAGCTTCTGCCACAGCTATTTTTGTATACAAATATATCTCCCTCTCGAGACAGAGCACCAAGTGGCGACGCTCGCGGACGAAGGGGTATCCCAAAGAAAAAAAATTGTATACTGAACGGATTAAAATGATCGATAAAATTTCATACCTTTCGCGATATCACTTCAATGTAAATTTTTCGCTTCTTTTACTTTTTATAGAAATGCCAAGTAAGAATTACCGAATTATATTGATTAAAAAAAATTTATCATGTATTGTCATGTATATGATTTTTTTTCGCAGGTGTGCATGAAAATATAAATGTTAGATAATAAAATTCAATTGGGTGTAAATAAAATCGTGCAAATAGAGTGCATTCGATTGTTTAATCAACCCGCTAGTATGCTGCGATAAGTTAGGTAGAAACCGGCATGCGTACGGAAGACGCTGTGCGCAGGATTTGTCACAGTCGGAGCATTTCCAATCCCATGAACACACCGCCTTTTAGTGAGCATAATAGCCGTACCATATAACAAATTTTTTAATAAATAAAAATAAAGGTTCAAAGGTGGAATAAAGTTTCCAACCTGCTGCAAAGTTGCTCCGGTTTCTCAGGCAACTGTGCGGTGGGTAAATAGGAGGGGCACCGCCGGTTACATAAAACTTTAGCGGTTGCTCAAGAAAGTACCACACAAACACAATAAAAACACATACACGAATACATGTTTACACACGACAGTAAACAATATACATGTTTACACACGTGAAGTATCGTTAAAGACGATGCTCAAACTACACGAACAAGAATGCCAATATCCATATAGCCATATACGAGGGTCTTTTTTCAGAGCTCCTTGGAATTCTCCTTCGATCCCCTCTGTGTCGCGCCCACTTGCGAGTGCAATTATTTTGCAAAAAAATAAAAATCAAATAAGATGACGAGAAATCGGCAGAGAGGACGGGCGATATAATAAGAAAAGCGTGCGATGGAGGAAACTTTGTGCATCGACATCTTCCTTTTGCGGATATACTTGCCGAGGGGACGTACGTTTATATTTCTTATATATAAAAATGTATATATATCTGTATATATATAGAAAATATATCCATCCAAGTTCATAGCAGTGAGGGATTGCTATAAATCTCTACGGATAGGGAGTGTAATTAAAAAAGTTTTTATTCGATATCGCGGATATATCCGATGCTCTAGAAAATCTCTAGCAGCCACGTCGACTGTAATAACAACCGAGAGGAATTTTTTTCTTCTTTTTTTGCCAAGGTTTTTTAGGGGCTGCAATGACGACCGAGGATCAGGAAAACACACCGGAGCCATTTTTAGCTCCTTATTACTATAATCTTAGAAGATAACAGTAAAGGCGACAACATTTTGCGGGAAAATATAATTTACCTTTAGTATACCCTGCGGAGATCGCGAGGATAAATATCAATATTTATTATTGAAGAATGTAAATTACCTCTGTCGTTGACGAGCTTGAGGACCGGCTGCATCACCTCGTCGACGTTCAGCTCCGTTCCCGACTCCACCGCGCCGCGGAATACCTCGACAAGAATTCGACCGACAAGTTGCCTGTAACAATGAAAAGAAAAAAAAATTTAATTAAAAAAAAATAATTTTCAAACTTTTGCGAGATTTTTCGTCCCTAGACGATGGAATAATTTTTACCGACAACAAATAAATAAACGTATAATACTTTTTCTATCGAACGGGTGCTCAAAGACAGCGATAAAAATAGGCCAGGCTGAAAACGCCTGTTTCGCATCGATCTGCGTACATTTTTTTACCATTTTTATCAATATATCTAAGACTTCCAGCATTTTAACTGCAAAGTACATTCTCATCGAACGATATAAAAAGTAAATTTAACCGGCATATTTATTATCGTGCCCCGTACGCTTTGGCGGACCGTGGCCGTCTTCCTCCATTTTCCTAAAAGTCTCTCTCCAGAGTCCGAGCGTGTGCTGCTCGCTGCTCTCCGTCCGGTTCTCCGATAGAGAAATAAAATGAAATAAAATAAGAGAGCATGGGCTGAGGTAAGATGGTGAGTCTCCCAGAAGACACTCACACGCACATAAGACGAGGAGAGCGCCCCCCCCCCCCCCCTCCGCCGGCGACTTCCCAAGAGTTAGCAAGGATGAGAGGAACGAAGAAAAGAAAAAAAAAAAAAAAGAGGGAGAGGCGAGCTGCGAAGTGTATGCGCAGTAGACGAGATGGAGGAGGCGAAACGACGAGCGAGCGCGCGACGTAGGGGGACATTAATGGTTTGGTAACACGCGTGGGGGAAGCATCCGGGTGGAGGAGCGACGGCACACAAGTAGCTGCCGAGCATCGTCGAGGAAAATTGCTCTGGAGGGGAAAAAGCGTAAATCCTCGACGCTGATTGGCCCTACCCCCACCGCGGGATATTGGAGTATCGGAGTGGGGGTGCGGTGCCGGCTCGTGACTCGTCGACCAGGAGTTTCGAAACGCCACGCCCACCCGCGCAAACATGGCCGCGCGGAACTCTCTCGCCGTCTCTCATTCTCTCGATCGGGCTCTTCTCTTCCACCCGTGGCTTTCGGCGTCCCGGCGACTACTGGGCGCGGATTGTCGCGAGTCCACGGGTATATGTAACGCGCGGGTCGCAACGCAACTCGCGCGCCGAATCCGACGCCCTCGAAATTGTCTATGGACAAGAGGACTGCGTAACTGGAAAATTTATCGCTCAAATATGGTTCAAAAGACTCACGGATTTTTTTTTGTTTAACTTTCAATGCCAATAAAGTTCGCTTGTACAGTTTTCAAATGATAGATATTTCTACGTTAATAGATATAGTTCACGAACCGCGGACAATTAATTGTCGCTGTTCTTCAATCATTTGAATCCTTGTGTGTTGTTGGATCTTACAAATTTAACAAAATCCGCGGCTCTCGTTTCCGACTTCTATGTAAACCTCACGAGAAGTGAAATATATGCACAGATATATCCGAAATATATTAAAATCGGCCCGTTCATATGATTAATATATCGAACATACGAATCGCAACATATTTGCAAAAAAAAAATATTACCATGTACCACAGGGTCCAATATTCTGGGTCACTTACATTAATTTATCAACGTGCGACTCCCTTTCTTCTTTTTAACGAATAAAACGTTGCGCCGTTGATTTTGAAAAAAAAACCAACGGCGTCGCCGCACCCTCCGAAGGATTAAATTTTCCAGAGGTCGGTTGATGTACCGGTGCGGGTTATAAGCGGGTTAACTGATTTATTCGTTGTGTACGATGAAATTGACGCTGGGAGGGTGATAAATGTTTGTCGTTGGATGGAAGCCCTACATGCGGTATTATACTCTGGGCAGAGAGAGGCGGAGAGATTAAATGCGCTCCCTGTCTCTGTCGCTGCAACAACGTTCCGCAACCCCCGAGACACACAGTGCACGTTCGAACGTCACTCCCTATAGAGTCTAGCGTCCTCGAGGAAACTCCTGTGTGCTCGAGTTTAATCGAGTTTCCGTGGGCATCAAAAACCCTCCCCTCCCCGACCCGGTTGGCCCGGACAGCCCCGATGCATGATGCACACGTATATTTCGTGCATGTACAGCTAAAGGCGCAAAGGCATGTACACACCGGCGAGTATGCACGAGCCGGACAGCCAAGGTGCACATAGTCGAATACAGATCGCATGTGCATAGCGCTCGGTACCGAAGCGAGCCTGGAGGCGAGGAGCCGACGACTGCGACAAATGGTCGATCGATTATTCGCCAAATTCGATCGAGGGCCCCACAATTCTCTCGGTCTATTAGTGTGCGCATAACGGCAGAATTCACTCCATCGCCCGGTAGATTATTGGGACAGGCTCCGGGAAATTCTGCAGGCATCGCCGATACCCTCCTCCACCGTGCGAGCCTGTATGGCTATGCAAATTTCGCGATGACAAATAAACAGGGTTCGTTAATACACCGATTCGGTGGGGGATGGGCGAATTCAATTAATTGGAGAATCGTTGATCATAAGAATGTCGAAATCGCCGAGAAATTACGTTTATAATCAATTTTTATTGTCACCGAAGAAACGCGACACCAAATTTGTTGCACCAATTTATGTTTTTTTTGTTTTTTTTTTTTTATCGAGATTTTCGTCGTCACGTTTCGGTGGCATTCGAAGGGTTGAATAACGCCGAATCAGCTGCACGAACGGAAGAATCTTTCTGAAATGTCAATTTGAAACGTAAAATCATGCTATGGAATTTGTAAAAAAGAAATGGTGGAACGAGTAGCAATAAGCGATAAGCTCGGCCGCAGCGAGTGAAATTAGTGCGGTAGAGAGACGGATAAAAATCGTGAAACGGTGTAACAGTTTTCGGATTCGCGAGGGGTGCGACGCGAATCGAAGGGTGGAGCGCAGTCTGGGAGCCGAAAAAGCTGCCAGGTGCCAGCCCGCGCGGTCGAAGGGCAAAAAAGTGCTCTGCGAATGAGTACGGGGCATATATATATACGCGGAGGGATGGAAAAGGTCGGAGAGAAACAAAGTAGGATCCAAAAAGAGAAAGAGAAAATCAGCGCGCGTGTCCGTTTCTCTACGCATCTGTCGTGTTGGGCAGGCACGCACAGGATCAAGCTTGTACGGGCGCACGCATCCCATTAATCTGCCTTAACGCCGGCCCGCGCTTTTCACACACATCGACGGCTCCGTGACGGTTCCGATGACGCAGCTCCGAAATAGCGGCAATCCTTCGCATCCCGATGGAACGGTTTTGTAGGTCGATAAAAAAAAAAAAAAAAATGATTCCGCAATGATAATCGATAGATTTTGAAAAATATAAATTTTTTTCTACGTGATTCTGATCGACATTCAAATCGATTCTCGTTAAAAAAATTGCTAACCTCATTTTTTATACAACATAATATTTTAACAACTATTATATTATTATACATTATAATATTACAACAATCATTATATTATTATACATTATAATATTATAACAACTATTATATTATTATACATTATAATATTATAACAATTATTAATGACAATTCGATGCATTGTATTCCATAAACGATTATCGTTAAATTGCGAAAAGTCGTAAATTTTTTGTTATTCCTTCAATCGACGAAAATCTTCGATCCACAAAAATGTTCGTATTTCCTTCACGACCTTGCAAATCCCGGGTGCGGGGAGGTTTCGTGTAGCGTCTGCCGGGTCGGGGGTTCATGGGGACACTGTGCGTCGTACCACAAGGGTTCGCCGGCGAGGCTATACAAGACGAATGATTGCCGAGGGCGTATGCTGAACTTTCGCGTCCGTACCGCGTAGCGAACATTGCGGAAGGAGGAACTGTAGATGGAAGCGTCGGCCGTTCCGAAACTATAAATCAATATTACCCCCTGCGGGATGTGGGTGGGAGAGAGCGTCTCAGGCCCGAGTGAAAGCGTCTCTTCGTCATCGTGGACGCGCGCGCCCGTCCACCGTCACTCGACACTCTTCCGACCCGCGAAAAATTGTTAACAACCGAAACTGCAGGGAGGAAACAGAACAAAACATCGAATAATAGGAAACACAGAGAGAACGGTCAGACTGCTGCGAGAGACAGGTGCGAGGGGGAAGGGGGAGGGGGCGTGTGCATACCAAAAGATTTTCGCCATTTCCCGTACCCGGAACTTTGCCGGCCAACTGTAACTCTCCCCCCGAGCGTACACACAATCCGGGGAAAAACCCTCTCCACCGTCCAGCGGAGAAAATACAGGCACAGACGTTCGGTCGAGGAAAAATATGTCGACTTAAGCCGACAATAAACGACGCCGGGTAATTTGGTCCTTAACGGTGTGCAAACTAAAGCTGCATAGCTGCCGTTTCGGTGCCCCGACTCGGAGGCAAGAATTATGATGAGCGTACTTGACCGGTAAACGCGGGAGGGACGGGAGAGTGAGAAAACGAAATTTTTTTGGGAGTTTCCGTGCTCGAAGATAATTTCTCGCCGCTCACGGTAATTGTGTGTACGGTTCTTGTGTTATAGCGAGGGTAAAGTGAGAAAGCGACGGTAATAGAACCGAGGCCCATAAACCAATTGGTTAATCCCGAATGGCCGTGCGCGGGGTTCGTTTCTCTCTCGCCGAGCAACTTTCAGAGAGGGTAATCCGGAGATTTTGAAAAGGTTCTCGCGGGGGAGCGAGAGAGGCGGCACCGATCGCAGCCGGCGGTTGCAGCCTTGGGGGTTTCTCGTCTCTCTATATTTTCCAACGTTTTTGTTTCGCGTGTCGGTAGAAAGTTGAGGACCTAATCGGATTTCCGTAAGTCCCGTGTCGCTCGCGTCCTTAGATCCGAAGGGCATGGCGCTGCGGAGGTGTATTCTTTCCTCGTCCATTTTTGGCTTTCTCCACTCTTTCGTTCTTTTCTTGAATATTTAGCCGACGACGGCTAAATATTGTTTTTCTCGGCTATGCGCGAAGGCACCGAAAACGGCCCCACTCGAGGTCAGTAGGAGCGCACCTTGCGAGAAACCCTCGCTGGACGGGTCGCTGCGAACAAGGCCCTAAAACCTGTCTGCCACTTCGAACGGTATTCAAGTGCGTAACGACGATCGGATCGGACAACCCCTAAGTACCACTCGAAATAGCTGATTTTACTTTATTAGGGATTTCGTACAGAAATTTATATTTGCTCGACTCGAGAGAATTTTCAAAACAATGTTCGGCAATCTCGAAAACGCGCTGAATTTTCAACGGATGATATTTCTTGGATTAAAAAAAAAAAATCGTGTACAAATTTCAAAAGCAAATTGCAACGGGTAACCGATTTATCTTGATACCCTTACCGTTTCGAAATTCTCACGAATCTTCGCAGCATTTGATGTTCCCGAGTCAGACGGGCTGTCACGCTCTCCGGTAAGGTCCAAAGGATTTAATATAGAAATTACGTCTGTTTGAAGTACTCGTGTATACACCAGAGTCTGTCACGTACGAATTAAGCCGCTTTGCGCGGTAAGTTTATGAGGCGTGACGCGCGGCACAACGACATCTCTTCCACGGCAGGAACATTGACGTCGTTAGTTCGTCTGAGTGCGGATTGCCCCCCTCCCCCCCCCCCTCCCCGTCTCTCATTGTCTCAAGAGTGCAAAGTTTAAAATACAAAATAAAAAAAATAAATAAAAAATATAAAAGAAAAAACTAAATCATCGAACGGCACGAAAGTATGCAATGACTCCGATAACTCGCCGTTGATGCGTGCTCTGCCATTTTGCCGCGCAATTTCTCGATCGTGAAACTGCGCCGCGGGCTGTTTTGCCAAAGTCGATATTCTCGTTTTGCTCGGTTCGAGAAGGGGAGCGAGCAGGAGATCCGGAGAGCGAGAGAAAAATACGAGAACGAAGTGGACGAACGTAAGCGCGCCGGCTGGATCGTCTGCTCCGACTGCTCCGAGATCCGAGAAGATGAAGAAAGAGGAACGAGCAGGACGAGAGAGAGAGAGAGAGAGGGAGAGAGAGGGAAAGGGACGTCGAGAAGGAATGTTGTGTTGTGCCGGGAGGCGGTTGCACCGGTGCAACGGGTGGGAGTGCGAGGAAGCGGTGAGTATAAAAAGAAAAGACGACAAGTCCGACGACGAGTGAGCAAGAGAGTACAGAGAGTGCCGAAGAGAGAGAGAGAAAGAGAAGGAGGGAGAGAGAGAGAGATAAAAAGAGGATGAGGAAGAAGAAGAAGGTGGAGGCAGAAACGGGAGGCGAGGAGGGGCGGAAGAGTCAATGCACCGCAGGGGAATGCAATGCCGCTGTAGCCTGTGCAAAGCCTCGCTCACTCGCCCGCCTCGCGGCCAATACACGCGGGCTACGTCAAAGTGCATTCTACCGTACCATAGAAATATAACGCGGGTCTGCCTGTAATCCGCACTGGTACAGTCGTTGGTAATTTTTTGCGCGAAAGAGAAAGAAAGAAAAAACAGTTACCGGCAGAGCCAATTAGGTTCCTGCGCGACTTTACTTCGAGCCCTAAACCGCCGAAACGGCTAAACGATTCGATTGAGCATCGTTACCGAATGTCGGTTAAATTTTAGATTCAACGAATGAAAAAAAGAATCTGCCACAAGTAGCAATTGATTTTTCGATCCAGAGGGATAAAACTATAACAGAACTATGAATAAAAATACGTCCATCGATTAATTTTCGGTCAACTTTTGATAAAACAGACGGATGATAAACATTAAAAATAAAATAAAATAAAGAAGATTGTACGGTAAAACTAAAAATCTATACGACGTGTTTGCCACTTTTCTCCTAATTTAAAACCAGGGGACAAAACTACGTGGGAGAATAACTCTAATAGATTTAAGAAAAATATTGTCACCGACAATAATGACCTCTCCGTCGAAATGGAGTTGGACAAACGTCTCATTTTGTGTTGATTTTCTCTTCTTTGCGTATGAAGAGGAGGAAAGAGAGGGATACATAGCCTCGTAGGCGGTCCTCTATTATGCACAGAGCGCGCTATCACTTCCGAGAAGCTATAATGCACCGCGAGAGCTCGCGAGTGCGAGGTTTGCTCGCTGCCGTTGGCGTCGGGAAGCCTAGTGGCGAATGAAGAGCACAGGGAGAGGGCGCGGGGGAATTGGAGGGGGGATCTCGTGGGGCACGGGGAAAGGCTCTCCACCTCACCGCTCGCGAGAGCTCTAATGCGCAGCAGAGTTCGCCCGAACGATAAAGGAGCTGCCCGGTGGAGGTCCGGGGTGGTCGCGAACGAGTTCGCTCGGATCGCGTTCACGTTCTGTGCCACCTTGGTTGTTCCTTCCTCTTTCACCTCACCTCCCGACTCGATCTTTGCCGTTCTCGCTCGACTCTCCTACCCAAGGGGGAGAAAAGTGATCACGATGATCGATTGCTAATAAGACCCAAGATCATCGAGTAATTACGACATCAACTTCTATATATATATATATGTGTGTGTGTGTGTGTGTGTGTGTGTTTGTGTGTGGAGAGAAATATAACGACATTTGCTCCGTTGAGCATCTGGGCTAATGGAAGCGATGAAAAATGAAATACAAAAACAATGGTCGGAAGTATGTATATATATATATATAGACGATAGGGGAAGGGAGACATTTCCGGTGTACACGGTAAACAACCAAGTACAGGACATGGAACGATGAAGAAAAAAGGATGAAGAAAACCGACGATGAAGGCTCATCGTAAATTCTCCCGGTCGATCGTCAATCTTATCCTCGTCTTCCAGGAATGCGAGGCTCGTGCCCACGCGCAAACGTTATGAAAACACGATGCATTTCCTTTCTCAAATCTACTGCATATGTCGAACGATAATAATATTTCGAAAAGCTGTATAATAATGGTAGATGTTGGGTGGAAAATTGGAGTATAATGCATCGTTTTTGGGCTCCAGCAAGCTGTGTCGCATATTATATATATTTAAAAAAAATTATAATTCAAATAATAAAAATAATTGAAAAAGAAACGAAAAAATTACAAACGTCTCCGATGAAAAGCGTCAATGCCACGGTGAAGCGATATGCGCACCGATTGAAGTCGAATATAGAAGTGCGCACCGGTCTACACAGTACATAAACATTATATATCCCTCTCGTGTGATACTCGAGGCTACTACGCCTCGGAAATCGCGACGGCGTGTGGTCGACGTCGATCCTTCCAGTTCAGTCACTCGGGCTATTCCCACTGCAAATTCTCTTCCACCTCTCCTCGACCCTACGCACACACACACACACACGCCCACACACATGTCCGTGCATCAAAGAACAGAGAAATAACGATGCAGCCATAAAAGACTCAGCGATATGCCCGCGCGTACATCGGCGTACACTCTCTGTCCTAGTACACCAAAACAGAGAGAGAGAGAGAGGAAAAAATAAAACGAGAATAAAAAAAAAAGTTAAAAAGGAAGAAGAACAAGAAAAAAAAAAAAAATGAGAAGAGAGCCGGAGTGGAGTAGCCCACGTACCGCGCAGCCGAGTCTGGCATCATCTCTCTCCCGTCCTCTTCTCCTTCTTCCACCACCTCCTCTCGTCGAGTGACTCGAGTGTGTGCTTGTGAGAGCGTCTCCTCGTGGTGTGTAAAAGAGGAAGAGAGGAAAGGAGGGTAGGGGAGGGGGAGGCGGGGGGGAGGGGACAGGAGAGCGTGAGTAGCGTGTGTACGCTGTTTCTCGGGTGAAGCGTAGAAGCATCGTACGCGGTCTGGCCGGGGAACTGGGTGGAGGGTCGAGGGCATGCGCACCGTCGGGACCGTAGTCGCGCTGAATGAAGTTCCCCCACTTTCGCGCCTCGGTTTCTCTCGCGAAGTAGTGGCGGCGTGTAGTAGATATCTATATGTGTGTATGCATGTGTTTGCGTGCGCGCGCGCGCGCGTGTGTGTGTATGTTTGTGTGCCCGTCTATGTGTGTGCGCATGTGTGTGTGTGTGTTATATTGCATATGAGATATATATATATACATACCCTCGAGGTTGTCGTCGTCGCCAGACGAGAGAGCAGTCACACGGGGCGGGGGTAATGTTACACGATGCTGCAGAGCAATGACGGTAGCAAGTTCAACCGATGCATCGTACACACGACGATGCACCAGCGAGATGATCCACGCGTATAACGCGCGCGAGAACTTTGAGATACGACGCAATTACTAATGTTTCATAATGCGCACTGAGAGTCGTCGATCGAAGGATATGTGAGATGAAAGATGAAACTGTTACAGTCGGAGATTAATTACGATGTTCACCTCGTGGATGAATTTTTGTCGATGCATGATTTTCGATATGTATGGTGTCCGAAATATTTTTTTTTGTTTATCTCGGATTTGTAAATAAAACGATTGTATCTGGCACAGCAATGCGGGTTAAACTCCTTCGATCTCCGATGCAATCGATATTTCAGGATAAAAGATAGCAAGCCTCGTTGACAATAAAAATTTCCGAATAGTGGAAACTCGTAACTGGACCACCCTTGATAGACGCACGAGCTAAGAATCGTTCGACTACCATCGAGCATGTATTCCTTAACGATTGTGACAAATTTCAAAATATTCCCATGTGCTCTCTCTGTGTGTGCAGCTGCTGCCTATTGGGTTTTGGGTCGGTGGGTGACACGTTTCGCGAACGACTGGGCCGCCGGTTTGGTAGATTGAAGAGAATGGAGAGTGTTGCCGATAGAAGCTGGCTAGGTAGGTAGGTAGGTTGGTAGGTAGGTATTGATTTGTAGAGCGATCCGTGCACACACCCCCCGTCTCGGTTCGGTGGCAGAGCGTCGAGAGGAGAGGTAGAGAGAGTGAGCCGCTCCAGCGGTCCACGACCCCTCCGGTAGCGCGCACACAACCGGTGTGGTCCGCCCTTGCCGGCTTCCGCCGCGCCTTTGCCCCAACATCGTTCCACCCTGCCGTCGTCGATCTCCCGCTCCCTTGTCCAGGTCGGGTATTTTCTATGTCGCGACTCGTCCGTCACCGGTTTCAGCAGCCACCCTTCCGCCGCCCCGTTTCGCTACCTTCCTCGCTGACGCATGAAGCCGAGGGAAACAGGGCGAGCGCGCGGGGTGCATCCTTTGGGTGGGTCAGGGCCAGGCCAACGCGCTCTCGCCCTCCCGGAATACACCCGGACGACGAGGACACACAAAGCCACGGCGGTGAGACAACGAGCCTGACGTAGAGTTCGTCAAACCGTTCGACTCGCGCGGTCCCTGCACCCCGAACACATACGTCCTGCATTTAATCGATATACCTATGTGTATGTGTGTATACGCTTACGACCCAAATTTCAGCGGCTTTCGTAGTGTGCTAGTTGCCGAACGATGAGAATTCATAAGTTTGCGACAACACATAACTTTGATATATATCTATATATATATATATATATATATATATATATTTTTTTTTTAAATCAATTTTTATCTTGCATGTTTGTCATCGAATTTCATCCGTCCAGTCAAAGAAGTGCACTTCGAGGCTCCTTCGAATTTATTTTTTTAGCACTGTACTATTGCTCGCGCCGTCCGAAGACCGACATCAGATAAGCTGATGGATACGGATAGCTCGTGTCGCAGCATTCCATGCGTATCGTCGTGCGCTAACAGATAATGCAACCTCGACCGGATCGGAGAACTCTGCGCCGATTAAATCGGGAGCGTCCGCCGTGCCTCCATCGCGAAGAAACGAAGTGGCGGGAATAAAAATTTTTCGTTGCCCGCGAAGGAGTGAAGCGGTCAAGAGCCGAAAGGCAGGAGATCCCAAGGTATGCGAGAAACCGTGGCCGGAGGAGGAGAGCGGAGAGACTCGGAGCCGAAGTAAACAAGTGGACGAGGTGGGACGGGAGAGAAGGAGAGAGAGACCCGATCGGGGATAGTTCGCGCGCGCCAGTTCGCTGGTCAGTGCGCGCGCGGTCCATTCGGTGCATTCCTCGAGTCTGCGTCGGGCTCTGTGCAGCCTCGCGCTCGGCGCGCACCAGTAGGAGACGCGGAGAGAGGAGGAAGAGAAATAAAGAAACAGCGAATGACCGAGGGAAAGGGATAACTCGATGGAAAAGAGACGAAGAGCTCGGAGGGGTAGGGGGAGGGGGGGGGGGGTAATGGTAGGAGAAAAGAGGAGAGGGTGATGAAGAAGAGGAGCAAGCGAAAGAGAGAAGAGAGCTCCCGCAAAGCGGCACGCCACTTTGGACCGACGGACGCAAACCGCATTCCCGGCCGTGACCTTCGCTAGGACATCGCCACTTCCCCCAACCCCTCGCGATGCCTGCGCTCTCGGAGCCTGCCGCTGATCTCTGTTGCCTCTACCAGATACCCCTCCCCCACCCCACCCTCATGGCTCATTCCCCCCACTCGCCCCCCCCCCCCCTCTCGCGTCTCTCATCGCATCCTCAGAGACGCGAATGGAAAGAGAGGCGGAGATGAAAGGAGACGGTCGGAGAGAGCGTGGGTCTTCCACCACCATTGTGGCAGCAGCAGCATCCCGTAATGTAGCCGCTCGTCGTGGAACAACACAACAGCACGAGCATCATCGTCTTCACTTCTCCTACATATTGGATTTTTTTTTTTTTTTTTTCAATGCTCCTTTTAGTCTCTTGTTCCTTTCGCGCGCATCCTACGTCGTATCGCCACTTTGCTCCGATACCCCCCTCCGCTCTACCTTTCGGCGGATTCTTATTTGGATTTTTTTTTTTTAACTATTTTCCTGATCGGTTTTATCCTGCAGGAATGGCGAAGGAACACACCCCCTGGACGGAACTGCGGTCCAGCGAACCTCCATCTCGTTTTGGTCACGCGCCGGGGAGAAGCTCGGATGGTTGGACGATTTTCGCAAAACGGTGGTCGAGCCCCCTCGAATTAGGGGGGGGGGGGGGGGGGGGGGGGGACATATTTTTCTCGATAATGGGTCGAGATATCGAACTGTTTGCGTTTGTCGAATAAATAAATAAGAGTGTAATTAATTTGATGACAAGATGACAAAAATGAGAAATCATGGCAAAAAGTTTAAAAGAAATAAAAATTAAGTTAATAATTCGTACAAGCACGTGGGATCTGGGTGCGACGACCGGAGATATTTTTTTCGGCACTTCTTTCGTATTTTTCCTCCCCAATTTACGAGGAGGCCGTAGATGTATCTTCGGCGCCGAAAAACCGAGCAAATATTTGTGCAGAGCCTCACGAGCGGCGCGAGCTTTAACGCGAGCCGCGCCTTCGAACGACGTCGAAACGGAAAGAAGCGTGGGGTAAAAAAAAATCGACCACTATCAGACTAGGAATCATTCATAGTTCTCGCGACGGGATGCACTGTAAGAATTTCTCATGAATTTTCATTAGTGAGAGAATTTTACTTTCTATTTAGTTCTCTGAACGCTCTCGCACGACCCTTAACGCGATCGCGGGACTCGTAAAAATTTTTTTCCGCTGAAATCATTTCACCGTCGTCGACGCTGCCGCAATAAGACCCGCGTAGCTGAAATCGCCCCGAGCGACAGGGAGCGCAGCAGCTCTCTCTGACGAACATCTCGAATACCTATATAGACCCATCGACCGTCTACGACGTGCCCGGGCCCTGGTGGTGCTAACACGAGGAAGGAAATCTTCTCTCTGCTTCTTGAGGCCGCTCCAATTAGCATCTCTCGCTCGTTCCTCAACAGCTCGCTCCGGGCTCGCTCCGAGAGCCAGCGCGCGCGCACGTTTCTCTCCACGCAACGTACACAAGAAGACGCTCCGGGTTCTGCCTTTGGTCGGCGAGTTGCAAAGCGACGAGCGGTAACTAACCGAGTCTAACGCGCCTATCTTACACGGTGAATAGAAGATATGTAAGTGGGTCCGCGCATGCGCATGTCAGCATGTGAATGCGAGCCAGCGGAATCGCGAGTGTACTTAATATATCTAATTTGCGAGAATGCTGTTGCAGAGAAGCTGATTTTTTTTTCGAAACATTTTTTGAATTCTTCGAGTTTTCTACTCGAGGTAAAAAGGAAATTGGATTTTCAACGGAATTTGGATTTTTAAAACGAGCCGCGTAATGCATTTATTTTTTAAATAACGAATTTGTAACTCTTCATTGAGCGCGGAGGATCTATTTCGGGCCGCAACTCGGTAGATAATATACGAGCGTTATATTAAGAGCGCGTACGTCGACACGCTCCCCGACCAGACGAGAAGGGAATAAGCGTCAGCGCGCGAGGGCCCGACGTAGGGTAGGGGGCTGACGATGGGCGAGGGGTAAACGAGTACAATGAACGAGATTCCGTGCATTGTAGTCGTGCATATATGCACGTGGAACGCGGAACGAGGAGGAGGATGAAAGAGAATGAGAAAGAACGAGACGGGGGCGCTGGCCCGATTCGGGGCTGCGCAAAAGCGCAGACAGATAGGTCGCTGCCCTCTTAAGCCTTTTTTTTTGCTCTCTTTCTTCTTTACTCACTAGACTTTGCCTCATAATACTCCCATTTCCGATCGCTCCCGTACGAGTCCACCTCACCGTAATATCCGAATAATTTGAACTTGCTTCGACATCTAGTTTTTTTTTCTTTTTCAGTTCGTTAAACTCGACGTTTTAACACGTTAACCAGTTTTGGGTACTTTTGACTGTATTCCTATTTTCACGGGCCTCGATACTTTTTTTACTTTTTTTTTTTCGCTACAATTTGCTTATCGTGTTGCGCATGTTGTCGAATCCGATGACGATCGTCCGGTGACCGAAGATCATAGGAAAGAAGTGTCCGGCAGCGAACACAGGCTTACGAAGTAACGACGAGGGCCTCTTCTCGTCGTGCCCTCAGGATTCGAAGAAAGAAGAAATACGCGGAGGATGATAGAGTCAACGACCGAACGAGGAGAAGACCCGGCGAAGGATATGAGCGGAAAGAGAAGAAGAAGTCCCCGATGCGATGCTCGGCAAAGCTGAGCTCTCGCGAATCCCTCCGAGTACGCTGCGAGTATGCGGTAGGTGTGACGTCCACACGCTCGGACGGATCACACCCGGTAATACGAACACGCGAAGAGAAATCCAGTGCCTGCTTTACCGACGATCGGGACAATTATTAAATACAGAAAAAAATTTTAATAATTTTTTTCTATTATCCTCGCAATATCAATAATAAATAAACATTAATTTCTCTACTTATCGTTAACCGGACCGTTGTGGTTCATTATCGAAAAAGTAAATAAACGCGGTCAGATCGACGTACAAGAAGAGCTATGAGCTTGAAATAAAGGGACCATTAGCGACAAATTTTTCGAAAATTAGGTTGAAACCTCAATCGAGGCCTTCGAGGTATTCGGCGGAATCCTTCTCCCGGTATTTTTTCTGGCGCAACGTTTAGTCCCTCTCTCGTAGCCGTGAACCCGTAAGAGACTTTAGCGGAGCTAGTAGAAATCCAGCATGAATGACCGGCTCTCGTCGGCTCTTGTGTACGTTTGGAAGAGAGAAGAGAGAGAGAGGGGAAAAGTGGGGAGGGCGAGATCTACCGCCACCGCGACGTCTCTTGACGTCACCGTCGCGAACTCTTCTCGTTCTCCTGGTTTTCGTCTTCGTCCCTCGAGTTTCCTCGTCGTGTTCGCGTTATGAGCGTGCGACCGTTACGTGACCGATTGGCACACGACTCTACGAAGCGAGGGAACGCTCTCCGGTTCCTTTTTTTTTTTTTTTTTTCTTTTCCCCCCCGAGCACCTGTGTGCGTCTGAGCGAGACTACTCGAAAAGAATGGCCAGTCTCAATACCCGAAAAAGCCTGACCTACCACCGTGTCTGCATGTACATTATACACATATTTATGTGTATGTATAGATCGCGCAGCACAGTCGACAAAGAATAATACGAATTCAACAACCCCTCGACGAAGCGGAATAACTAAACGTACCGGGGTCTCTGACCTCCGTGAACCTACCGCACCAACCTATCCCACAGCAGGATTGCCGAAAGTCCAGATGCGAAAAAACGATTCGCGCCATCGCATCCGCTATAAATACGTACAGTCCTCCAAGCAAGTTTCCCGCTCACTCGAACGACATATCGCACCCGTAGAACAACAGCGTAACATCTCTCATGGGATTGCCATATGAGTTGTTACACCGTTGTTCTAAGGGTGCGATATCTACATCGAAATTCGGCAATCGATTGCGATCTTTTTTTTTACACCTTATACTATCGAATTCATAGATAAAAAACCCCGTTCCGATCTTCATGAAAATTATGCCAGAAACTACGGGAATACTCGACCGCACGGACATGTCGAAATTGGGATCGGGAACTACGACCGAGTGCGGTGGGTTCTCTCGATGTCTCGCGCGACGATATTCGTTAAATTAAATCGTTGAAAAAAAGAATGAAAAAAAAAAAAAAAAAAACAGCAACGAATAAAGATGTAGGAGGACATCGCTCTTTAGCTGTGTCTCTCATTCCCATGGGATGGGGAGGTGAGGGGAGGGGGGGATCGGTGAAAAAGCCCGCGCTCGCGCGAGGGAGGCGAGAGGGTCAGTAGCACCGAACGTACGTTCGTTCTCATGCATTCCGCTCTGTCATGGCGTCCCGACACAGACGCGCCGAAGTACACACCACTCATGGCTGCTGCCGCTGCTGCCCCGGCTCCTGCTGCTTTCTATCCTATCTCGCTCTTGCTCTTTTATCTCTTCTTACTTCATCCTCTTCTTCTTTCGCTGCTCGTCCGGGCTCGAGGAAGACAGATAGAGGGGGGGGGGGGGGGGGGGGGGGTAGGGAAGCCGCCGCGGTCTGCCAAGAACGAAGAGGAGAAAGCATCGAAGGAAGAAAGAGAAAAAATAAAGTAGAAGGAGAAGGGCGAGTGAGATAGAAAAAGGTACCGAGCGCCCACTGCACTAAATGCTCGGCGCGCGGCCGCTCTCACGCTGCTCAGGGGCCCTCTGCTCCTCGGACCCCACCTCGACGACCCGAGTGCGAGGAGCCCGCCGGGCCAGTCCTTTTTCCTCACTTCCCAGCCCCCTCTGCCGTAGTGTATCGCTCCGTCCCCCTCCCCTCTCTCTCTCTCTCTCTCTCTCTCTCTCTCTGTTTCTCTTTCTCTCTCCGCGTTCCCCCTCGACCGGCCACCTCCGCGACGGCCCAAGCCACCGACGTAAACAAGCCACCACGGCGAAAACCCCCGTTCGTTCTCGATATTGCTCTCTTTTCGCTTCTGGTGGAAAGATTGAAAGGAATAATTTTTTTTTTTTTATGTAAGGAAAAAGATCGATACCGATTTTTCGAACTGTGGCCACGAGTGGACCTGCGTAAATGCACTCGTGAGAAACGGACACGCAGACACATGTGAGAAATTACATCGATAGGGTTCACGACACATATCTCGAGGATGGGCGAGGCTTGTTTAATTGAACTTTGAATTTTCCAACTCCATTTTTTGGGAACATGTATATATGTATATACTGGAATGATAAAAAAAGAAAACGGGTGACATAAATCGAAATCTTCTTGCTTTTTTGCGAATGGAATATTGAGGTCAAGTTTAGAGAAAATACCTAGCAGCATCGGCGTGCTTGGGCAACTCGAAAAACGTTTCGCAAATGGTTGATACGAAGGATGATTTTTTTTTTTCGTCGATCTCTGGAAATAGTTGTTTTTTTTCGCTCGGAGATGAGAGAATGCAGTTCTCGCGGAGGTCGGCTTCCCGCGCGTTCTACAGAAGAAATAATTCCGTCGCGGACTCTCTTACCTCGGAGCGCAACAGGGCTTTCTCGGGTGCACGCGGAGAGTGCATACAGCGAGAGACGGAGCGAAAAGGGTCCGCTAATGCGCGACCGACAACAATAACACGAGAGGAGAGAGAAAGATAGGGAGGCAGAGAGGGAAAGAGAGAAGCCATGAATGCGAGAGGCCTCGTGTGTTATGTTCTCCCGGTGTGTTTGCACATGCGCGGGAGCGATGAACTTGAGGTCTGCCGCTGCTGCAGTCCAACAGCATCAACCCGTTGCTTCTGCGACTTCGAGACTCTAGCGTGTTCCAGGAGGCACACGACGATGTTGGCATCGAGAAAACGAGATGGAAGATCGCAATCCTCCCTCCTCCCGGAATTCATTCTCAAGAACTCTGACTCTCCTTTCGTTTTTCGTCTCGGACAGAAATTTCAGTTTCTCGAGCCTTAAGGCCCTCACCCGACTGCACTCACTCCTTACATTTGAGATGAAAAAATAATATCAATCATCTGTGACTCGACGCGACTTGTGCGACTCGACGAAAATTTGATTTTTTTTTTAGATCGAATTCTGGTTAATTTTGTACCTGTTTAATTATAAAAATACTTTGGAGGCAATGAACCTCGTGCAGTATCCGCGTCGAGAAAGGGTTGAGGGGCAGGAGGAGGGGGGAAAGGATCGCACATACTGGACGGCAGAGAGGAATATATATATATCTATCTGTTGATGTGGGATGGAATGGAGCTTCGCGGGTCGGCGGTCCGGTGGCGGCGAGGAAACAAGGAACACACGGAGGTCGCTCGGCTCTCGGACCGCTCGGCCGTCCAGAGGAGCCCGAAGACGGCATTCCACTGGTACCTGTCCTTAACTCTCTCTCGCGCGCGCGCACTCGTGAGCGCGCACACGCGAGTTCGCACAGCCTCCTCCTCCTCCTCCTCCTCCCTCTTCCTCTCGCAGTTCACGTTCACGACTATCGCACGCTGCCCTTCCCCCCCCCCCCCCTCTCTCTCTCTCGCCGAACCCACCCCCACCCGCTCGGGCGATCGGCCTACCCAAACCATAATACAGTATATACGATGTATATACACGCGAGCGAGCGAACTAGCAGCAGCATACGAGAACGTCTCGGGAATCTTTGGGGTTCTCAACCTCGCGCGGCCTTGAATACCCGTTAATTAGCGCGATTTCGACCGGGCTATATACAACGAGCGTACCCCGCTGTGCCTCGTGGGATAATTAAACTGACCACACCCAAAAATCGCACGATCTTCGAGTTACTCGCGAATGCTACGCTATCTGATCGGCACACGATTAATCGGAGATTGTAGTCCAAAGCTATTTTTTGTTATCTGATGAAAAATATCTCATATGTGAACAAAAATTATTTGAACTCAGTTTTCGTCCAATTACGACCACCCTGCCGATGTACATTATTTGGGTGATTGATGTTTTTATGGTGAAAACTAAACTCGAACTTACGTGGAAACTTAAATATCTTGGATGGGATTATTTATATCTAGATTTGGATAAATGGATACTGTTATTATAATTGGTTCAATATCGATGTTTAGATGGATTTGAAGAATAAAATTTCAATTTCAATAAACGTTTTTTTGTTTTTTATAAATATTTATCAGGCGTGTCATCTTCAAGGTTGAGCGTCACTGCGGACCCGAGAGCACAACGTGCCGAGAAATATGAATGCGCGGCGTCGAAAAATTCATTCATAATGATGTACGGAATACCTACTACAAATTTGAAATACACAAGGCGTACGACGCGTACTGCTACAGACACATTGGTGCCATTGCGATGTTCGCGACGAATATCTTGTTACGTTGAAGAAAAAAAAAAAAAAAAGTAATAGAGCCATTCGCACATATACACAGGCTATAACTGTACCGTGTATATGTTGGAAAAAAAATGCTCGTGAGGGTGTTAGCTGCACGTTCGTGTCCGACAGAGCATTGTCGAGTTTCTGCGTCATCGCGACGCCAGTATACCAACGATTTCGGGGAACGAAGAAATAAAAAAAATAATGACTTCCTCCATCGTGTAACGTATAACCATGTGTAACCGCGTTCTAGAAACTATTATTTGCACCGTGTGACACGCGGCGAATCGATTACTCACGACAATTAAGGGCGTCGAAATTTAAAAAAAATTTAATTGTCCCATCACGAATGTCAACTCCCGATGCATCATGGCATTCGTCAGGAAGAGTGTCAAGGAGGATTTAAGAGAAAAAAAATTGAAAGTGTTTTCTTTATATCGCGAGTCATAAACTGAACCACTTAAATCGAGGATTTTATTATTCAAAAAACCAATAAAAAATATCTAACACTTTGGCAATAATGAAAAAAATAATTATCGCGTCGCTAAAAAAAAAAACAAAAAAAAAAACTAATTAACTTCTGAGGTAGTAAAAAAAAATAATACGTACTCTTCCGAATCGCGTATCCATTCGTGTGCTGCCCATTGCCGCTGCGCATTTGTTTCCTCATTATTCTCCTCTGAAGTGTGTATTTATAATAAAGCCAACATACGTAGTAGGTTTTTTTTTGTTCACTGTATGCGAAGGAGGCTTTGAGTTTCCGAAGTATAGAGGAGAAGCGGCTCGCGGGCACATCGCTCGTTGATTTCATGCGAGCACGTTGCCGGGGTCGGGATCCTCGCTCGGTTGAAGTTGAAGCGCACTGAGAACGGCCGAGTGAGCGCGAACGTGCAAGTGCGAGCGAAAAATGTTGAGCGGCGGCAGCAGCAACGCGGATAGTATGGGAACACACACGATCCCGGACACGTGTGTCTCGCTTCCTGCGTCGGACCGGAAGTCTCTATAGTACTATCGCGCACCGTAGTGTAGCGTGACCACGCTACAAGGGCCATTACTACCTCAATGGTATAAGAAATAGTCCAATTACCGGTTAGCCATAGAATAAGTTCTTCTTTAAAAAAAAAAATATATATATATATATGCGTAAAAATATACATAAATATATATATATATATCTGCCCCATCACTTCTCCCATCGATCCACGCAGAACAGTAAAAGACATACTAAAAATGTCACCAAACGTGTTGAGTTTGTGTTGCGATGTAAAAAAAAAACTCGAATATTTCACTTTCGTTTAAATGCGTTCGGTTGAATAATTTTTATTCGTGTGATTCGTTAGAAAAAAAAACTATTTTCCTGTTTTTTTTCCCCCTTAGTGCATTTTACACTTTTATTCGACAGATTATCGCGACGATTACGCCGATCACTTGGCAGATAATGGTCACGAGCAGTTGTCACGAGGGCGCGGATAGTAGCGTAGTATTATAGTATTCATTGATCCCGAGTCGGGTAGGGTCGTACACTGTTGGCGGCGGCAGCGGCTGCCGGGTACGGGGATCGCGCCGCGGCACTTCCGGTCGCGTCGCGGCGTCATCGACCCACGTGTGCCCTCGGACGCGCCGCAGCACCAGCGGCCCGCAGCGGCTCGACGCGTTAGCGAGCGAACTACAACGGCCCTCGGAACTCGCCGAAGCATCTTTGGCTCTTCTCAGCTCGACTCGTAGTCCGTGTTCGCGAAACATTTTTTCTTTTTCGGCTCTCGATAAAAAAAAAATGGCACTTAAAAAAAAGAAATTATCCGTCGACAATAACAATCGGAAAGACCTGCACCTGCACGCTTCCTGCAAATTTCGTTCGTTTTATGTTTATCTCTCACTACCACGTAAATTTGCGCAAATTCGATGGACGATAGTGTAAATAAATATTTTTTTAATATCCTCGCGTAGCCACGATATCACAACTTCGATCCACGTTATTCAAATAAATTTCTTTCCGCACTCAAACCGTTCCCGTAAATTGTCCGAGTCGTCGGGAGGATACACCGAGTGTTGTAACGTCCGATAAAATGTCTTTTTTCTTTTTTTTTCGTTATGAAATGCAAGAGAAGAAGTAGACGTAACACGAGCGAGAGAGCACATCCGCACCGTGCCGCGGTCCGACCCACACTGGGAGAGATCGGCTCGCTCGGCGCTCAGGCAAGCCGGCCCCGCTGGTGTGCGCCGCGCGCGATACACTACCGCTCTGCCCTTCACGCACACGCCTCCGAGAGAGCTCTATCGTTCGTTCTCCAGCCGCTGCGAGTCCCACTCGTCGCTCTCCGTCCCTGTGTGTGCCCGCGTGTGTAACTTCGCGCTCACGGTTCTGGGCGCACACACACACCGGACGAATGTGCGTCAGACGTGCGTAAGTGCGCGTGAGATTCCGTTCGAGCTTGTATTCGCTCTTCGGGCACACGCACGCGCACTCACACGTACATGAAGTCGGGCATCATAGTATTTCTTTTTTTTTTTTCTTCTTTTTTCGTGCGTGCATCTGCGTTCGCATGTAAGTGAGAGAGGAACGCAGGGCGCCTGCGCGATGGCGGCAAACTCGGCGTCGCGACGCTGCGCTGTTCGACGACGTAGGAGAGACTCACGACGAGGGATAGAGAGAGAGAGAGAGAGGCGCGCAGAGCCACAGTGGGAAACGTGGTTGAGGAGCGCGCGGGCTCACGGGGGATAAAACAGACCCGTTACTTCTGAGAAGCGGGCCGGCGGCGAGCCGCCAAACAGACCTGCAACTACCCGGGTCCCGGTCTCCCCCTCTCCCCGTCACGTTCCGTCTCCCTCGCGCTTGCTTCGAGTCCCCGAGCTCTCCTCTCGCCCGTTCACGTATGAATGTATGTTTGCGTACGACGCTGTTACCACTTTTGATGGTATGAGTGACGGCGTTATTGGCCCGGAATGTGTTGGTGCCCCGAGTGTACATTGCGCGCCGAGACGGAGCCGCGAGAGACCGAAAATACGGGGATCCTCGAACTCGAGAGAATCGGCTCTAACTGCGCCGAACGACGTTCCGACGATTACCAAAAAGCAGCTTCTTTTTCTTTCATCTTTACATTTTGCAATTGTTCGAACGATCCATCGTTCGATATTCGATGCTATGGATCTGGAGATACTTTAGATGGACATACGAACTGGGATGTTTAAGGTACGAAATTGTATCGTTTCAAACTTACGGTGCTTCCGATTGCACCCCTCGTTTTAACTCTTTTACTTTTTGCCACCAAATATCAAATCGGACGATTCGTCGGTTGTTCGGTTGCGCGTCGAAGAGTCAACTCTGGGCGAACTCTTCGCGGCTTCGTGGAAATGGAAAAGAAAATTCTGACCGGAAGTGCCCGAGGACACTTGAGAAGGGTGTTTCTGCGAACCGGCCTCGGCAAGCATCTTGGGTGGGTTTTTTTTTTTTCCCCCAAGTCAAACTTCGATATTTCTGGCAGCAAATGCTGGAACGATTCGTGGAGACAGTATACAGTTTTTTCTCTCTCGAAATCGAACGCGCGTCGTGGAATTCGTGAGGCACTGTCGGGCTCGTCAATGGCCCTGCGACCACCGTCCGTGAGGAACTGCAAGTTTCATTAACGGTTCCTCGACACAAACTAATAACGCCCGGGAGCCCGGCGAGTGTCCTCTATACATGGCAAAGTGTACACTCTCGGGTATTATAGTACAGCGTGCATTCCATCGTTTCTCGCGTGTGAACAACCGTAAGTCGTTTATATACTTGCAACACACGACGGGAGGTGGAGAACGAGCGCGTCTCCAATAGCGTGAGCCAACGAGAACGACAAGTCGGAGTGACGAGGAATATATATACACGATAAAGATAGTGATAAATAGAGTGAGAGGCTATTACATGGGGAGGGGGGGGGGGGCAAGCACGAGGACAATCATGTCGTGAATGACAGAGACGGAGAAACGCTTGATATGCTCGGTGGCTGGCAGACGGGCAGACCTTGTCTATCGTCATCCGCGAGCTACGCAAGGAACGCACGGGAGTTATTAAGGTCAGTGGCGTAGTGCACGACGCCAACGACGAAACCGAGACCGAGATCTCTATCGTCCCACCGAGACCTCGACAGTTAAAGTTATCCGCGAAAGGAAAATTTTTATTCCCGACAAATAATCTTTGTACATTTTTTTTCTTCCCGTTACGCAATTTTTCGGTCGATCGGCTGCGCCGTTTTTTTAAAATTTATTCTCTACGGCACGATAATATTACAAAAGAAATATGTTATTTTATTATATACACGTCAAATTGTTCAGTATATCCAGCGAATGAATTTTGGTTTTTACTGCGGTAAAGGATTAAACACCAAGTGCTGAAAAAATTAATAATTTTTTTTTTACCCGAGCCAGAGCTTTCGAGATGTAAAATCACAGCGTTTTGTGTTGATTCGGATTTCATGTATCACAGCTGGTCGGGACGTTTCCGAGACGAAGAAAGCGTACGGGGGATCGTCGAGCTTGAAAAATAGTTGCTAGCGACCTGTTTAAAGTTTGTGTCTTTCTGCTTGTGATTTTGGTGGTCGATTACATGGCTGCGCGATCGAGAAGGTTATCTAATCGATCGCATACTTTCCCGACTTGGTGGTGCCACGGTGACGATCCACGACGACGACATCGTCGCCGTGTTCGTTGATACGCCAATGTCGCGGCGCACCTCTGTCCCACAATATGTGACATAGTCGGAGCGAGAAAGAGCGCGAGAGAGCGGCTGGCGGGATGGAATGCGCGCAGAGCGACATTCGTTCACCTTCGGTACGTGCTCGCGTACAAACATCACCGACTTGTCGCATATTTATCGATCGCCGGATCGATCCACGCTTACGCTTCCATCGCGCGTAAGTCGTTTACACGGGTGAGGGTACGGAATCGACCACTAATACGTGGGTCACGATGAATTTTCATTCAAGTGGAAAATTACTATGCCAGCCTCGATGAAGAAACGACGATCGTATTTTAGCTTAAAAACGGTCCGGAAAACAATGAAATATAAATCCCTTATAGTCGATGGAATATTTTTTTTAATAAAAAAAAATGTTTAGCTAGTGACATTAGCCAGTTATAGTTTCCGTCATTAAACATTATTATCTCGCGAAAAGGGTTAAAGAAGTTTTATTTTTTTTTTTGCGCACGCTTGTAGTTTGCAGCTAAAATATTTTTGTTCCGCCAAAGGGTCGAATAACGATAGAAAGTAAAATTTAAGAAATCGCCGACAGTCCGGTCGCCGGCAGAAAGCATGTGACCCGGATTCCCATACATACCGGTTCTGGAACCACACTTCGAGTTACTTCTGGTATTATACCTATCACCTGACGCGTTATCGTCTCAAGTCGTTCAAGTCCACCGGAAGTGTCGTAGAACTCTCGAAACTTTTCCCCGTCCGGTTATAGACTTTCAGAAGTAACTTTGACTATTCCGAGAAGCCGAGTATTATTGTTGTGTGACAAAAGAGTCTCCGGTGGAGGCATCGCTACTCCGAGTCGACGTCGTCGTCTTCGCCGTCCGACTCGTTCACCGTAATTGTTATTTACACTTTATATCCCTCCGCCACCGTCAGTGTCAGCGTGTGTAACAGACTCGGGGAGCCAGCAGATGCATTCGAAGACGTTCACAACAGGAAATTCCTTGTCTTTCTCTTTATCTCTCGCCATCTCTTTCCCGCTCCATTTCTCCGTGATCCCTGCCTCCCTCGTACTACAAACGTTTTCTTCTTCTCTTTTTTTTTTTTTTTATTTTCTAAATGTGTGCGTTCGCTCGTACGTGTTTTAACTCCGGCAGTCTCTCGTCACGGGTTTGCGGCCCCTCGACTCCAGCTTGAACCCTCTCTCGCTCCGTCTTTGCTCTCTCTCTCATTCTACAAACTGCAGCAGAAGCCGCGGCAAACGGGAATGCACAAATAGACACTGGCAGCCGCGACGAAGCGGCTGACTTGGTGAATGGACCGTCGAGTTCTCGCGAGCTCGACGGGTGAGGGGAGAAGAAAAAAATAAAAAAAACATTTAAAAATTGTCAATGAGACGAAGTTTTGTCGGGGCAATTTATCGACGCTGCATCGTTTCTGTCTAATTTGTACTCTACACGATTATTCATTTAATTTTTTTTTTTTTTTCGTTTGTTCTCGGGCAAACGAGTCTATGTGAGTGGAATAAAAAAAATTACCTGCCTACGAAGTTGTTTTTAAAGTGGGCGGATGCTTAGGGTAATTCCTCTGCAGACTACTTGGATCGTTGTGTCACGTTTCGATAGTCGATCGATACACGACTGCGAGACGTGTCGCGCGATCGATCACGCTCGAGACACTTCCTTTTTTTGTCTCTTAATTATTGTTATCTATTTATTTATTTTCGTATTCCTCACGACACTCCGAAATTATGGGCGGACGGACTGTGCACCTCGAGGAGGCAATCAAGGGATTTTCTTAAACGTAACAGGATCGTAAAAACGTACCGCGTGTAGTCGATCGAGTAGACACTGTATTAGCTCTCGGATAAAGATTTTCGGGTAACTTTTTGCATATTATTATAATTTCCAATAATTGTAAATAATAATAAATTATTATAATTGTTAAAAATTAAGTTACCATTACGCTCTATGGTTTTGTTTCGCAAAGCCAAGGCCTGTGTCGAGATGTGTGCATTTTTTTTATGTTGCATCTTTCGAAAAAATGTTCGTACTTTCCCACATCGAGCTAATGAATAATCCACGCTAATCGTGGCTCGAGAGTGGCTCGGTTGACTGCCCCCACGCAGCTCGACGCTGCACACACGTAGCGGTGTCCAAGGAGCGGCTGGGTAGTATCTATGCGGTAGCACGCGGTCGCACCGGTGAATGAACGGCGCCGCAGTGCGCCGTGGAAAAATGTCAATGAGCGTAATTATTATTGGCACGAGGCACCGTATACTCCACGCGACGGTGAGGGAGCGCTGGCGCGCTTGCGCTTTGACTCGAGGGCCTCGTGGAAAAAAAAAAAACGAGCGAGAAGCAGAGGAGAAAAAAAGATATTAAAAAAGTATTTTTCCGGTGCGCAGAACCCCTGGCGTGTCGCGACCTCTTTGACGAGCCACTGACAGCATCAGTGCACGTTCCGGAACACTTTCTTTTTTTTTATGAATGGTCATAATCGAAAATAATTTTTTTTTGCTTCCGGATTTGCACGTCGAATATCGAAGTGGAAGTAAAACAGGATCCGCGACGGCAATAGTTTTTCGATTCGAGGACAGCGATTCTTTCCACTGTGTGTTTGTTACGTGTGTACGATGGTATATTTACCTCCGACACACAGACGCGCTAACACACGGGCACGAGGACGAGGAACCCTTTAAATCCCTACTCACACAGGTGCATCGAAGCACACGCGGCAGCAGTATTATGCACGGGAGAAAGTAATAAACGAGGAATTTCGTGCGCAGCAATGATAGCACGGATATGACTGTACGACTTGAATACTCACAAGATTCCTGGCCCGGAGAATTACGCTTGACGTAGAGATTTCTAAAAAATCCTGTCTGATATAATCATTGCTTACCTGCAACAGAAAGAAAAAGAAAACAACGTTACTTATGCATTCACATATTCGTCATTGCTGGATATTACAGGCTAACTCTGTTTATAAATTTCCGGAGTGAAACAACTTTGAACTGTGTTTTCCAAAGAATCTTTTTTTTGTTTTGTTTTGTTTTTTAAAATATATTTTCATATATTTCCATTCCACGATCGATAAACGATCGAGCGTCGCTGAAACAACTTCGAGCGCGCTTCAACAGCGCATCTCTCCTCCGCGGCTATCACGTGTCTCGGGCAACATCACAAAGTGTACGCAGCATGTATTCGCGGGGGCTCGCCGTAGTCGGCGAGAAAGAGAGAGAGCCCCCTGTGTGTTGCCGCTGCTGCGCTGCCGCTGCGCTCCGTACGTAGCCTATATTTATATTATGAATGCACTACGAACGTACGAGACGGGATACAACGGGTACGGTTGGCTCGCATTCATAAAGCACCGGACATGCAGGATGCGAACGAGCGAACGAGCTCTCTCGCCCTCGCCGAGCTCTTCGGTCTTCGGCTCTCCTCCTTCCTCCACCTTCCTCTCTGTTTCTCTCTCCTCAACCGCGATCGCCTCCTCCGACCAACCCCTCCTCCCCCTCTTCTATCCTCTCGTTGCACACTCTCCAGCAGCACTCGGAGTCGCTCGAGTAAGCCCGTTCCGCTCATACCCAATCCGCCCACGTCCTTACTCCTCCTCCTCCTCCTCTTCTTCTGCTTCTTTTTTTCACTCGCTTCCTATTTCTCTTTTTATTTCATACTGTCGCATTCATTTTTTTTTTCAATTTTTTTTTCTTCTTCCTTCCTCTCCATCGCACTCGTTCACCCTCGCGATGCCGCTGCACCGGCTCCGCACTTGCGTTTATCCTTTTTTCTGTTTTCAACACCCGCCCGGCTAGCGCCAGTCAGCCAGCGAGAACGAGCCGAGCCAGCCAGCGAGGGGCTCGAATTTACGCGAAGAGGAGGAGGAAGAAGCGCGAGGAAGGAGAGGTGCCGGGACGACGAGTGGAAGAAGACGAAGACGAAGAAGAAGAAGAGGGCCCCGCGAGCCGCAACGAGGAGGCGCGCAAGCAAAAAGCTTCACCCCCCGATTCGAGTCGTCGGCTACTTCTGCCGGCGGCTTGTGCTGGTAGCGGAGAGCCGGGGTCAACGGACCGCCGGAAGTCGGGGATGCGGGACTCTCTTTCGCCTCTCGCTCGTTCGTTCACCGTTCTTCTCCGTCTCGTTCGCTCTTGATCGCGTTAACCGCACTGCACACACACATAAACATTTCCTCGTATTATCTTTTTTGATTCATTCATCGATGTAAACAAAAAATAAACGTTCGATCGCTCAGATTCAACGGGAGACGGATTCAATTTTTACTGGGAAGTTAGCCTCTCGAGAGTCGAACCAAGTTTAAAGGACGAAACATTTGAATTCTTTATTTATGGAGCACAATTGGAAAAATAACGATAAATCGTGAGATTAAAAACGCCATAACTTTTAAACGACTCGACTAAGAATGGCGAAGTTTCGATGGCACATTCGATACCATTGTACGATCGGGCGTTTTTTTTTCTTCATTTTTTCAATCAAATTTCATTCACATGTAAATTTCTAAAATCTTAAAATGTTTGGAAAACGTCGATGAAGCTAAAGATCGGGTGCATCGATATTTTGATCGGTGACGATGAGCCAAGAATATCTTTTCTACAGACGAACAGTCCGAACGTTACTGTTTTCTTTTATACTCGTTTAAATGCGCCGTGGAGTTCGAAGAGTGCAAACTATCGTTCGTTGCACCTAGTTGGATGGTATTGGTAAGAATTGCAGCAGAGTGTCAGGGGCGGTAGGGGGGGGGGGGGGGGGGGGAGGAGGAGGAGTGCGGTATGCAAGCGAGCACAGACTGCACATGCATCGGTGGTGCGTATCGATCTTATACTTTTTTGCGGGTTCTCCACGTCGTCGTCGCGATCGAGCCGGAGAGAGGCACCGTGCGAGAGAGGGACGGAGAGGCCCCGGAGTCTCGACTCTCGGCGTACGTGAGCCGAGACTCCTGAGGGTGTTGGTGTATGGGTGCGTGGGTTCTGTGGGTTCGTGCTCGGTGACGTCAGGCCGACGGGAACCGACACAACACACACACACACACACACACACGCACACATGCATTCTTACTATCCCTCGTACGGCGTCTGGTAATTTTTCTACGTGTATGAATTTTACGTCCATGTGTGTGGGTGTGTGTTTATGTGTTGTGTGTTAGAGAGTGAGCGCCTAGTACGCGCAAATGTCACACGGCCGGGGGCAAGTGAGGAACCCGCTCGCGAGCGCGCGCGCGGCCATGTGTGGGACCGGAAGTGTGAGTATCCGGCCAGACTCGTGTGGGCTTCACTATATACGCTGCTGCTCCGCTGCTGCTGCCGCTGCTACGACTCTCTCCCCTCGCGAGCAGCAACATTCTTTCTCTCTCTCCCACTTCTTCTTATTCCTCTCTCTTTCCCCTGTCTCGCGAGGCTTAGACCTATGCCTTGCGTATCTCTCTGTGCGCCGCACTCGGGGAAAGGGAGAGAGAACGAGGACTGAGGCTTGCGGGCGATGATATATGCTAAGTTCAAACTATGTACTCTTTTTTTTTTTGCATCTCTCTTCGACAGGAGGACCTTCGATTACCGCGGTTCAATAAAATAATTCCGGGAATTAAAAAATAATTTTAAAAAGGTGGGGCAAAGCATAAAGTTGTCTGAAACAAAAACGAAAATTGCTTCAAATTTTTATTTACCTTTGAAGACGTAAGAAAGTTGAGTTCGGACTGCAAGATAATTTTCCGCGGTTGAGGTATCGAGATTAAGTTGATTTCAATTATTATTATTTTTTTTTTTCGAAGGAAATTCGAAGCTTTATTTCGCCAGTGAACTTTCCGCCGTTTTTGTCTTTGATGGAAGATGAAAGTAGGGAGGGATGTGAAAACGACGCCCGACAAGTGGTTCGGAGCGTTGTTCCTATTCTACCTTTGCTCACGCGAGGATTCTCACTTGGTCCGGAGTGCGGAGTGCGTACGTATGCACATATACATATATATATATTTATATATATATATACATATATATAGCCAAGGGGTTGGAATCGATCGGCGTCCACGACGACGACGAGCGCGGCGGCCGCCGCGCCGCGGGCACTTTCTTCTAGGAAACGCCTGACCGCCACCACACCGATGTTGCTGCTGCTGCGAGACGCTGCTCTGCTCTGCTCTCTTCTGTATAGTCGTAGGCCGACCCGGGCCGCCGCCGCCACTCTTCGGGGCCGAGGAGCCTAGACGCGAGGAATTTGGCTGACGGCCAGCAGGCCCGACCGACGATTGAATTTTTGGCTCGAGGTCGATAGCCAGACTTTCGGAATCTTCCAGAAACCTAGTCTCCGGCCTAACTCGATTAACCGAGACGTTTAAAAAAAAAATTCAAGAAGTCTGCGCAAATCGAACTATCGCTCCTTCGATGTTTTTTTAAATTTCAATTTGATTTCAAAGTCATCACGCAGCTCGTATGTTGTTATTTAAACGAAGCGGAAGAAATTTTTTTGAAGAAAATAAAACTACTGTACTATTTGTACTACGGAGCCTCCCGATGTATTATTTTCCTCAACCGGTGGGCGCCGTTCACGAGACTCGTCCGCGTCCATTCATGTTTGTCGCTGCACGACTTTGACTCGTAAATGACGTCGAGCGAGTACCGAGAGAGAGAGAGAGAGAGAGAGAGAGAGTAGCGCGAGAGGAAGAGAGAGATGAAAATAGGACGCCTATAGTTTGCCGGAGACGAATGAAACTTTATATCTTAGCAGCCGAGAAACGGAAGGGTGCAAACCGTACCCTTTGGCACGGGAGTCACGCCGTTCCGTCTCTCACCAGCCGAGACACGCATACACGTCTATATACATATATACAGGGACGAACGAGCGAGACAGCGAATATCCCAATATCCGATCGAATCGACTGTGCATAGATAAATAAATGCATACGTAAGTCGTCTCGAGCTTCTCTTCTCGTCCTCTCCGTCACAAATTTTTTTCCCACCTACAAAACCACGCCGCACGGTTCCCTTCTCCATCTCTCTATTCTCTATCTGTGTCCTCGGGGTCTCGATCGCGCGGCGACTCGTCGATCGCCGACCGAATCGGGGGCTTCCCCCTCCCTCTCCTCCCCCCCCGCCCCTCCTCCCTCCGATTCCCATTCAAGAATCTAATTTATATTGAAGAATTCCGACGTCGAAACGCTGGGGCGCGAGGCCTCCTCTCCCTCTACCCGGGGATCGCGAAGGCGTCGATCTTTGAGGCGCCGCCGTTTAAGATGCATTATGCTAGCGGGTGGCCGACAATAGGCGAAGAAGCGAGGTAGAGGGAGAGAGGAAGAAAAAAAAAAAAAAAGAAAAACGGGACAGAGGCGAAGCCCCGGGAACGATATGGCAAGGAGTATAGAAAAGAAGAAGAGGAGGAATGGGGGTGGGGAGGGAGGTGGAGAAGAGCGAGAAGTTACCGAGAACTGGTCTTCGGAGCCAATATGATAATTGGGCATGGAGAAACGTTGTGAACATAGCACCTTGTAGGCCTCACCGGTGGCTATTGTTGCCTCCCGCTGTTCCGACACTCCGGCCCCAATGAAAGGAGATAGACGGAGAGAGACGGAGGTATATAAAAAAAAAAAGAAGAAAAGTGGCGAGGAGGAGCCGAGAATGCGCCGACTTTGAGCGCGAAAACCTCAAAGGCTTCACAAAACGAGCTTCAAAAGTTATATATTATATGTACATGTTTCTTTTTTCGCGAGACGACAACACCCTTGATCTATATTTCTTCGGGGTTTCGGTGTTCGCGATTGCAGATTTTTTAAAAATCTGTTCAGCAAATTTTACGTTCACGGTAAGTTTAGTTTCTCGGGGCGTGAGAATTGTCGCTGCAGAGAACATTCGAGAAAAATTTCTTTCATGCAAGTATACTACATATAGTGTATAGCATGGTATATTTTCAAATCCGATAAAACTATCTAAAAAGAAAAGAAAAAAGAAGACGGAGCTTCGTTTTGGAAGGACGACGAGTACGTTTCATTAAGACATTTCTGAGCAGCTTTAATTACGCTATCGCAACGCCTTGCGTAATTGTCATCCATTTAATACCCCGTAAAATTCCCATTGGAACATTCTAAAATAAAAATCAAATAAAAAAAGACACTTGCGCCGTCCTTGCTCTTTGATTCTATCGCGATGTCCTCGTCTCTACCCGGATCGTTTGCGACATCGCTGCGATGTCGCGATGCGAGTACGCGGCGGGTACACGTCGATGCTCCCGCGGCAGTTAAGAGTTCGTTTGCTTTCTGGCGCGAGTGGAAAAGGAAGAAGAAAAAAAAAAGAAGATAGAGCGAGGTTAGCGCCATCATTTTATCATATCACCGGCCGACAGGCGCCCCTACCTGTCCCTTTGCCCCTCGCGCGTTACCGCGTTGCGTAGCCGCCAATCACGAATCCTCGGGACATTATCGCTCTCTCGCGCCAGCGCGCGCGCGCGCGCGCGCGCGGTCCCGTGGAGCTCGCACAACACGTTCAACACGAAAGTACGATGCGAGGTTTAAACTCGGGGCGAGAGCAGCAACAGCAGCGGCAGCAGCACACCGGCCATCTCGCCGCCCTTTGGAATTTCATCCGCGAGGGCCCGCACGTTTACGACGAGAGTGCGACGACCGTGCGAGCGTGCCCGCTCTCGTAGCTACTCCACGTGAAACGAGACCGAGTCGGAGAGAAGGAAAAAAAATATATATAAAAGAGAACGAGATGGAAAAAGTTTGCAGGGAATAAGAGACTCTACCCTCGAGGTGCACCGCGAGGTTTCATATTCAGTCGCAATAAGCATTTCCTACGAAGCCGAAAAGTGACGTCAGAGATCCGCGATATCGATTAAGAAAATGCATGTGTGTAGCTTCTCGGTATTTCGCAATACAGATAAAGGTGTTTTCGTCGGTTGACGTCACGAGGAAAATGTACGTATTTTCAACAGTCCTTCTAACACTACTTTTATCTCTTCGCAAAGTTCGTTCTACCGAAATCAAATTTAACCTACGATTAATCCTACGATTCGCTGCTGAACGATCTTTTCACTAGCCCAAGGGTAAGAATTAACGAAATTTTTATGACACCTTCAGACAGAATCGCCGCGTGAGCGTTTGTATTCGCTGTTCTCCAAAGTGATATCTATTTTTTTTTTTTAAATCCATTCGGAAGAGTTAGATGTACTCTGGTTGTACGTGGCAAGCAGGGCGCGCGCGTGGTGGTTAAAGTAAACGAGAATGGTGAATAAGACAGAGCAACGATAAAAGTCTAAGGTACCGGTGTGAGGAGGGGATGGAATGCAACTTGGAGGAGTCGAGTCCACGGTTATACCGGCTCGTGGGTATGCTCGCTCGGGCGGTATATGCCGAGCCGTGTATACTGTATGCACCGAGTCGAGAGCGCGAAAGAAAGAAAGAACACGCGAGCGAGGGGAAGGGTTAAGGAGAGGCAAGGGGTGGGGGGTAGCGAGCGAGGCTCGAGCGAGAAAAGGTGAACTGATAGTGAGAAGATGAGAAAGATAAAAGTAAACGAGAGCAAGGTAGAGAGAGAGAGAGAAAGAGAGAGCGGGATGGAAGGAGAGAGGAAAGAACGATGCCTCCAGTCTTTCGGGGCACAACAAACAGACGCCGCCTCGTAATTTGTTTTCATACGTTTGCCAGTCCTCGCCTTCTCGATCCTCCGCTTCTTCTCATTCTCTCGTCTCGGCCGAACCTTCCCGCGCGTCCCTCCTGTAACCCCCGTGATACATATATATATATATCTCTTTTTTTTCGTCTCTTTTCATCTTCGTTCCACGGCAATAATTCGCAAAACGCGCTCGACAAGTCGCGTTACGCACGCGATGCACACGAAGCCATCGCCGAATTGCATATTCTCACGAATGTCTTTTTTTGTTTTTTAATTTTTATAACTTGTTTTGCAATCAATTTTCCGCGTGGAAATGCAAACGGGGACCCGCTGATGAAATTGGGTTTCGTCGATGAGATATAATCGGAAGGAACGTTTAATCGAATCGATGTCGGATGAAAATTGCATCCACCACGAGACGAGTCGATGATTTTTCTTAGGGGGCTGTGAGATCGTCGCGCTAACCCCTTTTTGCCGGAATGCAGATATGGGACTCCCGTGGAATTATCGAAAATTTTACAAGGGATGAGGGAGGGAGGGTGAGGGGTGGGGGAGAATGTGAACGGGCTTTCGGGGGACTCGCGGCGGCGGCGCCCCGGGGCCATTAATCATCCCAATAATTGCTTCCCTTCCCCCATCGTATAATTCCTATAGAAGCCCTTCTCTATCTTTCGTGATTCTCGCTTCTTCGTACCCTTCTCTTCCTCTGTCTCGCGGTTCGGCCGCGTTTGCGTTGTCGGAGGGGTCCTCCTCCTCCTCCTCCTCCTCCTCGTCCCGCTTCCTCTCACTTCGCCACGCTGGTCCCGCGCGGGGTTAACACGACCGAACCGTCCCGTAACGCCGGGAGGGATCACACCCGTCAGACTCTCAACCCCTCGCGGCTGCTTCAGTCCGGCGAGCGCGAAACGGAACGCATCGATCGCAAAATATTTAAGTGGATCGGAGAATAAAAATAAAAATAAATTAAATTGGTTTACTGGAGCCCGACAAAAGAGAGCGGATCCCGGCACCGAAAGATTGTACGGACGGAACGGTAAAAAAAAGGGTTGTAAATTCGACAAATATTTGTCTACGAACTTCCACATTTTTTTTCCTGTTGATTTTATCATATTTCTCGTGTTAAAAATACGGTAAAACAGTTGTCGACTTTTGCAGATAAGATGTTTTTTTTTCTTTCGAATGCGCAAGCTAGTTGTAACTGTACGCGAAATTTTGTAAACAAGGAAAACTTTTTTTACCGCGATAAGTAGCTCATTACCTCGGGCCGTCAGTGCGTCACGGGGATTCCCGGTTCCTGGCCCTGTCTCCGTCGCGAGGCATTCGCTCGCGGTATTCCGCGAGCTAATTGACTGAGTCGGAAATGCTTCAGCGATAAAAAAAATTATGTATATATATTACATATATGTACATATACGTATGCAAAAAATCTAACTAACTGCAAGTGCACGGATACCCAATCGATCTCGCATCGATGGAGAAACAAAAAAAAGCTAGATAGGCCGCAAACCCTCGCAAAACCCTTGCTTTGATGGGGCAAAAAAATTAATAACGCGTAAAATTTTGTAAATTTCTTTCCGACAACAAGGTAGAGTTTACGGATTGACATACTCACGCTGAAACTCAGTGTACGTGTCAGCTGCAACGGTATCGAGTTTCGTGGGATCCGGAGCTTCGGATTAGCTTGGAATGCGTGAAGGTGTGCTCGTGTAGGAAGATACGCCGTAGCATTATCCAACGACAGATACCTCGCGTTCGTGTGTACAGCGCGCGCGCGCGCGCATTGTGGCTCATGCCGCTGGTGACGGCGATATCGACGAGGCACGTGTGTGTTTCGTGAACGCGATCGAAAGAATCCCATTCATAGATGTTGGGATACATCGCGCGGTATGGATGGTCGAGAAAGAGGAATAAACGAGGTGGGGATAAGCGGGGTGAAAGCGTCTCGGGAAGAGATAGAGACAGCGTGAGAAGAGAGGAGTGGAAACGGGGGGGGGGGGGAGGGGGGAGAGGGGGTTTTCTTGTAGCGTGTTTGAATTAGAAGGCGCCAGGTAGAACATCGTGGAGAGTCTATCCCTGCCGGAAGAGCGAGAGGCTTGAATCGACGATAAAGGAAAGAAAGATAAAACGAAAGAAGAATGAAACGAGACCCCGTTGCACCTACGCACTTAAAAAAATCCATTCATCGACTAGATTATATCCGGAGCGCAACCTAATTTCCAAAGTCCAAACGCTCTCGAGGCGGCTCATCTTCATATAGATACAGGCGCATTCCGTAGACGCATCGACGAGATACGCGATATCCGTAGGCCCCGAAAAATTATTTCACTCCGGCTGACATTCCGATCTTGTCGGGCGCGCGCACACAAACACGCACGCTCGAGCTTCGTTGCGCAATCTACTGCCGATAGTGCCGTAAGAGTTAAAGTATCTATAAAAAAAAAAGGTCCCCGATACTCTTTTGAAATTCTGTAACAATTGTCCGATTGAATTTCTTAAAACGCGTTCAGTAAATGTTCCAATTTTACATACATATTTAATACTGAACAAAAATAGATATGTATGGGTAGATATATATATGTATATATATATATATCGTAAATTCAATCCGTGATTGTGTAATATATTTTTTGTCGATTCGAAAAGTGTCGTCACGTACCTACACCGACGTGCCTTTGGAGGGTTGAAGTTCAGACGGATCGATTTTTTTTTTTCGCTCACCAATGTCAATGACACATTCATGTTCGCGATGTCAAGCGGCCAAAGTAACGGTTGCCGGTTACGTTCGACGCTACGTATCGTAGAGGCGGAGTTTGTTGGCGCGCGCGGTTTCCGGCCCGCGGGGACTCTTTCATGAATGAAAAGCGTCACGAGCCTCGCAGCCGGGCGAGTCAACGAGCGTTGCTCGTGGGCCCTTCCTCCCGCTTCGGCGTTCGTAAGTCCCCGCGCGACGTCGAGTTTCTCGCGCTGTGTTGCACCGAACAACGGCGATGATAAAGAACGGAAGCGTATTGTGTACGGGTAGATTCAATCGGTTATCGCCGAGGCTTCGTGTAAACGGTAGGGGCCGCGCAACAGCGTCGATGACCGTGTTCATCGGGCGGAATCGGCTCTCGCCGAACATAGAACGTGTAATAATAAACGTTCCTTCGGGACGAACGGACGGACGGACGGGATATCAGTCGGTGACCCAGTGCGCCGCTGGGCGAGTTCGCCTCCTTCCCCGAGCCATGCGATAGCCCCCCCCCCCCCCCCCCCCGCTCGCCATTCATATCTGTTTCGATGCTGCTGTTGCTGCTGCGCAGCGTATGCGTCACGGTCGCCTTTATCGGACCGAGGCCGCACTTTATTATTTTTTATTATTTCCCGGCATAACTTGCTCCTATTTCACCACCATAATTGCTAAGAAATTTACAATCGAAAGGCGAACACCTAGAACGTCACGCGCTCCAAGTCCTCTATTCGACAAATTTAATTTTAAAAAGATTATAAAATTAACGAGCGACAATAAACGCAAATTTCATAACGATTCATTGGCTCGTTACAAAGATACGCCACTTGAAAGAGGTACTATAGATAAACTAATGACACTTCGAAGGATAAAAAAAAATGAATACAAATTTATAATTGAGTGAATAATAAATTCATACGAAATTATACTTCTTTTCTTAAGAACATTTATTTTTCTCGAAAATTTGACGAAAAAATAAAGGGTTGTTCGGCGAGAGAGAAAGGGTTGAAAACGAAGGAACGGAGAGTTCGGATAATCATCCGAGCAAAGTGGAATGCACCTTGCCCGGCAGGTTGTGCTCGAGCGCTGCACTGTGTTTTCGTCTCGTTCTTTCACTCGTTTACTTTCTCTCTCTCTCTCCCTCTCTCTCTTCATTGCGAACGCGAGAGACAGAGAAAGGAGAGCCGAAGGTACGCGGGTACCGGGAAGTGAGCGAGCGAGCGAGACGAGAAAAGAAACCACCGAGTGAGAGGATACCGCATAGGGAAAGGGAGCGCGCGAGGATTTACTCCTCCGCGTTCATCGACAGTGGCGCAGACCACCTCATTCATCCCATCTGCATTCCTCCGGTGCTACCTGGGGTCCGGTGGAATGTCCGGCGCTGGATACAGCGAGAGAGCCGCGCGAGCTCCGATGCCTCGGCATAGCCGTTCCCAGCGGATCCGGTCGGTCCTCAAACTCTACCGAGGTACCTCGGGAGAGACGCACGGATACAGAGCTCGATAATTTTTTTACATGGAAATCAATCGAGAGCAAAATAATACTTTATCATTATTTCATCCAGCTAAATTAATCGAACGACCGATAATAACTTTTTTTTTAATATATTTTTTTAATCTCGAATATTCATCATTTCTCATTATTCGATAAACCCCCAAAGTTTCTATACAGTTGAGGAAAAAAAAAAAGAAGAAAAAAAGATCGACACTTGTGTTACTTTTCCGCCATCTGTATGCGAATTTGTCATTAAATTTATGCCCTCCCGCCTATCATCAATATAGTTTCAAATACAGCGACGTATATAAATCGCTGTCCGTGATTTCACCGTGGGGACTAATGACCCTTGCGAAATCGTGAGAGAAAAAAAAGAAAAAAAAAAAAAATATCGTAAATAAATTAAGAAAGCGACGTCGGCATCGACTATGTTCCCTCTATTTATCTCCATTCCATAGTATTAATATTCGTACGTCATTACGCTATGGTCCCCGCTCCAGAGAGGCGGAAGGGGGGAGGGGGTGATGGGGGGGTGAGGAGGCGAAGAAATCTCCTCGTCGCCGATTTAATATGCGCGAGTAGTTGCGAGGTCATCACGCGGTTGGTAGACCGGACGTCGCCGTTCAAGCCCCGGAGGTGTTTGTACCTATCTCGCTCGGTTCTTCTTGTCCCATCGATACAAGTCAGTTTTCTCGTGGTTACGTGTGTTTCTCTCACGATCTCTCGCTGGCGAGCGTCCGAGTGTCTGGCAAAATATCAAGCCCCGCTCGCTACACGGAGACGGCTCTCTCCGGGTTACTTCCTTCCCCGCGAGTCAGCTACAGCCCGACGACGATGATCGAAACGCCCGGCGAAGAGCCGCCGAGATGAGAGAGCGATGAGACAAGTTTACTCGGTGCACACCGTGATGGGGGAGGGGCGGAGGGGGGAAAATTCTCTCGGTAGCGGGGAAGACACCGAGGAACTTGACTGCCTTGCCTGCAGGGCCATCGACGTCTCGACTATCTTTATCTCTCGACGAGCATCGCCGTTCTTTAACCATATCCACAGTAGTCATAGTCGGTATGCCGCTCGAAGAATTCCCGAGCTGTGTATCTCTCTAAGCGATGCTTTTGATTATTAAGAATATATATTTATTTTTTAAATGTAAAAAAAATAAAATATAAAAGATGATCAATTATGATTCGCTTGTCCGTCTGTCGTTATGTCCGAGTTTGATGTATATAAATTCTCGAGTAGTGTGTAGTTGTATGTATTGGGTATGATAGAAGGTATTTGTATCGGAGATCTCGACGGCTGAGAATGAAAAGGGCGAATATTGTGGGCATTGACGTTGTAGTTACGCCCTTCTGATTGTTAGCTGCCGATGTATATACATATATATGTATTTATATATAGTGGTGGAAGGTAATAGTAGGGCGCTCCAGGTGAATGTTCCGTGGCTCAGGTATGTGGCGTATGTGGGGTGCCTGCGTGTGCCTACGGTCGCGTCGAGTGGGTCGAAGCCACCTGTGCGTCTGTCGCAAGGCCTAATTAATAAACGACGAGCTGCTGCTGCTGCTGCTGATGTTGCCTGGGTCGGCGGCGGGATAGAGATAGGCGAGTTTAACAGCCAGCACGAGCTATGCTGCCTATGCCAGCTATGAGAGTTCTGTGAACGATCGTCGATAGCTAATACCACCGACGATGGCACGTAACACGATTTCTCAATAAAAAAAAATATATAAGAAAATTATCGAATGCGTAAGATGTTGGACACCGATAGGCCGGAAGAGAAGAATTTTATTTTTTGGGATTGCCCATGCAGCGCTTAACTTTGGGGCTGGAATTCCGTTAGAAAACATACAGGTATAGCAGTTCGAAAATTACAAAAAATTGCCATTTTTCGCTAATAGGTGCCTAGAATATATATTTTTCATAGGTCGTTTCCATAACTCCATATCTGATGTTTATTTTCCGATCACTTTCTGATACCCCTTTGCATTTCTCGATATTTGCCTAAAATCCCGATCATCCAGACGTATAATAAGCGGCGGCAACAACAAGCAATATTCGTTCCATCGACGGAGCGTGGAAAATACATAAACTACAGTGGTAGCGCATTGTAATGAGCGTGTCGGAAAGGGCAGTGTTTTCACCTCGGCCGACAGCTCTCGCGAGGAACTTCGGGAGCAGGCGGTGCATCAACTTCACTTTGTCCGAAGCCCCCGAGAAGCCGCTTCATCATCTCCGTAATATCTCCTCTCGCTTTCTCTCTATCTCGGGCACGGTCGTTAGAGGCGTATCATAACACGGTGTATAACTAGGGGTAACGAAGAAAGGCTTCGCCGGTTCGTCCTTCTCGCACTCTGCGAGGCGAACGCTCTCGGGGAGAGAAAATAATACCGAACCGATCAGCCCGAGCGAGAGGGAAAGGAGCTCTCTCGCGGTAATACAAGACAATAAGGCCCCCGCGCTCGCGATCCTCCCGAAGATATAAACCCTCTTCTTCCTCCTCCCGCTCGTTCGATCCTCCGTTCGACTTTCTCCCTTCCTCCCCCTTCTACAGCCTTCCTCCTTTCGTTCTATTTATTCCTTATTATTATTGTTATTATTATTTTTTTATACTTCGCGTTTCGCGTTCATCGCCGTTTCTCGCTCGTCCTCGCCCTCTGGACCGAAGAGGAGAGCGAGAGGGCCCTCGGTAAGCTCCTGCCTCTTTGGTCGCGCCGCCGCGGTTCTCTCGGCTCCGTACCCCTTTTATCTCCACCTCCCAATCGCTACCTTCTCTTATTTAGCTTTTTTTCCAATTTTATTTTTATTTTTTTATTCACGTTCTTATTATACCTCGTCTCGTACCTCTCGCTCTACTCTATTTTCGTCCCTCGACAGAGACTCGCGAACTATGGGGGTTTTAACACTCGACCTCGGAAACAATACCCTCGCTATACTGGTCGAATTTTTTACTTTGTTGTTAGTTTGTGTAATTTTTATAGAATATTTTAAATTTTTTTTCTTTGCGATCTCGAATTTTCACTTGTCTCTTGGAACGAACGATCGGGCAATGATAAATCAGGATTTGCGGACGATGATTTGTGTTTTTTTTTTTTCGTCGGAAACGCTCTCGAAGAGAAATGTTCCGGGAAGGTTGCTCGGCCAAAATTTTTAACCCTCGCGGACTCCTCCCTTGACGAAGGTTGCACGCGAATGTGTCGGGGCTCACTTCGGGAACGAAGAAATTTCGAAAGAATAGAAATAGAAAGCCGGCAAAGCAGGCACGGGAGTCCTTCCGGGAAGCGTCGAATCGAACGCGCGTTCGAGAGAGAGCCTCACGAACGGCCTTCGGTTTTCATCTTTCTCACGCTTTTATCGCGCATCCGCCCGTTTACCTTCTCTACAATCGTACCTGCAGCCGCGACGAGGATGGAAATAGTTTGAAGAATTTTTTTTATTTTTTTTTATATCCCACCTCTTAATTCTCTCGCATGCTAAGCCGGTCATATAAATTTCCGAGAAACATTAACGATCCGTATGCGCGCGCACGAGATGAGCGACTCTCTCAACGGGGAGAAGTCGAATGAATCGAAGCGCACGTATGTGAAAACACATACGGGACAGTAATCGACAATGAATTTCCGAGAATTTAAAACCCGAGCGAGGGTAGCTGTAAGGAGACGTGAAGTTCAAACAGATCTTCTCTCGAGACTCTGCGACCGGGGCTTTTCAACATAAATTTTGGGTCCTCCGACGCGAGTGTGCGTTAGCGTTCACGTGCGTGTCCCGATCTCCGCTCCGTGTTGCGCGCGGCTTCAGCTATACACGGGACTATCCTCGCTTCTCTCTCTATACCGTTTCTTCCCTTTTTCTCTCGTCCGAGCGGACGCTCGCTTTATGGGCATATTTTTTTTTTCCCTCTCAAAGGACCTACCCCAAGGTTCCTGGAATCGACGAGCCCCCTCCCCCTCCACCACCCCTCGCGGTCGGCATCCTTGTTCCTCTGTCCTTTTTCAACGCTGCTTCCTTCGGCGTGCATCACGGGACTAGCGGAGACCATTTTTTGACGAAACTACCGCGCAGGTTGCGATCTTTCTTTCGCAGGTCGAATTAAAGGAATTCAAAATTTAGAAAATTGAATTTACTCGAATTTTTTTTTCGTGGTTTCTCTGTTCATGTTCCTTTTTTTTAAATAATGAAATAAAATCGTTGTCGGCCAGGCCATCGGCAGTTCTCGATTTAAAAAAATGTTTCTATAGTATTTTTTTGTCGACTGCATCATAGGGAAGCTCAAAAAGTTCGTAAGTCACTTGTGATTTGTCGTTCAGTGACTAGGATACGATTTTTCTTTTTCTTTTATAAAAAAAAAATCTATTTGTCATTGTACCGAATAAACGGCCGTTCAAAAGAGAGCCGCCCGAATCCCACGAATAAATGCCCAACTATCCTTGGGAAAAATCGTGCGGGGGTGGAATTTCGTAGGAAACTTCTACCGTGCTTCGAGAAATTCCCACGCAGCCCCGGAGGCACGGACGCGAGGAGCGGTGGGACGCAGGAAAGTGTTTCGCAGGGGGTTAGTCATAATATTTAAGATAATCCCTCCAACTGTGAAACTTCAATCTCCGGGCGATACGGAGCTTAGCGGAGTTTCCATAGACGCTCGAACGGTCTTATGGACCTTTTTCCCTAATTCGAATCTTATCTGACAAAAAAGAACGAAAAAAGGGAGTCGTAACTATTTATGATTCAATTTTTCTCACGACCGTCCCGTTTCCCGGTAATCTAGTAATTGCTTCGGAAAAATTTCAAAATTTCAAAATTCTCCGAACCTCAACGTGAAATGTCACAGGCGCTTTGTTTTTTTTTCCTTTCACACGCCGCAGGCGCCAGGACCCCACTCGTTAGAGAAAAAGAGCCTTCGGGACGCTCGAAAAAAAGCCACACACGCGGGAAAACGCAGCGATGGGTCGGACCCGGAAAAATTCTTGGAAAGCCTTTCAGAAAATGTCGTCGTTTCCCGGTCTTGTCTCTCGAAAGCGCCAGAAGCCCAGCACGGATCGGTCGTGTATTGAAATTAATTTGGACAATAAGGGTAAAATGAGACAAACAAATATCGCTAACGCGCACAGGCAACGATGCGCCGAGTTTTTCCGTTCCCGATTCTCGGAATCTAGTCATGAAATGGAAATTAAATTCGTAATGGAACCGTGAGACGAGGAAAGAGACTGCAGGGTGCATAGAGAAAACGTTGCATCGGTGAGCGTTCGTGAGAAGCTATGTAGCCGAATGAGAGGGAATAATATGAAGCCAAGTTTCCTATGCCCATGCGGTATGGGGCAAGGCGTTTTTCCAAGAATCTAAAAGCGAGTTCGATAGGCTCGGCCCAACGAAAGAAATATTTCTGGCGAGGCGGTAGGTGGGGGAAGCGGGGACCGGCGTCTCGCGGGAGGGGGGAGGGAGGGGAAGACAAGAGAGTCGCGAGGCTCGGATGGCCGAAATTCCTGGCCCAATTAGAGGGCCCAAGGCGCGCGCCCGCGACGTGGCAGGACGACGAGAGAAGCTCGCTTATGCTTCCTTTTTGACGCGAGTGCGTTTCACGCGGCTCTCTCGCAATCTACGATTGGGCGTAATTAAATGACTATATTTCTTTCAAAATTTTTTCCTCTTCCAACCTCTTACTCCTAGCAATATCTTGTTTTCACTGATAAGGTATATTTTGTTTGGGCTTAAGGCAAAAAAAAATGTTATCAAACTTGACGAAAGATGCTTCAACGATATATATTATTTAGTTTAAAAAAAGGGTAATAACCCCTCTTTTCAAATCCTTTTCTCAGGAGATAGCCTTATCGGCGCTGAGATAGGAACGTTGCTGTTTGGGCGCAGCAATACGATGCACTGAACTTCTCCCGAGATAGGATATATTCTCACGCGTCGAATTTCAGAAAATTCAAAGACTCCGCTCGTGTGTGTGACTCCTCTCAATAATACATATATACACACACACACACACATATAAATGTATATATCGCTCTTTCGGTTTTTCTCATGCATCTTTACGCACGGCCTCGCTACGAGAGTATTGAATAGAACGCGATGCTGGTGTGCCCTTTTATTATTATTTTTTTTAATCTTCGTGTTCCATATATCGCGTGGGTGTGCGTAAACAGGCTCGCTAGAGCCGTATGGGGCTCATCGACACGCACACGGTAACGCGGCGCATTCCCTTCGGGGTTTAGGGTAGTGTGCGTGTCCCCGGCAGCATCCCGAGTCCTTCCCAAGCGGCAGCAGCTCGTAGACGCGGAGTGAGGGAAAGGAAAGGGATAGGCCCCCGGTCCCGCGGTATATATACTCGACGGCAACAACACCGTCGAGAGTCCCAAAAGATATATAGCAGCCAGCAACAAATGAGATCCTTCCGAGAATCGGGGCCACCGACACAGCGAGAGGCTTCTCACTCTCCTTCCCCCCCACTCCTCTCTCTCTCCGTCTCTCGCGCCGGTGGGACCCGAACTTTCGGGACCCTCGCGAGGGGGTGAGAACCACCCTGGACCCGGCGCAGCTTCTCTTTCGGTCCAGCTCTACATGCATCTCTAAAAATCCCAACCATGTATCGCTACAATGTTAGGAAATTTTTTTAAAAAACACATTTTTAATGTGATAATTTTTCGATTTTGGCTTCGAAAGTCATTGTTTTATTAACTATTTTTTTATCATCGCAAACCCGCGAGAATAGTATTTTTAAAATAATTTTTAAAAATTTAATGCACATCCGCGGAGGTGATGCATTTTTTAATTATTATATTTCTCGAAGAACCGTATCGTAAATTTAGATAGCACACGATAGCGAGCCGGAATAATCTGCGCGAGTGTCTTACTCACGGGACAGAACGTCTTAGGCGAAGAAGAAGACGAAGAAGAAGAAGAAGCGCGGCGAGGTCGTCGCCGCGGCTCTTCGGAGGAGGTCCGTAAGAAGGTATGAATGTATAAGTAGCCTGCGTGGGGGGGCAGTAACTGCTTTCATCTCTCTCTTAACCCACAATATTCTTACGCTGTTTCACCTTTTTTTTTTTTTTCTTTCAATCTATCTCCGTCTCTCGGGCCGTTCCGACGTAGTTCTCCCGGGGGCCACAGGTAGACGTGGTTCCGAGTGTAACACGCGTTAACCCATACACCGATAAGCGCGGGCACATTCTCAGCGGTGCACAAATGTGAACTTTGCGCGCGCGCACACAGACGCACGGACGGACAGACACATGCAGGGACGAAATAAAGAAAGATGAAAGCTACGTAGCATCGTCTTCGGGTATGAGACGGAGAAAACGACGATGGATGCGACGGATAAGAGAGAAGAGAAGAGTCGGGAGGGAGGGGGGAGGAGGGGGGGGGGGGGGGGGGGGAAGGGAAGAAACGTCGGCCCGATTGAGAAAGACGCCCTGCCGAGATGCGAGGCCGAGTGCCGCCACCGCATCCCCACAGCCGCGCCGGATTCAAAGAACTCGGAGAGCGAGGTAAACAAAATATTTCTGCGTGCCTCACCGCGAGAGCCGCCTCGGCGGATAGTCGCACGCACACTGACCCATCCAACGCCAATACGAATGGAAGGGGGGGGGGAGACGTGTCCAGGGGGCAGAGTGGCAAGGACTGGCCCAACGCCGCGTATAATCCGCCACTCGGTGAACGGAGCGGAGAGAGAAAGACGTATGGACACAGCGGAGAAGAAGAATACAGACGCGCACGGAGAGATAGTCTAATCGGAGACCGCGTGTGCGGGACACGAGTTTCGCATCCCACTTCGCGCGGGACGGACGAGAAACGGAGCGGTAATCGTATCGCGGGTGATTACCGTCGAATCGACGGAAAATTCGGTGAGGCGAGGAACGAAGATCGGGCGCTAAAAAATATTGACCAGCAAATCGCGTCAATTATTCAGATTGGTCGACCGGAGACGTCGTTCGGCGATTGAGGCTCCATCGGCTATACAGGATTTAAAACAAAAAAAAATCTGGATGCAAATTTATGAATCAACTTTGTAATTTCTTGGATTAAATTTCCCAACTATTGCTCAACCGTTATTTCGAATTGAAGATTGTCGTAAAATTTTCACTGTACCTCGACAGAATTACGTCACTCGTCCCCACTCTGGACGGAAATATTTGGGCGGTGGGGCATGTGTATTACTTTATGCAGAGTCCGACTGTAATAAGAATAAGGCGAATGGCGTCTCTCGAGAGAGAAGAGGAAGGAGGCGCCCAGTGGCGCTCCACAGCGGAGCGGCGAGAGAAGACCCGGGGGGCGGAGGGGGGGGGGGCGGAGAGGGGGGGGGTTTGGTTTGTCCAGCGGGGTAAAGGGCCCCGAAGATGGGCCCGTGAACGCGGTACCCAGAGGAGGCGGGGGGGGGGGGGGGGGGGGGGGGGGGGGGCTACGATGGTGGGAGGCTCGTCGCGGTCTCTTTCGTCGGGGAACGTCTTGTGTAGGAGAAAGACGACGAGAACGAGAGAGCTCCTCCGGTGGAAGAGCGGGAGTCGTGGAATGCGGCCGTGGCCCCGGTATACGCGCGTCGGGTATGCGCGTATTTGTGTATTTATGTGGAACACCGCGAGCGCGCGAGGCCGCGGTTAGAGCCAATGACCAACCAAGGTGTGCCGGCGGCGGCAACAGCAGCAGCGGATGCCCTTTCGGTTAAGGTACTCGAACACCCGGCAATGCAGCAAGAGCACCAGGAACCCGAACGGAGGAACGACGAGGCGAAGCGGGCAGGCATCGCAGCTTCTGCCTCTGTTCTTCTTCTTCTTCTTCTTCTTCTTCTTCTACTGCTTCTTCTTATTCGATCCTTTTGCTCTTCTCCTCTCCTCGACGCCAATCGGCGTAGTCGCTCTCCTTAACCTTCTGTACTTGTTGTTGTTCATGCCGACGACGACGACGAACTGACCGACGATTATGTAGATATAGAGGTGTACAAAGATATGTATGTGTGAATGCAATGCTCGGGGATTCCTCGAAATTCCAGGCTGAGGGATCCACGTTCCGTCCTGGAGGCAGGCGGATGGAGAGATCGTCTCGAGGGATTGTGCGAGGAATGAGGCAGAGACTGAGCTATTTGTCACGGGGTGTGTGTTTCAATTCTCGATTATTGTGCCGAGAATGGCGGAGCTTCGGTCTGTCAGATCAGGGGCGTTCCTCCTCTCTTGTGTTTCAATGTAAGTTTTTTTTCGCTTTCCCGAAATTTCATGTGATTACGCAAGGCTTTGTTCGGAGAACGGAAATTTCATAGATGTCTGCGCTTCATTGCGACGAGGTCGAGATTGGGTCTCGTGAAAAGTGACGATGATGTGATGATTTTTTAATTTTTTTTTCCCGGGAAGTTCGAAGACAATTTTTTATTTCACCAGGTGGACTTAACCCCAAGTAGGCATGTGCGGGTCGCTCCGCGTCGCCGCGCCGTAGATACGAAGAGTTCCGAGGAGGCGAGAGGTTCGCCCGATGTACCTGGGTCGCGAGTAGCGACGATTACCTGGAACGACGGACGCGACACGGGCCGTTCTCAGCACGTGAGGGAATGTCGTCAATGTGGCCCGGTGCGCGCGGGTTGCCGATGCTCCTGCTCCCGCTTCTCGGTGGTTTCTAGGGCGGCCGGGAGGGAGAAAATGCCTTCGACGTTTCCGTCTCTCCCCCTCCTTTCCGTACGCTACGAGCTACTCGAAAAGTTTACGAATATCACCGAATGCCTTGGTTTAACTCCCGCGAGCAATGGCCGACCGTGGTATTCGAACCACGTGGAGAACCGATGAGCCCCCCCAACGCGAGGACAAGTCCAAAGGACAAGTTGCGACACTCGCCGGAGTCCCAACCGAGGAAAATTGGAGCCGAAAAACAAAAATACCCACAAGGTGGAATCGACGATGAAGACGCTAAACTGTGCGCGCCAAAAATTAACATCCCTTTCCGGATTGATTATCAAAAATAATGTTCGATAACGAATAAGCTCTTAAAAAAATGTACTTCGCCACCTCGGAGCGTAGTTCGCTCGATGGCGACGAAAAAATTAAATCCTTACGACAAAAAAAGACCTCATTTGTCGCGGCGAAGAATCGCGTGTGAGGGAATCATTTGATTCGCGATTAATTAACGGCAACGAACATTTTCGCCGTGTCCCCGTGTCCCGCGGGAGTGTGGAATCCGGAGGAGTACAGGACGACCATAGCGAGCGGAGAATAACGAAGTAGACTTGGCGCTGGAGGGGGAAAGCTTCGCGCGTCCTTCCCCCCCCCGGTCTCACCCCGCTCCGATACATATAATCCTGCATTCTCGCGTCTCTCTTCTTTTACCTCCCCGCTGTTACAAACATTGTCGCTCCGTCTCTTTTCGTTTCTCGCGGAGAGAAAAATATATATCCTTCGTACCGCGCGATGTACTATGGACGCGGCACGTCCAGCGGGATTTCTCGAGCGTCTCCGGCGTCTCGGGTTCGCAGCGTCTCGGGCGGTCCAGCGCGCGGCGGCCCATCGGTCCCGGCGACGACGGTGGCGGGCGATATCCCCTCTCCCTCCTCCCCGCCCCCACTCCGACCGATGAGATTCCGGGAGGGGGGGAGGGGGGGGGGGGGGCAAAGACGCAAAAGACGATCGAGTGGGGCGAGGGTTGAGGGACGCGAGGGGTAACTAACACATATATATATGAATGTATATATATATATATATATATATATATATATATATATATATATATATATATATATACAGAGTCGGGACGGACATCGGGGAGAACGCGATGCAAGACGGGAGCGAGTGGGACAGAAAGTTGCGAGAAGGCTTCGCGCGGCGTGGGAACCGGGGAAAACGTTTCCCGCATACCGTGCGGGCCCTCCGGTACGGGGGCAACAATCCCCACTGCCGGAGAGATTCGTTGCCCCCGTCGCGGGCTTCCTTCACCCCACAAACCCCCATGCCCGGGCTCTCGTGTACGCGAGTGCGTGTGGAATCGACGAGCTGGCACTTGGCTAAATGGCCCAAAGCCACGGAGCAAAGAAGAAGGAATCGACTGTGCGCCCGCCGTGCGTTACAGGGCAGCACACGAACATCCTTGTGAGAAATGTTGGCTCGTTTGTACGAGTTGTGTACGACGTGTGCGTGGATGGAAGAACACACCCGCGCATACACACACGGAGGAAGGAGGACAGCGTATACGAGTTCTCGTCCAATGGCCGATAGAACGACGCGCCTCTTTTACGCATTTTTGGTTAATTTTTCTTTTTTTCCGAATTTTTTTTTACTTCTGTCGCAATTCATTTTTGATTTTTGGGACGAACCTTCGAGATTCGAGCCTCGAAGGAGCTACTGCGAATCATCTGGTACACGTATCGATGAGTGTATCGAATGGTTCAATAATTTTTTTTAGGAAAAATAATGGGTGTTCTTTCGATGCTCTGAAGGGTCGTGTAAAAAAAATGCATTGAGGACTTACCGCTGCGTCGATACGAACTAAACGGTACATGTTGAAATTTGTCAACGTGAAATTGAGTTTATTCGTGGGAAGGCACTTACCTGGAACAGAAAAAAAAATAAAAGATTGACGGATATTAGTCAAGCGCGCTGCTATCGACGAAACGGTGAAAATAACTCGATCGTGCATAGCTGAAAAAAATAGATTGAACACGATTCGACAATCTGTCGCGAGTACCGCCCGCACGTTTGATTGATCTCGTTTCGATCGACGGACCAATCAACAATCTCTGAACAAGTCGGTATCGATAAAATCCCCCGACGGGGCATTTTTTCCGGTTTTTTTTTTTTCGTGGAAGCATTAGATTTTATTATATTGAAAATCTTTTTTTCATGCTCGAAATCGTTTGACATTTAAGTTCAAGTATCGTCAAACTAGTAGTACGTTTCTCGTACGAATGACAAACTCGTCGTCCATAAAAGGTATAAACATTACGAGACGTCGTTCAGCAGCGACGTAACGGCCGTCGGAGATTTTTCTTATCTTACGCTCCAAATTCCCAATAATAATTCTTGATAACGGCGATAGCGCCGAGGCTCCCGTTCGAGAAATGGAAGTGGATGAGCAGATTGAGTGGGGATGCGAGGCAAACTTGAGCGTCAATCAGCGAGAGGCTTTACTGTCTTGTTCCTACGTTTTTTTCTTTTTCGTATTTTTATCTCGTTTCTGACCGGCCACAGCAATCGTGGGGCAGAGAGAGGCGAACCGGGAAATCCGTCGAAGGGCGCCTGGGAAAAGAAGAGATAAAGAGGAAACTGTACGGGACGCGGCGCGCCGCGAAAGACGAAGAAATATGTTAAAGAAGCGAGATGGAGGGACGAAGGAAGAAGCGAGCGGTCCAGATGAAAGAGACCCGAGGGAGAAGGTGGATGCCCTTCTTCCAGGAACCCTTATAAACTTGGAGCCTCTTCTCCTTCCTTTTCCCTCGTGCGCTTCTCCATTCTTGTTCCTCTCCTTCTCCATCGCCCACGCATTCTATCTTCTCTATTTATCTTTCTCCTCTACCGAGACCCTTCCGGATTTCTCGAGAGCTCATAAGGCACACGGTAGGACCATTTTGTACATCGGCGTTTCCGTCCGAGTGCCTGCACCTACCAATTACTTTTACCTAATTTTTAAAAAATTTCATTGAAGTTTGACTGTACTTCAATGAATTTTTTTACAGATTGTGTACACCCAAAAAATTAAATTATGTTACGGCCACCGTTTATTTGGATTGAGTAAAATATTTATTTGATTCGAATAAATATTTATATCATTTAAGTAACTATTTACTTCATTTATTTTATTTATATTTATTAATTTATTTACGTAAATTAATTTAAATCAAATAAATATTTTACTTAAACCAAATAAGCGGTGGCCGTCAAATAACTTTTTTTTCTGGATGTATACATTTTTTTTAGACGATCGTTACTGCCGCACGGTTTTCATTTTGAAATGTGATCGACCGTGCTCCCAGTCAGAGAAATTGTCGATAAAGATTTATTCCGTTTTTTTATTTTTCAATAAAAAATAGATTACAGTTTTGACGAATGTTCTCAATTGATGCGAACAGAGAGGACCTACGGTTCGGGCACAGCGCGAGAGTGTGGAGAGGTGCATTTGGCCGCGAATAAAGTAATCACCGGGGTAAAATTGCTTCATGAGATAGTCGGATTGGCTCCGGCCACTTGGGTGCTCGATTGTCCAGACACGCCTCCCTCGGGCTAAATGAAATTTGATTTTGTCGGGCAATTTCGCGCCCAAATCGAGGTACCCCCCCGGTGCCCACTCCTCCTCCTCCTCGTGTCGCTCTCTCAAACCCGTGAACTACTGGAGAACCCAGAACGAAGTGCGCGCGCGCCCCCCTTGTCCTCTTCCATCGACGGTAAAGGCGCGCGCGACCTCTCGAGTGCTTCGTAACCTCGTTAAGGGCCGCTTCGCGGTATTGGTCTCATTGAGTACCGCTTCGGGGCACGTCTTTCGCGCTCCCAAATCCTATCGCTCCCGCTTTCTCCCGGGCATTACGATCTATCGGAACCGGCCCTGTTACGAGACTCGGCGCGTCTTTGCAGAATTTTAACGAGAGAGCTTTCCTTCGGTCTACACTACTGCGAGAAAAATAAAAGAAAAAAAATGCTCACGTTTTTATAGATGGAAAGTTTGACCTACTCAGGCAGCGAAACGGCCTAGCTCGAAAAAAATCCGTTCAATAATGAAGAAAAAGTAAAATAAAGGTTGAAAGAAACTATTTTGTCATGTGTCGCTTTGGGGCCATATCCGTTATATATTTTTTCTCCCTGAGATTACGAATTGGCTACTCGTTTCGCTGCCAGTTCGATGTAGCGATAGGAAAACTCAAGCCGAAAGAAAAAAAAAAATTTGGGCTTAATGTCTCGAAATAATCCGTATATTTATCGACGATCCAAGAGACTCGCAGTTGGTGGATTTATTTATCTAAACGCCGAGTCATACACTCGGGATCATCGATAAGATATTGGAGGAACCGGTGAACCCACGCCAATCTTCTCGATCATTCGGCCAAGAACGATCTCACTGGTGGGACGATAAAAATCACCGGTTACCCCGTCGTATATGTATATATATAGATATATATATATGGTACGTACATCCCACGAAAGTTGCCGAGAGGAGGGTGTGTGTGAAAGAGAGAAGGAGAGAGGGATATTGAAAGAAAGGAGGATAAAGAAAGAGGAGGGAGAGGATCATGCCAAGGCGAGAGAGTGTAATGCTACGAGGGGCCACGAGGAGGCGGAAGCAGCCAACGATCAGCAAGTCAGATAGCGAGGAATGGTGCACACAGGCCAAGAGGATCCGCCATTGATACGCACTAAGCTCGGATACTCTAGACAATTACTCAAATTCAATCGAACGATATAAATCAAAACGGTACGATGAGAATTGCCATTTAAAAAAATTGTCAAATCAATTTTGTTCGAAGAAAATTGGTGTTTCGGAACGAAACCGAAGGCCGACTCGGCCATTTTAACGCCGCGAGCCGCCATTTTCCTCCCGCGGTCATTAAAACGCGAGCATTCGAAAATTAGATTCCTTCCGACGGAAATAAAAATATTATTGGCTCTTTTCATACATTAATGGAGCCGATAATATTTTTGTGATCCTTTTACACAAAAATTATGTATATCGGGAAATATTATCGACTTAGAGACATTTTTTCGTTGATTTTTATGAAACTATTGAATTATCTGAAAAATCTCGAAGCTGAAACTTCTATATTTGATTCGACGAAACGTGTTTGAATGAAATAAAAGTTTTCTTGTCTAAAGGCACAATAAATAATTTAGTAATCTCGGAGACGAGCGAATGAAGGAAGTTTATTTGAATTGAACAAATCATTTCTATGATTGTGGTGAAATAAAAAATGGAATGTACGAAAAGTTTTCGCCATCGCCGATATTGCGAAAAATAGATAAAGCGTGGCCCATATTGTATGTGGAATTCGCCGACTCGCGTACATATGCGCAGAGCTTATAGAGAGGTTCGAGCGTGTTCCAATGAAGGTTGGATTGTTGCGACTGCAACGTCGGATTTGCATGATGCAGCCGAGGGTATACCGGATGTTTACAATCTGCCACTTGACTGCGGCGCTCGGATCTCGCTCGTTCGGGTTGCACGTAGCGGCACGGTCAGAGGCGAGCTTTAAGCCGGAGCGAAGCTTTCGAGGGCCGCTGCTAGTGCGCCGCCTGCTTTGCACCATCCGAAATACATGTTTCTATCTCCCGGCTCTCGAACGAACGAACGCGCCCAGCGATTCATATCGGTGATTCGCTCGATTTCGCGGCAACGGTCCGTGGCAAATTTGACGGGGCGCGACCGGCTCCTTGCACCGAACCGAATCTCATCCCGGAGAAAGATACCGAGTATGAATTACGCGCAGACGAAGGCGCAGAAAATTTACTGGTCACCCGAGTGTCACGGTTTGTTGGATAACTGACAAATTTGTTCGAATTTAAACGTCCAACGTAACCATCGAGGAACAGTGAAGAAAACATGAGTACAAGAGACGGCTCGATATTAAATGAAATGTTCTTTTTGCAGGAAAAAAATAAGTAAGAAAAATATGATAAAATCGTTGCTTTCTGAGATCGAGTTTACTTTGTTTTTTCAAAAAATTATTGTTATTATTAAATATGGATTGTTCGAGAGCATTCGCGTCTCCGTACGATCCAACGGAGATTGAGAGACATTCGTGTCTTCCGATGAGAACGGAGAGGGAAAGACGACGTGTCGTCGACGTCTCATTGTTCGTTCGGGTGAGACTTCATCATCCTGACGTAAGGGCCACCTGCACCCTGCACCCTCGTCGGGTTTCCCTTGGCACGCTGTCGCTCGCGTCTACACTCGATCCCTACTCTACGAATCATCATATATACCTAAGCTAACGGTATCAGGACGTTTCGCGCGCTCCGATACGTTTCGGAAATGGAAAACGAAAAAAAATGGATTTTTTTTCGCTTCTAATGTGGTTTTCGCATTCATGGAAAAAGTACAAAATATGTGGCTTCAAATCGACCGGTGACAACACTTTTTGTCGTCCCAAAAACGTCATAAGCTTGTAGGGGAGAGCGGGGCAAAATGGCACGCCGGGGCAAAACGGGATAATGAGACGAAACGCAATTCTCCAAGAACTTTTGAGTGGTGGCGATGGTGGTACGTGGGGCAAAACACGTTCGAAAGTCCGGATGTATCGTTGGGACAAATTAAGGCACCCAAAAAATTATTGGAAAATTGAGTTTTGCCCTCACTGTACCATTTTGCCCGGTCTCCCCTACGCTCAAAATGTTTCGCCTAAAAATTGAAGGATTAAAAAAATCGATAGGATCCCAAACTATAAGTATTTTTTTGTGCTGCGCCCGATTCCGGTGGCACTTTTTGCTTAAAATCGAAGGAGACATTAATAATCGAATTTTAAAAAAATTTCCCAGATGCGATCGAAGTTTTTCACGAACAGCTTCCAGCTGAAGGAGTGAACGAGAGAGTCATTAAGGTCGTCGCCGGTTTACCTGAGGCGTAACGCGAACATCGCCCCCCTTTCCTCGGCAAGAACACCGGGCGAACTCCCCTCGTTCGCCCACGCGACATGTGGCAGGCGGATCACCGAAATACAGCTCACCATTTTTTATATATTTTTTTAAAATTATTTTTTTATTGTTTCCACTCGCGCGTTCTCATTGCTTCGACCCGAGAAGCAAGTAGGTACGCAGGGCAACAGGGGTCGCGAAAGCAACGGAGCAGAGAATAATAAGGAAGATACGCGCGCACCCGAGCGAGGGATCGGGAAAGACGACACTTCGACAGCTGTCGACGACCGAGCGCAAAAAGATATCGTCGGGTGAATTCACGCGACATATTAATAAAGCGTTAAACAAAAAGAGCTTTTTCTCTTGAATCATCGAATTAATTACTACCTGCTAAGCAATTGGGCAAAAAAAAATTAGAAATAATTGACACGAGTCGCGCCTTCGAGCAGCCCATCCATCTACCGAATACGATTTAGATAATAAAAGAGGGAAGGGCTTTTTTTATTATCCAAATGAAAATGGAATTAGAATATACCTAGTCGTGGGTGTCTGCCCTTGAACAATAAATAAAATCGCAAAACGAATTTTTAAAAAATGCCCACGAGCGTTCAAATAGCTCAGAGATTAAGTTCTTTTCTTGTTGTTCAGAACACAATTATTTTTCCGCAAGGATTCAATAATTCCGTAAAACAATTGAAAATCGAAAGAGTTAGTCAAGCCCTGTGACAATTGACTTCTGATTAATTCCGTTGTCACGTGGATTCACACGTTCCGCGACTCAGAGGCACGAGGACGCGGCGAGTCGCTTTTCAGCCAACCCCTCGTTTCATACGAGCGGGGGATCGAGTCCGCGTGATCGCCCTACGTTTCCCGCAACCGGCGTTTTCCTCCACGTGGATGTGTCGCGATGGCGCTCGCTGGTAAATCATGGCGCCTGCATTATTTATCGATCTATGCGAACGCGGATATACGGAGTACGCAAGTGCGATAGGGGTTGTGTGAAATTTTAAACGGCGCCGCGTGCCAAGCTTCGTGCGTTACTTGATCATGAGGAATCGAGGAAGAGGCGCGGAGTACCTTGCCCTCGCGAAGGGCCTACCTATCGGAAACAGTTGAGAATATAGCTCGAGCCTAACAAAAATAACACAAAAAATGAATGTACCGCAAAACATGAAAGAAACAGCATCGCGAGACGGTGCGGATCGATTTTTCCCGCACTAACATCGGCACCAAAATGGCGGCCAACGAGTCCCAGAAAAATATGTTCCCAACAGGAAAACATCCCAAATTTCAATTCCTGGGCCAAGCCTTGCCCGAACAAAAAAAAACCCTAAAATCATTTTAAAACGAACGTTCGGAGCCGAATAAAAAAAAATATTATAAAATAAGAGTAACGTGTTTTTTTTTTTCAAGGAAGTGCTTCCGCCTTCTCTTCGGCCTCCGCCCTCGTTCCTGTTTCTTTTATCGCGCGGCCTGCGATGTTTCATAGGGACGGCGATCGTGTCTCGTCCCTCAAAGTCTTTGGCTAATTTACTTCCGAAGCATCGACCTACCTGCCCTCCCTCGCCTCCTCTCTTTATCTCTCGCCAAGGGTGTACGAGCTTCCAGAAGCGGCAAGAGAGCAACGGTAGCGCGTCGGCGGCGCGCCGGCGTTTACCATCAATCTCCATTAAAGCTTCCGACAGCAGCCATCGCGCAACAGCCCGCCTCGGGGTTGTACCGGCACAGCGCACCGCACCCTTTTGCATTTGCGCTTATGTGCTGCGCCCGTTCGCGTAATATCGTTACCATTCCCGTCCCCCTCCCGCCCCCCCGGAACCCTGCCCCGTTGCTGCTGTTGCTCGAGTTCTCGCGAACGCGACGAGACCGACGAGGACAACGAGGTTGAACGAACCAGAGGATATATATGCGCACATATATATATATATATACCTATATACGTGCGTACTATCTGTGACGGTACAACACAACCGAGCTTCTACTTCCTAAGTCTGAACGAGCCGCCTATCGAAATTGGACTCGTGACTATCGAGTTTGGCGCCGGGAGTTAATCGAATTAACGAGTTCTCTACTCGTCCCACTATCTCTCCATATACACTCAAATATATATGTATATATATATATATATTCTGTTTTTTTTTTTGGGCCAAAAACAAGTACTTTAACGAAAAGTGGGGAAGCATTGTGAATTTGAGTAAATAATTGTTTTAATTAGGACGACCTTAACGCCTGCGCGTTTGGACTGTCCGAGTGGAAATTTATATTTATTCTAGTATATGTAACGTTTGAGTGAATAAATGATTATCGCGCAGCAAAAAAACGCCCCCTCTTATCCACGATTTCGATAATATTTCGTAGAACTAATATCGATGAAGATATGTCGCTTCCGGAGTTTGTACGTGACTGATCGACGCAGATCGCGACGTTTCGGTGGACCGGAGAAGAAAATTTATTTGGAGGAAAATAAAGGGACGCGTAGAACGTTGCGATGGCGCCAGGGGCCATCGATGCGCCACGGATAAATCTCCGGGGCTTGTTAGCCCGTGAGACCTCACTGGAATTTCGAGCCGAGTGAGCGCGAAGGTGCAGAGAGGAGGGCCGAGAAAGCGAAGAAATGAAAAACGAGGTATAGAAGATATTTGAGGAATTTCTCTGTATGCGCGAGAGGACGGAGGAGCGTTTCGCTCGGGGGAAGACGATAAATAAACGGGAATTCTTTTTCATTCGTTATCAATCGTCGATCGGTCGTTTCGGTACGACTTTTCACGAATTTTATTCGATTATTGATAATCGGTGTAATTATCGTGTGCGAGGTCGATTCGATCGGCCATCGAAGATCTTCGGGAGAGGCGAGGGGAACAGATGCGGGTTTGTAAATACGGGAAATAAGGAGATATCGGGATTGTGTACGAGAATTGTTTTTCGACCGTGAGACAAGATTGAGACACGTCGATGTCGCTGCCATCGAGGCGGCGATATTAGTTTGAGCAAAAAAAATATATATACGGACAGGGGAACAATAAATCGCGATTGTTTCGTGAGAAATATTGTCTGCGAAATACAACGAATTCTACATTTCATACACAAAAAAAAATCTTTATTTTTCAACGACGCTTGATAATTAATCAAACGCGTAATTGTTGCGGCCCGCAAGAGTGAAAATTATCCTCGAAACATTGAATTGTTCTAGCAAATCTACTGTCGCTTGAAAATATTAATTTTTGCTCCGTTCGCCGATTATATTATTACGTTTTCGCGCGGAAAACAGCTTCGAACATGCTTTGGCGGAATTTGTGGAACCTTTACATTTTTTTTTGTTTCTCTACAACCAAGATCAGACATTCATTTTTGTATTTTTGCTCCAGCGACGATGATCGACAACCGGATTTCGCTCGGAGAAATTGACTATGGATTTCGACGATTTTTAGATCGATTATGGCGTCCATTTTGTTTTACGAGATTGCCTCGTGCCTGTGCAGCCATGGAGTACTAACGTTGTTAAAAAAATATATATATGTATCTCACCATGTTCGCAGCTTAGTGAGAGAAAACGAAGCCCAGGCAATCGTCGACTCGTTGTAAGATCGTGGCCTCGGTGTGCGGCATCCATTTTGGTGATGCCCGTTCGGCGTCGTGGCAGATATCGTGATCGCGAAGACGACGCACGTTGCCTATCTCCTCTTCCTCTCTCTCGGACGCCCGACTTGGTGAGAAACATGGCGGACAACCGGGTGTCGCCAAATCGAAAAAAAAAAACTCAAAAGCCTCTCGAAACACGCTCGCGGAATGTTAATGCAGTTCCTTTTTCAATTAATTTTTTTTTCGGTTTTCTTTTTACGTACTGCGGTGAAAAAGATGAAAATTTAATGAATATCGTGGACGAGAGACACGTGGACTAGTCGTGGCAGGCCAGGTGCCTCGCGAACTTCGCGCTACGACTGTTCACGTGCACCACGCGCGTCGCGGCTGTCCGCCATCTTGATTCGCGGCACCATGCGCGCACTGATATCCCCCACCGCGTGACACACACACAACACACGTACCACACATGAGCGCGCGCGCGCGCGCGCGCGGGTCTCAGCTAAGACGGAAACGAGTGAGCGGCTACTTGGCGAGAATAAGAGAAACGGAGATGGAATCGAGAAGAGAACGATGGTCACACGCATGTTTCATCTTTATTCCTCTTCTTCTTCCTCCTCTTCGAGCTCTCGCCCAATCTTCGACGAGATTTCGTCGCACAAAAATTAACTCGCTTGAACCGTCGCCATGCCACGAGAGAGCTCGGTGCTTCGACCTCCAGACATCAAATTTTAGTCAAATTCTAGTGATTTTTTCGCTTTTTTTTCAGATAAAATAAGACTGAATAATTTACCTACTTTTTTGGGGCTTTCTGTCGAGTCACAAAAAAGTCTCTTTTCCCATTGATCGAACCCAATTTTATGAACTTTTTGTGACCTCGAGGAAAAGACCACCAGCTTCAATTATTTTAGCCAACTTCACGTACTTTGCAGTCCCGAAAATCATGATTTTTTTACTATCAGACTTTACAATTCATCGCCCGATTATTAATTTTGCCGATTTCAGTTTTTTTTTTTATTTCCACATCGCGAATAACTGTAAATCTCATTGGAGTTTGGTGTTAAAAATTCAATCGCAATCCTCGAACGATGACTCACGCTCTCCTCTCGTCGTTAAATCCATTCATCGTTCGTGACACGTATATATATATCTCACCGTTTCGAATCTCACAGCGACGGGATAAACGGCGCGCGCACACACGCGGACACCACACACTCGTGATCTCCTCATCATCGTCCTAATATTCCCCACGCGCTCTCGAACTTCGTCTATAATGAAAATTCCTTTCCCCTCTTGATACTCCTTGTGCTCGGCCGTTCCAACCAATTGGCTCGAGTCCAGCTCTCCTCCGTCGACCTTCTACCGATACACACTTTTCAAAGCGTTGATCTAGAAACTCGATTTCCCTTTCCCTCTCGCCCGGCGACTTCCGGTTGCCCGTTCTTCCTCCGCCTCCTCTTTCTCATCGTTTGCTCTGCTTCGATGCCCGGCGCTCCTCCTCGTAGTCTCGATTCGAAACTCCGTGGCTCGTTAATTATCCGGCTTATCGTCCGAGAAGCAGCGCCGCTGCGGTTACGTAAGGTACACACACGCCGAGAAACGCCGAACGTACGACGCGCTCCACGAAAGTTACCCAAGGCAAAATCGCACGAGCTCGGAGAGTCGGCTAAGTTCGAACTGACGACATGGGCCGCGCGAGGCCTCGAATAATCCACGGGCAGCTCGGATATTGAGATTAAAAAAAAAAAAAAAAAAAAAACTATTCTATATTGCCGTCCCGAGTCCATAGCGAGCACAAAGCACGCGAGGAACTTTGTGCCAGGAGCTCTCCGGCGAGTCGCGCCGAGCGCTCTGTATACAAACATGCACACGTGTACCCCCGCGCGCTCCCGACCGAGTCCGTCAAGCTTCTTCGGCTCTAGAGTGTAACTGCGCAGATTCGATGCCTTTCTAGCTTTCGAATTCGTTTTGACTTCCATTCTCGTCGATCGTTCGTATTTGACCCGGGCGGAAAAGAAATCTAGCGCGAAATTTTTCTATCAACGATACGGCGAGTTGACAATTCGTCTGTTTTCGAAATTTAACACGGTCGTTTGATTTTCTATAGATCTTTAGTACTGAGCTTCCCAAACGCCGTCGATTGGTTGTCAGAGAACCGGAAGTTTGCACCTCTGATCTTCCGAAATTAATCTTCGTTGTTATCTTCTCTCCATCTTCAGTGTTGAGTTTTCGAAATGTGTTCAATTCACGCTCTCGTTTCTCTTTGTGGTCATGTAACGCCGGAAAAACCGGCGAGAAATCTTTCGAGCACTGTAATCGAAAGTGCCCGTTCTCGTATTTCAAACTTTATCTTCATGTTTATATTTCCAAATTGGTTTTCTCGTCGATCAAAAATCCGATTACCGGTTTCTTTCGAGAAGCTCGCGTTCTTTTCTTCTGCGTCGTTTCTGTTCCGGCGTATACTTTGTTCTGTATGTGTATAGATGTTTGCTCGAATATAGTATCTACGAGTATACCAATACGCAAAAGAGTGATTCGTGATACGTGTGTGTGTGTGTGTGTGTGTGTACTGTGGCTGGCCGAAAGCGTCGAAGAACCAGCGAGGGAGTACAGTAGGTTGATAATCGCGTTTGCGCAGAGGCCCCTCTACACCACGCAGCCTGTGACTCTCTCTACATGTATCGCTATACTAATATATACTGGTCTGACTGTTGGCCTGTCCGCACGCGAAAAAGACACGACGCAGTTACGTCGGACCGTGCTCTCGGCTCCCAACGGCGATCAACGTCTCTCCTACTTCGCCGCACTGTTCTACCGATGTTCTTTATTTTCCTTCACGTACTTCCTAACCTTCCTTCCCCTCCGGCTTTTTCTTACTTTTATTTTCCGTTACAATCTTCCGTTTCCTCGTCTTCTTTGTATTGTTTTTCGTTTTTTTTTTCCTTCGAGCCTCCTAGTTACTTACTTCTGGCAGCGACCGCGGACGTGAGACCCACGACGGCGAAAGCAAACAGCCGCGCTAAAATGGCCGCGAACCCGCCTCGCACACGGTTATGTTTTGTACGTAATTTTTATTCGAGAACCTTCCGTCTCTCCCTCGATGGCTGAGCGCGTGTATTCTTTCTTTCGTATTATTTCGACGCTGTTGTACAGGGTTGTTAACTTCGGTTTTTTTTTTATCGGTGAGAAAAGTTGCCAGCGTCGTATGAAAACGTGAAGAGGGAAACACACGCGGACGCAGGTTACGGCGGCCGGCTCCCACGCACCGACGTTGAGGCGCGCGGTCCGCGTGGGACTGCGCGCGCTTCGCGAGCCGACGCCGTTCTCGGGGCTCCCGCCGCCCCGTTCCGACCGACGGAACCCGCCAGCCGGCATCGTGTGTAGTCCCTCCCGCCCCTCCTCGCGCCCTCCCCCTCCCGACGATACCAGCGCCTCTCGCGTCCGACGGTCTCGTTGTTGCGCCAGGGAAACGGATAGATCGAGAGCGAAAATTTAATGTTTAAACTTTGGCTATATACGGATAAATGATAGCGGTTAGCATGTAAATTCGATTTGATAAACAAACCGATGGGTTCATTGAAGTACTTTTTTTTTTTTTTTTGCAAACGTATATATAAATAAATATAACAATGCAACTGTTGGTTAATTAGCCTTTTGAAGTCTGTGGTAGATATAAAAAAAATACCAGAAGTTTGCCTATGTAAAATTGATTTCAGAATACAAATTCGATGAACGAAGAGCGAGATCTATTTCATACCCGAGATCTCTCGATCTCTCGCGTACGTCGAATATAGCTGTTCGCGAGCCCCGACGAGCCTACGAACGGGAAGGCAAGAGGCGATATCGCGAGCGAGAGAGAACCGTCGATGGCCAAGTGCGTGAGTGTCGTCACATCCGGTACCAGGGGGAATGTGAGACGGGACGGGTAAACCACGCATACGAGCTGCATACATCAGCGCTGGGTGAGTTTACAGCACGGTAACTTTTAGAATCTCGCGCGGAGGCTCTTCTGTCTTTATTTTAACCCGGTCGATCGTTCGTAACGCGGACAGGGGCTCCGTACCTCCGACATTTGCGGTTCTCGGGCGTACACAATCCGAGTCGCTCTGTTCATGGAGATCGACGCGTAACCATTAATAATTATCGATGCTCCCGAATGATTTTTCTTTGATCTTTTTCCAAGTATTTTTTTCTGTCCTTATCTCTATTTTTTCTATAAAAAGGGCCGAGCCCGTATGTACCAATAAAATAGAAATCGGAAGAAACTGGGAAAAGAGAGGGAGAACAGAAAATGATCTTTCGGTGGCGAAGAACGAGCCGGCCGATATTGACTAGCGAAATTTCATTCGCGGCTACGAAAAACTACTTTGCTCATTGCCGTGCGACTGTTGCGAGCGTTACAACGAACTCCCGGCGCAAAAGCCGCGAGAGGCAGGCGGAAAGTGGAGGCAGAACGGCGACCTCGGACGGGGCAACGCGACGACGCTGTCGTTTTCGTCGTCGTCGTCGCCGACTGCGACGTAGAACCGTCACGTGACCGCGTGACGTAGAGAAGCGCGCTCGGGGGAATGCGCTGGCTCTCGCTCACGTGTCGAGGAACGTCACGCGCCCGTCGACAACGAATTCTCTTACTCTCGAACGGTTTTTTTCAGGACGACTCGGTATAAACGAACGATTCTAAAGATTTTTGAAAATTTAATTAAAATGTATTTCTGCCTCGACGGTCGACGGTTTTTATTTTCAGATAGCGTTTCGATTTCGAGCGAAAGGAATGTTTCAGAGCCGTTTATTTTTTTCTATTTCGTAGATGCTGAGGTTCTGTTAATGTAAAAAAACAAAAAATTAAAAACCGATGTTGGTCCTTAATTTTGAGTTCTTTCTTTTACTGGTCACGATGTTAGCTTTAAAATTTACTTTGCATCACTCGGGGCGGAAATGGCCACTTTTTCGCCCGCTTTGCGTGCGTAAAACCGCCATTTTCGCACCTTGTCATGAAAAATTTCGTACATATCTCGTGCGAAACACTTTTACTAACTCGTGTGATTACAGCACTCATTAGAAAAACATTTTTCTCCCTCGTCGAGTAGTGGACTAGTTTGCGATGATCGTGAAAATTTTTTTTAAAAATTTGTCAAAGGAATTCGAAACTTGCCGATTGCTCATAGGTTTTTACACTGAAGTGAGTTTATACCGAGAAGATTCCCTCAAGCGTCAGATACGACGATGACACGTCAGCTTCTGCGTGACTATCAATCAGTTCGAGGTAACGAGAAACTTTTTTTCTCCGTACCTCTCAGAAAAGTCGTGTCGAATATTTACCGGGTGATCGAGCGCGAAGCGAGCGCGCATGCGCGGGACGCGTCACTTCCGGAGTCGACTCTGAGCCCGCTGGAGTAAGAATCGTAAATCATAAATCGTATTGGCTCTTTTAAAAGACGAGACGTCGAGCCGTTAACTATTTGACGCCGGCGCTCGGCATAACTCGGCCGCTTCGCTACACAAGTTACCGAGTCACGATTAACGAGAACGACACTGTGGCGTCACAATTATCGCACACTGACTCACGGATGTTCAAAGAATTGTCGAAGCAAGACCGAGGCGAAGGCGCCGATTCATTCGCATCACGCATATGTGAATCAGAATGGACTTTTGTGCGAATGGAAGAAAATAGATGAGAATGGAAGGAAGGGAAAGATAAAAATGAAAAGGCTGCAACCTGCGATGACGCAGGCGTTGCACCACGATCGCCTTACATATCCAACCATGTTTTTCATCGCCGTTCGAATATAGAAAATAGAAGGCTCTGTAGAACCGATACACGAGTAAGCAGTGGCAGAATAATTCGGGTCCAATTCTACGCGAGAAAAAAACTAAATGGACAAACGGTAATTTAACCCTTTCCAAGCCCCAGGAAACTCTATGGTTTCTCCGTTCTCCGATTTACCGTGAGCGAACCGAGTTGCCCTTCCTTCGACCGCAACTAGGATACAGACTATCGGATTCAATTCTTATCCATCAGGTGTTTTATAAAATCTAAACTCGGGCAAGAAAACTGCAAATTCGAGATTGCGTTTACAAGCTAAAAATGACGAATTTCGCGGTTAATTTGATTATGTAATCGAACGAAGATTCGGACGGTGGCCGAAGAGTGATAACAAACGAGATGATGCGCGAGACGGGAGCGTACAATGGGAGTCATTGGTGATCCACCATTTACGGTGAGGAGAGTCGAGAGAGTCCGGTCGTCTCGAAAGTCCCGCAGCCACTCCGTCGACACGCACCACTCGTGGGTTGTGGCATTTCTTCTTCCTTTTTTCGCCGTGCAAACGCCGGCTCTTTTCGCATCGCCGGGCGCAGGCACGACCTACGAGACTGCGAATCGACTTAAGAGTCGAAGATCGCTCCTTTCCAACGAGCGGAGGACAAGACCCGCGAGACTGTCCCAAGGCTCGAGACTCTCTTGCCTTTCTCAATACAAAAACCGGATTCTCCAAATTCCCTGTGGCTCGATCGATCCTCCCTCTCCTCCCTCCTCCCCGCCCCCATCCGCAAACTCCACCAACCCGTAACTTCTGCACGTGTGTGTGCGCGTGATCGATTGTACTCTCTCTTCGATCTCTCCGAATGGAATTCACGACGAATTCTCTTATTATTACTTACGGTAGACGTAAAAATTTACTGATTAATTTTTCATGTAACTCTGCCGCTGAGTTACTTCGAGGCCGATAAATACTTTTTCTTGCTTCTTCGTAGTGAAATCGAGACGGTGAGATGTAAGAAACATAACTGTCTGGCGTCCATGATGATTTAACAAACGGTTTAACGACTAAAAAGCCCCGGAATTTGAATACTTCGCGTCCACGGGACTCTGCAATCGTTAGATAATTCCGAATAAAGAATCGGGATAATCCCGAAGGAAAATCAGTGTAATTCGCACATTTTACTACTGCACGCTGCAGACAATGCGCGTCGTTTCGTCATCCGTAGTTTTCGCCAGTCGGCGAGCGAACCCCAGAAAGAGGGCCAAGCTCGATGCGCCGCAGCGCACGATCGAACGAATACGAGAGCAAATGAGTGAAAAAAAAAAATAAAAAAAAAAGTGAACTCTACAGTGAGGATACAAGTGAGAGTGAAAGAACGAGGGGTAGAGTATTTTTAGCGGTTACACATTGTTGTTGACTGGCTACAGTCTCCCGAACGAGGCGACATTGAACCGCGAGCGGGAGAGCGGGAGCAAGAAAAAAAGAGGAAAAAAAAAATGAAGCGAAGGAAGAACTTCGTGATGAACGTAGTAAGAGAGTTCGTAGTGACCCGATCCCTCGCTATCCCATCATCGTCGTCGTCACGCACGCACGAACCTCGCACGCACTCGCACGCCCTTCGTCGACGCGCATCAAGTCGCTCGCACGGTTCGCTCGATCGTACACGCCTGTATAGCTATATGTATATTTTAACCGAGGAGGGAGAAAAAGAAAGAAAAAAAAACAGAAAAAAAACTCGGATAGTCCGATTTCATATAGCCCGAAGAAAGAATTTAACGGGCATACATCGTAATACGCGAGAGGCCACGGAGAGTTCACGGACCGGGTCGGAGATAAGAAATTCATTCACAAGTCTCGATCTCTCTCGTTTTTTTTATCTTCTCCTTCGAGAACTACCGCGGAGAACGAGCCGCGACGTTTCCGTAAATGCTTGGGAATATTTATATTTAAAAAAAATTGAAAACATTTAAAAACACGAAGAAAGTAAACGCAAATTAAGACGGAAACACGAAGAATTGCTTGGGCCGATGCGTTAGCTGGGCAATGACGCAGAGCCACCCACGCGGGAGGCAGTGACGCACGAACGGGACTCAAAATCCCTCGGAATTACGAACTATCTGTGACCTACCTACGTGTTTAACAGCGGGAGCGGGGAAACGAGAGGATAATTGCACAGATTCTATTAGGGTGAAAAAAATAGAGTGGAGTAACTTAATGAAGGCTCGAATCGTTGAATCGTAATTCACGATCAACGATAACATTTTCCATCGTAAGAAAACACGCTCTGAGTCGAAAACCCTTGAGAAAAAAAATATGTATGCAAATTTCGCATGTGTACTTACTCGTGATGTTTTCGCAATTTCGTAATGAGACGAGCTTTGTTAACTTACCTGCAACAGAAGAAAAAGCGAGCGAGGTTATTAGCAAAGAAACGAATGAAAATTTCTTTTTTGAAATTGAGATTTTTATTTATTTTTTTCCGTGTATACGTGAATTATTGGACCCGGAAAAGCAGAGGCAGCACGCTCGAATTCAAAGAAACACCTGGACCGCCTGTGCCTCCGACAGAATCCCCGGGTGCACATATACCTGAACCTCCTCTTTCGGGGCGGGCAAATTTCGCATCTGCTCTCACGAACCTCTATAGTTACGCGCTCAATCCTCCTTCTGTCGCGTGCTCATTTTTCTTCCACGTTCGTTTTTCCCCGCTAGAGTTTTCGTTACTACCCTGCGCGGTGAAGATAATCGATCGAGCGCCACGCACGCGTGTCGTCAACGTGAAAGAGCCATCGGGACGATGACAAAAAAAAATGCCAAACTCACAGTGAACGGCACGTTTGTCGGCCGATGCCAAAAGGCACCGATGATTGAAATCCGATAAAAATTTCTTACGCAGACTCGAAAAACGAATGCCGCGCAAAAATAACTGTCTTTCCAGCCGAACTGTTCGACATACACATTTTCTTTTTGCGAAGACTTCCTATTCCATATTTCGCTTCAAAGATATCGCAATTACCCTCCGAACTCTAATAGCCTCTCATCAAAGTTGCAATTGCAGGCGGAAAAAAGGAAGCACTAAATTACTAGCCTTTGATCGCCAACGGTCTTAATCAGCTACACGTTTACCCCTAATGATCTCAGAGTTCTTCCGAATATACCATCGGCGCATAATTTATACCAAAAACTTCTCGCTCGTTTCTCCGCCGCACGTCCCCTAAGTATATCCCTATCTGAAATCATCAACGCGAAGTCACGAAGCAACGGTTAATTAATCCGTAGAAGAAAAAATAAAGAAAAAAAGAAGAGTCCTCCGCTCGTTAATGCTAAATCCACCGATGCAGCGGCAAAGGTTTGTCCTCTCTATAGTTCGTCGAATGCTCCGAGCGTAAAACACGTGCTGTAAGGCGGAGGGGCTTTTACCTCTCGGAGAGGGTTCCTCGGATGGAGGTTGAAGGTGGTTGCGGCCGGGTGAAGCCGCGAGAGCAGGTGATGGGAGAAGACCAAGCGGCGGTCGCGTGTGCGTCCTCGAAAGCCTTTCCTCGGGTGTAAAGCCTCGCCGCTTAGCGTTCACCTTATTTTTTATTTTTATTTCTGTCACGAGTATACATATCTACACACATAGGTAGATATTTATGTTCATAGTTTCCAATGAAAACTCTACCTAGTGCACATGTAGATGCACTGTGTCATACTTTTTATTATACTGTATATATGTACATATAGAGCATACAGTGTGCGAGCTTGTTATTGTTGCTCATGCGGCTCGTAAAACGAGCGAAACGAGAGTCGTCGCCTTAATGACGATTATCGACCGACGCTCACACGTGTACGTACTCCTGTTGTTTTAATCGTACACGATCGCTCCCAGCAGTTAAACCCTCTCTTGCTACTGTCATTTCGTTTTACAGTACATATATATATATATATATATAGGAGATATAAATTCAATAAGGTGATATCATTATTTCAATGTTATTACGCAAACGGAGCATTCATTGCTCATCGAGAATATTTATCGGCGTAACTCTATATTAATGGCGAAACTCTATAAAAATTCATCGCGCAACTTGATCCACTATGATCTACTTCGGAGCTCGCCGGAGAGATATTTTCATCTTTATGGATCTTTTTTTTTTTTTTTACTATTTTCTATTACCACTGTCGTCGTTGTCGTTTTCGCCCTTAATGCCCGTAATTGCAACTACCACGATGAGATTCAAGCGGAAGGCGCTTAGCAACGCCTCAGCTTGAGGCTGAAGCTACGGGTTCATTTCAAAGTAATGAAAAAAAAAAAAAAATCTCTCCATGTATTTTTGCAGCGCTCAGCACGATATCGATGTCAATTTTTACCGTGAGTCAAGGAAGATATATTGGTAATTTCTAAAAACAATTTTTTTTTGGGTTTCATTTCTAATCTCAAGAATTATTTTATCTGAGTAGGATGTAATATGATTTTGTTTTTGTTCTGAAAAATTCATTAAAGATCCTTATCCTTGCAATCTCATCAAACCCCAAATTCCTCAAGACGGAGAAATAATAATGCTTCTTCAGACGAACCGCATTGCCCCTGCAAAATTTGCTCGACACGCAGTCAGGACTTGAGACGAAGAGGTGGACTGAGAAGGGGGGAAGGAGGGGGGGGGGGGGCTGCGCGATGGAGGAAGGTAAGAAAATAGAGAAAATAAGGAGGAGAAGGTGGATGAAGAGTCTTAAGCAGGGGGGCAGCAGGTGATGCGCCAGGTGGAGTACGACGGCGCGTGCGCCACGTTGCCCCCCCGCCTTCCGGTCACGTGTCCGTCGCCGTCGTCGTCGTTCTCGTCGTCATCGTCGTCCCGCAACGGAGAATACTCAACCCTCCACTTTATACACACCTACACACATACCACCGTCCACCCTCGCTTCTCCGACGACGCTCTCTTCGTTACCTCACCATTAATTCCCTTAATTTTTGTTCCTTTTCTACTCTTTTCCAACTTTTCCCCGCCCCGTGCCCTGTCCGCGCAGCTTCTTCCCACCCTTCAAACCTACTCTATTTTTTTCCTTCCACTCATTTGCGTCTAGCGTACGGCGTTCTTAATTTTCCACACTAACCTGCCGCCTTCCTGCCACTGGCATCCCTTATTACGTCTACCTCGCTCGTGTTACCCAACCCATTCCAGCGCTCCTCGTGCATTTCTTCGCCTCGTCTTTCTCGCTCGCGTTACCGTGCATTTAATTAGACCTCCTGCAATTTGTTACGCGTATAAATTTGCATCGCTATCGTTTCACCGGTGCTTCGCACGTTGGATGTTGAAAATTGTTTCTACGGTTTATATACATATACATATATAGGTATATGTATATATATAAATATGTTAGACATACTTGAGGCTTGATTCGATTAAATTTTCCGTCCACCGTTGTCAGATCCAATTTACGATAGAGCAGCATCGCGTCCCCATGGACGCGACACCTGAGATATTTACTACGATTGGTAACCCTCGACGTGCGGGCGCTACTTTCTATTAGCTGTTACGACGATACGAATGTTGTCAATCAGTTTTTAATTTTTCTCTGCCATCGATGAAACTATCCGGTAAAAAAGTTTGTAAATTTAAAAAAATTATTATTATTACTATTATATAAAATGATGTAGTTTCAAATCCGATCCGACCCGATATCGGGCTTCCGTCTATCGCACACGGTATTTTCTTTCCCTACCGGCTAGACACGAGCTAAGCACAAAGATGACGAGACGCGATAGGCGTTAACCGTATCTATGTCTGATTTCTCCGGCGGCATGTGAGCAGGACACGAGAAGGAATGTGTTTGCGTACGACAATGGGAACTACGTGCGTTACAAACACGTATTATAGTACGAGGCTCTGTCTGCGATCTCTTGCCTCTTGTCGTCCGTGCTATCCCCGATCCGGTCCCAACAGAACGCACACATTCCCGCATCTCGGCTGTTTCCAGCGCTCCGAGAGCTGCAGTCACGGACTTATCAGCTCCACTTCCGGCTCTGAGCCGAGAATCGCGGACCCTAGAGCTCTCAAAGAAAAATTCTTGAGAAGCTCGGATCGCTCGCGCTCCCTCATTACTTATTATAATGTAACACCCGGAGACTTCAGACGGGATCGCGCGGACATGGGATGAAAAATCTTAGTCGGCTTCGATCTCGCGGGAGTGCGGGGCCACGTTACCGATTTCATGCCGACGCCGCCGCTGCCAAGGGTCGATGGTTATCGGACTTCCTGTCCGGTTCGCCCTCGGCTTCACTGCGACGGTAAAAAAAAAAAAAAAAAAAAAAAAAACCGAAGAGTATGTACGAAAAAAACGTAAAAAAAATGAGTCGGAGCGGGGATTGTAGAAAATAAAAAAATGCGAAAGAAAAATGTATGTGTATGGGAGCACAGGACTCGGGTATAATCAACACCGGGCGGCACGCGGTGTTTCTTTTTTCGTTTTTTTTTCTCTCCCAAAGACGCATAGTCGAAAGGAGAAGGAGCCTGGGCGCGTCGGTCTTGCATCTGCTGTTCCGGGTAGACGATCCTTTGGCGTCTTTATACCCCGGCGGCGACGAGACTACGCTTTTATCGCTCGGGAGGTGTTACACCGAAAACTAGGCTGTGTTGACTCTAACGAAGATGCATGAGAAAACTCTAGAAAATAAAGAGAAGAAAAAAAGTGTCGGGACAAAATCAAAATATGAGAGGAGCCATAAAAAAATGAAATTTCACCCTTGTTACCGTTTCGATAATAAAATCGCCGATTTGAATCGTAAATACCGGAATTTATTAATTTTTTGCAAGAAAAAAATGTTGTACAGAGTAGAGGAAAAGAAACGAAAAATTCGCAGAATTGAATTTTCGGCGGTATGCTATTCATACCCCGAGCATTGTGTCGCGAACGATTTTCCAGTTAATTTCTCAAGATCGGTGTGCGGGAGATAAAGAATAACGGCCACGTGCCCGGACCAGGTGCATCGGTCTCGGGGCACGCGTGCCGCAGATGATTCGAGGGATCGAATCGAGAATGGTGAATAACCGATGGCGGATCCTCCTCTCGCAGTGCACCCTGCGGAGGACAGATGACGAAGAGCCCACCTTGTATACCTGGCCCATTGAGAGTTTTTCCTCGTCGCTTACGCACACAGTGAACGTAGATCTCGCTACGATTACGCGAGACTCTCGAAAGCCGCGAGAAGAAAGGAACACGAAATTCGAAAAGAAAGCGTAGCCGTGAGGAAAGCAGGAATAAAAAGGAATTGCAAGTTTGGACACAAAAAGAAGAAGAAAACAAGCGCGAAGATTGCCGCAGGGTGTGTAAGGTGGTGCGTACGAGTAAAAAAAGAAAGAAATAAAAATGAAAGAACGAAGGGAAAAGGTGCACAATGCAACGAACAGAAATCACTTCATCGAAAAGACTGCCGAAGAGAGCAGATGCTCTGCGAGAGAGTTACGAAGTGATCGCGGCGGGGATAGAGCGAGAGTTCGTTGGACGCGCGGCGATCGAAGCCGGGCCGGGGCGTGCGCACACACCCGAGAAGTGGCAGAAGTTGAAGCGAAAGAAGCAATACGAAAAAAATATATATATATACATGTATAAAAAAAAATTGCATTAATTTTACTTCGCGAAAGCGGTGAAGAAGTCTGTCGAGGGGCTGGCGAGGGTCGCGGGTAACAGATGTGCCCGGGCTTCGCGAGGTATTGCAAGCAACGAAGCGCTGCTGCTGCTGCTGCTTCTTCTTCGTCTTCTTCTTCGACTGTTTCTTTCGTACCGCACACGTTCGGGAATTTTTTTTGTAAGTACCACTTTGTATATACTATATTGTTAAATTGTATTTTGCGAATTGAATAAACGGCCGAGCGCGGCAGATGGGAAATGAAAACTGAAGTTCGAAGCAAACTTTGTGAATGTAATATCGATAGCGAGCATAAATTTCATAAGTTTGAGGTAAATATTTTTTTAACTTCCGGTACGCGGCGAAGAAACAGACCGTCTCGAAGATTTATATGAAACCTTGTAAGTTGCTTCAGAAAAAATATATTGAAAAAAATAAAGATTCGATTCACTTGCTTTAGATAAAGATTTCAATCGAGCACAATTTATTCATGGTCAAGCTGGCATATCCATAAATTATGAATCCCTTTAAAAATCTTTATATTTTATCCGGGCTAGGTCCAATTATATCTAAATATCTAATAGATCTAAAAATATTTAGTCCTTTGCCGAAATCGCTACTATTGTCTACGCCCAACACAATTTAACGGCCCAGCGAAAGTTTATGAACAAAATTACAACAAAAAAACACGTTTTCAACCCTCTTTGGAAGTATAATACCAAACCATATTAATGGAAGATTGAAGCGTAGAAAAACGATTTTAATTTTTTATTTTTTAATGGGAAGGGCAGCGGAGTAAGTGAGGAAGGAAGCAGAAGGAAACACATGCCGCGAGTCCGGCTCGTGCCACGATCGTGTTTTCTCTGCGTGTTTCGTATCTCTCTGTTTCGTAGAGAGGCCCCCGAGCGGGGTGCGTAAGCGTTGCAGCTGCCGTCCCGCTGGTTCTCTCTGGGCCCCCCGTTTGCCGCTCGTTCTTCGCTCGCGAAGACGCTCGTCGTCGTTTCCGACCCGAGGGAACACACCTCTCCGCTTCTCTTCCTTTAAAGCGAGCCCTTATGTATACACGTATACACCGCGCCCGTGACACGGGGTGCGTCGACCGTCGACTCCTTCCCGCAAGAGCCGGCATTCGCGTAGAACCGTCTATATATACAGTACAGTATTAAATGCTTCTGCGCTATAGTTTGTGAACCGAAAAACCGAAAGGAATAAAAGGGGAAGCCGGGAGAAGCGCGCACGAGACCGAGACCGCCGAGACGAAGAGAAATGTCTTATAAGGTGTAGAGAGGGAATGGGCAGAGAATAAAAAAAAAAAAGAAGCGCTTTGCCCTCGTGCCGTTCTCTGCACCTGGAGTCTCCTGCTCCTGCCTCTGGCAAGGTCCGCACACAAACACAAATGAGCTATACGGGCTGTACGAGAGTACACTTTACCGGCTACTTAAGCCGCATTAAGCTCTTTCTGGCTTCCTACATGTACCATTTACTTCAATGAAAAACATATATATGTGTGTCTCCGAGATATCGTTGAGGTTTTTATAGGATTTTTAGAGAGATTCGCGGGTTTTCGTTTTCGGGACCCGGAAGCTCTCCGGATGAACTGGAGATATTCGGAACGATAATGGGACCCATACAGATGAGTGTTCTATCGTCGCAGCTGGACAAATATTTTATGGACAAATATTTTAATCCTTTTTCGATATGAAGAATGCAGGGAGATTTAAAAAAGAAATTTGAAAAACTGCATATGGATGGAATTATTTTATCGGCCGGAAATGTCATTTTTTAAAGTTTTTTTTCTTCAAATTGAGGGGCATTTTTTTGCTTCAACAGTTCCATCCTAACGGAGACCCCCTTAAGAGCCAACGGAGTCGGAGGAGAGCCTTGACGAAATTTTGTCGATGGATGGAAGACCGTTGGCGGTGAGAAGCATCAGAAGCAACTACCGGTCCGGGTGGCGGTACGCATCGCCGAACAAATTCGATCGTTGTCGAGCGTTTGACGGGTATTAGGCACAGTAGATATATTCAGTTACCAAGGGCTTAACACGAGCCTCGCGCCTTCGTAACACGATCACTCCCTCGCGCTCTCCACGGCTCCTCTTCCTTTGGGTTTATTCCCCGAAGAAGGAGCCAATACCTGCATCGGGAGAGATACACGAGTTCGCCGACGTTTCTCGACCCGGGGAATTAAAAAACGGTCGTGTCCTATCTCGCGAACGGCCGCGGCGGGAACGATTTTTCAATCCAGAAAGAAACAAGGCGACCTGGCGAACTGGGGAAAGCAAATCCCAGAAGCGGCGAGTCGCTGCGGAGAACGCCGAGGGTGGTCCTTCGACACCGCTCCCTAACTCTCTCTCACGGCGCTATGGAAATAATTCATGGACAAACTCGAAATATCATCCTTATCGACTTATTTTCACTTCACGAATTAAAAAAAAAGGTTACGTCGCAAAAAAGAAGAATGTTCAGTGTATGCAATTGAGGTGACACTTTCCACGCAAGTCAAAGTAAATTGTATATAAAATTGATTTTTTTTTTTAAAACTTATTTTGAAAATGCCTAATTTGCCGGGTTTCTCTTTTCTCTATGTAGAGGTGAAACTGAGATAAAATTACTATTATAGGAGTACAAAAAAATGACGTGAAGACATTCAGTCACGATTGGAGGAGGGGTTGTGGGAGGGCGATTGGATAGCTCGTCTTATTCCGAGGCTCGTGCTCTCTGCTCTCCGAGCAGATGGAAGGAGCGTAGCAGAGCAAATAATCTGAGTCTGAGATTCTCAAAAAAAAAAAAAAAAAAAAAGAAACACCGACGGGCAAGTCAAGAAGCACTCAGCCCTCGCGTCTAGTTCAATTCACGTCAAACTCTTCAGGCAGTGCACTTCCTTATATTGAACGTTCCGGTGGGCCACTATAAGCCGCGACGTGATAAAATAGCGACGGTTTCCCGAGAAGGCGATCGTTACCGGCGACAGGAAGAATGAAGTTAAGCGTTTCCGACGGACTTTCGTCTTTACGTAACGGTTAATAAATATTTCACCCGCTTCAGTCGCAGACTTAGGTACCGATACATTTTTTTTTCTTTATAAAAATAGTGCAACTCTCTCAGCCACCGCTATATCGATTATGCGACACCCCCCCCCCCCCCCCCAGGGGCAGAAAATTAGCTGACAACTTCGAATTTCGCCAGTTTCCGGAATCCTGGGATCGCTTTCTGTCCCATGGATCAGCGTCAGCCGCGGTCGCATCGAAATAGAAAAATTCCCCAAAAGCCCCCCCAAAAGATATCGAAGGCATTCTCCTCTCGTCTGCCCAGCGCAACAAGCTCGAACCCGCTAGAGCCCGCCAGCGGGAGAAGCAACAGCAGCAGCAGCAGCCGGCTGTCGGCTTTTTGCACCCGTCCTATACACCAATTTTTCATCTCTGTTCGAATTCTTCGTCCCTCTCTGCCGCTTCCACGCTACGTTCGAATTCCCTTCCACGCAGCTTCTGTCCTTTTTTCTCTCACTCCCTCTCTCCCTCTGGTTCTCTTCACAACTGCGAAGTAATCCGTGTGCATTTACGACCCTCGTCTCGCTTCGTCCCCCGGTGATGCAGTGCCTCGGATACGCGTTGGTAAAAAGGGCAGGTGTGTGGTGCAGCGCTCGCTACTTTCATCCATGATATATACGGGGAACGAGACTGCGAACGCGAGAGAGACGATTGGTGGAAAATCGTAAGGGAGGAATAAAGATGAAACTCTCCGACGTTCTTCCTGTATATGTGTGTGTGTGTGTGAACGTGCGCGCGTGTTGTAAGAACATCAGGTCTATGCGAGTACGAGATGGAAAGGGGGGGGAGGGAGAGGAGGTGGAGTGTGGCGCGTGCCGTCGTCGACCATCCGGAGGCCAGGTGTAGGCTTCATCCATTTTGCTGGAGCGCACGCGTTATTTACCCCCTCGTGCCATCCCGACGATCTGCTTCGGTCAATTTGGGATTCTGATGCATCGGACACCCGGGTGTGTTCTCTCTCGCCCTCTCCCCTCTGTCTGCGCCGATTTCGGATCGACGATCGTGCGGATTAAAAAATGAAAATAAAAACGTTCGATCGGCGATTACGAGAGTCGCCGTTCAGATTTTCGTCGAGCGCCTGGCGCGTGCCTGACAGCCGAATAAATTTTTATCTATGAAAGATACTCGAGTTTTGTGATAATAATAATAACTGTTATTACTGGTCGCAGCTGGATAAAATAACCTCGGCCTCGAGTACAAGAAACCGAAGAGTTTTCTGACGGTAGATAAATTTAGTACGAACGGTTGCAGTAGAAAAAAGATACTAAGAATATCCAATCGATCGAATAGAAATGTCAGTAGAATACGAAATTTTCTACTTATAGAACATTGACCGGTGAATAATTCGGTAACGTTAACCCGTTTCGTTCGACTTGTGCGACAGGATAAATCAAATAAATTGGAGGAAAAAAAGTTGAGGGAGAGCGGGGCAAAATGGATGCTGCGTTTAAGACGAGACATTTTGTGTGTCCTCGGGGAAAGATCGGTAAAAAAAAAAACGGTACACCTACCAACTAGTTTTGTGGGTGTAAAACGAAAGAAAAAAAAAACTTCAAAGACAATGGTTGTTAAATATACTTCGAATTTCACGAAGCTTTCGGGGGATGGTTTGTACGGTGTGAGAAGTGTACCAAACTATAGAAATGGAGAGAGAGAAAAAGAGAGAAAGGGGAGGGTGAGAGAGAGAGAGAGAGGAGTACGAAACGGCACACGCCCACGCGGAAATGGCGTCGCCGTCTGCCTCATAGTCGAGGGGCGTTACTCGCCTACCGGACGAGGGGTTTGTCGAGGTGGGTTGAAGGACGAGGTGGATGAGAGGGTGTCGAAGGGGGGTGAACGGGAGGGCGGTAGCGCCTCTTCCGATTTTACTTTCCTTCTCGTTCCCTCTCACTCACCTCGACCACCCTTCCCCCCCCCCCCCCATGTCTCCTCATCCCCCGAACACTACTTCATGTCTTGTTGCGGGATCTTCGACCTAACGTTCACCCTTGTGCCGAAAGGCTCCGAAAGCTCGATACCACTTTGACTGTTAAATAATTTTTGATTCCGCGAGCCTCGCGAACGAAATTGTATGGTAACAGTCATCGACACATTTCGAAGAATCATTCAACGAAAATGGAAAATAAATTTTCATCACACGAACGACGATTCTCGCTTCCTCATAGAGAATCGGCCAGTCATTTTGCATAAAAGTCAAACACGACATCGACTGAAAAAAAGTTGAAAATTGAAATTTTCGTATGGCTTCCTCATGAAATTTGCAAATAACAATTTTCATACGACTGTCTTCATAACGTTCCTTTATTCGCGAAGCTTTCTCTATGAGGAAACCAACAATACAGAAAATGCTTTCTCATAGAAGAAGCTTCGCGAATAAAGGAATGTTATGAAGAAAGTCGTATGAAAATTTTTATTTGCTAATTTTATGAGGAAGCCATATGAAAATTTTAATTGAAAACTTTTTTTTAAATATATAAAACATTATGTATACATTTTGCATTATCTTCTCCCGTGCAGACGCATACGCGCCTATATACAGGGTCGGCCCGGGTCAGTAGCCAGTCCCCCTTGCAGCCGCATCCGACTTCCCCCTCTGTATCGCATTTGCCATGACATTTTTCTGCCATGGGCATAGGGGAACTGCGGAAAACCTATGCCGAAACAGCCGGTCTCAGGTTCGATTGCTGGCATCGGAGCTTCGTCGCGTCTCACCGAGAATGGAAACATGGAGTACAGCTATATACATCGGACACACACTTAGAGTTACTACGTGCGAGTGACCGATGTATATATCTGGAGCTTCGTCCCGCCCATATTTTTTTTCTCGGCAAAACTATGAAACCGGGAATCGAACCGTCGACCTCCCAATGCTTTGTATATTTCACAACGTTCGATCGGAGGTTTCCTGTTGCTGGATTTTTTTTCACCAATTAGTTCGATCTTTCTGACTCCGTGTCAATCGTTGTTTCCGTCCGAGTTTCAAAAAGCATTTAAAAATTCAACTTCGAACGAATAAAAAAAAGAAAAAACACGCCCAAGCCGAGAAAAATGAAAACCTTTTTTGGAAAAAAAAATTGAGAGAACAGATGGCGAATGACCATCTGTATAACGGAAACGCGACCGCGCCCTATTTTCCGCGCCCTCGAATCGGATGAATTATCATCCGGTGAATTCGAGATCGCATCGTCAACTTACATTATCTCGCTGCGCGAAGCGTAAAAAAAAAGACAATAAAAAAAAAGCCCTCTCATTGAATTTCCATCTCACCGATACTTCACGTGTGAGCAGAAAAAGTTAAGCGCAGCGATGATCCTTCGACGCTCGTGCATTATCCGCGTCATCGAGCACAGAAATATCGAGGCTCCGCGACAATGCACTTTATACGTAGCTGCATAAAATTCAAACGGGTTAAGGGGGCTTTTCCGCGATTTGCATGTGCGCAAATGCCTCCTCCAGTCAACAAGACACGCAGGACAGTTGCAAATGCGTACACTGTGAAAAGATCTTAAAAAAAAAGAAGATAAAAAAATCACAAATATGACGAATGCAGCTCGGCGACAGAGCAGCTCCGTTATATAGATGTATATATTAAAAACATATATACCGTAAGCTTCGCGTGCGTCAACGTTTGCCTTCGCGAACAGCAAATACAAACGAGCACGTCACACACGTGTCGTGTAGCATGCATTTGTTCGCGCACATATCGTTTATTACGTCGCAGCGGTATTGCCGATAGACCGATGGTAATTGACGGTCTATGCTTTGAGCATTGTACATACATACATATATATAAATATATATATATATATATGTAATATAGCTACTTTGAATTTTCACCCAGCGCGTCTTTGCGCCGAACTGCGCATGCAGCGACGACGAACGAAGACGATGAACTATTGTTGAGGATTGTAATTTGCAAAAACAATGGCCGAAGTTATCTAGACGAGTTTCCTCTGTAAGAAGCTTCGTCACAGGTGTACGCGAGTGTTACGTATTGACTTGCTGTACAGTCTATATATAAGTACTCTCAGCTAGATCTATATATATAATGTTCCGGGAAAGCTCTTTAGCGCGTTACGGTTACGTCTGTCGAACGATATATAGTAATACAACGATTCGCGACTATTGAATCGCTGGCCGCATTGCTACCACCGACGCGGGAACCCCGAGCTTTCCAGGAAGCGTCGGAGTCACGTTGATCGATAGAGTTGCGATGCTATATAACAACATTGTCGAGGTATCGTGTAAGTTTGAGTCGCTGAAGCAAATTACCCTTTTGATTGCCTCCCGGCGTGCACGGAATTTATACACTGTATATGTGAGGCTTTTCCTGTCGAGGGAACAAAATTTTATCGATTTTTTGAAACGTCGATTGGGTGGCGAGAGAACTTACTTTGACGATCGGAGAATAATGAGGAGGGTCGGAATTGACGAAGAATAAGTTTTACCCTTACTCTGACCCACAGGCTCGCACAGGCTTTAAATAACTGGAAAAAATATTGTGAAAAGAGGCCATTGTAAAATCTAAATTTTATAAACCCAGGTATTTTTTTAGTCATTTTTAGTTGAGGGTGTTTTTTAAAAATTAATTACTTTCAATCAATTATTAATTGTGTTCACTTAGCGCAAAATGGTTTATAGAACGGTCTCGTCGATCCGGCCCGGCCAGGTCATTGATCGTTTTGCGTGGTCGAAGTGCATTTCGTTTCGTTACGGTTGCAACATATCGCGCACTTCGACGGCAAAATCTATACGGGACGGTCGTAGAGTAGCGATCGAGTAATACGCAAGCGTGTGCACGAAACGGTTCGACAATAATGTAATGCTCGATGTTACTGTCAGCGAGTTAGTAACTAACGTCGTCAACGCCGTCGTATCTGCGAGTGTTTATTGCACGCTATCTTTCCTCGATGGCCAACATAACACGTATGTGTACGAGCCCACGCGTGACAGCGATGACTAGGCTCATTTCTCCATCGATCTTATAGTACAAGCGCCGATAAGAATGAACCGAGCGTACTCTTATCGTGCATTCAAGCGCAGGTGAATGCGGATTGGAATTATTTTCGAACGGGCTGAAAAGCAATTTAAAACAAAAACGCTTGGAACATTTTTAGCAATCCGTTTCCTCCTATATTTTTTTCAAGTTCTTATTTGTATCCGTTATATTTCTGAAGTGAAAAAAGAAAACTATCAGCAATTTTTTTGAACTTCGTTGAGGGAATACGTCACAGATCGTCGTTTCTTGCACTGAGGGCATGTTGCTAGCAATGGTTAAGGCCCAGGAATCTATTGATATACAGGTTCGAAGCTCCTTTAACTCGTAATATCTTTGAAAATATGTGGACACACCTCGATTTTATTTTTTTAACGCGTCCGTAATAATGTTGTAATGCTATTTCCGAAAGAAATTCTAATACAGTAGTCTGGAAACATATTTTTTTTTTAAATAATGTTTTTGTTTCTCACGCGGCGCTGTATGCAGCTTACGCTAATTGACACAATTTTAAGTTCATGTATCTCTGAATCCATGTGGGGAAAACATTATTGGAAATTCTTTTAAAAAACCTTATCCATTGCTGTATAACACTTGTGATTTTTATTTCCAAAAGTAGAAAAGTCGTTGTGTGACGTATTCCCTTAAATGAATTCTATCATAAATGTTCAACGCCGAAAAGATAACTATTTTCTGCTTCCGTTGATATTGAATTCCGAAAAAAAAACAATTATCTTCAATTATTCGTAAACTTTGAAGAAAAAACATTTTTTTTATTATTGGTGATTCGCATCTATCGTTATTTGATAAAAGAACGCGGAGAAAATAGCTGACGACACGCCTCCTCGACTGTAACTAGGAATTGCTGCCCGGAGAGTCGCGATGGCCCTGTTTACGCTGTTCTCTCCGGGCACGTGTGTTTGCTCGGGGCGTTAGCGCGATGCACCGTGGCAGTTGCAATTCTACTTCGAGGAATAGGACGTGCAGAAGGCGTAGACTCGTCGGAGATAATGTCGAATAGAGAATCGATAAGTGGTGGGAGTGCGTCGAGGGTGCTGAAACAGGAAACTTCGGAATACGCGAGATACTCCATCGGAAAAGACGTCTGCAGCCCTGTGCTCGGCGCACCGCAGCCGCTGCTGCTGCTGCACGTTCTTGACGGGTTCGAGGACTTTGCCGCCGCGATACAGTTTTCCTCGTCAACGAAGCACCGGCTTCGATCTCTCCGGGCAACGCGACCGAGATCTTTCGATAAACTTTTGTTCCGAGTTTCTCGAGCACAATGGTAACTTTACACGCGAGACTCCCGACGCCGGAGACGTCGGAGGACCGCTGGCGTATCAACGATTATATTAATAGACCCGTGGAAGACAATTGACGAAATGGTCTTGAAAATAATACCGACCGGCTAAATTTCATTTTGTTCCAACTGCTTCGTGAAAATTCATCGAGTATATACGTATATATATATATATTTTTTTTCTCGCAGATGCATCGAATTTTTCAGCGTTGAAATAAAAATGAACAAGCGAGACGAATGTAATCTTTTTTTCCCCGCGTTCACTCTTTCTGCCTGTCTACCGCCTTCCACAATCTGTCGGATCGAAGTTCTCCCGTTCCGCGGAGCGAATTTATATATCAGCGTGTGTGCACGTTGGAGGATGGAGTGGAGAAATGGACGCGGCTAGACATGCGGGGAGAAAGGGGGGAAGAACGAAGAGAGTCCGAGATCGCCGGTAAAGCTTAGTCTAGAAACCGCCCTCGGAATACATACATATATATATATATATATATATAAACACATACACACATGTATGTAAGTATGTGGAGAAAGAGAGTAGTCGAAAGTTTTCGCGGTTCGCGGACCAGCCAGACGGCACGCAGACACCGCGAAACTATTACTGGATCGGCGAGCGGTGCGAAAACGACGAAACGAGCGAGCGAGCGAACGAACCGGAGGAGGGGGAGGGGGGAGGGGGGGGGGGGCGCGGCGGGCGAAATATACCACAGTAAAAGACGAACGAGAGACAGAGCGAGATGCGAGAGGCTCGCCACCGTTCGCTCATCCTCTCGTGTGCTCTCCTTCTCGATTCCTACGTTCGCCGTGGCCCGCTGGGTTTTTCGCGTCGCGCTTTCCGGGCCTCTCGTCGACTACGTCCTCGCGCCTCCGCCGGTGGGTGGGTGGCTGCGCGTTTCCCGAAATATTATCAAAACTCGACCGCGAACACAGCGGCAGCATCCCGCGCTCGACCGCGGCTACTTGATATCGCGCACGAGATTGGATCGACGCGTTTTGGTAATCGGAAACCGGGAATGGAAAAAATGTCTTCTCGTTATCGTCAACGAACACCGGTCGAGCGCGGCTACATCGCGCCGAGGGATCGGACTGTAATTAATCGTGACGAAAAATGAGAGAACATTTTTTTTCGGCTAGGAGGGTTGAAATTGATCCGAGGTGTGTCTGCTTGGAACAATAGCAAATATGTCGAAAATCAATGATTTTCCTCGAGGGTATCGAATTATGAATTCATCAATTTTCGATTATATAAGAAATTAACGGAAATATTTGTTATTAATTTGAATATTGTTAAAATTTCTCGCGTTAACTGAAAAAAAAATGAATTATTTTTCCACGTATTTAACCGAAGGTCGAAGACGATTTCAGACAATTCGGGGGAAAAAAAATGGAAATTCGAGCACGGGGCGGTTCTTCGAGCCTGGCCGTCCAGTTGCCGGCGGGCAGAGGTGATGGTTACCGCTCGCTGAGTGGCGGCCAGGGCGCCCGATGACGTTGACCTCGCGAGCGAGAAGAAGATCGGCGTCCAGAGGCGCCCGAGCTCTCGCTCGCTCGTTAACCGACTCTCGCGGAGGACGCGAGGGCGACGCGCGGACCAGGGCGCGCTCGTACAACGTTCGCGCGCCGCGACGCTGACACACCGCGTATATTTGGCCCCGAGTCTCTCCATGCTACCGCAGTGGCAGAATCTACCGCTTCGTCGTCGTCGTCGTTCCTCTCGTCGTATTTCGTTCTACTACCTACGATTGCCTCCCTCGGCCTCTACACGCGCATACACGCGTAGTACACGACTTCCACAGACACGAGAGACCGCGCGTTCTCTTTCCGATAATTTCGGTGCGATGCCCGGCGTCGCGGCGCGAGCAAAGCGATGCCGATTCCCGGGCGTCTCGCGAATTTCGATAGACACGAACCGAGATGCTCCCAACGATAATAGGCATCTCAGGCATCTTCGGACATGGAAGTACGACGAAAATTGAACGAAGTTTTTTTTTATGATTTTTTTTTTATTTTATTTTTTATTTTTATTATGTGACGAAGTTTGTAACTGAGACTCACCGGTTGTAGGACAAGTTGCATGAGGCGTGCTGCTGCAGTTTCGTCATCGGCGGTAGTGTCTCTCCTCCACCCTCGTCGCCTCGTCCATCCGCAGGCCCGTCACCGCCATTGTCCTCCTCGTCCGCGCCTTCCATCGCTGTTTCAACATAAAAACAAAAACCAATTTTCAACCGTATAATCACCTCTTCTCCATCACCGTTGATCGAACATCAAGGGCATGCGAAATTACCGCGGTCGGTAACGAAATGCCTACCCCGATTGTTCATCAAACTGCTGATATATCTCGATTTAAAAAATTCAAATAAAGTAAAAGTAAATTAGGTTTATACGAATGTCTCGGTGGGAGAAAATCGGAAAAGCGATTCGTTACCGACCGAGCAAGGTGCGGCTGGGCGCGAGACTGTTTCACCTCCCCTATAAAAAAAAACAAGAAAAGTAAAGCTTCGAATTTCATACATCTCGAGACCTATCCGTATCCTCTATCTGGACGACTCCCTGCAGACGTCTCCAGCAGCGGCACATTGAAATCGAACGAATTACCCGATCCGGAAGATCTCAATTTCGTCAACAAAGACTCCAAGCCAAATAACAGATAAAGAGATATAAGAGAATTTTTTTTCTTTCTCTCTGCGCCCCGGTTTTTCCGGGGGTCTCTTCTTGCACACGTCGGAGCCAACGACGTATCGACCCGATCGAGATACTACAAGCTCCCCTCGGTCGGTGGTCCGCTTTTGTAGTCGATTGTCCGATTCTTCGCTCTCTTTATCGTGACACTCGATCGGATCAGAGAAGCGTTTAGAGGGAGGATCCGTGAGTGGGCGGAGAGGGGGGGGGGGGGCGAATTCTCTGTCGATTTTCAACCCTCTCTCGGTGGCTGCTGTTCTCGTGTGTCCGAAACAGGCGTCAGTCGTTCGACTGGCAGCGGCACAGCTCCCGCAGCGAAGGCCGGGGGTTGGGGCGAGGGGGAGGGGGGGATCGAAGGGGAGACCGGCAGAGCTTTCAGGGGTTGCAGCCAGAGCAGAGCAGACTAGTACTCCCGTCCCGTCGTCTCTCGGTCTAGTCTACACCCCTTCGGTTCCCTCGTATACCCAACGCCAGAATCACCTCGTCTCCCTTGCTCCTGGCGGCGGCGGGCCTTACGGACAACTTTTCCAATGGTCTGTCGCGAGACTGCAGACTCTCGAACTCATTTAAATCACCTGCAGCGCGATATCGGGGCCACTGAACGGACGAGAGGGGGGCGGGGAGGGGATGAACGAGAGTCGAGTGCAGGACATTGTGCACTCTGCCGTCTGCACACGATAATTTATAATAGTTCGAGTCCGACGTATTAGAGTGAAGTATTGACGACAAGATTGAGAGATTCGATTCGTCGTACATTGGAATAATAAAATGGCGGTGCACGGGGTTCTCGTGATTTTTGTTATGGTTATTATAGTTTTTTTTTTTTATATATGTTACAGAAAAAAATGGTTGGAACATTGATGGACGAGAGCCGGGCCAAGCGAAACACGTTGTGTCTGGCGAAACATTATGAAAATAGTCCATTCTGTCCCAGTTCTCCCGTCCCTAATCGCATTTGGAATAATCAAGAGGCGTGATTGAATGAATTCGTTATGGGTTTCGGGCAGAGGTTACCGTACGGAAAAAAATTGAAGAAATTCAATTTGATGATAATTTTATTATCGTTGAAGTTTCGGTAGCGCCGAATCGACAAATTTGTCGTTTCAAGGACCGGGGTTAATCAGAGGGTTTCACGCTTTGACGCACGCTGAAGAAGATTACGTCCTGTATGCTTTTTTTAACGGCTTGATAAATAATTACGAAATTTGTGTAACATTCTCGGATGGTTCGTATGTCTTTTTCGATTATTTTTTTCTGATTGTTCTGCTCACTTCTCAATTGATATGATATTTTATACCGGGGAGGATGGTTCTAAAATTATTGTGGAATCAGAAGAAACAGATACGCTTTAGTTATTCTTCCTCCTTGGATAGGACCGAATGGATTAAATACCAACAATTTTCCACGGTACCGATTAATGAACCTGAAGATATCTGCACGACAGCAAATTTCATCTTTACCTATTGTCTCCGTCGATGAATTTCTTTACGAAAAAAAAAAATTCTTCACTTCAAGAACTTTATTCTCTAAGTGAACTTCCCCGGGCCAAGTTTGTGCAACGCAAAACACCGCCGTTACAACTTGATGAAATTCAGTCTCATGCAGACATCTTCAGGGTCATTTCGATTATCCTACAAGTCGACAAAAAAAAACGTTTTTCACCGCCATTTCTGTTCCATCAAAGAAGCTAAAAATATATTAAATTATCGCATCCCCCATGCGTCCCGGAACTGGACAAGTTGCTCGAAGAGAAATCACTGAAATTAGAATCGAAAACAAAAAAAAGGATAACAGAGTTAGAACTTGGATTTCGATACTTGGAAGTACATAGCGGAACATAGAATCGGTCGGAACTTTTTCGTGGAAAAAAAAAGGGGAAGAAAAGTGAGACAGTGAGATGAAAAAGACAAGGACAGGGTGAGAGTGCTGGAGAGAGCAGAGGGGCGTGGCAAGATGAATGATCGCAAGACGCGGGAGTATTGATCCCGGGGACCGTACGCTCTCTCGCGCGGGCCAGAGTCGTAGCTCGGTTCTCTTCTCTTTCTCACCCTCTCTACTATCCCGAACACCCTGGGCTAGAGTCTCGTTTCCCTCCGTCTCTCTCCCGCGCGCGCCCCGTTACCGTGGAGCTCAAACTCGAGCTCGTACTTTCCATCCCTCGTCGCTTCTCGAGGTTCGCACCCCTGTACCGGGTGGCGCGGCAGTTGGGTTCAGGGTCATGCGTGCAATCCCCTCGCGGCTCGATCTCATTCCCCCCCTTTCTTTTTTTTTCTACCATATACTCCGAAGAGCCCTCGTTCTTTCTCACTTTCTATCTGTGTATCTATCCCATTTCTTTCGAGGCCTATCCATACACCCCGGAGCAAATCGCTTCTACTATTTCACAGAGTATTACTTCCGGTTATCGTTCCCAACATTGCAATCGGTTCGAGTTTACAACGGCCGATTACTTATCCAACTGAGGAATCCCGCAAGGCGTGCAGAGAAGCAGATACACATTTTTTTTTTTTTTGAAAAAAAATATATATATATATATATTTTAAAGAATTTTTTTTCGAAACAGGAATTTATGACCGCGCTCGAACTTACCGGAAAATTATCTAGCGATAATTCGATAATTTATCTAGCTAAAGAATAGCAAAACGCGTGTAGGTGATCCGGCATGCTAAAACTATGGAATTTTTCGAATATTTTTACAACCGGAAGGTTGTGGTGACAGAAATCCTGTGAACAAATGTTCAAGCTCGAGTAACGTAATGAAAATTGGCTCGAATATCGAACTTAATTAAGAAACGGGCCGCGTCGGTCGGAGATCGTTGTGATTCGTTTCGCGTGTGAACAATAAACAAGACACCGCGTATGTGGCGCTCAAGTTCCGTAACTCGGTACGCCCGCGAGCGAAGCCGCTAGGTGGAGAAAACTCGAAAGCCCGTGTCGCGCGAACCGGGTCTCCGAGACGAACGTTAAAGTTCGAGCTTTGCGGGGGAGTGAGGGGAGAGAGCACTGGAGAAAGGAAGTTTTCCGCGAGAGGTGCGGTGGATGACGTGACAGGGGCTGGTGGGCGCGCAGAGAGCTTTCAGCGTCAAAGACGAACGCGCCGGAGAAGTTGTAGCCCGGATCGAAGATACGATATAGGCGTCGGGAACGGGGAGTTATTGTGCAACCGGGATTCGCTCTGGCTTCGCTCGCGTCGACCAAAATCCTCGCGAATCCACAAACTTATCGCCGAATAACAATAGGCTGCCACAATATCATCGCCGAGTTTACTCTCGCACGGCCGATTGTTTCGTCTCGCAGCCACTAATTATTTCCGCCTGCTTCACGATAAACTAATTCGCGATAGTTTCGTCTATCTAAACAGAATTTTTTTTTGTAGTAAATTAATATCTATTAATTTCTAATCATATATATTATTTTTCATACCATTTTCAGATTTAATAAAATAAAATAAAATAAGACTCGTTTCATATGGGGAACACGTTTCTAATTTGCCACAGTCTTTCATACGTTACACATTGCTATGTAGTTTTTTAATTTATTTTTCTAGCCCATACGACAAAAGTTGATGAAAAAGAAGGAATGTAGAGCCAACAAGAGTTTCGCCGTAAATAGAGTTGGTCGTACGACGGTTCGTAAACGGTGCTCTAAATATTTAAGTACGTATACGTCCGTCTGTATCGACACGTCGATTAATAGTAGGTACGCGGAAAGTATGTAAGTTTCGTCGGGGATGCTAACGCGACAAGGAGGGTGTAGAAGCCGAAGAGTGAAGTACAGGGCGATGGACTGACGAGTGTCGTTCGACTTGGTGGACTAACGGTCGGCATAAATTATTCACCCGACACGCGAGGAATTACAGAGCCGAGCTTTCGCCACTGCAACACTGCTATCAACGTCCAGAGTCAACGCGCCCGCGGTCAAGTTCTCGTAAGCCCCCATTATTTTTCCTTCCCTTCCTCTTTCTCCCTCAAACTTCCGAACAAAAATAATTCAGCGAACTTTCGTCACCTTCTTCTCTACGACTTCGTCGAGGAGTTTGACGATCGAGCCTCGAACCGGTCATTATCGTAAGAACGTTAAATTCTTCGTTCGTTGAAGAGGTCGTTTTTCCTTCCGGCTCGGAGTGTCGCGGGGTCGGAGGTCACGGGACGGAGGGATGGCTTTGCAGAATCGCACGCGACCGCGCGATCAAGGTCAACTCGTGTGACACGAGACCGGGCGCTCTACTCGCCGAGTTAACGATGCCCGTTCGTCGCGTGGAAAAAAAAGAAAAAAATTTAATCATGTTCGGAAGGTTCATATTTTCCCGCCAAAAAATTAGCAGCGACAAGGATCGCTTCCGACTCGGAGCAGCGCGAGGAACAAAAAAATCTGCGCAAGGCTGTTCGATTACGAGCCGAAAGTCCGCGACAATCGGTGAAAGGAACTCACGGGAAAATTCAATTTTCGGTGCTATCTACGACCCCTGTGACCATGAAAGATTTCACAGTGGCTTGAAGTAGAGAAGAACCGACGATATCGATCGGTAGTTAATACATTATAGACGGATATAAAATCGGATCCTCATCTGCTGCAATAGTAAAAATAATAATAACAGGTATTTCAGGCGGGCTGGCGCTCAAAAGTACTTTTCGCACAGTCACCTCTCGAGAGTTTTGTGGTAACATTTCTTTTTTTTTTTCGTACTCTTTCGAGTGCGTCAAAAGCACCGAGAAGTAGTTTCGTCGAAAGGACGAAAGTGCCTTGGGGGGGCTGTAGGCGATGGTGTGGGCATTGCTGGAGGATTCAAGGGGATGCGGATTTTCCTTCCACAGCCCTCCCTTTCGCTCTTGCCACTCTTGATACGGCGTAAGGACGAGGAATTCCTTGCGTGGGACCAGTCGCACCCTTCTCTGATCTTTTTTTTTTTTTTTCTTTCCTTTTTTCCTCTCCCTTCCGCCTTCCATCCCTACTTTCGTTGGAGACGAAGGAAGAGTTTCGCCCGCAACCCCCTCGGGTGTGCGCGGGTGTTCGCCCTCGCCCCGCAGCGCCCCGCGACGAGCGAAGAGCCGGAGGAACGCGAGCGAGAAGGAAAGAGGGCGAAAGGACGTGGAGGACGACGACGACGAAGAAGACGAACCGGCATCGGGGACAAAGGAAGAAAAGTGTAAGGAAAGACGAGGGGAGGGGGGGGGGGGGAGAGCGCCGCGGAGTTAGATCAATAACAAACCATTATGGACCCTCGAGGCTCTCTTCCGTATGTGTGGGTGGTTCGAGAGCCGAAACACTCGCTCTCCGAGTCTCTCTCCTTCCGACCGGGTGAGAAACGTTTCGATACCCGGAATGACAAAAATGGAGATTAAAAAATTACCGGAAAGAAAGAAAAGAACCAAAATGATTCTTCTTATCGAGGATCAAATCTCACCTTAAACACGATGATCGAAGTCGCCGACGTTCTTCAGGTATCCACATGACAGTAATTGTGCACAACAATTGTTATATTAAAATTATAAAAATATAAATTAAATATTGTCTGAGTTTTTGGAACAAGAATTTAAAAAAATGAAAAAGCAATTGAAATATCGTGGAGAGCCGATGGTCTCGACGTTAGGATATACCGGAAGTTGCGAGCCACTATTAACGCACACTCGAGGGATAAGAGAGACCGAAATTTTCCCGGCGTGAAGTCGGCATTTTCCCACCCGGCGAGTTCGCAAACCGAGAACAGCCTATCAACAGATTTTATCTCTGGTGGTTTCCGACTTCCGGTTTATTTATTTTTGTTCGTCGTCGGACGTAAGTCGTTCGTTCGTTCGAATTTATCCTTCTTGCTTTTGAGAAAATCCTCGACATTTTCCGGGCTGCTCGCCACGCCATCCATGCCGGCGTAACCGGCGTGGCATTCTCTCCTCAGCGCACAGCTCGAGATGATTCGCGAACTTTTCTTCCACCGTAAGATCGAAATAATTTCTCGTACTTTTTCAAATAACTGGACGGTAATCGTGCTCGAAACGAATCGGCCAGGTTCAAGGGTTAGAAAAAATAAAAATTTCCCGATGGTCGAAAGGACGTTGGCTCACGTCGAAACTAGACGGCCATGCTTGCTGGTCCTCGCTCACGTCCTGGCGGACCAGCAGCACCGGGCGGTCCACCATATCGTTCCTTTCGCGTGCTGTTTTTTCTTTATTATTCGTTCCTTTCGTATTTCCATATCTCGAAAAGAACTTCTTTCCGCACGACAAAACAAACCATCGATTCATCACGGCACCGCGGACGTAGGAACGAAAATTCGGATTCGCCAGTTCGAACTTCGATCGCGAAATTCGTGAAAACTCGGCCAAAAGAAAACCGACGAAAATCCTACCGGAAGTCCCGATTATTCTCGCGATACTGAGGTATCAACCGGCACTATCCTGCGTTCGCACTCCGCACAATTCACACAGTACCGAAGATCGCTCGTCGGTAATCTTGTCTTCACTGCATTCGTCTCAAGACTCTCGCGAACCGGAGCGCAAGTCGTCAGACTCTGCGCCTCAACTCTATCCGAGGTTGCCGTTACTGCGTGCTTCTAGTGTTTTGTCTATTAGTAGAAATAGATAATAAAAAAAAAAGTTCAACTATCGAATCGCCGGAGACGAAAAAAAAAGAAACGTTGGCCGAGACACTTCTTGGAGATGAGGTGGTCGTTCGTGGACTCGCGATAAAGTTGCACACGCCGGGTTGGTACTACGCGCTGTACCGGCGCTGTACCGGCGAGTTTCGCGATTGGCTCGTCGGCGCTGACGAGGGGAAAGGGCCCCCCCGCGCGCTTTTGCCTCCCCACGTACTCTCGCCCCGAGGGAAAGCCGAGGCGGCGTAGAGGACGCGCGACGAGACGAGTCCGCCGCGCGGGGTCGAAGGGGACGCCGAACGAATCTCGGGTATCCTCGCGCAGCGGCGCTCCACGGAGAGACGGAGAGAGGGCGCGATAGAGAGCGAGACAGAACGGAACGTCGACGTCGGGACGCCGACGGCGCCGCTTCGGCGAGGGCGCCACCGCGTGGTCGAGACGCCGACGCCCGCGATCGATAAACGTGCGTCGGCCACGCCGACGTTCGCCTTCGTGTACGCATAGCGCGTAATGCGTACCGGATGACGAGAGGGGGGAGGGGGGGGGGGGGGGGAGACGCGAAGAGATGGAAAGAGAGAAAGATATAACGCACGAGTGTAACGAAAGGAAGGGAGATACGAGAACATGGGGGGGGGGGGGGGGGGAGGGGAGAGAAAGGGAAGGAAACGTAGAGGCAAGGGGTGAAGCGCTATAGCGATGGAGTAAAGGAACTGTGAGGTAAGCGGAATACCACAGTCATTGGCCCCACGAGAAGGTATCACTTGGATATCCCGGTAATAAAAATGTACTTACTTTTTTTTCTATAATTTTTGGATCGAGTATACCGCAGCGTATACTCGTGAAAATTTTCCGAGCCGGCTGATGCATTATTGTCAGGAAAATTTTTACATCGGGTACATTGACGAATGCCGAAAACATTGATTTTGTTTTTCGGATCAGCTCAACTATGCGCCCGCGAATGGATTCAGTCAAAAAAATGCCTCCAGCTGATTATATACGCATACCCACACACATATATATAAGATATGTATATTTCCTCACAGTGCATGCGTACATAACCGTTAAATCACCACTGCACCGCCAACGACTGTGCTACGGAATAAACCGCTCGGCGAACCGTTGAGAGAAAGACGGAAGGAGCATAGATAGGAAGATAAGAAAAGTCATCACGGTCAGTGAGCGCCCCGGCCACCGGCCACTACGCCGTCATTCATTGATTGCGAGCTTGCGTGGCTTTAGCCTCCTCTCCGAGCACGTACTATTCCCGCATAGTACCGTCTCTCACTCTCTCTCGGCTTACTAGAAACCTTCGTGGTGTACGTAGAGCGTACTACGAGCGTACGTACGTTCGCACGTACAGTACCTCTGTTAAAACGCATACTACGGACACACACATACGGACGCACACACGTTAACGTCCGAGCTCCGAGCTCGTTGGCCGAGAAGAGGGTTCACGCACGGTGCGAGAGCGAGAGGCCACGACCGGATGAAAGAACCGTCAGCCGGATGTGTAACGTACTATATACACTGGTATAGTACACGGGAGATAGAGAGAAGGAGAGTGAGGATAGAAAAGTGTGTACACACGGAGAGCGCGAGCGCGCCTATCCCCGTTTGTGTTAAAACACTCCAATGCCGCCGAGAGGGCCGGCACTCCTATGTGGGTCAGTCAAACTAGCCGGGAAACGGATTTTACTGCGTAGTATGTAGTCTACGAAGCCCGGAGAGACACACACACACACACACACACACACACACACACACACACACGATCGACAACTACAGCCCCAGCGCGCTAGCGTACTCCCTTTTCCTTCGATTTCCATATCCGCGGATATGGAATGCATTTCCATTTTATTTTTTCCCACTGGGTCAATGAAAATAGAAAGAAAAAGAAATTGATACGAAGGAAGGAAACGAGAGTAACGAGAGATAAATACTATATGGGCTCGGAGGTCGGTGCACCGGGAAAAGCTCATTCATTGATTGCATCGGGCGCACCACGGGCGGAGCGGTGGCGTGTTCTCTCGGTTAGCGTGTTTCTCTCTGTACTCGCCCATGTGTGTTACAACGGTGCGGCAGGAGAGGAGGGACGGGGAGACCGGGCCTTTTACGCTGTGCTATATCTCGGTGCCACTTGGTGCACGTGAACGAGCGCCCTGTGAGTAAGCAGGGGGTGCGGAAGGGTGTGTGTACGAGAAACGAAAGGGGGGGAGGGGGGAGAAAAAAAAATGCGCGAGGGTGGGCGATACCGAGAATGAATCGAGCGCGCAAGGTATAGATATACACGTACGTGCGCGAACGCGGTGTGGCAAGTAGATAGGGCAATGAGTGGTCAGACTGTGTTTTTACTACGACGTTTTTTTTTTCTTTTTGTTTTATTTTTCTCTTTTCATTCATTTATTTCGCAGCTAATATAGATGTGTCCGAGACGCTGAGAGCGGTTGAGTGCAATTCGGTGAGAATGAGAACAGCGAGAGAAACCGTTGAGGAGCATTAATTTTTAGCCTAATTAAAGTGACGAGGAGATTAAACGAGCTGGATGTGTAAGAATACATATCCGAGATGGATCGCTGCGAGGGGGACGGGGGAGGTCAGAGGGAGATCGTTGTGGAAGCTTAAAATAGCCGACGACACAGTCGACAGGAATGTAAGGGCGGAATAGAGTTTTATTGTCGAATGAGAGAGAGAGACGGCCCTAAGATTAACTCGGGCCAAGTTACGGGCACATGCGCCAGCCGCGAGGCTTCAGAAGAAACTCTGTACGGTCTTTCTCGATCGCCCAGATTTCAGATTCTTTTTTCTTACTAAATATCTTGTGTCAGAGATTAGGTTTGGTTTCGAGTTGATCATTTTTTGAGTAATTGATTATCGATTTTTAAAATTCACCCTGCACATTTGATCGTTGTTTTATGTTATCGAGAATATGATAAACCATTCCATAACTTTTTTTGTTTTTTTTTACCAAAAACAGCATTTTTTTTTTCCATTCAAACTGGAGCAAAGATAAATTTACTGATGAATTTTATTTCAGGAAATGGCAAAGTGAATCTCCATTCACAAAAATACGAGACTGACTGTACGAAGATAAAAAAAAATAAGGGGTTTTAATTTTTTATTTTTTCGAGCGTGATAAAATTGCGAAAAAATTGCAGTGGAATCCGATCGAAGTTGCCGGAATGGGACACACTCGGTACGTGTACGGCGCGCGATAACGCAAGCCCCCGTCTCAAAAAAGCGTAGATATATACGCGCTCATAGTATACTATACACGCTATACTTCAGGGTACAAACTTCTCTCGACAAATGAATGAAACGCCGAGGACAGCGACGACGTGCTCGTAGCGGAGACCGCCTCTCCTCGCATTAGTAGTAAAAACAACGTCGCAGTCGGCGTCCCGTGTTTCGTGAGGCTCCGACAGTGCAACGTTCGCGCGTGCGCGTAAGAATGATAAAAATTTATGAATACAGATAGAGAAATGAAGAGAGCAAGAGAGAGAGAAAAAGATTGGGGGGAAAAAAATACCACGCCGTATCACCGGCGGCCTCTTCCACGACGAGTCGAGATAAGGGACCTCCTGGATGTCGTAATTTCCTCAGGAATTTCTTCTGCCTCCTGCCGCTCGTTTCTTCGCGACTCTATCTCTGCTTTCTTTTTTTTTTGTTTCCATCGTCATCTCTCCCTGACTCTACGCCCGGCCGATTAGGCCTCTTGTCGTGCGTGTAAACGTGGGAAACCGGATTCTCTACCGTGACTCTGAGAGTTCACTCGGAGAATCTCGAAAAACATATTTTTTCACGCCACCCTATAGTCTTATGATTTTTCAATAATATAAAAATAAAATAAATTGGTCTTTCGGTAATGTCCCGTTGACTTTCGACTAAACCTGCTGCACACACATACCTATATATATTTCTTTAAACAACCTCTAAAAATAAAAAAATAAAATTATTTTTTTGTGACGATTATGATTTTTCAAAATGTTCTGGAACGCCTGTGATCTGTCGGGAGGTCAAGTTCTCGAGATACGCCTTTTTTTATTTTAAAAAAATGCCCCCAGCCAAAAAATTCGTAATAAAAGACGATGCAATTGCGGCGACTGGTCGCGAATTCCCGCGCAATTGCCGAGGACAAATAAGCCACCCTCTCCCCCCACCCCTCCCCGCAGGGCCGTTTTCTTCACGCGTTCGTTATCTCACCAACAAGTTAATCTTTATAAATAGCCCGAGTAAACGGTTATATTTAATCCTGACCCTCGTGTGCCGTTCCGCCTCCTCCCTCTCGCTCCTCGCTCCTCCTTGTCGTATTAGTCGACTTCTTTCACACTCGTTGCGCCTCGAGAGGAGCGCTTTAACGTTGATTCCCTTAAACTCTCTCACACTTTATCCTCGTTTAAGTACGCGGTGCCCAACTGTGTGTGTTATGGTATGCAGTGCGCTTCTCACAGGGTTCTCTCAACTTTGTTCTCCTCTTCCTGGGATTACTTTGCTACTTTACTGCCCGAGCACTGGGCTCTCACCGTCCTCTCCAAGACTCGTGTTTATTTACGACTCTTCCCTAATGGACATCGCGGACATCCAAGTGACTTTTTATTATTTTTATTTTATTTTATTGTTTACCTACGAGATCGAAGAAACGATAGCTTTTCCGCGATTCTTATGATAGCAATTTGAGTGAAAAAAAAAAAAAAAAAAAAAACACGTTACAACAATGAAGTCTACTTCGTTGTCTCGTCACGCTCGACGAGAGACTCGAGCGTATGGGTTCGCTTGTATGCGTGTGTGCGTTTATTGTAGCTGCAAGTATGTAACCGCTGGGGCGAGCTTCGAACCCGTCTAACCCGAAGTCTCTCTCTCTCGGCCCAATGGAGAGGACAGTCGCAAACGATGGAACGCACACACATCGTCAACGGCGTAACGGGCGTATAAATGCAGCTGCCGGGGAACAGCACGATGTAGTAAACACGTAGCGCGAGGTTCCCCATCGGAACCCTCGAGCATCGAGTCGCGCTCTCGATAAGGACGGACCGTGGCGTAAAGGGACAAGAGCGAGAACGATGCACCGGCGACGATCACTGGTCATCCACCTCTCTACCTTCGACTTCCCGGAATCCCAGGGGGGATTGAAACAATTTTGACTGCCGGGAAATTTCGGCGCCTGCGCCACGAACCCTCAATCATCACACATTGCAAACAACAAAAAATTAGTAAAAAGTACGACAAATATTGTGTCTTTGGTTACAAAAAAAAGGTTGAGTAAGAATATCGAAAAAGGGTGGGAAAGAAAATTTTGAAAAAATTCTCGAGCGAAGGTAGAGAGCCCCCGAAGATCTCGTAAAAATTTCGAAATGATTCGTCGGTCCGTTTCGGAGTTACACATAGCTTGAAAAAAAGAGCGGGTCAAACTACCTATACAATTTTTTATCCAACAGGTATTTCGATATATGACATAATACTGGAGTGACTGTCGCAAAAGTGATTTCTTTCGCGTTTTTCGATTCGTCTCCATTCGGTGTTGAACGACGAGCCGAAGCTTCGGTAGGCGCTCTCGTCAGGAGTGAAGAAAGAAAAAGAAATGACGAAAAAATAGTCGAGCGGCCGACGGCTTAAATCTTTGTTTCTCATCCTTTGAGGCGAACGAAAGGGGTTGGAGTGGCTCCAGCCGCGGGGGTGACTTTCGAGTGGCGTTGGCCCAGTGACCTTGTAGCTCTACCGGCGCGTTGCGCGGGCGTTGCACCGGAAAATTAGCTCAATCGTGTTTTTTTTCCCCTTTCGGAGAACGTTCTCTCGTTCGCTCTTACGCACAGTTCGCCTCGAATAGGGAGGAGGGATGAAGAGGAGAGAACGGTGACGGTAATCGCGACTCGTTTTCGCTCTTCTCATACTCATTCTCTTTTATGCACCCCTTTCAGACCCCGAGACTTTCACTACTCAGCGCCCGGGTTCCCGGGGCTCTTTTTACCGTTTCGCAATCCCTCGTAATCTACCCCCAACGTTTCATGTATATATGTATATACCTTCCACGGCTCATCCTCCTGTAGTATACTTTCTTCTTTCGGTACTTATATTCCGCGGCCGGACCAGCCCGGACGAGGCTCAACGTTCGCCTTATTCAGAGCTAACCCGTGTATGCTCACCGGTACCCTTTCTACGCCCTGGCTCGAGAGTGTACCTCACGATTATTTTATGCCTTCCAGATCCCCGTCGCGTCTCTACCACCGCGAATTAATAAAGGGGCCGTATCTCCGAGCTAAGAGAGTTCCACAGAGAATTGTCCCGCGTTAAGATCTTTCGCCCGTCTTATTTCAAAAAACCAATGACATAGCTGCAAAGTTCTATCCGTGTACAATTTACCTTTCAAATTTGTACGCGAAGCTTCATAAAAATGTTCCCAACTTTGCTGCATATTTACAAGCGTCGAAGGCGAAATTGCTTTTCTTTTTTGCATATCTTTCAATTAATCATCCTTGGAAAAAAATGAGCCTCGCCGTTTCTGTTACAGCGGCGGTGAATAAATATGTATGTATGCGCGAGAGATAAAATTGTATCGAGTGTGTTCGAGCTGGAAACATAAGCTGACGCGGCCTGTTCCCCGAGAGCGGTAATCGTGCTTTCCCACGGAGGGAGGAATCGCGATTGGCAAGAAGCGTACGTCCAGGTCTTTGCACGGACGTAAGATCGCCATCTACGTCGTTCGAGCGATCGTCGCTCTTCGTATACCATCATCAGGTACACTACCCGATGCGGGGAACCGCTAAAAACTGGCCCTTATACGTTTTCCGATCTCGGTACGACGACCAAGTTCTTCCCTCTTGTTCGTTACTCCGACTGTCGCTCCCTCTCTTTATCCCTCTCTCGCGAGCGTGTGTCTACGTCACATGCCCAGCGACCCCGTACCCGAAGAGAGTTTGAGAAAGACAATGACCGGCGAATCGACTCGCGCAGCGGGCGAACTAAATAAGTAGAATCGTCGCGGGGAAGAGAATAATGAAAAAAAAAACCCCAACTGCGAGCAAAGAAAACGCTGGTCAGTAGAGTCGGTCCTCGGGTTTAAAGTCCCGAGAACTCATCGACTTTGCTGGGAACGCGGAAGCACCGCGAGATACAGCGGAAAAAGAAAGAGAGGGAAAACTGTTATCCGTTAAAGGCTCCGCGTCCGAGACTCTCGATGTGCTCTTGTTCATCGCCGAGGGCTTCGGTTGACCATATATCGCTTTAAATCATTTCCACCGGGTGTGTGTGTACATGCACCCCTACAATGCACAGACTCATCGCCAGGTGTTTCCTCGCGGAACAATTTTCATCGAGATCGAAAACAAGATTTGTTCAATTCGAGCCACTTTCCAAATATATATATATTTTTTTTTAAAATAATAATTAATAATGACTTATTAAATGTACCGACGTATGGATTAAAAAAAAAATATATAAAATAGATTCTATATGAATCATTTTTATTTTTAATCAACCAGATTCAACGTTATGATGCTGAAGGCGGAATATATATTTTTTGTATTTATTCTTTATTGCTATTTAGAAAACGTTCCGAGGTTGCCGGTGTGACAGTGAAAAGGTGGTTGCAAGCACGAATGAGAAATACGAGGAAACTAATTTGAGCGAAACGAGAGAAAAATTGTAGGTTCCCGTTCGTGTCGCGGCGGTCTGAGTTTCGGAGCGGCGAATGCAAATACGAGAGAAGTTAAAGAACGAGAGGTAAAGATTGGGGGGGTTAAAAAAAATTGGATGCTGCGCGGTGGCATACACACGTCTGTCGCGTCTCTCGTGTCTCGTTTGACTTGTCATCGTTCTCTCGTAGCGATGTAACGGTCGATGCCAGCCGAGGGAGACTGAGTGAGTTGATGCCTCGTTCCCGAGGCTGCCACGAGTTTCTCTCTATACTCACGGGTTAGTCACGCTCTCCCGTCTTTATGAATGGGTCGTATGTACACATACTCTACTCTATCACCACTACGATTACCACTATACGAGAGTAAAGTACGAGCTCGGACTATCGGGACTGTCGAGGAAACGAGAAAACTGGAAAATTCTTCGCCAAGATCGCCATCGACTTGCCGTAGATATTTTCAAGACATTTTTTGTGTTCCGGACGAATTATTTTTATTTTTTTCAAGTCCATTGTTTTTATACGGAACTATGAATTGACTGTGAAACGAAAAAATATCGATAATAAGCTTTCGTTAAATATTTTACACAAGGATCACCCTATCCGACGTGGAGTCTAGAATTGACCGAATTGCAAACTTCGAACTATTTATTCATTCATTGGTATTCATGTTGAATGATCTCATGTTGATTCATGTTGGTGTGTCATGTTGCCTGATCGAAATGTACCATATGACTTGGTGGTTTTTCCGAGGTCCTTTTGTCAGAGCATTATCGGTGTGAAGAGGACGAATAATGAGATCGGGAGCATCGCTGTTGGTACTTGGGTGTCCAAGCCTCTCGGCAGGTCCCCCGTTCGTTCTTTCTAAACTTTAACGAGAGAGACGATGGCAATGGACCCGGAGTGGGCTGTACGCGACGTTCTCGCGGGTCTATGGTCTGGGACGAACGGAGAAACGGAGGGGAAGCTCCCTGGGCATTCGAGGAATGCCATGTAATAATCGACAGTCGCGTACACATACACGTATATACATATATACGTGTATATACAAACAGGAAAGCAGAGAACGTTGAAACGCGAGACGGCGCCACTGATCGGTTCGCCACAACAATTAGGATCGCGAGATTGAACGTAACTCCGAGTTCGCGCAGTACCGAGAAATCGTAAAATCAATCCCCCCCCAAATAACCCCTCGACGCAGATATTTTATCGTTTTTGGTCGGACTTTACCTGTGGAAAAACCATTTATTTATTATAAATTCCACAGTGGGCCGAATCCCAATTACGACATTTACTCAATGCGGAATATAACCGATAGAAAAAGTCATACTTTTGATTTAAATTTGATTTAAACTTGTATCACATCGTAAGATAAATATTGCTTTCAATTTCGAAAACCCATTTTTTTAAATACATAAACTGAAATTAGATACGTTTTTTGCCAGCAAACAATCTTCGACTCTTTCACCCTCGAGAAGTTTAAAAAAATAATAATTCGTCACTGACGAACCCTGGGAAGGTGCATAACAATAAGAAAATACATTTAAAAAAAGGAGAAAAAAACATTCCGACACGAAGGCATTGTGCGAGACGAGACGACGCTCCGCGGACGAGTCTCGAATGCGATTTTAATAATGAGAATAAATCATTTTAATGTTACCGCGAGACTTACAGAAGACGAGACGAGAGGGTTGAAACCCATCGCCGCGAGTCCGCGAACGATAGTAAGAGGGAGAAAAATAAAACGGACCGCGGAGGGACGAAACGGGCGGGCGGGTGGCTCGATGTTGAAAAAAAAGAAAGAAAAAAAATAAAAATAAACCGGTACTACTTTTGCGCTGAACGTATTCCAGAGGGGTGCATTACGTTTTGCGATTATAAAAGCCGTGGCAATCCCCCTTGTGACGATCGTTGTATGGGTTTTTCGCGTGTGTGTGCGTTCGTCTAGACGGACTTGGGTCGCCTATCAAAAACAGACCACCGAACTGAAAGGCGACCTCTGAAAGGGCAAGGAACTCGCTTCTACAATGCCAAGAAATTAAAGTTTCTCTATACCACTGTGCAGTCTCGCTGCTGCTGTTGCTCCTGTGCATCGCCCTGCGTACACCCTAACCGAGTCGCGATCGCAGACTTTCATCCCTTCCGTTAACCACCTCCCAGCAGTGCCCGCTAGGCCCTCGCGAGCCTTCGCGATCGCTGGCTGCGAATAGGAAGAGGTGAACGCGACAGGAAAAAAAAAAAAAAAACTCAAAAAAGGGACACGCCATGGGAAAGTATCGCGGATGAAATATCGAATAATAGTCTCGTTTCTCTCGATAGAACTTGGCAAAAAAATGGACACTTTTTTTTTGAGACTGTTGAATAGCATCAATTAAAATCGTTGACAGAACAAACAATTCGTTCGTGAGTTTGGAGGGCGCGATTGAGAAGTGAAAATTGATTATTTTTCTTCCTTCCTTTTACACGGCTCGAACCGGCGGGACATGCGAATACGATGGAATTTATATGACAAAGAAAATAGTAGGAATGAGAGAAAGAGGGGCTGGGGGTGAGCAAGAGGCCATGGGAAAGTGGAAACGAGGAAGTAGCGCGAGAACGTTTTAGTTCGTTCACTCGGTTTGCCGGATAATTCGGGCTCACTGTTCGGCATGAGCAACCTTGACCGGTGACGGTTGAAATCGATTATCGTTTAGATTCTGGGGGGGAGGGGGGGAGGGTGGACGACCCCGGAACCCGCTCGCGTTGGGTTCGCTGTCGCTGCTGTGTTCCACCGACGCGGTTCGGGGGTGACCTTACCTCGCGGCTTTCGTTAACCAAATACATACCTGAAGCTAATGGGCCGTGGCGAACGTGGCTTGCGCGCGATATTATTATGTCCGGACGATATCGTTGCCGCGGGGAGTTTGTATCGATTAACTGCTGGCAGAGGTACAAATTATAATGCGCGGCATTACGGGGATGACATTTTTTTTCTTGTTGCGAAAGTGATCGTTTAGTTTCACTTCTACAACTGGGGAAGGATTATTTGCACAGTTTGGTGGATAAAAAGAAGGGATTGAGGAGTTCGTGGGAAACTCGATAAGCTGCTTACAATTATCGCGTCCAATTAGTGATCTTTTTCTCGCTGATAAATAAAAATAGATTTAAAAAAAAACTGTGGTGAAAAGACTACTTAGTTTCCTCGGTGGCGCGGAAAAAAAATGAATCGCAAGCATCGCGGCATCGTTGTTCATATATAAAAGGCAACAGTGTTTGCTCTCGGCAAGAAACCCCACATACGTAAAGGGCCGCGAACTTCCCCACCGACTTCAATCAAGACTGCTCTGTGTTTTTTTTTCTTTAGTTTTCTCGTTTTCTATTCTTTTACACATAGTTTACGATTCGCGCGTTTCCCATTACACCCATTTTTGGTTGGGCCGAGCATTCCGCAAAGATATATATTACGATCGTAAATTGGCTCGAATCGCTTCGCGGGAAACAATGTGGAATTTTCATTGGCGACGTTTTTTTTTTTTATGTTGTTGCTGTTGTATTTTTCCAATCGCTTCTACAAAGTAAGAATCACACTCTCGCCCGATACCTCTGTTGCTGCGTCACGTATCGCTAATGGTTTCGATTTAGTATATATGAGGAAAAAAAAGAAAAGAACTGGTCGAGTCGGTCTATAAAAGTCCATAAAAGCGTGCGTTGGGTGTTCCACACACGATTCACTTGACCGAGACTCTCGCGCTTGCATTTACGCTCGCTACCGGTACATACGTCGTATTGTATATATTCATGCATGTGTGTGTGTGTATATATATGAATATAGTGCGTGCTTCGAATGTTTTTCGATGACTCGCCATCGGCGAGTCTGTACTGCAAGTCCCCTTATTTCCGGATGAAAACCTATGCGCGCGCAGAGCTACGAACTGTTCGTAGAACTCTCGGAATTTCGTAACGTTTTCTCACTCGCCGATATATGTGTATCAAAAAGAAAATATGAAGGATAAATTGTTAGCAGAACAAGTGGAAAAACAAAATAAAAGAATCGAACTCGTGACTCGACTATGTTGAATGAATCAATCGATAGGGCGACGCGGGTTTCAAAGACGCTAACAGCATAGTTGGACGGAAGCATGAATCAGGAAGCGGTGTGTCACGTGCGTGTTTCCAACACCACGTCATCGCCAATCGGGAGGATAAGCGAACCACGTACTGACGGATCAAAAAAGGAGTACGTAGCACCCGGCGTGCAGCATTATTTTTTCAAGTAAGCGGTACGTGAAACATTTATAAAAAAAAATTTCAATTGTTAAACCAAAAAAAAACTCAACTTCCCAATTTTCATCAAATCCAATACTAAAAATCAATACTATCGTTGCGCTCCTTTGACGGTTATTCCGTCGACCTAAGATCCTTCGAAACTACTGTACTTCAAAGGGTTGAACACGAATAAAAAAATTAAGAAACTCGCAAATCCTCAATTCCGATCTTTCGACTTTAACGTTTACTTATCCGTTGGAAAAATGAGCTCGCGAATGGTAGTAATGGGAATTCAAAGAAAATTCAAGGAGAAACGGTAGAATTTCCCCGGATGTCGCTTTGATGACGACGAGTACGCATCAGGGGTAAATTTAATCGCGAGTCTAATGCTGTGAGGAATAAGCCAAGGGAGTCCCACAGGGTTTTCCAGGGTCGTTTACCCGCCTAAATCGGGCATTGGCCAACGTCGCCGTCGTCGTCCGGGAGAGAAGCGACGATCGGAAGGGCTCCTCTGCTGCAACTACACTTGAATCCCTCGTGGCAGCGATGGCCTGGGAGGGCGAGGAGCCCGAGCGGGAACGGGGGAGCTTGGGAATATAAGTTAGTCGAGCTGATAAACGACCTCTGGAATGTCAGATAAAGCGGACTAGGACCGAGCTGCACGCCGAGAGAAAGAGAAAGAGATCACAGCGGCAGAAGCAGAAGCAGCAACAGCTCGGGTGGGAATCGGCAGAGAGAAAGAGAGAGAGAGAGAGAGAGAGGTGAAGAGATCACGAGGAGGAAGATGGAGGAGGATGGAGGGAAAAAAAACAAGGAGGAAGAAGCGCGAGGGAGCGAGAGACGACAGTGAGTTCAGAGCGATAACAGGCTTCTCCATGAACGATTTGTGTCACAGGCGGAACGAACAGTCGACCTGGGATACCGTGGACGGGTAGGTCACAAAAAAAGGTCGATAAACAATTTAAGTTCTAAAAAAATATCTGAATGTAAAAGCGATCGATGGATCTTCAGGGATCTGGATAGGTTATGTGAACCTGGCGATGATAAAATTAGCGAGTAGGAGTGTCCGCGATTGTCACGATTTTCCTGTTTTATTTCATATATTTTTTCTCGGTAAAAATGGCAAGCGGCCAGTCGAACAGGAACGACGGAAGTTGGACTGGGAGCCGAGTGTATCAGCCCGGGCGTTTAATCGTACGGGATCTCCGTCTTTATCGTCGACGAGAAGAAAAAAAAAAACTGGGCGAGGGAAGTACGAGCGAACCCTGCTCGAGTGAGAGAAGGAACTTCGTCGACCCCTCGGAGTCGTCTCGTAGGGCATAATTTCCTGGAAACGGCGAGACAGAGAGGGAGAGAATGGAGAATACAAGAGCGGTAGCCGGGGTGGAGCAGAAGTTCGGGCGAAGATTTTGGACACCCTGGGAACCCGGGTCTCGAGACGGGCCCTGCCCGTTCGGCGGGCACCCCGACGTTAAATTACACCGACAGCCGAGAGCGCAAACCAGCACACGTCGGTGTATACGCCCCTAACCGACAGATGGCACTGGGAAATAGAGGATAGACCACCGAAGAGAGAGATCAGTAACCCTGATAGGCGAAAGACCTCTGCGGACTCCTCTCTCGGCTCGCATGTATACCGGCGTTGTACACTGTATATTTCTCTCCGCTTACTCCGAAGCTTTTCACGGGTGTACACGTCTCCCTCTCTTTGGCTTCCCAACCGGCTGCGCGCTTTCTTCGTCGTGTCTCAGATGACGCCACGCGCCGGCACGGGACTAACCGCGTCATTTACCCGAACGTTAAATTTCCTTCTTTTCTCATTTGTTGCTGTACATTTTTTTAATTAAAAAAAATTTATCCTCCGTTGTCATTTGGTTAATTGTTTTGCCGGTCGAATCCGGCTTCGATCGCAGTGTCGGATATACTTTCTATGCCGTTCGGATCCGCTGCCACTGATGGAGCTTACGCGGCGAGGCAGAAATCGCAATATCACTTGGATAAATTTGACGAAATAATTAAACGAATTGCCGGCCAAGTTGGCCGGGCCACGAACCACACGGACGGGCAAGACGAATTTAATGATAGATAAAAAAAAATTGTTATCGTTAAGAGACTCTTCGAGTGCGAATCTTCAAAGCACTTTAATTAAATTTTATAATCAACGAAGCAGTTGTTTTCTTTTTCTTGAAAATATATATTTTTCTAACTTTAACGGGAGGTGGGAAGCTTCGAATTTCCGTTTCGACAAAAATATCTACGTTTTACCATGCCAAGACTTGGGAGCCCGCTGCGAATTAACGTTCTGTCAGAAGTTGATGTTTTTTTTCCAAGGTCAACAGTCAGTATTTGCTCACAGCAAGACTACCGTAATTCTTTGAATAAATTTTTGTTCGCTGTATAGAATCATTCGACTGTCCGAGCCACAGTTTACAATTTTAAACGATTAAATGAACAATATCGCATGCACTACGACGAAAAAGCAAAAAATATAGAACTCTGGTCAATGCTAATAATCTCCAGTTCGTCGTGCGTTTTTTACTCGTCAAATATCCTCGAGCGATAGTCGAAAAAATAAAAAGTGTATCTTTCGTAAGCGAGAGTCGATTCGGCAAATGGAGGGAGATCGTTGTGCGATTAGCACGAGGGAGTATATACTTTTATATATATATATATATATAACAAAACGGTGTTGGGAAGCGTGGGAGTGTTTGTCGCGCAAGAGTCACGGAATGCTCTGCCGGTGGTTCGAAATAAATCTCGTCGTATTCTGACCCGTGGATTTCTCGCCGGGCTATATAAAATGTCCGTCCTTTTTTTTTTTGTTCTTTCTATCTTATTTATTCTCACACTCCACACGGGACGAACGACGTAAACATCGAACATGCCGGCGAGTGGCGCTACCTGCTGGCGAACGTAAGTCCGCAATGAAAATTCGGACGACACTGGCCACGCGCGTGCTACAGAAGGATCCCGACGTGACATGCGTTTCGAGGACCTCATGACGTTTCCGACTCGACGATTTTTGGCTCGAAAACGAGGGAAAAATCAACGAAATTCTACCATGCGATTCCTATGAAAAATGTGTCTCCCGTGAAAAATATTTTAGACGAAACTGACAATCACCTAACCTGAAAGATATCTTTTTGACTCGACACCGTGAAAACGTAGGTATCAGCGAGGGTTCCGCGACCACGCCAGAACTCGGCATGACTCTCGCACGACCCGGGTTGGTTCACCCGTGCCGCCCCCCGACACGCGAATGAAAAAAAACGCTGTTATACCCCCCCTCCGGAAAAATAAAGGATAAAACGTCAGACTCACGCTCATCCGTGTCTTCCATGTCTTCATTCCTGAGGAAGGATATATCTGAAACCCACAAGCACCACGGGTTAGAGGTGAAATCCCTCGTGTTTTTCGCCAGGCTCGTCCCGTACACGGGCACTCACTCACCCGCCATCTTGTAACAAACTGAAGCGCACCCTGACGGCAAAACTTGGGAGCCTCGTTCGTCGCGTCGTCCTTCTTCTCTCTTCGATAGATCGTTTTCTCTCGCTTCGATTAAAAATATCTCGAGATGTCGCGCGCGCGCGCGCGCGCGCCGCTTCTCTTTCGATCTTCGGGTAAAAAAAAAACCACCGCAACGCTTCCTTCCTGGCGGGAAAATCTTGAAATTCTGGAGGAAAATTGGAGATACAGGAAATTATGTTTCATATAATCATCACTTTCACACAATAATATGGACTGATGATAAGAATATTGAATTTCTTTTTTTCTTTATCTCTTTTATATACTCCCAAGAATATAATATATATTCGCTCTTTGTTCTTTAAACTTAATATTTATACATTACTATGTATATATATATATAGATATTTTTCTGTGATTCTATATGAAAGAATTTTTTTTGTTTTTCTCTTCATTTCACTGAGCTCTCACTTGAAGATTTACTGTTTTCGGGACGCGAATAATTATCGAGAGACTGATTGGTTTTTTTTTCTTTCTTTCAGTCACTTTTGGCTAGATGACCGATCAAACATGCAATCTTTGTTAAACGTAGATAAGAGGTGTAATTGATTATCGAAGTACGTGGCGTAATCAGTCGAAAGGGGGGATACGTACTCGTTGCATTTTCGTTTTTTGTTTTTTTTTCTTTTACCATTTCAAGATTCACTCCAACGACGAAAGTCTATCATCCTCTCGCCATTCTCCCGCAGCTTTCGAGTCTGTATTCTCAGTGGAGTGGGCAGCACTTGGGCTATGCACACGCGGTCGAGGACCAAAGTTTTCACGATTGGTTTTTCACGACTGCATTTTGTTTTTCATTTTCTATCGATCTTTTCTTCATTTCTTTTGTTTTTCTATCGGAATACTGTTACGTAAAGAAGAAAGTGAAGGAATGCGCGTGATAGTGCAAACTTGCATCCAGTTTACACGTGGTTTTTTTAATCTCTTGTACGGGGCTAGGCGATTATCCTACGAGAACTTCCGAGAATTGTGTATCTTATTTTTGTTCTCCTTCTTCAAACGTAGAAAAATAGAGGAAGTGGAGAGAGCGCGGTGGTAAAAATACACCGACTGGCACGACTAGGGTCACACGCCATCCAGCACTACTTCGCCGATCGTTGCCCTGCACATCGGACACTCGAACAGCTGTATCGAACACGTTTGGCAAAAACCTCTGGAAGGAAAGAAAGAAAGGAAAATTCAATTATCAGCTACCTTTTCAATGTCAAGTTTCCCGTATTCGGGTCGATTACTTACCGGTGATCGCAGGGCAAAAGCCTAACCGAAGCTTTCTGATCGAAGCAAAGCGTGCACGAATCTTCCCTCACGCTCAATTTTCTCAACTGATCGAGATAAATATGTCGCGGCAGTACAACCTTATCCTCATCGTTGAGCGTCGCGTAGTCATTGAACTTTTGATAATCCCGATCAGTAGGCGGATACTTGAACGGTACATTGCCAAAGTTGAAGAGACACTGTTGAAACGACATGAAGCTCGCGGCAGCGAAGAAGCCGGTTTTTGCTGTTTGAAATACTTGAACGCACGGTTTTAGCGCCACGCCGTTTATGGAAAATATTATTTCCGGTTTGTTTAGATCGAGAAGACAGCCGAGAACGTCGCCGGCCTTCCAACACTGTTGTTCGTGATATTTCTCGCTACGAGCGTTGTGCCAGATTAAACGACGACAACCGTCGTACGCCAGCGAATACTCGTCGTCGCCTATTCCGTATCCTTCCTATGGGGGACAAAAAGTAAACACAACTTGCGTTATAATCCTTTGTTGAGTTTAAAATCGGACGGGGAAACATTTCTGAATCGTGTTTCGAATATTGAAATATTTTGCTCGGCCAACTTAAATGTTAATCCTGCAAGAAGACCACACTGCATTTTTGCGTCAATGTATTCATTATGGTGTTAAATACTTTGATTGGAAACATCGAGTTTTTGAGGTGCCATGTTGACGTTGCTAATTGTATAACAATTACAGATTCTAGAAGCTGAATTCTCCGAGGGACTAGTAGACCCACGTGTGATCTTCCGGCTTTAAATAATTAGAGAAAAAATGTGAACAAGTTTTGCATTAACGTACGTGATTCAAGAAAGTACTTTGCTTAGTCGCCCAGCCGATTTGCATCACACCAGTCGTCATTATTAGCGTCTCGTAGTACCAGATCCCGGTATCGACTTGAAACGTACATCGCACACTCTCGAAGGAATATGCATCACAGCGTGCCTAAAATGCAATTATTCATACAGTTCTCTGCGATACTTAGAATATCCTCGCGCTCATTTCCACATACCTCCAATCCATTGGGCGAAATTTTCAGGTACTCGCTTACGTCCTTTGTATTTAACATCACATTTATACCAGTCAAGTCAACTGTGTCATGGGAATATTTTCTGCCTTCCATCAAAACTGCAACAAATCAATTTACGTGAGAAAATTCACTTAATATAAATACGCTAATTGAAAATTTGATGCGTGTTCCGACTTGGAAAAAATGTTTTTTTTTTTAATTCAACTTACATAAGTTATCTAAGCACCACTGAGCCGAGAAGCCAACCTGGCGTCTCACGTAATGGGTCTCGTTCGCCCATTTTTCCAACGACAATAACGGATTCTCTTTCTCCGTCATGAGTCGCCTCTTAATCGTTACTTTGTTCTCGCTCGTCTGCGCGAATTTCTCCAATGCTATTAGCGAGTACAATACCACGTACGGCTCAATGTCTTCTCTCTGTAAAGAGAAACAAAGAAACAGACAAAGTTATCAAAAAAAGAACTTGGGAACTAATTTCATTTCCACGTTAATTACTAATGGTGAAGAAAAAGAAGATGAACATTTCTTACAAGATTAGAGACGAGATAATCCAGTGTAGCATCCGAAAGTATAGCTATGCTGCTGGGACCGGCTAATTTCTCCGCTATACATCCCAAAACTAGACAAATGTTCCTCTGCTGGGTCATGCTCGTTTGTACCTTGCCAGATTTTTGCGATAATTGGAACATCAACGAAAGCCTTAGTACCGAATCCTGTAAAAATGTTATTTTTCCAATTAGCCATCGTCAAGAAAAATGCTCTGTCGCCTATGTTTAAAAAATAAAAACAAGAAACAATCACTTTTCCACTAGAATATCGTAGCTTTCTATAGAGCGGATTTGAAAATATTTATTTATACCTTTGAAGGTAACGGACAGTCGTCAAGCAGCAGCGTTATGACGGAAGGACCCAGAGGATTATGCATAGGTATGACATTGACCATGGAACTGACGACTTGCAGCCATCCATCTTCCTTGTCCGCTATCGCATGGAGTTTGAGCATTGCCGGAGGTGGTTCTTGCTCGCTGTACATGAAAGTTTTAAAAAAAATATATGTGTTATATTTTTATGAAAATATGTATATTTTTATAAGATAAGAAACTCACTTGTCAACGAGTCGTCCGATGACTCCGAGAGTCTCGAGCACGAGTTTGTCGACGTTGGCCGAAGTTGGAAATTTGAATCCTGAACTAGACGTATCCCCATCGGCGACATTGTCCTCGTTGACGCTTGGCACAACGGAGTTGTCCTCTTGTACATTGTTACGCTCACAGTATGTCTCACCTTCGACTATACTATCCTTGCACAAGCAATTGCCCATTCCCACTGATTTAACTGTCTTTCCCGATTTTCGCCCGTTCTAATTTAAAATCGTCGACGACGCTTTTTTACGTGGCATTTAAGCTGTGTTCGTTCAACGGCGAGATACCCGAGACGCAAAGAGTCATTTGTTTCGAAAGCTTTTTTGTTCTTTTTTTTTATTGTAGGCAAAGATCAAATTTCGATCGAATAAATTTATCGAACGTTGTGTTCGGACGATGATACGTATTCTTTCGTCGTTATTTTTGTTGTTTGTTTAGCCACTTGTTTGACGCTCCGCCTGTCAATTCGCAGTATCTTTTGCACCGCGATAATGAATTTCAATGACGTTGGCGCGTGCAATCGATGCACGACATCTTATCCGTACATTTGTCTCTCAACGGTTATGAGTCACATTCGCAAGGAAAGCACGTATCGTAAAATCGTTGAGGACAGAACTCGTGCAACCTCGCGCGGTTCGCCGATCCCGCACAGAATCTCTATCGAGGTTATAAATTTTCTATATCATCACCACTCGCTCGTACTCGTTTCCGAGGACGTTCAACGCTTTACCGTTTCTTTTTTTTTTTTCGTTACCTTTAATACGAAAGGTACAAAACGAGACGATGGAATTAGCAGGACTGTTATTACCTTCGTTTCTTTTACACTACATCGTTTGTGCAGCCCGACGGGCTACAAGAAAATTGTTAATTTCATCGAGTCTTTGTATAATCGTCGAAATGTTAGGACTCATTATTTTCCGATCCACCTATCGTACAACGCACATTGTCCGTGTAAGATATCGTGTTAGGAGCACTTTTGAAGATTCTCGAGACAGAGAGAGAGAGAGGGAGGGAGAGAGATGGAACTCCGTGATTCACGCTCGACAGACACAGCAGGTGCCACGTACAGAGTAGTATAACAGATTGGATATTAACTGACACTAAAAAGAGGCCTTCGCATTCGCCAGACAAAGGGTGTATCTTCGATCCATATTTTTTTCCACGGAAAATGAAAGAAAACAAGCCCGATAAGAGACGATACCGGGAGAGATCTTTTAGATGGCGGTCTTACCAAACTGTTTTGCGACCGTTATGTTTTCATCCCCCCCCCCTCCCCCTCATCCCCCTCCCGCCCCCAAACGCGCCGTGCAGGTTCGAACACGAATGCGGCACATCAATGGAGGCCGTTAACGTGTTACTTCGCTGTGCATTCATTCGTACATCCCGATCAGCAGAAACAATGAAAAAGAGAATAACAATTGCAGGCGAGTTACGAAAGGTAATATACATATGCGATAGTGTTATAAGAAGGTTGTGTCTCTATTTGTTTGTTCGTTAAACGCGTGCGAAACACACGTTTTGGTGCGAAAGGTTAAAAGTATGGTACTCGACGAGAGGACATACTTTATACGTCCAAAAATTAGCATGATCGACTATTGAATGCGATATCATTGATAACGCAATTACACTTACGTTTCTACGATTATCGTGTCGGGAATGTTCCGTATCTATTTCGTAAGGGTCTACACGCCGACCAGCTGAAGCTCGAGCTTCCGGCAGTTACGACAATAATAACCGTTACATTTCAAACAAAGCAGCGCCATTGTTCGTTTAAAATAACGTGCTAGCAATATAAAATAAATAAGAATCACGACCGTTGCGACGAAAAGCTCAAGGTAACAGATTAGAGTTCGAATAAACTTGAATTGTAAAATGAAATTTAACAAAAATCATTGAAAATTACGAAACAATCGCAGTTGTATTTCAGTTAGTGACTAGCTGATCTGTGATCTCTACCGCTGTTAACGTATTGCGGCTCGTAGAAGGAGGGGGGCTGTTAATCGTTTCGGTGGTTTGGCAAGGTCCGGATCGAGCAGATGACGAAGGTCTCTCTTTAGAGACTGGGCCACCTGGTCCCGAAAGCGCGTATAGCCTCAGAGAAAGAGGGTACAGTGTAGTTCGTTAAGCCGGTGATTTCGGAGCATCGAACGTATCCCGCGTTTTCTCGAATCTCTCTGTGTTGCTTTGCTTGTACATACTACCAGTAGTGAGAGAAAACTCAGAGCATGGTGAACTCTCTCGCTCTCTCCCTCACCGAGTGTCAATCGACGAATCGAACTCGCGAGCAGGCGCGTGTTGTGCGATTTTCGAGAGACTGAAGGGACACAAGTACACACACACACACACACACACATACACACATAATCGCGGTTAGCGGCTCTTCGTCGTCGTCGGAGGATTGAGAGAGAGCGAGGAGCGTGTTGTGATTACAGTATAGAACAAGGAAGATATTGCGATTGTCCAGCTTTGTGAACCGAAGCCCCTTCTCGAACGATCAATCGGTTCTCGGTTCATGACATTCGACTCGCTGTTAAAAAAAATATATATAGGTACACATCATACTCGATGACGAAATATAATGTGAAACATTGAAAAAAATAAATAAATTAATCGTACGGAATCATCGGCAGTACACCGTGCGCGTTAGCCAAGTTATCACATGGGAACGACAGGCGGACCGGAAAAACGATCGATAATATTACGAAAATGAATTTGTGAAAGGGTCGCGTGTTCAGTTCGGATTACACGTTAACGAGCCATGGTGTCCGGCGATCACGGTATGCTTCAGCCGGAACCCGATAATTACGTCAAATGCTTCTACGATCTTTTCAAGAGCATCGCCGAAGCTCAGAGGTAACAAACAAACCGCCTACGTTTAACCTCCCACCTACGCTTTGTTTACTCGACCCCTGCGACTGCACGGATCTTTCTCTCCGGTTGTCCGTTGGAGTTTGTCGGCACGATCTTCGAGAACTTTGTCGTCAAGCTTTCGAACGAAATTCACTGTAGTATCTGCCGCTCTTCCAAATGCGAACTTTATTTTGAAAGATTTTTTTTTTTCTAACGTACAATAACCTCAATGTCATCCACGATGACAGCTTTTTTTTTTAGAATTCGCTCTCGTAGAATCTACGAGTTTCGATGTATTTTTGAATCTTAGAACCATCGTTAAATTCTATTTAAAAAAAACTATTGTTTTATTGTTTTTACATAGCGCTATCGATTTTTAAGTGGCTGAAAAATAACCTCCTCGCAGACTTTGCGAGTGATTGGATTATTTGAAGCCAAAGCTCTATTTACTCGACCACTATGATTACCTTCGCTTGGTTCTATCTATTTCTCGCCTGTCATCTAAAGTCTGTTAGACCCATAATGGTGCCTGATTAACTATCTCAAGCGAGAGAACAGCCAATCAAATAGTCTTTACTCGTTACAGGTCAAAGAACGAATGGAAAAAATGTAAAAAGAGCAAATCGGTAAAAAAGAAAGACAAGAAGAAGGTAAATTTTTGTCCAAAGTATTAAAAAAATTAAAGCTGTTATGATTATTTTTCTCAACCTTTGCTCTGTACATTTTTTTCAGCTTGAAGCTAGCAGCGACTTGAGTTGTTCAGGACCGCCGGAGATAGAAATTGCCAGCAATGCGTCGGCGTTCGCAGTATTCGCCAGTGTCAGAAGCGCGGTTTTGGATAAACATGCAAGGAACAGTAGTGAAGCTTACAGAGCTTCCAACTGCAGCTCGCCCCAACAGCCCGAGCTCAGCGACACTATCGACACGGATAGCGATGACGAGGATAGGATATCATCGTCGCAGAGCTTACCAAAGGTTGATTTAGTTATAAATTTGCAAGAATATATTCCCTAATCTGGACAAACACTCGAGCGTTTTGTTACTTTTCAGATCGTCGGCATTGGTCTGAGAAGTGTTTTCACACTCATGAGGGAAAGCAGATCGGTTGAACCTGTTCTCTGTACAAAAGCTCTGTCAGCTTTGCTGGATGTACTGCAGGGACAACTTCCCGAGGGCCTGAAATCCGAACCCGACGATGTTATCGGTACTTTGCTCGTTTCAAATTTAACTGAGTGTCGCGACATTCGAATTGATAAAGAAAATTTGTAGAGAAAATTGGTCGTTGCGTTGAACGTTTTATTTTCTATAGGCAAACATTTTTGCGAGGCTCATAATTTTTTTCACGGTACGGATGCAATGAAGTGTGTGATTATTTTGCAGATCCTCTGTTCGATCTCCTGCTCGACCTCGCCACTTCTCACGGCCCGGAGTCGACGGTCGCGAACGACGGCAGTCACCTAACCGCCGTCGCCTGCGCCTGCCTCCTGAGCTTGGTCGTCGTAAGAGGAGACACCGGACGACTACTCGCCGCTATAGCCGCGTTACTCATGTGCCCCAGAGCTCTGGCCGCGCAAAATATTCAGGTACGTTGTTCGAAAATAAATGGATTAATAAAAAGGTACTGCCCTGATCTCCGAGCTGAATGTCGATTTTTTATTTTATTTGATGAAAGATTGGCTGTTCTTCACTGATTAATTTGTGTTCGTAGATGCCATTTGTCCTCATCTCCCTGCAGCGTAGCGTCGAGGCGATCTTGCTCGGGAAACTCGCCCGACCCGACTGGATAACATACGGAGTTCCTAAAAGTTCCAAGATATACACGTTCACCCTTAGCTTACCAAACGAAATGAACAATATGGTGATGAACGGTCGCAGTTTCGTAAGCGACGGAAAGTATCTGTACCTGCACACTAATCGCGGATTGTTGAAGATCGGTAGTGGTTACGGTGGCACGATAGGCGGACAGTTATACGCTCACAAAGCGGATTTTTATCCGAACGAGACAGGCTGGCTCGGTTACGCAAACGTGAGTGCAAATACTAATGATTCGGGCGAATTTCATCTTCGAACTGTTGATCGATGTATTAAAAAAAAAAACTTTTACAGAGTTCCTTGTACTTCAAATGTTCGCCGAGAAAACAGTGCGAATTGTTAGAACTAGACGCTGAAAATTTGGCTGTACGAGGAATAGCCGTACTGGAAGGACGTGACTGGCTCTCCTCCGTCATGTTCTCGGACGGCGATAATTTGGGAATGATTACAGCTGGAAAAGACGTGAGTTTACCGTTATTATCACGGCTCACATATCATCACATACGGGGTTCGAATAGTGAAAAAAACATTTATACGAAAGAAAAATTACGAATTAAGTTCGATACGGACCTCGGAGTGTAGATACTTCGATGAAACGGAGCATGAATTGATTACATATATCAAAATCATTGTTGTAACTGAGAGTAGACGCTTTATTGATAATTCGATTGCTATATCAAGTTGTAATTAACTTTCAGGAAGGATTCGTCGTTCGTACGATAAACACCCTCAGCAATCCGGTAACTGTAACGTCGGAATTGCCCCTGAAACTTGCGCGAAAGTGCGTCGATGTATTCGGTTGGGCAGCCTTCGACGAGGAGCAAACAGCTCACACCCTGAGCTCGGGATGCGACGACGAAGTTGCCATGGTTACAGCTGGAAAAGAGTTTAGCTTGTTGAAAACATTGTCGGGAAAGGTCATGTACACTGGAAAAGGAAGCTGTCTCGGTATGAAGAGCAATACGAGGCCTAACAGGTGGCTCGAACTGTCGTTGAGCAAAGGCTCGAGGGTCTCACAATTCGCCGCTGGCCACGATGGCCAGCACGCCGTTCTCGTTATGGACGACGGTTCGGTACTCTTCGCCGGTACGGCGAGACGCGGAGAGGACGGTGATAGCAGTATGTCGTTGCATTTTCAATAATCAGTTGTTAATCTCTGTTCAAAATTGATTTTTCCTCTTAAGTTCAATAACGATTTATCAGTTGACAAATTTGTTATAAAAATATAACCCACGATTTTTTTATTACCGTGTATCTGATAATTTTTTTATGTTTTAGACAAAGTACGACGACCACCGAAGCCAGTAAAACCAAAGAAAATGCTCAAAGTAGAAGGCCAGTACGTAGTCGAGGCTGCTTGCAACAACGGCACTACGGCTTTGGTAACGAAGACGGGGACTTTGTTGATGTTCGGCAAGGACACGGTGTACAGCGATCCAACGACTGGATTGGTAATGGCTTTCAAGGAGGTTTTCGTCGAACATGTATCTCTGGGTAAGGCTCACGGAGCCGTAATTACGAGCAAGGGAAATCTCTACACTTTTGGGATCAACAACAAGGGACAGTGCGGCAGAGATTTTACGGCTGTTAGGCCAGTCAACAAAGAAGTTACCGTTGTCGCGATGGAAACTGGAACCGGCGAGGATGAACTCATCGTTGCGGAAGACGGTACGCAAAACGATATTTTATTTCACATCTGCGAAAAAACGAGATATTTCAACCTATGTTAACAGAAATTGTAGCTATGCGTCGCTCGACAAGTTACAAGTAACGCCATGAATTACATTTTCAATAAATTCAATAGACGGCGATCAGGGCGAAGAATGGGACGAGGCGCGGGGAATGTGTTCGCCGGGTCAGCATCAGTGGAGGCGTCGTGTCTGCATGGTCTGCACGATATGCCGCGAATGTACGGGCTACAGTATATCTTGTTTGAACAGCACACTTCCCGACAGAAATTCCAAACGACGTCCCGGCCAGTAAGTGAACTTGTCGATGGATTTGAGAATGAAAATTTTGGCTCCGATGATCCCGAAGCTCACGTTTGGTTTGTCTGTTCGTGCAGAGAATGCGGTTGCGGCGAAGGCGACAGCGGATGTGCCGAATGCGGTTGCTGCAGAATGTGCGCCCGTGAGAATTGCGACAATGGCGGCGATATGGCGGTTTTCGGACCATCAGGAGCCGGAGATATAGGCATGATGAGATTGCACATGATGTTTGAAGGTAGCCAGCTACCAGCACCCCACGCGGGCTGCCTCGGTGCTCTCCAGACTCTCTATTTACTGTTTTTTTATCGTTTGTTTTGTTTCACATTTTTCTAATTGATATCCGCTATGATGAAAAAAATGCTACGATGTTTTTGCGAATCGGGCGAGAAGTCACGAACAGCTTGCTAGGGTCTGGTAGGTGTCTAAGGATTATAGTCAGAGGTGTTAATCGCAGTTTTTATTTTATTCACAGGACGATCCGGTTCAAATTTGAAGGATTATTTGCGAAGACGATTGGAAGAGAGGAAACAACGGCAGAGAAGCAAAGCCGGACCTAGTGCCGTTAAATGGGGAATGAAACTGAAAGGGCCTAACAACCAACGACCCGGTATGTTTCTTTTGATTAGCATTTTATTATGAGTAATAGTAGCATCAAAGCGAAACTGTAATAAAATCGTACACGGAAGCTCAACTAAAACTAGTGAACTAATGCTTACATATCTATGCGACTCGTGTTCACAGTCGTTCCGAGCGTCGTCGTTCAGAAAGGAGTATCCGGAAAAGCTACCCTCGGCCTCGGTAACAATCTTCTCGCGGAGGAGGTTGTAGGTGGAAGCGACGCCGAGCGAGGAGACGCGACGAGGATAGCGAGTATCCCACCAGCCGAAGTACGAATCCCGAGCGAAAGCCCTGCCATTCAAGTTTCCTGCGGTTTGCATCATACGGGTGAGAATTTCGCTGTAGAGTTACTCAACATTTTCAATCTTGTAAAATAATTTTCTTTCTCAAACTTTCTTTATTATATTTCAGTGTTGCTTCTGCAAAACGGTGAAGTTTATACGTTCGGTAGTAACATCTACGGTCAGCTGGGTGTCGGCGATCTCATAGCTCACGCCGGGCCCGTGCAGGTCAAGCTACCGAGTACGGCGGTACAGGTAGCCGCCGGCAGCAATCACACAGTCGTCTTGACCGCCAAAGGCGATGTGTACACTTTCGGCGCATATCAAGTTAGTACAAGATTGTAGATTGCAAGAAAAAAAATCTCTTTACTAAAAACAACAAATTCGTAATGCGATTTTCAGAAAGGACAATTAGGCATGAAATGGTGGAACGGTCAAAACGAGTCGTCGAAGAATGCATCTCAGGCGAATCGTCGCTCGGAAAGATCTCAGCCGTGGCACAGTTTTCCAAACGTCGTCCCAAACGTCGGTCCTAAATGGGGCAGACGAGCCACCTGGATCGGTGCGGCTGGCGATCAAACTTACATAAAAGTCGACGAGATCAATTCCATCAGCTTGACCAAGAGCACAGTTATGGCCAACAAAAATTGCATAAGTACGCATTTTTTACACTATCTCCTATAACATTTTTTTTTCTATTTTAAAGCGTCAAGTATTTTATTTGGAGTTCTAATGCTATACGTTGAACATGATGGTTTCATAAACAATTTTCGCTTGTTCTAGTACTCATTCCTCATCAGAACGAGCACGCGAATTCCTTCAAGTGTCTCGTGATAAACAAGCGCGACGGTTCTTGCAACAGTTACTCGGGAAACGACCAAGTGGATTTCGGTCACAGCGCCGCTTGTCTGGATTCGCTGCACAACGTAATATGGACTTACAATCCAACGACGAACGAGATAAGTCCTCATAACGTTATATCAACGGAAGCTCGGACGATAACGAACTTGGATGCATCGATCCTCAGCCCAGGTCTGGCACTACCGGTAGTTCCAACGTGCTTCGTAACTCGCACTCAAGCGGCTATGCATCTTCTCGGCTGTCTCGACACCTTGACCCAGGCCCAGGACGAGAAACTAACGATAATCGAGGAAAACGAGTGCAACAATTCGACCCACGACAAAGTTTACAGCAGAGAAGATTTCGTAACCGTCAGTAGATTCGAGAATCACGGCGGTGGTTGGGGCTACTCGGGCCACTCGATCGAGGCAATAAGATTCATGGCCGACACGGACATTCTTCTCGGCGGTTACGGTCTCTTCGGCGGTCGCGGCGAATACACAGCTAAGATAAAATTGTTCGATCTCGGATTGACCGGCGATTATCACGAGAACGATGGAATTTTGCTATCGGAAACCGATGAAATTCCGTACGAGTGCGAACCACGACAAAAGTATTCGATACTGTTCGACGAGCCGGTAGCGTTGCAGGCGAATCGCTGGTACGTTGCCTGGGCGCGTGTTAGCGGACCGTCGAGTGACTGCGGCTCCGGTGGACAAGGCATGGTGACTGCCGAAGATCAAGTAATGTTTCAGTTCAAATCATCGAAAATGTCAAACAACGGAACCGATGTGAATGCCGGACAGATACCGCAGTTGCTGTACCGAGTCGTCACACCGGAAAATCAATCGCCAAATCGTCAGAGAGATCAGATCGAGCCCGTTTACGTTCTACGTCGAGAATTCAGCCGCATGGTCACCAAAGAATGTTTCCAATCGCTCATATCTCTTCTCCAGTGGAGTTGGAATACTCTCAAGGCTGGACTTTCCGACGCTGTCTCTCGCGTACCGACAACTTCGTTTCACTCGGTTCTCGAGATGGAACATCTCGTCTATATAAGCGAAGCCAGCCTCCGTCTACTTCGAACTTACACGAACGAGATATATCCGAATCAAGCCGGCAAAAAGACTCCACCGGAGTCGGTGAGACTGGCTGAGTGCGTCGGCGAGGTTCGAGCACTTCTGCGACAAATATTGTCGGACTCGGTGCCTACGAGCTTGAAGAGCAAAGGGAAGACGAAAACCAACAAGACCGATCGTACCGTTGGAAACAAAATGATTGGAATTATTCTCGACGAGTGCCACAAGACTTTCGTTGCTTGTTATCACGCTTTCTATCCGACCGCGTACCTGAAGTGGACATCGCTCTGCGAATTGCTTTCGGAAATTGACAAGGAGCAAGGAACGTCGACGAAGGATCGACTGCTGTCGGCGGTGTTGGCTTCGCTGTGCAATTCGATGGTCAGACTGCGTTGCACTTTTCCAATTCTCAGCAACGTCATGGACAGCAGCGATGGGATAAAGAGGCAGCTCAGTCCATCGGATAATTCGGGCTTGCCGATGATGAATTCCAGCGAAGCGCATCACTATCCTATTCTCGTTGAGCAGATGAGCTACAAGTCGCAGGTTGAGAGCATCGGCAGAGAGACTCTGAACTGGTCATTTCGTGAGGTTCTCGATAGATTGTTGGATCTCATTCTCGTACCGGTTAAGAAAGGACTGTGCAGGGAGAAGAGCCAGTCGCTGCCGAATCTTGTGCTTCACTGCTGCTATCTGCTTGCGAGAGTCATAGCAGAACTGGCCGCGCAGTCAAATGGGAATGAGGATGAGCTGCAGGCTGCCTGCGGAAGATTCATGTACACAACGCCCTCGAGATTCACGAGAACGAATCAGACGAGAACGTGGAATACGGGAAACGGATCGCCGGATGCTATATGCTTCTCGGTCGATAGATCCGGTATCGTTGTCGCCGGGGTTGGGATTTATGGAGGCGTTGGGGTTTACAGTTACGAGCTCGAACTCCTCGACGATGTGAGTACAAAGAGTTTTTGTAAGTGTGCTTTTAATTTCAATGCAGTAATCGGACTAACGACTGAAGATATATTCTGTTTTTATTTTTCACAACAGCAAAACAACACCGGTAATGATCCTTCTCACACTCAGCGTTGGAGCAGTCTCGATTTCACTCGTGGCTCCTTCGGTCCGGACGATTGTGTAAACGACATCGTGGAATTGAAGTTCAGCAAGCCAGTGCCGATAAAGGAGAACGTCAAGTACGCTATAAGATTGAGAAATCACGGCGGTAGAACGAATAACGGTGATAGTGGATTGAACGTTGTCCGCGGGCCGGACGGGACGAATTTTACTTACACCGTGTGCTCGTTGAGTTTCAACGGTACGACACAGACGCGCGGACAGATACCTCACATTTTCTACTACTCGAATCCACAGGACTCCGAGAGTCCCCAAACTAGCAAAGCTGTAGCGGAGCTACAAGCGAGAAAATGTACTCTAGCTATGACTACGACGATTGTTCAGCGTTCCAACGAGATTCTGGCTTTGGGGCGGGAACGCGCAGAAGACGTTGTCACCACTGAAGTTTTGGGAAACGCCGCTTTCGTTACGACCCTCCTGCCACTGGTGATGGCTCATATCAGCCCCCTGGCCACCTCCGATCCTCGAGTGAGTATCAAAACGATATTGTTTAACTCTTTATCACAGAATGAATACCTGCTATTTACTATAGTTGCTAACAAATGGTGTTCATGAAAAAAAATATTTCAGAGCGGTGTACAAATTTTGACGCTCATCCAAGAGATGCTGCCGCACGTCGCCGGTTTGAACTTGCTATCAGCGATGGGAATTTCCCAAGTATCTCAGGAGAGCGAAAATCAGGGCCACTTTCCGCCCCCGGTAACGACGAGCCACCACTACACGTGGCTCGAGAGCGAACATCCCTATAAACCGGCCACGGTCTCTCACTATCGAGTCACATTTCCCGAGACGGTCAAGTGGCTCACCGTGGAATTTACGCCGGAATGCGGAACCGCCCAACCGGAGGACTACCTTCAAATTTACATTCCAAACATAGTTGCTAACGCTAATAGTATCGGGTAATTATCTTTACTTAATGTTTAAAATTGACCTTTTTTTTTGAGACAAACTTCCTCGACAGTCTTTGTATAGCTTGAACATGGATATAGATATTTGTAATCAATTCTTGACCGCAAGTTACGTTATTGGTAATATTGGTTACATTGATTATATTATTGGTGTGTTTTTCCAGTAATTCCTCGTCTTCGAGTTCGGACGAAACTTCGATATACTGGCCGGTGCTTCATAAAATGAGCAACGTGCCGAGTCAGTGGCCGCAGAACGCGATTCTCCTGCCTGGCAACGAAGTTATATTCTCGTTGGAAACAGCGTCGGACTACATGAAGGACGATCTCTCGATAACTTATGGTTTCAAGTGTCTAATAATCGGCTACGACTGGATATCGTCCGGAAACGGTTTAAAGAATCTCGAGACCGAACTCTCCTTTCTCGGAGGTGCTTGCGCGGCTAGTTTGATGAAAAAAAATCTTGCATTGCCGGCTATCACCAGTAAGTAACGGAAAAAATATATATTACCATTAGAGATTGTAATTTGAAAAAAAAAATTGCAGTGGAGGAAGTCGAAGAGAACGTCGAATCGGCGCAGGAAACAGCCAAGCGGATATTTTCAGTGCATTCGGGACTTCTCGGACGAGGATTCGCCCTCGCTACACCGCCGACCGTCACCCAGGCTCTCGATGGCGTACTCCCGTTCAGGTGAGTGTTTACACAAAAAAAATTTCCGCATGCAATTTTATCCAACAGACCGCATAAGCCGCGACATTTTTAAAGCCTCGCACACGTTTTGCGAGTAGAGACGTGCTAATTGTAACTTCTCCGAGGAAACAAAAAAATTCCCCGAGATAATTATAATTCGTAGCTACATGGCCACGTAGCTTGGAATTGTAATTGGATGATCGCAATCGCGAGAGTTACTGATTTTCATCATAAAATTAATTAACAAATTGCACGATGCGCAGCGAGTAAAAATATCGTATATCATTGATAAACAAATATACGAATAATAATTTGAGGCAACTATCGGATTGGAGTCCGCAATTATTGGGCAGATGAAATTAGTGGAATCGGAGTTCGGATGACCCGGCGACCGAGTTTTGAGTTCGCAAATAGCAACATCTGCTCGCCGAAACAGCCGAACTACCCAGCGATTAATCGTTTTATGGCTTTAAAGTTAGCAGACGACGCGTGATCGCCTATCTGGCAAAGTGTTTCGTAGCTTGATATCGGTCAAGGTCGCTGAACCACGGCGCAGCGTCTGGTGCAGCATATGTCCCGTTCATCTCGTCCGTTCGTTAAAATTTGACCGCCCTAATCAGTAAGTAATTCAAGAATTGGTTCAGCCGCCGTCGCGTAAAATCGTTATCCAGTTCAGAAATATCCTTTATCGTAACGAATTTACTACTTTTGCCCTCGCCTGCATTATGGTGCAAGTTAACGGGTTAATGTTTATCTAAAGTTAATGTTTATCTAAAAAAAAACTGACGGGTAGCCGTCAATTTTTATCCCTCACACTGATCCCATTCACTCGCTCGACGCAGGATTTATTTAAAACGATGGAAAATGAAAATGACAAATTGATAATTTCCCTCAAAGAGAGTATTAACCAGCGAGTAATAATTCGATCAATACAGATTTAGCTCGTGAAAGAATTTATTTCATCATCTCTATGAATCACTATCCAGGCAATTCTTTTTTCTCTTATCTAGTTATTTTTTTTCAACAAATACAAACCGAAAGTAAACCATAGCGGAGGAAATTAATTGTCACATCTATCGCGATGCAATTTTTGTTTTCATCCAAATATACTTGTCGTTTTATCTTCGTTGTAAATCCCGATGATTCGTAGCTTTTATCTCCCTTAGTCACCGGTTTTATCTGAGCTACTATTTGCTTTTTTACTCATAGCGCGGTTCGAGGGCGGTGTGGCACGTCGCGTCGAGTAATGACTTTACCGTGTTCCACGGGTAATTTATATCACGGGAGAAGAATAGGGTTGTCGCGTGTCTATCGTATCGCATTCTAAAGCCGTCCTTTAATTAGCCTTCATCTTTATTTAACCTCCTCGTACAACGTGCTCCCGATTGTAAAACAAATTACACAGCCCGGCGTTCCGATTGTATCGCAGTATCGCGATAATTAAAGCTAAACACTTCGGGATAAACTTTCTTACGAGCTGTGCCATAAGGGACAGTATCAGTCGGTCACGATTGCAGATTTTACGCGCTGATTTCACACGCTGCAGTATACGGTAACTCGAGTAGAAAAGAATGCATTTTACGGTCTGTTTAACCCTTCATACTGGTAGTAAGAAAATTCCCAGTTTCCGGCTTGCCAGCAGAGTGTCGGGTTAACGGGTTGTCGTTGTTTTAACTGACCCGTTTGCCGTACCGTCATAATACAGCTGTTCTCTGTAACACCGAAGTTCATTCTACCGGAAGTGCAAGGTCAATGTCGCGAGGTCTTCTTTCCGTTGTTAGATAATCGATCGCAATGCAATTTTTTTCCACATACCTGACGAATAACTCGGCAACTTTGAGCACCGAGTGGAAGTCGTGCTGGTCCTCCTCTTCATCGATGCTATTACATACGAGCGATTCTTACAAAGATTTTTCTTTTTTATTATTATCATCAATGTCCACTAGTCCGCTCGATCATGCGATATCTTTGGCCTCGTACATAATTTTTAATTTGTTCCGTTATAGGGATGGAGAGACATTTTACTTTTTATTATTACACAGACGAGTTTTTGTTGTCGCTTTTTTTTGCGATTTCATTGATAATTGTCTGTGTCCAGTCCATTTATTGTTGAGGAATGGCACTCGTTGATTTTATTTTATTCATTATTTTCTTTCTGTTTCTTCTTTTATAGGTAGCCTTAATCTCGAGCGATATACAGTAGAATCGTGCCGATATGTCGAGATACAATAGTCTTGCGCGGCCTATAATTACAATTAATATCTAAGGAACTAAAATCGAAGAGGAAATATTTTGGGAAGGGAAGCGAAAATTTTATTTTCTGCTTCAATTTTTTTCCTTTTTTTTCTTTCATTTTTTAATCTATGTAGTCGCGTCGCTTGGCGAGTTGCTTCGGCGAAAGCACAACGCTTTTCTCGTTGATATTCGACTCTAGGAGAAAAAAAATTGTCGAACGCACGATAGCGGAAAATCGATTGACCCTCGATTTGCCTACACAGTCCAGTAACGCGAATATCGAGTTTATTTACATCTTTGACGTTGCGAATATTCGTGAGGAATGTTTTTTTTTTTTTTTCGAGACGCGGAGATAATTGTATTGAAAAAAAATCTATCGATATATTTTTTTACATGGATCATTTTCACACAATTGCCTCCGTGCATCGTCGATCTTTCGGCTACGAAGATTTATCGGCACACGCCCGGTAGTGGGTTAAATCTAATTCTCTAATTGTCAAAAAAATATACATAGAAAAAAGATCAAACTTTTTATCCTTTGAAGCAAAATTCATCTCAATTTTTATATATATTCTCAGGCTCGATATTTGTCTTCGAGATTTTTGTTTGCAAACTTATCTGCAATCTAGTTTGATTTTATAGTCAAACTACAAAGTAATGCATTTTGTTGCCTCAAAGGATAAAATTCGTTCTCGGTAAAAAAATTACATTTTTCGATACAGCGTAACATGAAATTATTATTAACACCACGTGAAGCATACAGATATCCCGTAACAATTAGTTAATTAGATTTAAACCCATTGCAGCTCGAATCAATGATATGTGAAACGGAAGCTTACGAGCTGTAAATTGTACCATAGGGTAGTTTCAATTACACGAAATCTCTCTCTCCTCTCTCCTTGTTAGCTGAGCTCGCATACAATCTTATTACACAACTCTCTATAACTCTCACTCTCAAAACAATTTGATTTGTCCCTTCTTACTGTTCGGTGGGTTCGTGTCTTTATTCCGCACTCACTTTCGATTTATGCGTAATCTTTTAAATTATTTTCTTCTGTCTATGAATCTGTATTCACACTTCCCTCATTCGGGTCCATTATTCTCGCAATTTTTTGTTCATTTTATTTTGTTTTTGAATTTTTACATGCTACGAATTTTTTTGTTTATTATCTTATTCCCCAGAAGTTTTATCCCGTGTGAATTGTCTCAGAGTTTGTAGACACGAAACTCGCGCTGTTCCTCAGTCACCGTATCGTCGAGACCGCCGTTGCGTCGCCGGCTTGATCTCCTCGAGCCGGAGCCTGAGGGGCGCGAAGGCTCTCGTTACAATTCCGTCGTCAGCGGTTCGGCTTTCTCCACGATGACGTGGAACTCCGTTTCTCGGTACAATCTACCGTCCGGTACGACCATCGTTATCCTGCTGTCGACCGGTGCGGTCGACGCGTTGCCGTCGCGCCCGATTACGCCGTTCTTCTTCGACGTAACGACATCCGGCGCGCTCGTCGGCACGCTTATCCATCTTTTTTGGCTGTTGTTTCTTCGCCTCCTGCAGCACCAAACAACGAGAACGACGAGGGATCCGAGAAACACGAGCAGTCCGACCAACAGCAGTGCGAGGAGCATCACTGAGCTCGCGAGTGCGCAATTTCTCGTCTCGAATTCACCGAAACTCGTCGCTCCGTTGTCGGCCGGCTCGTAGCACAGAAACGTATCGGGACCCTCCTCGATCGGTTCGGGCGGCAGATTCGAGCTGGAACCGGACAATTGCCCGTTCTGAGCGGTGTAAAATCTCGAGTACACGTTCGTGTAGTTGAGCACGTTGTTCTTCCACACAGACAGCATCGAGCACTCGCAGGAACGATTCACGAATACGTTCTCGAGTACCGGCCGAAAGCTTCCGCGATCGAACATCACGGATCCCTCCTCGAAGCTCCAAAGACTGTTGTTCGTGAAGCTTATGTCCGGCAGCGAAGTCGTTCTGCCGGAGCTGCTCGACGACGACGATTTGTCCTCGTTGTCCGCCCTTATGCCCAGAAAGGCACCGGTCGCCAAGCTTCCGAAACTGTTGTTCTTTATCAGAACCGCTCCACGGGTGCTTATGTCGAACGCCTCGGATTCGAGACTCTCGACCACGCAATTCTGTATGGCAACGGTCTTCGGTTTTTTGATAACGAAAGCCGAGCTTCTCACGACGCCCATCGCCACGCCGTCGAGAACGAATGTCGTCGATACCTCGATGTCGTTCATAGTTCTGCTCGGCACCTGAGACCCGAACGAACCGCCAATCACGCGGAGATAATTGACGTCGAATTTTTTGAAAGCTTGCTCCTCTATCGCGTCGATCGTGCAATCCTCCAGTCGCAAAGAATCCGTGTCCGCGAGATTCGCGAACGCAAAAGCGTTCATCTGCCCTATTCGCACGTTCTCGAAGCTTATCGACTCGACGTCACCGTGAAACGCGAAACTCGGCAGAACTTCGATACTCGCGTTTCTTATCGATATACGAGCTCGCGACGAGGCCGCCGACAGCTTGAAACTCTGGGTCATCAGGGTCAGATTTGCGATGTTGAGGAGGTCGATGGAACGGAGACCGGCCATCGACGACAGACTCGAGTTTTGAAGGACAACCGATGTACAGTTGTTCACCACTATCCTACTCGTGTGGGGACTCAGAGTCTTCTCGCCCTCGGACGATAGAATCAGATCCTGAACAGAAAGAAAAATAAAAATATTACGGTCGATAGTTTGCTTAACTCTTCTATTAACAATAATTCATCAGTAGCGAAAAAATTCACGATTAATATTTCACTGATCGTCATGCGGATGATCTGTGGATATTTATAGATATATGCTAATTAAAAAATAGAAAATAAAATTAGCCCAACGTGCAAATGATTGGTAAAAAAAAGGTTGAACTACACTTTTTACTCGCATAATCGGGGACGAGAAATGATTTACGTGCATCGTAAGGACTCTCGCGTCGCGGCAAGGTACGAAAATCGCTGTTGAACGTCGAAGCCCGAGAGGCAGGTAGAAGCAGCAAAGTTTCAAGGACGCGGGTAGGGCTCGGTTATTGCGGTATGAGTATAGTGTGTTTGCATGTAATTTCCGTGGAGCACCTCGACGCACGTCGACTAGGAGTAACATCGACGAGGAGAGGGAGCGAGGCAGAGGGAGAGTACCAGTAGAACGGGTAGAGACGATAATAGGGAATCGGGATCCTCCTCGTAATTGGACCTCTAAGCAGACTAACTGTTCCCTCGGTGCGTGGCTGCGGATCTTGGCAATTAGCTGCTACTAATACGCGGTACTGCCAGTGTGCTCTCCAACGCGCACTCCTCTCGTTCTCGACACTCGTCGCCCAGCCAAAATATCTCGCTGCTCCTGCCGCTCCGTGTGTAACTCTCTAATTTCTCTCCCGCAACGATCCCATTAATCCATCGTGTACAACACCGTAAGACACTTGTCCTGTCCCGAATTCTCCCCGTATGGATGCTTTTATTTTATAACATTCATTTTGCAAAATATTTTATCAAGTTTATTCTTTCAAATTAATTATTTTTCTATTCGAGACCAAAGTTTCAACAAGATATTTTTATTTGTACTTATTTTCCTTGCAAGATAAAAAAAAATCTCACTCGAACTTGACAAATTGCAGAGGCTGTATAAATCGGTTTTTGACGCGATATATGGTCGCTCCGATCGATCGCAATCAAGTATTAACGTGTGTGTCCCGGAAAAATGTTGTTTGTCCCTGGCGCGATTGCAGCCGCAGGTGCCGGCAGTCTGCGATGCACAAAAGCGGTGCTCGGGCACAGTCATGATTTTTTTTTTATATCCGTGTTATAGCAACCGTTCTCTCTGTCCCTTTGTTCAGCGTTTACGTCGAGAGAGAAAAAAAAAAATACATAGAAACAGAGAGATCTGGTTCGCGATAAGAGAGACGTCGGGTCTGTGCCTCTCGCGCGATGAATCATCCGACACGAAATCTAAGCGCGTGTATGAAATCGAGTACAGCCGGGCGGCGAACAGTCCCAGCAGCAGCAGTGTTATTAAAGAGCGCACGTAGCCTCCGGAAGCGTTTTCTAGGAATCGTTTTATCGTCCGATTGCCGAGGAGAAAAAAAAACAAAAAAAAGAAAGATCGAATCGTATAGTGACCGTGATAATCCATCTGCTCCGTTGGCGCCGACCCGGCCGATGAAAGAGCTACAAAGACACCAAGAGAAAAAAAAAACCTCTCTTTATTTTTAGGAGAAATGAAGAAAATGTCGATCTTGGAAGGTTCGGAGATAAAACATTAATAAAATCGCGTCTCTAGAAGAGACATCGTGTATCTTCGACAAGGGAAATATAATTAATTATTCTCGAACAGGGAAGAGTACACGGAATTATATTCCTTTGACGTTTCAAGAGAGCGGGTGGGAGTGGAACGGGAAGTTTGGCGTTACTCGAGTCGATTAAAAAAAACTCGGTCGGAGAGAAGAAAAGTTTCGGCGTCCGAGATAGGGAATCGGTTACGTGTCCGGGGGACGTTGGTCGCGTTGGGCAGGGTGGTTTACATTTTTATTAGCGTTCCGCTGCAGCCGCGAGAACGAGGGATACCACGAGAGTACAGAGCGCATACTTACTGCAGCGGGACTCTATGCACGGACGGAGTACCGGAGAGTGTATTATGTATATGTATGTGTATAAGACGGGGAGGCTTAGGAAAGTAGACCCGGAGGGCACGTACAACCCGGAGACGCTCTGCGGCCAGGGTGGACGGCAACGGGGCAGAGGCTATAAATTTTCGTACCGCTCACGTCGCGAATCTGAATATTATTGCCCGAGCGAAACTTCGCTTCCGTGGCTTCCTGCGACGAACGATACTCCTGTCCGGGCGAAATTACACGAAAACATCTGTAGCAAGACGTACAACAAGTTTTGTCGCTGTTGCTAATATTCTTATTTCTTTTTTTATTTGTCCGAGTCGAACGATACCGGACCAGGATTTCGATTTTTATTTATTTTCATTTATTTTTATTTAGTTAAAATTGTTGTTCATAATTTTTTTTTATCGATTTGTGGATCGTGTTCTTTTTTGAGATTTTTGGAACGCGTTTAGTGTCCCAGGTACCGTGCAAGTTCCGCATTAACAGTTGTAGAAGTGTCGGATCTATTGATGTTGCATAGACGAATATTCGGGGAGTATGTTCGGTGGCTTCATGATTTGAAGGCTTCGTATGGAAAAGGCGTCTACCCCGTCTGCGAAGTCGCCCCCTCTTGCTTGTCTATGCTTTTACGATCCATAAAGGATTTATGCGAAACAATTTGCCGAAGCGTCATTTCGGTGTGGATACTCAGTCGTCGTCGCAGCGCAAGAGAGAGTCTCGAGCTATGCTCGCTTTTATTTACGACTTTTCATTTGAAACTTCGTTGCGAACAATTCACCCGGGCGTACAAAGGCGAAACTCGTTCGGAGATGTGTGTTTTTTTGTTTCTTTTTCGAAAATGCAATCTCCGACTCTCATTTTTTTTTGAACCGTAAAAAAGAAAAAAAAACGACGGAAGAAAAAAGAATGGAGTGGCGCTGGTGCCCCAGTTGAATATTTCCTGTCTCTCAATTTGAATTTATTATCGACTTTTGTGCCGGAGCGCGGAGTCTTTCCTCGACTAAGGTGCAAAAATTCGATAAAGCCTCGACTTCGATGCGAAGAGAAAACGGTAAAAATAACAAAATAAAAATGGTGGATGGTGGGGAACGATCGAATGTAGAAAAAAAATGTGTGCCGAGTCGTTCGAGAGACGTCGACGACGGGGTAAACGATGTATATTCGAAGTCACGAGTTTGCCGACCGACAAATTGGCCGTGCGTGTTCGCGAAACACGAACCGCATTATGCGGAATCCGCGATCGAGCTTTACGAGCCGCATACATTAAAGGGAGAGAAAACCAACTCTCCGCCCCCCCCCCCCCTCTCCAACCCACGTTAAGGTACGAATTGTCGGTAACTTTAACGTCGCTTTTACCACCACCGATTGTCGGCCCTTCCCATTTCTCGTTAGCGAAAAAAAGCTTTCTTGCCCTTGCTCTTTACATCGTGCAGCTTCAATTTTTTGATATTTTTTTTACTTTTGTTCCTTTCGTCTTTTCCTCTCTCTTTTAAACCGAGGGTTAACGGGGCTCCGAGATCCCCGAGGAACGATTTGAAAATCTCGCTCCCGTTCCGGTCTATTCGTCCCAACAAACTCGGGGAGAGAATCGACGACGAGAGACTTCGAAGGTTCACCTCGGTGAGACTTCATTTTTCCGCGGAAAGAATCGCGAGCGGAATATAAATTCCTGTTGAGGCGTCGGCCGCGACGCACGACGCCGAGGACGATAAGAAAACTCTTCGTCGTGACCGAGAACTCGGGGAATTTAATCTAGATAAGAATTGTTCCATTTGACGCTTCGTACAATACCGTTTGGAATAGGTGAGAATGAAGCTCGACGCGAGAATCGAGGAATCTTTATCTTTCCGTTATTTTTTTCTTTTCTTATTTAATTTCATTTTTATAGCTGTCGGCGGATACTCGTACATTTTCTTCGAGAGGTTGAAATTTCATCGTAAAAAAAAAAATTTTATCTATTTTTTGTCTGTTTCTGGCAGTATAATAGGGAAAACTGGGGACATCCGATATACCTGAGAGCTCGAGAGAGTTCCGTTATCCGGACCCGGATCGGCCACTTCCGTTATGCAAACACGCGACTCTTTCGCTCTCTCACTCCGGCTCTCCTTACGTTTCTCGTTCGCGGGATACGTGAAATTACATCTACGTGTGTGCCGCAGTTTGAGCTGCAGTGTAACACATACGATCAAAAGTGCTCCACATAGTTGTTCCGGGGCTTAGGGCGTATGAAGCTTGTATGAACGTGAGAGGCCGAACGATGCCGTTGGCAGAACCTGGGCGAGCTCGTTTTTTCTCTTTCGTGATTTTTTTTTTTTTTTTTCAACAAAACACGAAAGTACCGACCTAAAAGTAAAACAAATCCGAAACACGACGGCTCGAAAGAATTCGCAATTGCCAGTAACCACTATCGTGTTTGGGTACAATAAAGCTCCGTGATTTTATTCCATTTCGTTTTTTTCTCGACGATGAAAAATTCAAAGCTACATGGGTGAGAAATGAAGTGAAAATTAACCCTCTGTTTAACGAGAAAGTCGACACTGTTCTTTATGGCCTACAATCAAATCGGCGATAAGAAAATATCGAGATTTTGGGATACGAGTTCGAATATAAAGAGTTCGTAATATCTATTTTATTATGAAATAATATTAGGATGAAAATTTTGACTGAAACCGAATGGACAGCACAGAGCCGTGCAAAAATAGCATCGAAACTTTGAGAAAAAAAAAAGAAAAAAACGAAGAATCGACGCAAGAGAAAATTTGATGTGGCGAAAAAGATCGACAGTTAGATAAAACGAGGCGGACAGGGTTGTGTGGAAACTGTCGGGAGATCAAAAATTGGCCGAGAGAGCGTGTTTTCTCCGGTAGAACGGTAGCGCTGCGTTGGCTGTGGCTCCGATTGGTTCTCAGGACGTATAAACGTCGAAAGAGTCACCTGCACCAGTGCTGGCATGTCCGACGCACATACACACACACACACGTATCCACATATATGCAATATTACTGCGTCGAAGTAAAGCATAGCTAAGGCAACGCGTACTGGTTAGGACCAAGGTAGTTTGAGAGGTCGAGCCATGGGTTTATTTCGTCACGGACGCGGGTTTTACGGCAGCCGTTTTACGGCGTCGGCTGGCCCCGTCACGGAATCGCCGCAGAATGCTTCTCTGCCGCTCGGTCAACTTCGAAACTCTGACTCCCGTTTGTTTTCGTCCCGCTCGCCGCTACACGCCGAAATAGGACACTATACCATGACAGATATTACCAATGAAACTTCCTCGTTCAATTCAACAGAGAATAACCAAGAGAATTTGCAAAATTTCACTGTCAAACGGCAATATCGTCGCAACTTTCGCTTTATCGCGACGGGAGAAACGTACGACGCGTGCGCCCAAACGACTTTTAACGGCCGTCCCTTATCTCCCGGTCGTATTATATGCAAACGATATAGATATTTTTTTTTACGACGGATATTCTTTTTCTATTTTACCGTTGCAGCGAGAACCGATGTTACTTGTTAAAGATATCGCGTGGGGTTTGATAGATATGGATATCGCCGTCGCTCTATATCGAGGATATTTTATCAGTGGGTTATAACCGCGAGAAGATAGGGACCATGCAGTATTTCATTGATATGCGTCTACAGGTTATCTTCCTGATCAATACACACAAATTCAATTTTTTATTATCTTTTTCACTGTCGCTCAAATCCGTTTTTAATTATCGAAGGTTCGAACAACCTTAAATTTCCTGGTAGTTTTTAGTTCTATCATTTTTAACACACAATTCCAGAGTCATTGTTTCGTCGCGTTAGTGACGTAAACGAAAAAAATGCCCGACCGGGACGCGGGCAGCATTGCGATTGCTCGAGCGTGTTACCTCTCGCCGTGAAAGAAAAGGATCGTCGGGGGCGAGTGCGAGCCGAAGAGTGCTCGGCCGCGCGACGGGTCAACTAATTTCGTGAAACAGCCACTTACTTTCCGGATAATAGGTGGGGCGAGCCGGAAGTGGCTGCGAGCGGTCACGTGAACCTCGGGATCCCTCAGCCACCCTCGCCGTTCTAACACCATATCACTTTTCCACCCCCCCCCCCCCCCCCCCCACCCCTGTTATTATTTTTTCTTTTTATTTATTTTCACCTCTCTTAGTTACCTTTCGTTTTTGCGTTCACGAAATGCACGCAGCAGTTCTTTCCATCCCCGTCGGCCAACTAACCGCGATAAATTCCGAAGTACGTCAACCCACCCCTTCGTACAGCCTAGCCCGCCCGAGGAGCCCGCGCGCCGTGCCATACGATTTGCGTAAACGTGAACACGCCCCTCTACTTTATGGGATATAGGCTCGACTCTTACTTTTTTGAAAAAAAAAAAAAAAAAACCTCTCGACTCTATGAAGCATGTTCGGTTTTCCTCTTTTTCCTCGACGTTTCACCCGTGCTCTTCATCCCGTCAAGGGATGATTTACGAGACTTTAAATCACCGGGTACTTTTGCCCAAGGCCCTCAACGTTATTTATTTACTCCCTCGCGGTCTCGCTTTCGTTATTCCGGTGCTCTTACTCTATTGTCCCTCCGAGCTGGAACAAGTGCCTCCGTAGATCGTTATCAACTTTCTCGAGCATCGAGGACCATTGCTCATGCCCGATTTCGTAACGCTTTACGAAAGGTTGGCGAAAAAAAATCGAGTGGAAAATTCATTTTTTTAAAAGTTAGTTCGGCAGTACCGGCATAGAGAGTTTCGATCGCTGCTCTCGTGTGTACAAAGCACTCTCCCGGCGAAAACTACTAAAAAGTTTCATTTTTTTTTCCCTTTAGCTCCGACTCTTTGTGCTAATTAAATGCACTCAAGAGCTACCCTTCACTCGCCTCGCCTCCGCGAACCCCTCGTTGCCCCAAGGGTGATTCGATAAACTGTGGGTTTACAAACAAAAAATTTTACGCAACACCGGATAAGTTTTTTTTTTTTTTATAAAAAAAAAACATGGGATACACTTCACCCTAGAGAAAGGATGTGCTTTTTTTTACGCGATTAATTCCGCCATTCGGCTTCCGGGATGTGATGTATTCGAGTCACACAGCCTTCGGATGCTTCGAGTAAAACGACACGAAATGAGAGAGGTATTTTCTGTACTGTGTAGCGTACGGAATATCGCAAAAAATCTGTGCGACATATATATACCTTATGGGAGAACGGTAGAGAGAAACGAAAAGCGTGTATAAATGCGGTAGCTCCAGCAGCTATCGCTCGCCCGGAGGGTCTGGTCATACGTCACGGTGATGAAAAAAAATGATCCGCGCAACCAGGCTTCAAAACAAAAGTGGGTTAAAGCCTCGGCAATTTTGCACGCGTCACTGCTAACTCGGTTTACCATATACGTCCCTCCATTTCCGTTTATTTTTTTGTCAAGGTTTATATTTAATTTTTTGTTTTGTGTAGAGGTATTTCGGTCCGATGGTAAAAAGAAAAAAAAAATTACCTACCTCTCCTTCACCCTTGCAATCACAGTTGAGCCTCCCGTAAAGATCACAGGTGCACGGCGTCGAGTCGCAAACGTTAGTCGATTGGCTGCTGGTACTCGCTAGTCCGTATCTCGGCAATCCGCTCCAGAAAAGCCCCAGAATTGCGCTACCCAGCACGAGCCTCCTCGCTGCTCCCATTTTAGCAAAACCTTCCGAGCACACCAACCGTCACTCTCTTTTTTATTTTATATTTTTTTCACCTTACTCCCTGTGTTTACTTTCTCGATTCGCTCCGAGCTTTCTTTACGCTCTCGCGATTTCCGCTCTGCACGTGTGCGGTGTTACGATAAAACAGCATTCGATTCCCAAGTGGAACTCGGTTGACATCGAACTCAACATTTTTTTCTTTTGCGTTTTATTTCAGTTCAATATTTTCATCGATTTTATTGGCTTGCTGGGAGACACAGCGAAGCTTTTTTTGTCGTCTTTTCCCGAAGCCTGCGAATCAGGCTACGTTATCATCTTCGCCATACTTTCCGAAACCGCGAATTTCTCTTCGTGGGTATTTTTTTTTTAATCAATCAGTTTCCATCGGATTATTTTTTTCTTCTGCATCTCTTCGCACATTCCCGCGAGGAGGCTCGAGAGCTTCGTACATAACGAATATTTTTTTTTACAAATATCACCGCTCCGATTTTTTTTTCTTTCGAAAAATTATAGCCAAGATAATCTTCTTTCTCGTTCAAGCTGCAATGAGAAATATCACACAGTAGATTAGACACGATAGATATATATATATATTTATTTCTGTATTACTATCGCAACTGGCTTTCGTATTCGAGAAACGTTCTTCCCCGTCGTCTCTCTCATCCACTTCACATTCCGATCCTTCTACAGGGTTTGCTTATATATATAGATATATTATGTAGTATTGAAGCGCATTCGAGCGAACTAATTCAAGACCTCGGCTGTCGCGAAAACTCGCTCCTGCACTCAAGCCACTCGTATCCCGAAACATGTTGCGGTCACGAAAGTTATATTTCGATCGAGTTATTTTATCGCGTGGCACAGCATTTCGCGGAGCGAAACGAGCTCTCGCGGTGGTACTCGAGATACGCGAGGCGCGTGCACGAAATTGCGAATTAGCGAGTTCCGAACAAACGTTAATTAGATATCGTGCACGAGGTGCTCAGAAAATGTTTCCTATGAAAATAGCGGAATCGTATTCCTCACTCTAAACCGAATAACTTTTGTCTTTGGAAAATTTGTCCACGGTGCACCGTTCGGAAGCTGAGCTAAAGGTTGCAGCCAATGAGACCGCGCGGGCAATGCCGGCGCCCTCCGGAGGCGCACGCCCATTGGATCATACTTGGACGCCTCGTATCTCAAAAACCATCTAACGCGAAAAAATTTTCCGAAGGAATAACTTGTTCCATATTTAACGCTGAACACGATTGCGCCTTTTATTCATTTTTGCAAATATCGACAAACTTGTTATTGTCGTCGAATTAATTATGCCGTAATTTTCATTTTCGTAATTTGTGGATTCCATTATTCGTTCCTCGAAGCCGTAACTTTGTTCAATTGAATTTCATTGCACAAGGTTCTTTTTTCCTTTTTATTCCCGAAGGGAGGTTTCTCGAAGATTTTTTAAGTTCTAAGAGCTCGGCGGGTCGGGATTTCCCAGTTGAGGCGAACAAACGGTAGGATTGTTCTTAAAGGCGGTTTTTCATTGGTACTATGTTAAGGATTATGCGAGCTGCTCCCGGGGCTGAGAATGAATGTTCGAGTTCACGGCGAACGGAAAGTTGGTGGCTGGCCGACTGTGTGCCGAGCTTAATTATTGAAATTTTCCTTCTTCATCCGTTTCTTTTTCTACGGCAACGTTTCGGCGTTGCAACGTGCCAAAACGGTGAAAAATTTCTCTTTTCTTTGTCCAGGAAAGCGAATGATGAGAGATATTGCAACGTTACCTCCTGATCTACTAGCCGACAATACTCGATTATAAAATCTAAAGACACGACGTCGAAATTTGCTATGGTTCGATCACCCGCCGATTCCACGCAGAACCTCTAACGATGATTTAACGACAGCGAGCCAGTCGTTGCTAGGAACACGATTTTCCTTTCTCCCCCAGCATTTTCAATTTTTTTTGTGCCAATTTTTTTCTTTCCACTCGCACACGCCCTTCGGAACCTCTCACGGCTGAACGAAACTCTAACAGCTTAAAAAAAAAAATCAAGAAAAAAGAGGGAGATGTTTTTTATTTTTCTTGATTGATGAGAAGCTGAGTTCGCCTCGGTGGAGGATAATATCACACGAAAATACGAAAATAAAAGCCAAGCTGACGTTAAAGGGAAGGATCACGATGCACACGCGATATCCTCTCGTCAGTTTCGTACTAACGTTTGTGCTTGTAGGAAACATTAATTCGATTTTTTTTTGCTTTCATCGCCAAATTGCTTTGTCGTTATATCTGTATAAAAACGTCTTCCATCTTTCCTCTGCTCTAAGTACAACGGGCGCAATAATAATAAACTGTGGATACACTCCTTAAGCAATTCGTCAGTCTCCCCGCGCAATCTTATTCTTCTCTCTCATCCCCAATCTTATCCCCCAATCTCGTGAAATTTCTGCGGGAGAATGAGTTGAGGCTTACGGTTGAGTGAAAGGGGCCTGATGTAATCGTTATCACCCCGACACGAGAACTTGATTAACTTATAACTAACCCCGACGTCCCTTTGCCAGCGCCACCACGGCTAATGGAACGATTTTACTCTTCTATAACGTTATTTTTTTTCTTTTCTCTTTTTCCTTTTCACGCGCCCTCGGCTATCTTCTAATTAAGGCCAATGCGGCTATCAGGCTTATCGGTGGGATGTATTTTTAAAAAATGAGAAACTTTGCAACCTTTTCATCCATGTGAAAATAAAGTTATCGAGGGTGGATAAGTTTTTTTTTTAATTAGCCACGTTTCTGGTCGAGTGCAAAAATATTGCTTTCAAATATAATAACGAATTCTCTGAAATTTATATAATTCTCGCGAAGAATTATACCAAAAAAATGTTCACTGATTACTTCATCGAGTCATACCCCAGCTGATATCGTGTTTAATATTTCAACTATACAGCTTTTATGAACATTCTTCTTGAAAATTGAAAACAACGAGTCCGAAAGATTCAGTTTCTAAATTGCGAATAGCATTGCGTCCTCATTACCGAGTTCATATCGCGCCAGGTGGTGGCGAGAAGGAAGCTACCAGGAGGTGGTTTTGGTAATGAAAATTTTCGAAACCATCGTACCGCTGTGTTCGACCTTCGTCGCTACTCCCTAATCGTCGTTAAACTAGTTATCGTTACGTTTTCATTATCTCTCCCGTTGCCTCCCGTTGTGCCTCACCCACCCGCTTCGGTACTAATTACCCTTGGGATTTTCTTCGATCGATTTAAACTCATTAAGATAGTTAGTGCTGGGTACTTCCCTCACAGTAGCGAGCGAGAGCAAGAAAAAAATAAATAAAGAATTATATAAATAATGATAATGCCGGTCGACGAGGGTAAGGATGGAAGGGCGAGAGATAAATAATGGCGAGGGTATAGAGCGGTGGTCTATAGACGAATTATGCGAAACTCGTGTCTCGTCTTCTTCCCTAGCTCTCCCCATAGCCTGCGGCTGCACGCACAGTCTGTGATTAAACATTTCCTCTGATTTATGTCGTTTTAATAGATATTCATATATTCAAATCGCAGTCGACGAAGGCTAGGAGGAAGGCTACCTCTCTTATCGTCTTCTCCACTGTGTTCCCTCCACCTCGGGGGCCCCGATAATTACACGTCGAATTTATCCTCGAGCTGTACAACCCTACTACTATGTATACCGTGTACCACGAGAAATTCGGGAGGAGAAGAACGCGATGCAGCGGAATCGTTTCCGTTCGTGTTATTCCAATTTAAATGGCTCGGTCTTCCCGCTGGAGGGGTCGAATATCGAACATTTATTTTTCTTCGTTCTTTCCCCCCTTTTTTCTTTCATTATCAAATATGAACTGAATCGAATTTTCATTTTTTTTTACTGGAATAACGAATAACCATGGGGAAGTAAAGTTTTATTTTTGTAAAAAATTAATTAATTCTCTCGTGTCGACTATTCGACGATAGGTTGATTTTTATTTTTCGATAGTTCAATACCGCAACGACAGTTCGAGGATATTTTCGTAGCATACAAATTTTATTGCACGCGAGTTAACTTCGTGACGAATTATCTCTTGCCACGTAGAAAAACTTCTAGGGTATGGTCAGTTGATAACGGACTTAAAAAAATATATTATCGGTAATGCCGGGTACCAAAACGTACTTTTCGCTGTTTATAGGTGACACCGATGGATTGAATAATTTCGCGAACTCGGCAGAGATTTGTTTTTCGGATATTCTTTGAAGCCGACCGATTCTTTTTTGCCTCCAACAAATAAAGAAAAATGGAAAAAAGTTGACCCAATTGATATAATTTAAAAACGATATTTCCATTTTACATTTTCCTTATCGCTGCTTCCCTTCAGTTATCTCGAAGCGAGTCCCAAGAGTTTTTCCCTAATGGTCTCGAGATGGAGGTACATATTCGGAGATTCGCGTTTTGCCCGCAATGGCACGAGCTACGATATCCGATAAGAGATAAGAAAAGGATCGGGTAAACCGTTCGCTTCGGGCATTGCGAAAAAGGAAGCTAACTTTTTTCTCTCTTTTTTCGCTTTGCTTTTTCCTCTCGGAGAATCATCGAAGATTTTGCCCTAGCGTGTGGTTTACGAAGACGAACCGTGAGATTCGATCTTTCCCCGTAGCTCGTTCGTCGGCTCGTCCAGCCGCGGAGAGCAGAGAAACGATGGAGTAGAGAAAGAGGCCTGATAAGCTTCAACCATTGCCCATCCACTTCCGTCTAATCTCGCTCGATTTTCATCCTAGATCTTTTCCCTCCTTCTGGCGTCTGGCTCGCTTATCCTCGCTCTCGGAGAGCTCACTCTCCCTTGCACCGCGATTATCGTTCCGTTCTCCGAGCTTCGAGCATTCCGCTACCTCTCTCTGAGCCTTCTTCACCGATAAAGATCACCGAAGGAATACTATAATTATTTGCCAGGAGGCTTTGCATACATCTCTCCTATCCCGTGAATTTATCGCAACGGCTAAATTTAACCCCGAGACTCGGCTATTACTTGAGAATAAGAAAAAGAATTTTGAGAACAAAAAAAAATCTATAATTCGTGAAAAATAATATTGACCCCTGAGACTCGGTCATCGAAGCACAGCTGCTTCCCTCGAGTCGTTGGAATAAATATCGAGAGTTATTAGATATAACGAGGTTTAAAATAAACAAAAGTCAAATAATATATAAAATAATTATTTGTTTTTGTTTTTAGAGTAAAAATAAATAACTCCAGCTGCCTCGTTCCCCCATGTCAATAATTTTTATCTAAAAAGAGAAACAAACTCGGTAGAACTCCAATTACTTCACAGCAGATAAATCTCCGGTTTTAATTTGCAATTTTTTTTTTCTCTCATTAATTTGTTCTATAGTTTGAACCAATAACGGAGTGGCGCAGTTAGCGCGAGGATTGTTACTGGCAGAGTAAACGGGATAATGACCCATTAAATTTTCATTAAAGCTTCCGGTTTGCCAGTTCTGGTTTTCCCTTCAACCGATCGAACACCTCGCTGTGGAGACGGATTCGGATCAGACAGATTGTACAGATTCGTTTTTTTTTTTTGGTCTAGAATCGTTCGCGATCGTCGCAGCTTCGTACGGTTCTGCGTACAGTGTCTCCACTGTATATCGCGGCCGGTGCGTTTCGTATTAGTGGCGATAACCGATAAGATACTTTCACGCTCTCGTCGTAGTCGTGACGAATCTCCCGGAGACTCGATATAGCCTCTCCCTGCTCTGTCTCTCTCTCTCGGGCAATCGGCGATAACACGCGTAAGTCTACTCGCCAGCGACAGAATTTATACCGAGGCACTCAACTCATCGTTGACTTCGCGGGACAGCGTGTCGAGAGAATTTGCCGCTGTGACCTCATATCTATAAAAGCCGAGGCAATGCGACAATAGCGTAGTTTCCGTGCATTCTCCAACGCTCCTAAAGAACTTTCGACTGTCATCTTTTTTTTTTAGATCTGCGACAGTCGGAAAAAACATACATATTTAAGAATTTATCTACAAGAAATACGTAAATACATATATATATTTCTTTCTCATTTAAAAACAGATTTCGAATGAATTGACTCAGATTTTTTTTCTCTTTGAACTACTCGCAGCAGGAGCTGACAATTGGTTTAATTGTGCAGATGGCGAGTCATCACCGGAGGATAAAATTTCAACGGGACGCGACGGTTGTAATTTCATCACGCGATTAAAACTTGAAGGGAATTTATTTATTTATTTGATTCCCCCTTGAACTCGGTAGGAATGGGATACGTTTAGGATATCTCGAGTCTCGTTGCTTCGATTACAGTTCCAAAGCTGACCTCGGATAACCGATAAAGTTTTTTTTTTCAATGACTGTTAGTAAAAAAATAAAAAATAAACGTACGCATCGGAGCATAAAATACGTAAACAGAGTGACGAGCGAGAGTCCAAGACCCACAAGTTGGCCACTATATTATAGTAGGCTACACGATAATCGTGCGAGTTTTCATCTCGGTCTGCGTGCGGCGAGAGCGCATTCCATACTGTCACCGAATCACTTAACAGCCACCGACCGAGGCAGATGCTTATTCTCAGTCAGCGCAGCGAAGTTTAGGCCTCGTCGTGTAATACGAACGACAGACCTCTCGTCCTCCCCATACTCCATAATCTCTCTCTATACAATAAAATAATCTTCTCCCACCCATTCTCCCTGTCGTAAATTTCCGCACTGTGGAATTCGACCATTTTTTTTTTTAAATACTTCTTCTCAATAATTTATACATCCAATGAATATCACACGCGTTTACGGTATATTTCGACCGATCATTGTTTTAATCCTTTTTTTAAATTCGGATAACAAGTTTTCGTCGAAAATTAAAATCCCGTTCAAAATCGTTCCCGACGTCATATTCGTAAATTTTTTGGTTTTTTTTTTAAACTTGTGTTTTCCTGTTTTATTTTGCTAGAAAATTTGATTGTTTCTTTGGTTTTTGTTTCATTACCTCCGAGCCGGAGTAGGCCGCGTTATTCCGTTCGGTACGCGTCGGCTCGTACGTCGACGACGCGCGGTCAGAGACTGGCGGCCTTTCGAATTCGCGGCGGGTTTGCACCTCGCCGACTGTTATCGCGCTCCCCGACACGAGAGCCGCCTGCCAGGCTTCCCCCTCTCTCCGCGGCATCTCGCTTTCGCGTGGCTATCCCGTGCCTCGCTCTCGCGCGCTTCGTTATAGCCGGCGACGTTTCTCTTCCTCTCTGTCTCTCCCCACCAGCATCTTCCGCGCACCTCCGACACAACTCTCCCGAGCTCAGCCTGTACTTTTTCCCCTGCTCTCCCTTCAACGCTTATTCCGAGTTGTCTTTCTCTCTCCGGACCCCCTCGAGGCTCTTCTGTACTCCCGCGCAGAACGAGCACAACACAACTAGCACGAACAACTCGCTCAACGAAATTCCTACGTTGCTTTAGTTACGCATAAATATTCCACGGACCGAGGGCAATAATACTGGCGGGAGACTCTCGCTCTGCAACCTTTTATCTCAGCTTACTCGTTAAAATCCCACGTAACTGTTCAACGAGTCGATTAATAATTGTGACAATTTTTTTAATATTTTTTTTATGGAATCTTCCGAGAGCTCATACAAAGTTTTAAGTTAAAGAAGATTTTTTTTTTTAGACTCTGTTGTCATTATTAAGGCGGCAACGTTTTTGAAAAAGTTATAATATCGTTGTTACATTCATGTGTGTAGCATCAGCTTAAATAATTCGTTATTCATTCCTAACGCAGCATTGCTCGAAATAATTTATTTTTCGGGTTGATGTACATATATTTTTTTTTCACCATCCCGATACATCCGTCGAGAGCCTATTGTTCTTTTACATTCGCGAGCTATATTATCGTTGTTAAATAAATATTCCATTCACGTGCCGTTGCTGATAAATAATCCTATCGAAAATTCACTGCAATATCTGTGCGAAATGGGAAAAAAGTTTCGATGTATAAAAGAAAGTAAACAAAACTCGATACAACTGTTTTCCAAAACCTGAACTTTGTTTTTATTTTTTTTCCGTAAGTTTTATGTTATCGGCAAGCCGTGATGTGTGCACGGTAAATAACCGGTATGTTAACCATGGGAACAAACAATATTTTATCAACCACAATCCATTCACCAAATGCGTAACAAATTCATAAACGTAAAGATTACTTTTTTCACAATACAATTGTTCAGATTTATTTTTACTGAAACATAACCGGTGAAGATTGCAACCGATATAATGTACCAGCAAATTCGCAACCCTACCTGTGAGCAAGAAACGAAGTTTTATCGGATGTATCTTGCTCGAGTCTTAACCTTGTCGATCCAAAGCCGCGTGATAGTAATCAACGGGCGAACTTTCGAGATTGGGGACAAGACGCGCGCGCTATATGGTCCCGCGAATGCCGTGGGCGAACCGAGCACAAAAAAAAATGAAAATAAAAAGGTCAACCCTCCGGTTTGTGTGTTTCACGCTGCCAGAGTTTCGGAGAGTCTAACAATCGTTCGCACGATTCGTTCGTGCGTTAGACGTGAACGATGGGCACGAAAAACTCTCGTCTCTTCGCCTCCAGCTGTGATTCAGCGACGTTATCCGACGGCGGTCGCCGGAGGCGTCGCAGATAAGAGAAGTTCGAGCTGTCGCGAGTTCAACTCCGACAGCGTACCCTTGTTTTCTGTGTAGTAACTACGGATTATCCGTACAGCCGAGGGAACGAAACTTCGAAAAGAAAAAAAAATACAATGTTTTTCGAGATTACCAATGGCCCGCTCGACTTTAAGCCGTAATTGATATCGGTTTAGTGTTCCGGGCTAATGCTGAGAAAAAAATACACGGGAATAAGTAGTCGAGATATTTCTTTATATTGAAAATAAGATGAAAAATAAAATAATTTTTCTATCGAGGTCGACTAAGCGATACGTCTACCGTCGTAAAGCAACAGATAAAAAACATTTCTGACAAATACCCCTCTTAATACGTGACTTTCCCACTTTATTATGCACTCTTCTCGAGATCTCTGAAGAAGTTCCCGGAGTAAGCCGCTTTCCTTTAATGGCGAACGGCGTTTTTCTCGTTTCGAAACTGGAACACCAGCAGCGGTAGCGCAGCATCTTTCTAATCCGCACTCCTCGTGGCTCTTCCTTCACTTCCGCACACTTCAATGTTCCTTTTCCTTCAGCTCGTCACTCTCTTGGCAGCTTCCACTCCGCCATTATACGGGTGAAAAAATAATACGGAAAGGGTACTTTCGACGACTTTGCCGCATTATACTGTGCAAACCCTTTTGTGAATTGTTTATTCATTTTTTTCACTCTCATTCAGAAAAGCTATTGCTATAATAGGAGCTAAGTTTCAAATGAATTTTTTGGTTTTTTGATAATAATCCGGCAAAGTCAGGGAGATACAAACATGCCGTCTGCCAAACAAACAAAAAGTGGGATCGAATAAACTGCAATAACAAAAATAGACTTACACATAGAACAAATTTTAAATACTCAAACTAAAAATAAAAACGCGAAGAATATAAACTTTTTCACCAAAATACTAAACTAAAATTTTATAATGATTGTTAAATTATTTGTCGACAAAAGTTGCACACATGACTGATGTCTGCTACGATTTGCTTGACACACATATACGCACACGTCGACGAAGTGACGTTGGAACTACTTGCTGGGTTTCGCGGCGCGGGAGGAGTGGGGCGCTCTTTGGACATAGGGGCATTAATTAACCCGTGATTAATCACACAGGTTCGGTCGATAAAAAGCACCCTTCGCCGGTTGAAAGCCGCGCTAGGACGTCGAGGCAGCACCGGTGGTGCACCCTTGTTCGTCCATCAACGTTTTACTTTCACTTCTTCTTTCGCTCTACCTCAACAATACCATTCGCCCTCTCGCTCTCGCGGGCCAACCGCACTTCCTACTTCGTTATTATTCAACGTACCTACCCCACACGCATTACAAATTTTCTCTACCGTTTTCCGTTAAACCTCTTCTCGCGCCTTACTCTTATATTCATCGATAAATTGCATCGCAACTCTGCAGCTCCGACTAACATGCGGAAAGTTTGTAAAAGAAAAAAAAAAAATGCCGATAGATGAAGTGTACAGAAGCCGCCGTTTACTCGGCTTGTGGCTTGTGTAAAGCTGAATACTCGACATACGAGCAAAGTTCCTCTATTCCCGATGGGTGGGCCAATTCTATTTCGAGATACCGCACTGTTTACTTTACTAATGTTTTTTTTTTCAACAAAAAATTATGAATTTCGCAGAATCAATGTTCGCCGGGTACGTTTATAAAAATATACTCGTGGATGGAGTAAAATTGTAATGGAAATGGTACACAGAAAATTTTCGGAAAATTCGCAAAGTGACCTATCGAGCTGATTAGTAGGCGATCAAAATTTGGTACCGTTTTATCGAGGGGTTTTGAAGATACGGTACTTTAACGAGAGCGCGTGGATGCAACGCTCTCGAGGCGATTAAAAGAGGGGTGGGTGTGGAATAAAGTGAATTTTTATGGAACATAATTCCTCGCTAAACTAGTTTTTAGGACCGAAGAATTTCAGAATTTCGTGAACGAGATTGGTTTGATAAACGTGAGCGAATTAACGTCGCATGATCGTGGCAACTTCACAATGCAGACGAGAGCGTGTCGAGTTTCCGTACGATCGCCCTCTGAGTATCGCGATGAATTCGCAATTGAGTCGAATCTCACGCGAGTAATCTCCACAAACGACCGAGTACTTCGCGCAGACCGTCGGGGAGGATGGGGGTGGGCGGAGGGGCTTGACTTCAGCCTTTCGGAGGGTCGAAAAACACGAGCCAACTCCACTTTGCGAAGATCGTGACCGACGATTGACCTCGGGTTATTGAGCGGACAAAGTTACAAGCGTTGACGCTTGCACTGCGATATAATTTTCATCGTCCCTCGTCTCAACTCCGATAGCTGCGAAACTCTCGGTAATTTTCAAGGGCAATGTGTTTGCCAGAAACGAATTGTCCTTAAATTATCGTTATTCTAATTTTGTCGACAGCGATGATCCGCAATAGTAAATCAATGTTCCAATTGGGGCGAATTATGAAAATCTTTAGACGAAAAATGTTTGGCCTCACGCAAACACCGATTCGTGATCTTGCGATCGCATTGAAATATCAAATAATTTTAGCACCAGAAAGTTTGATCTTTCTTTCGCGATTACTAGCGCGCCGAAGCTTTCTGTGAATTTTTTTACATCAATAGGAACTTCGCCCGGGCTCTTCTGGCATACAGATCAACAAGTGCTGCAGGCATCGCTCTGGCTCTGTTCCTCTCTTTCTCTCCCCAAGCCCAAAGGCCGGAAGAAAAAGAATAATAAAAAGTGAATGAATGAAAAATGAGAGAATCGTGAATGACGAACTGCCGGTCGAGTTGGCAGCGTTTCAGGTCTCTCTGAGCGCGAGACCCAGAAAAGTATACCATGGCCCGCTATGTACAGATTGTATACATATATACAGCTTATGTACTATTCAGCATCGTCAAATTGCGAGGTTGCGAGAGGAAGAAGGAAGTGAAAGAGCGAAAAACTGAGATGAAGAACCGTGGTCAGACGATTTGCGTGTTACGGGGCCAACAGGATCTTCAGATAACTCTGTTTCGTTAGGGCCAGCGCCGAGAGGACGACTCGAGAGTCTCTACCTTATTCACTTTATCCTACGATGCGAACCTTAATTAATCACACCCCTTTTTACGCATTCCCCCTTTGACCTCACCGCCCTCGTCAACCGCAGACTGTTTGCTTCCACCTCAGAGGGAATAAAGACAGGGTTCTTAAAAAAAATAAGGCATGACGTTCAACAGGGGTTCTGGACCGTTCAATAATCGCCGAAAAGTAACTGTTATAAGTAAAAATTATTCATGTACCACTTTGTGGTAAACATTAGTAGTAGTTAATGCTACTCGAAGTCGAGAATATTAGTACCTACTTGATAATATTAATAACAGTTCAAGGTACTAATAGTTGATACTATTAGTTGTTGGTACTACTAGTAGTTACTATCAGTCACTATGACTATTGGGCATACCAGATGTACTATCTTTAGAAGAAGTATCAAAGAAGTGTCATCTTTTAGTTTATATTCTTATTTTCCCGTGTCAAACGAGGTTTTACCTCAGTGAGGTGAGCATCAGTTGGCAACTGAGGCTGATCCGTAACGACGTTTGACGTCGCGACGCCAGATCTCACTCGATTTCGATTCTTTCCGTCCATTCTCAAGGATCTACACACGCCCGCTTCGTTTCTTCGTCGCGGACTCTTACCGTCGGGTTCTTTTCCTTTTCTCCATCGGTGCAAACTTGATACATCGAATATCCTCGACAGTGCAAAGTACACTCCCCGAGATCGTGGAGCGTTGTATACGATACGCCCATATAGATATAGTCGGAATTATAGCAGTATCGACACCGGGAATATACCTACTCCATTCCGGAAGCGTGACCCGGCGGTATCCTTGGACTCGTATTTCCGGCATCGCTTGGCCTCTCGCTTTTTCTCTCCTCTTTTCATCTTTTCACCATCCTCTTTTCTACCTTACTTTATTTATTTCCCTTGTGCCACGACATTCTCGCCGCTATCTCTTTCGGATGTATACGTTGTCTGGCAGCCTCGGAGCTCTCCGTATGAAATTTGTTTTTTGTCTTATTTCACATTTTCCGATTCAACGAACATAATGGCACTTCGACGATGCCATTGTCGGGGGAGTGACTTTTCTACATCGCACGAAATGACCCAGCGGCGCGGGGAATGTTGCTGCGAAAATAGTATCCCTTTATTCATACACTGAGAAAAACTTACATAGTGAATAGTTCTCAGAGGGGACGTCTACATTTTATAGTTACGACAATGACCAAAAATTATAGTTGTAACTATAATTATAGTTTAATCAACTGAGTATATACTATCATATATATATAACACAAACTATCTATATAGACGTCCCCTCTGGGAACTATTCCTTATAGCAGGAAATAGCGTCCCTTTTCTCAGTGTGTAGCCTTTTCATGTGCAACACAGCTATGTCCGGATCAGCGTCGGTCATTCTCGACGGTTTTTTTTTCGTCCAAAAAAATTCGACGTTTATCCGTAAGCTGGTGCAAAAACGTTTTTTTTACGAGAATCAAAATTGATTGCGCTACCGTTGATCATCTGGAAAGAACTATTCTGCGTAAATAAAAATTGTTTGTTTTTTTACGAGGTCCCGCATGACCTCAGGTGAAAATTGTTGTCCGATTTGTGCTCCGCGTGTACAAAATACACGAAAATACGTTACACAATTTTTTCCGCAAACTTCGATATTGAGGTAGAAAATTTGCATTGTCACGCTTTTTTTTACATTTTCCATCGCTCTTCATCTCCTGTATTTCCATCGTTCAAAGGCTCATCTAGAATCCGCTTCTTCTTCTCACATCCCAATATTCGATAGGTCAAACCGCTCTCGGAACAAAACAAAAAATGATGTCCTCTACTTTGAGCTTCGATCGTGAATGAAAACCATTGCATCTCTTAGTCTCCGTCCCGAAGACACACCATCGAGAATTCAGACTGCCCGTGTGAATATCAGGACTCCACGGTAATCTTGGTAACGAGAATCTCGTTTCCGGTGCGGACCAACTGCCCGCTCGGTTATAACCGAGATCCGTGGCACGGCCACGACTTTCCGCGGTGAGGAGGATTGTCGAAAAAGTTGCTCGCCGATTCCGCACCCGGCTGGACTGAGGAGCTCCGGCTGGCTCTCCTTTCACATTAAAGCCGGAACTGGACGGGCCGTCCTCTCGTTCGTTCTCCACCGGAATTGAAATACTGCACGGCAAAAGTGGGTAGCGGTGTCCGCGCAACCTACGGACTTTCCCGGGTATCATTCCTCAATGCGAAACGAGTGCGACGCGAGACGCGGAAAGGAGCCGGGTAGGCAAAAGATAAAAACACCCTGCCGCCGCTGGCATTAAGCAGAGCTCGCTCTCCGTACAGCATCCACTCTGTGTGAGGGGCTCGGCCGAGTAATTAAAACTCCGAAAGTCCGTAAGTCGTCCGGCGAGCGCGGCGCAATTTTCGAACGCCAGTGTTCTGTGTCGTTTCGTACACGCGCTAGACGTAGTATTCTCACGCCGGAGACTATGCGCATCGCGAGAAAAAGAAAAAGGAAATGAGAAAGGCGGAAGTGACTAAAGAGGTAGAAGAATAAATGATAGAAAAAAAAATGAAAAAAGAAGAATTCACGATTCTTTCACGGTCGCACTTTATACATCTGCAGGAGCTTTCGCACACCCGCCCAGTTTACCTCATTTCTCCATCTATTTCTTTTCTTCCCCTCTCGACGTTCCGGCTCGGCGCATCGTTTACTCTCTGTTCGTGCCTGCTCACTATTTTTCTTTCTTATTTCCTACTTTCATCCCCCCCCCTCGCCCATTCGGAGAAAAACGTGCGTGCCTCGTTGTATATAAACAGCCCCCTCGTTTTTCCCCGACATCTCTTCCTCTTACTTTGTTGTAGATATATATATGTGCATTTTTTACTCGTTTTTCACACGCGTAATATTCGTTGCGTTTTCCTCTGACAGAGAACTGCATTCCTTTTCTCTGTGTACCTTTGAGGCCACGATGTCCCAGTTCGTGCCTACTTTCGCCCCTCCAATGTTCGTCGACGAAGTATGCATACGTGCCGTTTGATGTTTTAACGTGACGAAAGCTCGGAAAGGCCCGCGAGCAAACGATAGAGAGCACCGGGCTTTTATGCGTCGAAAATTAAAAAATCAAAATAAAAAAATTCTGAAAAAAAAAATACGAAAATTTAGAACGTGCCGCGAGTTATTCGTTTGGGGGCGTAGTCGAAAGCTGGGAGGTATTCGAAGAGGCGCGAGAGAAAATGCCTTTGATACCGGATAGGTAAACCATCGTGGCCATATAGTTATCCATATGCCCGATATAGTTATCTATGCATTAATGGAAGGCACGGGGGAAAAAAAGGAATCTTGAAAAAAGTTACGCGCGATCCGTAGAGGGATAAAACAAAGAGTGAAAAAGCGCGGCAGTGTGGTTGAATACGAAATTGATTGGGGGGAGGAAGGCGAGAAGGAGGGTCGAACCGTATTTCTGTCGGTGTACACCGGCTTGATTGGCGGGTCAAGATCGGACTATCGGAACGTCGGATGGCAACGCGTAGGTTCGAGGGTAGGTTTTTTTTTATAAAAAAAAATAAACAAAAAAATGCACACAAAGATAAAACAAAAGCAAAAGAGAGATGAAAAGAGCGTCCAATTTGTAGAACGTGAAAAAAAAACACAAAAAACAGTAGAAGGGTTTGTGTAGGTGAGTCGTGAGTGTAGAAGCAGGAGCTGCGGCAGAGCCTCGCTTCGAATCAAGCCTCAAAAGGTAAAAAAAAAAGAAACGTATCGCCGAGTCCGAGCTACTCTTGGCTTCATTTGAATAGCACGGTTTTAGCATAGTGAATAAATTTGTACGTGGAATATCAACGAAGATATCGCAATCGACCGATCAAATGACGACGCTATTGGAAGATGAAGCTGAAAAAAAGAACAAAAACGCTTGAAATTTATTAGCGGTGTATGGAGGTCAGAGACGATTCGTTAGGGAAAAAAAAAGAAAAATCGTCACGATTACATCGGGCTCTTGCGTCGTCGACGAGAGATAGTCAATCAGAGTTCGGACTAATTAAAGTTTGTTGCTGTGGGCTTCGCTCGCAATAAACTCGCTCCGAAAGCTTCCCTTTGCAACGGGGGTCACCAGGAGAGAGGATGACGTTTCTGGTAGAGTAGCGGTCCCGATGAGAAGGGATGCGAGAGTAGTTTGGACGGGCGGAGAGGGGGGGGGGGGGAGAGGATGGTGCGGAAAGGTGAGCTTCGACTGTAGCAATAGCAAAGCTCGGTGATCGTTGAAGGGAGGGAAGGGGTGAAAATCAAAATATACTACCTGAAAACGGCAGCAGGTGCAGCGGTAGTGGGAGCGGCAGCGAGTTTTTATATACTGGTTCAGAGACGAGTGAAAACGAGCGGACGCGTTTACGGTTCGATTCGAATCGGCTCAAAGCCAACTTCTCTTCTATTCGCATCGGAAAACACACCCGTCTACCCCATCTATTGCTTTTTTATTCCTATTTTTATTTCTTTTTATTTTACCACACGAGATTTTTTTTATCACATGGACAAGCTGCGTGCTATCGAATCCGACCGCACGGGACTCCGGCAAATGAACGAGCATCGTGAGCGGTTTGGCATTTTTTCTCCCCGTTCCCTCTTCGTTGGTCAGGTAAGCACGCGCGATGCTCCCATTCTATTATTCGGGAGGGAGGTGTTCCTCTTCTCTGATCTTTCCGTTCTGCACCTCGGCAATTGAAATCTAAGCTGGGGAGACTTCGCGAATGTTTGTTGTTGGAATTGAAAGGTTGGTTGGGCAAAAATTCGTAATATATATATTGTAATTTTGTCGGAAGTCCGTCCTTCGACTCGGAGAATGAGCTGTTCTCGGAGAGGCGTTGCCACGATAGGCCAGAGCTAGCTGGGGTTCGCTTCCACAAGGAGTGTTGGTTGGTAGTCGGGAAGATAAAGTGTGGCGCGGCACGGTTGATCGGGCTTATATAGGCCAGCCTACCCATAACCGCATCCCGTAGTCCCGTTAACCGCGTTATGCACCGTACGATTGATGACGAAGGTGCAACGATGAAAATTCCTTAAGTTCAAACGGGCGGTGCAATGTCTTTTTCGTTTTAATTCGATTACGCAATTTTCCAATAACTTTCGGATGGTGGCGATGGTGGTCAAAACGGGGTTGAAAATTCTGATGTTTCGTTAGGACAAAATGGCGCATCCAAAATTTATTGGACAATTGAGTTTTGCTCTCACTGTTCCCTCTTGCCCCACTGTCCCATTTTACCCAGCTCTCCGCTAGAAAAAAGGTGAGAAATGCAAGCGAACTATGTGATAAAATTTGCTGATCGGATATTGCGACTTTTCGGTTCTTGAGAGTGTCCACTAAATGTGGTGGAAAAAGTTTCCTAACATGATGTCACTGTCGTGTTTAAAAATTCCTTGTTTCTCTGTCAGATTTTGCTGACAGAGAAAAAACGGGGCCGGTAAATAAATAATAAGATCACGATAATTTTGTGTTCCCCGAGAAACAAACCTCGCTAAAGAATTATCGGCAAAAGAGATTTAAAACAAAAATAAAGGAGGGTCCAACGTACCAATAAATTTCACGCCGTTAATCGTTGAAGAGCTTTCGCGCCGCGAGCACTTTTCTTGTTTCATGTTTGTACGAGTAATAACCGGTAAAATTTCATTTTCTCACGGTAAACACAATCCAGCCTGAGACTCGTACCGAAAGGTGAAAAAGCGTGAGCCCGGGCTTGTACTTTTTTTTCCCCTTTAGCTTTATCTACCAGGCAGTGCCTCGTTAAATCTAGTTCCGTTAGTTTTCTCTTCCTCTCCTTATCCTCTCCTTTTTCGACTCTTCCCTACATACATTTTTTTCTCGTTCATTTATCTCTCCCTTTTCATTTTTCTTGTATCTATATATATATATACATATTCGCTACGTCTAGATTTATCAATTTGGGAAATTGAATAGTCCTTCGTTGCTCCGCTCCGTCGTTTTCTCGCCACACTGCGCTCCGCTCGAAAAAAATCTTCCTCACTTATATTCTGCAAGCAGCCCCTTGCCTCTATTGTGTACTCGCTTTCCACTCTCGTCTTCGTACCTCCGGCACCTCATATTCCCTCCATCGTCTATAACAGCAAAGCTCCTCGTTTGTAAACTCCCTATGAAAAACCCTTCAAGTTTCAACCTCCAAGTTTCCCTCGTTAGTCGATGAATGCCGAAGAATACAGAAATGTTGACACAACAGCAAGTGGAGTTACATTTTAGACTCCGATTGTTACCACGCTATTTGCTTCGTCAAAAGATCCGAGTCTCATATTGTATTGGAAAAATCTCATTACATGGAATTATTATCTCGATACGTTCCAACGCTGGGGTAGAGTGAGCAAAAGCCGGCCACTGAAAGGCCGACCTTTCAAATAGCACGGTCGGTAACAAGACGCTTAATAGTCCTAATAAACAGAGAACATGGGCTAATAAATAGCCCATGTTCTACAAATTTGTTATTTAAAAAATCTAATTTGCGTAAGTCAATATTTTCGACTTAACCAAATTAGATTTTCACTGGTCTATTAGTGGACTGCAACAATTTGCTTTTCTTAAAAATATCAAGTTTCGAAAAAAGGTAGGAAAACCGCAGGTTACCGACCGACCGCTGGGCGGCTGGGGAGGGGGGGAGACTGCTTCGCATCATCTTAGGCAAGAACCTCAATATCTCAGCAGTAAAAAGAAGTGAAAATAAGAACGTAGCTGAAAAAGGGGTTCGCCGTGCTCGTGGAAAGATTCCAATATAGTGGGAGGGGAGCGGTCGGAGGAACACGAAGTGCAAAGAAGAGGAGGGAAGCGTGCGAGAGCCATTAATGGTGTCTGGGGCGACGGTGAAACCACCTCACGGACTCCCGCACGGACCGCAAGAATTCTGAATTCTTCGAGAACATTTTTCCAGGGCCCTGGCCGCAGTCTCTTCCTCTCCCGGCTGCCCGCCATCATGTCCGAGGCTATTTGAAAACGGTAGAGGGATTTTCGTCTTTTTTTTTCTTCGTCCCTCCCGTCTTTTTTTTATTTTATATTTCTTCTGCTAGCGACGCTCGAGTATAAGAATCTGGGCGTCGTTTATACATGTATTCGTCGGGTCTTCCGCTCGAGGGGGTGGATGATTATAATAGCGATGATAACAATGGCCTGGTACGCGATAACGTCGACGGGAGAGGACTACGACGATGCGACAAAGGGGGTCTCCTTCTGTGGTTGCCTCCCGTTAATAATGCTACCGGGCAAAGAGACAATGGCCCCCGAGGGTTTCCGGTATCCGCGACCGCGTGTAAGCTCCCCCCCCCCCCCCCCCCCCCCCCCTTCACCGACCCGCGTGCGAACGCGGTACGCGAGGGCGCGAATGGATCTCCCGACTATCGTATAATGATATACTTTATATTAGAGATTCAGATAATGTTCCTTATAGACGGCCGAGTAAAGTGGCTGTGATCACTGAGAGATAAACCGTCAAGCGGGAAACACCTGCGGTAGTAAACCATCCCACAAGGCAAAATACAGTACTTGTGGAATACATCGAAAATAGTGTGTATGTGTGTGTGGAGTATATTGAAAAAACATACCAGTTTTCTCGTAAAAAAAAAACGATTAAAAGTAAAGTAATACAGGAAATGTATCTAACATTAACGATTCGCGGTAATCGTTTTTAGAGTTAACCGCCGTGTCCCCAATACGTCCCGGAAGTAGTCCAAATTCACGGAAACCCATTTCCAGTTCCAGAGAAAATTCTGTATATCGCGAAAAGCACGTACGCGATTTTGGCTCCAATCGATCCGTCAGGCTGAAGCTCTGTTAATCGAGGACACAAACGCTCGCGTTGATCAGCCGTACACTTTTTTCCCTCGATTTCTCTTCTCATTCGCACATTGCTCTTTCGACCTGATTTCTTTTTTGTTACTTTTGATTTATCTGTTTATATTTTTTTCCAAACTATCGTTGCTCTGGGCGATGATGCAGGGGCGATCGAGCACATGCTATAGAGCGCGGGCGGCACCGGGAAAGAAAGAGACAGCATTTATCGTTCACACTCGAAACAGTCACGTCCAGCAGAATTCTCATTGTTATTGGACAGACGCGTTAACACACTGATGCAGCGGCAGCATGCAGCAGTTCGTTGATTGTCCATTAAGCGAATCGACTGTACCGAGTTTGGCGGATACAGGTAAAATCTATAGGTCTGCATCCGATGTGCTGTACATAGATTTTAGGTTATTTTTTATTATCACTATTATTATTCTTTTTCTATGTGCTGCACTCGTTTCGTTTAATTCTTCATTCGTCCGGAAGCTACGATCGTTACCGCGAGGCTTCCCCGACTGCTATACGTACAACACACGCCCCGGCTTCAAACGAGAGAGAGTTATCGAATTTCCATATAAATTTAACGCTGATTGCTGCTGCTGCTGTTCGCCGTATCGCGGAGAGCTTTCGACAGCTAGACACGATCGTCCGATCGGCGACCCCGACGGTAGTTCATTTTTTTACAATTTTTTTTTTTCAATTACTCTTTCGATAGCCATCACTTCAGCCTCCACCTTATTCGATCTGTCCTTTCGTTATCGTCACCGAGAACTTGGCGCAAAAAAAAAGCACAAAAAAAATATCTGCACCGATAGCTGGAGTTTGGATATCGAGTTCCGAGAATTTGCATGAAAAGAAAGATCGAATGGAATCCAAACTCACAGGGGATGTACGGGGAAAAAAACTTCGAGGATATCACGGTCGAACTTTTCGGACATAATTCGTTAAAAATTATTCCATCGGGAATGTATATCCCGCGAATTTGCAGCGGATTTTTCTGCGAGGCACTGCAGGCACGGCGAGGTTGTGCGAGGGACAGCTCCTTGAAAAAAAAAAGAACCATTAAACCATCTCGATTGGAGATTCAATTCCCGTGGATCTATACCTTCCGCTACTCCAGCCGCTGTACTGGCTGCGGGGTAAATCGCTTACGATATTCCCCGCCGATATTCCGTTGGATTTTTTTCCCCTTCGTTCTCATTTTTTTCCGAACCCCGAGCACACAGCTTCCTCTTTATCGAAGTGAAGGTAAAACTTTGAGGGCCGGGTGTATTCGACGATAGCGCAAGATTCCAAGGAACTTCCGGTTCGCGAGAAAAAAAAAAGACACTAAGAGTACGACGATCGGGTAACTAATAACGCTCGCCTCTACGTGCGGCAAAACTTTTTTAAAACCTTCGCCGTGCAGTGTCATCTCGCCTTACTGTTCTTTTTTTTTTTCATCAACTTTCATTCTACCTCGACTCATTCTTCATTGCGGTATACGCTTAAAATTTTCTTTTTCTTCGTATTATCCAACCTGGTCCTTTTTTCTGATATTCGTTGTACACTTTGCTTCACAGAGGAAGGGGGGTTTAAGGTGAAGGAAGGTAGAATTATTATTACGAGCTTCAGTGCACCGTGAGGGAGGCTCCGATTTCGCCTTGCAGCCCCCTAAGGTCCTTCGTACTGGTTGTTTCATCCCCTTGGGATCGATATTCATACTTCCGTTTTACAATTAAGTCTCTATCTCTCTCTGAAGTTATCCTGTATACGGTGCATGCGGTCGGACGTCTATGTTTATTTATCTACGGGAGAGCAGCGGGTAGGGGATCGAATTTGCGACGAGAATTGGCCGATTAAAATCGGAACCGGTTAGTCGATATCGCGTAGTAGGTAATACCTATGGAAGCATGTACTCTGTGGACGATCGAGCCGTTTCTCCGTTATATTCTATACATATAGATATAGAATATAGAATAGTATATCGACGAAATTAAAATAGGAGCATCGAGGCGCCGCCTCGTCCCTACTCGATCATATTTCGAGTGGGCTCTGCTGGCGTTCGCTTCGACGAGCTCATCGCTACCTCTTCTGTATACTATTCCACCGTACTATATAATTCACCTCTGTGGAATAGCCCGCGCTTCTGCTTCGCGTTTCAACGAACAATTCCTATACTACACGATAAACCACGAACCAAACGTACCACGAGCATCGACGATATAATCGCCCAAAGAGGATTTTAGTTTAAATGGCTGTTGACGCCGCGCCCCGAGGATCTGATTGTCAGTATTTCGTTTCGTTAAATCTCGTATGTAGACGAAAGAAACGATATTTTCACTAGTTCTTTAATCTAAATGAGAATAGCGGGTATTAACATATCTGGAATACAAAGAGCGACCAAATGTTATCATATATTTTTCTGTATCAATGCTTTGGGGGGTTTTTTTTATCGCGTCGGGTGCGAATCACATTTTTAGTGTATCATTCTAAAGAATAGATATTGAGAAATATTCTTATGATTTTTTAAAGAATTTTTTTCAATGTCGAGGGTATAATTGCGAAAGTCAATTTCTTTTTTTTATATTCCAAGAAGAATTGAATTTTTTTACTGACAATGACCGTAAACGATATTATTGAACATCCGTACATGGTATATAGTCATGAATAAGTAAAAGCCCTATCCAGAAATTCTATGCTCGATAAATCCTCTTCGACATCTATATCGTTGAATCATTAAACTCACGAATCGTCGCTCCCATGAATCTCGTCCTTCGAATTCTCTTTCTCTCTGCATCTCTCGGAATGGAATAAAACCAATGTGAATAACACTCCCGGTTCGGTGTTTCCTGGCGGAGACAAAATAAAAGAGTGACGGTGCTTCTGGTGTTCATAGCACAGACGACGGAGCGCGCGAGGAAAATAACACTTCGAAATTCGGGGGAGTCTTCTTTTATCCTTCGGTCCCTTGAAGAAGAGGAGGAAGAGGAAGAGGAAGACCAAAGGGAGTCGCTATAAAGAATCCACGTTGGGCGATCGGTGTCGCGACGTTCTATCCGAGCGAACGACTCTCAAAAGCCAGACTTGTGGGTGATACTTGTATTCATTCACGTTATTTCTAGTACAGATGCACATTGGAGGGGATAAGGGTGGGGCAACATGAACCGACTAAGCGATTCAAGCACTCTTATCGATTTGCACACCATATTTTAACCGTACAACTACTACACTCATTTTGGCATATCATTATAACAATGACAGGGACAAAATGGACTTTCGTAAAATCATAGCCAAAATTGATAAATCTCAACGATGGAAAATGCACGACTCGCACGCTGTGTCTTGATTATTTTCTAGACAAAAGGTTAATTCTTAAAATATGCAATATTGTATAGGACAAAATGTAAAAAAGTAAAAATTCGTCTGATCGAATGTAATGAAGTTAAGAAAATGTACTCGGAGATATCGCGTTCCCCTTGAGTGATCTTAAATGATTCTGGAAACGTTTTCGATTGGCGGCCGTTTTTTTAAGATCTGATTTTTTAAGTGCTAGGGAAGAGTAGATGAGTATCGGCATATTTCAGAACCAGTCCATTTTACCCTGGGTGTCCATTTTGCCCCCCCCCCCCCATTCCCTATGTATATCTACAGATATAGCAGATAGGTGATACGACGGTACAACACAGGGAGAGAGAGTGCGCGAGAGAAGGGAGGGGAGCGAAACCGGCGCGCCTGGTCGGTGGATTATGCACCGCGATGCATAAAGTGCATGCGGAACGAGGCTCGCGCCTCGTCGCCCACGAATGCACGAAATTGCATTCTCGGGTACGACGTGACACGGCTTACACGAGCGGGCGGTTCCGCGGGCGCGCGTAAGGTACGTACACTCGAAGATATACCCGGAGTGAGAGGGAGCGCACATATCCGAGGGTTCTCTCAAGGAGGCCCTCTATTGAATCTCCTCTCGAATACTTTGTGTCTTTCTTTCTACATGAAGCTACGCTCTTTGCCTCTCGAAAGCAGCGAAACCCTTTTTTATTTTTGTTTTTCTACGTCGTACTCTCTGTCGTTCGGTCTTTATGGGATATAGCTGCTCCTTCGATCCTGTCGGGCGACAAGAGGGCCATGTACGATATTTCAACGCTGTAGACGCGGGTTTGTAGAGCGAACATGGAGCCGAAGAGAAACTAGTCGAAGAATTCTTTTCAACCGAACGAAAGTTCAAAAAAATAAGCAATAAAATAGTATCTGAATCTTGTCGATAAAATATATAGACTAACGATCTTTTTCGATTTTTCTGTTACAGGTAAGTCGACAAAAAAACATCATTCGAACATCTCAGCAATACGCATACGTCGTGAGTTTACAACGACAAAAAATAAACAAATCTATCGCTCCCTTCTCGAAGATGCTCGACATGCATACGCGGCTACGCTTAAAGAAACATCGAGCATCCCTTTCGTCGCTCCGCGAAGTCGGTTCTTACCCCACCCACCTTTCGTCACTTTGGCCAAACTCGCTCAAGAGTGGCCCGAAGCTTTGGAAGCACACTAAAACGCGAGACCCAGTTTTCGACGAAATATTTATCTTTCCCCAGTCTCGGTGAAGCTTCTATTAAGAGACGGTGAGCGGAAGACGAGGCGAGTGATGGCAGCAGCACCATCAGCCTCGGTCGTGGTAGTAGTGCTGTTTCGACGGAGAGTGTATATTCCAGCGTAGAAAGGGGTAGAGGGAAACATTTCGCGGTGCGGGCCCGCGAAGCTTAACGCTAATGTGCTTTCCCAGGTGGCCCCGAAACCCTCCCCTCCGACCATTCCGGCGCATCCCCATATCCCCGAACCATCCAAGGGCTTTGTACCCCTTTTGAGCCCTCGGCGGTTGCCCCGGGAGGACCAGGAGGCAAGCCAGCGGTGTATCGACCGTTCCAGAAGCAGAAGGGCTTGCCCGAAACCTTCTTCGCACGTAAAACATACCAGCATACGCCCTTCCGTTTCTCATCGCCCGACATGCATATAACGACGTGCTACAGCTATACATATCCAAGTGTAAACGAAAACACGACTGGGGGTAACCGGGGTAGTGAGATTCGGCCAGCATGCAACACTGCGAGCGCCCAAGAGTATTGCATTAAACTTGCAGCGTGTGCCCTATGGCGATAATGCTTCGCCAATAGACAACACAACGTAGACCGACCTACGGAATATGTATCGAGAGACTCTCCCTGATGTTCACAGGTTAACGTCGGAGTACGCGTAAAGCCACACTGACACCCGCGGTAACTTCGATACACAGCCTGAAACAGCGTTTAGTTCGCCGAACTTTAGCGCACAATGACGTATCACTTTTAACCCTTCTCGTCCAGACTCCTCATCTAACGAGTATCTAGATTTCGTCATTGCCTTATCATCAATTCGGGCGTTACCAAAATGGAAGGAAGAAAAATCTAAAAAATTCACAGAGATAATAATAATAATAATAATAATAATAATAATAATAATAATAATAATAATAATAATAATAATAATAATAATAATCATAACAACAATAATAGCGATCGTTAGACGGTCAATGACTCTATCTAACCTCGCGCAATATATTCCAGTCAGCATATAGGGCTTCGATGAGGCGTTTTCGTACGCGCAATAGTGGGCGGTGATAGACTGCCCCGGGGATATTAACGTATCATTACAGGGTTACATAGTAGAGAGAGCTGCGGCATGTCGCGTCCGATCGACTGAGCCTCCGCGGGCTTGCACTGTGGCCGAGCGGTGCTCCGAGGTTGCGCTCCGGAGGGAGATCGACAGAGTTTCGTGTCCGCGTTGCGGTGTTCCTGTATGGCTTGTTCAGTCCCTCGAACACCACCGTTGCTTCGCTCCTGCCACAGCCCTCGGTCTCTCTACCCGTAACGCACACAGTCTCCACCCCCGCCTCCTTCTCGCGAACAATGCGTGCATTGTAATTACGCACGTCGAGAGGACAGACACAGAGGACGGGGAGGCGGGAAAGGCTACAGGTCCCAAAGGTCTCAATCATCCCCCTCAACGATCCACGTACGATGTGCCCTCACGAGCCTTTCAACCCTTCCGACAAGCGACAGGATAAATTCGTTATTGCATTACGATCCTTACCGTTTGACCGTTCGTACAATGAAATTCGTCACTTACGGCAACCCTTTATTCATCGGGGTGTGTTCCCTCGCCGAGGGCAGGTTCGAGTTTGCGGGACGAGCGTAACGGCTCGATCGTTTTCTCGACCGGACCAGTTTCCGATAACTCCAACTACGATTTCCCCCCCACGCAAGCTCTTTTCCATTATTCCACAGATATGGCACATGTATAGATATATGTGTAATCGAGGAGAACCCAGACGTATTTCTCTTCCACTGCAGCCCCCTTGGTACTTCCGGTTTTCCAGATAACGCTCGGTCGTTCGCGACTCGGCCAGCCCTTCCCCTCTCTTCCGGTTCTCGTCGTACGGCTGAGGATCTGCCTCGGACGACCAAGACGCTGTACCGCTATAGCGCAACCACACGTACACACAACAACACAGAGGCTCCGTCGCGCAGCGTGGAACGAGGAACTTTCTGAATTATCTTGTAACGCCTCAGACCCCGGGATCCCCAATCCCGCCTCAGTCTACGTGCAATTACCGATCCCGTACCTCCGGAAGCTCTGTGTTATTACCACCCGGCGTACAACATGTGTGTATAGGTCCACCGGTGCATTCACACCGACTACACGCACACTTGTATCCGTGGCTATGTGCGTTTATGTTTCGAATCGTTTTCGTATGTATACATCTTGTTTGTACGTATATGTATACACGAGGCCGGTACAAGGATGTTCCACCGTTATAGGAGGGCCGGCGGGTGGAGGTGTGGGCGGGTCGATAAAGTCGTAGCACAGTGCCGGTCGGAAGTACAGCGGTGACGATAGTTAACCAAGTTGGGCCACGATACGCGAGAAGACCCCGCTGCAGAACGACGAGAACGAAGACGGTGTTACACGCCAAGAGGATGACTGCTTTGGGGCGCAACCATTTTCGAAATCATCCCGAACTATCGTCAACTTCTTCCTCTCCGGCCACTTGGCCCAAATTGCTACCGTTCGTATTAAGTTAACTTCCTTTTATTTGGTTCTTGAAGTATAGTTTGCCGCGGCGAAACGTAAATGAAAATTCGAGCGGCAAGCCGAGAAAAAATTGTACGCATGGTGGCTGTGAAATTTTTTGATGGAGGCAAATTGGTTTTCGTTACAGTCGAGTCACAAATCTATGGCGCGAGTAATATTTTTTTTAATCGCACGCTGATTTAAGAACAATTTTATTCCTGAATCGTATGCGAAGATCTATTATTGGCGACAACCTTTCACGGTATATCGATAATTGGAAGGCACGCGAGAGTGCGAGGTTGATTAATTATCCAAGGATAGCGTCGAAATGATTGAAGCATTCTCAGTGATAAATTTCCACCGTGTTAAACGCATTAAAGCCTGAAAGGAAATTATTGCACTTCATCCTCCGTTCGAACTGCGATTCGATAGCGCCCAAAGCCCCCGTCACCATCCACGGCATGTGAACGTTATTGCCACAGCTATAACGAGCGTGATCACCAATGTTTGTGCAACGGCAAACGGATTACATAGGCACGCGATCGACTATGTAATGGGATGGCGTTTCGAGATCGATTCGAACTTGTAACACACGGGTGTCATAACACCAATATCTCGGATCGCTCGTTAACGGAGATGCAACAAAATTAATCAAGCTCTCAATTCTCGAGTCATTGATCTTTGTGGATTTTTCGATAATCAGGATAGTCGAGCGGGGAAGTACCCCGAGGCAAAACGGAAGTCCGCTTAAGAGGAAACTTCCTATTTTATAAAACGCGAAAAAAATTATTAAAAATTGTAATTTAAATCTATCCACATAAAAACTCCTTTGATATCTTCAAAAAAATAGGAATAGTATTTAAATAATGTGAATCTGTCCCTAAGATTCGTTGATCTGCATGAATATTCTTTGACATCTCTAAGAACAAAAAAAAATACTAAATTAATACTCTTCGTTGCGAAAGGACCAGGCTACTTTGCGGACTCGCCGGAGCGTAATTCAATCTTGAATCGATAAGGGTCGTTTTCCCATCCCCGATTGAGGCCTCGAAGCCTTTGGCCAGCCGGCGTTTGCTCCCGAACAAAAGCGTACCTCGATAGTTTCATCTCGGAGTCAACGAAGAGGAGGACATGGAAGCTCGAAGGCGAAACGGATGGGCCACGAGCTGGTAAGAAGCGAAAGAGGATCCGGAGAGAGGAACAAGACCGGGGTCGGCTGCGGTTTCTCGGACACACACCGCATATTGACTTCCGGTGCGGGGAAATTGTCGAATGTATCGGCCCGCTCTCTGGTAGCAGCTTTGCCTATATATGCTTCCACTGGTCTATCCACTTCTCACTCAGGAAAGCACCCTTATCCGGTAGACGAGGCGTTTAATCTGCGAAGCGTTTGAAGTTTTCCCCGTTTCGCCGATTCCTTCGTTCGCATCGCTGTACCCGACGATGGAAAGGACTTTGCTCAATCTATACCCGTCTCTCTACCTCCCTCGCTCGCTCTCCACTCGTAAATCCCCTGTGGCGATCAGGGGATGCGAAGTCGTCGAAGCGCGTCGCGGGGTTGCGAAACGCCTCGGGGATAGTCCATCTGGGAGGGGGAGGCTTATATTGGTCTGGGGCTAAACAATGGAGATCGAGGATCTCTATCAGTGGCGTGTAACTACCCGCTTTTCACTCCTGTGAATAAATAACGGCACCCACATCGTATGCTCGAACGATTAAGGGAATTGAGGATCGGACGAGCTTCTATAAAAATATATTGCCTACTACTAATACTTGACCTACTATGACATATTTCAATCGTTAGATTTTACGTATCCGAAGCCGGGAAGAGAAAACTCGAATACGTGTCTTCCAGTGACCTCGATAAGGTTTCCGGAGCATTCGACATCGTATACTTGGTGGACGGTAACGGAAGGTTTTTCTACATTCGACATAACGTTTTTTGTCATAAAGGTCCAGAATACTGTCCTCTCGTTAATTTTACATATTTTTCTTGTTTACTTAATACAGCGGCAGTTATTTAATAATACCGTTGGCAAAAGCAAAATGTAAAATTAACGAGAAAAAATATCGAGGAACCTGGTGGACTAGAAATAATTTTTACACGTACGAAACTTTCATTATTTTGTGCAGGATAAATAAAAGAATGTCAGGAAAACGATATTTACAAAGAGAATTCGACCGTTACAACAAAAATGTTTTAATATTTTTTTACTGAAAGAAGAGTCTGTAAAATGTTACCTTCGCGATACTCTTGGTACAATTACAGTACCGTGTGACAACTGGCATCACAGGTTTAAAAATAGCCGGAGAGATACAACGAGCGTGTTGAGGCGTTAAACGATCGACGACTATGCAGGAAGACTTCGTAGCTCGGTCTTATGCACATATCGCATCGGCCGCGGAGACCGCGGAGCGAAGGCAACTCTCGTGTGGAATCCATTGAGAGCGCCGGATGGATGAGTCCCCTCGCGGAGCTCGGAAAAAATATAATGCACGAAAGTAATGAAAGAAAAAGATAAAACGTGAAACAAAACAAAACGGACGAAGTTTCGGAGAGAGTGAAACGACGGAGATGACGAAGTCGAGGGCTCTCTCGCGCGAGAAGCTCGCAACATGAACTTGGCACGCGGTGAGCTGAATGAAGATGAGGCGAATAAAGAGAAATAAACAGGAAGAGACGTAAGAGAGCGAGGCAAGAAGAACGACGAGATGAGCGCTACTCGAGCCATTGTACGAATGCACGTTTGGCCTTGCAACAGTCGCGACGCACTCGTAATACTTAAATGCATAAGACACCGCAGCGCATTCTCTCCTGTAATGTTCCCTCGTGATTCAAGTCAGATAGTAGACCAGTCTGAGTGAAGTAGCAGTATTGCGACTGAAAGAAAAGTAAAAAAAAAAATTGATATATTAATTCGTCAAATCTTCGGGTAAACGAGAACATTTTTTTGAAGGATAAATCTCTTGGCTTATAACTGAATTATAATTGCTACAATAATTATAATGTATGTTCATGAAAGAAAAAATGCTGTGTCACCTTTTGAGGCCACTCTATGAATATCGTAATTTTTTAAATATCATAATTCATTAACATTCGGGCCCGTTAAAGATTGAGGACTGGTGAAGTCTGAAATTTACAGCTTCAATTTCACTGCGGTTATAGAAACTATTTTAAAATATTGATGATTTATAAGATTACCGCGACCCACAAAGTATACATTCGGCGAATATCTACAACAGTAATTTGCTGCTGAAAGATTATCATTTTTTAACACTATACTCGAGGGTTGCATTAAAGAGTAGTCATCGTCAATGGATTTCCGATGAATAGACATCGACAGTTTGTGCCAACCACTGAAGTATACAAAATCATCTCGAGCCTTTCCCGCTCGACCTCCATCGACCGTTCCCGAAATGACGTAATTTCAATATTCATCTACATTGAATAAGAATCATCCGTACTCCGGATCCCACGATGTACCGTTACTCTGCAGGCTCGTCCAGCTCGCTTCGGCTTCGGTGAATCGCGGCCACTCGACTAATTGATCATTTAACTACACGACGCCACGGCGATAACCACATCGACTAATTTATTCATTGCTTCTCTCTCGCGTCACCCTCGAAGATTAAAACTGTGAGATCGCTTCTCCGTTACCGAGACGAAACCATAATACGATAGGAGGAAGACGGGAATCCACAAGGCATTCCGTATCAAGTGTACAAAAAAATTGCAAAAAAAAAGAAAAAAAATCTTGTTCTGTCAATTTCTAGCCCATTTTTATTAATTTATTTAATATCAAATTATCCAAGGTGATATCATCGAGAAAAAAGTTTATTCCAATCAAAGAAAGATTTATTAAGGACGAAGAAAAATTATTTATTTGCTTCATAACCTAATAGATAGATAGATAGATTCGTTTATTTCGTGTTCTGAGGCATAACACCGTGCATCAAGATACAAACAATCGTTACAACCCAAAAAGACAGATTGTAAGAAAAATAGAATATAACAGAATAAAAATACGCAGAAAATATATAGTGAAAAAATAAGATATATAAGCTATCATAATAATACACTGAAAAATAGAATGAAAAATAGGAGAACATAAAGTACGCATAAAGAAAGATACATGACCAAGAAAATACAAGAATACGCGAAAAGTATAATGAAATATAAGAAAAAATAAGAACACGCAAAAAATATAACGAAAAAATAAGAAAATACCTCCGGCGAAATGGAGTTCCAGAGCGTAATATTTTTCTCACTTAACTATGCTCTGACAAAATCATTCGTAATATCTCGATGTCAATCATTTTCATTGAACATCTAGACTTTTGTTCAGAGAGGTGAAAAAATTAGTTTCCCACGTCGAAAAATAAAAATAAAAATGGAGTGACTGACATGGAACGCCCGTTGTACGAAACAGTGAATAATCTCGTCCGAGAATTTTCAAGTACAGCTTTAATTTTTCGTATTACCCTGCATGGCAATAACGCGCTTCACGCGACTCTAATTCGCTTCCCCCTCGACAGCCTCAAAACTTTCATCTCCGTCTATCTCTCAATTAACTTCTTTTCATCTCTCACGCTCACCTCTCTTCGCACATCCATTACTCGTCGTCACGGTTCCGTCCCGAGTTTCTCGCCGGCCCCGTTTCGCCAAGATATTTCAGCCACGTTCGCTCTGTGTCGCCTCGCGCCGCAACGGGACCATTATCGGAGTGATACATGCCACGTTCCTCGAGACCTCACCGCCCGACGCTCCTCCGGTAAAATTCCTCCCCGGTTTTCCTCCCCCCCCTTCAGTCTGAAAGCTCGCGAAAATTACCAAATATTTTCTCCGAGCCTTGTTTTGGGCCATTATTATCGCCCATATTAGCCCCGAATCATCAATCGTCTCTTTTAATCTCCCGACCCAAAGACTCATCTAATACAGCTAACGAAATTTCCGCGGCGAAGCTTCCTCACCAACCGAGAACTTTCTTGTTGCCGTGGCTTTAACTTGTTTTCTCGGTACGCGAGAAGACGAGTTTGACGCGCACTTGCCAGGAAGTTTGGCCGTCTAGACGTCGTCCGACCGAGTTGATACGCGTGTCGCACCCGGAAAAGCGTGTATCGCGACCTACCCCACGGTGAAGTTGACCCGGACCCGTGCAATTCGCACAAGATACTCCGTAGTGGAAACGGCTGTAACCGGTCACCCCCGACTGGGATTAATTTCGCTCCGACCGAGCGAAGAGTGGGAGGCCGGGGGATCGGAGATACGGTTGTGAGATGCAGCAAAAGCGGACGGGGTGTATGACGTCGAAATTATCTAATCCGGGGTCCAGAGGAGGAGCGAGCGATACGAACGGGCTGCTCGAGAACGGGCAGGAGCAGCCTCGTCTGCACTCGCCGCCCGGCAAACTTCTTCTCTCTTCATAATCAAGGAAATTGCACGAGGAGAGCATCGCAGTGAGATACTATCTCGACGAAGAGAGTCAAAAGTTCAACAAGTATACCGTGCAGCTTGGAGAGCTCGAGAGAAACAGAGTCGGAGGAGGAGGCGGAAAGACGAGCCGGGCTCTAAAAAGCATTACACGTGCTTCATGCTACTTGGAATACAAACTTTAGAAGAGTTTTTTTTGCGCTCGTTTCCTGTATACCGGACCTGTGACAAAAGAACGCGCGTTGACGGTAATGTATATTACCCGGGGGGACTTTTGGGGGGAAGGAGTGAAAGACAAAAAAAATTAATGAACAAAAGGAAGCGAGAGCGGAAGCTGCGGGAGAGCCACAGGTACGTTTCTGTAGGTGCAGCTTGGATTGCCTCACACCTTGCTTAGCTCGGTGACATCGGAGTGCTTGTCAAGCTGTTTGAGCCACTGCTGCAGGCGTGTGAGGTGTCCGGTGTTGCTCCCTTTCACGGACGCACAATCCCGCACAATGGAGGCTCAGCCACACGAAGAGGCTATCGCCGTACCGCGCTGCACGGTGACACAGCTGGCAGTCAGGTATTACACCGATCGTACGGACGTTAGTTAGCGGGAGACGAAGAAATATAGAGTACGGTTGAGTAATCCACGCGTACGTGACCCGTGACCGGTAGCTACGCGTGTTGGCATTGTCCTGCGACTGTACGTCGAGGATTTCCTGATAATACTGCCTCTAACTTTGTGAAAATTTTGCACAGTCACTGGCCACCATGGACTCACCCTGAATTCTAGGAATTTATTTCTACTTATTGAATGTCTTGACAATCGACGATAGTATCGTTCAAGGTCTTTGACAAAAAACAATACCAGTTTTTCAATTATATATTCATAGGAATCAATTTTTTTTTAGTTCTGCGTTTTTTTAAAATTTAGTTAGAGATAGATGTCTCATTTGAGGTGAGATTTTTTTTCCTGTGTTCCGCGCAATATTTGGGAAAAATTGTCCGCTTTGCGCTGCTGTCTTCGATTTTTTTTTCTTGCATGTGTTAGTCAAACATTTTTTTTAACACTTCCGTTCTAACATTCACATTTGATTTTGAATTCCTGAAAATTGTGTTAGCTGTACATTGAGGTCCGTCTCGGGAAAAGTTTCTACGGAAGAGTTATATTATACACTATCCCAGTTATGCCAATAACCGTGCAGCCTCGACTCGTTCGCGCTAACTATGCACCTCGGCGGTTCCGTGCGCGCCCACGCGAGTTCGCTTATACCGGTCTCCGGTGTCTGATCCGGACCGGCTGCATCTACTGCACCGTTGCAACCGATGCGGGGTTCTCTATCTGGTAGTGGGAGTGCGAAAGCGTGTGTCTATGACCGGACGACAACACGAGATACGGGAACGAGAAACACCATGGTGAATCTAGATCGCCGCGGCAGCAGCAGCGAAATACACACTCATACATACACACGACATGCCCGAGCAATTCGCACCGCGTATGTTTCAGTTGCGTTATTGCTGGACCGAGAGTGCAACGTGTATATGATCGATAGGGTCGATAAGCCCGAGGCGTATATCCTCAGGGACATCCTCTATACACGTGAACTCCCGGGGCTTTACAATCCCCGGGTGCCACCAACATCGTGCTTCTCTGGCCGTTTCGTTAGTCATAAATTCGATGGAAAACAAGCTATACAGAACTCTTTCAGACCACGATCTTCCCACCTTTTCTCGTCTCGCTTACTACGTTTTATTTTTTTTTTAATCATCCTTTTGGCCGTAATCCAGCAGCGCGTGGAGAAGCATGCGGTAGTCATTACCACGATATACGATCAAATGAAAGGCGAAAAAATAACACATCGTTCGTAACACTTTACCGGAAAAGATTTATTTTCTGTGACAAAGACATAAGCAAAGAAAATATTTCATTGCAAATGTATACCCTGAGGAATACCCTGAGGAAAGTAGCAAATAGACACACCGATAGAAGGATCAAACATTGTATCGAAAAAAGGAAATTTACTCGATAATTTTTTTTCTTTGAATGCCAAAGGTCACTAGAGAGTATAAATGTTCTATAAAAAAAAAAAATTCATAAAAAAAAGCGGCACGGACGGGACAAATAAGTATGCAAAAAGACCGAAAGACAGAGGAAGCCGCTGTGTCGCTATTGGTCCCTTATCTCCATTTTTTATTTTTTGTTCCTTCGCTTCATGGTTACAAGGAGGATTGACTCGAGAGAGAAAGAGAGAGAGAGGCATCATCTTCCAGCGCGAGAGACAGCTCCGTTCACCTGGCCTCTTCCGTCCCATTGTCGTTGCCGCAGGCGGCTACCAGGGTATTCTCGTGGGTTGAAACGCGTGTTCTCTTTGCCGGTGTTGGATCCGGAATTATACGAAGTGAACGCTAGAAAGTATATATAGCAGGAGGGGGGAGGGAAGGGGGGGGGGGGGGTAAAAGGCACACGCCAGACTATAGCGAGATCCTTATGCCGCTGCTGTTTCCACTGCCTGTGCTCTTTCCGCCCCTGGGAATCGCCGACTTAGCGCCGGAAACGAGGGATGTAATATTAAGGCAGCCACGAGAGACGGTGGCAAGCTCGTAGTACCTGTCTCCTCTCAAGCTCCCGTTCCATCTTCATCCTCGCTCAACGCTCGCCATATATCCCATCTCGACACGGTGTCCTCACTCCTTCGCCGAGCCCGCGAGGCTTACCGCGGAATATTACGACTGGCTTCAAAAACGGTGAAAAGAAAATCTCACGAAAAGCATCACCGGATGGGGGTTTGGGGGGGGGGGGGGGGGGGGGCAAGGAGAGGGTGTTATATAGTAGCATTGAGATTTGGAAGAATATTTGCAAGACAGCGAGGAAGGATTTCGCGAAACGTCGGAGCTCTGCAGTAGATAACGAAAAACGAATGAAGTAAAGTCCATTCACCAGAGTTAAAAAAAAAAAAATTGTGTACACGATATAAAAAGTGTGTCAGTCTGTGGATGTGAGGTAGCTGCCGCTGGAATAAGGTAATTTAAATTCTATGAAAAAAGGGGCTATTTATTAAAAGAGTTTAATTCGTTTCGCAAAAATCTCGAAGGGATACAGTGATTGCCATATCGAACTCGTTGCCCGGAAGGAGACAGAGTTTCGTTCAGTGAAAAACAAATCAGCGTTGCTCTCAAACGAATATCTTTTTTGTCTTTTTTGTCTAACACAATAGTTCAAGTTATCGAAAAAATGACAATACGTATTTCCGATGGAGATAGTAACAGATAGTACAAAAATATTTATAAAATAGCGATCCTTCAAAATCTTACTATCCATTTTAATTCTCGGTGTGTACGATCAAAAGAAGCAGTACGGCCAATGACTGTAAGGTCTTTCCCCGGTAGCTTAAGTAAAGTACACACGAAAGGGTAAAATCTCCGGAGGAAGCGAGAAACAGAGAGAGAGAGAGAGAGAGCTGCGCTCGCACGCTTAGTTATTAATACTAATGACTGCCCAGGGCGGGCTTCTCGTAATTAAAAGGTCTTAAGAGCTTTGAATTATGATACCGAGTAATCTCACCGCGAGTCCTCGACTCCCCGTCTTTCCCCGGCTCCGCTTTGGACCGAGGCCTGGCAACACGTTTGCACGAAGAATCGGAGACTCCTTGAAGATCGAAAGTTTGACCCGGAAGATCGGATACAGAGTAGCTCGAGCATCGCCGCGGAAGCTTAATCGCTTTCGTCTACTTCGAATCGATTGTTTTCCTTTGCGCGGGGACGCCCGAAGGGAGACACTCTCCCTCGAAGGCTACACGGAGAACCTCGAAGAAAATTGTTCGCCGGTAGTAATAGCTTCTGGCCTCCGCTGGTGTCAAATCCGATGGGAACAAAGCAATTTGGGATTCGCGAGGTACACCCCCTCTCGCTTCGACCTCTTCGCCCCTGGCGCACCTCCGACGTTCGACCCCCCTCGTAATCCCTCTCGTAAAGCTCGAGACAGCCGTCGTGAAGCATTCGTGAGTCGCCGGCTTCTCTTACCCCGTCTTCTCCTATCGTTTCGTCTTCCTTCCTTCGATCTTCTCATCCGAATGTTATCTCGCTTCCACCCGCTACCTTTGACTTTGCCCTGATTTCAGGGAACTCACGGACTCTCCACTCTCCAACCCTATCTCACCATTCTCTGTGACTCCGGATTCGGCGTCCCTGTTCGAATTCGTGTCTCGCTTCCACTCGCGCGTCGCAACCGCATCGGCTTTCCGCTTCCTCGCTAATTGGATCGGGGACTCCCGTGTGCCGTATAGCCTCACCCCTCCCCCCCCCCCCCCCCCCACACTCCCGGCAATAATTAGTTTAAATCCTCTAATTAATATACCATGTTTTACTTTCGCGTTATCCACGTAACCGGGTCTTCCCACCCTCGCTCACCGATGCAAGGGAGCTACATTGATAACGTTTCAGGGACGGAGCTTTATTTGTGCATAGGTGTGTACGCGTAGGGCCGGCGGGACCCACAGAAATCTTCTTTTCTTTTTCTTCTTTTTTCTGTACTTTTTTTTTACCTTTTAGAGCTTCTGACTACCAACTGCTACGGTGAATGAGGCGCAAGGGAAATGGGAAATGAATTGAGGAGATTTTATTAGGCTGAAAATTCATAGACAGATATTACGGGATTGTAATTACGTTAATTAAATTTTAACGGTTAATGCGTGTATTTGATGTCCCAGTGTTCATGAGAAAAGTTTCGCTGCATCAAAGGAACATTTATTGGTATGGAAACCGCAATAACGAAGCGGTTGACCTCTTCCATCTCTCACGTACCAGCTGCGAATTTTTTTCAAACCCCCTTTTACAGCCCGTGTATTTGGCCAGACAGGCAGTTTTTTTTTCGATTATATAAAATCGATCGAACTTTTGTTATGGAGAGCGGGACCGAAAAGGAGTCACGTGCGAGAATTCGAGATGAGACTCATTGTTTTAAGTCCCGTTAAGAATTGGCAAGGATAGTCCGTTTAAAACCACTCTCCCCTAACTACTGTTCCGTCTTGTCTTTTTTTCGCACATAGGTCTCTTTTTCCAATTTCTCATGCAAAGCCGCTTTGATTAAACACTTCAAAGAATTTTCATCGTGTCGAGTCCTTTACAAGACCGACTTTGTGTAAGCTATCGAGTCTCTTCCTCCCCCCCCCCCTCCCCCCACCCTAACCACCTTCTCTTTAGAAGTGTTCGCGTTACATCCTCTGATGGGATTTCTTTTTCGATCCTCGACTCTCTACCGGCTTGTCCTCACCGGATGAGGTACAATCTCCCTGAGCCTTGGAAATCTCGTTCGAGTGTATGTTCAATCCTGGTTCCCAAGCCCGCGAGATCGTCCAGACCAGTGTGTGTGTGTATATGTGTATGTGTGTGTATCACGGGATTGGGAACGGTTCGCAGCTATACGATATCGTGGTCGGTCCGATGGTCGATTGGATTCCCGCGAATTAGTTCGTTACATCGTTCCTGTCGACGGCCAGTTTTCTCACCCGGAGCTTCAATTCTACAGACGGACCGACTCCTCCCTTTTATCCTTCCATTTTGTTTCTCGCCGTTAATTCGAAGCCCCTTCCCTCTCGGCAACACACTTCGTCACTTCGATTTCTCTTATTTTTATTCTCTGTATCTCTCCACTCGCCCGAGTTTCGAGAACCAAAAAAAAAAAAAACAAAAACAAAAGAACACCGTTGCACTGAAGCTAAGTAACTCGGGAGATAAGAGAGCCAAAGCAAGCCAACGGGGTGTTCCACGTTGCAAGAGTCGAGAGAGGAAAAGAATAGAGCTCGCGAGAGACGGCGGGGAAAACTTTAGAAAATAAGTGACTACGACGAGGGAGATATATATATAGAAATCTGTATGTCTCGTTGATGCTACAGAGAGTAACACAGCAGGTAAATCGGATAAATGCACTTCTTTCGCTGCCGTTACTACTTACAGCTGTGTGCAGCCGTAGACCGGAAGAAGGGAGAGGAAAAAACCCCTTTTCCTTTCGACTTCGAGCCGAGCGAGAGAACTCTCACTCTCGCTCGTCCTCTCGGTTGTGAGGAGTGCTGCCGCTCACCCCTCACACTCCTTTCGGGGATGGAAGGCTCCGAAGTTAAAATGTTTTCCAGCAACCGAGATTGAATTCTTAACCTCGAGAGTACAGACGCTCCTCGCGAGCTTCACACCCCGCAGGACGGAGGGGGCCGTGAGGGTGGGCTGGGGAGAGGGGGTGCTGCTGGTTTCTCAAGCAATTCGGCGTCGAGCCTGCCACCTTATCTACCGTACGTTTATATATATACTTTCGCGGAATTCCTCCTTACCTCTCTCGGATCTCCTCTTGAAGCTTCTCTCATGCCGCGGTCCTATCTTCCTCCGTTCGTTCTAACACAGTCGGCGTATTCGATTCAACCACCCTTTCTACCGAGGTTTGCACTCTGCGAAGTGCCCTCGTTCCCGAGTTCGTGGATTCTCGTAGATTTTTGACTCCCGAGCGACTGAGACGTATCCGGGCCTGGGTTCGAGTGTGTATCTCAACGGGCCCGACGAGCATCCGAAAATCGCTGGAGAGATAAAAAATTTCGTTCGGATTTAACAAATCGAGATATAGGGTAAATTGGGTGAATATGGTGCAGCGGTCAACAAGTGAATCAATGATGTGTGGATCGGGTCATGATCAATCAATTTTATCCTACATAAGTTCTTTAATGATACGTTTCGTTGGTTGATTATTATTTGAATCATTTGATATTTCATTTTTTGAAGGATCTTTTGTTGTCACAAAAAAAGAGTTTAATTTTTTATCCAATGGCAAAAGGGTTGATGCTGCTCGGTCGAATTTTGACGGAGACGTGACGAACAACGAATCGAACCCTATTGACCCAGATACGACTCCGCTCGATCGTAAAAACCATTACAGGAAAAAATACTGCAACGGGATCAAAATTGATAGTCGGGTGAGCGATGGGTTTCGATCTAGTTTAATGCGCTCATAGGGATGCTGCGGGAAAAATCCTCTCGCAACATGGATTCCTTGAATCCAACCGGAAAATCCATCTCGTAACGCGTTTTCCGTTTAATCGAGTCCGCGCGAGCCACGGCAGACTGGTTGTTCGATCCAAATAAATATTTCTTCTTTACTTTTCACCAATTAATATAAAATTAATACGACACACAGAGAATCTCGCTCGTTGCCCGAGCAAACGAGGCTCTATTGGACTAATTAAATATTTCCGAGTCAAGGAGCCTTTGGGTATGTGGGTCAGCGCCATGCATTGAGCCAGTCTATTTAAAGCTGGCAATGCGATCCTCTATGTCGCCCATTTACCAGCACATTGCGTATATCTCAAAAATTATTTTGTCAAAATAAAAATACAATCGGATATGACCAGATGCACGAAAGTAAAAGTCTTCTAGCCATTTCACGCCTACAAAAAAGGTCTTATACATTTTTAAAAATATTTCTGTCAAATCTTATTACGTTTAATTACATTATCAAAAATGTATAAACAAATGTATAAACACAGACCTCGTATTTCTCATATATATATATATATATACACATTCATATATATGAATGCCGTCGCTGTTGCCGGTGTTTCAAAATTTTCCGTGAATTTACCCCACGAAAGCACATACGGCGGAGCACTTCGTTAAAACTATTAGTAGTACGAATGGTCGGGGAGCTCGTTGACGATGGGCGAGGTAGGCGGTGGGGGGTGGGGGGAGGGGGGTAGTAGTCTATACAGCCAGTAGTGAGTGCGGCGAAATAGTCAGACCGCTCTGCACATACCGATGCGTGGACACAGTCGGGGCTTGTGTTCTCTTTCCTACCGGAGTCCGTCGAGCAAGTGCACTCGGAACCGGACTGGAGAACACACAGTGGTCGAGGGTTGCCGAGTCCGTTAAAACGTCGGCACTCACTCCACCCTTTCTGGGCTGGACGAAGGACGCGGAGATTGCATTTTCGCGGCGACGAAGTGGCGTCGACCGAGTGGCGAACGCCACACATATACCCCAACCTTTAAACCCTCTCCTCTCCCTACCCCTTCTCCTCATCCCATTTTCCTATATACCACATTGCACCGACTAGCCCGGATGCTGTGGAAAGGGGTAACCGAATTACTTGACGGTGGAATGAGAGGGAGAAAGGGGAGAGCCAACCAGTGAGAAATGGAATAGGGAGAGGACAGTAGAGCGAAGGAACTTCCGGCCACGCGCGACGTGTGTGTCGGAAGGAAACTTCTGCCTGTTGGAATTTTACGAGCAGGTTGGTAGAGATGGAATGGACGTGAATTGCGGAGCAGCTCCGCAGGCGAGGGGGGGGGGGGGAGATGAGATGAGGACTCCGCGGCCATTGTCCGATGGTTGTGTGGAGTTCTCTCCCTTGCGAGTGTAAAATCTTACGCGTGAATGCGAGTTAGCCCTTTGCAGTTATGGGTCAGAGAGTCGTCATGTAAATTCAAACTCGTTCATGACTAAAAATTTAATAAACCACCGAGATACGAAAGCCATTTCCGCTTCATCTCGGAATAAATTTTATGCGACGAGGATTTATGCAAGCTAGGTAATGAACCGGTTAAATAGCAAAGCCAATAACTTGTTAAATATAATTCGTATTTTTTTCATTTACAATATAATCGCTTGGTGAATTTTATTAATTTTTTTTTGCAAAGTAACTGCGGAGACTTTCCAACTTGGGCCGTTCACCGGACGTAATTTGCTGGAGCAACCGGTGCACGCGACCGGTGATTTTACCGGCAAAAATAGTAACCGATATCAATTTACCGGTAAATTTACGACGCTGAAAAAAATAATCTGGTAAGCTTCGGAAACTCGCGTTTCCAGCTGAAGCTCGATAGTTCCGGTTCACTCGAAACTCTAGCTGGTTTTCAGCGTTTCCATAACGGCATTTGCCTCTGGTTTCCGCCGGTTTATTCTTTTGTCTATTTCAGTCGACCGGCCGGAGCGAATCGAGCTCGCAAACCCTAAGCCGATCTCACTTCGCTCAGACTTCAAGTTCGCCAGTGTTTATGGTTCCTGGCTGCGCGGCAAATACCGTGTTCAAAAAATATCGTTCGACAGCGCGCAGCCAAGCTCGTACTCGGAGCCAATCACGGTTGTTTTTGTACAACCGGCCAGCGTTAATATATTTACATTCCGGAATCCTTATACCGGATTACGAGAGAGCGAGAAATATGCGAAACGATATTACCCTCGCAGACCCGACGAGTCCGACAGCCGTTCCGGTGGCGCGATTAGCAGTAAAAACCCTTCGTCTCTGTTCGCCTCGCTGGCGAACTAATATACGAGGCCATTTCCCTTCTCGCCGCGAAATTCACATTCTCTCCTCTCCACCCGTCCCAATTTTTCTTTCTCTACCAATGCTCGGCTCTGCATTTTCATTTTTTAAAAATCTTTTTTATGTTTTTTTTTTTTTTAAAGGAAAAAAGTGGTTTGATAAACGTGGCAGACTACCGGAAATGACGAAGCTATACGATATCGTTGCTGAGCGTGCCGTTGAATTTTATCTCGTACCATCCATAAACCCCGTGCTTTTTGTTGAATCGTAACACGTTTTTATCATACTGCTTGCTGTATTAATTTTCCCTGTTCGTGAGCGTCGCGTACCCGTTAACTCGGACGAGAGAATTCGCGTTTATTAATTAATAAAAAAAAATTATTTCGTTACCGAGGAAAGAGAAGCGCCGAGCTGTGTGATAACACAAATTGGTTCGGACATCGGCATTTCAGCCCGTAAAAAAAATATAATAAAAATAATTCTACGAATATCTTTGGGTCAATATTCTCGAGAAAGCGAAAAAAAACCGAGTCAGTCATTCGCAGTATCGACGAGCGCTTTTTAATATTTGTTTCCTTACTTCATAATCTCATCGAGTCGCCGCGCGAAAATCCAGAAATACACGAGGGAGATGGCAAACTCGATAGCTCGTAGTACGTCTACACCCTCGGCTGCTTCGCCGTGCTATCAGCAAATTAATTCTTCGATTTATCGTTCACAAATGTCGCAAGAGTAATTAATCTGCCTCGCTATTTTTCATTCACCCCGCCGTATAAAGTTCCATTTTTTTTCGTCCTTGGGCATTCTGGGGAACGTTCGACGACGTTGAGGGTGAGAGCGCCCTCGGGACCAACGGCTAGTGAAAACCTGGGTGGAAGTATCCCTGCGGATTTCTGATGCCGGTCGTGTCGTTGGATCGATCTCGTTTCGCAACCGAGCCGGAATCGCGATGAGTCGAGCTCTCTTACACAGCTGCAAAGTACTTTCAGTATTTCTCGTACCGCAGAATCGACGAACTGTCGAGTCGCGTATAATCTCGTCCATACACATTGATCCACTTCCGTGGGCGTATTGTAATACATTATGCGAAATGCTGATATCTCGCGCGTGCATAAATTCACACGTGTGTGAATCCAGATGAGTATAACGCAGTTGTAGCTCGAGGGGAGGTGCCGGTTCGGTACATACAGATATAAGGATCGAACCAGGCTCGGAGGAAGCTTTACGCTATCGCGCTTTCGTCCCCGCCCGCTCTCCTCTGCTGGCCCCCGTACAAATCATTCCTCCACGAACTTCGGTCCAAGTTTGCGGCCGGGGCGCACATACCGGGAGCGCGGCCGTTCTTCCGTAAAATTGAAATGATAAACCGTGTGCGACCGGATTGCCCGTCACGCTCGCGGAGATCCCCGGTTCGACGTGTGCCGCATTCGTGTTTCGAGTGTTCGGACAGTTTTGCTTGACATGCAAGAATTTTTAGAGTTTTAAACTTTTTTATTTTAGTAATCTACGGGGACCTCAATATTCAGAGATTCTAAATCTGACACGGGTCGGAATTACCTTTCTCGAACACCCTTGATTCGCTCGAGTCTCGGACAAGAAAGCTGCTGCATTCGCATTTGGCGCGAAAAACAATGCAACACGAAATGTGTGGGTTAGAAGAATTTTTCGTTATTTTGCAAACCTCCATTTTAGGAAAAAAACTTCACGGTACAAATTACATTTAACCATTACCATTTTTAAAACCTACGGTATATTTCACAATTTAATTTATGAAAAAAAGAGATAAATCTTTACCAAGATGTTCATTAGTCAATTTGTGGAAAACGATAACTATAACGTTTTACAATTCGAAATATCGAACGACCGCTGCCATAAAAAATTGTCTCGTTGAAGTGTAGAAAAAAGAATCAACCTTCCAGTGACCATAAATTCTGCAAGGCTTTGAAAAATTTAAAGCTCATTCAAAAAAAACTGAATCAGGAGAAAATTGCAATTTCCGTTGAAACCGTACAAAACTTTTCCAGGTTGAACTGGCTGAAACTCGTTTCGCATACCCCGTCGGTTAATTGGATGACGTATAGAGAGCCGCCTGTGTTAAACTCGTAAAATTACAAAGTCGATGATTACAAAAGTTTCCATGCATTACGACTCGCGCTTCTCGCAACATCGCCGAGGTGTATAAAACGAAGAACAATACGCGGCAATACAACGAACTTTATCCTTTTTAGAAAATTTTCGATGGGGTGTAATAACCATGAGTATACTCGAAGTGACGAGACCTCGGTTCGTTAAAGTTACTTCGCGTGGAGTTCGCAGTAATTGGCCCTTTTTTCTCGCGCCTCTTCATCCCCTTGTCCTTCATTTATTTCGTCGCACGGCAGCTCGTGCTCGCGGTGGATTTACATATTTTTTTACTTTAATTTTTCGCAACCATCTTCCCACCCTTTTCCGACACCCTCGAACCAACTTTCCCGGGTGTTTTTCCCAGAGAATGAATGAATAAATGACTGAATGGAATTTATTTTGAGAGAGAGAGAGAGAGAGATGGACTGGAGTTTCGAGGGTCGAAAAAACTACGTGTCGGAGATTCGAATGTACGCGTCGTCCTCGAATAAGCGCCGGTCGGAAGGGATAGGTATTTTCCGGAGCGGTGAAAAGCGAAAGACCGAGGCTCGCCGAGTCAGCGGTTCCAGAGCCACGCGAATGGGCTCAGGGTAAACGGATGCTCGACGTCGAGTAGCGATCAAAGTCCGAACGAGATGGCTACGTCAAGCGGAATAGACCGCACTCAATTTATGGTCTGTCCCCCGTGGCATAACGAAATTCCCGGTTCCGCGACCGTTCAGACTTGATAGAGACACACATGTCTACGCAAACGCCGGCTTTTCCCAGTCGTCGAGAGACATTTTTTCGAAGAGCAGAGTCCTGAGTAATGAACCGCTGAGCATTCGCGTCTAACGAGAACCCAAAGAGTTTGCCATTCCACGGTCTTCAAACGGTTGGAATAATAATTTTTTTTTCAAGTGACAAAAAGTGACCAAAATTCAAAGGCCCTTGCAGTTACTTTGGAAAAAAAAATCATTGCATCCGCAGTGTTATTGAAAATTAAAAAAGCGATCCGCTTTGCGTTTGGCGAAAGGATCTCCAGTGTGCAACGGGTTAACCATCGACCCTGCTATGCCTGACCTCCGTCTCTAAGAGCCCAATTATTGTACCGACGGTTACCCTCTCCGGACATTCGTCGACGGATATTTGCACACGAGTACAGGCTACACTATACCATCAACTATATCCCTGTACCGCTCCGACACCACTGCGTAGCTTGATCCCTTCCCAGGACACAGATACCAAAACAGAGTTTAGAGCTACCCCTACTCGTACGTTTGCTCGACTCGTCCGCCGGGTCAGTGTCTTGCACCAGGCCCAAAGTTCTCGCGCGCGCGCGCATGCACACACACACCCACACATATATGTACACATACATACCCATCCACGTAACTCTTAAGGGGAACAGGATGGGATTTGAACAAGGGATGAGGTTTGAGGCAGGAAGAGAAGCAAGGTAGATCCAGTCCGCTCCAATAATTCGTGGCCGGCTGTCGGATACGGGGGTGCGGTTCTAAATTAGCTGCAGGCATCGCTCTCTACGTACACACTGTGTGTATATATACGGGACACTGTATACGCAGGGAAGGAGCTGAACTAGCTGGTAGACAAGTATACCCTCCTGTAACTTTGTCCCGTTGGTGGTTCGTGTTCTCTGGACGGTTCTCTCTATATCCGTGCCGCTTACAGTTTCGGCCTCGTGGATACCACGAACGTTACCTCTCTCACGGTGCTTGGACCGCTGGCTCTCGCGACGTTCGGATCCTCGTCCCTCTCTGCCTACAGAGATAGAACGGGAGAGCTCTACGTGAGCCTGAGGATTTGCAAACAGACCGACGACCACTAGACGACGAGAGTACGTGTAACGAGAGGCTCCGCTCATTCGGGCAGAAATCACGACGGAGCAACGGAGAACGAAACGAGACACAGAGTTTGGAGCTTGTACATAGGAGCTTGTAGGGTAGGTCAGAGTTGACGGGGAGCCGAGACGAGGATGCGATCGAACGGTCACGGTTTATTTGTCGATCGTTCGGTTTATACATCCTATAACGACACCAATTTGCTTCGAGTCACGAACTCGAAGTACCGGCCAAACGATAGACTCGTCGATTAATCCCGCGAAGGGCTAAGCAGGTTAACTGATTTTTCCAAATTGTCGGTCAATTCGGAGCCGACTCCTTCAGCGGTGCGCTGACTACGAACGCTGAGCCGCTGATGAAGCGTAAATTTTTTTCGGCATTTTACGAAGATAGGGATTTCCTTTGAGGCTAATTTTGTCTTAATTGCCATAATACAATTATTTTTATTTTTAATCTGCCAATATATATATCTGCTTTCGGCGCACAAAAATCAATGGTTATTCGAAAAAACAAATAGACTCGAGGAGAAAGAAAATTGACTACAAATATGTGTATTTCTAGCCGGCCGTAATGTTGGCTGTTCTCCTTTTATCTTTATGCACTAACCGAGGAAATATTTTCTTCGATAGAGTATAAAAGTGTAGGAACAGCATAGAGATTCCGATATATACCTCCGTCACATTTCACTTGTCCCACGATCGAGCACCGTCGTTCTCCACTCGGGTACACAGTCCCCGTTTCCTATACTCCACCTCCCATCGTACCGTATATACGACATCGTGTGTCGCCCGTATAACTATATGTATATATATTTTATCGTGGCGCGCGGCTCTCGCGACTCTCGCTGCAAAATGTCAGAAGCCACGGTACACTTATCTCGCGAAGGAATATGTCGTGACCCTTCCCCTCCGCCGACTGCAACGCCGTATGGTTTTCTCATCGGAAGGGCAACTCGTGCGCTGCCCGGGATTCTCGACCCAAATACCTTTTCCCTTCGTATCGATTAGAAAACAAACCGAAAGATAAATAGACAAACAGAGTGAAAAAAAAGTATGCTCGATCGTTGGCCAGACACACTGCAGCGTTGTCCCTTTCGCCTTCGCGTCTCTGCCGGACGCTCGTCGCTCCATCGTTCTTTGTCGGAATTTAATTTTCTCGATAACTGTAAGCTATCCAAGTCTATGCAGGATCATCAGACATATACATAGCCGAGGAAAAATCTTTCATTGGCTTCACTTCCCGTGCTCCGTTTTTTATGATTTTCAACTACGCTATTACTCGATTAAGATTGAGCCATTTTTATTATTATTATTATTTTTGTTTTGTTTTTTACCTTCTATTTATTTTATTTTTTTGTTGCTCCATTTGCACGGTATACCCTTTCGGGTCTTTACGGGAACCCCATCCCGATTCCCCCCTAGCACTTCCTACTCGCACTCAGCTAAGCTACCTAACTTCCAGTGCGTCCGTAGCCGACTTAGCTACACTGTACCGCATTTGCCGGGGACACGGGGAAACTACGGAAAACCCGTCCCGGTACAGACGGCCATATTCTACTGATCCGCTGGTATTTTTGCACTTGAGTAAAGTGCAGAAACACCAAAGTCTCAGAAGAAAGCGCCTTCCGCTCAACGGTCGATGCGCCAGCTAGCGCACAGCTAAGCGGTCACCCATCCAAGTACTGACCGCGAACGAATCAGCTTGACTTGGGGGACCACCAGAGCCGTGCGCCAACTGCGCATCCACCGCTGTCGGTCACATGCAACTTGTATTTTTTTCGACATTTGAAAAATTCACCATTTCCAGCATAGGGAATCCTATGTAAAATTTTGCGAAACGGCACTTTTTTTCAAAAAATTTCGAGATATCGAATTAAAACCTTCGCCATTCTTTTCAAGTGGCATATTTACCAACCGATTTCATTAACGAAAAAATTCTAAAAAATTTATTTTCAAAAATACCATTTTCGTCGAAAAATTGTAAGGGTTACCCGTTCTCATTTTTCCACTTTCAAAATGGCCAAATATTTTTTTTCGAGGTATCGATTTTTTACCACCTCCATTGGCTTTAAGTGGCCCATTTCCGGCTCAAAACACATGCGACTTGTATTTTTTTCGAAATTTGAAAAATTCACCATTTCCAGCATAGGGAATCCTATGTTAAATTTTGCGAAACGGCACTTGTTTTCAAAAAATTTCGAGATATCGAATTAAAACCTTCGCCATTCTTTTCAAGTGGCATATTTACCAACCGATTTCAGTAAAGAAAATATTCTAAGAAAATTTTTTGAAAAAATACCATGCAACTTGTATTTTATATTTGTTGTTCCAATTCCACCGTATACCCTTGTCGGGTTTTTACGGAACCCCATCCCGATTCCCCCCTAGCACTCCCTACCCGCACTCAGCTAAGCTACCTAACTTCTAGTGCGTCCGTAGCCGACTTAGCTACACTGCACCGCATTTGCCGGGGACACGGGGAAACTACGGAAAACCCGTGCTGGTACGGACGGCCATATTCGGCTGAACCACCGGTATTTTTGCACTTGAGTAAAGTGCAAAAAGACCGAAGTCTCAGAAGAAAGCGCATTCCGCCCAATGGTCGATGCGCCAGCTTGCGCACGGCTAAACGGTCAGCCATCCAAGTACTGACCGCCAACCAATCAGCTTGACTTGGGGGACTACCAGAGCCGTGCGCCAACCGCACTGAAAAAAAATATCAATGATTCAAGTCAAATTCAATTCTACTTTCAATTCTTACAATTGCGTACGGAATTGAAAAGATAACATGTCCTTGACAGTCTTGCTTCCCTTGTTTTAATATCATATAGAATTGTATGAATAGAAAGTAGAATTGAAATAAAAAATATATTCTTTGGCAGCCCGCAAGCGGTTTTTTTTGCCAGAGCGCGCATCCACCACTGTCGGTTTTTTTACCTTCTATTTCCTCAGGGTTACTTGCCGATACTGCGCAGGGCAGGTTTCTTTTTTTCCTGGGCTAGATTGGTCGGTCCGAAGAATGTAATCTCGGCGCGAGCCGATATCGCGGAATTCGGTATTGCCCGAAACGAGAGAATAAAAGTGGCACGTCCGACACCGATACAATTCGCCAGGACTAAAATTGCGGTGTGCCATTCCTTCAGATCTTCCTTCTTTTTCTAGATTTTTTTTTCTCGTGGATCCCTTATTTCCTTTCTTTCGTTACCACGAGCTTTTCTCGTTCACTATTATTTCCCCCACTTTCTCTCTGTGTCCGCGTGTCTGTAGATCGAGCTCTTTTATCCACCCTTTAGTTCGGCAATGCGCCGCTTCTTCTGCTTCGTCTCCCTCATAGCTGGACCGTTTGGTACGGCGCTCCTTCACTCGCTCGAGTGAATCTCGCAAACCCGCTCTCTTTCTCTGCCTCTCGTCGATGAAAACTGGGAATAATACTCCGGATTTCGCGTACGTGCACTACTTCATTCCTCACTTTTTCGGAAGACTACAACTTCTCCCTGTTCGCTGGATTCTTCGCCCTCCTTTGGTAAGAGCGGGTCAAAACGGACCGTCGGGGAAAAACGAACTACCCGTGCCAATTTTACACGGTCCATAAAACAAAAAAATCTCACCGGTGTTTCGTATTGCCCCGCTATGCCGTACTAGCTTCCCCTTTTTTGTTGTATGTCTTTGGTCGTTCCTTCCAACAAATTCCTCGTGAAAATCGCGGTGACGAGAACAATGTATCGCGCAGTCATTCCGCAAGAAGCTCGAAGTCCCGTTTCCACCGTTGAATGATACATGCATTTTTTGTTTCACGGGCACAACGGGAGAAATACGTCGGGCTGGTCCCCGACTCGGCTGCCGTTGACATTCGCAAATCCGTAAGCTGACTCGACTGACCTCCATACATCCGGCTCTTCTTCTTCCTCCGTCTCGCCCTTCTCCCTCCCCGGTGTCTCTTCCGTTCTCCGCAGACCGCCTGCCTCAACGTTGTCCCTCATTTCGCAGAAGTTCAACCCGGCGACAGGCCAAGTGGAAACGGAAAGAGAAAAAGATTTTTCCGGGGACAGTTCGCTCCGAGCAAACCTACCGACGACGGAAGAAGTTTCGAACGAACTTCGTACGCCGTCTGGCTGTGTTGGCTCGCGCAAGATCCGAAACCCGGACGAAGAAAACGACTCTGACGACGTCCCCTCGCCGCTTATTGGTATCGATAAACCGTTATGGGAAGCGAACGGGTAGTCCGGTACTGACCCGTCGCCGCCGCTCCGTTACGCTTCGTTTTTCCCCTGAACTCTTCGTTGCTCTCCAATATGCGACTTCGGACCACTCCCGACCAGTTTCCTCCCGGCGGTGTGTTTCCCGAACCGGGAACCTATTTTTACTCTGCGTTTCGCGGATGGGTGAGGGAAAAGAAATTTAAAGTAAGTTCCCAAGTCCGATTGAATATCTACCGAAATTGATTCGGTTATTGGATCTCTTACTCGCTCCGACTCTCGGTCGGTGTTTGAATTTTATTCTCCCTGGTCGATCAAACCTGCTAGCTGTTTCAACTCGGTTCACCTTTGAAAAGGATATAGTCCACCGCGAGGCCAGTTATTGCCGGGATGTCGTAGCGAGATTATGGACATTGCGAGAGAGAGAGAGCATCAATTTACATCTGAATAATAAATTATATCTATTAAAAACTTGAGCGTCGTGGCAGCAGCTCTCGAACGTAGAGGAGGAGGAGTCGAATCCCCAGCATGAAATCACCGAGGTGCATAAATTATTCAACGGGGGAAAAAAAAAGAAGGAGTGACTCCTCGTTACTTAGATTCACTCGGAACGCTCATTTTCTCTCAACTTTGGCCTCCATGGATCATGCACGAGAATATTTCTCGGTGGTACACCAAAAAAAAAATTTATTTGTCGGCCACCGTTTATTTGGTTTGAGTAAAATATTTATTTGATTTAAAAAGATATTAATTTTATTTAAGTAACTTTTCACTTAATTTTAATAAATATTTATGCTTATAAATATATATACTTAAACCAAATAAACGGTGGCCGTCAAAAACATTTTTTTTCTGGGTGTATTTTTATCATCGGTCGAATACCTCGGATCGATAAAAACATTTTTTCCGCATTTTTTCTGGATACATTTATTGCAATAAAAAAATAAGATATATTTTTTTTGTAAAATGAAAAGTGGGGCCTTTTTTTGGATAATTTAATATCAACGGTACGGAAACTTCGTTGGAGAGAGAATCGGCGGGAAAGAGGAAATAGATGGATTCGTAACTCGGAAGAGATTTTAATCGAGCTTCCTGGGAGACGTGGCTTAGATTTATGGATGGCCGATTAGCCAACCGGTGAAATATACCCCTTGGCCGAAGAGAGGGATATATCCCCTTTCCACAATGGGGAATCCAACTTGCGACCGTTTCGTATTAGTGTGTTGGTTTGCGTGTGATAAAGCGCGAGAGAGCGGGTCGGGGTGGGGAAGGTTTGACGCGAGAGAGGGTAATTTAATTGCCCTCGAAGCGTAGGACTTCGAATTCACGATGAAACAGTGGCACAGCTGCTGCTAGCGAGCATAAATATGGGACTATTGTATACCCACGTCCTATACACGGTGTTCTCGAATTACCCCGAAAGCTCCAAAGTCACATCGAACTTAAAAAAAAGTGGATACCCCGTACAGTCACACGGCAAATAAAAGAATTTATACATTCGACAAACGCCACTTACCAGCAAACTTTCACAACTTTTGTTTCCCGTTCATAATTTTCCAATCTTTAGTTAAAAAATAACTTCGTTGACAGAATAAAATTGCAAAATAGAATTACAAAATTGCAAAAACAAAAAAAAAGAAACTAAATTGTGCGCCTAAAATTAAACACCCGAGCGTTAGTCATTGGTTGAAAACATTTTCCGCCTCAAACTCGTTGACTGATCGTTCTAGGAGATTGATACAACAGTTGTTAGCAATATCTGTTCAGCTTTTAACCGTTTCCACGATCCGCAAATTTTCTACGAAATTTTCCGGCGACACCGACTCACGCGAATGCTTTCCACGTGCAGGTAAACGCGACAAGTCGCGAGTTTGCCGACGAATATGCTCGTTGACGCCGGCGTGTCTTAGACGCGGCGCGGCTTTATTGCAAGTGTAAACGTTCGAGGGAGAGCCTCGCCTGACTTCCCTCTGATTCTCCGTCCTCGACTCGGCTGGAGGCTGTTTTACGAGGCACAATTCCGAATCGTCGAAGAGAACGCGGGGGCGTACGAGACCCGCGAGAGGGAGAGAGAGTAACAGTTGCGAGCCTTCCTACGATGCCTCAGGAAATCCAGTGGCGTCGTAGATCCTCGAAGGCGGAGGGGAGAGGCCTCGTCTTCGTCGTTTCCATACTCGAATGAGGGGAGTGAACGAAGAAGAAGAGGAAGAAGGAGAAGAAGAGGATGAAACAGGAACAGCCGAATCTCTGGGAAGGCTCTGTCAACGAACTTGCCGGCAATTCCCGAGGCCGTATGCGACACACGAAGGGGGTGAGGCAGAGAGGAGCGGATCCACCAGCTACACACAGTGGTTACCGTGTGTAGGTGCACAGACGGGACTGGAACCGAAACTCCTCCACGTCAGACTCTGGGACGCCCAGACGAGTCAACTTGCTGCCTCAAAATATGACATCTTGTCGCGTGACTTTCCAACACTGTTGCCCACAGTCTCTACCTCCTATCTATCCCTATTGTACAGGATAGGTACTTGGGCGTTTCGTACTCCCGTCACGTGTCGCGAGGCTGACGTTGACGACTAACCTGTTAATCTCTCCAGTCGATTGATGAACTGACAGGATCGGATTGGTTCCTATATTTTTCCGATCGTCTCCAATTTGTATGAGATTTAATCTAGAAAGTGCATACATTATGAGACTTTTTATATTTTACATGCATTTTGGGAAGATAATTTTCTAGGAAACGAAATCCTTGATTCACTTTTGGAATGATAATAAAAAGCGACGAAATGCCAAGTACTTAGAGTTAATGGATTGGATTGATATGTTTAGGATTAACTGTTTGGGAAGATGTCAGATATGAAAAGTACATTTTTTTTTCCTCTTTAGTGGCGATATCACTCATAAGAGGCGGATATATGATCAAGAAAAATGAGGTACTTTTTGTTAAGAAAAAACGAATCATAATACCATTTCTATTGCGGATTGTAAGGTCCGAGGAAGGGATCTGATTACAGTGGCAATGTCGGGTAGAGAATAATAAAATATTTAGAAACTCTTTTCCGGTACTTCGAATGACACTTGGATGTGCCCGAGGGAGGTTCTTGCGCGGATGCAAGATTAACTATCCACCCACTTAACTCGCCCTCCACTGTCTTGACTTCGAATTAATGTCTCAATTAAGCCGTGACCCAGAATTTCCCGGTTATATCTCGGTTGCTTGCCCCGCCTTTCTCAAGAGAGAAATACCAAGTTAGTATATAGTTTATAGTCGACAATATAGCAGAGAGAGAGAAAGAGAGGAAGCATGCACAGCGACGCGGGGCGAGAATTATTCTCGGCAAGTTAGCTGAAAACCCGGTCGCGGCAACCGCTTGCAATCGTCCTTTTCAGTTGTTATTTTCTCTGCTTTTCGAAGCTCTCTCTCTCTCTCTCTCTCTCTCTCTCTCTCTCTCTCTCTTTCTCCAATTTTCACCAGATTTAAATTCGTGTTCGACGTTATGTAGCCCAAAAATATTTCATCACTTTTTGCTTTTCCTTTTTTACTCTTTCCATGTACGCTCATTTAATAGTCGAGCGCACTTCGGCAACTTTAATTAATACATTTCCATCCCCGAAATACAATATTGTTCGAGGTTTTACAGTTTCGCCAGTTCGGCTCGATATTGAAATTTCCACACCGCGCACAACTTGCAGGTTTTTTCAGGATTTTATTTTTTAAATATGATTGGATCTGAATGCTCAAAGTAACGTAATTCCATTAAACTGAAATCGTGGCGGTCGACATTTCATGAACATTTGGAAATATTAAATAAAATTTTTACAATTATCGTACGGTGAAAGTGTGTATATGCCCCGGTCCATGTAGCATTCATTCACGTTCTACTGGGTGTGGGCCATATTCACCTCTTTTACCCTACTTTACTAAATTTTTTTAAATGTTTTTTTTTTCATTGATTTTATTAACTCCGCGACAACAATAGAACGGAAACGGTATATTGACCAAGAGATATAGTACCGTCAAAGTTTTGGAATAGCGTTTGCCCCGTTGGCACGAGGCAAACTCCGACATGAATATTTTGGCCTCGGCTAGTGGCACAGGAGATACGCATATTTCCCGTTGCTCGTGGGATCGTACAGTCGGACTCTGGCAGTAACCGGAAACCGTCTCGATGTCTCTTGACTTTTCTGGTGTATGGGATTTCGGTCCAAGTGGCCCGGTTGGCTTACGGAGAGGTCGAAGCGCACTGCTTGGTGAGCTACTCTCTTCTTCGCGTAGCTGTGGCACTCGTATACTCCACACACCGAGAATAAAGCCAATGTGCCCCGAACCGGAGAGTCGAAACGCGCGTGTTTAAATATTTACACGAGGCAAACGGGAAAACTCGAGGACCCCTTTTTCTCTCTCCATTCCGAGTCGCAAACACGGCGCAAAGAATAAGAGGAAGAGACTTTTCAGGCTCGGCGGAGCACGCTGGACCGACCTAAAGTGATATATCCACGTGCTCGCGCGCTTTCGTCACGGGGGCCAAACCTTCCGGTTCGTACAATTTTTCGAAACACCCTTTCACCGCGATCGTTCGATCGACTGGAAGCCTATCAGAGAAAATAATTCACACTGTCCGAGCCTCGTACTCGTGTATCTGTAACGAGTTTTCATGCGGATAACGAGGATTTACATACAACAGTTTTGGGGAAACCGGCATTGAACTATCGGCGCCGGACAGGCCCGCGTCCGATATTTGATCACACTGCAAGCGACGAATTCTCGCGCCTCCAACGTTTCGACGATAATTAATTAATAGATAGAAACGTGGGAACAAGCCGACGGGTGCGGGGAAATCGAGGACGCTCAGACTGGTCAACGTTATGCGACGTCGACGGTACCGACACATAGCAAAAATTCATCGAGTCCGTAGTCCGTGTGCGTCAGTGTGTTCATCTGACGATTTCAGCAATTTCGGCTCTGTCGTGAGAGTTACATTTTTTTTTTACGAACAGTCGCGTCGCGTGTCGCGCATATATTGGGTTCGCGTGCCTTGGCGTTCTCTTCGCTTTGGCATAATCGATGCAGGATGAAAGTGTTTAATTGCGGAGGTTCCGTCTCGCTGGGTTTTGATCCCTACGAGTTTGTACGTACACACACAGTATGTCTGTGCCCGTATGATTTTAATCTCTTTTTAATTAATGATTCGCGTCGCGCGTAGCGGAGCGCAAATATTTGATCGGATATGTACAGACGCGCCAGGGACAGACACGCAATGGCTTTTCATATATTGCAAATGCGGATATAGTTTAAAGTATCGGAATATTCGGAGGCTCTATCGAGTTTGTGTTATTCTGTGATGTACAGATTAAACAGTATAAACTATGTGATAATGCGATGCATTATGAATTTTGACTATGGGTTTTGGGAATTTCTCTCTGCCATTAAATCACGAAAGTTGTGTTATTTGGCTGCATCTTTTTTGTATCTAATTATAAAAAATGTTTGATATATTGAAATTTTTACGTCTCAGGCCTAATGACTGCATGAGAATATCTTCTAATCTTTTTTAACCCTCTTTCCCAGGTAAAAGGTTAAACTTTTCTCTTTTTTGGTCCTATCAGCCTCGAAGTTTAATCAACGATTTCCATCGCTCAACTTAGTTTCAAAAATGTACAACGATAATAAAAAAAAAAAATTCCTGCACTCGTAAAATTCGTACCTTCGTTCCCCTAATCTTACCACCTTCACTCTTCACCGCCGTTTTTTTTTGTTCCTTTTTTATTTTGCACCTGTGAAATTTCTTTTCTCCCTCACGAAATAGCAATTTCAAAGATTGAGGATAAATCTAGATTGAAGATTTTGGAGGGCGAGGGGGGGGGGGGGGGGGGCGTGAGCGGTGGAACTTCCGCTTGGTAGCTATTGGCGTCTACCTTAATTAACGTTAACGAAGCGCCGAGTCCTCCGCTGTGTTACTCCGATGCTTTCATCTCCGTTCCCTCCCGTGGTAAGGAAGATGGTCGACGTGCCCTCGCGCGCGAAGGAGGGACGCGAGACGAAGTATCTCCTATCCGGCTCGGATCGCCTTCGCAGACACCACGGAATTTCATTCTCGCTATACAGCTGTAGGTAGAAAGGCGAGGTGTGAGGTGAAAAGCTCCCTTCATCCCTTTCCTCGATTTTCCACCGAGCTTTCCCTCCCACTTTACCTCCCCCCTCTACGCTCGATCTTCCTGTTTTTCGGCTTTGCTCCATATTTCACGGAAATCCCACTCCGGACTACGTTGGCTCTCTTCTTGGAGTTTCCGCTCCCTACATTTTTTTATTTATTTTTCGTTCGCTTTTTCGTATTCGATCTTATTTTAAAGTTGAATTTTCCAATAGCGAAATTTCTCGCAACGATGACCTAAATTTTTCCTCCAAGTGAATACTCGGGAAAGCGCATTCGTTTCGTAGACTCAAATACCTTCTCGCATTCATTCGGCGCTCAGCGATTCTCCACTGGCGGATTTGGCCCCCGGTTTTCCTTTATGTTTCTCTCTCCCTCGGCTGCACGTATAACCGAAGTCCGTAAGCGTAGTTTTCCCCAGACTAGTTTTTCTTGGTGAATGGTACGCGCAGGCTCGCCTTTTGCTTTTAGCTTTGGGCTTCTGAAATTACGCTTCCGCGTAGTTTCTACAGCGCGGAACTATCCGCGGGTGCCTGCAGTGAGAAATTCTTACGATCTTAGTTCTCGTTCGTTCATTCATTCGACCCGAAAATAAAGACTCTTGTGTGAGCTTTTCCTGTGTTTTGTTTCCTCTCTCTTTCTCCCTTTAATTCTCGATCTTCCTCTCTATCCGGGCACACGAGCGGAAACCACGACCGCGGGTGAAAATTCTCTATGGTGCGGTGTTCACAGAGAAGATTCGTAAAGCGAGTGGAAAAAGCTCGACTTTGGCTTTAGAGCGGCGTACGAGAGAGTTGACGGAGCCAACGACGAGAAAGATCGCGCGGTGTAAATGAGCGCTATGAAGTACGCCTGGGTGAAGTTTTTGATAAAAAAAAGGGAAAAAAAAACTAGGGAAAACATCCTTTTTCGCACGTGCACGAGTGTCGGGTTTATTCACACTGGGCCTCGGATATATAAACCGGCATAATTACCGGGCCAGGCGAGCATAATGCGGGAGGTTTCGTTATACGGCAAGTATAGACACAGGAACACACATTTGAAAAACGCTCGCACACACACACAAATACAAACAAGCGAAAACCCCTCGTGGGCTCGCGGCCCCGAGTCGTTAAGCCGCGTCTTATTAATTGCGAAGTTTCCTCGTCGCCTCGCGGCGCCAAAGCGAGTGCTTCCGTCCGACTGATTTAGAAACGCGAGATGAGAGCGAAAACCCGGATGATATTCCACGCACGTTGTGTACCCGTACTCTGCATGCACGGATAATAATCTAAATTAATACAATCTCTCCTTCTCTCTCCCGTAAGTTGTATATACGCATACTGTATCTGCGTTTCTCAACTTGGCTCATACGATTTAACTTTTTCTCAATTTCTTTTTCGAACAGTTTTAATCAAGCCAATTTTTTTTTAAGTTTTTTTTTTTGAGAAACAGACATCGCCGAAGAGTTTGCGAAGAGAGAAAAAAAAAATTTCGTCGTAAGTACAAAGTGGTTTGTGTGTTCGCGCCTCGGAAATGAAAGGTATAGGAGTCCCAAAGAGAAAGAAAAGTATACGGTCCAGGATCTAGGGAGAGAGGAGCGGCATTTATGAGATTTAAATCGCCTAAGCGGTCCATTTCCTCCGTTATGCATTATTCACCGAGGCTCCGTGGGCCACTGAATGTTTTACGCGCTCCACCTGATCTCCCTTTCTCTCCGGGAATATCGGAATACCGTAGCTCTCCTCCCTCCTCTCTATTTCATCTCTTATCCCCTTCCTTCTCGCTCGATCTCGTATAACGTGAATCCTTCAACCGCCGGTCACCGCAAGCTCGTAGCTCGTCCCCCACTGTTCAAACCCGCCTGATACCCGGAGAGTGACGCTGCTGAGGAGCTTCGCTTCGGGATCCAAGCAGCGATGCTTTAAGAACACACCAACCAGCAACAAAAAAAATATGTATATACATGTAGCATATAAAAAATAGAGTTTTTCCTTTCTCATCTCCAGTCCGCCATCGTGCCCCGGAACGATTCTTGCAAAGATGCCCCGAAAGAAAACCGGTAGCCAAGACCCTTATCCCTTTCGCTTCGGCGATTCCACCTTCACCGCTCGTGCACCACTACTCTATCCGCTAAATGTAAATTTTTTTGGCAACCGCAAACTCCACCCCGACAGAGATAGAGGATAAACCGTGAGGGTCTAAGCCCTACACCTATAGTACCGTTTTCTCTGCATCGTCCCGACGCCGCCTAAGCTCGCCGTTCTTTACTTTATTTTACTTTCTTTTTTTATTTATTTATTTTTTCTTCTATTTTTCTCGGCTCCGAAAAAAAAAAGAAGCACACGTGGGTTCTTGGCATTCGGTGAGCTCGACTCTACGATTTTTTTTTATCTTCTATCCGGTAGCGGTGAAGAATTTTCGAGACCGGTCGAAGATCCACGTGTAGGGGTTTGTTTCTCTATCGTGTGCGATGGCCAGCGTCCAGTTCCGTGCTTCGCTTGCGATCTTTAATTGCTCACCCTGACTGTCGTATCCTGGGGGCTTTCTCGGGGAACTCGACGAACACGGCACGTGATTGCACTGGATACGAAGAAACGTGACCCTCACCTTTCATGCGTCCCTTTTCCGATGAGCTTCGGTAATATTGTTCGAGGGACTCGCTCTCGGGGTATGTCGCGGAAAGGTACGGAAACGAGGAAACGGAGAGGAGAGGAAGGGCTCACGAGATGCGGAGACTGGCGGGAACGAAGGCGAAGTGACTGACTGGCAGGACTGGAAAATTTAGTAGGGTACATCATTCTCCTTTTCGACTCGCGGTCCTTAAGCTACGGGGTGGCTTAACGACCTCGTAAATTACGACCGTTACGCGCACTCCGTAAACCTATATAGTTCACCGCTTTTTCTTTATTTTTGCTTTGTTTTCCCGAGCGAGCGAGAGAGAGGAGAAAGAGTGGAATGGCGTAGCATCTGCCTTGCTCGTATACGCTTAGTAGTACGGATTCGTTGACCCGCAGACTAATTAATCGAGAAGAAAGCCGCGAGACGATAAAAAGGAAATAGCAAATACCTCCGGCCTCTGTAACTCTCGAAATGCCTCTTGGATATTGAGAAGTTTGAGGCGACGCGATAAATGTTTGATACTTTAATGAGGAAATCTTGACACACTCTGGCGATATAGTCGAAACTTTCTCGAGCCCGCTGATGCCGCTGGGTATAATACTAAAAATCTAACGTTTTTTTTTCATTATTTTTGTTCACAGGTAAGTCCACAAAAAATATCTTCATATTATCTCGAGATTACGGAATCCACGAGTGAGTACACCTATAAGATTATTTACGCAAGAAACCGATAGGATTTACTCAGGATTTATATCTTCAGAATTTAACACTTTGACAGATAAATTAATTCAATATTTAACCTCTCACAAGTAAACGAAAAGAAAACGGGTTCAGAAACGAAGATCCTACTTTTAATCGGGTTTTAACTTCCGTTTACGACCAATATCAAAGATTGAACCATTCCCGGGGATATTAAAGTGATAAAGGAAAAACTCTTTCCCAGTTTCCAAAGGCATTATCTTTTTTCATCTTGAATTGCTCAATCGTTCTTAATGGCTCTCAAACTATTTGACGTGAAAATCTTATCAGTGGTCACAAGCGTATCCTTTCTTCGGACTTTGTCATTTGCCGACTTGTCTTCTCGATCTCGCTCCTGCCCGGTAGATTCTACGGCTCCTATAAAAATCTCGAGGTAACCCCCCTCCCCCCATCTCCCAAAGAACTTTCATCCCTCTTCTCTCGGCGTCGGCGCTCAGTCATCCGTGAGACGCGACGAAGATTCCCCCTTTCGCCCTTTCTTTGTTACTCGAATAAAATTTACTTTACGTTTTTTTTTTTTTTCACTCTTTCACTGCATCCTCTCGCTCGACTACTCGATATCGAGTGGCCGAGAGTACGTGCGCCCCCCGCGTCTACACCGAAACGTCGCTACTTCCCTTCGGGAGGGAGGAGACGAGAACGGCTGGAGGGAAAACCCGGGAAACGAAGGGAAACAGCCGCTCGAGATGGGGCAGGGATCTTCTTCACGTTCGCGCTTTACCCGTGACCATAAGAGTGAATTGCTCGACGACGGCGACGAGGACGATGAGAGGACGACGAGAAACGGGGAGCCGATAAAAATCGGCAATGAAACGTAAGAAGTTTGTTCATGCGCCTCATCCTCGACGTCGGCGTCGAGGTCTTCTCGCGTGTGATTCGCTGCCACTCTCGTCGCGTCCCCTTCGTTGATTCTCTCGATCTCAGCTCATCCCGTTTTATTCTTTCGAGGACTCTTATCCCATCGCTGTTTTTCTTCTACTTGACTGTTTTTTTTTTTTTTTTCTTCTTTTTTTCCGCTTCAGACTTTTTGTTCCAGCTCGTTCTCGAGCTCGTCAGACCGAAAGATTAGGAGGTAACGATCCGGGCAACGTCGCGGCGGAAGGCGCTGCCTGCTTTCAGCCCGAACAACTATACGGATGTTTGTAATATATTTTTGTCCGTTCCATCGAGCAGGCTACACTCCAAAGTCCCTCTGTGAATTTTATCAGAATTGTTTTCCCACCACGGCTCGGTAACGCTTCAATGCCCAATGTACAGTATTTTCCGCGTTAGCGAAAAAACTGCGCTTTTTGAAGATAATCGTCTTCGATCTTGATCCAAAAATTCTGAAAAAAATTGACGAACGATAATGAATCCTGAAGAAAGTTTTTCCACGATGATTTCGTCGTACCATATATCTGTTTTTAGCTTCGGACCCAAAGTGTTAGTAATCCGATTAGAAATCGAGTAATAGCAAACCCCGATTCCTCATTGGAGGAGGATTTCGAACCCGAAGGCCCAATCCATTTTCGTCACCCTCATTCGGCTTTTGCCTGCCGTCGTGTAGGAACAGCTTTCATCCTCGATAGATCGAGTCAGACTGATGATGGAACTCGCGTCCGAAAATCCGAGGGAACCATTGGAAGTTTTTTCCGCGGAGCATCGAGTGAAATCTATCTCGCGTATCTCGCGTTGCGCAACGCTGCGCGCATTGAGCTGTGAGATGAGACAGAGTTGCATCGGACTCGAGGAGCGGATGCGAGCCGGGTATACGGGCCTGTGTTAGAAAGCTAAAGGGACGGGAAGGTTACGAGAGTGAACGCGGGCGGAAACGAACGATTAACGAGAGTTTCCGCAGAGAGCGATCGATCATTTAAGTCGGAACGGCTCGGTGGGATAGTTCCGCGTCTCCTGGAGAGTTTCCGTTCGGAAACCGACAACGCGCACCAACGGGGAAACATTCATGCTCCAGTTGGAAATGCAACGATTATTCTACCGCTACAGATCGAGCGGTGCTCTGTGCACCGACGATTTCGAAAAGTCCTTTGCGATGAGAAGCAAGGGGTACGTACGGATGGTTCGAGGGAGAGAGGAGGCGGAACGTTGGATCAATGTTTCACCATTCACATTCGATTATTTTCATTCCTCGTGTGCTTCGAGTCGCGAAAAAACAAAATCGATTGTATAGAGTGGATTGATCCGGTCATCGGAGATTTATTCTTTCGCTTCTGTATGTACCAAAGGATCGTAATTGTTTTTGTTTTTAAGTGTTGGCTGAAATGGTGAAGTTCAAAGACGAGTCGGCCGGAGCCAGGACCTTTGAGCCTTTGAAGCTCCGATTGTTTCTCGGGGTCGCGCTAAGAGCAGTGCATCTTCAAAAATGGCTCGATGAATCGTCACGAAATTTTTACGACAATCTCAGAGCGTCAATACCAACCTTCCAGATTTTTCGTTGCATTTTTTTACTCTTAATATCCAGATCGTACATCATTTTTCATCTTGAACAATCCCTGTCCAGCATCACGCGTTAAAGGATTAACTTTGAGAGGCAGTAACTGCCATATTCTTATCGCAGTTACTGCCCGATTGATATAAAGCCATTTTCAATTTTCGTCTCCTTTTTTCAAACTGAGACAAATTTTTTCGCAACTTTATGATCAATCTGGTTCAAATTGTCTTGCTTCTCCGTACTATTACTTGACGTTCCATAAAACTCCATTGAATCCACAAACTGCAGGACGTCGTTTCGCTCCACGATCGGCTAATCGACCGGGACAACGAAATATCGACGAGCTCCTGCTCCGCCGTACATACGCCGTTGACTTCTGCTATACCTATTGCTGTTCTTCCTCCACCTCCCGTACCATTTGTGCACTTCATACCACAGCTTGCACGCCCGTTGTTCCACTCGATCGAGGTCTCGTTGCAAACGGCAAGCCATTCGATTTCAGACCACTTTAATCGATGCTTCGGCTCTCTCATTCCACCCCGTTCGATTATTCCCTTCGTATGTGCAACCATACATTTTCCCCCCATTTCCCCATTCTCTCCCGCGGATTCCAGCTCCGACCTTTCGCGTTTTCGACTTTTGTTCTCTCTTATTCACTCCCCCTCCGTCCTTTGCACTTTCGTTCGTAGCGAATTTTCTCTATAACCTTAATGGAAACTAATAGACTCGTGCCACTGCCCGTTTACCGGAAGGAACCTTCTCCCGCCGGCTTTTATTCCAACTTGTTACTTTATATTTCGTTTTATTTTCTTTTTCTTATTTTCCTTCCGTTTCTTTAGAGAAATGATTATTTCGGGGTCGGGGGATATTGTTAGGGGGAGGGTAGTTTCCAGGGTATCGCTCCGTTTTACAGGTTGAACACACGCGGTGCTTAAGAGAAACTCGATACCAGATGTAATTGCATCTACAGCAGAGCAATGGCTATTGCTTGTACTCTTAATTTCTTCCAATCGAATTTCCGAGCTTGCCTCGATGGGAGTGGAGGGAAGGGCGAGGGCGAGGGTGGAGATGCAAGATGCAAAATCGATCTCTATGGACCAACGTCGCGCCGGAAACTCGACCGGTTTTTCGTATCTGTGGGTTTACTCACCTCGTTTAAATCGTCGTGGAAATTCAAATCAGAATTCGAATCAGAGAACGAAGACGTTGGATGAAAGAGAGGATGGAAACCCTCGAGTTTCAATCACCGTGGAATTTCAATGGATTTTCATTCAGAAACTCTATCCTTTTTACCGCGCACACCTCTCGATCCCTTCGGCGCTGGCTACCTCTCAGCTTTCGTTAACGTTCGACGTTCGACAAAGATCTGTTAATCACTTTTCAAACAAGATTGAACGTTCGACAACCGATCGAACGAATGATTGTGACGATTGTGCGGGAAACTGGGTCAGTGAGTTACCAGTTACGAATCGACAATCTCGGATCGTAGTTATCTGGAGGAAGTTGTATGAACGGGGAGAGCTGTGTCCGCGAGATGAGATCTATGGCGCAAGCGCCTTGGACAAACGCGTCGTCGTCACTGAGCCGCGCAGCATCTTCCGCCGCTCTGTCGAAACCTCTGGCTAACAGAACAGCCTTGCAAAGTCGGTAACTCGGTTCTCCCCCTCCCTCTGGCCACTCGAGATATTTCTCTTCTCGTCGCATCATCTCTCTCTTCCGCACGACTCTCGAGATCTCGAGAGAAAACGTATCGTCGGATCTCGGAGTCACTGACTCTCACGCAGACCGGAATGTCACGGGACACTCGAGAAACTTACTTTAGGCTGCTTCGTCTCTAGTACTAATTTTTTGTTCTTTTTTTTGTCGACCGTCCGATCATGGAAGACGATTATATTGGAGATCACGGACCACTCAACAGCTTCCGACACTTGCAATAATAATTTCATCTTGGGTAATACTTTTTTTTTTAGTATCTTAGAAAGACACCTTAGAATCTTTTTCACCTCCAGAAGAATGTTCAATTCTCATGTTTTTCCCTATTTATCTGTTACAATATTCAGGTTAAATTCTGTGCGTCTCGATGTGTTCTGCACAACGGCGCTGTGCAAAACTCATTTTTCGACCGGAAATACTCCACTTCCGGTAAATCATGGGAAATCTAAAGTTCCGGTTTCTAGATTATTATTGTTATTCTTGTCGCCCCTGTACAAAGTATGCAAATATTTTTTTAGTAACATTAATTTCTCTGGATGTTGACCATCATTAAACGATGCTCAGGATTACCTACGTAGGTTGTCTTTTTGGGGTCGGATGTCGTACGGGACCGATGGATGAGAAAATGAAAATAATGTTCGTCCGATGTTAACGCTGGATTATCGCCGAGCAAAGCTGCTCGGAGCAAAGTTTGAGCAGCTCCCATCGGGCTGTCGACCCGCCGCGAAGCCGACGTCGTCGCAAAGCCCCGCGCCAGCCATCATCAGGCGAACAAGAACGACGTTAGTCGCGATGCGAGCGTAACACGGGACCGTTTGAGCGAAGGTATATAAGGGAGAAGTGGGCCGAGACACGAAGATGAACGAGCTGTTAGGAGAACGAAAAAATGACCGAGCATCCCGGCGAAAACTGAAGGACGGACCAATGCAGCTACCGATGCGCACGGTAAAAAGAAAATGTGTCGGAGTCGAGGATTGAGGAAGCGGGCGGATGGTGGAAAAGAAAAACGATGATAGCAACGAGAAAGCTTCTCGGATAAAGAGATCGAGCAAGTGGGAGCTATATTGCAAAAATGAAAAAAAATAAGACTTCGGCGCGTTGAAGTTGAAATCGTAGCTTCCGGTAGATGCGGAAAATTTTCACTTTGGAAAAAAGAAATGCGCGTGAACCTCTGGTTCGAGAAAGAAAAAAAAAACAAAAAAACGCCCACAGGTGTTGAAGTGTGCGTCCCAGCCAAGCGCGTAATTACTTCACTTCAAAAGCTATATCGGATCTACCGTACTATATATAGCCATCGGTAGCTGTTCCCATTATTCTCCTAACGCCGACTACGGATTTCCGCGGCTTAACAGAGAGAAACGCCCTCCTTTGCTGCACATTGAATTGTGAGAGAAAAAAAAAAAGAAAAAAAAAGAAATGAAACACGACGATGACTAGAAGACGATATAGAGGAGTCGCGCAATGAGTACCGGTTAATTGCACCTCGGGCACTCAAGATCTCGCTGCAACTGCTCTCTCGTCATGTTTGTTGGTTCTACGACAAAAATAGCTCATACGGACTTTCTTTTCTCGACTTTCCACACTTGCCCGATTTTTTTTCCTTTTTTTTAGCAAGTAATTATCACTCGTCATTCGAACTCCGCAGATATATCGTGCAGCTTTTTTTTCGTTTATCGAAGATTCATAGATTGTTCTTTCTTCGCTCTGCACCTCGGCTTCGCTCTCGATCATAATTTTTCCCCCACATTATCCCGGCGTAATTCAATATTCGTGGTATATTCGACGGAATAACGTAAGCTTCGGGAAAACTGTGGCGTGTACACGTATATATAGATGTCACAGCCTTACTCTCGGATATATATCTTGATCCAATTTTATTTCTATTACAGGATTGCAGTCGACCGCCTTTCGTACTTCCCATTTTTATTTCCCCATCCACTGTAAAGGAGATCAGTGCAGCCTCCCGACCTTTCCACTCCTTGGGGGTATCGACGCTCCGGGCGAGATAAGTTCGCCCGAGTTCTCGTTACTCACTTTTCTTCCCTTCTTCACTGCACCAATCGAAATTTCAGCGGTCGACAATAATGCAGATGAAACTGCACATTCTTTAGTTATTTCTTTACTCTAAAAAAAATATTTGTTCAAAACCATTTAATCACATCCCAGCCAATCTTCGTCACAGAAAACAGAAAATATAAAAAATTGTTCTTTCCTCTTTGTTCCCTCGGCTATATCGCGTTAGCCGCAATCGCGTTATCGCTTTATCTAGCCTGCGAAGCGTTTCCGAGAGGTTCAAAAACAAAACTACACGGCGTCGTCGACGGGCGATGTCGGGGGATGTAGAGGAGGCCGCGTTAACGTGATTTTCGGCCGTATCAGAGAGGGACGCTGTCGGTCTCTGGAAACGTCGAAGCTCGCCTGTGTCCTCTCATTCTCTTACTCTCATTCTCGCCCTCTCTCTCCGTCCTTCTCTCTGCCGTTCCACAATCCGCCGCGCGGCCTCGACAATTCCCCGGGTGTCCAACGTAAAATTCTGTCACCACCACAACCGCTACTGCGCGAAGCTTGGCGAACGAGCGTGTGGACCGCCAACGTATTATCCGGCACTCCGGTAACGCTAACACCAAAACGTTTCGTCGTTCTCCTTTTCCCCCTCTAAATTCTCTCGCTTTACCTCGCCCGGTCGCTTCTCACTCTCTGCCTTCCGTCCCTCTCTCTCTCTCGCTCTCTCTCTTGCTCTCTGTTCCCGCGAAATCGAATTACTCGATGCTCGACGCGCCAACGGGGAAACGTCGTTAACCGTGTAGTTATATCGGCGGTGCGTGTCGCGACCGTTCGTTGTAAATCGAGTTTGTACCTTTCCGAGGCGAGTCCGGAACAGCCGGCGAGAGGGAGATGGAACATTTCTGGATAGGGCGCGAATAGGGCTGGACGGAGAAAGAATCTGATAGAGGTTTTCGGCACAGAGGGTCGAAGCAACGATTGCCCAAAAACTGCTGGACACGTTTTTCCATTGCTGCTCTCACGTTCTCTCTCGCTGTTCGTACATAGGGATGCATCGGGGTAAAATGGACTGTTTTTAAACATTTTATTACGGATCGTAAAAAATAAAAGATCTCATCCAAAATAGGGAACTTCATTTTACCCCTGGGGTCCGTTTTGCCTCACTTTAACCTACAGCAATGCTTTTCACTCCTGTGTACACTGTATTGTAATTCGTCCTCCCGCCCCCCCTCCTCCCCCCTGTTGCGTTTCGACGCGGCAATATTCGTCGTGTACAACGCATTTTTATGTTTCGACGAATCTGACGAGGGGGGAGGTAGGGGTTCTTTTTTATTCGGTTAACGGGCAGGACGACACAGTGGTGGCGATGATGGAGTTAGCTGATCGAAACGTCAGGTTGGATTGAAAAATTGTTTTCCGCACGATTGTTCGGTCGACAGGCCTGGCGATTGGGCTCGGGGATGGGTTTCATTAATTCGATTCGATGATACCTCGACGGGTTTTTTATCGGGATTTTATGAGCTCCGATGACGCGGTGCTTGCGGGAGAATGGCGACGATTCTTCGTCGTGGGGTAAGAGTAATTACAAGCCTCAATTTTCATTTATTTTTATACATCAAAGAAAGTTCGCTTTCAGGTATGAATTCTTCTACATTTTTTTAAATCACATTTTGTTCAAATTCGAAGCCAGTAAATTTGATATCTTCGACTGAATGTTGAAATTGAAGCCACGAAAAGGCTATTGTGAATTTGGAGGATGAAGCAAAACGATTACGAGGTATATTTCGATGCATGGATGCAACGTTGCAAGGATCGATGATTCCACTGTCGAGGATCGAGGCCAGTGTCGACGTACCGGTGGACTGTACGTTCCGCTCTCGACCCCCTTAAGCCTCCAATATTGCAGAGCTCTAGGAGGTTTTACACGGTAGCTGGTATGCGTTTTATGAGGGATAGATAGATAGTGGGCGAGTCGATGTCTGCCGGTACGGGTTTAACGTAACGTCCAATGGAAAGTGCGAGGGATGAAGGCGCGCCAGGGGAGCCGGCGCCCTCGTTGAACCGCTCTCGCGCGATGCTCGTTTCTCCCGGGGCACCGAGAGTGGCAATAAACCGCCGGATGATGACGAACGCCCGATGAGTTATCCAACCTCCTGTGTTCAACCGGCAGTTGATTTACAAACTTTCGCGACGGTTTCTTGCGAAAACAACGAAAATACTTGCGGTAAGAAACAAATCAAGGCTTTCTTAAAATTTAATATCCACGATCAAATTTGTTTCGTCTCGAGGACACGAAGCTTTATTCATCTTGGTCTTGCCTGATTGTTCATTAAATAAAAAATGGGAGATAAACGTTCAATTCAAAGCCTGTCAATAATAATAGTAATAGTACCAATAATAATAGTAATAATTCCAACAATAATAATACTAATAACAATAATAATAAGTAGATGAAAATTGAATGAAAAGCGTAATCAGCTACAAAAGTCCATAACTATACCGTTTGCGTTTTGACACGCAGCTCCACCGCGTTTATTAATCCGCACGACGAAGTTCCAACTCTATTCTAATCTCGATTTATCTCAGCGTCGTCAAGCTCGCTCGTAGTTTAATCCCCCGGGATTGTCTTCGATACAGGGCACACCGTGAATATCTCCGCAAGCTCGGGGTCGAAACATCGAGATATCGTCTACGAGACTCTCGGAGGAGGGTTTCAAGAATCCATTGGTCGGTATGAACTTCGTAACGGGGTGGAAACAGTGAGGATTATGAGAATGGGGAGGTGAGGGGCGGGTATTCGGCGGAACGAAATTGTAACGTTACAGTATATGTATATAAAGGAATGGAGGAGCCGCGACGCTTTATCAACGTTGTAACGAGCTGTCGGCATTATTGCCGAGTTGTCTCCGGTCCGGGGTGTACCGCATATAACGCGCCTCGCGGCTATAAGCTGACGCGGCGTTTTCTAATAAAACGATCCGCGGCGATCGTGGCCTGCATTGTCAGGATCCCTGTGGCGTTCGACTAAGGCGCGCGCACACAGAGTTTGCCGTCAGCCAGCGTAGGGCAGAAGCGGCAGCGGCATACCCCGGGCCCGCGATCTTCCTCCGAAGCTTTCTCGAGGCGACGGTGTGGTGCACGGGCGGTTCGTCGGCCGTGATGCACGGGGAGGTTGGCTGCTGCGAGCACTCACGTCGTTCGCCTGGGATCTTAACGACCCCCCGCGGCAACGGAAACGGGCTTGCACGACGCCCCGCGTTACAGACGCATCAAAATATATAGATCGACACACATAAAGAAGACGGAGAAGGAGAAGAAGAAGCGAGCGGGCGAAAAAAAGGTGAACAGAGCGAAAATCTCTTCAATGCACACGCTTTCATCGCATAGGAATAAGCTTTTCCTCGATTACGGGGAGGCTCATTGTGCTTGTAGAATGGATGCTCTCGGCACACCCGCTATCTGCTCGTAGTCAGCTGCAGAAGAAAAAAAAAACAAACAAATGAAAAATGAAAGATGGAAACCAGAAGCAAAACGGTTTCCTTGGAAAATTTTTATCCTCCCTCCCCCCAACACTCGCACACACACGACTGCACACAATGAAATTTTATCTCGCCAAGTTATTGTCCGGCTTGAATATAATTCTGTAATTTTCGTACGTTATTACGAAGATTTATTTTCGGAGGTCGGAAAAAAAATTATGCACGATGGAGCTTTTCATACAATTTTATTTTTTCCGGAACGTGATTTCTATTTCAAATTCTCCATGTGAATATCGTCAAGAATTTTAAAAAATACCTTTTTTCCGTCCTTCAGAAAGTATCTTTTCAATTGCGAGCGTCTAGTTAATAATTTGTTTAAAAAAAAAATTATTCCTGCGCATTTATAATTCAGGCAGTGGATTTTCTTACTCGATTATGGCATATTATCAATCTTGAATATAATTAATCAATCGTCTGGCGTGGTGTGGCTCCGGGAGTGGAGGGAGGAATTCTGGTTGTTGACAATATTAGTCTGCCTTAGGCTGTTCGGTTGAGGCAAGGTGTACCGTGTACGTGTCCGCAGAGCGTAGAGTGTCTCGCACAGCCTCGTTAGCATACATATTTGCGTACACACCCCCTGCAGTGGCTCGGCTTTTGCTTCCCTCTTCGTATGTCTATATCACCCCACCTCATACCTTGCCGCGACCCCCCCCCCCCCTCTCCCTCTCCCGCCTCTCCCCTGTTACGAGAATATGTTCGGCGTGTCACATCACACCCGCGATACAAGCCACCGACGAGAACCTCGCCGGCATTAGCCTGCCTAGCGCGGGCTCTCGGAAACCATAGCGTACCTCAAGTCTGGCAAGGTACATCGTACATATATTGGAGAAACACGGACGACGGTTTCCGCGTAACCCGTGGAAGATTCGCAGGCGTGTCTAGGCTGCTGCTCCATGTATTGTATGCGTCTGCCCGTCCCCAACCCTGAACTACTGACGTGGACCATGCCGCACGAAAATCCGTCAGACCGTACGTCCGCCCGTTCGCCATCCGGGTCTTGCATATCCGTGGACCCCTCGCGCCCCCATCTGTGCACGACAGGCCGAAACCACTAACGGAGAAAATTCGACACCGGCACGGGCCTTTAGGGATCAGGGAAACGGATTTTTATTATTATTAATATCTTACAGACGATGGCACCCGATTGTAAGAATCCGTAACCATTCTTATAACCAGCAGCATTTTTTTAAACTGGTGCTCTCTGGATCTTAAAAACAAATGGTAATTGCACTGAAGAATTTAGTTCACTAAGAAAAAAAATATTGTATTAATCAAATTTGCGGTCACACACGTTCAAAGCTGTTATTTGGTTGGTACAACCATAGCATTCTTTTGTCGAACGATTATTTGCTTCAGTCGATTCAAAATATTTCGATTCAAAGAACATTTTTTGTTGTACCAATCAAATAACGCCTTTGAACGCAGGCGAACGCGCTTTGATTAATCTAACAATGTTTTTTTCCTCAATGTTCGCTTTTCACTTTTTTTTGTTCTGATTTTGCGATAAGAAGCGAAAAACGATCATTAAATTTTTTTTTTGTTATTGGAACAATATCGATGGCCTAATTCCATAAGGGCATATCGGCCACGTACAAACGATGCCTGTTCGCCCTTTGGGCATTCGGCCGTCGATATGTAAATAGCATGTAGGATCACAATTTCTAAATGTGTAACATCTGCGATATGGTCCTCCCAACGATATTCTATTCGATGCATAAACATGTTTGAAACTTGTTGTTCAGCAATTTCGTTACAGCGCAAACACACACACACACACACATATATATATATATATATATATATATATGTTTGCGTATATGATTCGGTGAAGTGTTCACAGTGACCGCTGTACAAACTCCGAAGTATAATCGATTTCGGTTTCCGTATCGTTTAGAGTACGTCGCCGTACTGTCATATTATTGTATTCCATTGTGAGTATGCTTACGGATAGAGTTCTTGGCTCTTTGCATATACAGGTCGACCGACTGAAATCGCGTGTGTGCGAGCAAACATTTAAAGTGTACGTGTGTGTGAGCAAACGACGTTTTCAGTTATGCAATACTCTCTCCAGTTTGCAGTGGTAACAGCGGCGCAGCGAAGACCGTGCGAATATGGGAGGCAAACCCCTCGAGGTATTTTGGCACGTTTCACCGCAAGAAATTTTCACTTCGCTCACTCAGCCCGATTCCCTCCGCGGGTTTCTCTCTCCATTCTCTTTTCGCCCTGGGGCGAAAGCCTACGTCACCCATTGTGGCGTTCGTACGTACACACACATCTATATTTAAACACTCATTGTATTAGCCTCGTTGTTGCGTCTAGCGAAATCGGCATGGATAAAACAAACGAGCTATATCGTCGCTTGTTCAGCAGCTGCGAAGCTTTTATCGGCCGTTCTTCGTACCTCAAAGTTCCAAGTACAAGGGCATGGTTTTTGTTTATAGAGATGAAGACTTTTACCAATTTTTAACGGGATGGGAAAAAAATCTCATCTAAAAAAAAGAAAGTTCATTTCGCCTCCAAGTTCATGGATAAAATATCAATCGATGACTGTTCAATTATCATCTAAGATTTATCACCGTTCAAGAGAGTCAACTGACTCGGCGGATTCCTCATTTGCTTCGCGCCTATAGTCCCCTCTATCAGTCTGACATTCTATGCGAAGAAACTAACAATGTCGAGGACGATTCTGTCGATTTTCCGACTCGTTTCCTCGCTGACAGGTAATCCGTTCATCTGCGCAAGAGAGCTTTTCTCCTATCGATGCTGGCTGCCTGTGGATGGATGGATGAATCGATCTAAGAAACGAGTTCTATCGCAACGTCGACAATAAAGGAGGATAAGAAGATGGTCGAAATGGCGAAAGGAAAGGAGAACGTTGGCGAAAATGAGAAGAGAAGGGATAACCGTTTCTGTCTTTCTCTCCGCCACCATCGACATCCTTTTTCACTTCGAGTCTCTCGTTCGACCGGGCTCGTCTGAGATCCTTTCCTTCGCTATGCCGGAGGATGAGAAATTGCCGTCGAGTCTCGCGTCGACCATTTTTCTCATTCTTTTTCATCCGCGGCTCGATATTCGAAAGTCAACTACCACGGTAACGTCTTGAATGCTATGCGAAATCTTGAATACGTTATAGGGAAAAAGAAAAAAGTGAGGTCTGTGATGATTTACCCTCCAGAGGCTGCAATTGTTATAGGATCTTTTAAATCGACGTGAAACTCCAGAAATCGTATTCCTCACATCCTGCTGTATCGATTTCGCTACCAAGAAGCTCGAGAATATTAATTTTCTTCAAAGCGATCCATCGATGATGATAGAAGTTCGAAAATCCATGTGGTCTTCTAGGGTTCAGTCAAACATCATTAGTCCTGGATTGACGTCATCCGATTATCATAAAATTCAACACCGGCTCCGTTCTTGTCGCTCGAAAAAATTTTGTTTCAAAATCAAGCATCGGTAATCAAGCGACTAGAATCGATATCCGAAAACAGGTGTCTGGGCGTGGAATCAACCTCATCGCGGGGGTGACGGAGGGACAAATTTTCTTCCTCCATTTACGGCCAATTAGCCGGTGGTCCCGCTCATTGGTACACCGCTCCGCGGCTATTGGATTTCGCGAGGGGGCTGCGATGAGGTTTGTTGGTGGAGTGGTTTGCTCTCGATGAGACTATACAGCGGTTGGAAGAGGTGTGCGGGAACGTACATCGCGGTCTCGTCGTTCTCGTTCGATCACTCCCGTTCGACCCCAACCTCTCGCGGCTGCCCGACCATTTGTTATTGCCCGATCTAATTGCCGGCTCGAAATGACGTTCGGAGCCCCAGAATTACGGTATATATCCGGCTTATGCTTTACCGTTCGGCCCATCTCGCCCTTCTGCCCGGTAGAATCCCCGAACGTGATTGCTTTATGCGACCGGTAACGTTCAGCTCGGACCGATGTCGGACGGGATTCACGCGTTTCTCGGCTAAAGGACGGAACAAGTGTGACGACGAAGGGTGCGGCGTTACCACGATTTCGGCACACCGGTCGCGTATACGTCAGGCTCCCCAGAAACAACGTCGGGGACCAAGCGTGACCTCAAAATCAGTATGCAAATTTGAGGAATAATTATTCCAAGTGTTCGTCGCACCCGAAAGGACACCCGGGCCGTCTCCCTCCGGAGCTCGTTCGTTCGCGATCCTCGCTGGTCGGGCTTCTCTAGACCAGCTGCACATTTATATAATTCAGAACCATCGATTTATGTCCGTTCCGATCCTGCTGTGTTCCGTTCCGAGTTGTCCTCCGTATCGCCGTCTCGCTATATTTCTGAAAATTGGATGACACAAGTTTCTAGAAAAAAAAAAAACGACTTCAGCTTCAGCGTAAAAAAGACACGTCAATCCTTCTCGCTCGAGTAGATCTCGTGAAAACGTTTTTCTTCAAACCTCGTTACCTTCCGTTCGATCCTGCCGCTTTCTCTGGGCACTGCACATCCGAAGAATCCGACTAGGGAACCCGTTGGAATATGACAAACGACACTCTTGGTCCCGAGCTTTCCCACTGTCGAGCTTTGGCCTCATCCGAGCCCACTCCTCTTCGACTCCCCTCGTCTTCAATAGCTCGTTTCGCTCTTTTTTCTCCGGGCCTACGAGAGAGAGACAGCAGAACGGAGGAGCACGGATGAAAATTCTTTCCGCTTGTCTTTCCTTTTGTCGCCTGTAGGTCGATAGGGGAAAGAAGTGGATGCTGGATTTAACAGGTAAATTTATTTTCCAAGCCGGAAGTCTCGTTCCCCGAAGGCCTCCGACCTTCTCCACTTGGCGCTCCTCGGGACACTTGAGTTTTCTTGTTTACGGCAAACGAGGCATAGAGAGCTTCCGAGCGACCGTCGGAGAATGAGAGCAATGGAAGTGAACCAACGAGTGCCGGAGAGCGTACAAGCTATGTACTTGTATGTGTCTTTGTACCACGGACTACCGTAAGATTGCCTGAGGGGTTTGGCTTTTCTCGGAAATCATGCGAACTCCTGACCAACCTCTATTTCCGCCCGGTACTCCGGTCTCGACCTGGTTTTTCCTCAGATCTTCTCGAGCAAGGCGACCATCTCGTGCTCCCTTCCCCACATCTCTTCCCGTCTCATCCGTTCGTAGCCGGCACGAAGGGAACCCGTTCGTTCGGACGTCTCTCCTGGACCGGGCAATAGTAACACACCGTGCACCGACCCGCCGGGGCGCGCTCGGCCTCACCCTCTAAACCCCGATTCTTACATCCTTCCTGTTACTACGTACCATTCTTATTCCCGGAAAATTGTTCATATCCCTCCGGAGGATGAGCCAACCGGAAGGTTTCCAGTGCAAATTCTCTCCAATCTCCTTTCGTACCGTACCGTACGAAATTTCTATATACCTGTTCCGTTCGACTGGATCTTCCTTGAATTAAATCCTTTCGGTCAAACGAGCCTTTTCCGATTCATTTCGCTTATCGGGGATGCGAAGAAATTTCGGGCGAGGCTTTGGCTCATAGCTGAAACGCTCTTTCGGTTCATCGTTTCTGTAGGCCATGAGGTGTTTTCGCGTCGGTGAGTCTCGGAGGTTCTTTTCCGTTCCCTGGTCTATCCAGAAGGCTGAACGATGAAGAGTCGTAAAGAGATACAGCCTTGAAGAGAAGCACCGGGGTTAGTTGTACCGGCATCGCATCTTTAAGCTCTCGCGCATGTAAGCTCCCGCTTCGGTTACACTGCAGCCGGAGAGCGAAAGAGACTGGAGACTCGCTTTGGGAATAAGGGAGATGGAGAAAAAAAAACAACTCGGTGATGGTGGTAGGCGCTCCACACCAGACGGGAAAAATTTCTCGCTCTCGTCTCGCTCCTGGCATGCCCCTCCGACCTTCCCTCTTCCTCTGCATTCCCGTCATGTCTTGGCTCGCTCGAAACTCTCCTCCTCTTGCGGGCATCTCGAGAGAATAAGGACAAAAGAAAAAAAAAAAGAAACTTCGGATAGTTTCTCCTATAACGGCTCTCCTGACACGCGAGAGGTGTAAAAAAATTCCCAAGCTCTCACACCGTCTTCGTTGCAGCATCCACGACCCTTCGTAGACCGTAGTTATTTTCCTGGGAAAAAGAGGGGCTGGTTATTTCGGAGATAAGTTTCGCCGATTGTTTCGAATGATTAACGCCGGCCCTTTTTTTTCTAGAAAGAATCCAATTGCGTGCAAGAGTTTAGTGGGTGAAAACGACATCCAATGAAAACTGTAGCTTCGAGAAGTGAAATGCTCCGCGCCTGCGAGATACGCGTACGGTCATCCGGTCTTGAGAAGCAATCGAACATTCACGTCGGCCGGATCCTTGAAGCGAATCGACTCGAGGACACTTGCTCGAGATTGTTATCGATCGCGACCTTTATCGTGCCGCTGTTGTATCACCCACGGTACCGGGGTTTATTTCAGTTGATATAATCCGACGAGAGTACCGCCAGATAAACGCGTGCTCGACGACATTTGGGTGCAACGAACCCCGGCTACGAGCGGTCTTTACACCGTACTATTCGATGCACCAACGGAATCGGATCACGCGACATCGACCACGAATATCTGACCACTCGAATCGTTTAGCAGCCCGGCGGGGGCGGGGGAAGAGACTATTCACCAGTTAACTTAATACCCGAGTCTCGACATCGCGCCCCTTTCGCTTTCACCCCCGTCCGGGTGGCGTTCGATGCAGTTCTCCCCTTCTCCATCCGCCTCTGTCGATTGCAACTCCGCTCCTCCAACCGACCTATCATCTTCTCTCTCCGACTAATCTTTCATCATATCTGTCCGCCGCCTCTCCTCGCTTGTCCTCTCTTCCTCATCGCATTCCCTCACGCTGAGAGCCGCCCGTCAGCTTGTCCACCCCGAAACTCCGAGGTGCCGTCTCCCTCGAACTCGCATAGCTCGCCCTCTCTCTTCGCGTGCCAATCGCAGCCACGTTAATTGGCTACGGCCAATAAAGCGCTGATTACCAGACCGGTGAATCGGAGGCTCACTCGACGATGGTTTCTCCGTCTCTCCCTCTCGCTCTCTTCCCGTTTGTGTTGATTCCATACCGGAGCTATGGGAACGGTCTGCATACATTGAGTGCACCGTCATTGACGCATTGAATCGCTGGACTATTCTCGTTGATAATCGAACCATTCGCTGATAGCCTTTTATGAAACTCGCAAGCTGCGTTGTTTTACCTACCGCGTTGGGGTTCAATGTGAAGCTTGACGGTGCATTGAAGAAGAAAACGTGACGTTTGAATACAACGTCGCAGTGAAAATTCCTTTTTTTTTGTAAGGAACACATTTAATCCCGCGGATCTGATCATTATATTTTTATTTTCTTTCTCTATTACCGATTCTGCTTGTATGACGAAGAACTGAGAAGTTCGTTCGGGATCTAAACACACTTTCTCGGAAAAATACATAATTCAGGCTTACTCTCTTCGGTACTGAACGGAGTAAGTCGTCTCTATGGTGGGTAGCGAGGTATGTGTATCGCTCGCATGGCGTACACATATTTCGAAAGCTTCGCCTCCAGCGAGACAGAAGCGACTACGTGACCACCATGGAAATGGTTATCGAAGCTTCTTTCTCGGCTCTACGGGTTGGGAGGTTTGACCTTACAAAACCCTTCCCGAGCTCTACATTCGACGAGTCGGAGAACCACCCCCCGATGCAATACTCGACGTGGAAAATTTTTCTTGCACCCACTGACGGCTTCCGTACCCTCGTGAAAACGGATACACACGCGGAAGGAACTGCATATTCCAGCTATGTGCACAAGTTTCGGTCGAGCGCACTCCAAATGCACATCCGTATTCGAGATAGCGGCGCGCTCGCCTTGAAATACGCTCACTCTTCTCCTTCGACCCGTATTTGCTTCCTCTATTTTTTTTCCGATACGAGAAAAGGCTTACGAGTCGTTTACGCGTCAACGATTCATACCAAGTGAAAGTCGTTTTATCAAATCTTCGACTTTCCGTTTTGATGAAATTTTTTTAAAAAATGAGAGAATAATTGAATTTTAAAGAAATCAAATGCTTTCACTTTTTTTCTTCTAATTTTTAACATTGCTCTTGTTACTTCGATGTCTCGGACGCACATGATTCGCTAAGGAATCATTTTCCTCTCTGTCGATTCACTAGATTCATTTTTTCTCCTACAACGAAAACTGTAAGGAAATTTAATTTTCTTACTCGCCATAGAGTGAATTCAAAAGCATCTTTGGCAGTGTAAGGGGCGAATGGCCTGGTTTTTCGAGTCTTCCGCTTCAAGGACGTCTATGTACGGTTCCAAATAAACTCGCGAGTAATTTTCCTCGGGAACTTTAAGAGTGAACTTCTTCACTCACTCTGCAGCCTCCACATTGGAGCACACACAGAGCGTCGGTTGCGGAGTTTTTCTCGTATGAAAGGAGTACGACATAATTTAAAAAACTTGTGCGATTTATCGAACTGGTTCAGGGGCCGGGAGGGGGTCTCTTGGGTTATACTTCTGCCGGTATTAACTATGTGGCTCCCGGCTACGACATTTTTTTTAATATTCCACAAAACGAGAGAAGATAGGATAAGAAAACGTGATAAACGTGAAAAACAAAAAGAATTAAGAAAAAAAAAGGAAAAGCGAGCGTTATGGGTGAAACCGGGAGGCAAAAATATATAATAAGAAGATTTACGAATGCTCCTACCGCCTACTTATGATTTTTTTTATTTCTTTTCTGTTCCAGGTAAGAGGCAAAGTATAATAAGGGCTCGTAGTCCGCTCTCACCGAGGCAGTCTTCCGTCGTTATTACGAGCCCTCCTCCTCCTACCCGAGTGAGGCGTGTAACGACTTTTGGTAAGTCGTCTTACCGCTACCTTGTCCGCCGTCTCCCTCTGTATCTTATTCCGCTCCTTCGAAATTATTTACCCGTTAATTTCCCCTCCACCCTGTGCCTCTGTACGTGCGCCGCTATTGCCCCGAGGCTCCTTCATAAGCTTGGCCCTAACTCAGAGCTTCCGGCTCGGCTGTGCCCGAGATCGCTTTTCCTCCATCCATCGGAATCCCCGCCCTGAGTAGCGATGAAATTAAAAAAAAAAAAAAAAAAAATGAAAGAGTTCTACCGCAAAATTGAGAATCTTAGACAGTGCACGCCCCGCTGCACGATAAAGGATAGTTCGACAATTACTTCCGCTACCTGGGGAAATCAGCCGTTTTCCAGTGTATCTTTCCGCGCTAGAGAGCTTTCCTTTTTTATTTATTTTTTTTATCGTAAGTGCGCGGTCTTTAAACGCTCGAGAAAGGGCTCCTGCGTTCATGACCGGGATAAAGGAGGCTATACAACAGTGTTTCCACCTGTATAGTCTCCTGCGGACGGTCCAATAACCTCGACGGGCGGTATCGTCGTCGTAAATGGTGCGCTTACGAGCCCGCCGAGGTGCCACGAGCTCTCTCTGTCTCGCGGGCAGCGGTAGAGAACTACCAAAGAGAATTAATGTGGAAAATCGGTGCTGCAACGCCTCCACCTCGGTTTTCCGTACTCCGAAGGTAGGAAGAGCGTCAGATTCGCGGGATAGAACGGAGAAGGCGCCTGTGCGCTCCCATTTACGAGCGAGTACGGCCGAGGGTGTATAGGTAATCGCACTCTAAATCGACGCGCCAAACGATATTGCAGTGTGCTCAGCACGGCTCCTCGTCGTCCTACGTCGTCTTTTCACTGTAAAACATATCGTTCGCCTTCTTGAGCCGTAGTACCGGTGGAGAAGGACTATCGGTCGTGATATTCTTGGTTACCGCTGTCCGCAGACTTCAAGCTCGGCGTGCACTATGAAATTTGTGAGATATGCAAATATCCATTCTTTTATTTAACTTGCTTTTTCTCATTTTCGTAGTTTTTTTTTATCTGGCGGTGTTTTTTTTTAGAAGCATCCATATAGTTTCTTTACTTTTCCTTCTGCCTTCCTAAATGCTCGTTTCGTCTTTCTCATTTCGGATGGCCGGGAATTGGTTAGGAAAAATATCGATATAATTTGTTACTTTGCAGATAATGGTGCTCACAATTAATGTTTACGTAAATAGTCGAGAATGCGCGTTAACAGGGTTGTGTTTGAGCCCTTTTCATTGGGTGGTAGGGAAGATCGTTGATAACATCCCGAGCTAAGATCTTCCGCCGTTTCGTGGCTCGTTGCGCAATTGTCGTTGATTGTGTCTGAGAGCTCTCTGCGCGCGGTCTTGTCTCTATCTCCGTGGAGAACGCGTGCGTCCGGGGTGTGGTGGCTCCGCGCTGGAAGCCCGCGAGGGTGAAAGGAAAGCCGCAGGGTGGCTTATCAGCAATGTATCTAGCGAGTTGCGCCGCACAGCACGACCCGACGCGCTGTTATTTGCGTTATTTATACGTCCCCGGAGCATCGGGGGATTCCCCGAGTACGGTTATAATTCGAGCGGGCACGCTCGACGTACCTGATTACACATCGTTATCCTGGTTAAGCTACCGGAAATGACGAGAACCGACGAGCGACGCCGGTTTATACTATAGAGGATTTCGCCGCCTCGTCGTACAATGCTGCTGCTCCTGTTGTGCGGCTTTGCTATGCGCTCGTGCTCCCGGGAATTTTCGTGGATGGTTCCTCATTGAAGGTCTCGAGAACTTCGTATCTGTACGGAGATGAGAATTTCCAGCCGGATCCTTATTATATATACCATTTTGGGCATCGATGAATTTCGTAAGAAAATTTCGTTGTGACGTCACTTCTGATTCGAAAATCTTATTTTTCGACCGTAAGTGACGTATTTCCGAAAATACGTCACTTACGGTGACGGAAACGGAAAAAAGTAACGTCATTGGTTAATTTCGTGTATCGAGCAGGTGTATTTAGCTGATTGGCTTAAGGGTTAACGTCCCCAGCGGTAGGTACGAAGCGTCGACATGTAGACTCGCGGAAACAACCCTAACGGTCAATCAGTAATAAAACATTTAGTCGCCAGAAACTGACTCATTTGTCCATTTGATTTTGTCCAGTAATAAAACATCTGTGTGCAAAACGTTAGTATTTTCTTTTTCGATGAAGGCAGCATCAAACATTCCCTTCGAAAAAACGCGATCGTTTATACGCTGACATGATCTTTGAATATGATGTATGTTGAATGCCTGTATATTTGTGTATGAACGTTTGTTCTTTTGAAACTACTTATCAATTTTCATTTTCTCATACATAGTGTCTCTGTCGACGCTCCAAATCCCAGGCTATGCTTTGGGATTTTTACATCCGCAAAGCTCAACCTCCATACATGAGAACTATTAATTACCGTACAAATAAAAATCGCATGACGATTATTCGAATTTTAGTAGAGGGCACCGAGTAGAGCATAATAGAGAAACGAGTTCCATGTTCCTCCGAGAGAGACCGTAGCACAGAGGAAGTAGCGTCGTGACCAGCCGGGCTGAACGATTAATAATCATAATTTTTCCAACCTCCCGTTTCTTCTTCGTTCCTCTGTTTTTTTTTTGCATTTTTTTTATTTCTCTTCCGCATAACCCACCTCGTTTGCCCCTTTCGCTTCGCCTGCTTTTCCTCGGGGTCGTCGCATTCAGCGAGCGCGATTCTCGCCATCTGGACCACCCCGCCAACTGCCCTCCTCGCTTTTCACCGAAATAATTAATTCGAGCGATAAATTCGGTGCCCGAAAAAATATATCCTGTCCCGTAGCCGGAGAATCAGCCGGAGTAAAAAAAAAAAAAAAAAAATAACAAGTCACAAAAGTTGAAACTCTCAGTTCCCGCAATTCGAAACATATATACAAGATTAGCCCGCTAAAATGGGAAACGAGTATCGTCGAGGGCACATAAAGCGCCTCTTCCCCCGCAGTCGGCTCGCCATTCGCAGGTGTGCAAAGTCTATGCAGTCGTTATTTCCTTTGCGGCGCATAATAAATAGAAACGCTCGGAGGGGTTTCACGTACAAAACACATAGGCAAACGTTGAGCGCACAGGGCATTGCAAACAAACAGAGAGCTCTGGTCACAGGTGACGCTATTGCAATTGGCGTCGGGGTGCTGCACAACACAAGCCCGTGCTCGCTCGAGCTTTCACAGTGGGTTTCATCGCGAAACAGGGAACCCGACCGTTGGAAAGCGGTGAGTTCTACATATATAGCGTATAGACACATATATATGTAGAGCTATGCACGCATCCGGTATATTTAATTTGTGGGTTAATCACGCTAATTAATATTCCGCTTCGAGAGGGCGCAAGGGGCGTTCCAACTCGCCACTGCATTTTCCATAATGCGTGGCGATAAATAGCGTCGCTAGTCCCCCTGTTCCCGCGTTGACTGCTAACCGAGCGAGAATATGCAAGGAGTCCGGAGCGAAAGAGAATTCGTGAAAGGACGGTGTGAGAGAGAGGGATAATGCTCCGGCCTGCACCGGGGTGCTTGTACTCGTTAGCCATTGTCGCACGGCAGCAGGTACATTATTTCTGGGTGGAGAAGCGAAGAACCCAGAAACTCGTAGGCGCTATAGAGAAGTCCTGGCTGACCCGGAACTTCCTTAACTACTGCGGAGCTTTGGAGGAAGAGGAATAGAGAACGGCGGGAGAGACTATCGTTCTTGCTCGCGAGGCTGCAATCCACGGGATATGCAGTCCCACTGCAGCAGGGTGACTGCACCAGGGACACGGGTCAAATGCGACGAGGAGTCAGCCCGACACTCTACAAGCGGTGAAATTACCTCGGGAAGGACTTCCTGAAGGGTAAAATCTTACTCCGGATAAGAAACGGATTCCTCGAATGGTTCTTACTGTTGGGATCCTCGGGAAGGCACCGTCGCCGTGACCAAAAAATTATTATCCATAAAGAAGAGAATTAAAGAACTAAATAATAGATAAACAATAATAGAATAGAAAAACAAAAGTTAGGGGTGATGGTAAAGTAAAATTGATTACCGATCTGAAGTATTTTGACGCTGCTCTATTTGCTATTTTGACGCTGCTCTAATGTTAAAGTTTTCGTTTTCGGAGATGCTGAAATAAGACTTATTCCGATTCAATAACTTTTTGAAATTCACATGAATATTAGGTACTGACCCTCGTCAAAGTTGGCAACGCCTCGACCCCGTTATCGTAATTCACGCAACTATCGGACCGCCGGAGATATTAATGAATGTCAGAATATAGCCGAACTCGATATCTAATGATTATCGGCCATCGGTAACGGGTTGACCGGGAAGTTTCGATCCCGTTCGTACAGCCAAAGTCACTTATCCGTCGGATGAAATTATATCCCGGGTATGGTATATCTATGCAGTGATTGGCAAATGCATCGTTCCTCTCGTCGACTGCTGAGTACGGTGGAACGACCGGAAAATCCCGGTGCCGTTTTCGAATCGTTTCCAAGGGGATGTGAGAGAGACATATTGCAGAGAGAGGGAAAGAGAGAAAGCAATATCAGCATATCGGTGTGTAGTAGTTGCAGCATCGGTAGATTCGCGGGATGCCCTTATTACATAGCCCGACAGCATCAAATCCGTGCACCTAAATCGATGCCCTTTAACTCCGTTCCTCTCTGGCTTAGAGCTTTCTCTCTGTTTCCATCTCTCTTCCTCACGTCCCGGCATTCCTTCCTTCAGCGCAGATACGACGTGGGCCAGGAATTTCCCGATTGGAATAGCCGAAATTCCTGTGGAAATCGAGCCTATCCTTACCCACGGCCCGAAGCGCCGCTTCGGGACCGGATCCAAACATAATATCCCGATATCATCGAAGGGATTCACAATTTTTGAAATATTTATTTCCGAATCTTTCTCGCATCCATTATTTTTTTTTATTACTATTTTTTTCGTATTCCCTTTTATAATCCGCCGTTCGAAGTGGTGATATTTTCGTTCCAATTCGAAGGGTCAAATTTTATCGCTCATACTTTTTTTCCATTATTTTTTCCAAACTTTTTTTTACGCCATGGTTAATCGCAGGATTTGAGCTTGGGATGTTGAAACGCTGCTTGGTCGGGCGTTGAATGATTTTCTACGAGAGTTTCCAATCGAATCGGTGAACGATTTCTCGTGTACATCGTTTATTCACGCGCGGCGTCACGTACACACACACACTTTCGTTCCACGTTCCCCCTCAGCTCGTGTCACCGCTAATGCACGTCGTTCCACGAACCGGCATTAGTAAGTACCGGCAGAGTGTATATGATGACGTTGTTAGAGCCGTACGAGAGCTCGCACTCGACTGGTTTTCCTTGAGAAATACACACCTATCGTTGATTATCTGTAATTACAGTAATACCTCGAAGATTTTTATTACACGAGGTCTTCCAAGACCATTCACCTCTTCGCCGATTAATCGATTATCCTGGCATCGAGTTGTTTCTGTCGAAGTATCTCGTAAATTTTTTATATCCAATTTTTTAGCTCATATTTTTGGAATCCTTTCATTATTTCACCTCGACCTTTAGCTCAAAAAAAAAAAAACCACACGTGGATCCCGCGGAGAAGGGTTCAACTTCCAGAGCCTGTAATTTTCATGTTGCTCACCATATTGGAATGGAATCTCTCCGAACTTGTTGCGCACAGTCAGACGTATCGATTTTACTGCAAACAACCCAGGAATGAAAAAGCATCTGAATACCAATACAGTAACTTCATTTTTTCGTTCCGACATCGATACTGAAATGAAATAACAAAAATAAAGATCCACGATCTACCGATGCTCGTATCCAATTATTTTTCTCCAACAGTAGCGAGCAATCCTGCATCGTGAATGGTGTATTATATCTCGCGATGTTGAAGATACTCGAATCTCGGTTTGTTATGCAATATCGCGACTCAATTAGTCGAACCGGTGAATCGTTAGCGAGAGAATGCTTTGCCGAGTATTACGAGGCTGCCAGAGGGTCTCCTCTCGAGCAAAGCACTGCGAAGAAGCGGAGAGCGGGGGTAGCGATGCTCCGTCCCGAAGGGACGAGACCTCTTCTCGTTCCCGATCAAACAATACCAAACGATAGTTTAGTTTACCTCTGTTTCCCGAATAATCAGGCCCTCATGGCACTCTCAAGCTCGATTCCTACCTGACCTGGCAATGCCACTTCTCTCTCAGGAATATACACGAGTACGAGGAAATGCCCGCATTATCGCGAATCACGGTGAAGGCAGACCGTCGAAGATAGAACTGAAGAGCGAGTGAGTCGGGGAGAGCTAATACAGCGAGAGGGGAGATTGCGAACGCGCAACAGCATTCGTTGGGTGGGTCTCGACGAATTGCATGGTGATTACGCCAACTAGAATAAACTCGAAAGCGGATCGTACCGTCCAACGGCAACAAACAAGTACACCGACACGATAACACCCGGAAGCTGGGGAAACAACCGGAATAGAAACAACAAACGCCAGAGAGCATCACTTCCGACGCTCTCCGCGAGAGAGAACCAGTGTCGGAGCGAGAGAGGCTGCATTCACATAGAGGTTCGACATTAAATGCGAAATTCATTGAATCGTTCCGACCGACAATCGGAATACACGGACAAAAAAAAAGTTGATTGACTTTTATTATTTATTAGAACGAGAATTTTTGATTGATTGGTTTTTATTTTGAATCGCACAACGAGAGGAAAAATATGTTTTATGAACCGCATTGAACATGTGGATTTTATTATTCTCTTCGCTAACGTTAATTAAAAAAATCTGATTCCAATATGAAGACGCTTTTGTAACTTTAAATTTCTACTTGAAGCATATTTCGGTGTTCAATGTATTGTAGGGAATATAGTACACCCAATAATAGGATACACGCTTTATTGATCGTTGAGCGGTTATGACGAGCCGCTCGAACATCGAACGTCAATGAACTACGATGAAGACTCTGGTTATCTCGTCAATCCATAATCTATAAATTTGTCCTTTGTCGTACCGAGCTTTTCCAGTCGTCTATGTCAAATCGTCAATCCGCATCTCTATATTTACAGTATGGACGTCATCATTTATGAGACCTTCATTTACGAGAGGTGACCTAAAATGAAAACAGTAATTTTTAAAAAATGCATCTGCGGAATCTTCAATTCAGAATAAAACCGAAGCGGGAGGTCACGTTTGGTATTGAATTCCACGAACATTGATAAAGGCAGTTCGCCTGTGACGCGACTATCTCATAGATTGGTGAGGAACAACTTCACGAACATTTTTATTGCCATCACTTTTCCGTTACCCACTTCTTTTTGTCACCACTTTTATCTCCGACTTCGAAATCGACGAGCGGGGAGAAACGAGACCTGCATTTTTCAGAACTGAGCGATATCTTTGATAAATAATCCAATTTTATATTCATATCCGTGTCGCAGCACTTTGTCAGAAATCTATACTTTTACAGGTATATACGTACATACCCAACGTGTACAAATACATATATACCGAACGGTGAAATTTCTCGCCAAGCATTTCCCCCGAGAGACAAAAAACAGACAAGAATTTTCTCGCGAGTGTTTGAAAGAGCGTAAGAGGGAGAGGGAGAGTTAAAGATGTACGAAACTTTTCAAAGTTTAATATCGTAGTAGGGTTGTCGGTGTCGTCGGGTGTATCGAGAACTCTTCAAAAATTCGGATCGACTGGTTTCGTCTCGGTAACGGGCACTTCCCCGTTCTCTTCGCTTTCGCTCTCTTCCCGGGCGAAATAAGTTTCGATCCGATAAGGATTTCATTTCTCGCAAAGGGCGTTTTTTTTTTCGTTAAACGGTAATCGAGTTGAGCGTCTCGAGGCACGAGGGTTGTTCGTTTCTTCTCTGTTAGAAAGCCTTTTCGAGCTTCTCCCCCGGGGAGTTTCCCGTCTCGAGTCCGGGTCGTTAAAAAGCGATGCGTCTCCGAATGGTTTCCCTTTTCTCGCTCTACCACCTCGTTCTTTCATATCGGTACCTATATAGCTCCCTGTAGGACATTCGTCTTCGAAACTTCACCGTTTTAACGTAAAGGACGACGAGTATGAACGGTTTATATATAATGGTTTATAATGGTACCAGCCGGTGGAGTACTCGAGAGGCCAGCAGGATCACACCAAGGAGTGCCGAGAGGGGGTTTGCTTAACCAACGTCGGACGCAGACTCGAGTACGCCCCCCTCCGCTTCGACAACACCAGTTGTGTTCTGCCCGCTGGTAATTGCCTCAAAGGGTGGTTCGCTCGTACACCCTTGGTGACAGAATGCTAATTTCGAGTCTGCCACTTTATACCCGTCCATTTACGTTTTTTACTTTTTATTAAAAAAAAAATATTTTCAAAGAATTCTCCGTCCTCATTCAATTTCGACGTAATGGATGTATGTAGAATACAGAAGGCCCAAAGGCGGAGTTTCGAATGTTTTATTAACCGGAAGCAGACTCAGTGGAGATTTTAATATTTATATCTAGAGTGTTTTCCCGGCTAGTCGAAAGTCCGCCGAGTCGACAATTAGATTCGTCGAAAATTTCATTCCCCCCAGGAGGAGAAAGAGATTCACAGTTGCAGAAATGCCGTAGGATTTAGATGAGACCCCGGAGAATTTATGCTCCGGTCGAAGTCTCTCTGACACCGGGAACGCATCGAGGTCCCGAAGGATCTTCGAAGGAGCTGAAAATTGCCGGTCGGAGGATATGACTCCGCGACGCGGATAATGGGAGGGCCTTTAATAAACTATTAAAACGCCGAGAACGAACGGGATGGACCAACCCCTACGGTTTTCCGAGCTGAGGAACAGTGACCCTTTCGAATCCCTCCGTCTCCCTCGGTTCTTTCCACTTCCTGACCTCTCCTGTCCTTTCGCCGCTTGGATTTTTCCACCTCGGGTTAAATTTTCCACTGCATTCTTCGACTCGCTATCTCTCTTTGGCCTCTTTCTCGCCTCCTCCTCTTTCTGGGTCCCTCTCGATTCTTTTTCCTCGCTGAGACAGGACCAAATGGCTCGTGACTTTGTGGCTCCCGAGGATCCTCTCGTCCGGTTCTCCCGTTCTTTTCTCTTTCTTACTCTCCCGGCATTCTTATCCACGACGAGACGCTTTTATATCGTAATTACCATTTTTGCCCTCGCCGACTCTCTCTCACCCTTTGCCCACCGTCGGTGAATATATATATATATATATATATATATATATATATTTATATATCCAGCTACTTTTTCTCTTGTGCTAACACAGATACCGACCGAGCTCTCCATCTCTTTCTCTACACTCTCTCGTCTCGTCCATCCGAATTCATTAAGTTTCCAGTAAATTATCGCCAGAGAGACGAGGAGCCTTCGCCTCCTCCTCTTCCTGCTCCTGCTCCAAGAGTTCCAAAGACTAAGAGAAAGAGGCAAAGGCTTCCCCTGCTTTTCCACCGGATCTTCGGCCAGACTTTCGACGCTGCCAAACAACAAGGAATATTACACAAAAATATATATTTCGCTGCAATTATAGTCCCGATTCCGTTGAAAGAAACACAGATCAAGTGCGCCTTCCATTCATTTTTTTTTTTCATCAAATGGATTGAGAGAAGCAGTATATAAAAGAAAATGCAAAGTAGTTCTTGGAATATAAATTGAAATATGAATTAATAAAGAGTAGTCTTACTATTATTACCATCGTCGCGATGAGGTAGAGGGTACACTGAGAGAATTTTATAGAGAACCAGCAGCGGTATAAACTTGCACTTTAGAACTTTAAAAAAAATTGAACTTGCCAAAAACAATTATTTTTTTCTTGCTTCGAGCGCGATCGAAGTTTCTCATGAACAGCTTCAGCTTAAACTATTGGGTTGAAAGGAAAGGAGTGGAAAGAAAATTACAAAAAAAAAAAATTCAAGAACTTTGAGGAAGATCACTACGGACGGTTGACGATAGATATTTATTAGCCTGTGTCCACGAGGTTTTAAGAGCTCGAGACGCTAACCGTTTCGCCTGCTTCCTCGGTAGCCGGTAATGGAATTAACGGATAACGAGGCACTTTCCTTCCAGCGGTGAGCGGCGCGTTAACCGATAAGACGCGGTGAGTTATACGGATAGGGGTGGCGCTTGCCGAGCTCTTCGGGTACATATATATACACGCACACCTCCTTTTCGCGTGGCGAACTGGAGTACACGCGAGATATACTAACACCAGCCGGCTTGCCTTACTGCTAATCATCCTCGAGACTTAGTGTAACGTTCCGATCTCCTCGCTTGTTTGGATAGCAGCATTAATAAGGCACGCGTTTACCATGACGGGGAGAAACCCGAAGCTCTTCGTGATAATACACACCGGCGATGGTGGGATAACCAACGAAAATTCTTGAGTAAATATTTCCGGGCGCTTATTACCTCGATCTTGGGTAATTTTCGACCAACTCATCGTCTAACAACAATTTTTTATCCCTGGACGAAATATATTTTTCTACCAAAAAAAAATTAGTGATTCGATCCATCGTTTTTCCAAATGACAATTAATCTACCTACGTTGCAATAAATCTACCGCCATATCGGAAATACGTCGCGTATTTCCGGTATGTCGTCAGTTCCGTCATCGCCGATACGTTGGATTGGACGACCAGGGTCTTAGGAATAGCGGTTCCAGTGTCGGGCCGGTATAAGGCCCTCGTCAACTCGAGTGGTCCCGTAGCAGTGCAGGTGGTTAAATCTCACCTGGATATTTTCATCGGGTGTACGCCTCTCCCGTCGAAATTTTACCGGTGCGAACGTACAGTGAACCGTACATTCGCACTGCGGAGCTTTCACATTTGGTATACGAGTCTACTCGCTCGTCTCAAAAATCCGGAGCTCGGGCGTGTTCGACCCGTCTCAAGCATTACACGGTTTGAGAAATATTTCTCCCTCCGATTGCGTGGGGATGCCGTATGTATACATGTATAGCGGACGTCGTGAGAACACGATCCGCCTTGCCCTTCCGCGCTCGCAAAAAACGAATGTGACAAAGTATAGAGGTGCAAGGGGGAGGGTGAAGCGATATATCTCTTGAAACGAAGGCTGCTATAGTGATGTATAACCATCACAGCGGAGAGGAGAGTGCACGTTATCGCGCCTCTCGTGTCGAGCTTCGTAGGTTGTACCTCTTCCTCCCCCCCGTAACTCTCTTCCTCTCGCCCGGCGCATGGATAGCGTTCAACCCGAACCATCCCACTTTACAACCCTCGCATCCCTTACTTGCCTCGCTCGAACTCGTTTCCTGGGATTCCCCGACGAGGAATTCAAGCTCGACGGTGGAAAAGATAAAACTCGAGAAGCAAAAAAATAAAAAAAATATGAAGGAAGAGGAATAAAAAAAAGAAACCAATTTATATCTCACAACATAGATAGCGAAATTTTCTCCGAAGGATCCTTTTCAGATTCGGGTCCATCCACACCCTGACGGTCAAGAAACCGATCGACGTCGTGCCCTATCGAATTTTTATTATCGTCGACAGAGTTTCGTAGATATTCCGAGATGGCTGGGTGAAAGTTCGAGTTGTACCGGAAGTGCCCCCCCCCCCCCCCCCCCCCCCCATGCACGCTAGATTAATCATCGAGACATTTTAATATCGCCGGTGAGACGTGCGATGGGCGGTCGCAGGAGGGATGATAATTACAAAGTCTGACTAGGTTGTAAATTTGGGGTTTTGAATGAGAATGAGGTTCGGGGGATGATAAATCAATCGGCGGAGGGTGTTGAATGGGGGAGAGGGGAGGGTGTAGGATCGAGGGCGCTGAAGATTTTTAACGGAGATTCCGCGGTACGGAGAAGACGGAGAAGAAGAAGATCTTTCTCCTGGCGACCCTTCCTCCGGTAACTTCGGTTAGGTACGAAGATAGCGAGGGTCGCGAGGATGGGAGGAGCTCACCCGAAGACGTGGACGAGGATAAGAAAGACGGGAGAGCGAAGCAGTCCCGGGCTGGGCGGACGGTGTTCGAGGAAGAGACGTTTGAAATTCGTAGCGCGCTCTACGCCCCTCTCGCATCGTGATTCACAATGACTTCGTTGTGTGGACGTCGAGCATTGCGGAACTCGGCGAGCGGAGAACGGGGCTTTCGGTATATAAGGTGAGGGAAGCCGACAGAGACGATAGCAGCTTCTGCCGGATGGGACATACGTATACAGTCTATGTACGCAGTTGACGTAGACGAGGCCGCGGGCGAGTCCAGAATGCAGAGCGAGAGGCATAAGCTCCGCCAAAGCTTTCCGACACACATGAGGGTGCACCGTGCAGAATGGTTGACGTACCTCGATGCAATTTCCGGTGTCATCTTCGGAGAACTTCTTTTTTTTTTGACATCGTCGATCGATGGGCACGAAAGTACAAATTTAAAGTCTCGCAATTGATCTTAATTTTTTTTAAAATAAATTATTCGTAACATTTGACTCAACAAACTTTTGTCTACAAAAGAAGATTACACTCTTCACTTATATTTTAGCTCACGAAAATACGAACAAGAAAAGTACGAAGCGGCAAGCGAGTAACGAAATGTTCAAGTGGTAGAGCGGCTTGATTTTTTTTTTCTTTCTCAAGAATTGTCTGCGGTGGGAGGATGAGAAAAGTGTCACGTATCTTTTAATGAAAACTCTTACGGTAAGAATTTCTTCACGAGTACTCCTCGTAGCGCAGGGAGTCCTCGCTTCTGGACACCGTTGGAGTCGCGAAGCGGGGGAGAAGCCCGCCCGCCCGTTCAACCCCCGGAGCCGGTGAAGATTCGGTACGATAGTTGTCGCGACAAAGTTCTCCCCCGTCACTTAGCCGAGTGGGTGAGGAGTGGAAGGGTTCAGGGGGTAGTTCTTGCCTCTACCGGTATACGCGACATAGCCGAGTCGACGGTGCCGCGAAGTGCCACTTTCCGGAAACGCTTGGCTCTGCTGCTGCTGTTGCTGCTACTCCGGCTTCTCTTCCCCACCATCGTTTCTATACTGCTGTATGAAAGTCTGGTCTACCGCGTGTGACGGAGATGCAATGGTGGGGGGGAGAACCGAGTGAGCAGCTCACGGCAAGGTGACTCGAGTGAGTTCCTCGAGGATATAGAAGGAAACTTGCAAGCTGCGGGAAGTAACGTGACTTTGGATGTCCCCGAACGACTCTTCACCCTCCTCCCTCCCCCTCCCCCCTCCGAAACGGAGAATAACCGCGGTTGCGAGCGTATACGAGATGATTCAGAAATGTCCAGGGCCCAATGTTCCTCTCAATATTTGCATTTATAAAAAAAGCTTCGAAACAAATTACCCGTTAATTTCTGGGGTGGGGGTCTTATCATGTGCTTGAATAACCAAGAAGCTCGAAAAGTCATATGACTAACGGCTACAAGATCGAACGACTATAAGCCCGAAGGTCGAACATTACAAGATCGGATTTTATAGTCATCGGATCAAACAATGATAAGATCAGATCTTATAGTCGTAAGGTCGAACGATTATAAGATCGGATATACATATTTTGAATTATCCTGTACATATATATGCTATGTACATTCTCTTGCAGTGTACAGCTTCCTAAGCTCTTAGTGCAATGCTGTTTCGCCGACGATTGGCGGTACAAGTTGCGCGCGTAAAAGTCTCACCTTGGGATAGGATTTATCGTGTGGTAAACTCCAATCGACTTCGATTGGTGAGTTTGGTTAACCTCGGGCGAAGGCAGCCAGTGAGAGATATACCGTACGACACGTGTATATAAAGCGCAGGGTAAAGATTGGGATAGTCTTGCGAAATGGATTAAGTATTGAAAGGGTTGAGGTGGAAGATACGAGAGCCGAGTGAGGTGCTTGAAAGAAGAGCATTAGGTCGCGCGTGACTCCCCCTCTCGGGCTCTCACCGCTTGTTCCAAGTCACTTGCGTCGATGACGAGGCACTGTCAATATTTCATCCGTCGTAATGGACGAGCCCGTCGAGAGTAAAGGGTGGAATCTCGCTTCACACACGTACACTCCGATACACCCATCCTCCGTCCCCTTTCGCCAAAGCTACCTCGAATCTAACGATACAGGAGCCCTCGGCGAAACTCCTGTGGGTCCGATGGGCTAATGGAACTCACCCTTCACCCTTCTTCGGGAATAGAATCGACCTTTCCGTGGTGAAATTTTCCTCCTGGTTATTCTCTACGCTCTGTACCATGCCGCTATCTCTCATGGCTACGTTAAAGTAGATCAAAATTTCGACAGTGGAGGCGAGCGACGCACCGCACCTGCCTGAGGATTTATTGAAGCATCACACAATGCCATTATATCACGCGCGGCTCGACTGGGTTATATCCCTTCGTGCGGCCGAATGCCGTTCGACTAGCGACAAAAGGTGGTAAAAAAATGCGCAAAAAATTCAGAGATACATCACAGAGTGTGGCATCCTTTGATGTCACGGATGAAAATTTATTGGAAACATCAGCATCCATATAGCGTGGGAGGGCGGGGCAAAACGAACTGTTTTTACCAATTCTCTAGGGGTACGGAAAAAAGAAAAGTCTCGTCTCAAATGCAGAACGTTGGGTTTGCCCGCTCTTCCTTACGTTAATAAACGCGAAAAATCGGAGTCTCTAAAAAAAAAAAAAAATCATTCGAACTCATACGTCTACAAAAAAAAAAAATACAAAACCCGTGTAGGCCTACTCAGGCAAGTCGGAGTGGTTGATCCTCGAGACACAGTCATGTACAACCCCAACTCGAGGATTTCACGAGGTAGTGTGTATCGAGAAAGCTGCATGTACGCGGCACCCCCGGCATGAGAATATGCGGCTTATCATCGTAGACTCGTCATCTCCCGCGCCTTCCATTAGGGCCCGTGTTTTTTTCCTTTCTCGCAGTTTCTCTAAAGGTTCGCTTTGAGAGGTTCAATCGTTTCTCTCATTGCCCACTGCCGTTGGAATGAGAGCAGCTAGCGAACGACAAAGCCGGAAGTGTCGAGTATCTCGGACAAAGAAAACCGGCCTCTCTGCTCTGGCTGCCGCAGTCTCAGTTCCAGCCTGCTGCTTAGCCTTCGATTATAATTCCTTTTTTTTCTCTCGCGTTTGTTCCCTCCAGCCTCGTTCTCCCTGCTTCTTATATCAAGTACACACCGCCGCACAGTCCATCACAGGTAACATCGAGACTCTGAAATAGAAGCTAAGCTCTCTGAAAGTGAAAATCATTTAAAGAATCGTCAGTCTTCCATTTTTTTCCCCTAAATTCCTTTGATCTCAATAGAGAGAAGAGCGGGGCAAGATCGAACCGTGTCGTCCATTTGCCACGAAACATTTTATTTGTGTATCGCGAAAAACTTAATTTTCAAACCGGAACATGATGCATTTCCACTGTAACGTCACTGCCGGTTGAAAACAGAGATTTTGAAATCGGAAGTGACGTCACAGCGAAATTTTTCGAATATTCTGCGTGACGTCACTTTCGATTTAAAAGTGAACATTTCAAACCGTAAGTGACTTTACAGAGAAAATTTGTTATTCTTCTCATGAACGTATTTGGACTGCAGCTAGTGACAAAAGCGTGTGAATTTAGGAACACTTCACGCCGATGGTTAAATCTCACTTGGCTATAAATACGAATCACGAGAAATTTTTACAAACTCCAGAACAAACGTTCGAATAGATTCGAAAATTAACGGTGTAGTCAATCGGTGTGATTGAACTACGGTCTTTCAGACTAAAAGTGGGACAGCGTCGGGGGGCAAGGTAGACGAGTATTTGTCCAACGGAAGATTGCAATTTCTGTCCGATAAATTGGGTCAGTCGGCAAAAGCTCGACGATTCTCACTGGCCTCTCGCGCCCGCGTTACTCCGGGTCCAAATTAATCCAGAGAGGTCCATCGTATAAAACCCAGCCTCCACCGAAGCTCGAGCGTGGGCGCTTCGCGTACGAACGGTCGGTAGTAATTAAACCGGTAATTAATACGGTTTTTAGTCGACGCCCGGAGAGGTGTGTAGTAACCGGGTGTACACCCTGTGGATATCGTCGCTCTGACGCGCGCAATTCCCGTCATTGTATGAGCGACTTTATCGCTCCGGCTTGTAAACAGCGCGATAAACCTTTCGCCCGGCAAGCGCCATATTTATCTTCTCGTTGCTAATTATTATGACGATGACGGGAAGGCAGATACCTCCGATGTTTGCTCATTATTGGTTGAAAATAAACCAAAAATAAAATTATGTTTCGCAAAGCCCGATCGCATTGACTAGGCTCGATAGTAAATTTCCAGTTCCCGCACATCGAATTATATTGTATCAAACCAATATCGCTTTATGCCAGACGCGCCTGTGTAGCTTCCGCGTGTATCTCTATTTCCCTTTCCGTCTCGTTCTATCGCACGTGCTTATATCCACAGATATAACTTGCAGCGCGTATGAATAAATTGCCGGTACCAGAGGCGAACGTTGTATATCTTTGATTAATACTGTTTTCGGGATATGTGCGGACGAGGGGCCGGGTGTAACGCGATTTAGCTAGCAGAGAATCGCGACAAACGCCCCGGTATCCCGGCGAGCTCGCTGTGGCGTGCAATTCATGCTGTATGCATGTTGCATTCGATCAATCGACGGTAATTAGCATCCCTTGGATCTTCGGCGTATGGGGCGTTCCGTGCGAAGCTGCGAATACTCTATTATCAATAAGGTAAAGTGCTCCACGAAAGTCGGATGAGGTCTTTAGAATGGAGTAAAAAAAAAATCTTGAATAATCAATTCTTGAAAGCGATTCCCACTTGACGCGAAATGCCCCATACATGTGGTTCCCACACGCATGTGAAACTGGGGGCATTGCCGAGAGATTTTTACCATGGTGGTTCTACATTCGCTCCGGATTAGAGCAAAGAAATTTTTTAATGAAAATAAAAGAGTTCGATAGCTTTCTCTTCATTTTACTTTTTTGCATTCGTATCATTCCTTCCAGCATCTCTAACGTACCGCTGCATTTATTCCTTTCGGATGTTCAATTTTTCCACGATAATTTTAATTTTTTTATTCTTTTCCTTCTCCCCCATCCTCTAGCTATTTTTTAAATATGCTCGGTTGGTCAGGATTTTTTTGAGCGCGGCTGGCACGTTTCGGTAGCTTTACGCCCGAAATATTTCGACGCATTTCCACGTACCGCGACGCCCGCCCGACAGTACAGTCGCAGTACATTTCGCCAATGTGGGGAAAGCCAGAGTGTGTGCACAACGTTCGCGCTTTTAATCCCCTTGGATGGCGTCGAAGCTGTGCGAATTCGCTTGGAGGGGACTTCCGCGATTTAACGACCAATCCTTAACGCGTGGTACGGGCTCTTTCTCTGCGATGAGGCAAGAGCGAAGAGGAGCGGGAATGGGTCCAGCGGCGGAGAGATACGGTTCGTCTGTCCGGAAATAACGAACACCGAAGTGTTAGCGAGCAGCGGTAACGCTATAGCGCGACGAGTAATTTAATAAACGTGGACCGGCAACCTCGGTAGGGGATTATCGTCGAGTAATTAAATCGAGTAAAAATTTCGCATCCGAATATCGTGGATAATGCAAATACCAGTGACGTGCACATCCCGATTGTTCGGGCCGGGGATTTGGTATGATTAATAATTATTATTAAAACAAAAGGAAGAATTGTAAGCCGAGCTCTGGGAAAGAATGAAAATACATTATTTCGTTATGCGTTACCTTCGCAGTATTTTCCATGTATTTTTTTGTTTGTATTTTTGCGCCGCCGTTGATAGTGAAAATTTAAGCATGCTTTTTTCGTTTACTGGAACTCACATTTGGAGCCTCGACTCTGCGAAACACGTCGTTAAAAACGAAAAATCATTTTCGACCCAAATTTGGCAAAAATAAATTTCAAAAATTCTCGGAATTCCGTATTAATTGTTTGAACATCTCATAAGATTTCCTCAATGATTCATCGAGCCATTCAGAAATCACAGCGTTTCAAGTGACCGGCAACCCGCTTCGAGGTCAAGATATAATTTTTTATCACTATTTTATACATATGATTTTCGAATCCTATAACAGAAACCTAACCGACCTACCGAAAATACCATGAAAATTGGAACGAAACTCAATAACCCTTCCACCTCCGTTATTCCCGCTCTCAAATCCCTCGCCACCTCGTTATTTTTAATGAATCGAAAAACAAATAAATACAAATAAAACAAAAACTTCACTACCCCAAATTCTACTAATACCGCTGCAAGCGTTTTCGCTGCACTTTTTGTTTTTAATTATTTTGTTGTTCATATCTCACCGGTGTATATCTCTGGGTCGATGTGTTGGCCGGTAGTACGAGGAGATAATCCGATATCGATGCGCCCCGATCACGTAGCTTTTACCGTGTTATTAGGGGTTCGATAAAGCCCCCGTCCGCTCAGCTCTCCGCGATATGTAGCCTTCCACCGAGAGACCCCTCGTGCCTTTTATTCCTGCCGTAATAAAGGAGGATAATGAAACGAAAACACGGGATAAACGAGGATGGAGTGCGGGATACGTGTATACGCTAGAGGTAAAACCGCGAGTCCTGTCTGGCTAAAATTACGCTAGTTTGCACTGGCTATATAATATTCTCTCTTTCGAGGCCTGTACCGGAGCTTGGCAAGGGGCTCAGCAAGGTCGTACAAACCACCCTCGGGATTGATTATGTTTATCTTTCATTAGGAACACGAACGCCCTTACCCGATCCCCGCCGTGCTGTTACGAGACCGCGCTTGGCCCTAAGTACGTGAATTATAAATTCTCCCGATTCACTGTCCTTTGACTGGTGCTGAGAACGCTTCTCGCAAAGCTCTACGACCCTCGGACCTCGAGGGACATCCAAAAAATTCCTCGAACGCTTTTATCCGCCATACTCGGACCGAACGATCGTCGTGTTATCGTTGGTTTAATTAAAATTAAACATTAATTAATTGGTCCAGCGAACAGCTATTTCAAGGGTCGGGAAAGTAGACCCGAATGAGCTGGACAGGAGAGCCCAGCGAACAACGTGGTGCCATCGGTGCGTCGAAGGAGAAAACTCGGTACCGACTAAGAGTGAGGATTCCTGCTCGGAGATGGCGCCACGATGCCTCTCAACGAAAGAGCTCGTGTGATCTATAAATCTCTTGAAAATTGACTGTACGATCGAGCCGATTCTCTCGCACCTTCTTACAATCTTTCGTGGACGTTACTTACGCTTTTTTTTGTAAGAATTTGATGATCGAATTTCTAACTGGGCTTCCCTTTCTTGATTCTTTGAAAATCATGTTTGACATTCTTTTTCTTTGGGGTTCTGTCATTTGCTGTTCTTATTTATTATTTATATTACGGTTTCGTTTTTTTTACTTTTTGAACTACTGACGTTATTTTTTTCGCCTCTGATCGTGCAGTTCGAAAGAAAAATAAATCTCACGTTCGATGACAATCCGGCTTCTCACAGCGGTAATTCTATTAGCCATCGTGAAGGCTTTTATTGGCCAATAGAACATTGTCGTGGAAGTGATTGTGTCACGGAAGGAGGGTTGAGGAGTTAATAAAAATGTGTTTGAAACCGTTTGCCACGATCATCGCTTAATCTTCGTTCGAGAGAGGTAAGGGATAGAGAGCAGATAAAGCAGAATGAATTTATCGTCGAGCCCCGCGGACGAGGTTGTAGAACGCGCGTAATCGTTCGTGGGCGCCGAGGGGGGAGGGCTGAACGACTCGCGCGATGACCTCATCTCGCCGGAAGGGATCTTTGATTCGAGTTGAGGACTTAATTCGTCTGGAATCGCCTCCCTTCCTACTTCGCCCTTTGCAGTTTTGGTCCCCACTCCACAGATGGACGGTTATTGATAACTAGCTTTCTAAACAAATTTATTTCACAAAAAAATAAAATAGTACACTGACAGAAGAATCTAGTAAAAACTACCGATTATCTATGAAAAATTACCATTGCACATAGTAGTAGGGCACCAAGGCGCCACCTATGGCAGAAAGTCTCAGAGATTAGCCAAGAATTTTTACCATAATATCTAAGAAAAATTCTTATAAATCCGGTACTTCCTACCATAGGTGGCGCCCTAGTGCCCTACTACTATGCTATGGTAATATCTCTCAAACGACATAGTCATTTTTACTAGATCCTTCTCTCAGTGTAACACTTAGCAAATAATCGAATTCGCCGTTCGACACGCTGTTTCGTGACAGCTGAAAATAACATCTGCTGATAATCGTAGATAAAAAAAAATGTCATCCCTTCGAAATCGGAGAATTTGGCATTTTTTATAATATTTTCTGCGTCGGAGTGGCGAAAGAAATATTCCTTGCATCCTGTCCTGAAAAGGCGTCGAATTATTTACATCTACACCTCTCACGTGCGAATCACCTGCCCACGTAACTCGATTCTAGACAAGCCTGTTTATCGTCCATTGTCGAGAGATTACGCCATAGAGGAATTCAAGACGAAGCAGAAAATACACAAGTGGAGGGAAGTGAGACGGCCACTGATTTCTTTTATTCTCCTCGAGTTTCCGGCAGGCAAAGGGTCGCAGGGTTGAAGAGCAGGAAACGCGAGGAGAGGGCGGAAGGTGAACGCCGTCCGGAAGTCTCTCCCTTTCTCTTTCTCCCTGTCTCAAAGTTTTTCTGTGTACACCCATTATATAGTGCAAAGTACTAACTATAGCGTGAAACGAGGCGCGGCAAGCTTCCCAAAAGAAGTAAAAAAAAAAAAGAAAAAGGAGCGAGAAGTAAAGAGGACTTGGAGGGCACTCTCCGGCGTTTCTGTCTACCCGCATGAAATCTCTAGAATAGTTTGGTGAGTTCCGTTCACACGGGGGAGAGATCTCTCGAGTGGGAGAGAGTGAGAGTTAGCATCTAAGGGTGGGCGAAGAGGCGTGAGAAGTTTCCGTTACAAGATCGCCCGAGGGGAATCGCGACCATCCTCATAAAAGTCCTTTATCCTCAGCATCGCGATACTCTGCCAAAATGAATACGGAAAATTACCCTGTAAATAAGATGAGCGGAAAAAAATGGAATCTGGGGAGACTTTTTTTTGGGCTGCTGTGTTTGTTGGTCCACAGCTTGTAGCGGGAGTGCATTCTGCGCGAGTCCCAGGCCCTTCATCGAGCGCACCGCAGTACAGAGAGGAGAAGTAGTAGCCTCTATTAATAACCGGGGATATATTTAGCGGCGTTCAATGGAGAGACAGAGAAAATCTGCTAGTTATCTACGTTTCTCCAGGCTCATGCTCTGTCTCCCTTGTCGTTAAATTTTCAATGGCAAACATGCAGAGGCGTGAAATTATTATTATCATTTTTTATTACCAAAAAAATTAATTAATTCATTTTTTCCCGCATACCAAAAAACCATTTTTCTTATGTCCTTTTTTTTTACGTTTGTTCGTTTTTTATTGGACGTTCTGATGAACTCAGACCAGGCATACGAAAGAATCGTTCACCGCAAAAAAAATTCATTTCACACGTGTCATTAATGATTTCATTCACATTCGAAGTCTCTCGGTTATGATTTATTCGGCTATTTCTATCTTCCGATCTACTCCGCTTTTCCGCGAAGTCTACGATCGTTATTCTCAACTACCTTCTTTCTCGTCGAATTTTCCTTTTTAGATTTTTTCCTTCTTTTTTTTTCTTACGAGATCTTCGTCTTTCTTGACGCGGTTCTGGTTCGTCGTCGTCGTCAGGCGCATCGCGACATCCTGTTTCGCGCCCATGGATTCTCTTTGCCGCTGCTCTACAGCACACACACACGCTCGCGCTTGCTTTTCGCTTTTTCTTCGACAACACGTGACTCCCAAGCGTTTCGACCTATCTCCCGCGCAAGACGGACGTGCCTCCAGCTCACTCGGACCCGAAGACGCTTTCTCGTTAATCTCTACCCTGGATCTCGTTTACTCAACAATTTTTCCCCACCCCAGGTGAGATTCTCGAAGTTTAAATTCATCCTTAAGGGTCGCCGCGGCTACGGCGATTCCGGGGAAAAAAATGTTTAATTTTTTTTTCTTCATTGTTAAAAAAAAATGATATAAAAAGAATCCCACACCAATTCCAGCTTTGAGTAACGGAAAGAACCATAAAAAATCTATTGCAAAAATGGAACCGCTACAATTTGTACTCTCATGTCCTGATAAAAAAAAAAAAATAGCCGCTCTATTCATGTCCGAATATATTCTCGACCGCAATATTCCAGCTCGAATCCACGGCGGATCGGTGCGGTATACTCACGGGAGCTCGTAAGGAACACCCGGCGTATATTAAAAACTCCGCGAGCCATGTCGAGACGGGCCCGCGTGTACTGTACACAGTTATATTTATATGCGTAGACATTTCGCCCGACGAGAAAATAAAGACCCAGGAGTCGAGTATACAGTGTTACAGTAGGACTAGGTACGCTGGAACGTAGTCGTTTGAAAATTCCCGACGGAAACGATTCCTCAACCTCCGCCGCACTCTTCAAGTGCCGAAGCATCAAATTTGTCCGCTAACCCTTCGAATACATTTTCAACAAAGGTGAAAAAAAGGAATTCTGTATTCTTTTTTGGCAAGATTCGAAAAGTGATATCTTTGTGGGTTATCTGTAGCGAACTCGATTTCAAGTTCAAGAATTTCAATTTTCTCCGACGGATGCAGGGTCCCTTCGGATCAGAGGGTTAATCCGCTGATAGACGTTCCCCATTCGTAACTGCACCTGACATAGATGAGAGATCCCGGCCATCGAGAATCTTCGGATCGATCCGCGGGTTCATCGATCCAGCCGATGAAATCTCGTGCGGAAGCGATCCCCGATGACGGACGACTGAAACAATTCGGCTCGTCGAATCGTGCACTCATCTACATTGCTCGTAGGATTGATGGATGTTAGCGATGGTCCTCTGATGCTTCTCTACAATCGTCGACCCGGCCGTCCGTGTGTGATGGGATGATTGGCTCGCTGATGAAACCTGATGGAAGCCTGTGTGCGCCCGGCTCGGCCTGGGGAGACACGCACTCAACGGCAGATTAACAGAGGGGCGTAACGCGGATAACTTTCCAATTTCCATTACGCCCTTACGTTATTGGGCAACCAATGTGTGTTTGCATGCGACGATTCTGCCGGGTGTGACCCGACGATTATTATCGCCGACGAGCCGGGCGTGACCTCATGCGCTTCCGTTTCAACTCATTTCTGTCAGAAAACTTGCAATAATTCGCTAACAAAGAAACACTAGAAAAATGTTCAGTCCAATGAAATCTGCTATTCAAGTCTGTAATGGAATTTTTCTCTTCCGAGTGGCTCATATTAAATTCTAGATAAACACAGATATCACGTGACTAAAACTGTTACAAGCAAAGAAAATTGCGTACCGCGGAATTTTTGGTCCCGTTGATTACAGGCGGCGGTAAAGAAACACATACATGATCGGGCGAATCGTCACGGACAAGGATACACAAGAGTTGTAACACGATATATCGTATCGACACGCCGGAACGGTCAGCTTGCTTTCTTTCTCGTCTTCGCCGGTACAACGAAACGAAACGTGAGTACCGATGTAATCGGACTCTTGGATAAAGAGAGCATCATTGAAGGTGCTCTTTGTCTCTCCCCTCTCAACCTCTGTGAGGTCTCGTTATTTAGTTTTTTTTCTTGCGCTTATTAAGACGAATGACAAATTTTATTTTACCGACATGAACGCTCCGGACATTTTTTGTAAATGGTAAACACGAAAAAATGTTTTCTTGTAGCTTTCTTTTTTTCAGACCTACGCTAATCGGAATCTCCTTAAAACAAGAGGAAAAACCTTATAACGCAACAAAAAAGATCGACGAGCCGATCCAAAAGCTGTTTAATAAAAAAAAATTCTCTTCACTTAAGGTAGTCAAGTAATCTGACAAAATTCATACGTATTTAGAAAAACTAACGAATCATTTTCATTTAAAAAAAATAGGTTTCCGGGAAATTTGTTGATCAATGTTTTTTCATCGATTTGTTGATAACATTTTGGACTTTTTATTATGCAAAATTAACCTTTTCAGTACCTTTAATATGCATGAATTTTTGCAGATTTTTATACCATCGAGAAGTATTTGCAATTTTATCTCATTTGTCTCGAACTTATGCGAAATGAACACCCAGCGACAGAACTACCTTAAAAAGCACGTAGTGACTTAATTCCGTGAAAGCCACCAAAGGCCGCGATGTGCTGAAAGTAGGGAAAGGCGTACACAGGGAAGAAGAGATCTCAACAGCTGCGAGGCAGACCTCTTCCTCGGCTAGTCCCATACCCCTATACCCACTATTTGCTCGTATCGCATTCTTTAACGGAATAGTTTTCGTCTCTGCGACTAACGCTCGGCTTCTTCGTCGACTTCGTCCTCTTCCTCTTGCTCGGCGGCAACGCCCCACTCCTCGACTCGAGATCAAGAATATCTTTCGTCGCGTTGCGAAGCTTTCGCTTCTTCAACCCAAATGCACTTTCGTGCCCGTACGGAAATCATGCATCGATGCATTTCTTATTTTACCATCGAGAACATACTTTACCCTGACAAACGAAACGCTCGTCTCTTCGATACCATTCAATTTTTTTTCTTGAATGACAAAGGAGTCAATATATTTATCGACAAAATATCTTAGACTCGCAGATTATTGTGACTCGGGCGTTTTCGGTCAAAAAATGAGATTGTCAAACCGGAAGTGACGTATTTCCGGTATGACGTCACTTCCGGTCGAAAAAGAAAATGTCCGATTCGAATGATGTCTGGAGGTGCACGGATGAATGCAGCAGTCGAGAAAATAAGGAAGTGTCTTGAGGGCGAAGAGAAGAATTTTTAAAAAATTCTCAAAAAATAAAAATAAATCTCGCAGCCTTTTTTCGATTCTTAATACGCGACAGCTCGCCATAATACTTTAATCATACGTACCAAATATATATATATATGTATAATTATATACAATGATCAGATAAAAGATTTTTATATCTTAATATTTTTCGTTGCGTAGTAACAAACACAGATGCGCCCCATAGGTATACGTCAATGAAAATGCAATCGGTCACTCGAGTTCGTTCCAGCTACTTTTTTCACACTCGCGACGATCCCAGCTGCTCTTCACTTCAATTTTCAAAAAATTCATGTAATCGTTGCTATTTACAATATCGTGGACAAAAAAAATGCCCGTGTGAAAAAAACAATATCTGGATGTAAAATAGAATTGTTTTGCGCGAGATCCTTTTCGATTCGAGATTTATGCGAATTCGGAAAATGGGTCCTTAGTCATTGTTCGATCGATCCGCACTCGAAGTTTCGAGCCGGGCGACGACTCGTCAAGTTCTCTCTAGAATCACATCAAATCTGATCCTTAATTTTTGTTTTCAAGTTTAATTTTCTTTCTTTCATTGTATCACAGACAAGTGGCTGAAGGGCACAGTTAAAAAAAAAGTTTTCACGCCCTCGCCTTGACATCCTGGACGGTCTTATCCTGATCGGGTTTCGTTGGCAACGGTCTGTTAGCCATTTTGCAAACTTGACTCGTCTGGGGTTCCGGAAGTTCCGAATAGAGATGTGTCGTAGCGTCGCTCGGATCCGTGTATTCGCAGAGCAACGACGAGTTTACCGGCCTCTTGTTGGTAATTTTCGTAGCTCCGAGTATACTCTCACCGAGAGCTTTGAGAAAGCTCAGCGGTCTGCCCTTGTTGGTCGGATTAGCTTCGTCCCTGGATCTGCAGCCTCCGGTCGAGCCCAGCAATCCATCGTCGATCTTCAAATCCGCGTATTCGCAGTTCTTCGGATCAGCGTATTTACGATCCTGAAGATTGTCGGTATTGATCAGATGATCGTTAACGACGTCCGGCGGCAGAGGCTGAGGAGCTCTTCCGGCGAGGCCACCGAAGTTCGACTGGGAAAGCCTGCTGGTACTGGGAACAGTCTCGTCACCGGGCAATTCTGCGTACAAGTGATTCTGATCGCTGGTCCTGAGATCTCTGGGCTCGGTGTACTCGGCTATCGGCGGTCGGGTTCTGGGATCCGTGGGCAAAAGCCTCTCCAATGATGGAACTCGAGTGCCAACGGTTACCGAAGGTTTTTGTCCACGAGGCCTCCGAGTTCTTGGTCCAATGACGTCGTAAGCGTTCTCGTCCTCGTCATTCGACGTCGCTCTACGCTCGTTATTGTTGTTGCAGCTCTCCTCGACTTTGATCAAATCGTAGAGATGCTCGATCATGTCTCTCGCCTGGCTGTAATTGTCCGGATCGTTCAGCCTCTCTCGTAGATCCCTCAGATACTCCTCCGTCAACTCTTCCGGCAGTGTCTGAGTGGCCTTGTTCTCCGTGTAAGCGTAACCCTCGGCATCCAAGCCGTCCTCCTCGACTCCCTCGGTCTCCGGTATCTCCACTTCGAGAATCCTAGTTTCCGGTCGCAAACCCGCGTACTCGTGAACACTCAGTCTCGATATCGATCTCGCCGAAGTCGCGGCGGTCATGCCGCTGCTCGGCGACAGCCAAGAACTGGCGAGATTCATCAACGGACCGGAAGTCAACTTCGGACAGACTCCGCGTCTTCTCATGTAGATGACACCGGAAGTCAGGATTATCGCGACTATCGCGAACACAGCCGCTACGCATATTATGACGATTATTCTTTTCTCGCGTTCCAATTGCTCAGGATCGCTCATCTCCACGTCGAAGTAGCTGTTTTGACGGGGATAGATGTGAGGACCGACGCTCGGTGGACTGACGCTCGGTGTCGCCGAAGGCTCTTTACACGTTATGTTGCCGTCCGGTGTGCAGATTATTTTCGTGTAGTTTCGCATCGCCAGATAACCCTGCGGTATCTTGAAACATTGTTCGAGCCACTGACCGGCCATGCAGTAACTCGAGTCCATCATCCACGTTGCCGAGGTGTTGCTTCCGGTGATCTTTCGCATCCAATCGTCCAAGAGACAACTGCAGTTCTCTTCGAAGTAATTATTACCGACGCGAGCGCTGTTCACGAGCTGACTGACCGAGGCAAATTTTAGGGAACTGGGCCCGGCCTTGTTTATGTGATTGCCGGTGAAAGAGAACTCGAGATTCGGTGCCGCGGTCGCTACGACCCCTGCAGATATGGCGTCGGGCTGAAGATCGAGGAAGCGGTTGTAGTCGATGGCGATTCTGTTCCACTGACGGAGGACTATGGAGTTTGTCTTCAGACTCTGGAACTCGTTGTTGTTGAAGGTCACGGTCGCCACGGAGACGTCTATCGCTCCAGCTTCTACTTCGGTTAGCCTAAAAAAAACCAATAATCAAATTTTTGTATAGATATATATATATATTTTTTTTTTAAGATTGGAAATTAAAATGTAGGTTTTCCGACATAATTACATAATTTCATTTTTACCTCGAATACTGTATCGTAAGATTGTCGAAAGCGGCTTGGAAGGCTCCGCTCCTCATGGTCTTGACTTTGACGTCCACCAGCTCGAGATTCGGAATTAAAATTCGATCGCTGAAAGCACCGTTCTCGATCTCGAATATCGATGCGTTGCTTATCGTCACGCTGAGTATCGACATCGCGCAAAAAGCGTCTTTGCGGATAACCCGGATCCACACGTCGTCCATTCGTACCTCCGCAGCCGCTGATGGAAATACCGAGCTCGGCAATTCCGAGATCTTAACGGTTTGGAACAATATCTGTTGAAAAATAGAAAAAAAATTACTCTTTTAACGATCGGAGCCACCGGAAGTAAGTTCACTGCAAAAACACCAAATCAACATATCGTCGATATGCCGCCGATATATGCGACCGGATAATGAAGAAAAAATAAATGTGGAAAAAAAAATACCTTGGTCGCTGGTCCATGTCGTCCGTGCGGAGGTGCCTCGAACTTGAACGCATTGCTCGACAATTCGAGCGTCGGTACATCCTTGACAACGATCTTGAGTAGCCAGGAGAACGCGTTTGGCTTTATCTCGACATGTTTGCAACGCGATATCGACACGCTCAGGGTACCCCGAGCGTTCTTGAAGGCGTGGGACTCCAGTACGACTCTGTTGCACTCGGATACCTCCAGGAGAGGATTCGGTGCGCTTATGTTGTTGAAGGCTTGCCGTTTCGCCACGACACTGTGAATTCCCGTGACGTATACACGCTTCAACTGCGCACCACCGGTAAACGCTCCGGAATGAATCTTAAGCTCTCGACAGTGCGAGACCTCGACTTCCAGAGCGTCTGCAGGAACTGCACCTTCGTGAAGTTCCACATCCTTGAAGCAGAAAACAAAAAGGATTTTTAAAAAACGACAATGATTACTTAATTTAGCATTGCAACCCTTAACTGGACGAAACATGGTCAAATCTCCTGATAGTGGTCACATTTCATTTCTGTGAAGCAAAAATATGGATAAAAAAAATGTTGGGTCGATAAAAAGCAGTTTAAATTGTTAAAATCAATCAGATCCGCAGCACGAACTTTCCTCTTTGTTTATTGTAGACGCTGAATGAGCTTCGTTCTCGTGGTCACACCTTCGTTACGTAATCTTATGTATGTATACGAGAGAGTTATCGGGAGCGTCGGTTACCAGGAGTGAACCGCAGTCAAAGCCTCTGGCTTGCGTCACCGAGCCGCGACTATTATCTCTTGTACGATTCTATATATATGTATATCTTTATGTATACTTTACGAGAAGAAGAAATGAGAGGATTTGAACGTCGAAGACGAAGTTGGACATGGAGATTTGAGGGCGAAAAAAATTGAATCCAAAAGGAGTCCGTTTCGCCCCGCTTTTGCCACAGCTTTGTAGAGCGCAATAGATGATATATCATTGAATGAATCGATCATTCATCAAGCGGATCAGCGGGCAGAGATAATCCAATAAAAACACAATTCTTTATCTCATCAATAGAATTATACGTTTGCACGAACTTCGCACAGCTCATCTTAATTCAGGATGAAGCGCCAAGAGATTTCCGTTAAAAATAATGAATCCTCTCCGACGAGGAAGTAATCAAAAAATGTTAATTAACTTTGCTCCGACAAAGCCCTCGACCTTGTGACAACTCTAAGATAAATATTCCAGCGGAAAAAAATAGAGCCGGGGTGAACAATGTTTCTTCTTGTTTGTTATTTTCCTGTAGGAAACAAATGAAAACGATGACGAGAAAATTGACTCGTAGTTGCCCGAGAATGTTGGACAACCTCGAAGCCGAAAAAAAACGTTCGCAGCGTAAACGAGCGTGAAAAAACAAATTCGTAACCGCGCCCCTTGTGTGGGACGTTGGGAGTAGAGGAGAAAAAAAAGACATCCTTCGGTACCACATGGCATGCACCTGCCAGGTGTTAACCGATCGAACATTTCTCACTTGTCGGGTGTGACAAGATTTAGACCGTTTCCGGAGTATGGGTTCGATTCTGGTCTTCCAGTTGCGGTCGACGCCTACGAGGACAAGTAACGCGAACCGGGTGAGCTACCATTCTCGTCTAGGCTAGCGAGCGATATCAATTACTTCTCTCTCGAGACTGCACAAGCAGTGAACGCGCTGGCAACGCGCACATAGCTACGGTCTCGATTTACAGTGCGAGCAGGTTCGCCTTGAACAAACTTCGCGTATCCGTCGTTTGCACGATGCAAAATCATAATCGCGGGGGGAGATTCTCTTTGTACGAAGTACCCAGGACAAGACAGCGACTTCGCGGAACTTAAACTTCGAAACGGCCGTTCGCACAAAGAAAATGTACAAGACTTTTTTCGTCGATCGTCTTCTCCTCTTCAATATCGCCACAGACGGTTTTAATTTTCGGACTAACCAGAAACGCGTTAACGCCAGAAAACCCCATCACGTTAAACAGCGAACACTCAAGACCGCAAAATCACCCGAGCGCGGAAATTAAAAAATATCGTCGGAAATACATTTCTATCTTTAGACGTAATTTGTTTATCGCGAAAGATATTAGCATGCGAGATAAATTTCGTTGGTCTAACGCCTGACCGTTGAATGACTAAGAGCAGAGAAAACGTCGAGCGTCTTAATCTCCTTTCTCTCGCGGGTCTTTTTCCTCCCGGGTTCTCGGAGACTCCCAGAGATTCCGTGATTCGCACTCTCGGCGATCTCTTTCAGCCGGGTGCGATATAGAGAGCAGAGGAGAGAGTGCAGAATGAGTCAGGGATGTTTGGGGTGGCCCCCGAAGTGGGATAACGCCGGCGTGCACCGGTTCTATTTCTGAGCGACTCTCGTCGCCCCGGCACAAAGAGGATCCTCTTCTCGGCCCCAAGATTTCGCGTGCGAATTTCAAACTTCATCATCCCATAACGCTAAGGGCCTGAGTAGTATCCGCGAGCAATCACTCGTCTCGTGGACTCGTAGCAATTTTTTTTTTGCGCTAAAAAAAATTAATAAAAGAAATATAATCTAAAAAAAAATTTCTTCCAATAATTCCTAGTCATCGAGGAGTTCGTTCAACCGGCACGAAACGAACGCACGTGCGGTACGAGCGAGTATAAACCCGGAGATATCAAAGGAAACAGGGAGAGATTAGATAAAGCGAAAGGAGCCTGAACTTTCGAGTTTTCTTTCATACGCCTGACACAAGAATTATATCGCCGCGTGTTTTACGGTGCATATTTAAAAAAAATATATGTATCTGTGGGGTAATGATCGGCTCTTGGTTATACGATGCCGAAGCGGGGACCTCCGGAGAGCGAGTTAGAAGAGGCCAAGGGCTATAGTGTTACAAGTAGGGGCCGAGGAGCACGGAGTTTATGTTCGAACGAGGATTTCCGCACCCCATCGGGGTTTCTTCACGGCGAATCTCCGTGAGGGCGAGACTTTTAATGCGACGAGACACTCCGGGGTTCCTTCACGGATGGCTGGACTGTCACGAACCCTGGAACCCCTCGGCGAGGGCTGCAGCCTCGAAGATGCGTAAATTTACAAGAGGGAACTACTCGAACGTGAAAAAAAAAGAAAAAATATCGAGGTGCCCATCCCACACATGTTCTCCCTTATACCCCATTCGGGCTCTTTTGAGAACTATTCCCACGATCCCGAACCAAAATATATTATCTCGGAAGGAAATGTTGATAAACAACAAAACAAAAAAATCTCTAACAGCCATACAAATTTTTTGACAAAAATTTGGCAATAATTCGTCAAACCGTTTTAAATACACAGCCCTTTGACGAGTCCCTCAATGCACGAATCTGCAATGGAAGGCAGAGTCGTGTCAAGTATAGAAATTAATTTTTTTATTGCCAATTGTTTACATTGCCAATGAAGAAAAAAAGGACAAAGTTCATTTTCCGACGAGCTCACGATGCATTATCGAAGTAAAGTTTTTTCCGTCCCGTGCCGAAGACAACTGTTCGTTCGAGCACTCTCTCGCAGTGTTTCGTCAACGGGAGAGCCTGCTCGACCAGAGCAGGTCTCCAGATAGTGAGTTACGACGACGACGTTATCTCTCGATGATTCAGTCGCCCCGGCAGACTCGTCGACGAGAGGGAGTCCACAGAGTTGAAAATGCCTCGAGCGTGGAAGAGCTCGTAGTGTCTCGAATGTGTCTCTCGTTTCGTAGTAAATAAACTGCACGAGCGTGCTCCGCAGTAGCTTCGGCACGTCCCTCGAGCTATTACGAGCCCGAGCTCCGAGGACAAAGACTCTCGGAGTCTTCGAAATACAGTTTTCAGACCAGTTTCACGGCCAAGCTTTGCTCTTCGCGCGAGCCCCCGTGGATTCCACGAGGAAAGCTCCAAGCGTCTGTCGAATCACGAAAACATGAAAAATTCTCCAACAGGGGAACCCTAACGGGAGCCCCTCGGTTCGTCACGCTCCAGGGAAATAAAGCGAAGGAACACTCTCGTTCGCCAAGGCTCAAACCAACTTCTCGTCGCGACCTTGGCGGCTATATTTGTAGTCCAACTTCTCATAACCATCTACCCAGTCCTTCCAAGAGTCTTCTTCTTCCAGCTTCATCATTCCGGTTTTTTTTTTCTTCCCATTTTTATTTTCCCCCAGAAGTTTAAGATAAAGTTCACTGGCCTCTGCGAAGACTCCTCCGAACTGCGGTGCGCTCCGAAGTTCTTCTCGTTTTGCGATTTTCGCGGTAACGGGAGGTGTCATCTCGGGGGTGAGATCGAGACGGTCTTGGCGAGTTCTTGCACTCGGCGGTGGAGTCGAGACTTTCCGGAAGTTAATACGCAGGTTGGTTCGCGGTTAATGGGACACATTGCGTGTTCGCGCTGGCTCAGCACGCGAGGACCGCGCCTATTCTTCTTCTTCCTTCTCCCCGACGTGTCGTCGACGTTCCTCTCTCGGTCGCGATGAAATTACTCTCCAACGGCGGGAGGGAGCTGGAGGAAGGGACAACTCTCGCTGATGGTCTTTTCTCGTGCGGGCGCGCCGCGCTCCATGGAAGAGAGAGCAATAGTTCGTACGTGTGTTCCGTGACCGCGTGCGCGAACCTCGAGCCGCTCGGTCCCGACGCCGGGCTACCGCGCCGCTCTCGCGATAATTCGGTTAATTGGAATACAGAGAGAGGCACTGCCGGGAAATTAGAGGGCTCGAAAGAGGATACCCTGCTGGGCTTGTCTTGTTTCGTTTTATTTTCGCGTTTTTTTTAATCCTCTTATTTTATTTATTTTTTTAATACTAGTTGCAACTAATACCCCCTCGTTCGCTCCGCGGAGTGCAATTTCCTGAGTGCACGTCCACAGAACGGCGGAAAAACAAATTCGCGCTGGGACACGAGCATCGGGAGCACGATTCCACGATACACTTTTGCACTACGAAAATTAAGTAATTTTTACGGTCGGGCAGAGAGGTCATCTCGGGTTTCGGGATGACGTAAATATCATTTTCTGATTACTTTGGAGACCAACAAAAAACAAACAATCGCGAAGATTGTTAGTTTTTTGTCGGGATTTTTTATAGAAGTTACTGGACGTTACCTCGGGGCGTTGTCAGGCGCTTATCTGTCTATCTCTAGACCTTCTCGGGGCTCGACACCGTACATTTCTTTCAGTAATCACGATACAATATTTCTCCGATACAACGATAATAATTTAGCAAAATCAACTTAAATTTCTTTTATTGAAATTCGCTTGAACCGATTAATACAATTAAAAATATAAAAACATTGCATTCATTTCAGTATTTTTTTTTCTCAGTGTGCGTCTCGGAAAGGAAATGTCGCAATATCGAATGTGGAGCGATGGCTGACTGTCCTGACTATACTTTGGTTTCTCATATCCTCGGTGCCGAACTATATATATATATGTATATATGTAATGCAATAGTTGAAGCGATCGAAGGCTTTACTTGTGCGAGCTAACAACGCAGTCGAGGGGCTCTGAGAGATCGTATGCACGATATACAAGATCGTTCCCGTGGCGTTAAATACCGACAGCGTTGCCTGCATATAGTACACTCTCGGGGCCACGTAACATCCCGCTGCATTAGTCACGCATGCGGTAGGAATAGGACACGGTTCTTTTACTCTACGTCTCTTTCTCGGTGGTGGATAAAATATTCCGAATTAAAACCTTTGCTCCAGTACCGACGACTTCCCGAGGATCTCTCGTATTCCTAGTCCCGATATATTTTTATCTCGTTTTTATCTTTTTTTTCCTCCGACCACGACGGCAAAGCCAATAAAGATCGAGTTCCATCCGCCCACTCGTCCTTTCGTCTTCGAGACTAGAGACGGGGGAGACGATCCGGCCTTGCACGATTCAAGATCGTTAGGTCACATGCTTTCAAGGCCTTTGAGAGCCGATCCTCGAAGCCGCTTCCTATGGCAGCTTCGGAATCAGGCAGGCTGAGATATTGCTGTAATTTTTTTTAAGTAAATTCATTACTAGTTTCACCAGTGTAAAGACATCAAAGTATCTTTATACCGGTACCCAGGTAGGGTTTTCCCGTAAGTGGATAAACGGCACATCTCTGGCTCTACTCTGCCTGGCGTACGCCAAAACGCCATATCGGTCCTTCTCCGCCAGAACAAAACGGAGGGTCTTCCGAGCACTGATAAGCACTGGATAATTCTACTACGCCATTTCTTGGCAAAGCATTTTTTTGTTAATCTCTAAGACGTCACTTCCGGTTCGAAAATTTCAGTTTTCGACCTAATGTCACGACATGCGGGAAAACGTCACCTGCGGATTAAAAATCTCATTTTCCGACCGGAAGTGATGTCACAGTGAAAATTCGTATGCATCAGATTTTCGAACCGGAAGTGACGTCTTCCCGTATGATGTATGTATCAGATTTTCGAACAGGAAGTAACGTTCTTCCGTATGCCTGAGTCCATCGAGAGCATCTCGGTCGGTCGAACGCCCAAAGTACTTCCACCCCGATTCGACACCTCGTTACTTCGAGTAGTTCTCTAACTCTCTCCCGTCCCGAGTAACTCGCGCACACGAGTCGGGAGAAGAAGCATAGAGGGAAAGAGATTCGGTGATAACTCGAGTGCAAAAGCCTGCGGCATAGCATCGCGGCGTGTTATATCGTTGCGGCTTGCCCCCAGCAGGATGTGCCGTTGTATCTTACGCCCCCGTTGGGAATTCCGTGCTCGCTGTCGAGAACCAGGGTCGAAGTGCGAACCGTACACATCTCGACTGTATATGTATGCCACGGTTATAATTTCTCCTCTGCACGAAGCCGCGCATCCACGGGATCTCCCGCGTCGAATACCCAACGAGTTAACTCCATCGAGACTCACGATCGCATGGAGGTTCAAAGATAAACCAGATACGGTAGAACGCGAATGCACAAGATAATTTTAAAAATGTAAGCTTGGCTCGAGAAGCTTTACTATTTCATCGATCTTCGAACAGTTTACATAACAATAACATTCGGAGCTTTCAAGAAAAATAAATAAATTAATACAGATTTATTATTATTGGATTCTATAAATTATAAATTAAAAAAAGTTATTTCTGGAATTTATAGTATTTTTTAAATACGCGATTAAAAATGTTGTAATAATTTATAGAGGAACTTGGGAAAGTGGCTTTTCGAATCAACGGAAAAAAAAAATGACGGATATACATATAATCGTAGTTATAGCTAAAAGAAGCCATTTGATATTAGCGTATCGAGACCGCAGTTCCGTCTGTTTGGCCGTGAAGACTTTTTTTGTGGATCTTTCACCGAATTGGATTAGAATTGATGACGCGAACACGAATGTCCATCAGCGGGTCGAGGAGTGGCCCGCATGCCACGCAGTAAAACGTCGAGCATCGAGCGAACTCTACTTTAGAATATATATATATATACAGACAAGAGCGAGAGAGGAAAGGATGATATTCGTCGAGAGCTATCCACCTCGCGTTGAAAGGGCCTATTGTGAATAGATTGAGTCGAAAGACCGCTGCGGTGATGCTGCTGGCTCCCCGAGCTCGAACTATAAATGAATGTAAAAACTGAACTCTCACCGCCATTCAGTGCTGGAGCTTCGCACCACTGTATTTTCTTTTTTTTCACCCAGCAGTTTATTCTTATAATCCGCTTAGAACGATATTCAAACGGGCCTGTCGGGCAATCGTAAAAAAATATTCAATGAAAAATCGATTCATTTGTCAATCGGCCGTCAACCAATGTAACACTTTCTTTTATTAAATAAGCAATTAGGTTTAGAAAACTAGAACGGGACGAAACGGATTATTTTTAAAATCCCATCTCAAATGGAGAACACCAAATCCATTTTACCCCATGGTCCGTATTGCCCTCCACCCTCTCCTACAGTAATTCAACTGATTCGATGCTCCATACTTAAAAAAAAAATACTATTACCCATTATTTCGAATCGTTCCTCGCCTCGCCTTTACTTCAATTATCTCGATTATAGTCGAGCGTAGCCGGGCATAATTTCGCATAAACTCTCCCGAGGTCAATGACTCCCGGATGAGAAAATCACCGACTAACCGAACGGTTTTATACTGTAATACATGTAAACCTTCGAATCGACTGGTATTTGGTCACAAACGCTGTGGCACACTCGCCCAAGCTTTCTATCTCGCTGTTTCTCTATCGGCGTCGAACCGATCACGAATTCCGTGGGGTATCGAGAGAGGAGGGAGAGACCCAGAGCCGGATGATAAATATCGAGAAGGCTAAGCGTGCTCGGCGTAACAATGCAGCGAAGACTACTACTGCCACTACTACACCACGTCGGGTCTCTCTTCTCATCCTCATCTCTGTCTCTCTCTCGGTTCCTCCTCAGCAGGGCCTCGTAACAAGTCCCTCGGTCTAGCTGGTGCCCCTTCGACCGGAAGTCGTGCCTCGCCGGAAGCCCCCGTCTAGCTGGCTCCTCCAGAGCGAATACCCATGCATGTGAGAACGAATTTTCGTGGTTCTACTACTGATTAATTCCCACATCAACTACCGGGTTTTACAACCCATGTCGGCTACCTTGTTTTACAAAGGGACGTACAAAAGCCTGCTGGGAAATTCAATTGAGAAAATAGCTGTCTTATTAATACCGGGAATCGCCCGGGAATGAGACGCAGAATTTGATTTTTTTTTCAAGGTCCATTAACCGTGTGGAATTATCAGTATTTTTGTTGAATTATTAAGTATTTTATTATCAAATGGCGTGAGGATGTTTGATGTAATGTAAAAAAAAGAAAAACTTTCATATCTTTTGTATTCGATAGAAAACAACAACAAAATCTCTGCCGCTGTATCGCCGTCGCACGAAAATAATTTTCGTGCGATAAAGCGTAGCGTGAAACCCGATTTAAATTCCCTCTCGCTAAGCTCGGTCGCGCACAGTTGAAATAATACGGTGTAGCGATAGCGGGGTGTCGGCTCGGGTTCAAATGGAATCAACGATGCCGGAATGATAAGTGAGGCCGTTGCGAGAGAGCCGGCCGTAGAATCTGATTCGATTAGGAAGTATATTTTTGTCTCCATACCAGCCTCTGGCACAACACCCGAGGTCGAACGGTAGCAAACTATTGTCGCGAATATCACCAACCAACGAAACTATCCCTGATTCTATTTTCTTTTTTTAAGAAAGCTTACGATGACCAATGCAGGCAATCTCCCAATCTCCGTATACGCTTTTCGAGACAGCCTGCAGATAATGGGACAACAAATAACTCTCCCCAGTCGTATTTCTTCGGCTACGAACTTCGTGTAAACTAGATAAAATAAGCCGCAAGAAGAGTCATCCGTCCTGAGATTCGGGCTAGGAGAATTCATGAAACTGGAGCGGTGATGACTCCTAAAAATGTGTGACGTGGCCCACTTGTGTTGACTCATCGGTCTTGTAGCTTAGATCTCTTTTGTTCGAGCTTCTCCGAATTTATGGTATTTTTTTGGTGGGGTCAAAGTTTAGCGGAAGAGCTCTTTTTAAATTTTTTTTCTATGGGTTTTTGTTTATTTAACTTACGAATAATATTTGTATGAACTCGGCTGATGCTTCGATTCTTGCTGCTGGGGGGACTGGATTATGTCCAGCGGAGCGAAACGAGAATGCAGCAAGTGGAACGGTGCTCTTATAATACCCGGCTGGTTTGTTCGGGCTACTCTGGGGCTGGAGGAAGTCACCTACCTGCTGCACAAACTCCCTTTTTTAATTTAGTCATTTTTTAAATTAAATTAGTTACTTTTTCAAAGTTTTTTTATTGAGAATGACGAAGACATGCCGCATGGATCGATGATTTAACGTTCTAATCAGATTTCAAATGATTCAGACTTGTGTCTACTGAGAAGCTAAAAAAAAATCTCCCTGCAGTCAGTGTTATTTATCCTACGATTTGTCTAATTTGATATCAAATAATTTGGATTAATAGGATATATATGCGTGTGTAGATCATATTAATAATTATAATTTTCACTCCAGTTCCATTAAACGCTACAGATGCGTAGATGTTTTTTTACGCCGAGGCATTCCGTCGAAAATTCCAGCATTTTCCGTAAAATTTGTGCCTCAAAATTTTATTCACGCCTGTTAGCGGCGGGTCCGATCGAATTACACATCTAATGACTATAACTGTGGGAAGCGATAAATAAAATTGTACAGTCCCGTTCGTGAGAGCCCGTGACTATAATTGATTTACCGTGCAGCGACCGATGGGAACAAAAATGAAATAGAAAAAAATGAAGAAAAAAATACGATCACGTTCATCGACCGTCCCTGTATACAGAGGGCCAAAAACATGGAAGGTGCAGGTGCACTCGGGTGGTGACCTGAGCGAGAAAAGTTGAAGGGGGACAACACGAGGGTTCGTCTTTTTAGTTATCGTTATTTTCGGTACTCTTCGCTCACTCGCTAGTCGGCAAGGTCTTTCATTTCTTAGGACGGATCGAGTGAGTCCTGAGGCGTGCTTCTTCGGCTCTCTGGTATAACCAGTTTTTCACTCCCCAGAGCCGAGAGAAACGGGCAAACTCTCCACTCACCTCGTGACTTTGTAACGTCCCAACTTTTTAACACATACAAAGAATATAATTAGTAAAAAAAAATCCTACCTATAATATAATCATTGATTATAAACGTTATATATAGTGTACGGGGATCTACGGTCCAAGGTCGAAAGTATCTAAGTTTACAATCACCGAAGACAAATCCTATAGATCCTCAAGTGATCTATGGCCTAAGATCGTTTTTTTTTCTTTTTAATGAAGTTTATAAAAACCGGCAATTTTTGCGCTACGATAATCATTGATCATCCTGGAATTCACCTGATAGTCGTCGAAGACGCACTTGACGTTAATCCAGTGGTGGGCGATGATCGTACAGTTGCAACCGAGCATAGAGCAAATCCCAACGGGCTCGGCAGTCTCGCCAGCAGCGTGTACGTGACTCGGAAATCCGATGAGGCACATTATTAACACAGTTGAACAACCGAATATAACACATCCAAATGCATCCAGGCCACTCGACACTCGTCCCATACGTCTAGTGATCATTTTTTCATTATTATTCATCGCCATTATATCCCGAATTGACGATATATTTCTCCTCGATCGTTTCCGACGACGGCAATCACCGTCGATTGTTGCCTGCGGTTTCTTTTTCTCTCCGCTAACTCCGTGATACGTCAAATCATGATCGACCCACGACGATCTATAGATCCATAGGTCTCCACACTCACTATCTTGCACCACCTCATATTTCTCTAATCGATCTCAATCCATCTCAAAACTTTTACCAATATCAATCCCGCTTTGTAACATCGATCTATGACTGATTCGAATGATCTATGTGACTTTATAGATCTATCTTACACGACCACATGATTACCATTAATACTTTTCACCATAAACTCTTCATTCCGATGATTATATCACTGTGAAATATCGATCTGTAGATCTATGATCCAAATGATCTACGCGACTTTGTTACACTCGAAAATGTATGTTACTGGCCGCATAATCATCATATATCTTGATCACCTGGAACTCTTTTCAATTTCGATCTCACTTTTGATATAGATCCGTTTTCTAAACATAGATCCAAACGATCTATGAGTCTCTTATAGAGTTATAAAATTTTATTTTCTCTTCGTCCCAGATGATAATTTGTTTTCTCTACTTCTCACATCACATCGCGATCGAGAGGATTGTATAGATCGCTGGCGAATTCACTCGTAGTCCGGAGGTGGAGATCGATATCTTCGCCTTCTCGACATCTTTTTTTTTTCTCGACTGTATTTATTCGCGGCTGTTTACTATTTTACTCTTCGTGTCGAGCTCTTCGAGTCTCGTTTTCTCCGGCGGCGAATAACCGGAGCCCGATGGAACTTGAGGCTCCTGATGGTGCAGCTGCTGGTCGCTACTCGTGTTGCTGCCGTTTACTGCTGGCTGACGCGATCATGACGGAGGTTGCTTTCGAACTGGCGAGACTGGCATACGATCGGAAGGCTTCGCCCCCACCGTGTTTCTCCGTTTAAACGTGTGTATCTCTGGGAGTGACTGTGTGCGTACACCAGCCTCGTCGCTCCCTCCGAGCAGCCTTCTTCGACTTAAAAAAAAAAAAGATACAAGAAAAATAGGCGCGACGGAGAGACACACGCAAAGCTTGAGGATCCGACGAGACATCGCGAGGCAGCAGCAGGGCCCCCGTAGCCTCAGGCGACTTACCGGCTTTCCCGTGAATTCTGTACGACACGAGGAACAGACCTCTGGAGCTGTGCTGCAAGCACGATCGAGAAATAATACCAAAGGAGAGGCTCAAATACGGAGATAGATGGAAAGTACCGAGCGCGTTGCCACGCGTGTGGCGACCCGTAATCGGCCTTGACCGAGTTCTCCTATAAAAATTGGGACTCCGTATCGGTGTCGAATAATCGTATTTTAAAAAAAATTTCTCATACTTTAAATCGGACCGAATTATTTTCCACAACATTTCGAGTCCGTTGACGCAACAGGTTCTGTTCTCGGCGTATCGAAGTTCGCCAGTCCTGAAACTTCGGACGGTTCGAATTTCAGTGGGATGTGTAAAAAAAAAATATGACTGAATTTGCAAAGGCGTCTGGAAGTGTGGTTTTTCCAATGACAGAAGAAAATTGACTACGAACATCCGTATCGTTTTTATCCCATCGGAGAAGGCAAAGCTCATTCGTCGGATCGAAAATCTTATTTTTCAACCGGAAGTGATGTATTTACAGTATGATGGTAGCCGTGTCGATGGTTAAATCTCACCTAAGTGGGCAACGAAAATTATTTTCCCGAGTTTGTCATGGAAAAACAAGGTATTAATGAAGTTGGACCTCCATTGCAGAGTGTCTACTTGCAGATACTCAAATTCCGTTGATACTACCAAAGTACATTTTATCCTACTAAGTTTCAACGAAGTTTTAATCCGCAATGCTGGTCCGCTCTTAATAACTCCGAAGCTCAAATTTGTTGGTCGGAGAGTGCATCTCTTCGACCAACTAACCGAGGAAATTTATTCGGCAACATTTTCCTTTCCCCCTCTCTTCTCAATTAGCAAATAGCATTGCGCAATTCGACTTGGCAATGCTGCCGCGGCGTTTCCACGAATAAAATGGATCAGAGCCAGGGCGAATTTACCGAGCGGAATATAGGAGATCTCGAGTAACGAGATAACTATGCGTTCCGCGGTGTGTACGACACGGAAGGGAAATTTCTGTGACGGCTCGGTGGCATAATATTCTATATACGGAATGAGTAGCGGCGTGCAGAGTTGAATATCTCTGGAGAATTGCGTGCAGGCCACACTCGGAGCTCCTCCGTACGCTGCGCTCGCGGTGCATCGCCAATGGACTGGCTCCGTTTAGCCGAGATCAGTCCCGTTGGACTTGACTGCCGTATCCGCGCTGGTACGGCGTTTTCCGTCGACGAGTGGGGAAAGCCGACTCAAAATGTTCCTAGAATTTCCCACGGGACGTTCGGGCTTGGTATGGACCATTCCCTCGTCCGTTTCCAACCTACGCAGAGGTTCCAATACCAGTAGCGGAAAATATTAGTCATGATTTTTTTTTTTTTTTACCCGTGCACAAAAAGTCCCACCTTTCGTGCTTGTAACGCGTGGCAAAAGTGGCGCTTTTTAGTAAGCGGTACGGCAAAAACACTGCACATGAGCAGATCGCACTAGTTACTTTTTTAACACTGTAGCTACTTTTTCGCACACTTTTTTAACATTCTAGTTATTTTTTCGCACACTTTCGCCATGCTACGTGCATAAGAAATGGGAGTTTTTGTGCATTTGTTGCAAAAAGTAGTATGCGATACTTGAACAAACAAGCAGACTCCCGACGGCGGTTGAGAAGTAGGCCTTCACTCGCCTTCATCTCGTACCACAGGTATCACTCGCCTTCGGCTCGTGCTGCTGTGGTACTCGCTTCCGGGCTCGTGTGGCCAACGGCACAACCTTCGTCGAAAGACCGCTTTTTCGCACTAGTATCGCAAAGTACTATTATCGCACTAGTATCGTGAATTACTATTATTTTTCATGAACTTAGCGTCCACGAAGACTTTCCCGATTGCTTCTTAACAATGAAAAAAAAAACAATTCGAAGATTAAAAAAATCATCACAACCATCCACATACTTGTCATAGTAAAACAAACCAAAAACATATTTTTGGGTGAAATCAATTTTTTACTTCTTTCACATAGCTGCTACATGCAGCTTTATCGGGAAAATATCATTGTAGCGAAATATTTTCAACAGCGTATAGGCAACTCGAGAGTCCCGGTAGCGATATATGGTATACGAGGTATCGATTTTTTACCACCTTCATTGGCTTTAAGTGGCCCATTCCGGCTCAAAACACATGCAACTTGTATTTTTTTCGAAATTTTAAAAATTGACCATTTCCAGCATAGGGAATCCTATGTTAAATTTTGCGAAACGGCACTTTTTTTTTTTAAATTTCGAGATATCGAATTAAAACCTTCGCCATTCTTTTCAAGTGGCATATTTACCAACCGATTTCGGTAAAGAAAAAATTCTAAAAAATTTTTTGGGAGTATACCATTCCAGCATAGGGAATCCTATGTTAAATTTTGCGAAACGGCACTTTTTTTTCAAAAAATTTCGAGATATCGAATTAAAACCTTCGCCATTCTTTTCAAGTGGCATATTTACCAACCGATTTCATTAACGAAAAAATTCTAAAAAATTTATTTTCAAAAATACCATTTTCGTCGAAAAATTGTAAGGGTTACTCCTTCTCATTTTTCCACTTTCAAAATGGCCAAATATTTTTTTTCGAGGTACCGATTTTTTACCACCTCCATTGGCTTTAAGTGGCCCATTCCGACCGATATATGGTATACGAGACGCGAGGGGACGAAAAGACACGTAGCTATCGGAGCACTCGCGATTGTCTGGATCTGCGAGAACCGCTCTGGTAACATCGCGGTGCATCGTCCTCTGGCGTGATGCGGTTCTTCGGTGATCTACCCAGATCGCACGGTTCGAGATCCCCACGTCGCGTACCAATTAGGGGCATCGACGAGGCTGGGGAAAACTCGTTTTGCAACGATACACGGCGAGACCTGTCTACCCGTAACTCTTAGACGACTGCAGACACGTTTTATTTCCACTGAAAATATAAATTTATTGTAAATTAATCCACAGTTTCATCATTTATACCACTAGCGACTTCTGGAGTTTGGAAATCAAATTAATCTTCGATCATTCCTTTCACGGGGAGAAATTTTTCAAAAATTGCTGGGAAAGCAAGAAGTTTTTTTACAGCAACTAATTTACCTTGAATCTTTCACTTTTTTGCTGCCGCAACAAATTGAAAGCGATCCGAATTATTCGTTAAAGTAACAAAACTATTTTTCTCGGTGTAAATTTCAAAAAAGAAACAATGTAGCCCTGTAACTATTATAACTTTGTTAATTGTAACTTTGTATACGAGTACAGGAGTAACCCTTTCTCTCTCATTATCTTTTTCAGTTGTCACTCGAACGAGCGTCTATTTCTCCGGGACTTCGTTTCCTGTTCGGCCGGTACGAGCGGCGGACGATTAGCCAGATGGTTGCAGCCCGACAGTTTCGTCGATCCCTCGAAATGCGAGGCTCTCTATTCCCGGGACGATATGAAGTGTGGATGGCCCGCTGTCGTTACCGTGCTGACGAGAGATCAGTACGGGGAAGTCGTTCACGTACCAGGCCTGAGGGTAATTATCATTTTCTTTTTTTTTTTAAGCGCAAAAAAATTTCGGAATTAACTACAATTTTATTTAATCAAATGTATTTTTTTAGATCGAAGTAAAAGCTGTACCAATCGACAAAAAGGACATCTCGGATTCCGACCAGGGAAGAAAGATTCGCAGGGTATCGCAGCCCGATCCAATGACTTTCGGGGGTCATCCACAGCCCACACTCGACGTACCCTACGAAGTCACGGTCAACAATAAAATGAGCTTTTACGCGATAACGATAATGAAAGCATATCAAAATTACTCGTTCGAAGAGCTGAGATTCACGTCGCCGGCTCTGAAGAGATCGAGCGAGAGCATGCTGGTCAGACCCAACGGGGACGGAAGCTACAGTGCCACTTGGACACCCTCTTCCGTGGGATGGTACTCCTTGATGATCAGCGTCGATGGATACAGCATGGAAGACGTGAGTTCCTGAAAAAAAAAAAAAAATTGAGCTGAAAAATAAAGAGCTTTAATCGAATGCTTGTCTTTTTCAGAATTACAAAGTCGAGGTCAGAGAACCTCCTCAAGGGATGCAACCGCCAGCGCAAAACATTGTGAAGAAGGCTCAGCATCAGCCGAGCAAATTGAGAAAGTTTGTTGCAAAAAATAGCGCGGGTTTGAGAATAAGGGCTCATCCATCTTTGCAGAGCGAGCAGATCGGTATCGTTGCGGTAAACGGTACAATAACGTTCGTGGATAAGGTAAGCATGACCGTTTCGTGGATCGTTGAAATGAAGCCTTGAGACGAGCTGTGATGGTAGCTCTTGTTTGGATAATAATTGTAGGAAATGAGATCTCGATTGAACTCGATTAATAATTAATTTATAAAATTCCAAAGATCGACAACGACGACGGTGTGTGGTTGAGACTCAATTCCGAGACGATAAAGAAGTATTGCAACAGCGGTCACCCGGAAGCCTGGTGCTTGGGGTATAATCAACACCTAGGAAAAACATTGTTGCTGCCAGTGGCCGAGCCAAAGCCGGCGATGGATCAAATAATGAAAGAAACAAGCCTGAGAAAGAGGCCGGAGGCTAGCGAAGAGTAAGTGCGGTATAAATTTCGAAATAGTTTCGTTGTAGAATCTTTTAGAATCTTGTATACGGATTTATTTTCAGCCTGTGTCCTCGTTCCAGCAAGAGGAAGACCGTTACCGTGGACGGCGGTAGAATCATGGTTGTCATCAAATCCGGAGCGTCTGGACACAACATAAGAAGTCGACCGAGCTTGAAAGCCGCGGCTGTTGGGATGCTCACGCTCGGCGATGTGGTCAATATTCAGGAATATGTAAGTATACTCGTAGTATTTATTTTTTGTTGTTTTTTTTATTTACGACGAACTATAATTTTTGTTTATTCTTCATCACAGCTCGTCAATGGAGAAGGAACTTGGGTGCGCATCGACGACGAATCGACAGGAAAATTTTGCTTCGACACCGAGGGCGAAGCTTGGTCTCTGGCGATCAACAAGCACAACGTGGCGTACATGAAAGTCGATCAACCGGAGACGACGGAGAACGATCAAGGTCCGGAGAAGCGTTCGACACCCGGGGATCCGTCTTTTACAGCTGGTAACAACAAGGGCTTCGACTTTTCAACCCCGTCCGGGAGTCACGAAGGTTTCAACTTTACAGCCCCGAACTTTACACCCGGCACCGGTGGCTCCGCTGAGGCTGCCAACAACACAAATCCCTTCGTTTTTGGATCGTACAGTCAGCACGATTCGCCAGGTACAATTGACGGGATAGACGCCGGGAGACAGGTGAATATGAATTTTGTTTAGTACAATAAAAATAACAATGCGTTTTCAGGAAGCGACAAATTTACACCTGATAAAAATGATGTATCGCCGAAATTCACTAAACCACATTCCAAGGAGAGAGTCGCTAAGGAGAGGGAACGCGAGGGCGGTGGAAAATTCAGCGTGCTTCAGAAGTGGCTAAGAGGTGACGATAAAGGAGAAAAAAGGAGTTCACCCGGGAGGTAAAAAAAAAACCAATCTTAAATAAAAATTTTGTAGACCGACGGGTGTCTTAACTGATGTCTCGTGTTGTTGGATTGACAGAGATTTTTCCGAATTCGTCGGTGTATCGGTGAAAGAACTGGTAAAAGCGATGGGCGAGAGTCGAGCCAACGGGAATGGCGCAACACCGCCGGAAACACCGCGGAGAATGTCAAGAAGTTCGTCCCCGAAAAATCCGCAAGGCGGTTCGCCGAGATTTCTGAGCCGGTCGTCGAGCCCGGTCCCGATACCCGGTACGTAAACTTTACAATTTTTTATGTACCCTAGAAAAAAAGAAAGAATAGTCTCCCCTTACTGGTCATTTTTCGCATTTGCTATTTTACCCCTTTTTATTAACTTCATATAAATGTTACTAACAACTACTTAGTATGTGGCAACTCTCGCTTTACCTTATCATCTCGTCAACACCTATGCGAAAGTGTTGTAGACGAAACGATTAAAAAAATGGTTTGAATTTCTTTTTTTAATAACATGAAACGTCTTGATCGTAGCTGGGTCCAGTCGGCAGCCCGTTGGTTCTGGTAATTGCCTCTTTCCTCCCGCCGCTAACGCTCAAGCAGGTACTCGATGCTTTTCATACTGACAAAAACATTTCTTCGAAGTCTCGAGACAACGAGAAAAATAATTTCTTTCATTAAATTGAAATAAATGAAACATTAGCATTTTCCTTCAGACGAATAAATTTAATTTTCTTGGATAAAAATTATATTTCTTTTCGTCTCGAGAATTGAGTGATCCACACGTTCTTGCAATGCATGAAAAAAAGAAAACCTCTTATCACCGAGATGAACAGAGACCCTTTTATTATCGAAATTCTCGAATATTATTAACGATGCACCGAACGACTTACGGATTGCCCTGTTTGACCCCACATTGCCTGCTTGGATCGTACGTACTTCATATCCGTATATGCATCGCTTGAATTTTGACACTCGATACTTTCGGAACATCATGAATTAATGAAAAACTTGTCAGGTGGGAGAAGTTTGATAGGAGGGGGGGACAGTGCCGGTAGCAGCCCCTTGCACTGCGGCTCCCCCCGAAGTGTCGGCCTCTCCCCTCTAGGTAAGATCACTAACACAACTTATCCATATCTCTCTCTCTCTCTGTCCATTAATAAACAATTAGTCAAATTCACTCCACACAACCACGAAACAAGAGATCTGTTATGAGATCCAGGGCTTTACACCTGTTTATTGCAATTGCACGGTTTTTTTCGTTTTTATCGACATAATTTGTCATATAGCTTTTTTTATTTAAATTCGAACCTTTGCTAGCTTTGCGAATGAAAATTGCACGTTGCACTTATCATGATTGCATGAAATTCATGAGTTTCATGATTGGAGGAAAATAAATATGTACTGGAGCGGATGGAGAGCCGTGGTCACGTGGGCGTTAAAATAAACTATTCTCAAACTGTTATTTCAATAACACGAAATTTAGGTCAAAATAATCTGGGGAAATTCATGGAGGTACAGTAAAGTGTACTTTTATTATGACACAGAGAACAAGATTTATTCTGACAACCCATATCATTGTTATATGACGAAAAGTTTAATCGATCACCTTTTACAGATTCGGATGATACATTTTTTTCGATCTTAGTACTCATTTGACCACGTGCAGTTTTTTTGGAGCTAAAATTAAATTCATCTCGAAACTCAAAAAAAAAAAAAAAACGCTCACCACATCCACCTCGGACATTCCGAATAATTATAAATTTGTCTCATAGTATCAGGTGGAATGATGGACAGCGCGACATCCCATCGTCGTGGCTCAACCCAAAGCGACACAAGTGCCTTAGTGAGCAGTCTAACTCGCGATCCATCCCAATCACCGAGCGGCGTCAGTACAACAGCGAACACCCGTGATCTATCACCAAGCCCAAGTTGCAGTTCTCTTCACATGAGATCCGAGGGTAGCATAGCCAGTCCACCGGACACCCCGAAGAAGGATCGCAGTGTTAGTACTCGCAAGCTTGTTCCTTCCACGTTAAACGTTCCACGTTCTACCCATGTTTTCTTCATAGTACCACAAATTTACCGGACACCAATATTTTTAAGCTTGTTGGAGAGAAATCGATATGTCAGGATCCAAGCAACACAATTATCACGGTGCCATCTCGATAACTTAAATAGTATAACAACTATGAGCTATAGAAACTGAACATATCTAGACTAGATTCGCGTGCTCTTCTAGGCCTCGAGCTAAAATAAAAAAAATTATTATTAACCCCTTGACTGGCGGGCGCCCCTATGGGGGCGAAAACTTATAGAGAAAAACGTTTCTTTGACAATGAAGAGGTGGACAAATTGTTAAAAAAAAACCGTGTTTTCCTTAATTCAACCATTTCTGTCGCTGGCCATATTCGAAATGAATTCATAGTAAATGATGAATTCATAGAGTACAGAGAATGTTTTCAATTATTCTCTGGAGTGACAGAAACGCCTGAATTAAAGGACACAGGAAAGCGGGTAAAAGCACGTGTGTGAGAGGTCTCAAGCTTACTTCGAATTCATCTCGAACGTGGCCAACGACAGAAGCGGATGAATAAGGAGCACCCAGTAATCTAATCTCCCCTCTGCAGGATTCGCAGGACAGTCCACGCAAAGTTTCCCAGGCTCAGACTCAAACAAGTCCGGAGAGTGCGGCAACAGCGATGAAGGGCCATTTCAACATCGGCACATCCGGGGCCAAGGAGGAGCGTCACTCTCCGAAACTAACGACCCGGAGGGATCACACAAAAGTCGTCAAAATTCGTACGAAACGTGCCATATCACCAGCGAACACTCAACAAGCTCCAAATCCGTCGCGTTCGCTAAATCTCAGTAAGGAAAAGGTCAAAGAAGCCGTCAGTCCCTCAGTGGCTGAATGTCTTCGGGCGGTATTCGCGGCTTTTCTCTGGCACGAGGGTGTCGTCCACGACGCAATGGCTTGCGCGAGTTTCCTAAAATTTCATCCGACCCTACCGAAGCAAGGAGCTCTCGTTGTGACGCGACAAGCCGTTGTCCAGACCAGCGACAAGCAGAAGGAAGAATTGACTAAGGAGCAACGCGCTCGCCAGAGACACTCGGTCGAGGTAACGAACGCCGGTAATTATCTTCACATTCAACCCAGCACCCTCGAAACTCTGACGCGTTCGGCGGCGAACGCAAACGCCAATAGAAATCGTAAGAAACAAGATACGACTATAAAGGAAGAAGTTCAAGCCGGTGGAAAGTTGACTTCCTTGCCGGAGTGCCATACAGTAGCGATTTTGCCACCGGCTCTCAAGAGTCTCGTTTTTCTGTGGGAAGAATTGAGCAACAACTGTCTGCAGGCTATAGAGCAGCAGACAGTTTTGCCGAGTCCTATATCGCAGATTCAAACGATGAAACTCGTCAAGCGCGTCGCGCCGGAAAAATCTAACAATCGCGACGATAAGGTGAAGGAAAGAGAGAAGAAAGTTAACAGAAAGAAGAAAGAGTGGTGGAAATCCGTGGGCAAAGGCGGAAGCAATCCCGCTCCAACGCCACCGGCGGTAGAGAGCCCGAGTGGACCTGCCGGGGAACGCGCGACTACCTGCGAACTTTGTGGTCTCACGTTTCCCCATCCGGTGACTTATCACATGAAGATGATGCATCCAGGCTGCGGATGGCACTCGGGAGGTATGGGATACAACAGCGGTGGTAATTACTTCTCCGGATGGGCCGGTAACTGCGGGGATGGAGATTTCAGCGGGACATCTTGGTACCTCATATGCGACACTTGCAGAGATAATTATTTGAAGGCGAGAAAGAACAAATTGGGAAAGAAGATTATCGGAAGCGTTTCGAGGAGGAAAGGAAGTGCGAATAAAGGTTTGCTCTCGCCGATCAGCAGCCCGAGCGGAAACGAGACTCATATCATTATGAAGAACAACGCAATGTTTTTGCTCGATTTGTCGAGCGCTTCGGGGCTTAATATTCCGAAACAGCAGAGAAGACCGTCACAGACCCTTTCGGCGGTTGCTGAAAATTACAGTCCACCGGAAGCCGCCGGACCGTTTCCACCTACGGGGCCGTTTCAGTGTCTTCAGGCTCTTGGAATTCATCATTCTCAGAGCAACGAGGATAGATATTACGAGGAGACACTGAGAAGGCAGAACGGACAGCAGAATCCTTACGATGGAAATAACCCTTTTACGAGTGCCAATGGAAGGGTAAGAAAAAGAATATTCCCTCAGCAATTTAAAGTTGAGATTAATTTATCTTTAAGTCCAGTGGGAACTTTTTAGATTTTTTTTAAATGCATTTTTTTACAGCCATTGTCGGAGTGTCCGATGAGCGATAGCGATAGCGACGGTGGAAAAGGCCGAGGAATGTTCCACAGATCTGTGTCCATGTCGACTGGTGCTCCCTGGGCGAAAAACAGCAATGACGGACGAGTCGTTATGATGCGCAAGCGAAACAACAGTAGCAGTGAAATGAACAACGGTAATTAGCTTATAAAATAAAATCAAATTTTTAAGCATTTTTAAAAGTTTCATTTTTCCGATTCTGACCTTCAATTGCCTTTAATTAGATGCCGGCTCGTCGCTACTTTGCTACCCATCGGCTGCTCTCCAAAAATTGGTCCCATCCATGGACCAATCAGCGATAGTTTCTACGAGCCAGATCGACGTTCCGAACAACGACAGGGTCGAGATACTCATGAGGCCGGTCATGCTCTTCGTACTTCAGCAGCACAACTTGCAACATTTGCAACTGGCAATGAAGCAAGCACTCAGGAGAGCAGCGTGTAGAGTCTACGCGATGCAGGCACTAAATTGGCTTCTGAGAAGCGTTACTCAACCGATCTGCTTGCACGATCTTCTGTGGTGGTTCGTTGGATCTCTCACGCCTGTAGTTAATGAAAATTTGGAGGCTAACGACGACGACAACAGGACTGAACGAAAGGATGATCACGTATGTGAAATAATCCGTTTGAAATTAGATTTTCACAGTCTTAAATTAAAAGTTAATTTTGAATCTGGAATTTATATGTATATCTGTTTTTAGGACACCATCGGAGTCTGCGAGCATCCACTGAGCGATTTGGTAATAGCAGGCGAAGCGGCGAATCCCCTGCCGACAGCGTTTCACACGCTGTTGCAAACAATAGCGGATTTGATGCTTCTGCCACCACCTGGTTCACCGCTCCAGCAAGCAGCTGTGAGATGCTGGGGCATACGTTTCACACCCGCGGATCATATGTTTCTTCATCGGAGTCACGTTTTTAGCAACATAAGCAAAATTCTCTCGCGATCCGAGGAAGAGGAAGATGTTACTATGAGCATGCACGAGAGTCATCAGTCGACCTATTCACAGCAGATAACGAGCAGCGTCGAGGCACTGCGTGATCTGACGACCGGTGTCGACATAAAAGCTTCCAGCAGACAGGCCATGATCGGACATCTAACCGACAATTCTACCGAAACTTTTTGGGAATCCGGCGACGAGGATCGAAATAAAACGAAAACCATCACAATCGTTTGCGGTGCTCACACGTTTCCTCGAATGGTTTACATTCATATAGATAATTGTCGGGATTTAACAGTAAGAGTCGAAGCCATTAACTTGATGGAATCATTTTTTTTGTATCCGGGAAAGACACCATGCGAGCTTACCTGAATATTTTTTACATTTTTTGTTTGTTTTTCAGCACAAAGTTTCCAGCGTGACTTTCCAGTCGGGAGTAAACATCGACGAGATGGTAAAGCTGAGAATCGTAGAAATCGAAAGCAGATCGGCAGGTTGGGTAAACTGTCCGATAACAGATCCAAGACACGTCGTCGTGACTCTCGAGCTCAAGGGTCCGGACAATTCGTTGCGCGTACGCCAGATAAGAATCTTAGGCGAGATCGAGGGCGAATCTTTGAAGATAGGAAAACAATTGAACGCAGCGACGATACAGCAGAGAAATTGCGAAGCGGAAACTCTAAAAGTCTTCCGCCTGATAACGTCTCAGGTAGAAAAAATAAAAAATTCACTTCAACTCCACAATGAGCAATTCTTTCCAATAACAATTAAATTAATGTTCACTCTTCAATATCAATGTTTCCCTTAATTTTTTAAACAGGTATTCGGCAAATTGATCCAAGGAGAGCAGCAACAAGCCATGGAGACGGCCGAAGCTTCGAACGACGAGCTGGAGGACAGTCACGATCTTCGCGAGCACATGGTCGGGATTTTGTTCTCTCGTAGCAAACTCACACATCTGCAGAAACAAGTTTGCACTCACATAGTCCAAGCCATACGGAAGGAGAGTATCCGCCTGCGCGAAGAGTGGGAAACTCTTCTATGCTCGCCGACGCCGGCCAACAGTTTGCTGAGCGACAACAGCGATTTGCCAAAAGCCGCTGACACCTATTGCTTCGAGATGTTGTCGATGGTTTTGGCACTGAGCGGCAGTGCGGTCGGAAGAAATTATCTCTCTCATCAATACGGTCTGCTGAAGGACCTTTTGAGTCTGCTGCACACGGGGTCGGCTCGAGTTCAACGCCAGGTCACGTCGCTTTTGCGAAGAATATTACCGGAAATAAAGCCCGAAACTCTCGCGAGCGTTGTTAGCGTCGAGAGATTACCGCCATCGGATTTCAGCATAGTTTCCGTGGCGAGCAGCGGCTACGCCCAATCGAACGACTTCGACGAACATGCGCCAGGAATCCTCGACGTATTTCTCAGCTGCATCGCTAAAGCTTTGACTGTACAGGTGAAAGTCAAAGCTAAGGAAAACAACGGTAAAGCTCTACAGACTGTGTCCCTCGCTACAAGTATTCATCCGAAGAGTTTCGTGGGTCCCAGATGGTGGCTAAGGGGATGCATGACACGTAAACTCGCCGAAGTTATCATTCAACTTCTCAAGGACATGGCTTCGGTAAAAATATGTTTTAATTAACAAATTACAATTCTCAATTCATCGCGATCGATTAATATCTTGGATATATTGTAATTTTTTTTTTCTTCGCAGGGCAAACTCTCAGACGCTTGGGCAGCGGTGACGAAAGCTGCGATAGCAGAAAATATTCTAAACTTGACGAGATTGGATGAGAAGAATCGAGATCCAACGGAATGTCTTCGCACGCCTACATTGTGGCTTGCACTGTCTTCCCTGTGCGTTTTGGACTCTGATCATGTGGAGCGACTATCCTCTGGTCAGTGGAACGCCATGGATGGTCAGCCGCCACCGCCTCGGGTAAAGTTACTGCCAATATACGGCGATATACCATTTCGAAAGCCCATCTTATAAACATTGTTTTTAAAAACCGTTCTCTTACAGCCGACTTGCAGCAACCACGATGACGGCGAGACAACAGCGATAATTCAATGCAACGTGTGCGGTAATTTATGCGCCGATTGCGACAGAGTTCTTCATCTCCATCGCCGAACTCGAATGCACGTTCGTCAAGTCTGCAAGGAGGAGGAGGAAGCTATAAGGGTCGATCTTCACGAGGGATGCGGTCGCACGAAATTGTTCTGGATCCTCGCGCTCGCGGATAGTCGAACTTTGAAAGCTCTCATCGAGTTTCGTGACGGTTCACCGCGCAAGCCGATCGGCGCGTCATCCGGAGTTTGTCGATTCTGCGGTACAACAGGAAACACAGGCCTTCTTGCGATCGGTAACATTTGTTCCGATCACGACTGCCAAGAGCACGCGAAAAATGCCTGCAGCAAGACCCACTCTTGTGGTCACATTTGCGGAGGTGTCAGAAGTGAAAAAATTTGCTTGCCCTGCTTGCACCGGTGCACGGCGCCGGGCGATCTCAAACAGGACGCCGACGACATGTGCATGATCTGTTTCACCGAGGCTCTGTCATGCGCTCCGGCGATTCAACTTCAGTGCGGTCACGTCTTTCACATGCACTGCTGTCGCAGCGTACTCATGAAAATGTGGGCCGGCCCGCGAATCACATTTGGATTTTCGCTCTGTCCGATATGCAAAGTACCCATGGATCACCCGACTTTGATGGATCATCTGGCGAGCATTCAGGAACTCTATACGGATGTCAGGAGAAAGGCTTTGATGCGACTCGAGTACGAGGGTCTGCACAAGTAAGTTTAATCAAGATGTTCCGAATAAAACGAAAACTGTTTTATCATTCAATTTCAAAAGCTAAAAAATAATTAACAGGGCTTGCGTTTGTTTGTTAAGCTTCACGTTACACGATGAATGCATTTTTTATTTATTTGTTTTTCCCCACAGAGCTGATGCAGTGACCGCAGCAGGTGGTCGTTACTATCAAGATCCAGCGGCATACGCGATGGATCGTTACGCTTACTATGTGTGCTACAAATGTCAGAAGGCTTATTATGGCGGCGAAGCTAGGTGCGATGCCCAGCTCGGCGGTGAGTCGTTCGACCCCACCGAGCTGGTGTGCGGTGGCTGCAGCGACGTGGCAAGGGCTCAGATGTGTCCAAAGCACGGAGCTGACTTCCTCGAGTACAAGTGTCGTTATTGCTGCTCGACGGCTGTCTTCTTCTGCTTCGGTACAACCCACTTCTGCAACCCCTGCCACGACGATTTTCAACGCGTCACCAATATACCCAAGAGCGAGCTACCCTCGTGTCCTGCTGGTAAATATTATTATCCTAATTATATCTGAAAAATATCAGCACGTCGAATTGCTACGAAATTGGTTTAATTCGTCATTTTTTTAAGGTCCCAAAGGTAAGCAGTTGGAAGGGGACGAGTGTCCGCTGCACGTGAAACATCCACCGACCGGCGAAGAATTCGCTCTCGGTTGTGGCATATGCCGCAATGCGCACACCTTCTAAAATTTCTTCCATCAGCGATCTACGGAAAACGATAGAGAGAAACAACAAGAGCATCCATGACTGCGACATCTATGGAGATAACTCATTAATATTCTCTCCGTCTCGGTGAGGAAATGAAAAAAAAGAAATTAATCCCCCAACGTGGAATTGACTCGCGGTAACTGCCGAATGCATTGTGACGAGCAGTTTGCGTTCCAAGTGAGATTTTCAACGATGTGAAAAAATAGAGAAAGAAACAGCAACAAACTATCGTACGGGTTAAGCTATAGATCGTAAGTCGTTTTTATTGAATACCAATTAGTTTATAGGAAAAGGAGGGATGAATAGATAAATATGAAAACAGACAAAAAATAAGAAGAAAATTGTGAGCGCGAGATGTGCGTCGCATGTTGATACGATGAAACTCGTGGATAACATAAAATTCCACGTGTAAATGAATGATTATGAGTCTCAGTGTATAAAAAAAATCTATCGCACCTATTTCATAAGAGAATACCGAAGGAGAAATTTAAAAAAAATATGAGAATTTTACGGATATTCTTCCGAGGATATATATATCCAATATCGCCATTATTACGATCGAGTGCACTGCTTGCGAGAATTTTGTAGCCTACATAGCCGTGATGAATCAGCGTGCATCAAGAACAAAGACATGAGAAGCAAAAAACACAGCATTAAAGACCTTAGAACGTGCGAGTGTGTTATTTGATTTGAAAAATATTTAAAAGAACAGTGTTCTTGTCGATGATTCCATCGCGATTTGAGCTACGTTTCGTCGGTCGTCTACCCCATGTGTGATTAATCAAAGGACCTTATAAAGCTACAAATTATAACTAAATGAGATAAAAAAAAGCAAACGATCATCGCGTTACCATGTTTTATTTTTTTTCCGTGACAAGTTGCGTTCGTACATTTTCCGTTCGTTCTAATTGTTGCTTCGTTTTTTTTTGTGTACAATTTTTTTTTTTACATATTTTCCAAGCATTCGACACGTCGTTTTGCAGCGCCATAAATGGCATATTTATTGAAAGAGAAAAAAAAATTGCTGTAAGCGTGATTTAACGCGAGGGTTGTTCTTGTGCGTTCGTATGTCAACCGTAAACTAGAATGTTGTAAGTTATTAATTTAAAACAAGAAGGAATAATTGTCGCGATGATTATGATGATAAGAGGGAGTGCATATGCTTTGTATAAGGAAAGAGCTAAAGAGTGAAAAAAACCTTTTGTCACTATTTGTGTTCCAGTTTTTTTTTGTGCATATTAAACGAGAAAGAGGTTGAGCTGAATAAGATTTTTAATGTTTAATCTTCATTCTTCTTTTTTTTAATTTAATTTTCATACAAATGTTTTCTTGCGATGAAACAAGGTGTTGGTGAACCTGTTTTATTGGCGGATGGTCACGAAGAACTTTATCGGACGAAAATATAGTGAACCAGGTAAATCTTGGGACAAACATATAATTACGAGTTGTGGCATTTCTTTGCTATCGTGGCTATCGTATACTAAGTTCATTTCTCCGTAGTTCTGCATCGGAAGAAGAACCTCGAAGGATCAACATAACCTTACGAAGAGTTCTATTCCCGGTTGATTACCTGTGAATTTTTGGATCCTTCACGTCTGCGCCGATCGTGCCTGGACCGTTTATCGAAGCTCCTGGAATATTACAACAGATTGAATGATTCACACGTTTCAGCGTTAATTTGTTCGACACCTCACTGCAACACAATATCGTGTCACTATAATTTTGCCACACGAGAGGTTTTTTTGACGTGTCTGCTGGAACCAAACTTCACGCCAGCTGAATCAGGTAGAGCGGAGAGGTGGTGGAAAATCTTCATCTCGACGAGAAAGAAAAAATAAACTCTCCTAGTGGAAAATAAATTATTACGCAGATTGTCGATTACGTAGATATCCGTGACATTGGTATTGATCAATAAGTTAACGACCGTGCGTCGCAAAATAATAGACAAAATCTTGCTAAATAGGTATGAATCTTACAATTGAAACAAATCTAAAAAACGCAGAGGAGATACACGCTATCTCTCGTGTTTTTTTATTACGTATTTTAGTTTCACGCCTCTTATCTGTGCAGATGAAATTTAATATCCCGAAAAAGGGAGGTGGCTTCCAATTACTGTATGGACGATATTATTTTTTGCTACAGGCTGGAAATTGGGAGTCGATTAGAGAAGTCCGCTGCATAGAGACGGAAATTCAGCCATTCGGTGAACATGGACAAGCTGAGAAGGGCCCTCAGTGGGAACGAACAATGCGACGAGGAGAGCGGTATTATAACACAGGTGAGATTAGTTGTTTTAATGTTCATCATTAAAAAGTACAATTTGCACTCATCGTCGCACAACTTATCTCAATTTGATTATTGTATTTAACGCCGCAAGCGAGATGTGGATTTCGTGGTAAGTTTTCGAGAACGTAATTAGTCAACGATCATTTAAACCTTTCTGTGTTTCGAATTATAAACTTTGCATAATTTATTCGTATGTGGAGAACCGGTTGACAAAGTGTTGAAGAATACAAGAAAAATAATGAAAAATGTTTGTTCACAGGTAATGGATGAGAATACGCTAAGCTGGTCGACGAGAATAAAAGGTTTTGCCATCTGTTTCATAGTCGGTATACTATGTTCCTTCCTGGGCTCGTTTGCCCTGTTTTTAAACAAAGGACTCACAATTTTTGCTGTGTTCTATACCATAGGAAATATCGTCTCCTTGGCAAGGTAACAACATATTTCTTGTGCCCAAATATTTTGTAGATTTAAAAAGAAAAAAACTCCATTTGGCTTTCGTAAACTCTATATAGTAGTTGACTGAGTATTCCAAGCCTCAGCTATACTTCAAGCATGAATCACTTATAATTGTTATTTTTAGCACCTGTTTCCTAATGGGACCCATAAATCAATTGAAGAAAATGTTTGCCTCAACGAGAATAATAGCTACTCTAGTAGTCTTCATCTCTTTGGGAATGACCCTCTTTGCAGCCATAGGAGTGAGTACCGAAAATATTATATTCAAATATTGTGTATCGATACTAAAAAATGATTTTTTTCTTCCTCACAGTTACATAAAGCTGGATTAGCCCTTCTGTTCATAATAATTCAATCCCTGGCAATGACGTGGTACTCGCTCTCGTACATTCCGTACGCCCGTGACGCAGTCAAGAAAACTATAGAATCATGCATCTCGTGAATGAAAAACATTGCTGAGTTGGAGAAGACCAAATAACTACTAACAAAAAGAATCTAAACAAATCACATGGGATTTTACGTCCCGTTTAACGACAATAAGCATTTTCTGCGTGAGTTCATGAAGCTAGGGTTTTAATTGCACACTATGCCAAGTCACAATGTGTTAAAAAATCTTTTTTTCACCGATAATTGATAATTACCGCACTAAGAAGTTTGAAGCGCAAAACAAAAAATATCTCGAATATTTCGACTATTACAACTTATTATTTCGAATATTACAACTGTATTTTCAGCTGACGAAATTTCGTATATTTTTTATTTGTAATGAACGAATATTTCACAGATTTGATCGAAATTTAACTTACGAGGAAGAGATACAGTATAAATGGATGTAAATAATGTTTTCCGCACATGCGGCGCGTTTCGCGTGCCGAAAGAACTGATTTGCAGAAAAAAGAAAAAAAAGGAAACAGTGCCTTACACATAAATTTCATGTGTAACTCCTTTGTAGACTACACGATATCTCCCGTTACGACGATATTTAATCACTGATTAGCACAATATATGTATTTTTCGTATTATGTTTAGTTCGCACATTATGAGAAAATTTATAATTCTTGATGAAATTGGATTGTGTCCATCTCCTTTAAACGCAGGATATTTTTGATACTAATCCGTCAATTTGAATATTCGTCTAAGTAGATATTTAAAAAACGGATTATTTATGGAACAATAACTGAATAGTCAAGGTCGACTAAGCAACCAAGCGCTATTTTGATATTCCAGAAGTATTACGATGTAATTTTCAATTAACTTGCAGTTTTTTTATTGCGTATATTATTTTTATCTGTTAGAAATATGAATTATTTACACATTTGTACAGTACTTACGTATCGCTATGCATACAAGATAGAAACTTGATTCTACGAAAATTTTCGAGGAACAATCTTCAACGCCCGAAAGCTGATATTCGCTGTTCTTATGAATTATTCAACGCCCGCAAATCGTAATCAAATAATAAATGATAATAATTTACGAGGCTTTAGATGTCGATGATTTAGCCAAATTTACCACGTTACGCGCTTGCCGGAGCGTTGGCATGTCGATCATCTGATCTTTAAAGACGAATGCACCCTGGGGAAGAGGAAAATGTTCATTTTCAACAATATGATGATTGAATTATCGTTTGTTTACCTTGCCGAGCTGTTGATGAGCTTCGAAAGCTTTTACTAGCTCGGACGCCCAAAGAATCCGAGATTGGGATGGGCTGTAAGCCGCCTGGACAATCGGGACGTGGGACGGATGTATCACCTGACGACCTGTAAATCCCCAGGTTGAACTTTCCTCCGAAGTTTTTCGCAATCCCTCTAAATCTAAAATCGAATGAGTCATGAACTTTTCACAAAATGTTTGAAGCTTTTTTTGTGTGAAATTTTTCTAAAACTTGCATTAATTACCTTTGATATCTATGTGAACCATATCTATAGCTTGCAGCTCGTAGGCTTTGGCAATCATTACGAGTCTCTGCCTTGCATACAAAATCTCCGAGCAATTTTTCGTTCTCGTTGCACCTTCAAAGAGCAACGATCTTTGCTTATTATATAAGAAATTCCTACCCTTCAACTATCGTTGGAAAGTTAGCTTTCTGCTCCATTGGACTTGTCAGCTATATTATTCTAGTCATAATTTGACTATCATGTATTTGTACATTTCATTTTTGTGGATCTTCATTTGGATAGTCTAAGTTTTAGAATACTTATTTTTTTCAACAAAAAGTTTTGCTGAAAAAAGGACGTTTTTCAGCAATAATCCTTTTTGATTTTTTTAAAATCCATGACTAGTTTGGAGAATACGAAGCAACTTTTTCATTTCTGCATAAAGAATTTACCAATATTTGCAACATAGTCGTCACTCCCCATGACTAGTGCCACTAGTTTCAGAGCAGATTTTCTCTCGCCGTCAATAGCAGCCTGTGTTATGTCTGGTAATCTGAGCATACCAATTGCAGTTTCGCTGTATGCGATCAGGTCCATTTTTACCCTCCGAGGATTCAGCTTCTCTACAGCATCTGTAAACTTGAAGATTCGATTAATGAGGCGGATTGTTGTTTTTTGTTGGAAATAAGAGGACCCTCTCTTACCCATAAAATTTCATCTGCGCTCTCGACTTTTGGCAACAGGATACAAGGTGGTTTATTCGCAGAGCTTAGAACCGCGTCAAGATCTGATTGGCAGAGTCCAGAACTTACTGAATTGACTCTGACGCCCCACTGAGGCTTGCAAGAGGAAAACGGAGCGGCTTCCAGCATCCCAGCGATTGTTTTTCTAGCATTTTCCTGCAGTGAATAAATTTTACATAAACGGCGTGAACATTTCATAAAAATTCATCCGTTCACAGTTGTCACCTTCTGATTAATCGCAACACCATCCTCGCAGTCCAAAACTATGAGGTCAGCGTCAATCGTCGACGCTTTTTTCACCTTTCTGGCATCGCTTCCGGGTACGTACAACAATGCTCTTCGTGGTGTCGAAAGTTCAGACTGCGAAACAATCGATAGAAACAAATTAAATTTATCATCTATATTTCCACTATCTCGAGAAATTAGGTTATAAAATCACTTGACATCAGCAAAAATTCATCAACAATTCGTTGAACATTAAAACCAACCTACCAGCGATCTTTTAACAAAATAACTGACAATATTTGGGACAAGTTTTTTGTCGGGTCGAAACGCCGAAGGCAACATTTTCTTGTTGATTTTCTTATCGAGCCGAGCGTTGTCTCTCGAAAACATCGGCTGCCAGGATTTTGAAATTCCCGCGCTACCTATTAACTTTTTTCTTGAAATTTCCTATAGACGGGGCTTTTCCTTACGCCACCAACTTCAAGCGTTCGATTAATCGAACGCGAAGAGAGTCGATGTGGTGTGCGAAGGTAGTCGACCATCGGCTCGAGCCGCCAGTGTAACGTGTGTGTGTGTGCTATCCTAACGTTTTTTCGCCTCAACGAACGGTGAGTAGCCTCTATTTACGATACGTTCGGCAAATGTTACATAATTACCGTCTCCCCGAGATCTGTCAGCGTATCGACGAGCTCGCTTGAACACCGGGAAAATCGAACATATTCATCGTAGTTACGTTTTTGTATAGCTGAACATTTCTTTACGTCTCCCACGCACGTACGTCCGCACCCCGCTCTCGCTGTCATCAGCCCGATCTGTTTATTTTTCTTTCTCATCAACGAATTATCCTTAATTGGCACAACTTGTCATCTCAATTACGACGTTCCTCGACTAACCGAAGCTTCTCCGAGATCGTTCCATTCAATAACTTTCTGCTGCTTGTCAACTTCTATATATCTATGGACGTGTAGCCGAAACTTCGCACCTCGTACGTACAGGTAATATTTTTCCGGGTGAAGTTGGTCGTTCCAACGGTGAAACTTTTCTTTACGCGTGTCGGCAATCTGACGAAAGTTTTGCAGAGAACGTTTGTGAGCCTTCAGGCAAGGCGATACGTTAGATTCGCAGCTAACCTCAAAGCATTTACGAGGCCGAGCATGAGCAGACGAGTTCGGCGCAAGAGCCTGAGCTCATTGTTTATTTTCGACCGTTATTTTCACCCCGACCAACGAAAATATCGCAAATTTGTAATACGCAGAATCTTTGACTCTTTGACGCCGACGAATTCACCACTGAGACACATATCGAGCTTTCGAGTATCTTTCAACAAAAAAATTTAATCGATTCTATATATCCCCTATACTGAGAGTTCCGTTATTTTTTCGTGTATCTGATTCGAGACTTAATATTCGGCGGGTGGGCCCACAACTTACAGCATGGCTCGATCGAGCTTGTCAATGGGGCAGTTTAAATTCCTATTTTATTATTCCGAGAGATTCGCGGGCTGCCGGCTTCGTGTTCGCCGGGTTAATTTTGCTCAGAAGAGATAGAGAGATGGGTTATACATATATATACGTATATATAGTGCGTATACACTTCGTGGTGGCCAGTTTTCGTCGTTGCTGCGTTGAGGAACTGGTTTCTCTCGTTTGGGACACGTGCGTGACACGCGGTGCTGCGGAGATTGCAGGCTTGCCGGGCGGACTAACAAACCGGGAGTCACACGCAGTGTAGTCGAATGCATTCCGACCTGCTGTAGCGTTAACTTACACGTGTGCGTGGTCAAAAACCTCTCTTTAGAATGCCTTAAACGTTATTTCGGGAAAAAAAAAGAATCAAACATTGTGAGAAATAAAGAAGACGCGATCGTTTTACGAGCTCGGATTTATTCTTCGTCGGCTTATGCACTCGAGAGGCTTTGGTCCACGTGCGCTCGGGGGTTATCCAACGCGTCGAACGCCCCTTTCGAACGTGTCAGTACGGTTTGAATGCATTCATGACCTTATGCATCCAATCACAAAGGGTCGCAGGCTATTATATCGGAGATTGAACGACCGCGCGCAGATAAAGGCGGTGTAAATTACAAATTATCCTTACGGTCGTATTTTATTTTTTACAAAATCGGATACTAAAAAAAAATCTAAATAATAACAATGGCATCGGTCTACTCTTCTTGGTAACCGTGCATTATTCAATTCATCCGTTTCTGTGGCTGGCTCTATCAGAGATGAATTTCAAATACACTTGAGACGTATCGTATACGTTCTTTTATCCACTTTACTGTGTTCCTTAATTCACATGTTTTTTTGGTTTCATTCGAAATACATTCAAAATAAAAATAGTTTTCTGCAACGTTACCCATGGTTTCAAAATCTCGGTTTTTGATCGGAAGTGACGTCAAACAAGAAAGACGTTACTTCCGGTTTGAAAATCTCATTTTCTGATCGGAGGTGAAAATATGTCACTGCCGGTCGATAACAGATTTTAAATCAGATGTCTCTTCCGGTTGATTTAAATTAGATGTTCCGGTTGAGAAATGAGATTTTGAAACCGGAAGAGACGTTACGGAGAACATTTTCAATTTTTCTACGGAATGTATTTTAATGTAACACATGGTATGTAATAGGTTTCTTCGCAGCCTGTAGGTTATTTAGACGTAAAATGTTCTGTTCGAGCTATCGACATGAATAATTCATAAAACAGCTGGGCAAATACCCTAAGTATTTGAAGTACGTATTGAAGCATCAAGTACTGAGTCAGTATTCAGTACTCAGAACTTCAGGAGTTAAAATCTGCCAGTACTCAAGTACTATCCAGTGCTCGGTACTTCACGTCCTTGGTACTCGAAGACGTACATAACGTACGAACTCTATTTGCTCAGCTCCGATTCACAACGTCCATAAGCGAACAGAAAAGAAAACGTAATTCGGACGGTTTTTTATTTTCGCCTAGTCGCGCACCTGCGCACGCTCCCGGAAAAGAATATGAAATCCGTGGTGAATCGACGGGTTCCGTTTGGAACGACGCTTCGATCGAAATAGCGTTCGCGCCCCTCTTTTATTTCTTCGTTACGCAGAAACGAGTTTCTTTCGGCGGCACGATGCGCACCGTTACATCGTTCAGACACGCACCGCGGACACTACTCCACAAGGAATCGACGTGTTTTTCTTCCTTTTTTCATCTTGCGTTATTTTTCATTTATTACCGGATCGACATTCCGAGCTGTTTTATAGATTAAAGTATGTTGTAACTTTCGATAGGCGAGAGGCGGGGCTTTGAGGGTCGGGCCGAACTTACGCAGGATAAATTTAATTCGACACGGAAAGCTATTAGTCCAGAGCCACCTGCAGTCTCTTTCGTGAGGTCTACACAGATTAAACCCAGAAATGGGGGGTGGGGGGGAAGACCCTCGATGCACAGGTCGTTTCGAAACGAAAAGTTCTTTGAAAGAAAAACGTCGTTGCAGGGGCTGAGCCAAGAAAAATAGTTTTCAAGGAACACGACGAGCCAAAAATCAATGGTCAGCTAATAATCATTATCGGGATAATCGCAAAGGATTTGTTATGTTAACCGTGTAAGGCACTACTTAGTGAAACCGCACACGGCTTTATCGAATTATGAATGTTCCCAGATAGACAACCACCACGAAATGGAGCCAATGTGGTGCTTGTCTATCTGGGTTGTGTTAACGGTAAAAAATGAACAATGCAATAATGTTCTAATTTTAATTTTTACAAATATTCGTGTGATTGCCGAAGTAGATTGTGTCACCCATTGAAATAATTGGTCCTCGACTGTGACACGCGTATTGTACGTCAGCTGACGTATGCGATCTTGCCACACTGCCAATCAAATGTGGCGACGATCGCCGTGACAATCGAGGCTTGTCGAAAATTTGCCGAAAGTTCCTCGAAAGTGTCAGTTTATTCATAAACGGTACGGTTAATCAGTCTACCGTCGCGTTATTATATCCAGAAATGTTTATTGCATCGGTTAAACGAGTTCTTATTTCTTCATCTAATCGAGAAGTATAAACATATTTCATGAATATGCGCTCTGAACCCGTTTTCCCACTTTGGCGCTGCTATTGCCACGTAAAATTGACAACTTTCATAAGCTTATATCGCAAAAACTAAACGGTGGAAGAATTCCAAACTTTGCAAATACGCTCTACGCATCTAACCCTTTAATTGGTTATTATATCTGCTCGCCTATCTAGATTTGACCAAAATGCAGGAACTACCTTAATGTACCAGTTTTCGCATTCAAAGTTCCAGTCCGGTAAATTAAATTTACCATTTTTTTTTGACAGTGTAAAAAATGAAAAAATATTTCCAAACATAGCCGTTACAAGGGAACACATAAACCTCGACAAAAATTTGAACCTCGAGGGCTCATTAAATACCCCCTCTGTTAATCATTAAACTAAGTAAGCTCAATTCTTCGCCGTCCATTTTTATCCGCGTTTTTTTTTTATCTCGATTTAATGATAATAGAATTTACGGTTACGAGCCGAGTAAACGAGGATAATGTGCTAACGATCGCAAAATCTCGTCGTTATTATATATTTATAGTGCGCAAGAGGTGCATAGCTCGTCGTCGTCGGCATAACATTTGATTAGAATTCCGTTCGGTGAGGATGGCGCGAGGCACGCCTTTGGCCACTCTTCGCGTCTCACGTAGTTGGCATGTGGCACACTCCGAACGGGTGCACGCCGCTCGGTACACTCGCGGCGGTATAAATTCAGTCTCGGTGTATAAAACACACAGCCACGACTTTTCTACGATAGACCGCCGGAGAGATACGCGAAACGTCTCTCTTTCCAGCACGGCGAGGAGCAATTACCGGACACCGTGCGGCCGCCGCACGGTCCCTCGACAGTCGGCGCGGTTTATTTATCTCTCGGATGGAATTAGTTCTTCGCTACGTGCCGCTGGCGTTCGAACTGATGAGACGTCACCTCGACGTCGATACGTTGATGATAGTATGGGTCGAAGTAAAGAAAAAAAAAAAAAAGATCCATGTAAATTCAACTAACCTTCGATTTTTATTTACTTTCTAGATCATCGATCGCGTGTATAATCATTCATAGATCTCACAGCTAGTTACTCAACACTATCCGTTAGGAATTTCTGTTTGTTTATTTTTATATTACTGCATCCAACTCTTCACAAAGTTGAACGCAAAGGTTGAGCTTGATAAATTGGAAAAAACGTCCGGACGTCCGTCCGATCTCTCTCGAGAATCGGATGGAAAATATCCGACGCAATTTAGGAAAACAGGACATTTAAGAGGGAATTTAAAAAAATGTTATCCTGCAGAAATGGTTTAAAAATAGATCTGGACGATGGAGCAAATAACTTCCTGTCCTCGAGCAATACGTTTGCACTGGTCTAAGGAAGCAAAAAGAAACGTCACAGCTTCGTTCGCGAATTACCGATTGAGAAGATTATTAAAAGTTCGCGACGTGAGGCGACGAGATGAGGACGGACGGTATTTAAATGCTGAACGAGTTTCATAGCATTCAGAGTGTGACTGTAATGCGCGAAGAGGAAGAGGACGAGGGAAAGAAAGAAAGGAGCGCGCAAGCTTCTGGAAGTTGGTTCGAGCCGCTGCTGCAAAGGGGGCCTTTCGTTCGTCGTCCACAGCCGGGCGTGTGCACCATCCGTGGAGGAGATTAACGACCTTTTAATTGAGCCGACGAGGCCCCGGCGAGCATCGACCCGATGCCAACTCCACACTCAACTTTTCGTCTCCTCTCCTCGAACCGTTTATTAAGTCTTCGACGTTTGAACCGAATTCACTCGACCTCGCGCGTCGCCGATGTTCCTCGGTCACGAGCCAATTGTTGCGCGCGAGATAAAAAAAAAATTAACAAAAAATATCAGAACTGTTTGCACTGAAAAAAACACGCGGGTCAAGACGATCTCTGCTGTGCCGCGAATCGTGTTCTATTTTAAACATCTCCGCCAGAGGCTCGCCAAGCTTGACCCAGGTCAGGAGTGGCGAACGATAGAACGAAGTTCTACACATTTTCTGTTGTGTCGTGAGTTTGGTCGCGCTTGGAAGAATTTCTTTTACGGATAAAGATCGAGATTTGAAAAAAATCTTCCTTCGCCGGCCTCGAAAATCCAATGGAGGTTTTTCTTCTTTTTTTTCATTTTCTTCGTTTTTCTTGATCGGAAACCGATTGAAATGCGATACGAGAAAACGATTATCGACCTCAGTGCTTCGATACCAGGGTATGATAGTGTAATACCCTTGTGGGGAGTAAGATTGGACTTGCCGGTCTTGCCGGATCTACGGAGATTAGGATAACTCCGATTTCCTTCCGTTGTGAAGATTCGGTCGGTATCGTTGCTCCGATCTCTCCCGTCTGTAAACACTTTGAATTAACATTTTTGAGCTTGTCCGTAGTGAAATCGATACGGCGGAGTGCAACCGATACGGTCGATGAAATACCGCACAGGTACCGGTGGACGGTTTTAAAGTTGCAGACTCCGAAAGCCAAATTCTCCGAAGCCGCCGAACACGTGCCTGACTTTCAGGAAATTAAATAAAAATAACAAAAATAATATGCATGACATGAAATTAATAATTAAAGGTGACATTTCTAACGCATATTTTGATCGTAGATGAAAATGTTCAATTCCAAGGTCGAACAACCACTCTTCTGATTCGTCAACTAAGATCACTCCAAATTGCAATAGCGATAGCACTGCAGATTTTAGTTCATTCCGGGAGAATTAAAAATGATAATGACGTATTCAAATCCCGTGAAAAGAGAAATGACCGACGGGTGTATCGCACGGTAACGATATGTGCTGTAAGCACGCGTACGCGGTAGCCGATCTCTCCCGGCGAGACTCTCTTCACTCGGTTATTTACCGGCTCGCGCGGCGGAGCAGCCACATATCCGGGAATATAAGTACGTTCCATAAGAGTACAGGAACTTACCGAACCAAGTACCCTACCGACGTGTTTGTATACATATATAGTCATACAAAATTTACGTACAAGCGGTTCGAGCCGAGAAGAGGAAACTCTCCTCGGACTCTACCTACGAACTACTCTCGAACATCCTCGTATTCCCCGTCTCGGGCAAGGTGAACGCGCGCGCCCGGTCAGCGGAGGCGCCTTCAACGCGATGCGTCGTCCGCGCATCGCCGCAGTCTCATCCTCTTCCTCTCGTCCTCCGGATCGTCGGAGGTTCGCTGCTCGGGCAAAAATCGCGTGAAACGTGTGTTGAATGAAACAAAAAATTAATAAAAAAAATGCATTTTTTTTATTGCTTGTTTGTGTAAAAGAACATCGAGTCTGAAAACGTGCGATTAAACTACCGAAAATTGGAACATTCGAATGCAACGAATCGGGGTTAAAATTTTTCGATAGATTGGGTACTTTTTTTTTCTTGTGGGTAAAATTTGAAACGGGAGTTAACCTCCGATAGGTTGGTGTTGAAAATAGCTGGTCGATGAATATTGAGAGGTGTTCGCGACGCGGGGGTTGAATTTTGGACTCGGGCTCGTGCGGGGAAGTGACTCACAGACGCTTTGGCAAACACGCGATTAACATATACCCTCGTTGAACGTCGCTCGGGTTTGCGGGAGGGTGAGCTCTTAATTAAAGCTCTCCGGCTCTTTCAGTCTCCGATCCGATTTCTCTCTCTTCGTCTTTCGACCCCCTCGAGGAAGCGGAGAGGCTTCGTGACCACGACGTAATTTATCGTCCCGCGATAAAGCATATCTTAGTATGCTTCCAACTTACTACTGTAATATCCGAGGGAATTTTCGCGACTGAAAAAAAACAACAAATAACAAGAAAATAAGAATTTTCTAATTTTCGTGATATTTATGAGATATGGGATACGAGCCCCGTAACAACAATCATGGTCGTCGTGACTTCTTCGGCGGTCACTGTCGTTGAGGATTTTTCCAAGGATACCTTAGGAAGGTAAGATGACAAAAATTGGATCACAAGATTTTTGTTGTCACTTATGACAATTATTAATGGTAATCTGGGTAGTTTCTTATTTTTCCAGTATTCGTGATGTTCACGTTATAAGATAATAATCAATTTTTTATTGATTTTTCTCAGTAAATATTCTTACTCTCAATTTGTGAATGAATTGAAAAAATATATATATATATACATCATGCACATATTTCTGAGATGAGAAAATGAGTGAAGTAAAGGAATTTGTCGAAATCTTTAAACTCGCACCGAATCAGGTTTTATTTTCCAATCGGTTGTTTCGAGATTTATTTTCCAATCAATGGGTCGCAGCGGCGAGGGGAGATTGTCGCATCTCTCTTTTCAGGTCGGTGAAATTCAACGATTTCTTTCTATCCCCTCGGCCTCTTTGAAACTGTTTGCCGAGCTCCTTCAGTCTAGCTGCGGTGATGCTGCATCGTGCATCGAATAAGAGAAAAGACGCGTAAAGTTGACCGATCGAAAGTAGTATCGGAGTTCCACTTTTCGTCACGATCGTTCGCGGAATATTTTATTAAGTGCGCGCGCAGCCGACGAACAAATGCGTATCCGGTATGAAGATGTTCTGTCGGTTACTGGGTTAACACAGCCGTCATGTTCTCGTCACTCCTGGATATCGGAGTCTCGGTAACCGGCAATTAAAGTCTCGCCAACTTATTTAAGACGTCTACTCGAATAATCATTAGCTCTTTTATGTCCGTACTTGACAAGAATGAATATAAAATTTCCTCGGCGTCTGAGATGCAACTTGCACTAAACTTTGAAAGAGAGGGGTCAAACAACCGGAAATAATTATATAATCCGTTCAGGTATATTGCCAAGAGCCTCGCAATATCTTCGAGACAACGTGAAATATCAGCCTCAGTCGGTAGCGTAAACTATAATAAATTATTTTCATGGCTGATGAAGATTTATGAGCGAACGCCAATTCTTCGTATAATAATTAAGCGGATGGCTGAAAGACTCAGGTCGATGGCCAATTGGTATGTGTCCTCACGTCCATCTACGTTATGACATGCATGCTATGTTAAAAAAATTATACCATCTGGCATATTGTCCATAAATCCACTATTAGTATTACTACTAATTAAACAGACTCGAATAATTTTGTTTTCCTCGGAAAAGTACCCTTGAGAAAAAAAAAGACATGGATTACAGTTTTTGTTACCGACTGCATCTGATTGAGACAGGATTGCAAAAATATGCGCTATCATCCGGGGTCAATTCGGGGTTATTCTTTTGCGTAAAAATAAATATTGCTCGGCACGAGCCAATATGCTATCTGAATAATGACGATTGAATCTATATTCAAACGTGACGATAGTTCAAATATTGCATCGAAGATATGACCATAATCGTTGTAAAACCGGCGATTCAAGAGATATGTTATATCGTTATGCGTATTATAGTTATATTGTATACTCGGTACGCGGAACACACATGCTCAATTACGGGGATCCCCCGGCCCGGAACGGACGTTGCACCATCACAGTAGTATAGAAGGCCAGCGTTGAGGTGCACTTGCAATGCAATTCCCGTCTCGGCACTATGCGTCCGAGTCTACGACTACATAATCGTCTCCTCTATTGGTCGTGCTCTTGGCCTTGATTCTGAAAAAGCATACGTCCATTGTTTTTTCTTTTCGTTTCTGCATCGTTCAACCTCCTTCACACATTTACCAGAGTTATTTTTCTTATTTTTTTCCCCCTATATTTATTTAACTGCGCCGAGAGCCATTAAACATAGAGGATTTTTCGAGTATATTTTCGTTTAGTGTATTAAAGTGTAGCTTTTTTTTCTTTTTTTCTGAACCTGGTCGTTCATTCCGCTGATACTCCAGACGTAGTTTCGTTACGCTAATTAGGCTGATCTGTAACAAAGTTTGCACTCGCGTAGGCAGCGGCTCGTGTAACCAATGTATTTGTGGGCCACGTTGGACGGTAAATTTATCGTACGGTATCACGTGAGTCCGAGCATGTGATAAATGTTCATTGCCGGATAACTTGTTGTGTTATGGACGTATAGGTAGGATAGAGATTGCCGAGATATCCTACTCTCTTGGTTAGAGTAATCGGCAGAGGTTGAGCTCACGAGTTCACAGACGGGTCGTACGATGCGGGACCGGTCGTCTTCCTCCTCTTCTTCACCCTCTTCAGGCTCTGAAATACGACGGCCAAGCTGTCCTTGAGGGAACGTTCACACCGAAATTTAATTCGGCCTCCCATTCATCAAAAATTAATTTAATAAAACGCCATTCAAAAAGTTAAAAACTTACAATAAAGGGAATACAATAGCCTTAATTTTTTTTGGAAAAAAATTAGATCGTTTAGACACAAATGATCTGGTTAACATATTTTCCCGTATTTCTTTTTTTTTACTGAACACGAATCCACCCGTAGTTTTGGCCTAAAAATAAGATTCAGCAATACATGAATAGTCTTTAATTAAAAAAAAAAATTGTTCCGGGACTAATTTTTTTTAGTAAAACAGCGTAAAAAGAAAAACATCGAAAACATCTTCGAACCGAAGGACTGAATTATCGTCGACAAATATGTCCTTCGGTGGATTAATTGGATATCGTAAATGCAATTAAATCTATCGTGGGAATTCCGACCGGCGTATTCAATGTGGAAGACCCTTGCGTAACTCGCGAGCCAATGGGGCATTTCTTCCCGCACGCTTTCTTGGTTTTATCCTGTATGCGCCGTCCGTCCTCTGCCATCGTATGTATGCCCTTGCCGCCGAGGAATCTCACGCAACTCGTTACACGGTGTCCGTTATCGAAGCCACTCTTCCGGGGACTAATATCTTTCTCGTTTCGTGTGCCCGTGTTACCTGTCCTGCGCAGGAATCGCCGACCGATCGTTTGCATCCGCATAGCCTTTTCCGTAGTCCTTTGTAAATATTTTTTCACCGTATTCTACCACGAATAACCATTAGAAGTGTCCGTGTACCCATAAAACTACAACCTAGCTCATTATTGTCATCCAACGACATCGAAAATTGTACACTTTTTACTTCAATTTCCAATATCGCATGACTAAAATCACAAGGACGAATTTTTTGCATTTGAGCGTATAAAATACACTTTTCTGGTTTTATTTGAGCGAGTCAGACGATAACCAATTCATAGATGAGTCTAATAAAATGTAAAAAAAATACGACTTGTATTAACGTTGAAATTTACAAAAAAAGAAGAAGTCAATTCATTTATTCCTGATACAAAGCAAAGTCTACTTTGTAAATATAAACTGTATATTTAATGTACTGGATCTTGAATTTTGTTTACATTACTTACATTAATTGAACATTAATGTATCTTTTTATAAAATGAAAATACCGGATATTGAAACACAAATCTTTTGGCTCCAATTTACAAACATTTTCATCGAAAAAAAAAATTTTATTGTAAAATTGCAAAGCACATGTGTTTAAAATTTCAGAACCAGGTTTTGTACAAAAGCTTCCAGTACCGTTAATTAATTTTCAAACCAAATTTTTTTTGTGTCTACCTAACTCATGGCATTGAAAAAGGTGGTACTTCAGTTTAACTTCAGTAAAATATATTAAAGTAGTTTCCTTAGCAAATGAGATTTGAATGGCTGAGGGATAAAACGACGATCGGAATCATTGATTTTCAATTATGACGTCGTGTGGGTAGAATTTCGGAATTTCGAGGGTAAACGCGAGTTATATCATAGGTAGGAACGTACGTAGGTTAGCCCGTCGTCGTACGCCGACGTCGGTAGTCGGGACGCCCCTTCTATCCTCGACGAGGTACGTCGAGGACGGTCAGTATGCCGCGCGACACCGCTCGTGCCAGCGCCTGGCGCGTCCTACCAGTTCCGCTTCTCGCACTTTCACGTTTTCATAATTCTTCCATCGCTCATGTTACATACGTATACATCATACATCATATATATTTTATATATATACATCTTTTTTTTTTCTCCGAGAAGTTGTTCGCATGGTTCGATGCACTCATTAACGTGAATGTTGGCCAGCCGAAAGCTTCGAAGCCTCGAAAGAAAGAAGTAAGCTCTGCATCTTTGATAGTTACCGCAGTTTCCTTTATATCTTAATTATTTCTTTTTTTATTTATCGCCAGAAAAGTCGACGTGAAAATGGTCGTAAAAATTCTCGTATCCCTCTCAATCCTCGTGATTTGAATCTACAGAACCAGGTCGGCTACATTCCAGGATTGGTTGGAAATCGCCTGAAATCTAGAAAAAATGTCCGCCCCTCCTATACTGTAACTGTATCGAGCAACTCTTTTTTCGTCATTTACTCGATTTTCGTCGACGTAAAAACGTTTTCCAGTCAACGATAACCTTTCATTTTATATTTTATAAGTGTGGCATTCTTTTTTATTGAAACGCGTGCCATTCGTTGAAAAGAGCTAATTTTGATAATTAATGAAATATTTCCTTTGATGCAAAACACGTCGTCTAGTCAAAGATACATTTTTTTAAGAGAACATTTTACGGTATTATAGACTCACGTTTAAAAAAAATCGAAACGCATGTTATCAATCGATAAGAGTTGATTTCCATCAGAAATGAAAAAAAGTGTGTAACGTGGCTCGTTTTCCTCGATTATTATTTCACGCGTCTGAGAAGTAGGATAAAGAAAATAGTCGCGTGAATCTACCGAGGAGAATGTGTGTCTTGTGCGATAGAGGGAAGAAGAAGAAAAAAGAAAAAGAAAGAAAAAAAAAAGGAGAAATTCGCCCGTAGCCGCCGGTTTCCCATCTGCTTGAGCAAACTGGTCGACGAATAGCTTCGTAGTCGTGGTGGCGCTCGGTGGTGTTAGCAGACGCAGTAGATTTCACGGTAGGCTAAAGCTGAAGCTGCACCGACAGCAGCCGCGGCTTCCGGGAGGGTCAAAGGTGCCCGGAGACTTGAATGCGATCGTTACCGTAGGCTAATGGCTCTCTCTCTCCTTTTCGTGAATCCACGGAGCTTTTACGAAAACGAAGAAAAAAAAAAAAAAAGAAAGCAAAAAGGTAGACGTTACACGGTCTAGCAATGAGACGAGGTCTCGAGGCGGCAACATTTTTCATTCTACGAGAGACTCTTCAAACTTTGAACCCACCAAAGTTCAACGTCACCGGACTTCCGGTGGTCGACGATAAAACTTCAACCGTGATCTATCTATAGCGCCGAACACCGACAATTTCCGGAGATAGTTTCACCATAGTTTAACGACATTTAAAAATTGTTTATAAAATTTTTCAAAAGTTGACTCGTTTCTTCGTTTCGGTTAACCGAGATATTCATTTAAAAAACTTCCCGCACATAACTATTGACTGTTTTTTTGGGATATAAAAAAGTGCTGAAGGTTCGTTGACGTAAATGCGTTATATTGTTATTTATATTAAAATGAAAAGAAAAGTCAGATTTTGCAAACGAAAAATTTAAAAAATGCATATCCTTAAGGACACGGCTATGTCGAAGTTGTCTGCAGAGATTCCTCATTCGTTTGCGAAATCCATTCGATCCCACGGAGTTTGTGACGCCGGGGGCGTTTCGGTAAATTGCTCGATCACTGTTTGCCCTTCGTTCTGTACGTTCCGGTAGCTTGCAATTGCCACATCCTCCGGGCGTATTCCGTTCGGCTCAATTAACGCCGACGACGAATTGCCCGAGAATCGAATTTTCCTCGAGGGTTACATCGGGGTGGTAGGGTTGGAGAGACTGTAACTTGTCGATTGAAGTTTGCACACGGGGTAACAAGTAAATCGCGTACAAAGTCGTTACAAGCTTCCTCCGACGTATCCGTCCCGTTTTGCCAATTACAAGTATCGATAGGGGCTTCGCTGTTGCGAACTGTTGCTAAGGCTCGCAAAGCTCGGGGCTTTCTTAGCGCAGAAGTCGACGGAGCGAGGGCGGGAAAGTAATTGAGACGGGGAGCAATCGGACATTTTTCCTTACTTCGCCAGACTCGCGAACGGCCTCGTCGTATCGAGGAGAAAAGTTAAAGGTAGACGGGACGTCGGGATCGTTGATTGAGGAAATAACATCTTTGATTTTCCACTTCGACGAACTTTGGGTAAAGTCTTGGGACATGTTATGTCAACATCGAATACAATGAAAATCCGTGATTGAGTTCAGAGAAATTTATCGATAAAGAAGGTACAGGTACGCTAACATATAAATGGTCAATGAACAAAAAATATTGGCTAAGCAATTAAAAAAAATATATTAACTTTCACAGTTCGTTATACCTATGGTAAAAACTTAAAAAAGAAAGTTAGTTTCCAATTTTTGTTTCAAACTTCTCGCCAATAATTACATTAACATTGTCCAATGAAATACCAAATTTATTTGATTTATTAACCTATTTTCAAAAACTAAAATTAAGGCAACGAAACATAATCATTGCTGGACGTGCACTGAGAAAAAATTAAATAGTTCGAGTGATCATAATCACTTTTTACTATAAAATATAATTCCGCGAGGAAACGTCTATATTTTGCTGTTAGGTCAATAATCACAAATAATGTTAGCAAGTATAATTAATGGTTAACCAATTAACTATTTTTTAACAGAAACCACACGTATAGACGTTGCCTTGGGAAATTATTCCGTACCATAGAAATAACTATATTTTTTCCCAGTGTGCCGATGATCCAACGATTAACGAAATACAATGGACGGAGTTCGATAAGTATCGCGAATCCAATTCGCGCGCAAAATAACATGTTTCAACCACCAGATATAAATAAATATTAAATAAATTAAATTAAATAACAGGAAAAGAATAAAAATGGCGCAGGGTCGTTTGGACTGTGTAGATTAATACCGGTAGCCAGGTTATTCGTAAGTCCCCGGTATTCAATAGTGTATGAAATTTCTGAGGTACCCTTGGTAATTCGCGGGATTCGTGCTCAGAGAATTAAACGACGAGGGTATCGCGTTGAACAAGGTTCGTCCGAACTGATCAACGAAGTTAGTCGCGACGTGAGGGTTTTGAGCCCCGTAGGCATTGTTCCACGAAGACCGATGGGGGTAATTGTAGCCGTAATTGCCTGAATTCGCGGTGGCACTCGCCGTCGCGCTGTTCGCGTACGGAGGTCCATAGCTGTAGGGCGAATATCCGTTGCCAAAGCCTGGATGATTATTCGCGCTCCCGGCCGCATTCGAAGTCGCCCCGTTCGGATAATGTGATCCATGGTTGTAGGAAGACGGTCCGCTACCGAAACCCGATTGATTATTCGCACTCGCAGTGGCACTCGAATGCGCTCCGCTGGGATAATTAAATCCGTCGCTATAGTGCGAGGGTGCATTTCCGAAGCCTGGATTATTCGCACTCGCGCTCGCACTCGAAGTCGCCCCGCTGGGATAGGGCGAAGGACCGTTTACGTGAGGTCGATAACTTCCGGTTGGAGGTCGTGCGTAGTAACTTTGATAATCAGGTCGATAGATCGGATAGCTCGGATAATGACTGTGTATCGTAGTCAGCCAGTTCTCGTTGTTCATGGGGTTACTCAAAGCGGGATGAACCGCCGGGCGCTGCAAAAAAAAAAAAAAAGGTTTACGAAATTATTCCGCGTGATGCAAATGAGGCAAAATTAGCCACAATTTTTGTTCAATATTAATAGGAATAAATTATCAATTAGACATAATTTTAATACACTGAGAGAAGGATCTAGTATAAACTACCGATCATCTAAGAAAAATTACCAAAGCACATAGTAGTAGGGCATTAGAGCGCCATCTACGGCGGAAAGTCTCAGATTTTCCAAGAATTTTTACCATGATACACTCAGAAAAAAAATGTATTGGACGGCCACCGTTTATTTGGTTCAAGTCAAATATTTATTTCATTTAAATAAATATTTATTTAAATTAAGTAAATAGTTACTTAAATGAAATAAATATTTAGCCGTCAACTAAATGATTTTTCTGGGTGTACCTACGAAAAATTCTTATAAATTCGGTATTTCCTACCGATAGGTAGCGCCCTAGTTCTCTACCACTATGTGCAATGGTAATATCTCTCAAGCGATACAGTTATATTTGCTCGATAATTCTCTCAGTGTACTAATATTATTATTCGCATTTTGATTAACCTTTTGAGAATAGTGAAAATTGCTAGAAGCCTTTGGAGCGTGTGAACTTTGCGTCGGTGGAATCGAGCTCCATCCCGAATTCCGTGGATTCTGTCGGCTATTGTAGGACTGTCCAGTCATCGGCGGGCTGTTAGTACTCACGGTAGGTGCTTTCCAAATGCTCGTGTAGCCGGTACGTTGACCATTCTCACTCGACAGAGGGTATTGCGAATCGTGACGGTAATTCGGAGCGGGATCCTCGTGGCGAGTCATCGTGGACGCGGAATCTCTGCTCTCGTGATTCATTACCTTCGGGGCAACCGAGTCGATGATATTTCCAACCGCGTTCGCGGCTTTCATCAGGTTGGATGAAATTTCCGTGGATTCGCTCGGGTGATGCTGATCTCTGTTGTCGCGAGGATTCTCGTAGTGGTTTCTGTCGAGCGGCGAACCCACGATGGCGTCGTCCCGATAACCTATTTGCCGGGGCTCTACAAGCTTGTCCACTGAAACAATTTTTTTAAATAAACATTTATTGTTGAACGTCAACTTACGCTGCACTTGTCATATTAAATTTTTTTACGAAAGACGATTCTTACGATAACGTAAGACAATTATTCTTCAATTTAACAAAACAGGGGCGAAAGAGAAAATACCGTAATTTCCAATTTCAACGAATAGTGATCGATTTTCAATGGAAAAAAAAATCTTCAAACCATAAAAGAAAAAAAAACTATCACAAAAAAAGGACATAAGGTAAGCGGCCCAGTTTCTGCCATCTTCAATTGTTGAAGGGAACATTTTATAAAAAATATACGTATCGCGGCATTAATCAAGAGTAAACCACTCTTCAACATGCCGTCAATTTCGTTTGCGATAAATTGCGATTAATGGCGGTAACTGGAACAGCGGCGGAAACCGGGCCGTTTACCTTAGACCGACATCGGGAGATAGTCTTACCGGTAGCCTCGTCGGTGTCGGTAATCTCTGGCACTTGAAGTTCAATGACCCTGTCGTCGCCATCCGCATCTAAGGTCGACTGCGTGGCCACAATTTGTACATCGCCGGCGACGTCACTATCCATCCCCGGCCCTCCATCGACCGATCTCGTCCACTGAGTCCTAGCTGCCTGCAATAAATCATTCGAACTGTTGCACAATACACCCGGAGTTTCAACTTCCATACCGAAAGATTTCTGAAACTCAAGTTGGCCATTGAGTGCCGAAGTACTGACCGCGTCGTAATCCTGCTGCGGGAACGGTTGCTCTTCGAATTCGCGATACGTATGCGGATGACTTCCGAATCCGTACCCGCCCGGGTGGAGTCCGTAATCTCCCGCCGGAGTCAGATAAAAGCTTCGAATTCCTCCCAGGCCCCGCTGCAGAGGACGGATTATCCGAGGACGAAAATGCATCGGCACTGCACCGACTTCCGGTGCCGTTTGCTGTAAATTTTGGGAACTCTGTTCGTGAATCAGATGGACCAGTTGCCCCTCGATGGCGCTATGAAGTTTCCTGTAACGTTCGAACTCTTCGGCGAGCTCGGACTCTTGTTCCCGGGAAGACGGGCCCTGAGTCGGCACTTGTTCGGAGTCGTCCGGAACTTGTGTTCCGTAACCTTTTTGCTCGTAACCGGGTTGGATCATTATGTCGGCAACAGCAGACCCGAGCAGCATCGCTCCCAGCAACCCGATCGTCTGAAATTTGATATACATTTCAAGAAGTGACTGACTAAAAAATCTTTACTCGCCTCAACCAACCGTGTGTTTGAATTACCACCAGACAATTAATTTAGTCAGGTAATAAAAAATTCTTCGAACTCGATTTCAATGGTACGAATAACTCGAACGGGAAGAATTCGTACGGGCAGGTTTCGATTGAAGTTTTCCAAGAGCTACTTACGATTAAACGTCGAGTGACCTCCATTGTTGCGTATCTGGGTATCTTCTGACTAATCGCTCCAATTGCTCGAACGAGACTGAAGACCAAACGAGCCAGCACCTTGCCCAGTCGACTGAAAATCGCTGACTACCGATTTAGCCGGTTTCACACGAACATTTTTTTTTCTCGGTAAGCATTTCCTTGGTTGCGAAACGGCGAAGCTCGTTCGTCGCTGAAATTTGCAACGAGTCGCAAGTCAGCTCTGCTACGTGAAATGCTCTCCGTGCTTAAAAAATAGAATTTATTTACCAATAAAACAAATTCTTATCTCTATCTATTTGGTCGGCAATTTTTTTACCAGGTAGTAGATTGTTCTAACAATCGACGTATCTTCATTGAGCCGAATGATAATTTCAATATCTTTACATACTACAAAGACGATTTGATTACAGTCGCTTAAACCTATTAATTTTTATTATATTCTCAATCCCTCCGATAAAGTCTTCGGCTAACCTTCCGAAGAGCTCGTTCAGGCTTTGCGCGGCATCCAGACAAACTCGAGAAGACGGTAATCCCGAATCGAGACTGAGAACTTTTCGCGATGGAAATGTCCTAAAGTCCTTTAGGGAGTTGTCAATATCTGTTTATCTCTCCGTCGACGAGCCATCGCCCGATTGAATCGCTCGATCCGGTTGGGATACTCTCTCCACGGAATATATCGAGAGAATCGATAAAACTTTTGAGCTTACTTTCAGACCGACGTATATTGGACTATAAAAGTCTGCGCTCCTCCCTGCCGGTAATCCTCACGCGTCAGCGGGTCCAACGACCTGAAATTCGCGGGTCTCGATTCGAACGCATTGGCGCATTCCTCGGCGTGCATTCACACGTATATTTCCCACGATTCTCCGTACCTTAATTAAAACGTAATTCGAAATTCATTTAATTAATTAGTGAGTGATCAATACTCAGCGCATCTGGAAACTTTTCATCGCATCGGAAGCTTTCCGAGCTCCAATAGCTATGACTCACCACAGAAATTAGAAAAACAAACTATTTTCATTTTATTTGCAATCGTTTCGAGTTAGTTAAAAAAAAAGATTTTAAGGATTTTAGAGATTTTAAGGATTTTAGAGATTTTAAGGATTTTAAGGATTTTAAGGATTTTATTTACTTGCTTATTACATCGACGTGGAACCCGATAATACATATCGCCAAATCCTGCCGTACACATTTAACGATAAATAAGTTCAAATAATCTACCATTTTATCCGAACAGGTTCACAAGTTATTTAACCTCTTTCTTGTCCGTATTGCAGGTTGCGTATTCGGTACGTGATGCCGGCGGCGCACCTGACGCTGCGCGAGGAGGACGTGGTGCGACTTACCCTCGAGTTTCTCCACGGCCGGGACCTTCACATCTCCCAGCTCTCCCTCGAGCGCGAGACCGGGGTGATAAACGGCCAGTACAGCGACGACGTGCTCTTCCTCCGTCAGCTGATACTCGACGGACAATGGGACGACGTTCTCGAATTTATTCAACCCCTCGAGGCCCTGCCGGACTTCGACATGAGAAAGTTCACGTACTCGATTCTCCGTCACAAGTACGTCGAGCTTCTGTGCATAAAGTCGGAGGCTAACATCATAGTGGCGGGTACGAACGGTAGCGTCGACAATGCCGTCGAGGAGGTCGTCAAGGTGCTCAGCGATCTCGAGAAAGTAGCACCCACGAAGGAGGAGTACAGCGGCCTCTGTCTGCTCCTCACCCTGCCAAGACTGACCGATCACATGCAGTACAAAGATTGGAATCCAAGCAACGCTCGTGTTCAATGCTTTCGGGAGGTTCATCCGTTGGTGGAGAAATTTTTGCCCGGCGATCGTAAGTCGAGCGAGCCCGGTCATGTGATATCCTCGGCGAAGAACGACAGGCTCATACAGCTCATAATCAAAGGGATACTGTACGAATCTTGCGTGAACTACTGTCAGGCCAAAGCTACCGGTTCGAAGGAGAGCGAACAGGTCGAGATGAGTTTTTCCCGGTTGCTCGACGGCTCCGTCGGCTTCAGCGACTCGGATCTCAGCCTCTTGTCGTGGCTTCAGAGCATACCGCCGGAAACGTTCGCCGTGCCGTTCGCTCAGAGAACCCTGAACGTCGACGTCGAGAGGCTGGAGAGACCCTCGCTCGAGACATCGTGGACGGAACACATGCTTATAACGCCGATAAAGCCAAAAACGTTTCCGCACAGCGCTATGCCGTTTACGAGGCCGAGATCGGCAGCGGATATGATGTCGAGGAGTCTCGTACCCGCGCTCGAGGCCGGCCTGGGTCCGAGGAGTCCCGGACCGAGACACACACCGCTGCCGTCGGCCGCGCTCATGGCACTCAGCACCGGAGACATAAATCCTATGTCCAAGTCTTCGTTCGCCAGTTTTCATCTTACCGGCTTCAAGAACAACAAAATAATGAACACGAGTGTCGATAGACTTTTCGAGAACGAGGGAGACGTTTTCTTGAGCTCGAGTTACGCGGAGTTTCAAGCACTGCCGTCTATACAGGAGACACTCGTGGCTGCCGGACTGCCGAAGGCTCCGCCGAGGACGAGAGGGCAGTCCAAGAGTCCCGATGGTAAGTTTTACCTCCACGACGGAATGTCAACGAAGGAAACGCGCATTCTTTTGTTGCCGAAAGAATTCGTCTCGAACGTCTCTCTGTTATTTTATTTGTTTATTGGGCGAACGAATTTATTTGGAAATTTTGTTTGTTTTCGGAGTTATCATTTGTCGATATTGTTTGTTCCTTGAAGGAGTAAAGGGCGATCCATCGGCGGCGTCGACACCGGAGCGAAGATTGCCTGGTCGTGAATCGCCGGCGCCTTCGACCGCCAGAAGTTCGAGAAGGGATTCCCTGGCGGAAAAGCCAACGGGGATCGCCGTTAAGATACCGGAACCCACTCCCGTTCCCGCCCGAGCTCCGGTGCCCGGCGAGCAGCATCTCGAGCAGAGCTACAACGGTGATCTTTTCAAGGAATATCAGAAGCAGAAGCAGAGACTTCAGGAAACTATTCAACAGAAGGATAGGGAACGGGACGAGCTGGTGCGTCAATTGTCTGCCCCGTTGCCCGCTCCTCCGATAGCCGACAATAGACTGCAGAACGAAGGGTGAGTGACTTCGATGAATCAACTCTGTATCCTATTCCATTATTCATTATGCTGATGAGCCCGACTGCGGCCGCCGCTATGGGTACAGAGCGGAGAGACTTTCCGACGCGAAAAAGTACGGCGCCGTCTAAAAGATGGCGCCATGAGTATAGCTCGAGGATTCTCGCGTGGAATATCGTGAGCTTTCGGTGGAGCTCGTCGTTAATCATCTCTTTATTTATTTTCGACTCTTCTTGCGTTGAAAAAAAGTGATAAAATGAAATTTAATAAAAGCACGAGAGAATGGAATAATAGAACCTATGGTAATTTTTATCACGTTTCGAATGAAGCAATTTAGCCGGTTTAGACTAAGCGACGTCCATAGTTCAGAAAAGATCTTAAATGGGTATTAAAAAAATGCTTAATTAAAAAAATTTAACGCGAACGCTTCGCAAGCTATGGACGTTTCTTTTCTATTTTTCCTGTTCTCCGTACACTCACTCCGCTCGAACTTCCCGTCGTTAACGTGTATTTTAGACTTCAGAGACTTCCACTAAGATCTAACTCAAAAACTATCCCTACAGCTCCCGAGGACACACACACACACACACACACATATATATATATATATATACTCCCGGCTACCGGAGACACGCTTGTTATGGTTCTAAATCCTCGTACGAGAATAGCAACGCGCCGGGTCTAGACGTTTGTAACTTGGCGCCGATGGGAATAACCGACTTGAAGTCTCTCTCTATCTCCCGGTGAATGAAAAGAAAGCAAATTATTTTCGTGTCTCGGATCACACGTAGTGGCGCGTATGCAGTAGTAGCAGTAAACTCGGGCGGATGCGCTGGAGTCGTTCAAGTTCCGAGTTTAACGACTTGCGATGCTGCCCGGAGAAGCAAATCGCCGCATATCTCAGTTTCACTTTCTAGTTTGTTTTTTTGCCCATTTATTTGTTTATTTTTTGTTCCACTAGCGAGTCTCCGAGTATCGAGAATCTCAAGTGGCAATTCCCGATTAATCGAGGAACGGATCGTAAATTCGAGATACTTTAAGATCATAGCCGAGCCGTATCGAGGGAAACCGGTCTAAGGGATGGGTCGAGGCGGAAACTAGATTTACCTGCGTCGAAGCTTATTCGCACATCGCTCACTTTCTTCGTTGCTCCCATTCGGTAGTTCTGTTCGCTCAACGAAACAGAAATGAAGAAGAGAAAACAAAAAGATCGGAGAATCCTGGCGCGTGCGGTCGTTAATGTCGTGTAACGAGCTAAAATTATCGCGTCGTGAAATGTCAAGTGCACGATGTCTCCCTTTGCGTGCTGGTCTGCGGAGAAGTCGTGCGAGTGCTCGTATATGACTACCGAGCTCTCGTTTTAGTCGGAGAAATAATGAACGAAGAGTCGGAAGCTTGAATGATCGCGAGATCGGACCCTCGCGAGGTAAATGCCATTCATGGGCGAACCCGGCTCAGTTTGTAATGAAATGGAAGCCGATTTATGGTTTCGATAATGGATCGGGTGGACAGATAAATTTTGAGTTTTAGCGACGGTCAATCCTTATCCACCGTTAATTAAATTTGTAGGATTTTTCAGGATTACATGTTTCAGTATAATCCATAAATTTCCAATTAATGAAAAATATATCTCCCACCCCGATAAAAATGACAAAATTCAAGGTGCTAATTAAAATGTATGTTTTTTTCATTATTATGCAAATAGCTAAAAGTTACCAGTTCTTTCTCAATTTTAGATCTATCGGATATCAAATGTGATCTCCTTTCGGGTGATGAAAAAAATATGCGATGGGGACATTTTTAGGTCGAGTTGAATGTCGATTGTTTTGCATTCACTCGTTACATCCCGGTATCTCGAGGTCGTGAGCGATATTAAAATTCGCGAGTCGTCGTGCGTGAATGACGAGCTCGGAGTCCGTCCATCCGGCTTTGATGCCGCGGGATGTGAAAGCGACGATATTGCCGTCGGATTCTCTTGCGAAATTTTTTGTTTCGGTGCGTTGCCCTCATCGTACAACATCGGAATTTCTTAATCCATTAAATTCTTTCATATTATACACAGCACAAAATAAATTCCATTCTTTATAAGCCAAAAACATTTTAAAAGACTGTTATAAAATTTTCATTAAAATTTTTATAAAATCCAAGCAAAATTATTTTCAAGGCTCAATTGGCACTCGAAACATTTACATTGTCGCGAATTGGACGTCGCGGTTCGTTGACATCGATCGATCGCGAACAGTCGCTGTATTGTGTTTCCGCGACCGTGACCGGATGCCGGATGCTCGAGGCAACAGTCACGGTGAAAATGTGTAATGGATTATATATATCGTACGTACTCTCGCCGTTCGTGGCGGTAGCCAAAGCAATCTCGGTCGGCGGAGGTCGCAGACGAACGTAAGCACACAGCGGATAAAAATAAAAGAATTACAGATTATATATAAATGGATGAGACGAGGCGTGACTCTTGTGCGGAGGAGAGGAGATCGATGGGTGCGGAGGGACGGCCTTCGATTCCGGTTGACTATCAAGTCGCAGCGCGGTTCAATCTGCCGATATATATAGGGGAGAGCGGGGCAAAATGGAACAATGAAGGTAAAACGGGACAGTAGGCTAAAACTTTCAATAATGTTCCAATAATTTTTGGATGCCGCATTTTGTCCCAACGATACATCCAGATTTTCAAGCCCATTTTGCCCCACTTACCACCATCACCACCATTCAAAAGTTATTGGAAAATTGCCTTTTGACCCATTATCCCGTTTTGTCCCGTTCTCCCCTACATATTTTCTAAATTCACATTCGTATTTTAAACTTTCTTCCTTTTCGCTAAAATTTTCATAATTTTATCATTTTCGAATTATCAAAATATCAATTAATAAAACGTTATAAACTTCCGGTTCGTTAAAAAAAACGTTACATTTTACATTGTACGAAGCTATAACGCCGAATTAATATTTTGCGTGTAATTCAGTCGCGGCTCGGCGATTTTACAGCGTTTCTACTGTTTTATGATGTATCGGACCGTCGGTGTGCAAGTATCCGCCTACTTGTATTATTATCGCGTAACACACAAGCTCCGCGTCTACCTAATTGGTATCGCGCGCTGGCGTTGGCATTCGTATAACACAAACGATCCTTTGTTCGATGCAAAAACCTTATTGTGTACAATACCTCGAACGACATAGATCGGGTGAGAACCAACGAGACGTAACTCCAAAGTCTAAGTGCGTCGAGTTGCGCCCCTCTGATTCTCATCCGGCCTTATACGCAGCTTCGCCGTACTCCAAGTTTTACTTGGCTCGACGAGCGAACAAGTGTTATTCCAACTCGCCGATGTGTTTGAACAGCCGTGAGGGGATATCGCGACTACGAGTTTACTTGATGATTCGGTCAATCGAGATTTCCACGAATCCCGGTGCTCGTTCATGAGCAGCTTACGTTAGTGAGTAGCTCGGTCGAGCTCAGCCTGGGGGGTCGTTGAATCTCGAGACGAGCGATTCAGCGATAAATAAAACCGAGACAATTTTCTTTTTCTTTTTTACCAGTCCGCGGCTCTCCGAGAAATTATTGCAAGCAGTGAAAAAAAAGCCCGCACGTACGATAACAATTTGTTGCCCACAAACTTCCACCATTCAAAAAGTCTTATTTAATTTAAAAAAATGTTAATGACACGTCAAACGGAATCGCGAATTTGGGTACGGCAATCGGTTTTTTATGGGCACTCCAATTTTACGGAATTATATTTCGTTTCTGGCGTAGTAGGGTAGGAAAGTACGTTTGCAGTTATACACAAAGGTTGTTATGAAGTGTACATAAATATATGCGGATACTCGCGTCCCGGTGGTATATCGCTTAAAGCCCCGGCAGGAATAACGGCAGGGACAACATAACACACGGTCGCCTCTGCTGAGCATGCGACAGCTGCTAGATGCTCGAACGGCCTATCGTCCAAAAGCCTTTCGCTCATTCCTGCTTCCCCCTGGCATATTACTTCCTACAGTCTTCTCGGACGGAATTCTGCTCGAGAAAAATTCACTAAATTTCGAGCCCCGATTGATATTTATCGTCGCAACGGACACGCAGGATCAACTTCATTGCCGCAATTTATCCGTATGCAGAATAAAAAGAAAAAAAAATTACATTCCTCGAACAACAAAGATAAACCATGTTTTAGACACCTCAAACAAACATTTCTCATAATCATAGAGATAAAATTCAACTCCTAGGTGTTATTTAATACCTATTATTTTTTTTCTTCATGTTTTCTAGCAAAAAATGGAACTCCTACAATTTACCTTTTAAAAAAAAGCTTTTTTCTTTCCTAAAATCGTCTACAGCCCCGTTCGTTCGCAAAATCCTTAAAATTTATAGTCGCGTTCAATTCCGAAAACCTACCCCGGGCAAGATGCAAGATCGCCGAGGAACTTGTCTCTCCGAACTTTCCCATGTATCCCGCGACTCTGAGCTGCATATCGCCTCATGAAAGCAGTTCTCTGATAGAGGCGTGCCGGTCGCGTGAATTCCAGTTCAAACTCCAATGTAATAACGTGTTACACGTTACGCCCGCGATACGATACGTTTTACTCTGCATCGCGCGGCTCCGCGCAACAGTCCAGTGCTGGTAGTAGTCGGGGAACTCGGGCTCGACCCGATATGCCAATACCGGACTGTAACAGTGCAAGAATCTCGCGGGTACACCACGACGAGCTTACTCCGCGTTAAACTGCGTATGCTTCCCGATGCCCGCGCAAGCCGGGAGATGCGCTTCGTTCCTTGGCATCGCGCGAACGTGCGGACGAGCGCTGTGGCACAAGCGAGAGCAGAGGCGAACATAGTTTACTCGGTGTGCTGTTGTAGAGTACCCTCTCGTGAGGATTCACCGCGCGGTTCTCTACCAACCGCGAGCCCTCCGTGCTCGTCAGTCTCTCAAAATCCACCGCCACGCTCGGGTCGCGAAAGTTTCGCGACGCGTCCACAAACTACGAGCCGGCAAATTTTTATTTCATTTTTCCGTTCATTTTTCGATTTATTATCCGACGATTTGGCTGGAGCGCAAGTGTTTTTTTCTCGCTGAGCCAACTGGATCAACGGAGCAGATATTCGATCGACCGATCGGCTCTGGGGTTTTTTTATTTTTTAAACTGAACATTAATTTACTTATTATTTTTTTTATCGCGATTCGAAGAGGAATCGGGGACGAACATTTGGATCGGTTTTCCGGAGGATAGATTTGGTGACTCGGATCGGATACGTTGATGACAGTGCGATGTGTGTTACGGACGGTCAACGATCCTAGGAAGTTTTCACGGAGGAATTGTCGAGGAAGGATAATAATAGCTCGGTCGAAAAGTTTTATCTTGGTTGCTCCGAGATGATGTATCACAAGCCAACCGTGCCGCGATTTCGCATCGCGGAAAGAGTCAGCGTGTCCGTGAACAATCGGCCGGTTTACGGTGAACAGTATCACAGCAGCATGTGCAGCCTCAGCCGAAGCTCCATGGGCACGCCGACGCCTTCGAACCACCGGTAAATAATCGTTTTCAACCCGATTTACCGAAAAAAAAAAAATCTTACAGGCATCCAGCAGAATTTAAAAAAAATAATAAAAATCGAATTTCTTCAATGGCAATAAAAAAAAAAAAAAGTTAAACAATCGAGAAGAAATAACGATATGGATGTGCCATATCGTTATTTCTTCTCTCGTCAAAAAGGTATGCCCGGGGGTGTAATATGGGATTCCGATATAAATGTAACTCATTATGTGTGGAACGGTATCGTCGCGTGTTGTCACAATGCGCTCGTTCCATAACAGCGCGCGGAGAGTATCCATGCCGACGTTTGCTCAACGTCCGAGAAGTACTTAACTGTTGACGATTAAATCGCGCAACCCGAAGTTCGCACACCGACCGGTGTGGGTTTTTTCCCGCAGGAGTATATGGCACAGGAGTACACAGATTTTTATACTTTTCTCCACTTGTCGTCGGATTTATTATCGCGGAATTAACCGCGGAACAGGACTACCAAACGGGACTCTTCTCGTCTCCTGATCAATCATGTCCCGTTTGAATAATGTTTCTGGGACGGATAAAACAGGAGTCGGGTTTCACCCCGCAGTCGAAGATGTTCTCTATTTTTTCGCGAATAATAATTCTTCATCCGGCAAACCGGTATACACGGTTTTTGCGATTAATCGCAGTAAATTCCCGTAGGATTATCCGGGAGGTCGCAGGGAAAAAATATCGGGCGTTAAAGAGGCGTGTGGTCTTCCGCTAAACACAATCATTAACAAGCTCGAGACACTTCCGTTTTTTTCTTTTAATATACATTTTTTTGTCGTGACTATGACGTTTTTCAACGTCATAGACTCTGAGAAGTTTCATAATCTAGTTTTTGTTACCAACAGACTCTGTTTTACTTCGCCTCAAAGGAATACAAACATCGAACTGTTTTACCGACGAAGCGTGCATACATTTTCATTTTCTTTTTCTTATTTTTCCAGTGCGAAGCCAAACTTTAGTAGCAAAGGTCCATCGCCAGTGCACTCGAGTACGCCGAACAGATCTGGAATTCAATCACCGAAGCCGACACTCAACGGATCGGAGCCAATAATGTGAGTTTTACAAACCTCTCGAGCCGAGTCCAACGATCCTGCCCGAAGGGTCTTTCAGTCCGGCGATAATAACTTTGAAATTCTCTGTTTAATGCAGCAGACAGAATTCCACACCAGGCAGCGTTTACGATTCGAGACTCCAGGAAGGCCATTACGATATCGTCAAGCTGGCAAAGGTAAGAGTAACCGTCCGACAATTACCTATTGTTCGGCGTTCACCTTCAATTAAGAAAAGCCACGGCTACCCGGTAGTCTGTGGTGGAGTACGTGAAAAAAACAACCATAACAACAACAAAAAGCGTACAGCATAAAAGCGTTACAGTACCGGCTGTGAGAGATTCCTCAACCAGATCATGTTCTCTATTTCTATATGTCTCTTTATGCGGAATTCCAAACCGGTGTTAAAAAAGAAAACCATTTCTATTTGCGGTGGAAACTCGTCGGCTTGCTTCAGAGGTGGCAAGGAGTGTTATATCTCGAGCTCTCACTTTCGTCTTAATGCCCGCGGCAAGATCGACTCTAGCGCTCGAGCGATCGAGCGATCGAATGATTTATCGTCTTTTTTTATCGTAAATTAATAAATCGTCGATTAGCAACGTCTTTATCATCGTAACGAATGACAAACGAATTAATAACGCGTAGCAGTGGAAGTCCGTCGTCGGGCTCGTTATCGTTATCCTTGGAACAATGCCCGTGATTATCGAATGATTAATGTCGACTCGAGGGATCGATCGGAATTAGAGCCGTAATCGGTTAATCGTTAAAAAAAAGACAATGGAGGTAGAAAAGCAAATTGGCGATAATTGGAGTAATTTGGCGTTTGATGGGAATTAAGGGCGATCGTCGAGACCTCCACTCGATGACTGGCACTTTCGTCCCGCTATTTTCGACTCTCCTATCGCATCCGGTTTGTTGCTCTCGAGCATAGTTTCATTTCTTCATTCTTGCAGGTCTAATTCAACTACCAAGTTTCCGCGAAAGATATTTCGAAGCGATTTGAATAAATTTGGCGGATGAATTCACGCGAATCGGGGGTGCAGAAGAGACGACGAACATAATCTCTTTTTCGCTGGCGATAACAGACGCGGTCCTGTCGTCAGCGGTAAATTTGCATCTGTATGGAATCCTCTTTGTTTGCGCAGTGGCGAACGACGTCGCAGTGCAAAAACCCGTGGCTTGTGGAAAAAGCGTTAAAAAAAGTTGAGGAGACAAAAAAAGCCAAACGTGCAATCAACGTAATAACTTGTTGCTCAAGGTCTACGGCTCCGATCGAGAGGAGACAAAAAAAAAGTTACAAAAGGCAATGACTTCCGTTTCGAGGAAAAGAATTACCGTATGGGTCGAGAAGTACGCCTCTCTGTGTCACAATTCCGTGAGGAAGTTTATGGGAATCGGTTAATAGTATATTTTTTGGTGTCTAGCAAATTCTGGTGCCTATCATGTTCGACCGCACGAAACATACAAGATGAATGATACAACGCGGTTGAAAAAGATATCATTCGGATTACCTTGAGTAAAAAATTAAAAGTAAAAAAAAAAAAATTGCAAAGAGCATAATTCATACCGCTTCCTCATAATGGTTCTTTATTCGCAAAGCTTCCTTCTATGAGAAATTTTCTATGAGGATTCTATGAGATTTGTCATCGAACAAGCTTTGCGAATAAAGGGACGTTATGAGACATTATGATTTCTTAGACGGCCTAAAAAAATGTATAACGAATATCTCGTACAATCGTAACGTCGACGGTGAATTATTGAAGCAGTCGATATAATTGATGACACGAAAAATCCTCCGAATCGGATCCTTCGTTCCCGCGTTTCTCTTCGCGGTATCATTGTCACGATCTTGTTTCCCACAACGGTCTCGTAGTTAATCCTTCTAAGGCTTCGGGCGAGATCTAGCAATCAGTAGTTAAGTCACTCGTACGGTAAACAAGAGTTGAGTCAGAGTGCTCCGTGTCACGGACGATTTCTTACGGCAATACCCTCGCGCTTGCCATTTTATCGCGACAATTAATCCCAAGTCTAATCCTTAATCCTCAATCCAAACAGTGATGCAACTCGTACGACATTTTCCTTATTCGTCAAATTCGAACCAATTCGTAAATTCGTCGATACAGAAAACTATCCTGTTTCGCGTCTAGATTAATCCAATCGAATTATTCATTGCTAAACACTACAGAAAAAAAGCCGTTTGTGGATTAATCCTTTTTTCAACAGTCCATTGGTACAACAGTGATTTGGTTATTTAAAACAAAATTTAATTGAGTGAAGCGATTAATTGATCCTGTAGTTTTACTGACCAAATAACGCTCTAGATCAAACTAATAATTTTTTTTAGTGTCCGATTTGAGGAACTGACTTCGTGAGCAAAGCTGTGAAATAATATTCCGTGCTTCGGAATTCTCGGAAATAGGCACCGATGCACGAATTAACGCTATTACGCCCGCGAGGCTCTCCGTTAAATGCCGTTAATGACGCAATCGCATCAGTACTTGGGTCTTCTCATTGTATTTCGTTGTTTTTCCCGAACGATTCTCTTTGCTGTTAATTACCCGGTGCCTCGAGTCGGCTCTTCCGTGTCCGAAAATGGTCATGCGTGGGTGCGACCGCTCGTTTGACATGCAATTTTCCTATAGATTTATTATGCGGGGAGCTACCGAGACGAAGTCATGAACAGCGATTGTGTGTTTCAGTCCGAACGGACAATAGTTTCGAGTTACGCAAGCATCGGAACTACATCATCCTCGGATGTGGTTGTGGCTGAGCGCGATAAAACATACAGAGGCTTTTGCTCGTGAAGAATGCCGTGTCAACTTTCAAAATTCGGAGCCGTCTAATGAATCCAATCAGATTTTTCTAAAAAATCTCAGTCATCATGCGAAAATTAATCTCATTAACGGATTTGTCTTTCGGCGTTTTTAACAAAAAAAGATATAGATTAAAAATTGAAAGAATTCCTATGCCTTGCATCAACTCTACTGAACAGGTTGAAGAAAATTACATAATGGTTTGTTGAACCGCTTTAAGGACAGAATTTAACAGTCATTTACCGTTCGCCCGACATTAAATTTACGCAGTTTTATGCCAGCTCGTGTCAAGTTTTATGCGCAACCCAGTGCGGTGTTGCAACAATTCACGACACCTGATTCCCGGCTGGTATTAACAGCAACGAGTAACTGTACACTTGCCTATGGACGTTCCTTGCCGTGTGTTAGGGTTTTCCGAAAGGTTTCAACGCTGTCCTTTGCGCGCGCGCACATTTCTACACCATCGTATGAGTTTGTGCGCATTCAGCTTCGTCAAGGTGAGCTAGAATGAGACGAGTCGTGGGTGTCAAAGGGAACACCGCGGAGCGCGACGGTAACTCGATCGTACAGCTGGTTGCACGTTTTACCTGGGTGTTACGCCGGCGCGTATATCATGCATACGTCGAATAATCGGACGGCAAACTTCGTCGTTATTCGAGTAGCGAGAACTATGATCGGGTTTTATCGAGCTCCTTGCGAAACCGTATACCTCTATACACAATTTATCCAGCTATTGTACGTTTGATCTAAATCAAAACGGATCGGATGGCAACGATATGTGTGAAGAAAAAGATCTGGTAAAGTTCATAGGGATACCTCGGGGTGTATATACGGTTTCGTTGAGTGCAGATGAAGAAATATGCATACAGATAAAAGTCAAAAAAATTCGAAGGCATCAGTGTGAGCTAGATACATTTTAAACGTGTAAAATAGAGGACCTTGGGCAAAGTGGACCGGCTAAGCGATTCAGGGTGTTTCATCAACTTACAAAAAATATTTGAACTTATATCAGTTTTAGTCTAAGGTCAAGGCGGAAATCGTCAATTGCCGAAAGAAAACTTTTCTTTTTTAATGAATAAATTATTATTTTTTTATATGGAAATACATAGTGTAAATAAATAGATATATAGATGTAAGTAAATAGATATTCAGCATCGGTACTGGCGAACGATATTAGGAAGGTGGCTCCACCTCCTCGGCGATTATCGCCTGCGGTCGGTGAACGAAGGCTTCACGGTTGGAGCAATTAACGCGGTTTCCAGTTTATCTCAAGAGCTGCTTGTTCCGCGTGTTGCTCTATACCTGTTACAGTAATCAACTTTGTCGACGTTTGCAGAAACCTGCTACAGGTAAAATAGTTAACGAGTAAAAGACAAAAGGCTGCTGCGAATGATATCACTCTTCGGTGCTCGATTATTTCGAACGGCAAATGATCTTCATCGCTTTTGTAAACTCGATCTGACGCCGATCCCTTCCTTTCTTTTTACCAAGGTATTTCGCATACCTGAAAGAGAGAGAGAGACGGAGAGAGAGAAATCTCGCTCCCACGTGTCGAGTACTTGGGACCACCTCGGCTATAACCCGTTACGTTGCGATGCGCTGGTACCTTACGTCTGCGCGATATTTCGAAAGTCGGTCATTCTCTCGCGACAGACGTAAAAGACTTCCCTTTCCTTCTTCCGTTCATCGATTCGAGTATTTTAAACTTGTTTGTCCCAGTCAATTTTTATTCGTCGATCTTCTTTTCGATTTACAACATTTTTTAAATTCAGTATGCTCAAGTAAACATTTCGATAATCAACAACCACGAAAAAATATCTATACATATCTGGATAAAAGATATTTGAAAATTACATTTCAAAATCATTTGCATTTAAAAACAATTCGGAGAAAAATTGGACATATTTTACATATCGTTTTCAATTTACTTTTTCTATGCATGTTTTTCGAGCAGTCACCTGTAATAAAGCATCTGGTGTATAATTCCACAATCAGAAGAATTCATCGCGTAGGTCGAGATTTTTTCCCTCATTTCTGAGCTTTTATGGAGACCACTCCTAACGCTTCGTCATTCCTTTTGCATTTTATTCCGCGTCGATGATGCAAGCAATGCTAGTCAACGAATTCTATTATGATCCAAAAATGCGCTTTCACGGTCAAGCCACGATGTAGGAAGCTTTGCAAGCGCGTAGATTTCAAGTAACGATTATCAAACATATCCCCACCTGTTGTTGAGACGGTTCTCCCATTTTCCTCCGAATCTCCGACGCAATTCAGCTCGACAAAACCATAAGTTTGACCTAATATGGCGAGAGCTTCGGTCGGTTTGGCGAAGTGCCGTCAGCAGCGATCCAGCAGCCGTTGGTTGTGTTGCTCTTTAAATCCGGTGGGGGGGATATATGAGATTATACGACGGGACTGAGCCACACTCGCGGTGGCGGCCGGCCCCCGCTGCTTTGACGAGGAGAGAACTCGCCGCGGCCTCTGGAATATCCTTCTCGCTCGCTCCTCGCGGCGGATAACTCACAGTACCTCATCGGACGCTTGTTAAGACGCATGGGAGGCGTCTCCAATGTTCGATGCGATAACAGAGCGCGGTTGCGGCTTTTTTGATTGTTATACCTGAAACCCCCGAAAAATTTTCGACCGCGAGTTGTTTTTTTTTTCTTCGAAGATTTACCCTCATCGAACAACTTTAAAATAATGACTTAACATTTTTTGAAAAAATGTCAGTAACGACAGCAAATTACCAGTTTTTTTTGAATCCATCGAACAACTTAAAGTGCTAGTGCAGTTTTGGTGTGGATCCTGTTTGACAAAAACAACCGGAAAATCATCGAAAAATTTATCTTGGGACGAAAAAGACAAAACAACCTTCAGCCATTGGAATTTGGATATTTAAAAAAAAACTGCTCCGGGCTATGCAGACTTGCGACGAAGATTAGTCATTGCTGAGACGATTCTAGGAGTGGCCGGGAGATTTTATTACTTTTTTGTTCTAAGAAGACTCTAAACATCCGAAGAATTCGACAATGTCGTCCTCGGCCCATCAGCAGGCGGCCATAATGCGTCTGGAGGCCCTTTTCAGGAACGTTAAACTGGATCAAGATCATCAGCGCGGCGTTAGTCCAGACGTGAGAACAGAGCGAAAGATAATCGACAAATGCTGTGACATTCATGGTAAGCATGCCAAGGAGAACTGCACCTACCGTAGAGTATCCCTGAGCAACGTCCTCAACCCCAGAAAGGACAGCATCGGTCGTCGGGACGGCTGGAACTACTCGGCTGGCACTCTCGGCCGACGAAGTTCTCTGGGCCTTCCGACGTCGCCGCCAAAACAGGAGATCCATCCTTCGACCTTTCCCAACACCCTACGAAGAAATCCATTGGCAGCCTCCACCGGTACGATCAATCACTTCCGCAAGGATTCTCACGCCAACACGCTGAGCAGTTCGATTCTGAGACGGGAACCCATCGGAAGATCCATGGGATGTCTGAAGAAGGACACCCAGACAAGCTACAATTCACCGTTGCGAAGAGACTACGTCGCCAAGTCGATGACGAGCCTGCAGAGACCCGGACAGCGAAGAGATTCTCTAAGCTCGGGCAACAATCTGGCGAGTCTTTTTGGCAATTCGCCGGGTTCCCAGGGAACCCTCAAAAGCGGTTTAAGCTCGACTCGGAACATGAACGCTCGAAGCGTTTCCAATGGGAGTTTGAAGAGTTGTCTGGCTGGTTCGAATGGTAATTTGAGGGGAAATTTGAGTGTCACGCTGAAGAGCGACGCTCTTCACGGCTCCAATGGGAATTTGCGGAAGGACGATCCCAAATTGAATGTCCCAGTGATTCCGAGCTATTACGGAACTGTCAGGAGAGGATCCATGGATCGCAGAAGATTCTCGACGGATTCTTTGGAGAACTTGAAGAGGAACTCTTGGGACACCGGGAGGAGGGGCTCCTCGGGCTCCTCCGGGGGATGGGACGATCCCATTTGGGAGGAAGGGACCAATAATAACAATGCCAATAAGGTAAATGGTTAATAATTGATAGCGAAATTTTAGAAAAATATCACTGAGGCTCAGATGTATTACAAAATGAATTGCCTAACAGAACCTCAGTTATTACAAGTCGGTAGTTAGTTGCTATTAATAGTTATCACAAATTAGCAGTGATAACTAATTTGTTATCACTAATTAGCAATTAATCATAATTATTATATCGTTAGGACTTTGATATTTCAAGATTAATTTTTTTCGAACCAGTTATATTCCAAAATCGCAGCTGTCGATTCCTGGCACTTTCAGCCGTCATGTACAGTTTCAATTCGTAGATTTCCGGTTTCAAAAACGTGATGGTTTTTCATGTGCCTATCAGGGTTCGTGTAGAATTACTGAAGTCAACTGTTCAATAAAAGAAGTTTCACGCGTTGCTCGAGGTCCTGGCCATCTGTGCCTTGGCACTGCCGCGTGTTACGTCATGGGCAATGCCATGCATGGCAAGAGCGGGTCACGCACTAGCCTTAGTCACCTCCTCGGCCTGTTTGCCAGCGAGAAGGGAAAACGCACGCTACACAATGTTGCGAAAGAGCGCTTGTCTTGCTGGATTAAGCGGCCTCCGGCGGTATTCGCGCGACGATTTTTCCATACATAGATTGCAAGTATCCGGGAATCGAGAGAATCAGATTCGTTGCCGCATTTTCATTGCTATTTTTTCGTCGACTTGAAAATCATCCGTCCTCCCACGCACGCTCGTTAATCTTTGATATTCAGTAGATACGGATTTACGAATTAGCATCCTCGCGCTTGTAGTCAGGTAGGAGGCTACAAGGTTCGATTATACAACAGATCATCGCATTTATTAATATTTGTGACTCCGCACTTTGTTACTTCGCACTTCTTGATATATATATTTTTTTTATTTCACGAACCCGTTACGGAAAGTTGATTTCGTCAAATTAAAAGCGTAAAAAAAAATGCCACCAGCTCCTTGTTCAAAGTGCTGTATCTCAGGAACTCCTCCGTGAATCGATATAAAATGTCGACCACGTGTTTCGAGAATTGTCGCTTCTTCTGAAAAAAAAAAAATCACGTTTAATGTTTTTTCTTCAATCATTTTAAAATGCCTGCTTTGAGAGTTCTCAATTAACGGCACCCACATATCGTTCTTCTTAATCTTCGTCACCTTCGTCAAACTTTAACCACCGCCACATATCATCGCCGATCTTTTCCACATCTGGATTTATCCTGAAATCAGGAATTACGCGTTTCATCGAGATATATCATCTCGCGCTCGCCCGCCGTCCCGTGACACGACCCACGCTCTCATCTCTATATGGCTAGACAACCGCGATCGCCCGCGGCTTTTTTTCCGCACCTCTGTGTCTGTCTGCGTGTACGTATTTTTTTTTCTTATTTTGAAAACGTCTTACATGCGTCATTCAAGCGACACTTCGTCGATGCGCTCACGCGGCAGGTGCGAGAAGGAGTCTGCAATTCTCGAGGACGTTAATATATATATATTTATGAAATTGCGTCAATGGTTTTATAATTTGCATTAAAGATTTTTCCAGTTTTGTATCCAACGCCGGGTACTTTTTCTGCGTATTCGTTTTATTTTCTCTTCGCAGCGAGGTCTGTTGAGTGAAGTATACAGTAGGCTCGCGATCGCAGATCGCTAAAACTGTATCTGGGTGCCTCTAGTCGATTTCTCGTCTCTTCGTGCCGTTGGAAGTCCGAGCGCACAGTCACTGGCCAGCCAGCCATTACTCGCCTTCGAAATTCTCAAAAAATTACAATTATTTTTCGAAATAAAAATAAAATAAAATGTATTCAATTGCAAATGAACCGAGTGTATTCGATCTCATAATTATTCCATTCGATAAAAAAATGTTATCGCGTTTACATCGCGAGTGCGAAAAGAGAGAGGTATGCCAACGACTGTGCGATCTTGCTCGGTCGGCTAACCGAGGCAAAGTTTTACACCGGATGCGCGCACGTGGGATTCCAGGGCAAAAATGTGTGACGAGTGAACGAACTTGGGTGTCTCGTGCGAGTCTTTTCTTGGGGAGAGACGGAAACTTATCGGCGAGAATGAGATTGAGAAAGAGAAATATAGAGAGAGCGCGCGGTTGCTTCCGGGACTCGTTGCCTTTGCGTGCGTAAAGCGCGTGTTCGGCCATCGTCATCGGTAGCACACAACTCTTGCGCTCTTACGTCGTCTTCTTCCGCACGTAGACACGGCTACGCACACCTTCGTTACACATGAAGCTTCGACACTCGACTCCGCGAGCGGTTGACGTTCACCGGTCTCCGGCGCATTCCGGAGGACTCCGATAAATTACATTGTCGTTAAAGCGTCGGCTGCAATTACGCGATCTACCTAACTAGGGGGGTTTCTACTGTCTGTCTGCCATTATAGAAGTCACGGATTCTCCGACCGAGCGTCGCCCAGACGAGCCAAACTCATTTCCATGCTAATATCCAGCGTTTTACTACCCGACAATGGCGCGCAGAAAAACATCATTTTTAATTTCGCAACAGGATATCAATTTGGAATGAGGATTGGAAAAAAATTCGAAAGAGTAAAAATGAATCTTGAGTTTACGTTTTAATCCTCATAGACTTATAGTACATAGTTTAAAAATGATTTATCCAGCCATTCGAAAGATACTTAAGATATTTTAGACACTTAAGATTTATGACGCGAATATCAATTCTACTTCATGTAAGAATTTTGTTTTAGTCTTAGATCGTCAGCACCATAGAAAAAAATCAATTACAGTTTGCATTACCGACTGCGGTATTTGACTTGCCCTTAACGGCCCGCAAGGTCCAGAAATACTTTCCTCTTTTCTCTTTATATTCTACGCTCTGCCGTTCCGAGAACTCCGAAGAACTCCGGAAGAGAACAAATATTGTGATACCGAACGACACGACTCGTGCCTGCGGCGCAGAGGTTTGTTATTTCACAGCGAATTTATCGTAGGGTGGTATTACATTAAACGTTTTGAGAATGACTGTGCGTGTACCGCTCGTCGCACGTGCGCGCCAGGCATTCACGAACACTGCAGTCGGACGGTGGTCATCATCGGATGATGGACCAATTCAGGCTGGAAAGTTGTTTACCGTTAGATAAATGAAAACTGAACGTCTATCGGCGCACAAATGTACCGATGGCGAGTGGGAGTCGGCAAAGTAAAGATCAGCGTCTTCGATACTTACGAGGAAGCGAAGACAGATCTGTATCTCAGTTTTACTAGAATCTCCATCCCGCGCGGTGAGACACGTCGACCGCCGGCAATTCCTCGCGTAATTTCCACGTTCTCGCTTCGCGGTGTACCTTTACTTTGCAACATCACATACCCGAACGTATGCGACCTATCGTCGCTTCCTGCCGGCCCGCGGTCGTCCAGCAGGCTGGAAACTTTGTGCACGAAGATTACACCGAGGTAATTTTACTCGCAGATGGAAAGAGCAACTGAACTAACTAAATTCTTGCCGTGATTACAAACTTTGTTTGTTACGACCGAGTCCGTTTCGCAGACTAAATGGCACTAAATGGCAATAAAAAATGGTATTAATTTTCATTATTAAGAGCCGACTCTGCTTCCTCGAGGGACACGCTTGTTACACCGCGGTAACCCGCGGTAACTTCTAAATTACTCATAAGTTAAAATTTGATTTACGACCTCGCATTACAATGTTATCACTACGTTAATTTATCTCCTTACATTGTGTGATGGAAAAGAATAATAATAATAATGCAATCGTAGTTGCCGCTTCCGTAATTCGGTAATCGTCGTTCTACCTTTGCTCGGCGAGGCATAACGTCGTCCTCCGATCTTGCAACGCCTCAAATAATTTGCCAGCGCATCGGGACAGAATGAACAGGAAGCGAATGCTCGACTCGGGTTTCTTCCCTCTCTTCTTGTGTGTTCGGCAAGCAGCAACAGTTTGCCTCTGCCCTGTATATTCTCGTTCAGCACACACACACAAACACACACACAAAGTCCCTTGGCTCGTTAGGCTCTCGATACTGGCTCGAGTTTCCGGGTCACGAACTCTTATTCGCTGCCAGCACGGGACTTCCAACTGCTCGATTATATCCCCTCATTACCGTCTTGTTCGTCTTCTCGATAAGCTTTAAGGTTCACTGTGCATGCGATTCAGCGAAGAAAGCGAGCGGAGAACTACCCGAGTTGAAATTTTCGAGCGTTACATCGGACCCTGATAGGGTCCGGAGGAGGCCTGCAAGGACCTGATAAGGCCTTATCAGGGCACGATGTAACGCTCGAAAATTTCTAGTCGGGTCTCTGAAGCTATTGCCACTGCTGGAGTTGAATAATCGCGACGGTGATATTAAATTAATTACGAGAATCCAATTATCGTGAAATCCGTATTCGAATCCTGACCTATCATGCATGCGCGTATGGGTAATAAAAAAACGATGATTTTTTTAAGGTAAAATATGGTTTCGACGTTTAAAGACAAATCTACACATGCCAAGCTTCGAAGGTTAATGGTGTGCCGATTCCGCAAAGCCTCGTAATTTACGGCTGAGTTACGACGTGAGCATTTTCCAACGGGCATTGAAACTCTCTTACGTGCATAAACATAAAGCGCACAAGAGCCTTCCGACTTTCACCCACGATTACTGAAATTCAATCGACTCGTTAATCTTCCTCACCGAGGGCACTCTCTCGAGCCTCACGAACTGCGACGAAGAGTTGCAAGCTCCCACCTTTCGCCGGTACCAGTTACTCATTCTTTTTTTTTCCTTAATCGTTTCCAGTCGACATCTCGAAACAACAAACACAGCGATAAATCGAGTTTCTAAACGTCATAACGCCAGTCCTATCGGCGCGATAATCTACCCAAGAATCGCAGTGTTTAAAGCCATTTTTTTTCACACAATCCCGAGACAATGTCCCCGACATTATAATTCGCACTCTTTGTCCCGGGTCCTCCGGAGCGTCGGAGACACGGGAGAAATTCTAACTACCTCTTTTTGTCGAGCTCCGCAATTATTCGCTCGTTAAAATCCATCAATGCGATAATCCAAGAGCAAAACGGAGAGCCTACATGTTTACCCAAAATTATATCTTTCACCGTTCCAACTCCGTACCCGGGGCCTCATCGTTCATGAACCGTCCCCGAACTAACGCTCGTCTAATTACCACGGGAGCACGGCGCGAAAAGGGCGTTGAGACACAAATCCGAAAGGCGTAAAATTATCATCGTAATCTTTTTTTTTTATCGTACATTCATGGCGCTTAGTCCCCGTTTTCATCTTCCGTTGGAACGAAACTCTGGTGGGAGTCCCGAGGGGTCTCTCTCCGTTCGCCCGCGTTCTTGGCGAGCGTAGAAATGGAAAGTTGTCTTCTGCGAGGTCTCTGTCTGTCTCGTTGAGACGCGAAGTATAACCGAGCGCGAGTACACCTGGCCCCGCGGAGACCGGCGGCAAAACAGCTCCGGGCGAGCAACAACGCGAGGTTCGAGTGTTTTGTAAAAGGCGCGAAGCGAGACAGGGAAGGAGAGAAAAAAAAAACTACCGGCAACCGCAATTCTTTACCGATTGTTACCGCAAAAATTCTTGCCACTCTCGCTCATTCTCTTGTCGGAGAGCTCCCGGGGGGGTCACTCGGTTTAACATTCGGACGACAGTCCCGGCTGGCTTTCGGCAGCCTTTCCGTCAGTTGCGCAGTGTCGACGCGTGGGCGTGCAATTCAGAGTATTTATCTCGCGGAGGTGACAGTGAAATTATCCTTATTTTTTTTTTATTAACAAGAAATTGAAATTAAAAATAATAAAATAAAATGCGTAGTTTGGCTTATCACGGAAAAGGTTTGATACCCTACGTGCTGAGCAGAAGCCAGCGAGAGTTTGTCGATGAAGACACCGGGGAACATTTTGACAGTCTCGAGGTAAATATGAATCCATTTTCAATGATTTGCGTGATAATGAAAAATTAAACATTAGTTTTTATTCATATATTGTATCTAAAAGACACATGGAAATTAATTCAAGGAAAGTTGTGCAACGGACTCGCGATAATTAATTCGGCGCTGCAAGTGCACGAACACAAGCTCGAAGAAGCCCTCTGCCTCGATTCGGTGAAAGTCCCGGCACAGTCACGGCTAAATCAACGTTTTCCTTCCGCCTGTGTAGCCCGCCAGTGAAAACGAAATCATTTTGCCACACCTAAACCCTCGATCCCCGTTTCTCCGAATTTTCACTAGTATTTTTCGTATCTCTACTGTTGATTGATGTTTCATTCACCGATTCTCGCCGAAAGAACTATCGATATTTTTCCCCTCCAAGTACCCCGGTGACAGAACTGACGCGCGATCGGAGTTTCCGTCCGCAAGATCGACGAGACGCGCGCCGCTCGAAATTCAAACAGTTTACCGACCTAGCGTGTCGATACGATCGACGTGGAATGAATGCCTGTACGTGATCCGCCTAGACAGATTTATTGGCTGAAGTTTAACCGCGGCTACGCGACGCATCGCTGCAAAATCTGTCCCTCCATTATACATAAGCTAAAACCCGCAACGCGTATACCTGTATGCTCTCGAAGGGTAGCCATGAGGGATCTATGGAATTCCAAATGCTTGCGTTTTGCCACAGTGACTTATGTATCGCTAAAGGGCATTCATAATTCATCGTTTCGTCGTTTATATTATCGTGTCTCTACGTTTTTCTTTTTTGCAACATTCGACCCGGAAACATTAGTAAACCACCCACGTTTGCTCTGACCCGAGAGGGACAGAGAAGGGAATGGCTTTTGACGATTCCGAGTGGGTGGACAGCTTGAAATCACCTTGTTCAGATCAAACAAGGAATTCCCGCTGCCGATCCGCTACCTGGAGCGCACTCGGCGAACCCGGTTGACGGTAAATCACCTTTCGCTCTCATTTCTTCGAGGTTAGAAGTCCGGCTCGAGGGATTCCTACCTTACCGACAGAGAGTAGGATCTATAAACGATTTTACCGACCGCGGAACCCTGGGAGAATCTTCTTGAGCGGCGCTACGTTCGATGCAGAGGCGGAGAGATCGCAGATGTTTGATATCTTTTCGCACGGTTTTATACACTAAGAGAAAAACGGGGATGGACCGAACATACATGAGCGCTTGAGCCAACCGAATATGGTTGGCTCAATGACGATTCAAGTGGCTCAACCACAGAGAGGTTGCGTTAAAGACATAAGCTTGACTCAACCTCGCGGTGAGGTTAAATACGGCGAAACTGATGGTGAACTTGAACCAATCGATCTCACTGAGGTTGAGTCAACCTCAATTTGAATCGATCAACCTCACCGAGGTTGGCTCAGCCTCGATGAGATCTATTGATTCAAGTTCACCATGAGTTTCGCCGTATTTAACCTCACCGAGAGGTTGAGCCAACCTTATGCTGTTAACTCAACCTCTCGGTGGTTAAGCCACCTAAATCTTCATTGAGCCAACCATATTTGTTTGGGTCAACCTCTCATGTGTGTTCGCTTCATTCGCTCCTAGCAACGGCGGTTAATAAATTTCGTCAATAATATATAGACTTTCGTATAAATACTTCTCGATCCTCCGCTCAACTCTCGCAGATATTTTCTCCGGCGATATTTTGCAGTGTTAGTTCAATTGAGGAGCTAAAAATTGCGCGTTCGCAGCAATTTCACGTTCCACATGGACGATCTTCTTTTCTCCGTCGATAAATTTTATCCTCGACGGTTTGCAAACTATTTGTGATGAATACATGCAGTATACGAAATATTTGCAAGAACACATAGTAAGCGCGTATCACGTCGATTGCCATATAGATTTGAAGGTTCGTTCACACGCCCGAGGCTTTCACGCGAACGCCGCAGAATGAAAAGCGATCGCGGCTGCACAACGCAGCGGGAAGTCACAGACATCGTGAAAGACAGAGAAAGATAGAAGTTCGAGTTCGTCGAGCATAAAGACTGCGTCTAAAGAACGCAGGCTCTGACTGTTCAACTTGCCTTGACTAGATTCAGAGAGACCAACATAATTTCCTTTCTCCTTACGTGCCCCATTCACGTCAATGATTCATTATCGGTTAACGAAAAAATTGCTGCGCTTTGGTGATTACAATTTATCGCAACGAGATGACTGCAACGGCGTGAATTTCATTCTGCATCGGGAGAAAGAAAATGCCGTCGATAAGTTGGCTCGAAATGCAGGAGGAGAGCTGGGGCAATGTGCGCCAGTGGATTGAGGGGGTTTTATAAAATTATATAGACAACATATTTTAACATTTTATTTAAGACTCATAATTAGTCTGTCACATTTATTCGACGCGTCTGGGCGATACAAAAAATAAATTGGGCGAAATGGACTTTTCTGACATTGCGGTGAAAATTTAAAAAAATGTTAATTCTTAAATATTCACAACTCGTATAGCTGTATTTTAATTATTTTTCTAGATACAATATGAATTCTTAAAGTATGCAAAAATGATGTCAGACAAGACGGACTCGCTTCGTATTTCATAATATCTTTTTTTAGGTCGGTATTGTGTGTGTTTTTTAAAATTCTCTTCATAACTTCGATCGAATACGAGAACGAAATCCCGTTGGCGCCGCGTCTCGTGCCGCCTCGTTTTCGCGGAAAGTGGTGTGACCGGTCGCGCGGTCCAACAGATGAAAGATCGCGATTCGCATCGACCAGCCTCGTATTCCGGTGCATGGATGTCGTTTAACGGGTTCAGCTGTTTATTTATCAACTATGACCCTGCCTGGCACTCTTCAACGAGACTCGCATCATTGCCATACAAATTTATAAAATTTCTAGTACGCTGGTCTCAATTTGATGCAGACAAGTTTTATTTTATTTAAATTAAACTAAGCCGATTTCTAAGATCAGTTTTTCAGTCTTTCTATCCTTAAGAACAACAAAATCAAACAAAAAATCTCTGGCGACGATCAAAGAGGCGGGCAGCTGTGTCAATCGGTATTGAGACATAGATTTAACGAGAAATCCCATTCCTATGGGTGATATATCATTGAACATTTTTTATTTTAATTTTTTATTATTTTCTCCTTTCCTCGCGGATATAACCTCCTATTTCCAGAAGGCATGGCACGCACCTATGGAAAATTTTGTTTACGCATGGTCGAGTATCGGATCCTGAGTCGGTGATCCGCCCGGATCCGAGCAATTTCCATCTTTCTCAATGTCGCGCTGCGCGGCGACACGTCTGTGCATACTTTCTCTAAACTCGACGACGTACATCCGACGGTTAAGCGAAAGACTTTACAGATTATCCGGCATAACGCTCTCGATATCGCGCGATTATAGACTGGACGACCCATTTTATCTTCCCACTGGCAGTCGAACCGGGGGAAGATCTCCGCTATCGAGATTCGAGCAAAGTAACGTCGGTTCTCCCGATAATGGTACAAATTACACGGTAGTCAATACACTTTCGAACGATTTACATCGAGCGACAACATTTCTCGTTAATCGGCTTTCGACGAGTTTCGGCTAACCGTTCATTCACAAGGTTTCATAGCATGATCATGAATGGCAATAAGCATCATAACTTATATCAATACGATTTTACAAGAAACATATCAGAAGTGTGTCAAAAGTTACTGAAGAGATTTAAAAAAATCGTCGAAATATCGTTGAAATTTGATAATAATATTTTTGACAAGTCAATTACTTTTTTGTCGGCAACAATTAAGAAAATGATTATCCTCACTAAAGAAGAGAAGGATTCCCTCGTCATTATATATAATATATACTATGTACTTTCCATTCTCTTAATTATCAGAGCATTATTTTCCCGTATAAAAAAACCACGCAAGAAGTAATCCATACTCGGCATAAGAGCCCGATGATACCTATGTGTACATACATATATATATATATATATATATATATATATAGATATACCGTGAAAATAATAAAAATTCGCCTCAGCATCGTCGTGAATTATTAACCGGGCGTATCGGAGAAAGCCGCGAAGGGACGCGAGCGCGGCGAAACTCCCGCGTTGGACATCGTTTGGGGGCTGGGCAACCGCGCACGCACGCGCCGCGTATCCACTTTTCTTCCTATAATTAGTTAACGAGATGATAAAAGTAACAGAAATACTTATCTGCTTCATATCCGGGGATGTATAATAAAATCGTCTTGGAAAGGATGCCAGCATTTTTCGTTCGACTGCTCGAGGTGCATATCAAGATAATTTTTTCATTATAAAAAATGTATTGCCCCATTCGGTGTCAGACGTATAAAATATGACTCGATTAAAATATGACTCGGCTGCCCATTAAGAGCCCAGGATGGCAAAAAAGTTAGATACAAATTAGCTTTAATCCCCATAAAATGAAATTTCGTTTAACGAATTGCATAGTATCGAGTCTCCGTTATCAACTGACCTTCTTTCAACGATCCAGCAAGCTTTGATCATCTGCATAAAGTTTCACTCAAGTTCGAGCGACTACTGTAAATCAAAAGTATAGCTGTTTTTTCAGATCACGAAAACAGACAAGAACACTGTACGAACGAATTTGCATAAAATTGCATACCAGTCGTCTGACCCTGTTTCAACTACATGCCAAGTGTCAACCGGTTATCACTAGTTTCACTCAAGTTTGAGCAACGATTGTCATCAAAAATGTAAAACAAACTGCACCATCCCAAAATGAGATTCATTCGCGATAAAAGAAATTTCCCCATTCCTTCAAAGCCGGAACTCTTCTAAATTATCGCGATAAGCCTCAAGGAGTATCGATTATAAAGCCAGGTTATCTAGAATCTCGCGTTTCCTGCGTGTAACAGGTTCCTTCGCGTTAAACTCGACACACGCGCGAACGGAGGCGGCCAAGCATCGGTGTATCCAGGACGCCGTACGTTATGTTTCTCGGTGCAGTGAAAGCGAGCGGTTCAGTTTTTACTTCCAATAAACCGACATGATACAAATTAAATTCTACATTATTCATACCGCGGCGAATTCTTGTCGGCAATGCTCATAACTACTAGCGGCAAAGTGTAAATTTCATTAACCGCTCACTGTACAATCAATTGTAAGGGCAATTTTCTCTTCTCGGACCCCCGTCGAATTGTCGCATCTCGACGAAGCGATAAAGCAAATTGATTTATAGCCGTGGGAGCTAGAATCGGCGCTCTAACTAGATACTCGAATTACGAATTCGTCGAAATTTTACGACAAAAAGTATAAAAGTTCGATCGCAATAGAAACTGAAGTAGCTGGAAAAAAATAATGGGAGGCAACAGCAGCAGAGGATCAGCCACGACAGGAGAATGAGAGCCAGGAAAGTGGGGATTTGAGTTTCGTTCGCGAGGAAGTGGGTCGGCACCTCGTCTGCTTCGAGTCACTCGGCGAGAACGTTTGTGAAGCCTACGCACTCGCTCGCTGCACTCAGCCGAGCACGCTTCTAGCATTTCAAACTTGAAGATATTTCGTACACTGGAATTACACACTGAAAAGAAAAATTTATCAAAAGTACATAACATTTTATTTGATACTGATATCAGTTAACAGGCAGTTCATTTAATTTAACACTTTATTTAACTATGAAAAAAAACTAAATTTGGAAATTGAAAAAGTATGAACTCTCGGTGCAGTGAAATCGTGTATCGCGATATAATAATAACAAGTGTTTAATTTAATTCGGACGAAAGCTAGATAAATCGAATCAAGGTTAGTGCCAATACGTGGGTCGGTTTGCGAATTATCTGCCGTCCCGGCGTTACGCTTTGATTCGTCGTAAAATCGATCGTCGATATTCGGATTCTCGTCGCGGGGCATGAAGCTCTTGGAAAGTTGTGAAAATAGGCGGTGAGTAATTTCGGCGCTGTTGAGGACGCGCGAGAGAGGCAGTTAAATCGTTGGTGTTGATCGCGTTGGATCGTCTCGCACGGTCGAGTCGCCGCGTCGCCCGCGGCTTCCCTCTCGAAATTTCTTTTCACTTTTGCCTGGGAGAGCACACTTCCCCGGCGATAATAATCGACGAGAGAAATCATCGTTCCCTCGAGTTTGGTCGTCAAAAAACGGAGAAGAGGTCGTCATCGATCAGACACAGTTCCAAAACTTCAATAAAGTGCTTTCTCAATATTTTTATTTTTCATCAAAAAGTGAAGAGCTCATCGTCGTTAAGACAGTTTTAAAAATCGAACAAACGTCGCGTCAAAGTGTTTTCTTTTTCCATTTTTCATTTAAATAAAAAAGTGAAAAGGCTAATTTTTATCACAGTGAAAATTTGATAAAAAAAATAAATGGGTGACATAAGAATTTTGGATCCGAGAATGGATCCTCGTTTCGGCGGCGACCCGAAGCATCGTCATTGGCCCACCGTCTATCGTAATCACCCGTCCTCCCGTGGGCCATCTTTCTGCTATCGTCCGGTTCCCATCGAGGCTCTGACGCAGTGGATGTCCCCTCACATCGCCGCGCACGACTACAACTACGTGCCGGCTCGTATCGGCACGAACAAGGGCAGGGATTACTACTATTTGGCTCCGATGTACAGAAACGCGATGCCACCTCCACCCCAGGCACTTCCGGCTCTCCAGCCACCGGTTGCGATAGGTCCGCGGATGATGATAATGGAGCAGTCGCGTGGTCGTACGAAGAGCTCGTCGAACGGAGCTGTGAGAAGCAGCGTTCCGCCGTGCACTTGTTCGGTCGGCAGGACGAGGTCCCTCGAGGACGTCAGAAGCGAGATAAGCGAGTGGGAAGAGTACAACGACGAGAACGGCAACCGAGTCAAAGCCGGATCGAAGAACGGATTGAGACACACGAGAAGATCGATGGAGAATCTTCTGGACGTAGAAAATCAGTGCGCAACGACTTACAACAGATTCGTCAAAAGCCCGACGAGGAGAATCGTCAAGGATGAAAATAAGAAGGAGGAAAAGTGCACGAGGCGACGTGGAAGTTACATGGTTTGTAACGACGTTTTTCAATGTTCGTAACAAGTACAGGGAAAAAAGAGCACTCCTTAAGGTGGAACAGGAACTCGATCACTAACAAAAACTGTAATGCATTTTTTTTCCCCGAGAGTGATTGGCGTTTTAATTTCCTCGGAGAAGCTTAGTGCGCTTGGGTAAAAAATGAATTAGAGTTTTAGTTACGGATTGAGTGAGTGCCAGACGTGGATTCGAGGATCGGTCGCTTATGCTCTTTGTTTAAATGTATATAATTGAGAGTGAAGTAGAGTAATTTAGTTCATGGTTCGTAGAGATACCTAAAACTTTTACTACAATCGTAAGATCGATCTGTTCATAACTTAGCCCAATTATTATAATGAGAGTGAAAGAGAATCCCAAGCCATGTTACCGGTCACCGTCTGCCGGAATTTAACGTTTCTGTACACTTCCTCTTTCCTTTCTCTCGTTCTCGGGCGGTTTGGAATTAATTTTTAATTGGAGCGAATATAACTCGGTCTTTTATAACGTTTAACGAAAGGACACGGCACGTGCTGAAACGCTCGGTTGATTGCCAGCCAAGTTGAGCCCTCCTTTCGTTTTATTACAACAAAACTTTGCGTACGTGCTCGGTTCAATTAACACCGGATACGCGGTAATCCACGATACCGCGCAACCGGTGCGCAATTTTACTGTCACTCTCACTGTGTTGTACAAGATCCGGGCAAAATCATGCGCAAGGCTGCGGAGGTAAATTTGAAGAAAAAAAAAGGAATAGCAGCGAACCGGTGCATTCCCGAACTGCCGGAAGAGAATACGATCTGGGATGAATTATAGTCGCAGCGTCTATAATTACGACCAAGTAATTCCGTCCCCGAGAGCGTGAAATGTAAATACCGACGTTACGTCAACATGCGTGCGATAATAAACTATTTCGCAATGATAAAAAAAAGTTTACGATTTTATGCTCGGGCTGATATGCGCGAGAGCTCCAGGTAGATTGGGCCTGAATATTAGAGATTGTCGCGAATTCGAATGCCGGCTAATTTCGTAGGAGGAGATATTTTGCTGAGCTACAGCGAAAGGGAACTAAAACCGGTGGCGTTTTTTTTTTTTTCATCAGCTGGCGTTTCAATGAAACGGCAACGACATAGATAAAATAATTTAAAACTAATACACAGATACATGGGCACATATAGATACGGCGAAGTAAGACTAGTCGGTGGTTTGCATATAACAGACGGGCGAACTCGTGACACCGGTTTACCTGGAAGATATAATACTATAAAGTTTATTTACGACTTTGTTCAGAACGCAAGGCTCGCGAGTTCGAGCTGAAGTATTTCTCTTTTTTTCGAGCCAGAACTCCCTTTCGATAATTAATGCAAGCGAAATCAACATTCTCCGCGGGCAAAGTTTGTTGACGGTATATTTACTAATCGACACCCACAGCGCGTCCGCGATCGTTAAAATACAGTTATCCAGAGTTTTGATCTTTCGCATACTTTCGATAAATTGTAAAAGAATCGCTTGAAGGGGACTTCGATATAAACCAATAATAAATAATAAAAATAAATCTGCAAAAAGTACCTTAAGAAACCTTCAACAAAAAGGATTATATTGGCCACTGTGTTAACGAATAGCTTTTTCTTATTCAAGACTTTGATCGAGAAGGAATTATTATATGCGCCATTGGGTAAATAAAACGTTGTTTTTTTTAAATAGGAAAAAGTGCTTGTCTTCGCTGTTGTGCTACAGGAACAGTTTTTTTTTTTTTAATATCGCACATGCGTGACGTTTTCTGAGATCTCATTGACATTTATTCCACCCGACTAGGAAGAGAAAACTGCCACTTCTTTGCATTAAAATCACGATGTTTAACAGGCATACGGAAGTTGCTTGGTAACGATCGAGAAACTTCGTTACAGACGGGGCGAAACTCTCGAACAAATCCCTCTCTCTCAATCCATGCAATTGCAGATCCCCTCGTTCATGTAACCAGCAGATTAGTCACCCCATCGAGGTGTTACAACTCGTCCAGCTGCAATTCGCTATTTTCCAACGCAATCACGTAACTACATGAGCAGCTTTGGGGTTGAACTTTCGCGCTACCGGACACAGGTCACGAGACTTCTGGACCGCGTCAGTATAGATCTCTATCCGTCTTAAAAGTTGCTCAACGCTACGGTGCTAATTGAGAAGCAAGGTTCGGAGCTTTGCGTAAACCGCAATTACTTTCCTTCGCTGCTGGAAGTAACTCGCGAAAGGACAAACTTTGCCTCGAACCGGGATGCACAAAAGTGAGAAACACTTTCGAATTTTAGTGACAACGTCCGAAAGTGATTACGCTATCTTCATCTTTACCGACGATCCGATCGTAAAGTTTCTCGGGAAATTTAAACCGCTCCTTGGTCGTTTCGAGAGGATGGAAAGTGACCGTGCAGGTACATAAAACGTCCTCTCCCAACCATCCCAACCATCAACATGGAAGGAGCTCGCACCCACATGAATGAATGTATGATCGTCATAGATCGATAATTAATATATCTGGAATATTCAAAACAGGTAGTCGCTCGCTTCTTATATGCAAATTCCGTTGCATCACCGCTAGTGAATCAATCATTAAAGTTTCTTTCGGTTTTTTTTTCTTTATTCTGATCTACTTTTCTTTTCCGATCTGTAACGATGGTAATCGATTAAGGTCGAATGCATCAGATGCTCAAGTTATCCGGGGAAATGAGGCTTGAATATTCATCGCGCGATGGTAATCCAATATGATAAATTGTTGACCGAGTGAATGTTCGAGCAAAAAAATCAAAATAAAAACGAAACGAAAATTAACTGTTTGTCGTACCTGTGACTCGTTTCGTTCAATTCGCTGGCTGCGAAGGGTCCTCAACCGCCCGAATAGAATTCTCTCTGATTCTGAAGAGCCCTCGAGGTGCGCTGAAACTCCCGCGTCGCGTGAGCTTGCGAATGCACTTGACTCGAATACACCGCCGTTCGGTCTCAAGAACGACCTACTTGTATCCGATACGAGTACTTACTGAAATAGTGGGCCGCGCGACCCAATTGAAATCGACGCTTCAGGTTCTATTCACGATTTTTGTCTGCTACGTCTCCGTCGTTACGATTTTCGAGATCTGTCGAAGAGATCGTGAAAAAAAGATCGCATTGTTCGATAAAGGAAAAAAAAAGATTGCCAAGCGCAAAGTTCGTGGTTTAAGATAAATACCTGAAAAAATTTTTAATAGGGTATTTAAAAAAATTATCTTCTTCCGAATCCGCACTAAACGGGTCCGTCGATTTCCAAAGAAAAATTTACAGACACCTGAAATTTTTGCCGCGAAGCTAACGGTAAACTGTGAACGTTTGACCGCGCGAGACCTCCGCGCTATTATCGTCGCGGCGTACGTATTTACCGATTTTTTTTATTACGGCTCCGGTCCCCAAACGCGTTTGACGACTAGATACGAGCAAATTATCGTACGATCGTGATTTATCAATTGGCTACTAACGAATTTGCTAAAATTTCGTGAAAAAAATGCTGTCCTCGAGTCTCGAAACTCGCTCGGAATTTCTTGCGTTGTATCGGGCAGACGGCCGAGAGGTCATAAAAAATTGGAGATAATGCCAAATATGCCGCAAATATGGAGAAAATGCCAAATATTTCCGGACTTTTATTTTCTCCAATGATCGATTAGGATTACGCGCATTGTGGTAACTAAAAAAAAATAATATGACTGCTTTCGCGCATGACATTCGCATCTCGACGCCTCGCGGGCGGCGGGACTCATTATTAGTTTGTCGTCTCGCCGGAGATCGCCGCCGCGATGAATCGGTAGAGTGGAGAAACGGGTCGGTCGTAAAATTAAATTTTTAGAGAACGAGAGAAAATGTTTCCGTTGTCTCGTTTGAATTCCATCATTATTTACTGGTCTCCCGGGTCTATCGTCAGGTGTATACTTAGATACCTCTGCCTCGATGAGTCTCCCGTAGAACGGAGAGTCGATGTTAAACGCGTTTCCGCCTCGTTAATTCACGGCAGCGAGAGGAAAGCGTCCGATTCGAACCGCTACAAGAGGAAGAAAAAAAGAATGCGAGAAATAAAATAACGCGAGAGTGTCTTCATTCACTCTTGGATCGCAGGTTTCGATGTTGGCCTCGTTTTTACTTGTAAAAAAGCAACAAAAAAAAAAAAACAAACGCGTTAAAAGAAATGTAGGAACAATCCATCAACCCTTTGACTCTCACTGGGAATTGTTTCTTAATTTATTTTTATTTTTTTATTCGACGAAATATCGTCGAACATCTAAAATCGATTATGAAGCGAACTCCAGAATAGGCACAATAAACATCACGCAATAATGAAATTGCCGTGCCTCAATCCGCGGTGTAGTAATAACAGCGCAATAACTATTGGAGAGGCGTAGCATTCGAGTTTCACTGGTTAACCCGGCCACCGGGAATTCTTGTGTCTTGGGTAACTCCCTTGGCTACACTCGATCCGATGTACCTTTGCCACACATGTGCGCCGGCTATTTGGCTCGTTGCCGTCTAACAACCGCTTCCTGCAGGAATGATAAAATTTCGCATCGTACCCTTTGGCAATAACCACCATCGGGAGTTCTCACTCTCCCTCGATCCTTTTTCCGCGACTACTTCTGTCGCAACTCCTCCGGCTGCAGGAAACGATCGTCGTGTATCGATTGCACCAGACGCGAACAGCTCTTCATAGCTATTAATTTTATACACACAACAATAACGCAGAAGCCACTGCGCACCGCTGCATACTATTTCTCGTGCGGTATTTTCTCAGCATATGTGGGTCGAAGCACAGGTGTCCGTCGGAGACAGAAGGCTTTCTTAACAGTAGATTATCGTCCCGGGCGTTCTACACCCGGCAACGCGTGCGAAGACCCGACGACGATGTGTAACGTCGTATATTGGATCGAGCGTGATCGACAGACGTTGGCAGTTCTTGTAAGAAAAACATCACTTTTGAAAGAAAATTGTAAAACATTATTAATCTATAATCAATCATTAGGTATTATTACATATTTTATTATTGTGCATTATTATCGAAGTTCGTACAATCAAACATTTTTCAATATTAAGGTATACTGGGGAAAAAATCATGAATGGACTTTGAAGTGTAGTTTTATTCGTGGATCGAAAACAAAAAGATTTGTCAGTTTGCGAACGAGAAACTTTTGCCAAATGTACAAAACTTAATTTTTTTTTTACCGTGTATCGTTCTTTGTAGCTGAAAGAGAGACAAATAACCGACGGTAACTGTTTTAGTCGTCTCTGGCCAATGACTCTGCAGTTTAACCCTAATGTACGATAAACGCCAGTCAGCATGAGTTAAACAGCACCCGGGCAACTTTTTCTTGTTTCCATCTGCAGACATCGCGTGTCAGAAAATCAGATGGTAAAGAATGAATCTCTTGCTTCTCGCGCTCGTCCTGTCAATGATAATTTTTTTCATCGCCGATGCTGATATCTCAATCGCCGGAGTCCCGAGTGAATTAGTAAATTGCCGTGTACCGCTTTACTTTCACGGACTTTCGAAAATCGCGAGGCTCTCGGAAGATTCTTTAAAATGGTAACTTGTATATCGAGATCTACTTGCAAGGTTGTCTCCGATTCCGCTGCGCGTTGGCGAAGAATACGAAGATGCTAATTGATGATCGCGTGCAGAGTTCGTCGTGATCCTTCGGCTGTTACTAAATCTCAGACATTAGCCTCGGCTCGAATCGCATGCATGCAACGAGAGTCGATGGACTTTTCGTTATGCGGTGTTTGTTGCGAGAGACGATGCCCAGATACAGTAGGAAGAAGCGTGTTCGCGTCAGCGAAGAAACGCTGAGCGTAGGTACCGTTAAAGAAGGTACAACAGGGGGGAAAATGTGCCCGAGGGAAGTCGGGGGCAATGCGGGTCAGGTAAATCTGCAATGTCAAATTTCACGCGTCGGGTGGCGATACAATTTTTATCGTAAAAAAAACATAATTGACAATAAATGACGATCGTCACTCAATGTTTAGTGCAGTGAGTTATTAACGCCGAAATAAATTTAAAAAATCAAATACTCGCTGGTTACCGCTTTTTCCCTCGTTTTACAAAAATTCACATAACGTCGCGACCTCAAACTGTATTTCCGAAATACTTTACTTGTAATTTATCGGTTGATACAGAGTTAAATCAACCTGCATAGTGCAATTGATATTTTTTTTTATTTCAAGTTTCCACGAAGAATTGGATGTTTTTTAGGTGACCCTCATTAGCCGCGTGTTGAATAGAGCAAAGAGTGTTCGGCGAACGCACGTAGCATGTCTTAAACCGGCGAGAGCGTGTTACGAGTGAGCGTGCGGTGCTCATTTGCTTTGCTAATAGTACAGTCGGTACTCCGGGAAGGCGCCTTGCCGCCCCTCATAATCGGGCTCATCGTCCTGTGTCGCTCGTGGCTCTAAACAGTCGCCTCATAGGTTGCACAGAAGACTCTTGCCGCTTCCACCTCCAGGCTATAGAAGTACAACAGTCTTTAACTGTATACATAGACTCTGTGCAGTGGATATGTCTTTCTACAGAAGTAGAAAGAGCAGCAGTCGAGGGAAGCGAAAGTAAAAGCGTGCTCATCCGTCTCGCCGTTTGCGCAAGCCCTCGACGGTTCCAGTTCTCTCTCACCGGTGGAGAACGGCTCAGTCCAATTCAGCACAGTTTGTACCGAGCTCATTTATCTTATTTATATTGTATATCATTTTTGTGGCATTGAGTCAACAAGCAATTGAGAGACTCTTGGGCGCAAAATCGAAGGCAACGAGTCCGAAACGATCACCGGAAATCCGTTGAAGATCCTCGGTCCGTTTCGAAACCGGCCAAACGCGAGTTTACTTCGCGTGTACTATGTAGACAGAGCACGACGAGGAAAACAGATTTAATGAAAAAAACGTAATGATTACCGTGAGCATCGGAAAAAAATTGCTGCGAGGGGTAAAATGGTATACCTCACTGTCGTCACGAGACCTGACATTTTTAATTGCTCCGATGTAGGAGGCAACCAATTTGTGCCCAGTATGGCCATTGTGCGCAGAGGCCCCGTTTTAACTGGGAATTTTGTATTTTTTTCTTCCCCAACTTTGCCCCGGTATTTTCGGTATACCTATACATCATAATTTATCGAGAGCTTTAAATAGTGGGTGGGTTCACCGTTGAACCTAATCTTCGTTGCTGTCGGAACTCTCCTCCCTCCAATTTATGGTATCGTAAATTTCTTTTTTTCATCGGAATAATCAATGCAATTAAAGCAATAAATTTTCTCCTTAAAAATTGAAATAAATCAATGTGAAATTCTCTTAATTCCCATCGCAGAGAGACTTCGGATCTGCGCATCTCACTTACCACTTTGCAGTTAATTTTTTACTCCTATGCATCCCGGAGAGGTGTACGAATATTAAATGCTGGAAGAAAACCGATAATTTATCGCCAGTGGATTGTACAGTTATGCCGCGGGTAGGTATGAGCAACTCGTGCTAACAAGAATCGCGATAATTTTATGGCAACCGCGGCGTCGCGTGACGCTTTAGCAGCTGATTTTTTTCTTCCTCTTTCTTCTGCTCGTATTCATTACACGAACATTATCGGAAGTTTCATGCTACGGTTTTCTAATTTATGCATCGTATGTACACAATTCCGTACATCGTCTTTTAATTTCCTTCGAAACCTCATTGTTCTTGCCCCTTTCAGCACGATAATACATATAAATATTTATATAATATTATATTTAAAATATAAATATTTAATATACAATAATACATAATATATTTATGATTTTTTTTCTTTTCAATCTGACGGTTTAACCATTTCATTGTTAGTGATACTTTTTTTTTAATGTTACCAAATTCGTGATTGCGATAAATTAATAATGTTTTCGCAAATTTTTTGTATTGCAGCAAGAGCCTCGACCGGAACTCGACGTGAGCAACGGAAGCAACGGCGGTAGACCCAGATTCGTGTCGGTCACGGCCCTGGAGGACGTTCAAGCTGTACGCTGCGCCGAATTTCATCCACACGGAAAACTCTATGCCGTTGGTTCGAACTCAAAAACCTTACGGATATGCTCGTATCCGAAACTCCACGATGTCCGGTAAGTCTCTTCAATTGTCACGTAAATAATAACAGTTCAATGTGCAGAAAAAAAAACAAACAAGCCTGGACATTCGTCGCGAATGTTTAAACAAATTTCATGAAAGAAGTAGCCGAGCGATCCTCGACGCACGACGAGGACCCTCATAGCAAACGGAGCGTAAAACACCCGCTCGAGAGACTCTCTACTGCCAGTTGGACACTGTCAGTGTATAATTTTTAATGGTACACAATCTTTTTCCTGTACCTGTACGTATAATTTGCCATCGCAAATTTTAATGGCACGTTTGCCAAAACGTTCCTCGAGCGCGAAGCGTGTTAGCGCATTTCGACAATTTCTCGAATTAACGCGCTAGTCATCTGTATCAAAGATTACTTCGCGCTTGGGGCACGCATGCGCGACCAGTCTCTGATCGTTGATTCTTACGAGAAAGCGTTGTGGACTTCCTGGAATCAGTTTTTATTTCTTAATTTATTTTTTTTGCTTTCTTATAGAAGAAGCTTTGTTTCGATGCAAACATTTTTTTCGACATTTTTATGAAAATATGGTGAGAATGTTCCAAAACATCGAATTCGTTACAGAAAATGCTTTCTCATAGAAGACGCTTCGCGAATAAAGGAACATTGTGAGAGAGCGATATAAAAATTTCAATGTTCAACTTTTATCTTTAATTATTATTTATGGTATTTTAACAGAGAAAATCCGTTGCGAGTAGAATTATATTCCGGGAGAGTAAAAATTGCGGGCCGTGGATGATACTTAAGACGCCCTGCACGGTCTGAAATCGGCGATAAATAGCTCTTTTCTCGTTCTCTCTGTTGCATATTTCATTAAAGTTTCTATTATTCCGGGAAAGATGAAAAAAAAGTTTTATTTTTTTTTTATTTTTATCGTGCATTTACGACCCTCAAAAATATACAGTTTTCTTCACAACCACAAAATATGAAAAGTACTGGTAGTAGTATTATTTATAACTCAGTACATTCTGACGAGTTTTTACACAACCCAGCCCTCATATTAATCCCCTTAAAACTATCAGTCTCTTCCGAGCATAAAAAAAGATTTCTTGTAATATATACATTATAATCCTTTCCTACTACACTTTCGTTTTTCTCACAGGCTTCTCAAACTCCGCAACATATTTACACACGAGTATAGCCGGCTTCCCTTTTAGACCAATCTCGATTTTCCATTCCAAATCCTCCCCTTGGCAGTTAGACACATGTACATCGCTACGACGCACAATTCCACCAGATAACAAGTCTGAAATATGAATAGTATTCTTTTTTATCATAACCATATTTATAAAGATTGATTTTTTGGAATTTATTTTACTATTCCTCCGCGTCCTTCAGACTCATGTGCTGTCTTCCGGGGTTAAAACTTTGATATTTATTAATAATTACCATGATAATCAATTAACGGAGGTGAGCATTTGTATGTAAATTTTAGTCTATGAAAAAATCTATCAAGCGCCAGAGTCACAGTCGATTAGTCCGTGTACTTCGCATCATAGAGTAAAAGACCACTCTCCCTCGATTCCCTTGCATCAGTCAATCGTCGCGCCTGTTCCTGTGAGAAAAAACCGTCTTTAATTAAAATCTGCATAGTGCCCGGCTCTCGAGATAGTGCCGCGTCTCGAGAAAGTGGGATCCTCTCGCGGGTCCTCCGTCGCTCTTCGCACACTTCGGTTCTCCTCTTTTCCACCTTCTCCGCCGGATAGTTCCGTTTCAATTAGCAGCCAACGTAGGCGCTCTCGCGCGAACCGCCTCGGCGAGGCTAAAAGTCTGGGAACGAGGTGGCGAAGGAAAGTGAGACCTCTGAGAAAGTCGGAGAATCTTTCGTCTCCTCCGAGCAAAAGTCTCGAGCAACTAACAAAAAGCCTCGAGATTTACGAAGCGCACGAAGAGCGGAGCGGAGCACGTAAATCACGGAGGGAAAAATTCTCGATCGGATTCAATAAAAAAAATATCGTTTATTTTCTGTTTCAGGGAAGATCATCAGACTTACCAGCCCACCGTTCTATTCAAGAGAACGAAACATCACAAAGGCTCCATATACTGCCTGGCATGGACACCCGACGGTCAATTAATGGCAACCGGAAGTAACGACAAGACAGTAAAACTCATGCGCTTCAACGCCGACACCTCCAATCTCGAAGGTAATTTTTATTAATCTTTTTATTTTTCATCGGTAAATTCACAAACAGTATTTTTTTTAACATATATTAAACTTAGAACCTAGAAGTGACCAGTTTTTAAACAATTCGAATATTTTTTTTTAAGTGATAAATCATTCTGAAGATTCTGAAAATTCACGGAACGATCTCAAAGTGTAGCTTCTTTTCTGATAAAAAAATTTATTGGAGATATTCGTACGGTCGTAGGTAAATTTCCGATAACGGACATCAATGTGAGGTCAAAGAAAAACGATGATTGAACGGGACAGCGTTAAATTGTGATTTAATCGAGTAAATTTTTGCAAGTTACGATCAATTTGTGTCACCAGGACAAGAAGTCGAGCTGACGATGCACGACGGTACGGTCCGAGATCTCTGCTTCCTCGAGGACACGTCGAACAAATCAAGTTTGCTGATAAGCGGCGGTGCCGGCGATTGCAAGATCTACGTAACGGATTGCGCAACGGGAACGCCGTTCCAGGCGCTTAGCGGACACAGCGGACACGTTCTTACGTTGTACAACTGGGGTGGCGCGATGTTCGTCAGTGGATCCCACGATAAGACTGTAAGATTTTGGGACTTGAGGACGAGAGGATGCGTAAACATGGTTACACCGGCGACAGTGCCTGGAAGCAGGGTTTGTACTATGATTCCTCTATATCATCAAGCTCGTTAAAATACTAGAAACCTCTATCGACAAAGATATCATTCAATTCCACCGGAAATACGTTACAAAGTCCCCTCGCAGTAAAAAAAACATATACATATATACCATTACTATTGTTATTCTTACTAGAAACAAAATTATCGATAAGAGTAAAAAATCTTGTGAACAAAAAGAAATCAAAATATCTGTTGTGAGTATAATTTTGCGGCGAGAGGAGTAGATTTAAAAAAAATCATAGATAACATTTAGAAACCTTAGGGAATCGTGTGCTGCATGAATCGCCAGCATCGTCAAATTTTATTTTAGTTTGTCTAAGTGATTTTCCGTTTCTTCTCGTCCGTACGAACTTTCGATCCTTGTACTTCGTAGTATTTATTCGCACGACCATACAGAGATCCCTTCATCACTCTCTATATTTTTTTTTCTGTGGATCGAATCTTCGTCGGACGCTCGCCGTTGTTTTTAAGCTCGATGATTTCGACACTATTCGGCTCAGCAGAATTTGATACCGTTGCAGGTCGGCAGTCCCGTCGCCGCGCTCTGCGTCGATCCATCCGGAAGACTCCTCGTTTCCGGCCACGAAGACAGTAGCTGCGTTCTATTCGATATCCGAGGTGGACGCACTGTTCAATGTTTCAAACCTCACGCCGCCGACATAAGGAGCATTCGTTTTTCACCGTCGGCTTACTATCTACTCACCGGGGGATACGACAACAAATTGGTCCTCACGGATCTTCAGCGTGAGTAAAAATTTGATTTTTCTTTTTTTCCCCCCCGAGATTTCTATGTTTCGCGGGATTGATAATTTTTGTCGTTCCCATTAGATTTTCACCGATTGGTTTTTGGAAACCATAAAGAAATTATTACAATGCTTGCCTTTTTGCATATCCACCAGCTGACTTAAAACAGAACAACTGATTTAACTATTTATTTATTTTCCAGGTGACCTCACGATGCCACTGCCCAGCGTAGTCGTGGCTCAACACCAGGACAAAGTAATCTCGGGACGCTGGCATCCCACGGAATTCTCATTTCTCAGCACGTCGGCCGACAAAACGGCAACGCTCTGGGCATTACCGCCAGTTTAAATTGCCCAAAAAATTAATCCTCGAATTCGTAAAACCCTATTTATTGTCCCCCCTCGAAATGTAGATTGACAATGGTGAATTACAATGATGCATTAGTCAGTAATAGCCACGGCCAGGAAGTTCCAACCGATGCAGCAAGTTATACCTGTATGGATCTGTAGATGTAGCTTAGATATAGTCACATGAAATCGGTTCGGATTTCCCGGCCTCAATAATGAACGTCGATTAATTTTCTAATTTCCTCCGGAGGAAAAATCTACCGCAATCTTCAGTTTCTGAGACTCTCAGCGCATCGAAGCCGAAATGTACATAAGTTTAGTTATTTAAGAAAGATGTTTTTTAGGAGGCCTGGAGTCCCGCATTGTGTACAGTAACGTTGATTTTTTTTTAACAGTACTATTACGTAATCCTATATTCAATTTATTGTCGACTGTATTCGATTAACATTTTGTTGGTTTATATAACACGTAGAGATAAACTGCAGAATGATTGATCTCTTAAGAGTGATTTGCAGTTTTGCGCAGTTGGATCGTAATAAAAGTTAGATTCACGGAATCTTTTTTTTTTTTTTTTTTAAGGGGCCGATCATTCTGTAGCTTACCCCCTGATATTTTGATCGGTACGAAACGACTTCTGGACCGCAATTTTCTCATTAAAAAAAATTCACTTCCAGTCTAATGATTCACGAGTCACGCCAAATATATTAATATACGTACTAAAAAAAACTATAAGTATATATAGAAGTAAAAAAATAACACAATGCAGCATTATCGTTATTTTGTACGTGATGAGATCGTAAGCAGTGTCGGAGCTGAATTAGAAAAAAAAAGAAAAAAAAATGCAAAATGCAGAAAAATATTAGCCTTGGGTGGAGCATGAGTTGGGCGCTTCCGTGCACCTGAGCTTACGCGCGGCGAACACATTGTCGCGTAATATTTTTTAAAAACGATATAAATATAGTAAGATAAACGTTCGGGAAACGCTTGAATGCGACGAGAGGAATGCACACACACGGCGTTGTGTAATAACGGGAAGCGAATAATAATAAACGACAAGAGTGAAGTTTCGAAAAATAATAAACGGGCCGAAGCGTCGAGGAACGGTTATTATTCGAGTGAGCAATTGAATCAAGTCGATTATTGTTCACCGTCACGATAATCATTATATCGCATATACATATTAAAGAAAACAAAGAAGAAAAAAAAACTGAAAAAAACCTCAATGATCTAACTCGCGACAATGGACAAAGAATATTTTTACTTCGAGTTCATTTCGACTCATATATTATCGATCGAAACAGCGTATATAAAAAAGTTTCGTCTCGATGGCGGTACAGTGCGAAAAAAAAGAATCGATAAGATCACGACGATTTGCGAAAAATTTGATAGACCGACTTTTCCGATAAATTTTCTTGCAATTTTTTCGTGCCTTCTGTCGTGATTACTTCCGGTAATTTAATCATTATTTTTGTATATTTGTCGCGTCCTCTACTCCGTTACGACCCTCGTTTCCTGGATACGCAAAAGTCCTCCCCGATACCCCGAAAACTACGCGATTGATTAATTATATCGTAATAAATTGTAACACTCACCGCTAAGTACCTAAATAATAATTATTATTACCACTACAACATTATTACCGCATAATAACTTATAACTTTGTACTTTTCCTGTAGATACAAGACATAATATTATCACTTTTAATTTAAACAATAAAAAATACGTTATTGAATATCAAAATTTTAATTTTTTGTGTTCGATGCTACCTATCTATAAATTTGAATAACGTTAATTTCAGAGCCTTCATATGAAAATGTCATCTCAAATATGTATCGGAAACTGGACTGATTGTCTCGGATTAATCAGAGAGGGAATACAACAGCTCCGAGCTCCACAGACGACCGTCGGTATAAACGAGAACTGCGATAGAACCAACAGCCAGTTCTTTGCCGACGAATGGTTTCGTACCCTTTGCCACCTCCCGGTGCTCCGGTTCTCGATAGTCGTGAATGAGCCGATTGTAAGTAACTCATTGAAAATTAATAAGGTACAAAAAATTAATAACTCAAAGATAATCTTCTTCTTGTCAATATTAAAAAATATTCGATGAATCTGCCTCATCTTTTCATATATTCTACATAATAACAAACTTATGCTATTAACTCTTTAACAAGCGAGTTTCATTCTCATAAAAAAATATATGCTACGCAGGCAGTAAAAGGGTTAACAGCATCTTATCGTCTTAACTTAATCATCTTAGAGAAATCGATTGATCTGGAACAATATCAATGAACACGATATAATTTATCTACAATTCTCTGGTAGCGATACATTTTTTTGTACAGCCATCGAACGTTTATTTACGAGGAAGCAAAAGGGTTGAAGTTTGCCTGGATCTGCTCGGAGCAAGAACAGATTCTCGCGAGCCTGGCGCCTAGATAATGATAATAAGGATAATCGCGAAGTTCGCGGAACTCGTGAAGCCCACGTATAGTGGTCGACAGGCCCCGAGGACGTTGTCCCGTCCGCATTCGTAGCACGCCAATGATCCTTCGTGTGCATGGTAAAAGTGGTAAAAAGGGGTACAGACGAGCCCGAGGACATTTCTCGTCCGACGAGCTCTCGACGATCCACCCACGAAATTCCGATGATCCTTTTCTCCTCGAGCTTTTTTCGTGTTTCATTTTTTTTTCTTTCTAAATTTTATTACAACGTAAGCCTACCGAGCTCGCATAAGCCGTCTCTGGCGCCGGAATCGAGCCTAATTACAATGGTTCACGAATGCGTTCGGCGAATAGACCGCGGGTGTACGGCGAAAGTGCCAATCATATCCTCGACACCAGAGGCATCCAAATACCATTTTTTCGTTTCTCCACTATCTGTGTTTTTTTTTTTTTTTCAAGTCTTTCTTCTTGTGTCTTTGACGCTGAGCCACCCACGACATTCCATCGCTCCTGAGCCGAAACTCTGTCGTGCAGACAAGGCAGACTTCTTCCCGTTACGTCGGAACGCTTCCAGGGAGAGCAAAAGGGTAAGTGAGAGAAAAAATGGGCGGAGGGCCTTCGGGCTTTTCGAGCCCCTTGATAAATAACGGGGGTCGAATTCTCGAGACGGAGAGACAGCACGCCCGAACTATCACACAAGCTTCGCGTTCGTCGAGTCCTTAATTATAGTTGACAAAACACTTGAGACCGATATTTTCGTGCGCACTTCGTTGGGAATTTTTTCGAGACACGAAGAATTTTTGACGAGTTTTGGGGAAACCGTACGAAATGTCGGACAAAAACATCGCTGTTGACATCGATTAAGGGGCATTTCGGGATACTTCTTCGGTAGTTTCGAATTATGTATGATGGAACTAGTTTCCTGATGCAAGAAAATGAAATCGAAGATAAGAATCTCACATCTTATTTGATACAACAAAAAATCGATGCGTCGCGATAATTAACGCCAAGTTGATGTAATCAAGTAAACAAAAAAAAAAAAAATGTCTTCATGCCATAAAAAATCAGGTAATAATTGCACACCCGCTGAACCGTAAAATTCGTCCGCGTGAAGCATTTAGACGAGGGAAGAAGCGTGTTGTTCGTCGCGTATCAGCATAGCAAATCGCATTCAAATGAGGAGTGAGAAAAAAATAAACGCTGGGACACAGCGAACCTTCCAGGAAGCTCGCAGCATTCGGAGCATTTTTCGTCTACGGGATAATACCAATAATCATTAGAATCGAGTCCACTTAGGTCGCGTGTAATTTGGGGAGCTCATGGGACGCGATATCTGCCGAGTCGCCGAGCAGACTCGACCGAAGAGACCCGGAGTGACAAGGGTTGCCGAAGCCGAAAGACTCGCGGAGGACGGAGAAGCGACGAGTCTCGGAAGAAAAAATTCGCCCGGACCTGGAGGCTCCGCCAAAAGACATAATCACCGTAATGTTACCGAATAAAATCCACCGAAAATCGTATAATTTTGTCCATACACGCGCCTCGACGTGAACGAGAGATTTTGGGTCCTTTCGTAGCTCGCACTCTCCTCCGTCGCTCGCTCACGCGACTTCCATCCTCGACGTTCGTTCCTCGAGGGTGCCAGTTCTAGGTTTCGTTCGTTTATATTCATTCGCTCGACATTTTAATGCCGCCTCTCTCTCTCTCTCTCTGCCGTCCGGTGGAAGTTTTAACTTTCGCGCATATAATTCAGACACGCTGATAATTGCTCCGATTTCTCGGCAATTTCCTAGGATTATCCTACAACGCTGCTCTCGCGTGGCACAGGTGTGCCGACCGAATTCTCTCCCGCGGATGCGCGGTTAATATATTTTTATATCGTTTTTTTTTTCGGCTGTCTTTTTTCGTGGCTGTGGCCACGAGTTAAAGGGAAAAATTATAATACGCGAGGAGGCCCGCGGACCTCCTCGGAGTTACACGCTTTGCGAATGGTCCGGGTCTTCTCTCGCGTGACAGCCAGACCGAATCTCTTCTGTTCGTGACAACAGCAAGAGACGCTAACGTGCCCTCCAGGGTGCAGGGAGACGCGGTAAAAGAAAGATAAAAAAAATTGGGGCTAAATCTCTTCTACAGAATATTATAGGTATTTGCGGCAAACTATTTGCATGAATATACAGCTGTGGCCTCCTCTCTTCGGATTTCGGAGAGACGCGGAGGCGCAACGCCAGACCTCTCGCCTTAATTCGATAATTACAAATCCGCGACGACGAGCCCGAGAGTCGTTATTACTTTCTGCAGTGAACATGCATGCATCCCGTCCGTGTGTCTGTGTCGAGCACGTGAAGACACCGCCAGAGAGGAAGAAAGAGAAAGGAGAATAATCGTAAAATTCGGAGAAAGCTCGTATCGAGAAGTTCGCGAGCTTCATAAAAATTTGGGAGGACCGTTCAATCTGCATAATTGTCGGAAGATCAGTGAAAGGGGAGTTCCAATAAACCGCAACGTTCAATCGACTTAATATCATGCTGGGTTCACAAGAGCACACGCACACAGCGCGTCCTTCGTTTTATATAATTAATAATTATAAAAAAAATTATTTTCATATCGGTGTATTGTCCCTTCAGCGAATTGAATTAGGGTAAAAGCGGTGAATGTGGTCCGATCACCTAAATTAATTATAAATGACCCAGGTGATTTTACCCACTTTTACCCAAATTAAAAAAAAAAATTACTTCAATAAAACAAATCGTCCGCGCCGGATCAATAAAAAAAATCGACTCCACCCACGAGCATCTAATAACCGAGCCGTGTGTAATAACCCTGAGTAGAGGTCCTCGACTGACCCGGGTTGCACCAACTTGTTCCTCCACCGTGTTAATCCGAAAGCCCAAACTAGCGGTTTTCGCTGTGTAATTCATAACGCGCTATCACAGTCATCGAGCTTGATGCTCGGCAGCGGCGATGCGCGTTGATGTTGCTCATACTGTAATAAACCCTCTCGTCGTGTATCCCCTCGCGCGCCGACCACCGCGTCCCATAACTCTTTGTAATAGCTAATATCTCACAACAGTCGTATAAATGTGAATCGGTTACTAGTTACCGGCTTACATGTTAGAAAGATTTATAGCAGTTGAATGCACATCTTGTAAAGGACGAGGAGAGCCTCGGTGAAGACGAGACTGGGCCCTCTCCGCATCTCTTCCTTCTGCAAGGATCGGAGAAAGATGCCAGAAACGTTGCGGGGAAGACGGCCGGGTATGAGAGGTGGTGCGGAGAGAGATAAATAAATGAAACGTTTCGAGAGAGGGTTTTGCACCACCAACGAAAAGATACAGCACGAGCGCAAATCCTCTCATCCACTCTCTTAAAGGCGCGCTGCCTCCGCCAATTAAAATCTACTTTTAATCGCTCTCCTCGCCATACCTAATAATTGCCGACCATTACGCTGTCTCTCGGGGCGCACCGCGAGGAGAGAATTTCTCTCGCGACTCATGCCGAACCTCGAATTTTGCGAACAACCGACAACGGAGATCCGAACTCTTGAGCCCTTCTCGTTTCGATCATTCCATGGAGTTTATAAATCGAGCGAGTTTATACCGGAGCTCTACATTATTCCGTTTTCACTCGTATCAGAAATAAATAAAATAATAAAAATAAAAGTGTGGTGAACAAAATAACAAAAAAAAGATGAGTAGGATTTAAGCGATAAAAAAATTGTCAAAGTAGCGTCAACCATTTTATAGAGGTACAATAATATGATTAGTGTTCTAGGATTAATTCTCGAATAATTATAGTACGCATGGCCGTGGGCGGAATAGATATATCATTTTTAAAGGCAATTGCTAAAATTTTTCTAAAGTGTGCTTATTTCCACACCACCCTGAGGTAGAACGATTGGCGTTTTACTTTTTATAGTGGGCCTACCATTTTGCGGATAAATACAAATTTAGATCAGATTACAAATTTTGAATTTTCATCATAGAGAAAGAGTGGTTAATATGGACCGCCATATTCACCACTTTTACGTTGTGTATTTATTTTTATCCTTCGGCGATTTTCGGCTTGAAAAATCTCCGGCTATCATCAACGTCGGAATGCTCGGGATGTCTCCTGGCAGGCTGGTCGCCTTCGCCGCGGTCGTACGGGCGGCAGCGGTACAAAGCTGCACGTAGAGCACCGGCCTTAGGCGCGAGTCGGCAGGAATGCACCGAGTTAAAAATCGTTCGCCGAACGTTCGCGGTAAAACTTTCCGCGTTGAATTTTTCGCGTCTCTACGAGCCGCAGATTCAACGTTCGGGGCGCCGGGAACAGCTCGGCAATGCGCTCGTGACAATTGACGGTTGCGTGGCTCGGAGGTTCACGAGCAAGTCGAAAAGGGCCTTCGGCTGCTGGCGAAGACTTTTCGGGCCTCGCCGAATGTCGTCCGGCCGTTCGGGGAAGGAAAAGGCCGCGGGCGGTCGGGAACGATCGGAATCGGTCGGAAGGGTTGAAGCTCGCGCTTTGCGCTCTCGACTTTCCGTCGCCGAGCGGAGTTCTTCCGAGGCTGCAAAAGAGGAGCCGAGACGATGAGCGAGGATGACGGAGAGGAGAGAACGGGAACGAGGAACGAGAGAGAGAGCGGCACCGATTTTCAAGATGTAACCGGTAGAGCCTAATAACCACCCTCGCATTGCCTTAAGGATCCTCTCGCGCGACCCGCAATCACCGCCATAGACACAACTCTCGAGGAGCTCTCCTGGCCCGAGCGACTCGATCATTATCGCGGTCAATAATCACCGGGACTTATTCCACGGACTAAGTGCTCCCTATGGGAGTATGGAATGAGGCGAGTGATCGGCGAAAGAACGAGTCAGATTAAACGAGAGCACCGAGAGACGTGGAGAACTTCGCCGTTGTTTTTTTTTTTTTTCTTATTTTTTTGTTGTTTTCTTCTTCTTCATCTTCTCCTTCATTTTTGTTCATTTTTTTCTTATGATTCTATGGCTTCGGCCCTCGGTATACTCATCACAATCGGTTTCATGCTTCGCCCGGTACACGAGTTCGAGCCTTTCTGCGTCTTGTCTATCTTGTCTGAGTTGTCGGCTCTCCGGCATTCTTCCTCATCCCGGCCGTGCAAGTTCAAAGGAAGAGGATATACAAAGGGGATGCAGGGAAAGAAAGGAAACAGTGACGGCGAGGCGGCCTCTCTAATTCGTGACGATTAGCCGTAGCGATTAAAAGATATTTAATTGTCGAGGCGTGGAAGCCCCGTCGGAGGAACGAAACACCGCGGTGGAGAGAATTCCCTCGAAGCTATGAACCGCGAATGGGTAGATATAATATACGCACATATAGTACGCCGGTGGGTGGATCCACGGGCATGTATCACGCAGTCCTCACTTCCCCGAGTCGGGAGAGACGGAGAGAGCGTTGAAGAGGGTCGGGATCGCTTCTCGATTATCCGAGCCTCGGAATTCGGCGATTCTGGTGGAAGAGATCAATCCGTTCGAAGGTTGAAAAAATCACGCATTAATCGCGATAATAGCACATTATGCTACAAGGGAGGAAAGTTCGTTTTTTCACCGAGTGCGAAGTTTTCTGTCCGACCGAAACGAGGACAGAAATTCTCACGAGGTAAAAATGCACTCCTCCCGAGTGGAATATACTAATTTTTTCCCGACTATGCTAAAAAGTGGCCGTATTTTATGCCTGCAACGGTACCATCTTAAAATACGCGCTCGCCGACATGATTCGCCTAGTAGCCCGTTGAAATCAGTTTTTTGCCTGCCCAATCACTTTTTTGCCCGCTCACATTACTTTTTTGCCCGCCCGGCAAGAATCGGGCACTTTCCACCCCCGTTGGAGGCACAAAATAGGCCCTGTCTAGCGTAGTCGGGAAAAAATTCTTTTTTTTTCTCATTAGGAACTTCGAAAAAAAAAAATCGTTCTCTGGAATCGATTTTTAACAAATTGAATTCAACGAAGGTCACCGACCTTGAGAAACTGTTACCGTCCTGAGCTGTACGGGCGTGCGTACCGTCCGTCCGGAATCCGGAAGAATTTTGCCTCGATTAGTCGCTCCTTAAAATTAAAACTCCGATCTCTCCGATCTCCCTCTCCCGTAGCTGTGTCTCCTCGCCGTGGCTCTACCCCGGGTGCTTCGTCTCCGCGGGACGTCCTCGTCTTCCGTCGCTCCGTGTCCGCTCGCTCGTGCATCAGAGAGCATCGAGACTCCTCGCCGTCCGGCCGGTGAGGAATAAAAGACCCGAAGAGATCCCGAGAGTCTCCTCTCGGAGTGTCGGAGCGCCTCGTTCTCCGGAACCCGGGGACACCGGGACACATCAGGAGTCTCTCGCCGGAGGGTGCCCGCGTCGTTTAAACTACGGGCTGCCGCTACTACTAGAAAATAATTAAAATTAACGATAACGAGAGAAATACACGGTCCCGAGCGGCGACGAAACTTATGGCCCGAATGAAAACGTGTAGAAAAGTGAGTAAAGCCTTTAAACCCGGGTTATATATGCCACTGCCAATTAAAGCGGTTCCTATGTACCGGAGGCGGACGTATCTCACGCCGACGTGGACGGGGAACATCGTTCTAACTCCGGCACCGCGGAACTCTCCTCGATCCGTCGCCTCTTTTACCTCGTCGGCTCAACGCTTCACCTCGTTCCGTACTCCCGTGTGCCGCCCCGCTGCCGGCCTCTCCTCAATGCATACACGATTCTATCGTAAACTCTCCGGAACCCATCGTTTATAAAGCCATTAGTTTTTATAGTACCGCTCTCGCGACTCCGGAGCCGGGACTCGATTGCGACGACCGCGAGAGCGACTCTAACGCACTTCGTTATAATACCGTTTGACACTCGAACGATATCGTTTTTCTCCCACCGGACAGCCGAATTCATTAGCGGATATTCTCCCGCCTGTTGGGCATTTTTATATCCGGGCGAGTCGGGCTTCGGGCCGCGGTTGTCGGACACTCGCGTGCACATGACATTCCGGCTTTTTTTTTTGTTGTTTTAGGTAAGAACTTTGGTGTCGGAAAGGTAAGGAAGAGATAATTGCTCGTTCGCTGATCGAGTTCGATTAGCGGACTCTTGGCAACCATGATGCTCGAAACAGGCGTCAATAATATGCATGGATGTAATATGTTCTAGTGTGATTTATTTTTATAATTTTTTTTTTTTTTTTCTGGAAATTAAATTTTTATGATATTTTGACTATCTCAAAGTGGCGGAGAGATCGGTTTTCGAGTGGACGAGGACTCCCTCGTTATTGGTGGGGTCCGATTGTTTCTCCGCCCTAATAAACCGATGAATTTTTACTGCGGACTTGTGTCCGGCGTTGCCCGATGGCCGCGACATCTCCCCCGTCGTAAAAAGGATCCTCCGGGCCGGACGAAAGACCAACACTACGAACTCCCACAGCCTCGTGTCAGCTTTCTTAATTGAATCAGCGGCGACAAATTCTTTTATCTGCGTGGTAAATAATTCCGGAATCTCATCGTCGTCTTCTCGCCGCTGTCTTTGCTCTGTCACCGAGACAGCGGGGCGCTTGTTAGTCCTCGCGAGAGAAAGAGAAAGAGCTCAGCCGGCCGGGGGACAAGCGAGAGAAAAATTTCAAGCCCAACGAGATGTGCCGAGCGCGACAGCGTCGCGCGAGCGAGCGACTATTACACAGAAGAAGACTAAACGTAATTTCTTTCGCGCAAACTTATAGAGCCATTTGCCGGCGATCGCAATTTGAAACTCCGATCGGTGTAAACTTCAATCGTGGCCGAAGATAAAACGGGAAGATACGATTTTGCAGAAGCGCCGATCGGATAAATCCCGCGGATACCGGACGAATTCTTTCCGCGGCTTTCGTCGCGGGAAAGGGAGAATGTAAGTGAGAAAGAAGTGTTCGCCTGTGCGTTTGTACCGTGGTGGTGTCTTCGGCTCGACGAGAGATAGTGTAACACGCCAGCACCTCGGAACGACTTCGATCCTCAAAGATCGGCGACCGGTTTTTCGTCCGCCTCGCGGGCGCTTCTCTCCCTCGTCTCTCCGCTCGGATCTTAACGATCCGATCCCGAGACTATTATCGATACTCGAGGAGTGCGCGTTTACGAGAATATACGCGCGACGACGAGAGAGGCTCCGGCCGCGCGGAAGCCACCATTTAGTAATCGTCAAGTTTGCAACGCGCTCGCTTATAACTGATACAGGGGACATGCGGGGCTGTGCGGGGACGCCGAGAAACAAAGGCCGTTCGGATGGGTCTGGAATTTATGAGTCGACTTTGCAGATAACGCCAGCATTGTGCGCGCGTGTAACGCGTGTACCCGCGATCCTCGGCTTTAATTGATTATGAATTAATTGTGTGCCGATTCGTAAATTGAACGTTTTTCCGTGACGTCATTTCCGGTTTGAAACGAATAGCTTTTTTCATAGGAGGTGAAATCTGAATTTTTTTGTGCCGTCATTTCTGATTTTGAAATCTCATTTTTCGGGCGGAAGTGACGTCATACCGAAAATACGTCGCTTCCGCTAAAAAGAATGAAATTTTCAAACAGAAAGTGACGCATTTCCAGCATGACGTCACTTCCTGTCGAAAAATGATATTTTAAAACCGGAAGTGAAAGTCCTTGGAGCATGGTCCCAAATCCGGTCAGAAATTGAGGTTTCCAAACTGGAAATGACGTCACAATAACATGATTCTTCTCTACGATGTTTTTTGCCGGTTTGAGAATTTTAGTTTAACATCAAAAGTGTCGTCGTAGAGCAAACTTTGAAAACGTTCTCGTGCTTTGAAGTATGTGTTGTACTGTCTCTGTGAGTCAGCGTTATAAATCCACGATCTAACAGTCCTCGTTCACGATCGGCAGAGAGATATCGGTATAATTGTATCGACAGAGAATCGAGGTATCCAAGAGATCGAAGCTTGGGCACAGCTCACGGCGGCTCCCGCTTAATGATATCCACGCGCCTCCATTCTCGATGGCGACGACAAGTCGTTCCACCGTCTCCGTCCTCTCTCAGGTGCGCCCGTACCACCGACAAGTGGGACGTACGCCACGGCAGGCCTATCAGCTATTTCACTTTCGAGTCTCTCCAGCCTCAACTCCGGTAGCCGACTCCACCGGGGCAAAGCTTCCCTCTGCACGTCCCTCATCGTTCGGCGTTTCCCACTCTCTCTCCCTCTCGCGTTGCCGCACTCGATCGTCGATTTACCGTGCGATCAAGCATACCCTCTATCGATCCGTGCTCGAGATCTATCGCGAGATCGCGGGACGACGACGACGACGGTGAACGCCGCGAACGTTACGTCTCTCACTGAACTCCACCGCTTGTGTCTCATACCTCCGACCCCCACCTTCATCTTTATATATCCTTTTATCATTATATCCTTCGAGGCGTTCAGCCCGCGACGAGGAGTCGACTCCATCGGTACACGCCCCGCTCGGCGCCAGTAATGCAGCAAAGGTCTGCTGTCGCGTGGCGTTAGAGATTTTTTAAATTTCAATCGGTTTTTTTTTTTTTTTATCGAGATCGTCGATGTATGGCGATCGGGAACGATAATCTCGAACGACGATCGCTGTGCAAACGCTTGAGCATATTTATTGGAATTATCGCGACGACGCGAGAGAAGCTAAGGGTATGAAAAGAAAAAGAATGGGAGCCGGTGGAAGTAGTACAATGTATATCGCAGATAAGGGAAAACGCGTGCATAGCCTCGAGAGACAAGGGATCGCTGAGCTGTGAGCGGGGCAAAATGGCACAGCGGGGCAAAACGGGATAATAAGACAAAACGCAATTTTCCAATAACTTTTGGATGGTAGCGATGGTGGTCCGTGGGGCAAAACGGGTTTGACAATCCGGATGTATCGTTGGGACAAAATAGGTCATCCGAAAATTATTGGAAAATGGAGTTTTGCCCTCACTGTCCCGTTTTGCCTCGCTGTGCCATTTTGCCCCGGTCTCCCCTACTGTTCGATTTGTTGATGAAATTTCATTCAATTACGATTTCATGCTGAACCTGCTAGTGATGTCACAAGGCTTTCACAAAATCATCGGTTTCAAGTGAAAAAAATTTAAAAAATAAAAGATAAACATATTTCTTGGAGCTCGAATTATGAAAGAATATTACCTTGGTATTTCTGAATCTCGTTTACGTACAAGCCAAGCAATATCCCGGTAATATTTTATGGAATTTCCCGAGTTGAAGTCGTCCCACGCGAGCGCACGGGAGAGAGGCGCTCGCCCGCTGCTCTGTGAGTATCTGCCGTTGCTTCCGGCTTGATGAAATATTGAACGACGTACCGGGGCGACTGCGAGCGCCCGGAGGCCCTAGCGCGCTCCCTGTCGCCGAGCAACAGGTTGTCGAACACGATCCGGTCCCTCGTCCTTTCCTCTTACTTGATATTTTATTCTATATATCTACGATATCGAACGACTCTTCTCGGTCCTGCTCGTGCAATCAGAGCGACAATGAGAGAACCGCAAGTTTGTTCGCGACTCCTCGAGTTTCTTTTCGATTAGCCAAATGATAAATCTTCTTCCAGCTACAAGACATTAGCGATCGCCGCTGAGCGTACTCATGCTAATAACCAAATCAAGTCGCTCCGGGCGAACTTGACAAAAAAAATGTTAAACGAAGTTGTCGCTGTGGCTTTAATTAACGTCGTATCTGTTCCGCAATCCTGAACTTGGAGCCGAACGGAGACGAATGGGCGCGCAGTTTCTTTTTGCCGTCTTCCGGTTTGCCAATTTTACTATGAGGTTTTTACTATAGGGGACGGTGGGACAAAATGGCACAGTGGGGCAAAACGGGACAATGGGGTAAAACGCAATTTTCCAATAACTTTTGGATGGTGGCAGTGATAGTAAGTGGAGCAAAACGTGATTGAAAATCGGGATGTATCGTTGCATCGTTGCAAAATATTGCATCCGAAAATTATTGGAAAAGTGATTTTTGGCCCGCTCTCCCCTATTCACTATGAAGCGAGAAGACTTTCCGCGAGAAATTGAAGTCTTGAAAAAAATGTTTCCGAACACATATTTCCATGTATGTCTTTTAGCGCTCACAAATCCGACAGTAGATTTGGCCCAAGTTAAGCGTGACAGTGCCAAATCTCGATTGTTTTTTCGTAAACTTATAAAATTGTTTATTACCATTATTATTCTTGTATTTATTTTTCCATTTTTATTGTTGTTATTAGTAACATACCGTAGCGAGCTGACGTGTACGTGCAGCGAGGGCTCACGCATTGTTTGCGACGGTAATTGTAATGTTAGCCGGATCTCATTTGGCTGGCTTTCAGGGTAGCTCTAATATACGAGGAGTTCGCGGAGCGGGGTGGTGGCCTCGCAATAACTCACTGAAAGCAAACCGGGCAACAAACAGTTCCGTATATCCTACTGGCGTACACGCTAGCAATGCCCGGACGAGACGGAGTACGGCTCGTGTAAAGTTTGCCGAGCGGACGAGGCGTGGGTGCACACAAGAGACGTTTCACTCGCAACTCAATGTGCGTGTGCACATTATCCCTCGTTCACTCACTCACTCTCAACCGAAGGCTGCACTTCTCCTCGTCGTATTCCCTGAACTCCGCCACCTCATTCAGCTTCTTCTACTTCTATCTCCGAGTCTCCGGAGCCTTTGAATTTTTTTTCTTTTTTTTTTATATTTTCTACGCCTGTTGTTGCCGATTCGAATTGCACGCACGACAAGCTTTCTCCTTTGTGCTCATAGCCTTTAGCGTTTTGCCGTGTAACAAGGAAATTCTCTAGCGGTAAGATTAACAGTCTTTTGCCACAGTCGGTTAGTGGAAGATATTCGTTGTATCACCATTCGTTAAAGGGTTTAAAAAAAACGAGTTGAGATTCAAATCTCGACTGGAGTCTGTATCTCGGTTCCATCGTGAATATTTGAGCTTGGATGCAAATATAAACTGCTCCAAATAAACACATTTCCCAACATTTTTTTTTTTTGTTTAATTTTCTTATACAAGTTTAAACTTACGACCGAAAAAATGGGCTCCGAGAACGAAGAATGAAGTTTGCGCTTGAATTTTTGTTGTTGTTTCGATTTTATGATCTATCGTATATTGGATGATTATTGGCCTCATAGGCCTTGCGCAGTCACTGCCTGGGGTTATATGTTCCATATACGAGTGTATTAAATTAACGATCGTACAGAGCGAAGATTCTTCGAGCAGGAGCGATAGAACTCTTACTCGCTTCACCACCGGGTTACGCGGGCTTAAGGGCGTACACCGGAGGCGTGGATTCTCCTCCAAGGGCTCTCCCGCTACGCAATTATACGAGTGATTACCCTCATGAATATTCATCTTCTCGGAGTAGTCTCGCGATGCAAGCGATTGTTTTGTTTTAGGTTTTTTTTGTTCGTCCTTCGCTCTTCGGATATAGAGAACAAGAAACATGTAGGCTGGGATGCGAAAGGAAATAAGTCCCGAGGGCAGTTATTCCTCATTCATCTGCTATTTACACTGCCACTGCTCCTCGCAAAATGTTAGGAAGAGCAATAAACTTCGAACGAGCTCGGGGAGGAGAATGGAACGAGAAAAGAGCGAGGAAATTTATTTAATTTGCAATCGATGCCTGCTATACGCTGCGCTGCGGCCTTCGCTTCGCTCTCTTCGAGACAACGTGTCCGAGGCGCATTCTCGGCCAGCAGTATCTCACGACCTCAAAGCTTCTAAACGATTCAATTTGTCGTAATTATAATGCAACAATGGCTCCACGGCGGTCTATCGTGGCTGCGCGTGTCTCCCCCGCATGAATTCATATCTTATTATTTTTATTTCATTTTTTTTTTTGTTGCCGACTTTCCTGACTCTCCTCATTGCAGCCACTTGAGCGTCGACTGAACGATGGATCGACGAGCGTGGGTGGATTTTTTACACACAGATGTATAGATGCATAGATTTCATAGATAGATGCAAAGATTTTTGAAGTGCTTTCTCTTTAATGATAAAAATGTTGGTCTTCAATTTCTACACAATGTTTTTTCTAAATTAAAATTGAAGAAAACATTTTTGAATACAGTTACGCTGACGGTTGAAGGGTTAAACCTTTTTTTTACGATATATTTTGTCTCGCCTATTCGTTGGGAAAGTCGAAGCCGGTAAGGTCGACTGGAACGACACAGGTGGTCCCGGGACAACGTTAACAAGAACGATAAAGACCGATCGAGTCTGCTCGGGCGCAATACCCGCCATGAAATAGTAAGGGCGGTCATGCCCGATTCGATCGCCGATTAATCCTGTATCGGTTTGTTATTAGACACGGGACACGCGATTTTACGATCGTACTCGAGTGACGCCCTCGTTATCGACGATATACAACTCTTGCTCTGTTTCGATTAAACAACGCGTCGGCGTAATGCGTGACAACTGAATTCTCTGGTATTTCGCCGTGTAACACGATAGAACTACTTGCCGAGTGTGACGGCAAAGACAGCGACGATTGAATGCATTACAGTAGATCATTCTTCGTCTCGCTGAGACACCAGAAGTTATTGCCACCTCGAATTATTTCATTTCGTAATCAATGCCGGTTTTTTTTCTCTCTGGTCGCTTCGTGGGCGAAATAAAAAAAATAAAAAAAAATGTCCTGGCTATTTTCACGATCGTGGAGTTCCAGGAACGAGAGTAAGAATTCAGAGCATCCACGCCCTCGACACCAGTCTCAATTGGCGGCTTTAAGTAAACGTTCGCAGCGTCACGTTAAATCGACGAATTCCCACAGCAGAAACTTCGTCGATAGATCGAAGTTGTTTTTAAGATTTTAGAAATAATGTTCTATTCCCGAGGGCCGTGATTGAGTTGCATGTATGTATGACGCTCAGGGGAAATTCCCGTTGGATGTGAGAAATGGAATCACCAAAAATCTCACGAAGCTACGTGATGAATCTCCTCGGTTGGACAGATAGCCACGTTCGCAACTCAAGTGGGGTCAATTGAAGCAGACTCTTCTGATGCTGCGAACTCCTGTCGTTCGCCGATGAATTTCTGTCCACTCCCACACTCGGAGGAATATTTCGAGGGCGAAGAATAGGCAATGGAGAGACAAATATAAATTTACGCAGTCAATTGAAACAACCAAGCAGAATAAAAAAATTTAACAAAATTAAAAGATGACAAATATATGGATGAGGATTCTTTTAAATTACAGGTCAGCATTTCTGATAAAAAGAATAACACACAATTTTTTGCAGCATGCATATTTAAAAAATGACTGGTCTGAGATGGGACAAGAAATGTGACAAATAAACGGAGTAAGATACAATGATTGACTGTCGGTCGTGACGCTTTTATTGCGATCTTCCATCACGATAGTCCATAAGTCCTAATAGCGTCAGGCTGTTCCATTAATCTCTGATCTAGCAAACTTTACGATCCCATTATCGAGAGTCTCTCCTCATCGCGCGAGGGAGGGACGGTGGGGTTAGAGGGCACGGCTTATACCCGATGACGGGTGCCGAGCTCGAGGGCCTATTGAAAATACTTTCGCAATTCCGCAACGACATAGCGAGAGGCCGATGTGACGAACGTGTAGAGACGTACACAGAGATAACTAAGAAGGAACGTACGCACGTGGGAGAGAACCCACCCACGCTTACTATTCTCGGAGTTAATACTCCTTATGCCGGGTGAATGCGAAATATGCCTTTGTCGACCTGCCAGAGTCTCTTTCTGGCTCCTCGTGAGCTCGTGCTCTTTTATCCGAGACCTCGGTACACACTGAGGAGCGAACACACACATACACCTACCATTCGCCACTTTCCCAGTCTCTCTCCTCCTCTCTCGCTCTCTCGTTCTCTTGGTCGGCTATTAAGAATCTCAGTGACTACGAACCTCTCTGCACACGTGTCATTAACTCTTGAGCGCGTCTCTGTGGGCTCGGAGCTTCGTGTTTCTCGCGAATTTTCTGTCATAATTCTCGACTACCAAAGTACGATTATTTATTTATTAATCGGTCGCTCGATTAGTCCCTTAAATTTCTGATTCGTCGTACTCGGGCTTTCAGATATTGAGGATTATTTAAGTTTTTCCATCCCTAAAAACTTGGTGTGTCACGACATGCACCGACTTTCGAGATTTTTGTATCGCAACATATCGTTATCATTCTTTCCCTTTTATTCGATGAAGTAACATTTACGCCAAATTTACGCCAAAAATTGACCAAGTAGAGAACCAACATGTACGTGAACCTCACATACTGGTGCCAGAAGACGGCTTTGGACCGCATTTAGCTTATATCGAATAATTTAAGAAGCGAGCGTGCGAATGAGTTTAAAACGCCCATACTTTTTCTTACGTTTTTTTATGGCTTTTTATTTTATTCATTTTTCATTATCGTCACCATCGTTTCTAAGTCGTATAAGGCAAAAGTACTAGTGAAGTGACGTGGAGTGACACAATACGACGTCACTTCCGGTAGAAAAGTTAGATTTCTGAACCGGAAGTGACGTTTTGCAGTATGACGTCACTTCGTTTATACGCTACGTTTCTCACACTCGTCATTGAGCCTCGAACACTGTCTTTGACTAACCCGTACCCTCTTACTCGCTGCCGACTCCGCAAAACAAACGAGCGTGCGCGCGCGCGCTCAGTTGAGATGCACTCGAAGTGCATATCGTTTGGGGAAGGGGGTACGTTGCATCGTGGTGGCCCGGCCCCGGTACGGTGCGCGCGGCTCCACTGTAAAAAGCTGTTAACGATCGAGCGTTATAAATTATTAATGCGCGTATCCAAATTGTGCGTCTCGGCAGTACGTTTTATGAGGTACTCAACGCTGACCAAAGAGATTCGTGTAAGGGCGCGAGAGGAAGATAGAATACGAAGAGATGCGGGCTACAATGTGCAAGGCTCTTGTTCTCTTCTCTTTCAGTTCCTTCTTCTTCTTCTTCTTCTTCACGATGCATTCTTACACTCCTCCGCTTCTCGTTCGCCTCGCGGCTTTTTTTTTTCGTCGATACTCCGGTCCCGCTCACTTTCTCGCCGCCTTATCCTTTACTCATTTTATTTTCCATTCATTTTATTATTCCAACGAGCAGTCATCCTGTGTGTCATTGCGTCGAGAGCGGGACTCTCGAGCTTTATCGGCGCTCGACTGTAATATGCCCCGAACTCTTTTAGCGTCCTGTCTCCTCCAACGTTTATGAGCGAGTAATTGCCTGATGATTTGGGCTTCGCTTCTGTGGCCTCGCGAAGAGGGCTCCGCGGTCGGTCCGTTTGTCCGATGCAGATGCGGGCTCATGCCCCCTTTTTTTTGCTACCGTTTGCTGCCGCGAATTTTAACTCACTGTTCCGACGATAGCGGGACCTCTTCGCCAGCTTTTAAAATCGTTTTTCGTAGTCAGTGACACAGTGCCTAGAGAGCTTCAGTCATTAAGAAAGTTGCATCGAGCTAACCGTGAAAATGATGTTCGAACATGCTAGGAAAAATTCCAGGATTTTTTTAAAAGTAATTTTAGCACGTTTTAACATTTTTCAACGGGTGTCTGAGACGTAGGACAGCTAAATTTTGTTTAAAGGGTAAATTACTTCCGGTGTCAAGAAACCCACGAAAAATCCAAAAACGTAATAGCCGAAGCCTCGATCGCACTTGAGGCCACGCATTTTTTTTTATGTTCCTCGCTTTTAAATCCACCGAAGGCAATGGGAGGAAATAAGATGATGAAGAGGAGACGAAGCGAGGTACGGGGATCGCGAGAAGCAAAGTACGGTCCAGAGAGGAGCGAGGGAGTCTCCTCTCGTTCGAACCGCAGTCGAACGAGTAACCCGTCGACGAGTCTCTCGTTACCTCGTGGCTTCTGCCTGTCTCGTCAGTGAACAAAAGAGCCGACGGTTCTGCACGCGGCTTCTGGCTGTTGTTGCGCGAATCTTTACAGACATCGCGCGCGCCCGCGAGATACCGGGCGAATGTTTTCAACGCGATGAGTTCACCGCGACGAAGCACACATATATACACACTGTATTATATTATTATCCGGTATGTACGGTGTACAGTATACAAGCTGTTCGGTTATGAATAGACCGGTCTTTATCGGAGGAGGACTCTCTCACCTCCCCGTGTTGATATTGACTTCGTTTCTGCATCATCATTCGATTTGGCATATTCAATTTCGTTATTAAATCACCTTTGCCTTTATACGCCCTTAACAATGTATGTGTCTTTGCTGTATGTGTCGGGTGGGATGCGGGTGCTAGCGCGACTTAATTTTTTTGTTTCTCTCGCGTCGAACTTGGCGATGATGGACGATCAGATTAAAATAGAATATCGAATCGTGATTGATCGATGGTTTGTCCTCTGAAAAAAAATAATAATAATGTCGTCCCAGTGAATTTTTCGAAAAAATATTGTTGCACCCTATTTCGCCGCTGTGTCCGCGGTGTACGGCGTTTCACATCCATGCCTCGATCGGTTTTCCCCCGTCGGTAAAAACACCCCGCGGAAAACGGTGCGATCCTTCGGTGCGATCCCTCGACGCGGAAACACTCCGTCGAACCCGCCGACGAACTCCGCGAAACGATAAATGATCGGGTTTCCTAGTAACCGAGAGTCCTCTATGTACGTAGGTGGATTCAACATTGTCCATCTTCCTCTCCGTGTTTTTGTCACGCTCGAGAAAGCCTCAGCGTGGATGCGTTTTTTTTTTTTCGTTTCAGACCTCTTCGACTCCTCGCGCCCGGAACGTTAGCCTTTCGCGCTATGCGCCGTAAAGTCCAGCGCAGAAGAAAGGCATCGAAGAAATCCAACGAAGATCCGTCGCTGTAAACGGTCATTCTCAATTCGATCCTGAACACTCAGGTGTCTTCGTGGATGTTCTTAGAAGTCCCTCGTGTATTCCACCTGACTCCGGGAGACTCCTCGCTCGGGAGATCTTTCTCGACGAGAAAGAAAAAAAATCCCTCCTTCTTGTTCTTTCACTCGTACCACAAACGCGGATGTCCGTGAGAGCGATTACGCGCATCTTATACATACTTAGAGACTGACTCTCCTCGTCGCCGTCGACCTGGCGGGATCGCACGCGCTCTCCGGCCACGGTTCCAGTTTCTTCCGCAAAGATAAGACGATGATGTTTACAACTGAGAAAACAAGAATGCCTAAGAGCCCCGCGGGTAGGGCGATAGCGAAGATTAATCCATTACCGCGCGTTCCCACTGCGAGAGTCCTTCGGTCTTCGTTGGCGCCCTGATGGTGCGGTCGCACTGTAACGAGATGCTGCGAATTTTTACGGGCTTCGCCAAGACCCTAGAAGAAATTTGAGAACATTAAATCGGGGCCTGATGAGGTCCTGAAAAAGCCTTGTTAGGGCCTTATTAACTCCTGATGTAACGCTCTACAATTTCTACTGTGGGCGGGAGGGTTAAATAATTTTTTTAACCCTGGAAGACAACATATATTTTTTTACGTTGAAAATCATCGTCAGCGAGAATTTCAAGTGAAAAAAGAGAATCGTTACGGCCAAAATCTCCCCGGGCGAGATATCGCGTCAAGATATTCGGCGTGATATCAAGACCGATTCATGAACAGCTAAAACGATTAAATTACACTCGATCTTTTTGTTTTGACGTACGCAGCGAGATAAGTCAACACTCATCGTGATACAACGGCTCATTTTTTTTGGTTTCTTTTCCTAACCGGCCAGGTCGGTGTTAGCTCCAGTCTTCTGTGTGTCGAGGTGCCATGCCGATTTGCAAAATCGTCCAACAATTACGGGCTCTGGAGGAGCCGAGTGCTCCGGTCCAGCGAGCAATAAATTTCACGGAGGGGTCATTAAAGCGAATAACGAGGTCGATGTTGTGTGCTTTAGGCGGCTGCGGTTGCAGTCCGAACGAGCCTGAGAAGACGAGGGGGATCCCGAAGCGGTTTTAACGTCGGAAATAACGATTTCGTGTAGTCACCCCGTCCGAAGGTTCTGCGTCATGTTCTCAGAGTTCCCAAAATATCAGAGAGGGAGGAGGACCTCTCCTCGTCGCGGTATCGCGGGTAGTATGAGATATTACGGGTAAACAGAAACCCCCGCGAATTTATCGGGATCGGCTGATATCGTTAGCGGAAAAAAAAACCAAAAGACAGGCTAGGGAAAAAATATCACGATCGCGATAATCGAAACAGCTGAAACACCAGCAGATTGACTCAGCGTCAGAATTTATTATGCCACACACAAAAATCGTTCTATATCTTTGCGATCGCTGCCCAGAAGATGGAATGTAAATTAGTCCTGTTCGATGGGTGTCAAATTAGCCGCCGCGTTCGGCAAGGCCCTTAGGATGTAATTTTGAAGTAAATTTCTCGCGCGGAAAGTGCGTTCGCGTCATACATTCACTGAAAGAGAAAGAAAAAAAAGGAAATAGATACGCGTCGTTGAAATGTATGAAGAATGAAGAGATTAATAATGAAGAGGCTCTCCCGGCTCGATGGAAGGAACGTGGAGAAACGATAGAGGGAACGAAAGAATCAATATTATACACAGCGATTGCTGATCGTACGTGCCACTTTGTGCACTCCGTGTATGTACTTCTCGTACCATTACTATCGAGGCACTTTCAGGAACACGCACTCTCGCGCGATGATTTCGCGCCGCTAGCCCGAGCCTCTCTATGTAATTAATAGATTCGAAGATAATTGAATCGGTCGTGAGCGCACTCTGCTTCGCGCGCGCGTGCCTGGCAAACAGACTTAAAGGTCATTTTAGAAAGCCCGGTATTATATTATATCTCACGACTATGTATTTATATGAGCATTAATACAGGTGTATTTTGTTAGAGTCTCACTGTTACGGAGCTCGGATTACTGTACGCGAATCCGCGCGGAAAATTTTCTCGATCCCTTGAACAGCTCGATCAATCATTGACGAATTTCTATCGTACCTTCGGACGGTCGATATCCTCAGTTCGACAATTTTTTTTAAATGCCCACCATTTATTTCCTATTTGATTTTCTTTTTTCAATTCGAAAATGCATCACTTCGCTAATTAACATTGCAAAAATGTTTAACGGTCTAAAATCCATAAGAACCGCTTCGCGACCCTCGATCGGTACGTTATCGACACCAAAAAATAAAACAAATCCGAAATCTCTCACGATATTCTCGGAAATTCTCGTTCGCCCGCTAATTGGACAGTTTGATAATAATTACCCTAATTTGTTACGTTCCTTCTCGACTCTCTCCCTATCTGCCCGATAAGAAAAAAAAAGAACTGTACCTATTTTCAGCGGAGGGAAAAGAGTGACTTAAAAAAATCAAGCGGATCGTACTGTACGCGCGGATTCCACGCCCACGCTCGGTCGATTCGTATCGCGCGTACGGATGCACGTGTAATATGTTATGGTATATATACGGTGTGTATGTGTATACATATATGCGTAAATATACATATACATATATATCGAAAGAGGCTCACCACAGCGAGAATTAACATTCCGAGCGTGGAGGTTGGCAGTTCGTTGGGAAGTTAATGACCGCGGTGACACGGTACTAATATGTCGCCGGGCCAAGCCTGGCCAAGCGGTGTCTTTGAGGCCTTTCGCGTTATAAATTAATCTATTAGCGGGCGCGGGGACGCCGGATCCTGTAGCAGCGCCACCGGCAGAAGCAACATCTCGCCGAGAGAGAAACTTCGGCTCAGCGAAAGATCACACACACGTACGCGTACGCACACACACAGCCACAACACACAAATACGTGGAAAGTCGACGAGCGAGTCAGGCGAGCGAGGGACAGCCGTACTTTGCCGTAATCTCCAATTAGGCCGAAATTGATTAGCCCGGATTAATGCGGGCGAGAGAGCATCGGGGAGTCTCTTCTCCGTATATACCTTTCTCGTTCGCGTCAGGTGCGCTTGTGGATTACCTTCGACGAGTTTCTTCAACGGTAAAAAAATAAAATAAAACGTCACGATGATCATAATCTTACGGCCTGCTGGCTAGTATTTTTTTTTTCTTTTACTTTGTATGTATCGAACGGAATAATATCCGCGAGTAAACGGTATTCAGACATGTTTCAGATTTCATTTCACAACGGGGCGAACTTGCCCAGCTACGTTAACTATTGCTGCTTCACAATAATTTTTTTTTCCTGGCTTCTCGTCCCGATGTCTCGACGTTATTTGTATAAATCTATATTATTATTGATACAGATTTATCCTCATACTCGACTCGATCCCGCACGGGCCACCGCCGGTCACCGTCGCTTCCGATCCTGTTTGTGTGTTCTCTGTATGATATTTTAATTAATGTTAATCGAGTCGGCACACTGCGCGGCCGTCGTGACTGGCTCCCGAGGATAATTATCGGCGTTGCGTTTTAAACCGCGTCTCGAGAAGGATCGGTCGAAAGTCAGCGGCATGCGAGCAGATGATCAGGAGCAGCGTAATATAATACAGCGTGCACGTCCAAAGGTAGAGGAGGATGCTGCGGCTGCAAGGAGACCCCGGGCTCTTCGGGATCCTCGCTTTGATATCTCTCCTACGTTATTTTAGCGCGGGCGAGGGAAGTCCTGTTCCCCTTCGGGCTAACCGCTTCTGTTGCCGTCCGGGGACTTTTATAATGCACTCTCCCCGTCTCTCCTCCGTTCGAGCTTCGGCCGCAGCTTCTGAATGCACCGTCGCTCGGTTATATACGCGCGTGAGCCTACCGTCCCGCGGGCGATACAACTCGCGATCTTAATTGCCGCGAATTAGTCAGGAGCCTGACTAATGACGTCGGCTTATGCTCATACAGAGGATGAGAGAGGCCACGGAGAGAGGAGCAAAAGCTCTCTCTAGCGCGCTCTCACGTGCGCGCGCACGCTCGGGAACCGGCCGATTTGTCGCCGTGAGGCTTCCACGAAGCGCACTGTGAAATGCCTCGCGCTTCATACACGTATATACTATCGGCCATTCTGACTTCTCGCGCGTTCCACCTACGGCGACTCGGCGCCGAGTCGCATTGACAAATGGCCGATCGTATGTTTCGTTATGAAAAAAAAAAAAAAATAAGACGCTGCATTGAGTATGATTATGATGATGATGATTGTTCCGAAGGGGGTAATCGAAATTCGCCGACTTCCGAGACACGCGGTAATGACTTCCGAGGCGGATTGCTCAAGATTTGATAAACCGTTTGCCCCTTACTGTGGACTATGGAATTCAGAAACCGGAAATTTAGATTTCCGGACATTCGCCGAAAAATCGTCACTGCCGGTTTGAAAATCTCACTTTTTCATCCGAAGTGGGGTCATACCTGAGATACGTCACTTCCGATTTGAAAATCGCATTTTTCGACCAGCCGTGACGTATTTCCGGTATGCCATTACTTCCGGTAAAAAAAATCAGATCTTTCCATCGTGCCGTGTGCCTTAAAATTGAATAAATGTAAATAAATATGGATAAATGTCAATAACTATAAATACAGTAGAACCTCGTTTATCCGAGCTAATGTGGGAAGAGCGTACGTCGGATGAGTGAAATCTCGCACAACACGGATAACATACTCAATTCGAACGTATACTATTATTATGTATTGTATATATTGCACTATTATAGAGTTGGGTGTTTCGGATAACGCGTAGGCTCGGTTAATCGAAGGTCGGATAAGCGAGGTTTGACTGTACACGTAAATAAATATAAATATATGTAAACAAATTTAAATACACACAAATAAATATGTGATCGCTAATCGCGATGTATTTTTGGTTACACGTCGAAGCCGCCGTCCTCCGTACGCGCGAGGAAGTTCCCGTTCACCCACTACGAGGTTGTACTTGAGTTTCATACCCAATACACGCAAAGCGTATGGACTTTCAAGTCCGCGGCGCGTCAGGTGAGCCAAGGCGCCCGGAGCGCCGCTGATCACTTTGACCTACGACCCCATCAATCATCGCCAAATCATACACCACTTATCTCTCTCTTTTCCTCCCCGCACTCTCTTTCTCTCTTTTTATTTCTCTCGCTTCCTCTATCGTTCCACAGCCTCTCGTTGTACACGCAACTGGCGCACGTTCACGTAATACGTAACAGGTATAAGGGCACACTCTATACCGCCTCCTCCACCTTTTGCCTGCCCCGCCGCGGCGATCTTCTTGTTATTCTTCTTCCACCATCGTGTCTCTCTTTCCCTCTCACTCGATTCCTCTCGTCTCGCACCGTGCTCGATGGTTTCGTTCGTTGAAGCCTTTCGCGCTCGCCAGCCTCAGCCTTCTCTCGGCAACGGTTTTTCATCTCGTCTTTTTTTGCCTCGTTTTTGTTTTTTATTATTCCCTCGTCGTATTCTTAAACTCCCTCGCATACTTTACGGAAGGAATCTCATGCCCGACGGGTAATTGCAGCTATACCGAGAGCGAAAATATACGCCTGATAGTCCTGCAGCCGGGTCGAGAGGGGGATGAGGCACAGTGCCGATGTTTCTCGTCGTTTCGCGGAGAGAAACGGGTGGCCCGATTCAAGAATCTTCGCTCAATGAAAGCTTCCACACTACGGGTAATACCCCGTGCCAGAAGCCTCGCTCGAGCGAGAAAGAGACGATCGCTGACCAGCACGAGGATGCACTCTCGGAGGAAGAACGAACCGATCGCGACCGGCGTTGTGGATCACGAAAGGATTGTGAGCTATGAGGCAGGCACTCCCACAATTCATGAACCGGGAACCAGGTCGGGTCGAGAGAGCGAGAGAGACAGCCGACGATAAATTCAACGATCGATTTACGATCGGATTTTTTTTTCTCGACATACTCGAGAGAGATTGGAATAGATAAAGGTTTGTTAAAAATGAGATAATTCATGGGGAGTGGATACACGTCGAAGTAGAATTTCCATGGGTGGAAGCGATCGCTCCTTTTACGGCTACGTTCAATTTTTTTTTCTCAATTTCCTCCTCTAATCACGAATCCGTCGGTTATGTTATCGTCTTACTTGGTACTTTATTGATAGAAGAAATAATGCAAAAAAAAAAAAGATTTTTTTTTTATTAATTGAAAGAATCCTTGAGGTTCGGATTTTTGGAATAGATGATTCTTTTTTTTTTTATTGCTCAGAATTATCTATCTAAATTGTTAATGCTCGATCTGTTTCTCCGATTCGCGATTGCACATGTCAATTTTACGTCTGACCCGATCGTCCTTAATGAATATTCATGGCTCGGTTAGCGTGGGAGACAAGCGCGGAGATTCATCTCGAGACCTTCGGAGCTAAAGGGTTAATGGACCGCGCGTTGGATCGACGAACGGCGTAGGTATATCGCTAGTGCAAGATGAGAAAGACGGACGGAGAAGCATCTGTTAGCGCCCCGCATTCACATGTAAATCGAGCCAAGTGCATATCCCAGTACCAGTAGCATCGTATCCCGATGAATGTATATTCATTCTTCGTCAACTACCTGTACGGTATAATGTATATATCTACATTGAAGACGACGAAACTGTACGGGAGCTCGTTCATCTCTTCATCCCACACTCTCGTAATTTCGCACACGTATAGGAAACAGTGGGGCAAAACGGTCGTTCAACATCCGTATGTATCGCTGGGGCAAAATGGGGCATCCAAAAATTATTGGAAAACTATTAGAGTTTTCAAATATTTCAAAATATTTAAATATTTTTTATTGGAAAACTAGAACTTTGTCCCCACTAGCCCATTTTGCCCCGCTCTCCCCTACGAACAGCGTGGAGTTTCCTCGAACGGATTCTAGAGCTGTAAAAAATAAAATCGAATAAAATAAAGTAAAGTAAACTATCGGCTACTTATAGGTAATTGTTTGAGAAGAATTTATTTGTGCTGTGCGCAATTTATTAGAAACTCGAGATGACCTTGAGACTTTTCTAGGACCACTCCTCAGGAGACGCAGAAGCTTCGTTCTATTGTCTTTTTTGAATTATTAATTTATTTTTTGATCTCTCGCAAGACGTTTATTTCGTCAGCACATATCGTCAATACGAACGGACGGTGGCTGCGGAGAGTGGTGATAGACGTGTAGGATTACACGGAAAGTTATGACTCTCGCGGTCCGGGGTCGAGGACGAATTCACGAGTATACTGGCGCAGAGTCGAGGATTTTTCGTCTCGGGCTCGTACGGCAACTCAGCCGGCGATCAATCTTCCGGCGAGGGGCCAACCAGCACAGCCCCCGTAATCATCGACGTTTCATTAAAGTATGTGGCACGCCGACGATGAGATGGTACACTCACACACACACACATAATCACACACGAGCACAGCCGAAGCGCCTTGGCCTTTTCGTTGTCTCATGAGTCTCATTCGTGTACTTTACAACCGAGCGGACAGTCGATACCACGTGTAACTACGTAACGCACATTACAAATAAAATTCTCCTGTCCGAAGAACTCGCTCTTCGGATCTGTTTATGACAAGGGAATTCGACAGACAATTTGCCCGTACCGAAGCGTCGAATGAACTTAATTTCCCATCGAATCTCCTCGACCCCTGAAATACCATTCATACTTTCATTATTTTGCATACACTGTAAAAATAATTTGTAAATTTAATGTAGTGGAACTTGAAATTTACTAACATTACTTACACTAATTGAACCTTAATGTCCCTTGCTTGTGAAATAAAAGCACCAGATATTAAAATTACAAATCTTTTGCTTGAAATTTACAAAAAAATTTATGAAAAATACTAATTTTACTGTAAAATTGCAACGCACATGCATTTGAAATTTCAGAAACAGTTTATGTAAAAAAGCTTCCAATACTGTTCATTCATTTTCAAACAACATTTTTTAACAGTGTACTCAATCTAATAAAAAAATGTTAGTGGCATATATATATATATTTTTTTTTGCTGGAAGTTTGAACTATTCATGTGAGGAGCATTTGCATTTTTCTCTTTAAGTAAGATACATCGGAGTGTACAGATTATTATCTCGACAGTTGTATTGTTTATCGTGAGAAGACTCGACACGTCGAGTGGTTTGTACCGCAGCCGAAGAGAGAGCGTTGGAGAGGCGCTAGAAACGAAAAAAAGGCAAGTAAAACAAAAAAAAGTGAATATGCAGAAGGGTTGGATCTGCCTCTCCGACTCGCCGCGTGTCAGTTCATATTCTTCTTCCTCATCTCGCATTCTTATCCTCTCCTCATCTTCTCTCCCCTCGCGGCGCGATCCCCGACGCATTATTAATCCGTTTGTTTTTGTGCTCGGCCTTCGTCGTGCGCGAAACCTCTCTGACCCAACTCGCGGTTTCCAACCCTTTTCCTATCGATCCTTTTATTCCGCGCGAGCTCGATCGACTATCTCGATTCTGTCGGGTAGCAGCAACGTACACGAATCGGCGGACGAGCGCGCGTGAGTCGAACGTTCGGCACCGAGAGAACAGGAAGTCCACGAGTGAAACGAGAAGCCGAGAGAGATTATCTGCGCGCGGCGCGCGAGCGATCGCCTTCAACCTCCGCTGCACGGTTCAGCGCCGCGCCGCATTGAGAACTTACTCTCGACGTCGGTAATCACTCGAGTCATTGGCTACCGATCGTTCGCGAACCGTTATCCAATGTCCAATTAACAAAAATTTCCAACTATTCTCGAACTTAAATCAAGTTCTTTACCGTCCGGCCGGAAAGCGACAAAAAATTATTCCCGACGATTACCGATGTCCCAATTGATTTCGATCAATGATCGATGACTGTTTCTCTTCGAACTAATTGAGATGACACTGTGAAAAACAATCCCACCGACGGATCAACTTTGGTCTGATTGACACTCCCGAACGTTCGATCACCATCTCGATCGTGAATCCCCTCTCGATTGTCTAACACCTGGCTAAGAATCCTCGAGCACCTTCAGACGCCATATGACTACCGTGAACCCGCGTCGTCGACCGTCGAGGTTTTTCCCTCGACAATATAATCTTCGTCGTCCCTTCTTCCGCGCTCATATGTGTCCTATACCCGAGTACACGTACCCTGGGACGGCGCGTCATCGGACTAGAGAGAGCTCCCGTAAAGAAATTAATCTCTCGACTCTCGAGAGAGTCCATCGATAGACAGGCAGTGACTAAGTTTATATCCTCGGCTCCTGCTGTCCTTATGGCTCGGAACGCCGGGCATGTTCTCCTCGTGGCGCGTCTTCGTCGTCCTCCTCGTCGTCGTACTTTCCTTTCATCGCCCGTCATCGGGACCACTTTGAAACGTCAGTGGGATTCTCCTTCCATCTCTCTGAAACGCGCGAGGCATTCAGCGGGCGCAGGTGGAACGCAGGGAAGGCAAAGGGTTCGAGGATGAGGGCGAAGGCGGCGAAGGAGGACGGCGACGACGGGACGAGTAGTAAGGCACTGATTGTGGGCATGATCAGGCAGCAGCGAGGGACCATCGCACGACACCACCGTCAATTTTACAGCGAAGAAGCGAGTACGCTGAAGCATGCGAGAGGAGCGGGAGGATAAGTGGCGACGAAGACGGGCCGTTATTCCGGTGCCATTTCGGCGTCGCGTTTATGGGGACCTCAACCCGCCCCGTCTCTCGCACCTCCTCATCTGCCCCCGGCGGGTGAAATTTCCGCATTGCGTTCCCATGAGATTCGTCCTCCTCCTCCTCCTCCTTCCCCCCTCCTCCGCCTCCTCGTCCTCCTCCTCGTGTACACACGCGGACGAGTTCAGCAGAAGAATGAGAAGCGTTATTGTGTGTCATCGCGCCCACGGACGGACGGACGGACGCACACACAGGCGAGGAAAAATTCTCGAGAGCAAAGTGTCGCGTGCGTCACGAGTACGGTACAAGATATTCAGAAGAGAATAGAAAGGGTTTTCTCTTCCGCTCACCCGAAGACCTCACGATCCCGAGAGAAGCAATAGTCAATAAAGCGTGCGGTTTGAAGATGAAGAATAGGAAGCCATGAGGAGGAGGCACGGCGACCTCGTAATCTTCTTTGATTACCTCTACGGTCGCTTCGGAGATCTTTTCTCCATTGTTCTCCGGCCGGGGAGATGGGGATTTGAAACTTTGAATGAAAACTGTGGTTTTCTTGACACCGAAAAGAAGAAACGTTGACCTTTTTCATTTTGGTCTTCACGATGACGAATAAATGTTTTCAACATTTCCAAAAAAAAAAAAACTCTTCCGACCAGACAACGAGGATTTTGCGAAGTCTGAACCATAAAGCATCCTTACGATTCTCCGTTCTTCAAGATCGAGCCTTCCCCGGCTCGTTTTAACGTCGTCACGAAGAGAAACAGACCGACGGTGTGTCTCACGGGCATCGAAGAGCCATCCGCAGTCGAAGTGCGTCGGGAATGCAATTCACACATTCGTATATATACGCACCTCGGGTGCCCGGTATCCCGTCCAGCGGAGGTGGCAGCTGCGACAGTCTCAGCCTACACAATACCGTCGTCCGCGGAACGACGGTATCACGTACGTAACATAAGTACGTAAATGCTCTCGTATATCCTCTCGTCGATAGGACGACGAGAAAAGCCGCCCGAGGAATCGACGATCGGCGCAACGACAAGGCCGCGTCGTCGCGACGGTCCCAAAAAAGAGTTTGATATTCTTTTTGTCGATCGGTAACATCTGCGCCGTGGCATCGGAGCGGCCACCGCGGCCCCGGTGGAGAAGACCAACGGAAAGATCTCTTCATGCTGACCGATCATTGGATCGTACCCGGGATTTATCGACGGTTTTTTCCAACGTACGCCGCGCGCGATTGCCCGGCGAGAGGATCGAGGAAGATAGGAATGGAATCGCGGAAAGGTATCGTGGATATGGAAAAGCGACGCGCAGGTACAGATCAAAGATGTTCCGTTGGTTCTTTATCGGTCTCCGAAGCCCCGCGAGAGATCTTCCGATTCCTGCGATCTCCGGCTCGTTGTCACGCGTCGAGGAACCGGAGGGACCGGAATCGACAGCCACCGAGCGTCAGAATATTCCGCGTGTAGGAGCTAAGATCGTTCGCCGAGATCTCGATCGCTTTCGATCGTCGGTCCGCGCAATGCGCACGGAGGAGAGATCCCGGTCCGGATGCCATCGGAGGAACGTGCAGTGCGCGCTCTCCTCGCCGGTCTTCCACCGCGGACGCGTCCCCCACACGAGGACTTCGACGTGTCAACCGTGCGAGATCTACAATTCTACATTCCACGGGGATCGTCGCGGAGTATAAGAATGAAGGAGCGCGTCGGTAACGCCGACAAAAGGAGGCCGCGCGGGCGCGCACATCGGTCCATCGGTAGCTTCCTCCAGAAGCCGATGTCGATATAATACCGATGAGAAGATCCCAACAGCGGTAGTCGGGGTATACGGTCGTCCTGGCGGAGGCCGGCTTCCTGAATACCGCGGCGGACAAGAACAACGACGACTTCTCGTTGTCACGGTAGTTCCAGCGCATCGCTACTGCCTATGCGCGACGCTGAACTTCCTTGAATATCTTTGAGCCTTCGGCGAGTTACGCATAGCACGGATGCTGATCGATCACGAGCCGAGTATTCGTAGGGAGAAAGATAGACGTGTAGTATTTCAATTTTTTTTTTTTTTACCAGGGATCGAAAGAACCCGAAAAGACCGTACGTAGGTCCGGTGAGCCGGAGCGTTCGAATGCTGGGGCCTGTAATTTGTGCATTACTCGCCACGTCGGCGCCCCGTCGAGGTAGATATGTAGGTTACATCCTGGGGTATCGATTTCACTATAAACAAGATTTTAAATATTACGATTCGGCGGAGGGGCGCAACGATCAATAAGGCAGTGCGGAGAATCCTTCGGATTTCAGTCTCCTTTTGAATTGCGGCGTCAAAAATCATTGTATAAAAACAGTGCTGGATTCAGACTATACGGGATGCTCCATGATTGATTATATATAAAAAAATAAAGTGTATGAATCCGTTATCCTTCGCTTATTCTCCCGTAACTACGATTTAAATGTAAATCGATTCACTACATTGCCGTAGGATCAACATGTGAATAACTTTTTCATCCGCGTGTATCCTTGCGTTGTTACGATCGTTTATTTCTTCTCTCGTGATGCGTACAAGACACCGCAGACTCGATCTCTTTTATAGAGCGTTAATACGTCTGAACGATGGAATAGATCGCTCGATCGTGCGGCGGCGCGTCGACCTCCCGCGTAATATCCATGATCCATCACTGGTGGCTCCGGCAAATCATAAATCGGAGTGAAACCCGAGACACGGCGGGCGTAGTTTCGATTGATCTTGCCTAAAGTAACGAGCGTCATTCGTCAACGTGTTCAACCTGAAACGGTCTCGATGCTCTTCTGCCTCTCCGCCTTCTCCCGTATACAGATATTACATAGGTTCCGAGAAACGTTCGAGCTTCTCTTCTCGATCACGATACGATTGCGCGAGGACGACAAGGTAGCCGCGAGGAGCGATGATCTTTCACCTCCTCGCGATCGATCTAATATCTCGTAGGTCGAATTTGTCCGCAATTATTCCCATCCACCGGACTCGTTGCGTAAACATCGATCAATTACAATCAAGTAATATCCCGTTTTGTCCGATCCCCTTGATGATTTTTTTAATTTAATTTTTTTATATCATCGTATAGTGAAGCCGATTTATCCGGTGAAATAATTAATTAGGCCATGGCAGTGAATAATCGCCTTTGCGTCTCGCCGTGTCGTGTAGTTAATAAACATATCTTGGCTTTAAAATAAAATTCAGGATCGGTTACAAACTTAGTAAGAAACAAAAAATGGGAAAAAGGGGGCGAGCAGGCCAAAATGGACTGTTTTGCCAATTTTTTCGCGGGATGTGAACAGAAAATTTCTCATTTGGATCAAGAGCAAGACGCCGGTCCGTTTTGCCCCAACCTCTTCTGCGGCGTGTAATTTGAATATTTATTATATCGTCTCGTATCACATCGGAGCACGCGAAAAAATGTGAAATTTCGGGAAACTGCAGACAGGTCGGCCGGCACGGCCTGCGCTACCACAAAAGATACTCAACAGTTTCAAAGCTCAGCCCCAGGAGCTACGCCGATGGCACTGCGGTAATACCTATCCTGGACGCGATACGGTATATAACCTGGGTACCGACTATCTTCGTATGGAAACTACAGAGAACGGGCGAAACGGTTTGCGCCCGCTGCGTAGCTCGTTAATAACGCGATTATTAGGCCCAGCGCCAACGCCGTTACGCTGTTCGGGATTCAACCTAATTGGCATGGACAATCGGCCACGCCATGAGCCGTTTCGTGTCCCGATGAATTTATCCCCCTTTCTTAGCACCGTCACCACCATCGCCTCCGACATATCTCTCGCCCGCTATAATTCTCACCGAGGGGACTTTCAATCCACTTCCCTCTGCGAAATATCCATTTGAATTACGAAATTTCGCATCTATTCTCTGAGCTTCCATCGGCCAGAGCTCCGACAAATTTTAATTTAATGACGACCAAAAAAGGTAAACTAAAAAAAAAATATTTAAAAGGCTATTTTATAATATCGAATTTTTAGCTTTTTATTGGACGGCCTTTTAATCATCTGTAACGATGATAAAAATTTGAGATGTCCGTTATTCGACGAGTCAATTCGTCCGAAATTGACACACCGTTGACGCATTCAAATGCGTCGTTGATCAATAGAATCTGTAGTGGCCCAACGCCAAGTTAAAAAAGTAGATTTAGCGACAATTCCACTGCTAGCTGCGACCCATCCAAGTCGAATCCCATTTCATATGCTACGAAATCCGACCTACCGAAATTATAGCATATGGGATCGAACTATATTGATTCCACCCACGTCTGTAGTTGAAACAATTCAATAATTGCTCATTGGTGACCAATCCATTAGTACCCAAAAATGTAAACTGCCAAAAAAGCTGTTTTTACGCCGTTCGAAAATATTTTGAGATATTCGGTATTCGACGAGTCAATTCGTCCGGAATTGACAAACCGTTGAATGCGTCGTCGATCATGATTAGGAGAGAAAACAGCCGGAGTCTCGAGGAATGTGTGCACGCAAGGGTCTCGGGGGACTGGAAAATATTCAAGATTCGAAGTCTCCCCCGTCGGCATCGCGAGATATTTCGTAAGGCTTTGATCACACGAGCGAGCTGCTCGCACAGAGTCGAACGTGTATGAGATGGGTGCGCGCATTCCCGAGCGTTGTAGGAAGGTGTCCCGCGAGTCTCGAGTGCCCGGCAAAGGGATCAATCACTCGGGGGTTTTCGTGGAGGAACTTGGTACCAAAGCAATGCCCAGAAACAGAGGGACACAGAGAGGGAATGAAGAGGAGGAGGAGGAAGAGTAAAGAAGATACATAGAAACGGATCGCGAGAACGCGCCGTATAAATCGTTCGTTCCCGCTAGAGAGTACGGCGGAAACTTTCGTTCGGGGATCTCTAGAGAGTCTCTGGAACTCGTCCAATGTCGGGTCGGTAGAGGAAAGCGGGGCGAGAATTTGAACGTTCGCCAAAAATCGAGACGGAGACTATGGAACAATCGAGAGAATGACAAATAGACTTTTTTTTTGTTAATTTTTTAAAAATAAAGATGTCAAAATAGCCATCAATTTAATTAATATTTTTTATAGGACTCCAAAAAACACCGACATCGCGACCCACTTGATACGCCTTGGAAGTGACACGGATCTCTGCAGGCGAAGCGTGCAATTATTTTCGTGTGGAGTAAAAACAGAACGAGGAGCACGCAAGTCGGAGATCATTAATATCCTCAAAGACATAAATCCATTTTTTTCTCTCCTCCTCTTTGTTTATCATTTTCGTTTTCTTGTTTTTTTTTTGAATTTTTATTTTTTCAACGCACAGGAGTTATGTACAGGCGGAATGATTCCGCAGAGTAGAAGAATCGATGTGTATCTCGCGGGTGTATTATACGAGTTGCAAAATTTATATTCTATTTGTAAGTGAGTGCTGAGAGTAGGAGTGTGCGCCGGGAGAGGTAGGAGAAAGAGAGTTAACGTGCGATGGTCAATAAAGAATCGAGTCAATCATTCCGAGATCCCGATCTCTGTCGAAGAAGAAGAAGAAGAAGCGAGACGGATAGACGAACGCTACACAGCTCTCTACGTGTGCGTACGCGGCTCGTCTTTCTCTCTCTCGTACCGTGAATTTATATTTCGATCGATGTAAATTGCAGGGTTGGCGAGTAGCGAGCACGATAGAGGCGGTACCATGTGAATATAAGGAACAGCTCTTTGCCGCAGCATCTTCTTCTTATTATTCTTCCTTGTCTTCGTCTTGTTCTTCTTCTTCTTCATCATCTTCTTCTTCTTCGGAGAAGAAGAAGAACTTCACACGTAGGTACTAGATAGGAACATATTGTGCGAGAATTATTAATGGAGGATATATCGCACTCGGCTCTGGTGTAGATATGTGTGTGTATAGATACATACTATATAGTTTGAACTTGGTGTACGTATTAAGATGAGAGAGAAGAGAAGCGACTAATTATTACGTCGTTAACGACGCCGCTAGATAGAATGTATGTACCTACTACAAAGATGAAGGGACGTCGTCCGACAGATCTCACGACTCCCTCGAGCACCGAGAATCTTTTTCGAGGTCATCATCGCGTCGATCCTTCGACCTCTTGCCGCGTCGATCAATCTTGTCCGGCCTGACGAGATCTTCTTAATTTTTTATCTCAAATTATCGGCTGCTGTGCCCCACTCTTTGGCACTCTTCCAGATAAATGGGTAATGTTTTTTTTTCTTATTAGAGATTCGTAGAAAATACATTTTCTTGTATCCCAAATTACTTTTACGTATTTCGTGTTTCGATCGTGGGAGACGCGATAATTGAGGTGGAAAAAAAATGTATTCTTTTCCCAGTGGCCGTCAAAGGGTTGAGAGATGTGGATGAATTACTAGAAGAAGGACTTTTGTGAATTTTGATTCCGTAAAATTCACAAAAGTCCTTCTTCTTTAATCTGCGAGGGGACGCGCACGGACGTCGAACGAAATGCGGGGCAGAAGAAGGCGAAGAAGAAGAAGAAGAAGAAGCGCGAGTGACCGCGCGGTGCGACGACCGGCACGCCTGACGGCTTCCAAGCACGATACTAATTAGCAACGACAGATCAAAGGCCCTCGGGAGATTTTACTCCCCCCATTTCGCGTCCTGCTGGTTCTGACTGCGAGAGTCCTCGCTCGAAGCAGAGATCGAATCATGATAACGCCCGCAGAGCGCGGGTCCTCGTTCTCCGCAAAAAAAAAAAAAAATGTAAAAAAAAAACCAATAGAAAAAGGAACAAAAAACGGAAAAAGTACGACAGTGAACACAGGAAATAAAAAGATAGTTCGGACAGAGAGAGAGAGACGGCGAGAAAGCAAAGAACGAGAAGGATGAAGGATGAAAAGATTCTGCTCCGACTAAAATTGCTATGTGAACCATACGGTGATCTGCGCCCGCCAGTTCAACATAGTGACCACACTATGAAAAAAAATAACATGAAAAATTCTTCCTGTATGGTTTTTCTTATACGCTAGGACGTTGCATGATTCGCGATCTTTCAAGTTATAAAAGACGGTTCGACGATTCCATTGCAATATCTTGATGGATGCCCGACAACTGGCTTGCTTTTTATACGCCGTCTTTTACTGAACAAGCGACCATTTTCACTTTACCCACGAGACCATTTATTTTTTATTATATTAGCCAAATATATTTAGTTATATAATAGATTTAATAATTGTGTGATTTACAGATAATAAAACACAATTACCCATTTTACCCATTTTAAGACTAGAAAAAGGGGTTACGCATGCGCAAAATTGCATGCCGTTTTGCTTCATACCCAGAAAAAATTAAATTCTCAAAACTAAATGTTTATTTCCAACAAATAATTTTTTGGAATTCTCAAGTGAGATCGTTTTCTTAAAAAGTTCGTCGGGATCTTTAAAAAATGCAAAGGTTACAACCTTTCAATGCCATTGGTGACGGAATTAATTTTATCCGTGGCCCGCAACTGCTCGCGCGAGCTTCTACAGAAAAAGAAGTTAGCTTATCGCGATCTTCCTCTCTTTCCCTCTATCTCTTTCTCGAGATCCTCGAAGTCCACCTTTTTTCGTAGGATTCATCGTTTTTCCGCATGTTAAACTATTTTTCCTTACGAGCGCTCGCTCGTCCGAGACTGAGAATGGCACGGCCGGGGAAGCCCCAGAGGACCCATTACACCGGCACTCTTATCACAGGCCTATCACTGTCGTTCCTTAAGAGTTCATCCAGTCCGTACCGCCGCTGATCTGTTGGTACGAGGTTTGAGATAGATCAACATCCGATCGACAAAACCCCTCTCTTAACCGAGCGAAAGAGAGACGGAGCGTTGTTTCGTGTCCGATAAAATACAGACGGCGACGTAGGCGCGCATGCCTTAAAGAGCACGCGAGCGAGAAGTCCACGTATCAGACTCTACCCTTCTACGGCTGTAATGGCAAGAATGTCGAATGGGAAGGGTCGTTTCCATTCTTGAATGGCGTACCTGTACGCTCGCCTCGAATAAAAGAGCAAAAAATGAGAGGAACAAGAAGACGAGGAGTTTAAAAAAGAAAAAAAGAAAAAACAAAAACGACGGAATCGAATCGAAGTGGAACAAACGTTCGAGAGCGTTCACTCCGCCACGCGGGACTGTGCTGGGTGCGTGAAAGTAATAAAAAAAAAATTAACCGAGGAAATAAAAGTATACAAAGTAAATTCGTCTTCGTAAATCTTGAGGGTCGTGTAAGTGATATTGATTCCCGAGGAGGATTAACTCGTGGGCGCCGGGAGGTGAGTGTAAAATAAAATTAAAAGGAAGCTATGATCGAGCGTGACAACGGCGACGAGGACCGGGGAGATGTAACGGAAAGAAATAAGAACAAAAATGAAAGAAGACCGAGCTTGCTTTCGGCGGTCGGATCAATTTCAAGAAGAAGATTCCGGTGGTCCTCGTCGGATCGTTCGTGATCCAGGGCGGTGCGGGGGGCTCTTGATCCTGTGGTACGTGGAGCTCTACGCGCGGCGATGGGGATCGAAGGATCGAGAGGACAGTGGGGGAGCGTTCCGACTGACGAAACGATCCACGGAGGATCTTCGAGGATAGAACCGAGAGGCTGCGTCGGTGAAGTGTCTCTGTCGGATTGTTGGTGATCGAGGAGGATTTCCGTACGCGGAGCATATAATGTTTCGGCGTCGGGATTAAGACGGTGCCTCGCTGAAGCTCGAACGTTGATACTCCGTAGGCTGGCCCCGAATTGACAATTGACACGAAAAATATAATGATCGGATTTAGGAACCATAATAAAGAGACGTTTTTGTTCTCTTTGCAGACATTCAATCGCAGCGCATGGTTCTCGAGTTGGCAGGAGTCAAAGTGTATTTTCCAGTCAGCCTACACGAAAGGGTAGGCAGTGAGAGGTCTCTCGGTTGACGTCTCGTTCGTCCGATAAAGAAAGTGAAAAAAATTTAAAAATCCGCAGGTATTCGCATTTTTTCTTCCGCGTAGACATCGCGGGCGAGCACGTCGATATCTAGGCGAGAAAAAAGCGAACAATCGCCTCTCGCCTACGCGAGTGTCTCCCAACCGAACGATTGGAAAATACTCGCCCGATAGCCTTCGCCAACGACAAGTCACCGTTCCGTTCGGTAATATCCACGCCGCGAAAATTCCTCCGAATTACGTCGTCAGTTGAAACTCTCGGCAGCTTGATAAAAAAAAAGTCGCTGATAATTTATTCTCCCGTATAGCTTAATAAAAAGTAAGCGAAAAATGATTTTTTAATTAATGCACAATCTCTTAATGACCGGAGACTGCCGAATTCAAACTTTATCTCCACTAAAATCCAAATTTTATTTCCTGGCGAACATACTTTTTTAATAGTTCATTTAAGTTATTTTCTTTTCCTTTTTTTTTGCCTCGGGACATCCTAACTAACGGGAATGGATCTGCGAGACGGAGAATACGCCGTTCTCAGAGTCGTTCTTTTTTTTTCAGATAATTTGCGAGTTGCCTTGGGGACGTTACCGTTTCGGAATCGCCCGGTCGTTCTTCGCCACTTTTGCGTCGAGTCACCTCTCGAGTCTTCGGGAGTGCTCGGCGAAGAAAAGAAATGCGAGCGTTAACGTTACGGGTATCCCCCCCGGAGCCGCGAAACGGCAGCCCAGAGGTCTTTTTCCTTGGACCATGGACCGCGCGGGATGCTGGACTTTGCCGCGGCTCTTTCTCGGTTGTAACGGAGCTCGGAACACGTGTTTACCATCGCTTTATTGTTGCAGCACTTTCGGCACTCATTCTTTTTTTTTTTTTGTTTTTTTTTTGTAAAATCTCTCTTTTAATTTTTTTATTTTCTCTTCGGGGCAGATATATGCAAATCTCTGTCCCGCCGCGGCGTTCCTCACGCGAACGAACCTCTTCTCCACTTTCGAGCAGAGCCATAAGCCATTTCTTCTTCATTCGTACATCTGCTTATGTGGAACCGGAAATCTTCGGCTCCGAGTCCGAAACTCAAAACCGGAACCGCAGGGCAAAACTGACCAGTGCCTTCCATTCGAGATGAAACTTCTTTTGATATGTAACGTGTAACATTTTTGTAAAATCAGGTTCGTTTTGCCCCGGTCTTCTCTACTCCGGGGGAAGTGATAACAATACTGTTTCGAGAAATTATGGGCGATAAATTTACCGCTGCCATTGTCTCGGTGTAACGAGGCGAGAGCAATGAAAGTCCGACGGACGTTTGAACGTAATGAAAGGGTTGAGCTTTATCTCGAGGGCACCCACACGACCGGAGTTGCGCAGTTTGCAATCAGAGCGAGAGGGCAGACTCGTGATAAATCTCTTCTACATTGAACCGGACGTGTTTTCATTGTCGAAAGGATTATTATTCGCGCGGTATCGGGATCGATGACGGACGCACGGGCTTTCTGTCCTGAATGTATATTTTTTCATTCGATAGATCACGAACGAGTGTTGCCGAATTTTTCTTCTTACCTCTGAATTATTTCGGTAGTTGTATACGTCCTACCACACTTTCGTTCGATTCGAAACGTCGAAATTAAATCGAATCTCTCGAATTACAATGTACGTAAGAAATCCGATTTACATTTCGCAGATTCCAAACAAACAACCCTTTCCAAAAAAAAAAAAATGTAAAAAAAGAAAATAAAAAAGATCCATCCGCCTGGATTAAATACAGAGAAAAATAAATGTGCTCTTATGCCCCGCGCGGCCATAATAATGCGAATCACGGATGGAATTATTAAATATAATAACGAAATGAAAAGCAACGATGCTTCGTTGCATCGAGGGTTTGAGATGCGATATACGTGGCGTGATCACAGGGAACCGAGAACCCCTCGATTCGAACTCGCGCTATACCCGGTAGCATCCTTCTCATCGTCGCTCACGTCCTCGTCATTACCACCGACGGGGTTACGCTTTCTTAATTTCGCCTGGTGGATTCTCCCGGTTGAATCTTCGCGATCGCGCGCGAGCGAGGGAGCTTCGGTGCGCACAGTAGTCGTCATACTCGTCTGGTCCCGGAGGCTTCGCCACCACGGTATGAAGAGGGAGGTAAAATTTATACCGGCTTTCGGTTGGTTTATTCATATACATACGTGCATGTGTGCGTGTGTGTGTGTGTATATATATATGTATATATATATATTTACATGTATATATCGCGTGAGACGGGTAATCATCGGTGGCGAGAGGGTAGAGAATACGCGGTTCGGTTTGCTGTAAAAGTTCCTCGGAGCCCACGCTCCTCCGATGTACCATGAACGTGTAGAGTAACGAAAGTACGTAACTATAACCCAACCGTACACTATAAAATATTACGTTTACGTGCGTACGTAAGTTAAAAGTCTCGGAGGAAAGAGGAAGGACGTCGATTATTATCTTCTCCGCGGCATGCGGGACGGGTGAGGGATGCTGCGGGTCTCATCTCCGAGAGCGAGTCCCTCATGCACCTCTCCCGGCCTCTCTCGTATATGCATTCATCCGTTGATGCACCCGGGAGTTATAATGCCCAGCGCCGATTTCGCGAACGTGACGCGCGTGTCTGAGCGGAAGGCGCGTGGTGGATCCGGTAATGAGTCTGCCGGGCTGACGAGGGAGAGAGAACGAGAGAGACAAAACGAGACGATCCTGCGATCCATCGATCGACGGTCTGGACGCACCGGTGCGGAATCGCGAGCGGAATCGAACGTACGTTCGGTTTTCTTTTTTTATGATCTAGTTTAATTATCGTATTTTTGAGAAATTGTTCGACGAATCATCACTAAATTTGTCTGACATCTTCGACCGATGGATAAGGGTTTCTGGGAATTTTGGTTCATTTTTCCGCGGATGATTGTTCGAAACGTTATCACGTTTTTCACTTTGCGAAAATTACTTTTTCACTTTGAAAAAACGTGGCGAATGAGAATGATAGAAAAAAGAAGAGAAGAAGGGCGCACGTAGTGGTGAAGGGTGAAAAATATACTGCAGCCGAAGGGTCCTTGTGCAGCATACCGGACGGCAAGAGGAAGAAGAAGGAAAGGGGAAAAAAGAAGAGCGAGGATGAGAGGAAGGGAGAGCGCAGGCGAGGAGAAATTACCCCCGAAAGAAATTACGGGCCTTGGACGCGTAGGGCTCGAGGGCGTGCGAAGGTCCGAGGGACGTGGCCGGGCAAAACGAATAAGCGTCCAAAAGAATAATAAAGAGTATGAGGTAGGTGGAGAAGGAAGCTTACGCCCGATAAACACGTGTAGCTTTTAGCGAGGCATGCCCGAAGATCTTATCGCTTTGTAAAATATGCCCTCGGGAGACAATATTAACTGCTTCTCGTGGTGCTCCCTGCTAAAAAAAAAAACAACAAAATTCATCCCGCCCTCGCACACGTTTCGGCGCCGCTTCCATTCCGTACGCGCTATTAGCTCCGTTTCCTCGCACCCCTCTGTTCTCAACACACGTGTAAGGCAATTCATGAAACTCAATTCAGAGGTTTTTAACCCGAAGTGCTCGGGATACCATCGGAAATTTGTTTTTTTTTTTGCACCAAGTTGAATAATCGAAATAAAAACATTTTCGATATTCGCAAGATTTTCCGTACGTCTGTTGTCCAGTAAGATCTTCAATCATTTTTTAGGTACGCAGTATAGAAATATAGATTTCTACATTTGACAAACATTCCTTTTTCGCAAATGGAGCCACATTTTTTTTTCTTCTGTAAAGTTACACGAAAGATAGGAGTTGGCAAAATTTCGTATTCAAATTATTAGATTACCTGTTATAAAAATAAAACAATAATTTTTTTCAGAAGCAACAATCTGCCACACGATACAGTGGACCATATGTCCGTAGATTCAAGAAAGTTACAAAACAGCTGCCCTAACGAGCCTCCGAGACGGCGACGTGAAACTTGAAACAGCAAATGGAGTCATCCAGTGCTGATCGGGCTGATCGAAGGAATAACATCCTCTCTCTTTCCCGACAACTCGAGAGTCGTTATGTACGAATACTTATACATAGGAGTTCTGCTTCCCGCGGTGCAAGACCGCGGCGATATCGACGTCGCGGATCTCGAGAATCTCAGGGTGCAATTCGCTCGAGGTAAAACTTCGGAGGCCCCGAATGACTTACGGACCCGTTCCTCCTTACTGATGTCATTGCCGAGAGCCGGCGCTATAAGTATTATTATTATAGGAACGTAGCGCCTCCCTCGCCGCCCCCTCGGCATCCACGCGAGAATGCGACTCGATTATCCCGCTGATTATTCGGCACGAGAAAAAGGCTCTGGCTTCTTTGCACTTATTCTCAGACTGCTGCTGTTGAACCTTTTCCCCCCGGGTCGAGTCTCTCTCCCTCTCGGTTGTGCGAGAGAAAAAAACTCCTGATGACGCTCTGCGGGAGAGATTCCCCGATTCCTCGCTATACGTACTCCGGCGCTGATGTCACCGAAAGATCGGATTTTTTGCGGCACGAAAAATAAATGAAAATAAATATAAAAAAATAAAGAAAAAATAAATGTCGAAAATAAGAAAAATCTTCGGACTATCGTATCGATAAATATCCGAAACTCGTTTCCGACTAAACTCGACTATCTTCTTGGTCGGAGAAGCGCTCCTTTACCCCACGTTCGAGGCTCTTCTGGAGAGAGAGAGGAAGCACGCCAGGGCAATACGGTATACAAATTATATTGAGCCCCTACAACGCGAGACACTGATTTTAACGGGCCCGTAATTTACGCGAATCGCGTGTGATTTTTCTGATCCTTGCTCTCCCGAAGATCCGGATCCACGGCACGGGCATCGCGACACCACGCTACCGTTCTCTTATCCTCACCGTGTCCTCGCGAGTGTATCCTTTATTTTACTTTTCTCTCTTTTTTTTTTAAATCCACCTCAATGAGGCAGTCGCGCTGCCCGGAGGATCTGGTGCTGGATAAGGAATAAAATCCTTTGCCGATTGTCGAAGGAGGGAATTAAGTTCGTAGAAGATGTTATTGCTCTCGTCGGGATTACGATATTGAAACTAAAAAAAAAAAAAAAATTAGGCTGTCAATTAAATTTGCCCAGCGTTTCTTTATTGTTCGTTCATAGTTCGTCAAAGTTCTGTTCCATTGATCAACTCTGATTTCATCTCAGAGAAAAAAAACTTCGTCAGCACAGTACATTCCAATTGTTTTTTAATGCATGCATTTTCACCTCCACTAAATCGCCCATTTCCACTTCTTCCTATGCCACAGAGCCCCCCACAGACGCGAGGGAATTGTTTTCCGGAGTAAATCTCGAGCGGGTTTCGCGCTTTAGCAGTCGTTGAGAAATAAATAAAAAACAGAAGAGAGTACTTCTGCATCCGAGTAGACGGGAGCGATGAAGATGGTAAAGCTCGTCGTTCATTGTCCGCTCCTTCTGTTGTCGGGCGATGCCGAAGGTGCCAGTTAGGCCTTTCCAGCGAGAATTTTATAGTCGAGAGACTGGAGAGAAGACTGCTGGCAGGTGGAGGCGGCCAAGTTACGCTCTTGGTACGGCGTATGCGCGTTTCAACTGTACCCCACACCAGCATCGAACGGTGCGGTCGGAAGATAGAAATCCGTGCTGCCACACAGCCTACATAGAATCATTCTCCATGGAGAGGAGCCCAGCGAGCTTTCGCGATTGCTCTCGGCTCGGGCCATCCGCGCGAAGGATGATGACCGAGCATGCCGGCGTGAGTCTGCTTCTTTTACGCGTTCATAATTGAGATAATCTTTATATACCGAGAGTGAAGGGAGGCGGCGATAGCGGGGAGGGAGGAAGGAGCGAGAGGAGAGAAGACGAGGACGGTCGGCTATGGCGGGTATGTCGATTCTTACAATCGGCGACTTCCTTCGACCGATCCCCCGTTACGGCCGACACCGCGACCGGGTGGTTCTCTCGGTGCAGCGTTTCTCCGCTTCGTTTTCCATCTCCGCTTCGAGACTTTCATATCATAATCTTCAGACTTCTATTGGCTCGATGCCGAGAAACCAGCGCGTCCGAATGACTTTTAACGGTCGATGTGCGGTAATCGAAGTCTCCGAGCGCGAAAGAAGTTGCGTGAGTCGGCGAAGTTCTCGGAAGGCCGCAGCACGCGTAGGACAGGATTGGTCGAAGCTCACGGAACCGCAAAGTACGTTTTATACACGTCATACGTCAGCCGACGTAACTCGGACGATTATTTATGCCACCGCGGAATGTTGAGAAGACGAGAGAGAAGACGGAACCCAATTTTTTTTGCCGGTCGTCTGAGAAACTTCGTTCGTTCATGGATCACCGGGTTCTCGATCATGAAACCTTCGATCACTCTCCGCTGTCTTCGTGCATCGTGTTTGAGGAAAAAATGGCGGTGATTTTTTGCGGCGATTGTGTGAGCGTTGGCTGCTGAAGCATGGCCGATATAGAATGTAACTTCACTTTAGAGCGTGTAATTTTAATGGTAATTAGGACTTTCGATCAACTCCGGTGGGTTTTTTTGGGCGTTGGCGCCAGTTCTCGGTGCGTGGCACTGAGTGAGCGTCTATGTGGTTCTTCGTGCGAGTCTCTGTGGGGACGTGTGTATCTCCGAGTGTCAAAATGTCCAATGATTTCCAGGCGAAGTAAAAGGACGTCGAGGACGAGGGGTGCAGAACTTGTTCCGAGTCAAGTTTGAAGTCGTTTTCATTCAGTGAAATGAAGCTTGAAGATAACAAAGATACCGCAACGAGCGAACCGGCTCCGTGGTAGTTTCATGGCGTCATTATCCCGTGCACGTTGCTCGTTCGCGGTACGACAATAAAATAAATAATAAAAAGACAGATGGAATAAAAGGCGAGAGAGGAGCTCCCGCGCCTTATCTAGATCGTATTGTCCGGCTGTCCGGATCTATCACCTCCCACAATGGGTATCGCATCAGGGTGCAGAGGTGTAATCGGTCCGGTATCACAACTCTTCTCCATTGCCACCGACAAAGCGGCCCGAAGACTCCGGGCCGCAGCTATGGGGGCCCCTCGACGTATTCTATTACCCTCGAGACGATCGCGCGCGCGCGCGCGAGCTCGCGGCTCTCGCTCCGAGACCGTAGTTAAAGTTGATCGTCCGCCGCGTCCGGCAACTCTCTCGAGAGAAGATCTCTCTCGGCGAAGAGGAAGAGGAGCTACGCGCAGCAGCAACGCCCAACATCAGCCCCCGAGATCTCGTGCCCTCGGACTTACCTATAGTGGACGCTGCGAACTGACACGCGTCAGTTTCATCTTCGGCGTTCAACGGGGTCTGCTTCGAACAAAAGTAGAAAAAAATAAAAGGAATCTCTTTGATTACCGCGGTTAGGTCAATGTCGACGTGATATTCGTCCATGGGTACTCGATGTTTATTTTATCTTAAAACAACACGAGATTTAGAGGGGTAAATACCGGGAATAAAAAATACGGTGTCTGCACGTAAGTTTTTATCACGAAAGCGACATTCGCGCTCACACGTCAAACCTATCACAGTAATGAACTACAAATTCGTTCGGCGATCAAACAGAATATATTAAATTTCGAAAAACTGACCGAAGGATAATTTTTTTAGACTGATGATTTTTCGACATCCGAGTAATGAATGATGTGAAAATAAAAATTGATAAAAAAAATTTGATAAACAGGCTGAATACGAGCAGCTTAGTCGGGTTCGATCGACGTTCTTATCCATCGCTTTGTTCTCGGGAGACGTACGCGAGATAGGTGGTGCATGCTGCAACGCTTGGTCCGTAGGCCAAGGGAGCCAGCGAAAGAGGCGAGGCAGCTGCCTCGGGAGATGCGCGACGTGGCTCCCGTACGTGCAACCGTCCAGTGGCTCCCAACTGAATACCATTTAATTCGCGTACGCCGGCGAAGTGATCCCTCCTACCTACCGTTCCCAACGCGAAACGATCCAATAATCATAGTACTCAACGGGAAAGTGCAAAAGTTGCGAAACTTCAGCTACTCGTTGCATCGAGTTACACGGGGATTCTCTGCGATGTAAACACTTTCTTGCGGTTTCGAGTTCCAGTAACGAGGAATATGAAAATCGTTTACCATGCTGGATGCTATAATTCAAGGTCGATCTACCGTTTAACCCTTTGAAGCGAATCTTTCCACAAACGGAACATCTTTTTCTCGTGAAAAACGAGATACCGGTAAATAAAGGGTTAAGAAAAATTTGAAAAAAATCTTGATGGAGCATATGGACCATCCGAGGATGCCATGAAAATTTGAAAATTATTTACCCAGTCGTTAGGAAGATACAGTTTTAATATAGCGGCAATCGGCGATTTTCTTAACCATGGAAAATATCCCGCATGGATTTAGCGGACCTTAGGCGTTTCGGAGCATGTAATTTGTGCACCGTTTGCACCGTTATCAAGCCGACATGTGCACGATTATTGCATCATCACCAAGTCGACATGAACCCTCGACAACCATATCGCTCACATCCTGCCGTATCGATTTCATTACAGACAGGCCAACAAATGTCCATCCCGCTCGAAGAACCACGTCACCGAAGTCACAGCTGCGAATATGTTTTAAACCAAACTTCGCGAAACTCAACCTCCGCCCGAGTCATCCAGATTCAAAAATTCCTTAAAAAAAAAAGAAACGTACCAACTCCGAATGTTCGGTTTCCACCGGCTCGCGAATTCGATGTGTCCGAATGAGAACCACGATGATTGGACCCAATTATAGGTGGCGAGGGCGACTCCGCGGTGGACGTTCTTGTGTCTCTCCCGCGGGTGCTCCCCGTATTGCAATTCAGGGATCCCGTATAGTGGTGTAGCGGCTTTGCGCCGTATTGAAGTCCCACCGCTCGTACGTACGTTAGCGATTCTCTCTCTCGATGGTTCTCTCCGGTAGAGAGAGAGAGAGCCCGTGCAAGGTCCGCGCCCGCTACTCGCTCGTCGTACAAGCTTGCGTGTTCTTGGCAGGTGTATACACGTATTGGCCTACCTTCGGCCAAACCACCATCTCCTCCTCCCATCTCGGCCACCTCCTTCGCGACTAACCGCGACGACGCCTCCTTCTCGTTTCTCTCCGGAGACTCTCCTGCTCCCGGGTCCTCTCCTTCTCTGCTTCGCCGCCCGCACCAAGGAAATTAAGCCCCACTTAACTCGCTGATTATCGTTGTCACGTACCGGAGACCGCCATCTCCTCTCCTGCCCGACGTCTCGCCTCCTCGTTGTCGTCGTCGTCCATGTGCCCACACGTACACACCGTAGGGTACGCGACCGACGTGTCTACCTGTGCATTGAACACGTACTATGAAAATAAGTCACGAACCGGTGTTCCCGCCGAAGAAATAAAGAGTCGGTGGACGATAAGAGATGGAGGGGTCGGGGCGGAAGGGACGGGAGTCAGAGGCTTTTTTGTACCGAGCATATAATGAGATAGATCCGAAGGAAAGACAAGTCACTCGGACTAGGTGAATGTTGATTGGGAATAATTAATTTTCTAACGTAGTTATGGAATTATTAATTCGATTGGCAGCGTCATTACCGACAGGCGAGAGCTAAAACAAATACGCGACGGCGACATAGATCTGATAGCTGCCCCACCGATGGTGTTTCCTTTCAGACCGCAACGTTCACTTCTGACATAGGCGCGGAAAGGCTGGATTGCTTGGTGATTTTTCTATCGCATTGTTTATCGCGGAGTTGACGTGCAGATATTGAGACTCATTGCATTTTTGCACTGAGAGAAGGATCTAGTAAATATGATTATATGGCTTGAGAGATATTACCATAACACACAGTTGTAGGAAACTGGGCCGCCATCTATGGTAGGAAGTAAACGATGTGTTAGAATTTTTCGGAGATATTATGGTAAAAATTCTTGGAAAATCTTAGACTTTCCACAATACGTAGCGCCTCAGTTCCCTACTACTACGTGCTATAGTAATTTTTCTTACATGATAGATAGATTTTACTAGATTCTTCTCTCAGTTTAGGATTTTTTTGGGTAATCCTGGAGCCACGGAATATTTTTTTCCTTCCTATATTCGAAGTGGCATATCGTCTAGAATAATAGCTACAGCGGAATGTAAACGACATGTTTACGGAAGCGAAATCAGTTGCGAATGTAGATAAAAATGTATCGGACATCGAGGTGAAAAAATGAGTATTATTATTATTTTTGTACGGGGAGCGGTCAATCAGATTCGCCGACGTTGAAGTTAGAAGTTGATGTTCGTGAATGAAAATAAAGAAATAAAGAAATAAAAAAAAAGATGCTGAAGATATTGCGTGACGTGTGTGCGCAAGACTGGAAAACGACGAAGCAGACGGGAGCTATAGTTTGAGCAAAGCAAAACAGAAGTGGGAGAGCGGGAGAGAGGCGTGCACCCGAGGGTATATCATCCACCGGGCCATAATGAATTCCACCCTCAACGCGGTAATCACGGTTGAGGCTCACAATCAGGCGAGACTCCGGGCGCTCGCGAGGGTATAGTATAAGGGCCCGAACGCCGCCGCCGACGGGTAGTGCATAGCACTTAGGGCCTTCTACGTGCTCTCTCTCTTTCACCCTCTCTCCCTCCCTCCCTTTCCTTGCTCTTTCACGAACGGAATATTCTTTGCACGAGGTAGCCATCGTGGCTCCTGCAGCGCGTATATCCAAGTTGCAGAAGCGTGTATTTCTATACATGTATATACATAGTCGGTGAAACTCCTGTAACTTTGAAGAGTTCAAGCTTCAGTTTTGAGTGAATAACATCCCGACTTACACTAAAACTTGACATTTATTCATATTTCAAAAAATAAAAAATTATATTATATGTCTCTACAATGAAAATGAAATTTTATGAAAATCTTTAAATCTTCGGACAAATCTATCGACAGCTTATTAAGCGAGATGAAAAAATAGTGATAGTCGCCAAATAGCAAAAATTGCTGGAATAAAAAATAGTGAATTTGATAATTAGTCGATAAAGGTATAAAAAAATGAATGAATAAAAAAGAATGAAATTTTTTTACCGATTGACCGTTGTGGTCCAGCGAAGTGATCTTGGCACGGAAGACAGAGAGAGAGACAGAGAGGGCGAGAGAGAGAGAAAGCTGGTTGATGCCGTTGGAACCGCGAAGCAGTGCAACGTACGCTATCATTAGGTGAGGCAAGAGAATGAGGGTTGAGCCACGGTAGTAGCCCGAGACGATGGATGGATGGACGTAGCAGACTCTCGTCGGTAGCCCCGACTCGCGCCTCCGGCAGCTCTCGTCCCTTTTATATATACAAAATATATATATATGTACATACATGTAAACTCATGTGATAGTATGTAGAGCACCTAGTGGTCTCTCCGGCAGGTATTATAGGTGCTGGACATCCCTTCACCCTTTCCCCCTGGCTTGACTCTTCTCCTCCCGAGGATCCTCCTACTCCGACGATTTATACCCACGCACTCCGGTATGTCGCTCTTTTACCCCTTTACCCTCCCACCTCACTCTCCTCTCTTCTGTCTTTCCTTCGCGCGGATAATCATCATTCTCTCGTATATCCCCGCTGACCCAACCCTCTTATTTTCCCTCATACCACAACCCTCTCCACGCTCTTCGTTTCTGGTAGCACCGAACAGCAGCCGCAAACTCATGAAAGTGCTGCTGATGTTACTGCTGCACGGGTACGGTTTTTATATTTTTTTTTTTACTCACGATAATATTCGTGGAAGCATTCTAGGCCATGTTATGCGGAGGAGGTAGCGAGCGTGCATTCCGCGCTCGGTGCAAGAAAAACTTCGAGGGCTTCTCCGGTCTTCTCCGGCAAACTGGCGGAAGAGGAGAGAAGAGGAGAAAACAAGAATGAATAAAGGAGAGCAGGGAGACCGGAGAGAAATGTATGAGCCACTCCATATCAAGCGAATCACCGAATCTTCATCGAGCATTTTTTTTTTTTTTGTCTCTGGATTGCACATGTATCGAGAAGGTTTTTGGGGAAATTCGAGAAAAATGTGTGTCAGGAGGAAGGAAAAAAGAAATTCTATCGTTATTTTGTGCGGCGGAGGGGAGGAGATGATTCATAAGTTTGTAATTGTTAAAAATTTGCAATAATTCATCGATATTCATTAAACATGAAAATAACTGTGAAAAATATAGAAAACACATTGTGACACCGGGTGATAACGGGTTGGTCGATTTGACGTGGAATGCCTTATATGTACGAAACTGATGTTGCGCCGCTGCCGGTGCGGCGAGATCGCCTTCGGCCCTTTTTACTCGGAATTTTTTGTTCTTCCCGGGAGCGAAACGAGGCCCACCTGTAGGTACGAGGAGGGCGCGGTGCGTCGACGCCCTAATGCACCTTTGGGGGAACTCGCGGACTCGCGCGCGGGCGAGGGTTTGCATTGGTATAGTTTCCGAATACACGAGAGGGAAGATGCAACGGGGAATTTCGTCGGGACTGCAGGCGTTCGCGGGCGCGCGCGCGCCGGCAAAAGAGTTTGAAAAAAGCCTCGAGGTGAATAGCGTGAATATACACGTGAGTTTCGGGGCTTTCAGATTCAGGCTTTTGGAAGACCGAGACGCACGCAATATACGCAAATATCCCGTTTTAAGACTGCACACGCCGCAACGGCAACTAAAATTTACGTTTGTATTGGTATTTTTTTGGTCAATTTTTACGCCGGTGTGTTGCACTATATATTTTGCATATATGGCGAAGAACGCGCGTGGCTTCGGGCTGTCGGAGCTGATGTTTTGTGCACGTGTGTCTGTGCTCTCGTTCGCTCGCGATTTTCTTCTGTCGGGACTGACTCGACCGAGTAACCATCCTGATGGCTCGCTGGCGGCAAAGATCGGCAAAAGTCGAGCGAGCTCTTCGACAAGCTTTTGCTGGATGAAGGGAAAGGAAGTACAGTAGGATCTCGCGTATCGTGCGCAAACTGTATTTCGCTAAACTCTTCCACGGTCAAAAATATTTTCAACGATATTCCCGTAAAAAAAAGTGATTTATTTCTTTTTCATCGATATAAAGAAAATAAAACACGTTTTTGATCCCAAATCGTCGAATTCCTCCTAACCCAGGCAAACACAATTATAAAATAACATAAACCTTTTTTTCATCGCGTATGATCGAAGTTCTGAACGAAGCAAGCAATTTTTTTTTTTCAATAACAGAGGCTATCTTCTGAGCCGTTCGACTGTAGATCGGCAGTAGACCCGAGGGCTCCCGGGATATTATCTCCGGAGATCGTGCCTCGGTGGATCGAAGGCGAAATGCTAGACGGAGACGAAATGAGATATGATCGTAAATATAGAACGCAAAGACCGGTGTGTTTATACGATGCTACTGCCGATCGTCACGATCGGAAATCTCTGCCTTGGCATGGCGGAGATTGGTTTATTACACTACACAAGCCCGTTTCTCCTATACCTAAGGTAAACTTTCTGCCGTGCACGATCCAGAATCATTCAAGACCTCCGTCGTTCGTTCATTCATAATGCACGCTATACGGTGAAGGTCCATTTTTCTTGTCCTCCAGGGGTATTTATGTTCAGGAATAGAACGGAGCAGGACGATGCACGAGAGAGATCCGAGAGATCCGAGAGTGCGAAGGTGGTGTATTATCATCCGAGGCATTTCTCTTTCTCTCTCGGGCACTCTGCGCCATTCCAGACGCAGACGAGACGCCGGGTACATATCGTCTGAAGCCGAGGGTGGAGGATCGTGTGTGTCATTAACAATCTCTTCCTCTATCTCTACATTTTCATCCGCCTCGAGAGAGAAGTCGGTGGAGAGCCGAACGTCTCTCGACCAGCCAAAGCTGCGGACAGCACGCGACAATAGTACCGAGAATCTCTTGCGTGTGCGATATGTGTGCCCCGCGCACGTGCGCCGAGGATATCGCCAAGGGGAATAAGAATGAGAAGTACCGAGACGTTGAAGCGAGCGGACGAAAACGGTAATTAAGAATAATGGGTTAGCTAATGGTTTTAACGAACGGAACAATGAACAGGTGGGAGGGCGAGAGGGAGAGACGGATATTCCTTTCGATGAGGTAGGAAAGTTTGGTCAGCGAGACTTTATCATCTTTTTTTTTGTATGGAGATGTTTTCAGGAAGGTAGTAAATGATGGCAAAAATGAGATAGTTTTGCTGGATTTTTTTTAATGAATGATTTAAATATTGAGTACGAACTGTAAAATCGGCAACGGTGTATGAGATTGATTATCCCAATGGTAACCACGCCTCCAGGTAAATTTCTTGGCTCACGCTTTATTAGTAATCGATAGAATATGGAAAGTTCCCAGATCTTGGTAATATCGCTCAGGGCTTCGAGTTCGATTTTATAAAACGCTCGCGAGGGAAAGTCCAAATCGGGATGGGAAATAATGAAGAAAAAAAAAAAGGAATCGAGTGATCGTGTGAGCTGCGAGGGCAATCACGAGGATAGGCGGCGTTGGCGGCACTTTGCCCCTCGCGCTTGGGATGACGTACGATTAAAAAAAAAATCTCATTTTCGTTGCACCTTGCGAGAGCCCGATGAGGAGAGGGCGACGCCCGCCAGCTCGACGGTCTGAATAATGTTTTCTCTCGAATAGCATGGGCGTGTCACGAGACTGGCAGCCTCGTAGATTTTAGCTGGAGGTAGAGCGCGAACACCGTCAATTTCTATGGTATATTACGATCCCAAAGTCTTATACCATGTTCATCAACCGTTCATCAACAATCAACATTTAATCGATACGTAAAATATATACGGTATAGAACGAATCGGTCAATTTTTTATTTTTCATAATTTGAACTCATTTATTATATATTAAATGTATTATTAAGTTATAATTATCAAGTAATTGTGCAAATAATACAATTGTGTACCAGAATGTGTTTGTTTAACAAAAAAAAAATTTATAGTGATTTTATAGGATGAAAAGTAAATTTTTTTCAACGCATTTCCCAACGATCCTCCCTCGCACCAGTCGGAGATAAAAGGGCGCGCACCTTGCGCCACACAGAGCTCACCGCCCACAGTAAAACCCGTCTACAAGTGGCCGATCCACCTGTTGAATGTGACGGAATGCTCGTTTTATTCTCCCTCACGTGCACACCGATGCGCCCGCCGAGTGTGTCTCGCGCGTTTCCACATCCGAGACTTTTTCACACCGTCTCATCCGCTCCTGATCCAACTATTCCTCCCGAGACCCATCAAAGATACCGCCATGCCGTGGCGAGTGCTGCTTCCACGAGAACGAAAAACGATTACGATAACGACGTTTCACACTCCACCTTCTACACAGCTCCGACACTCCGAGAGATAAACTATTGAAAAAATAAAATATCCTCGATAGAGATACTCGATGGGTTGTAAAAATAATATGCAGTAACGTTGACACTACGACCTTGGAAGGCGCGACCTATTAACTCCAAACGAGATTCCATCAATCCTTCTCAAACCTTCCAAACATTATTATTTTTCTGAATTTTCATTTCTATTTTAAATGTATTCATATCTATCAAATCCATTGATAAATACGACGCGTGAGTTTCCGACGAGATTCTACGGTGACGCAATCAATAATACAATAACGGCAGACGAGTAAAATCAATTAAGGAACGTAGCGGTACAAGCGGTGGATGTAACTGTCCTGTCATTACAGTTTAAAAATGTTCTCCGCGCTGGCGCATCGTTACGACTATAGAAATAAACATTTTTAGCGCGTACACACATAGGATCTCGTCCGACGATGCATCATTCATTCCTTTTGCGTCTCGCTATCCGTCGGATTGCGACGAGTGCGATAAATCGACGGGCTATCCAGTCGTTCGCGCGACGGACGGTCGAAACTTGTTCGAAACGGTTCGGAGCCGGAATTCATGCGGTTGGAAAGGATTCTGAAGCTCGGCACGAAGAAAATTATCTTCGCTGCTATCTTATTCTTCATCTTCGTCCGTAGATTCGCCGGGTTTCAACGACCTTTATTAGTGGACGGGACTCGGTCTAAGCGGACGAACGTCTTGTTTGCCTTTCCGCCTAATTCACTCACACACGGATGCAGGCTGTGATATTGAAAAGCGCACACGGGCCGCAAGTGTGTACTCTCACACAGGCGAATTGTCGGGGAACATAGCCACTCTCGGAACGCTGACGTCTTTCAGGCAAGTCGCACCTGTCCGCCGCTCGTCCTCCACCGGCGCAAAGCTTTAAGCCTGTCAGCGAGATTCATACGGACTCGCGGATTGATATATCTGTGCGAGTAGCGTGCAGCCCTCGCACTCGCGGAGGTACGAATATGCTTCTATACAGCCACTCTTGATATCTCTTCCGCTTTTGCTTCTCCGTCTTCGTCGTCTTATTCTTCTTTTGGCTCGATATCTTTCAACTGCTACCACTGGCTTATACACAGCCCGATTCACTCGAGGAATCGACGAATCAAAATGCAGGTTAAACGTTATAGTTGCAGATTTTTAGAAGAAAAAAAAATGTATTATGTAAATAAATTTTTGAACCTTTTTTTGAGATATGATACTTTTAAGAGGTCATAGAAACGCACAATTTGCGTGAAAGCGTAAAGGATTCCGGACGAGCTAAATATTGTAATATTTTTAATTCGTCATTTTGGAATACATAAAATAGAATTTTTTTGTTCAATAAGTGACTAATTTATGTATTTTTGTGTAAAACAAATATCAAAGAGCGGAACATAAGAAATATATAATATATAGTAAATGTAAATAACGAGATGAAAAAAAAATAGAGCGTATTTATGAATCTTATTTCTAAGCGATCGCGAGAATGCGATCGGATACTTCGTACAAGTAATAAAGTATCATTTACGTTGCGTAATAGCCCGCAGCATCGCGCGATTACTCGGAAAACCTCTGAGAGATCGAGCGTGTTCGGCAGGCATCTCGCACACGCTGCGAAAACGCGCAGCCGACCGTACGTTGACGATAATCGATGCCGAAGCGACGTGGCTCGTTTGCATGCGCGAGCCATTTCTACCGTGAACTTGGAACCTCGTTCGTATAAATTGCGGCCCGACGAGTTTATTAATCATAAACGAGCCAAGGCGCGTAAGAGCGTCGGAACTAGATAAGCCGATAGCGAATAGTGTGAAGGGAAAATTTATATGAAAAAATAAATAAAAAATAAAATAAAAGACAAAACATAAAAAAAAATGCAGCAGGTGCATTAGGAGGTGGGAATAGATCGATCTTGATACTTCGATGAGGGAGGCGCGCCGATCACGAGAACCAATCGAACATAAGATTTCAATGTCGACGTCGTTAAGCTGATCTCCAAGATTAATCATTCTCGCTGCCCGTTTCTTCAATGATTTTTTTTCTTATCCGCACGGTAAAAAAAAGAGGTTTGTACATTTTACAAACGTTTTTTATTCAGAAAAGATGTATATTTTATGTGATTTTGATAGCGCTATCGCCATTGACGATTTGTCGTGACTGATTATCGAGCCGGCTCTTTTAACTGCGCCCTATGGGTTATTATTTTTTATTTTTTTTATTTCAATACTTGTCAGCGATGTTGCCAAGGATTTCGCAGCTCTCTGCAAGTAGCAGTAGCGAGTCGGAGGAGAGTTTCGAATTTCGGCTGAAGCATACACAGACGACTGATCATTCGCTCTTTGAAAGCCGAGAGAGTCGCTTATTCGAGCTATAGATCTTGTTGGTGAGCTGAGCCGACTCTTCTTCTATCCTTCTCTCGCGTTCGCACTGCGGATTCGTCAAATGTTGAAGGATGAGCACATCAAAGCCGACGGCGGTAACGCGGGTTTCTCATCCGAGTTCTCTGTACCGATATTATTAGATCGGTACGGCAGGGCTTGCGCGGGCGGACTTGGCTAAAATTAAAACTTCACACCCCCGCTCGAGCTCTCGTTATTTGCACCTTCTTGCGTAGATACCCGACTAGTTACTATCGTCATAGGATCTCTGATTCTAAGCTCTGTGACAACTGCTACATCATTGACGTCGCTTGCGATAACGAGCCAGAAGTTCGAGCTGCCAAATCCACATTCCGTTTATAAAACAAAATTTATTTTTGAACGGTCCTGTGCATGACGCAGCTTGGATAACATAATAATAATAACGACAATACTAATGGCGGCTCGAGGATTTTTAAAAAAGAAATCAAAATTTAGAGAGACGGTCAAGCAGTTTTTTTCTTCGTCAGATAAATCCATTATAGGTCATGGATTAATCATTGTCATTTAAGATTGAAATGATACGAGGGAATATGAATTAATTTTAGGAAACGTAGAAGCGACTTTAAAATTATCAATGACAAATTAGATCCGGAGATGTTTTCCCGATATTTATTTATCGAACGAATTGATCGTAGATCATCGGATCGATAATGAACAGAGATGCAGTGGCTGTGGAACTGTTACGTGTCGAATTGTGGAGAACCCGGACTCGAGACAGTGGGGAATCGTCGTCGTTCTTCGTTGGTGTCTTAATTGAGTCTAAACTCACCGGCATGCCAAGGGATCTCCAGGCGATCGGGACCAGGGATCACGATTCGATCTTCGACGACAGATGGACCGATCGATAAACCGTCGTCGGGCACGACGAGAAATCACGGACGTCTGGTTGACTCTCTCTCCCGAGATTTTCTCCACGGCGAACGATTTGCCACGATCGCGGGAGTGACGGACAAACGAGACGTCGAAGGGGCTTGAACTCTGATCGATGTTTACCGATCCTTCTTTTAATTTGTTTTTTTCCATTTATTTCCTTCCTTAAGGCAATAATCGAACCTCATCAGATTCATTGCTCACATCCTCACGCATCGATTTCCCTTGGAAGGATCCAAGAAATATTAATTTTTGCCGAAGCAGCGCAACGACAAAGATGCCGGATCGGCAAAAAACGCGTTTAGCAAACGGCTTGCCAAAAAAAAAAAAATTCTATCCAATCCCGTACAAAATTTTGTCCGGCACGATGATTGGAAATTGCAGCAATCGATATCTGCCTGTCCAATGATTTATTCAATTTCTCACCTCAAACTTTGGCTCATGGCGATCCCACTATTAATCATCGTGTTCTCGGAGTCGTTCGTTGGGAAATTTCTGAAAGATACGGCTCATTAAGAAACGAGCGTCTCAAAGGACGCTTGACCGATTCGCAAAGTGTCGGACGGTCTCTGGCGCGCCGTCGGAAAAGTGAACGTACGCGACGACGAAGACGAAAGCGGAATCAAGAATATTTCTTTATAACGTGTGTAAGAGGCCCCCCCTCCAGCGGTGCACCGAAGAGATGCAATTTACGGTAAAATTACTGAAGGCTCGAGGCGTGAAGAATTTTGAGAGGCGTGCAACAAGTGGTTGCCGGGTGCAACAAGTTATTGCTGGAATACTCGGAGAGTTGTGTACGGATTCAGCGCATCGTGGCAAGTTTTGCCGCGCATCGTCTTCGCTCTCCGTCGGCGTCGCGAAAAAATACAAAAAAAAAAAAAAAAAAAGAAACGTTCGCTCTATCGTGCCTCAACACCATCGCTCGCAAAGAGAATTCGTATTAACTTCGCTCACGACAGGGGTATACGCCGCGAATTCCCTCGTCAATTTCGTTCCAACTTTACGCCTGCTTTCCGCAAACCCGACGAACGATTGTTCGATCGACGATTCGTGCCTTCCAGTGACGCTCACCGGAAGTCTCGCCGATAATCTCAATCGCTATGCATTTCTTGGAACATATTTTCCACGGGGGAAAAGAAAAAAAATTTATTGATGATTCATTTAACCCATCCACACGGTAAGAAAGGTTCGCACTTTTAACACAAATTTCTTGTTCACGGTTCACGGTCTCATCTTTTCGGCGATCAAATAAAATTCTCAAAGTTCTTAAATTCTTAAAGTTTCCACCGACATTCCACGGATACAAGTCTCGCATTAAAAAAAGTTATTCCGCCACGTATTAAAAAAAACTGATTCAATGATTGTGCATCATTGAGTGAGTATTCTCGATCATATGTCTACTGCCTACAGCATTGTCGTTTATTTTAATTCTCCTTTTTTACGCCGTCTCCGCCGTTGGATCCCGTAATGTCGGAGGACAAAACGCTCGAGAAGATCGGGAGAAAGCCCCGGCAAAGCTGAGAATTGAATCGGGGCGAGGGGAGAGAAAGAGCGGGCTCGGAAGCTGCAGCGAGGAAACAAGGCGAGGATGCATGCAGCGTGTAAAGCTCCCGCTCGGACCCACCCAGCGCGTTTTCGCGAGCCGTGAAAAGCTCTCGACGTTGTATTTTGTAGGTTGAATCCGTTGCTGACGTCGGCGACGCCACCGACGCCGCGCAATTTCCGACGGAGTTATACGAGAAAGAGAGAGAGAGGCGACTCCCCTGGCACTTCGAATAACACGCGTGCCATCTCGCACGTCATAAATTATAACAATGCGCGTCTCGGACAATGAGCTAGGAGCGTTGTCGCTTCCTAGATTTTTTTTTTCGCTCTCGCCATGCGTCTTGTAGTTTCGCATCGGGCACGTCGCGACGCCACCGAGACGCAAGGTCGGTCTCGACGTTGGTCGAACTTTGTTACACATATCTAATACACCACGGACGAGGCTCGGAGCTCGTTTTTGCGACAGGGTCAACAAACGATTCGCGGGGCATCGCAACGATAATAAATGCACCAGGACCCAAGACCCGACCGAACCGGTAGATAATAAATTATGTTTATGCAACGGCACGTGGATGGACAGGTTGGACACACGGCACACCAAGTTCACCGAAGCTCAACCATACCTTGCCATACACTGAGAAAAAAGGATGGTGTTTCCTACTATAACGAATAGTTCCCAGAGGGGACGTCTATATAGATAGTTTGTGATAGTATAAACTCAATTGATTAAACTATAATTATAGTTGCAACTACAATTTTTGGTCATTGTCGTAACTGTAAAATATAGACGTCCCCCCTGGGAACTATTTACTATGTAAGTTTTTCTCAGTGTAATCTTTATTTATAACTACAATTATTTCCGCGACTCGAGTTCGCGAAGATTTTTTTTTCTTTTTTTTTAGCTCGGTTTTCAACTATGTATATCCGTGCTCGCAGACGCATCGACTTCCTTTTTCCTCGTGTCCAAAAGACCGGGAGGGTCGTGTACACGCGTACGCGAAGACGGTCGCGATTCGCGGACTTCAAGCTCGATGCTTCAGCGGCATCTCTCCCGCCGCGAGAACAACGCGTCCTACACGACTCGTTGTCAGGCGGACGAGACAAGCGTTATGTCGTGTTACACGTCATAAATAACGTTCTGTCTCATATCTCACGAGGCACCCGCGCAACACTCGCTGACGGACAATGAGACGATGTCGTGACTCTCCCTCTCTGTGTCCTGATAATTTCACGCTTTGCATATTATTTTGCTTCGCGATGTTTTGTCGGCGGGTTTCTTGTAATGTCTCGTTGACACTTCAGCGACGCGGCCTGGAGGATCCTGAAATTGTTTCGATTATTTATTTTTCATCGCTCTGTTCATTAGATTGGGTGGATTAAAAAAATGGTGACGAAGGATTGGGTATTTTGTCCCAACCTTTATTTTTATTTAGTCCCAATTTACCGGGCCTTGTGAACTTTTTCCCATAGAAAACATTAGGCAGCTGGCTTTCTCCGTAATTCTATACGAAATCAAAGATATCGATATTGAAGAAAAAAAAATCGTAAAATGGGTCGAAAAAAAATCTTACTCATCGTTTCAAGGCTAGGTCTAATGTATTTTTTTCCGCTGATCGTGAATTCGCTACTTGTTTTACGTCTACCTTGATATTTCATACGAAAACCCACGCCCGAAGAGAGGGCGGGGAGGGGGGCGGGGAAAAAATTGTTTTTAGCGACTTACACGAGAACGACGAACTTAGCGAACACGGAGTGAAACATTTAATTGCGTTGCAACATTGCGGAGTCTGATCGGACTCGACACGCAAGCTCTGTCTTGTCACCGTGGGAGCGTGTAGGTGTCACGTCCCATCAAGTATTCTCATCCGAGAGACTTCTTACATTTCTCGAGACCCTTTCTAAAACACACATACCCACATCTCCTCCTATTATTATGACCGACCCGCGCGCTTAATCTTCCACGAGCTTAGCTCGAATCTCCGCGCTATGTCCCAACAACGACTCTCCTCATGTTTCAAGCATTGTCACGGTTAATCGCTTCCACAATTAAAAAACAGTTCCATGTTGTTGCGGTTATTAAATTTTATATTTTGCCGGCTCTAGCCATAAAACTAACCGAAAACATCCAAAGATCAAGAGCCTCGTGAAAGGATTAGAGAGCAAAAAATGTACATAACATACAATATCAAATAAAATATTAAAACATTTACGATCAGCTGATAAATCAATAAAATATGTATCCCTCAAAAATAACATTCAGATTGCAAAGCGACGCCAATGAAGAAGTTCGATGCCGATGGATTGAACGGAAGATCAAACACGCCGGTGTCCGAAAATTCGAAGAAGATGGACGAGGATGAGAGTTTTGGCAATCGGAGAACCACTGAAGGAGCGTGCGCGACCTTATTAATAATAGCGGAATTTCTCGCAAGTCATACACGTGTTACATACATACTCAATGAACATATGTATGTACTGTTGAGAGCGAGAGAGACGATTTCTCGTTGGTTCCATGAGGTCTAACTTTTGCGAGGGCGTGAAAGACAGAACTAGTGTCTTCTGTGTTCTGGTTGTGTTTCCGCGCTCCACCGTCTAGCTCGGTCCGTCGGACGGTCGGTCCGCGGCTCGTTGTCGGGGGTGGTCCGAGGGTGTAATAATAGCGAGTATAATACGAGCGGAGAGTCGAGCCGGTTCTCCTCAGCCTCCTCATCTGCCACGAATATACACCGTGTATGCCGGGTAAAGACACTCCGTACGTGAACGAAACTGGCGAGCAGACGAATAGTCCCCGGCACTGATTTATCCAACGCCGTCACAGGAATCTCTAATCTACCACGTCTACCACCTCGTCGCGAGCGTGCCTCGCAGTAACGCTACCGCCCTCCGACCGAAAACGAGAATTCGTGACGAGCCACTCGTTATTACAGGGAATCCATTACTCTCGGAGCAGAATAAGGATGAGAATATTAAGAATAAGAATGAGAGAAAGGAGACGGTGAAATAGTTATCTTTTACTCCGGGCCGAAGCTGGCTCGCGTGTTCATCTTGAAATTCCACGACGATTCCCCTGACGCGCGACAAAAAGGCAGGCCCTCGTCCGCATTCGGAGACTCCGGAAACGCTAAGGGGAAGACAATTTTGCAGACGACCGGCACAACACGTGGTCTCTTTCTCAGGACCCAATCTTTTTGTGCGGACGTGCAAACGACGACGGCACATTGAAATACAAATATTGTTCGGCACTTTGAGAAAATAAATGAATATCAAAGGAATATCCATAATCAGTTCCGCAAATTTGACAAATTTCTTTTCAAATTTATCAAAATGGGTCCATAGTAATTGTTTTTTTTTTTTTTTGCACGTTCGATACTCTCAAGCGACACCCGGCTATATAATTTCTGAATTACATGCTAATCGGGCTATGCCATATTTACCTCGTTTTACCCCTGCACTTGTGACACACGAGGTAACGACAAAAAGGTCAACTTCCTCGCAACACTGCCTCTCCCTGACCCTGTCAAAATTTCCTTCCCCAACAAATTTATTTATCACCGTCTGGAAACTGTTTCTCCGGTTGCTCCTTTTTCCCCGCGCCAGCCAGCGTCTTCCTGACGTGGAACGTCTAACCGTTGGATTTCGAGTGTATAATAACCGGGGGTACGCGGACCAGACCGGTCTGCCAGTTTCTCTCATACTAATAAACCTCGCTCGTACACCTACGGCATTCTAATTCTATAATAATTTCACGTTCTCGTAATACACCTATCCACTCCGCCATGCGATGGCTGAGTTGACTATAATATCTTTTGCCGGAGGAGTCTCTTCGCCCCGCGTGTCTGTACGTCTGGGTCCGTGTCCGAGTCTGCTGTCCCGAGTTTGTCGCACGAGCCGCGTGAAGCCGAGCATTTTTCCGCGGACCGGCGAGGACCACTTCACCCGGACGATTCGCTGCTTGGCAGTTCAAACCTGTTTCATATAGTACGCGCTCTATGCTCTCGGGCATTTCTGCACCGCGAGTCAACGAGGCGTCGGTGGTCTAAGTTTGCCCCGTGCAAGTTAGCCCATGCCATCGCACAGGCCAACCCTGATATATTAGTTTCATGCCGCGGGTTACATAACTCCCGCGGAGTTTGCCGCGCATCGCGTAGCCGCCGTAATTCGGCCTCCTCCTCCGCCTGGCGGAGTTTTCGCCGTCGTCGTCGTCGTCGTCGTCTCCGTCGTCTGCATCGTCTGCAGAGACACGTTAAGGAATGTGCATGCGACGAGTTTCTATAGTTCGAGAGAACCCGGTGGGACGGAGGGAGAGAGGAGGAGAACGGACTTCGTCTCGGGGACTCGCCCACACGAGAGAGACTCGCCTACGACCTTGTTGTTCCGCCATCGGAGTCTTCTTGTTCTTGTTTCCCAGCCGCACCGAGTCTGCTCGATGAATCAAGCATGCGATGCACTTTCGATCGGATTCCCGCGCTAGCGCGGAGCCGGACGACGTCGCTCCCAACGATGGTGCACGCGAGCATGAGAGATTAGAGGGTTCGATGGAAGATGAGAGGGAGATCGAACTTGTCCGAAGGGGTTCGAACCCACGCGACGACGTGGACGAGGGATAAGAGCTCGATCGGAAGACGACTCGACGGAGACGTGGGTTCGATCCGGCAAATCAATGTTGCGGCGAAGTCTTTTTTTTTACATTCGGAAATCTCAACTTCGTGAGTTTTGTACAAAACTTTGTAGATTTTTTTTTTTTAAGATAGGTGGTTGCCGACGATGATACATCGCTCGGTCGCGCATAACGCGCAGCGACCTAAAATTATGCAGATCGCTGGGTCAAAGAAAGCGAGAAATAAGAGCCTGACGATTATACTTAGAGACGGCAAAAAAGAAACAGACCACAAAAAACATGGAGTCACACGAACGAGAGAGGGCAAGCGGCTGTCGCTTTGGGCCAGTTGCGAGGCGTGTCTGGAGAGATCACTCCGTTTAAAAGGACATTTAGCGGAGGGTGTAGCCTAACAGTTGGAAATTACATTAGAGCAAAAGCGGGGAATATGGCCCGGTCCATATATCATTGATTTACGTGTTAATCGAGGTGGGCCATATTTACCACTTTTACCCTGTACTCCTTTATTCGAACGTTGATCACTGAATTACGAAGAGAGCCGGCAGGCTTCGCGTTGCGCCTACAAAAAATATGGAAATTCAGGTCTGCGCAACGTTGAATTACACCGAAAAAACGATGATGAACGGCAACGTAGGGTTTACCCTCCGAACTTCTCGAAACTGCAAGATGTAACGATTATTGTGTGCACCCGGTGGACCGAGGCGATAAAATCTTTGACGGAGATGCGCGAAATCCAAGCGTTTCTGTTAAAGTCGACCAAAGAAACGAGATACGACGTTGACGACGTCGACGACGAAGAGAGGCGGCGAAATTCGGTCGTAAACTCTCGCGCTCACAGCTCAAAAAGCTCGTGGGTGATCTCGAATAGTTTTCGGTACGCGAACGAATTAACACCTCGTTTAGGGTCAAACGGATTCGAAAACACCAACTAAACGTCACTCGTCGCTCTCTCGACACTGTCGTGCGGTAACTCTCGTTGGAGCTAGACCGCCCGCGCATAAGCATAACTACTGTGTTATATGCCAAACACCGGTTTTAATAGACCGGAAAACAAACGACTCCGGAGACTTTACGTTCGCGGGATGGAGATTCGTGTTAGCGACTGTCCTCGCGGATGACGATGGAGATGTTGAAGACGGTTTGTCCGACCGGCACTTGAACGAAATTTATGAATGGATATTAAATTCGGTGAGGCAATACACGCGTAGAATTGTTTTTTTCTTTCGATAAATTTACTTGAATTCAATCCCGTGTGTACTCTGAAAAGTTATTTGTTCGAAAGTGGCTTTGCGTGTATCCGTGTGATTTTTCCCTTCGTCATCGGGTATAATGATAAATATAACCGAAGACTATAAAATGGAACACTAGATGGTGTAATATTATTTCACTAAATTCAAGTAAATTCAGTCGATTATAATAAAAAAAATTCTATACGTGTCGCAGAACAGACTCCATGTTCCAGGACAGTTTGGATCCGGGGTTCTGCGTTTATATTTAGGAATTTCAGTGGATTAGAAAAATATTTATCGAACGAGGCTCAAAGTATCGGTATATCTGCCGGTGGATCGCGGCGAACGGGAGGAGCCTTCTGTAGTGGTTTGTGAATAGCGATATTACGGTGACACATCGGGGTAACTTAGGAGATCGCTAATGGCCCGGCAAGGTACTCGTAGAAGAGCTTTATCGATGTAAACAACCGCTAAACTTCTCGTCTTGAGGCGAAGAAGGCGCAGAAAGAGAGAGAGAGAGAGTGGGAAAGAGAGACGATGGGACGGAGGAAGAGGATCGCTCTCTGCCTGCCCCTGTGCCAAAGTGCCGTTATATTTTTAGAAACGCACTCAGCATAGTAGCGTCAACGTCGACGACGAAGAGTCTCATCTCACGTCAGCCATACGCCCTCGCTTGATACAGCTTTTCGATCTACTGCCTATATAGTTGACGATGATACACTTCGCAATGACAAATGCGCGTTGGCCGCCGATGAAGGAGGCAATTTAAGAGCCGATGGCTTAAATTCCACCTGGCTTCGATCCTCGAAGCTTCGCGTCGCCTAAGCGCATACTCAAAGTTTAAAAAAACGAGGAAACAGGCGGAACATAAGATCTGACAAAAATGCTTGAGATATAGTATCTAGAACGCGAAACGAGCCACACAACTTCTGTTATTCTGTATCGTGTCGTTAAAAAATATACTATTCTGTAACTAGACAGTCGATATACTTATAGCAAAATAAAACAAATAAAATTAATGATACATTTTTTATTGTGAACAGGAAATGTTTATCAAATGTAAAAAATAATTTTTTGCGTATTTTGATAAATACACAGGAAAAGAAAGTCACAAAGAATTACAAGATCGTCAATGACATCGATATTCCACGATTCACCTTAAACCTCACCAATTCGAAGTCAACAGAGGTCAATCTCGAAACATTCGTCGTAAATCCCCCCCCCTAAAAACTTCGTTAATTACCCCCGACAGCCTGTCATACCTCTTGATTCTCATCCGGTCTAGCGCACCACTACCGTGTCTCGTGTTCCGTTGCAGAACACAGTTGAGTATCGCGACGAGGTATGGATACGGGAACGATACAAGGGTTGTCTCTGTACGACAAGCGGTCATCGCCGCATTAACGGGGCGCGGCGGAATCGCATCGTATTTTGCCAGTCGCGTGAGCTTGTCGTCAGGGTTCTCTCTCTTTTCGAAATAGACTCTCAATGCTTCATAGTGCGGGTCGCATGGGGCGTGATGTGACAGGCCGTGTGTGTCTTTCTTGATGCGGACCGTTCGCAATGATACGCTTGCCAACGGACCTCCCTCCATCTCCTCGTATCTCTCGGCTCGCTCTCTTTCTCTCGCCGGCTAACCATTATGAACAGCTATAATAACAGTGGACCCGAGGGAAGGACGGCGGGACGGAGGGTGGAGAACGTTCAAGATCCGATGTTGGGCCCTCATTAATGGAACGTTGCGGACTATGAATCGTCCATGATCCCACCTTAGTGAACGGACCGTCTCCGTCGTCGTCGTCGTCGTCGTCGTCCAACTCCGTTGACTTCATCTCCGTTCTGTCTTTCCGCGACTCTAGAGCATCGTCTCTAGCATCGTCTATGAATGTAACTCGAATTCGTCTCGGCGCTGGGACAGCGGCGAAAGAGGGAGCGGGATCCGAGCATGAGGAGATCCGCGGAGCGCGAGATAATAATAACGGGGTAATGGCGAGAAGAACGGTGCGGATAATAATAATGGCTCGCAATTTATCTCTCTCATTATGTGCATAAAGTGGGACGCTTGGGAAAATGCAGAAGCTCGAGCGAGGATCGGCTCGGTCCGTCTCGTGCCGCACGCCCGCCGTGCGTCAATGCGTGAGCAGCGTTTTCGCACCGCTCGGTTATGTCGTAAATAACTGCAACACCCAGTGTAACGCGAATTCGCGAGGACGGAGAGAGGGAGCGAGACTGGAGGAAGCGAGAAAGATCGAGGAAGAGGCGACGGGATTTTCGCTGGTAAGAGTTTCGCGCACTGTTATATTCCGAATCGTTATAGTTCGCCGTTTGGAGCGCGGAGGCCGCTGGGACAGGTGAAAGAGGCCTGGCGAGATACTCTCTTCCGAGAGCTCTGGTAGTTCAAACTGACCGTGAGAAAAGTAGAGAAATCAAAATAACCTGCTACGTTTCGATATTTCGTGGAACATCGCCGGTAATCCATGAATAACTGGGGAATAATAGTTTTTTAGAGGGTTAAAGAGGCGCGGGATAATTTTCCATAAATTAATTTGCGACTTGTAACACGAAGTCTGTTTATGCGATATCTCGTTAAACCAAGAGGGCCAGATATCTCATGGAACGAGAGAATTTAGCTTCCGGAGTCTGTACTTTTTGCAATGTGTGCTGTGTAGGCATGGCGCCTGATAAAAGATGTTGATTACGTCCGGTCGTCTCGATTTCACTACAAAGAAGCTAGCAAATATTGACGATGGACGAAGCAACACCGTCATGAGAAAAGTACAGCAAGTACTGCCCTCATGACATTGATGAAATACTCGAGGTACACCTTCGGTCCTCGCGAGTATACCTTCGGTGCATATCTAGGGGAAACGGGGACACATGTCCCCGTTTCCCCTAGATCGAAATACTCGAGGTACCCCTTCGGTGCATATCTAGGGGAAACGGGGACACATGTCCCCGTTTCCCCTAGATAAGTACCGAAGGCATAACCCACGGGAACCAGGCGTATACTTATGTAGGGGAAACAGGTACATGTGTCCGGGTCTCCTAGAGCCCCTAGATCTTTACTCCCGTGTGCTATATGAGATTCGGGTTTTTCGAAATGCACTCCCATGAGTGAATTTGGATCAGGATTTTTCTTATTTCACTCCCATGCGCTATGGACGCCGAAATCTCGAGAATATAGTATATGGGACTGATTTATTATTTTCGGATTTCACTCTCATCCGCTATGAACGCTAAAATTTCGGGCATATAGCATATAGGAATTATTTATGATTTTCGAAATCTTCTCCCCTGTGCCATGGGATTTGGATTTTTCGAAATTCACTCCTATACGCTATGAACGCTGAAATTTCGAGTATATTTTATATCCAAAACAAAGTTTTAAATACCAATCAGAACGTTCCAACCTTTCCTGGCAAAAATACAGACAATGCTTCCTCATGAAAGAAGTTTCGCGAATAAAGGAACTTTATGAGAAAGCGACGTGAAAATTTCAATCTTCAACTTTTTTACATTTTGATACACATATATTTTTTTTATTGTTCGGATAAACATCTGTTTTGGTAGATTTTTTAATTTTTAAGAGGTTTTTTTTCATAAACATATTTTCTGAACGTTTTAAGTACCTGGCGTACCATTTTTACTTTTTAGACTATACAGCGATTAATATCAATTCGTTTGGATCATAGTAATCTCCCGGGTATCTTCCACCCCGATGAAAATGGTACATCTCCGATCGTCCGTCGAGTCCGCGAGGAAACCGGCTGGGATGCTTGTACACGACCGCCGACCACACATCCCACAGCGTTATCCTGTTCGTGAAAACGACTTGGGGGGGTTTTTCGAGATCGTGAGGAAACGGAGGCGGCGAAGAAGAAGGCTGGGCTCTCGAACGCGTCAAGTCAGGCCAAGACTCTCCACGGCTCGTTATTCATAACTCTAGGCGTTTTGTCGCGAACAGCGTTAGCCCTTGTATCGTAAGTGCCAGGCGTCGACGTCTCCCGCTCGTAATTAACTGCCGAGCGAGGAGAGCGAGGAGTTTCTCTCTCGAGCGGGCGAGCGACCCTCCTCATCACGATTCGACGATCGGGGAGCATGCACGAGTTTCCAGAGTGGACGCAGACGAAACCAATAGGTAAACCAAGAGTTTCCAACGACGACGACGACGACGACGACTAGGACAAGCAAAGCCGCTGCTGAGAGCTAATGGCCTCCCGGTGTACCGCGTCGCAGGAGACACGCCGATCTTCCAGATCGCGAAAATTCAGAAATTCTTCGAATTAACATTTTTTTTTTACTTCGGATCAAAAATGTGCAGCTAGCGTAAACATTTGTGGCTTTATTAAGACACTTTGCCTTGGCCTCTGAAGATCAACGGAATAGAAAATCTATATCAGGTCAAAAGAATTGCATCTTTGAAACGGATCGATGAATCATCATCGATGAATCAATTTTATTTCACAATGTGTGAAAATGGGGGTTTCCGCCATTTTCCCACCGAGTGAAATAAAAGTTATTTATTTATTTATTGTATGAAATAAAAGTTATTTATTTTATTGTAATGGAATAATGAAATTACTGGAGGATTCGTTGAATCCGTTGATTCCTTTGCTCACGATCATAATTTATTTTCTTCATACCCACACGATCCTTATTTTGAATTTTGTTTTGTGGCACATTTGTGGCGAGGAAGAAACACGACGAGACGTCGACGCGTTGTCTTTTTCCGGACAGGAGCAACACGAGACTATAGTGGATGCGAGAGGATGCCCGCGCGAACGAGGAGAACAGAAGAGGCGGAGAAGAGGGCTCCAGAGGAGAAGCCGAGGAGCCCGCTGTCTGGAAGAAGCAAATTAATTTAAGCTTCCGAAACGTTCGCACGTTACAACGAGACACACTCGGGAGTCTCCTCTCGCCGCCTACTGACAAAGAGTGTATGTGAAGCATATACGCGAGAGAATAAAGGGGCGGAAGGAAAGAAGCGAAGCGGGCGAGAATGAACAGCGAACAGCAAAAGAGCGAAAGCTATGGGCAAGGGGAAGAAGACGATGGCGAGAGCGAGCGAGAGCAGCGAGTCCGATGCCGCTCTCTGTCGCGACTAAAAAGTAACCAAGAGAAAATCGCGCCAGACAGTGGAGGGCGTGGGAGATACATTTATAAACTCTTCTGTGAAGCGAAGATGTTCTTGGGCGCGCTTGCGATTCTCTGATTTACGCGCGAAAAACCGGCAGAAATGTACCTCAACTCCATTCCTCGATGCAGCCCAGCCCGATCCCGAAGGGAGACGATGGATAGAACCGAGGGCGCAGACGACATGCTTACTGTGGGACATTATATTTTTGTTTTTTCTTTGACATTACAACGTCGGCTTTATCTCGATTATAACGTTACAACCCAAGTGGCAGATTGTTACCATCATTTTTAGAGATTTTTCGGTGTAAATGAATATTTGTACATTTAATTAACATTTGTTGTCCAAAAACTTCCACAATATAAATTTTTTAATATAACAAATTGTTGAATTAACAAGGAAAAAATTGTGGGTATTTGCCGCGTAATGTATTGAAATAGACCTTTTTATTTGTTTATTTACTTTTTATAACCTTTTTTTGTCCCTCACCGTCCGACAGTTGATTTAACATTCAGTAGGTGTTTGTCCGCTCGGTAGCTCCCCGAGCGGTCTTTGAGACAGTCTCCGAGAGCGTAGTCTCTCTAGCTCACTGACCCGGAAATACCGGAGCGAAATTGCGTGCAACGAGACTAGAGAGGAGCGCGTCGCGCGGAACGCGAGTGCTCCGGCTACTCTCGAGGTCTCGGGCTGCGCGTCGCCTCGGAGACACCGAGAGATCACCGCAGAGGGGATCACGCGCGCACCCTCCGTCTCATACCTAATAACGAGATGAAGACTCGGCGCAGCCGGGGTTCCACTCGCTTCTTCTCTCGTCACATCGAGACATCAGGCAATTTGGAACTTTGTTGGGGTAGCTTGGTCACTCCGCACTCCAAGATTAGGAAACCATTCTTATTATTTTTTTTATTTATTTTTTTCATTAACTCTGCGCCGAGACCTGGGCGAACCTCGCGCAATTAAATGAACGGTAAGTTCACGTATTCGATTAAGAAAATAAATAAATTTAAAGCTCAAATATCAAATCATCATTTCCCGTCTACGGCCTTTGAATTCCGCGTGTTTTGGCGAAATTTTAGTAGTAGTACGTGTGTTTATTGACATTTAGTTATACATATTGACGATAAGTACCGGCTTTTTTACATACATATTGTAGATCATAGAATGCAACAAAATAACAAAAATGATATTGAACCATCGGACGTAGTCCTTCAGCTTGGGTTTTGCCTATAGCGTTTCGGTGTATATTCTTTCGATGGTTTCGCATATGGTGTGCGTAGGAAATTTGTGTTTGGGAATAGTATGTGATATTCGTCGAATGCAGAGCTGTTCTATGCGAAATGTCAATGATAGAAGGAAATCAATTATAAAGAAAAGAAATACAACGAAGTATTATTATTCGACACAGTGAAATAAAGTTGGCACGTGTAATAAACATTTATTATCCATGAAGATCCTACATTCTGCATCTTCTTAATTTTACAATTTTTGAAAGAAAAAAAAAAAAAAGATAACAGAACGCTCGCCGACACGAAACGTTTGTTAAAACGTGCAAACCTTTCTTCACCAGCTTGCCAGCCGCCGACCCTTGAAATTCCCGGAATAATTAGAATCCAACAGTGGTCAAGACTGCATTTTCCTCGTCCCGATGCATATACGGAGAGGGAGATATATATCCCCCCCCCCCCCCCGTACATTAATAAACGATCTCTCCTCCCCGATCTCGGAAATAGCTGGGACGCTGATCAGTCCCGACACCGGGATTCGGGTGAAAACAAACGTCCGTAACGTCGGTAGCATCTCGAAATCCGCCCCGGCAAATTCGCCCCGACGATGTTCACTCGCGTTCCCGCCGTTTCCCCCAGGCAGGCTGTACGCTACGCCGTATAACCTCGTAATTTGAAATATGAATTATGACGGGCAAGCTGATTAATTCGGGAGACTAAATTCTGAGGATGCCCGGGTCTTCGAGATGAGCGCACGGGCCGAGTCTCGTGTTCCCTCTGCCGCGTAGAAACGAGAATCTAGATTCTAGTTCGCGCGAGCCGCGGGCGATAATCCGCGGTTTCCGAAAGCTTCGAGAGAGTTTCAGAGAGAGAGAGAGAGAGTGATATGTTTCTACTGCTTGCTGCCCACTGAATTATTTATACGTTTACGTTGTGCTCGAGGCTGCCCGCGCGTATATACGCCCTCGCAAGAAGCAGCTTCGCGCCCGTCATCATCGTCGTCGTCGGCGTCGTCGTCGTCGTCTGGTAGCGCGAGCGCGGTGGGTGGAACGATTTCTCGCGGGTTTCTCTCGCTCTGGGCAAATGTGAGACGGGAGCTCGTATCTTCCACCGTGGTGCTTGCTATACGATACGCTACACTGATTTACGCTCGCCACTGCATCCTTCATCCAGCGGAGAACCACCCAGACCCGTCCCTGACCTTCTCGAGCGCTTGGGAAACCGAGAACGCACGTCTAATTTTATAACTAAACCGTGCATAACGCGATAAACATTGCAACCTCCCTGTCGCGAGATTGTTATAAAAATACAAATATTTAACACACGACTGACCGCGCGGGCGGAGTGTCAATTGACCTGAGAATCATTCGAGGGAGCGATTATACGCACCGGGTGGCGTACACGGTGTATTAGGTATCGATAGGATTATCGCGAGAATTATCGTTTGAAATTTTCCAAACTTTGAGGAAAGTAAAAAAAATTGAATATTTTTTATGTTGAAGCGAATTTTTGAAAAATGTCATAAACTGTACCGTTTGTCTCAGGATCTTTTTTCAGATGATGCAATAATTTGCTTATCCAAAATTAATTGTTAGATCAATATTTTTTCCTGTATACCAAAAAATTATGCACCCGACAACCCTTCAGCTGCAGCTCGGCATATCTCCGCCAATTTTAATATAAAAAAAAACCTGAAGAAAATTTGAAGATCAGTGATGGATCCCGAAGAAAGTTTCTCGACAAATATTTCATAAATGTTTTGATCCGTATCTGTGTAAAGAAAAGTAAGATCAGATGTCGATACACAAAAGTCTCTCTTTCAACTAGCAAATCCACTATATCGATCGAAGAAGAATCCGAATTTCCGAGAAGTCCGAAGCGGTCCATCTCCGCCTCGGATCCGGATAGCAAAATTGCCCGAATCCTAAATTCGAATTTCGAGTAAGCTTCCACCGCACCGAAAATACTTTCTCTCCGAGGCTCTATCGCATCGCGATACAGCAACACCCATTTGATTCTCATTTAATTCGTCTCTACCTCGAAATTCCGTTCCGCGGTACGCGCGGTGTCCGTCGATCTCTCCCGTCGGTCCGGTGGCTGGCCATCGCGCCGTGGGCGCGCGGGCCTGCGTAAATCTTTCGTGGAGAGGCTCTCGCGCGCCGGCCAAAGCGGTTACGAGTCGACGGTTCCTCGCACGACGAGAGCCGCTCGGCGTTACGTTGATGCACTATTTATAAATAACGTGACACCGGTCGAGTAGTTGGTGCGGGTGGCCGAGCCTCTCTCGGACGCCCGAGAGAGAGATACCGAGCAGACACGCACCGGAGTGTTTTTCCCCTCCCCGTCGCGCCGCTAAACTTCACCCGTGCTTGCAATGGCATGCCTGCGGTCTGCGTCGCCACCGCCTCGCTCCACTAGCTTCCATACACGTTCCCTCCAACGCGGCTCTCTCCCTCGATCTCCGTACGTACCGACTCCCACGACAGCCCGCCTCTTCGTCCACCTGCTGCGGCATCCACGAAACGCGAGAACGAGAGAAATCGTCGTCTCATTTTATTTTCCTCGCTGCAAAGCGGAGCCCCGCTCCAACGTCGTTTATGAGGCCTCCGCGACTCTCGTTAACATTCTACTCCATTGAGCGGACTCCCGCGTCTCAATGGAACCATCCTATCGCGATGCTGTTTAATAGGGAACGAAGATGTGAATAAACGAATCGAATCATCGCGGTCTGCTTCGAGTTTACCAGAGATCGTCGCAAGCTTCGTTTTCTGTTAATACAATATGTTTTGTTTCGATAAAATGTTATCACCCTTTGGAGATTACTTACATTTTTGTAGCCTTGTGTATGGATGGCATTCGATGCAAGGGAGAGCAGGACGAAGCAGATGCTGTCTTTGAGATGACACGATTTTTCAGAAGGATGTCTGGGGAAAAATTGGTCCGTTTTGCCGCGTTTGACCCTATGTTCTTGATAACCTTGCATGTTGGAGATAATCGTCGGGTAATTTTAATATCTTTTCGCACGACTTCGATCTAGCTTTCTCAATAGGTTTTGGCCTATTTTTCACGGTTTACCCATTCCAGCTTGATTTCTTCTAGTTCTTTTGATATAAAAAAAACTTTCGTTGCAGTCGGCCTCGCAAGGTCGTTTACTCGAAAGGTTCACCCGGTCTTGCCTGATTTCACGTTCTCGGGGGGTTCCCCGCCGGGGGTCATTAGCAGCTGGACCGGCGGTGAGAGAACCAGGGACGGGGAGGTAGGAGCAGAGAGATGAGAAGTGTAAACCGTGACGGAACCCGGCACGCCGACGAGCCCTCCCGCCAAGCGAAGTGTGTTGCGTCAAGCCACGTCGTCGTTTGTGTTTCACGTACGAAATAATAATGTCCCGCGCCCCGAGGTGCCGCGGGAGTTCTGGTGCATCTCTTCGCTCGACGCTTGCATATCTGCGGCGACGAGCGAGAGCTTCCTTCGCCGAGAAGAATAATTCTGTATCGCGCACCTTTCGTCACCCGTTGCCGGTCGCGATGGGCTCACACGCTGCGCAACCAAACTTACCACTCGATCGAATTAAATCCCGGGTACCAGATGCACCATTTTTTTTTAACAGGCGGAAAAGACGGAAGAATGAAAATCGAAGTTAATTTAATAAAGGGGTTAAATTTGTAGCCGTTCGATTTTGAGTTCAAAATTAACCTTCAAAGCCTCTCATTTTTAAGCTGTGTACGCATAAACGTACAATAGCTCAACACATGTGTTGGTAACCGTCTGGCGTATCGATTTAATTAGAAACGATCGGAAAAATATTCATTTTGGCGGTGTTATGGACAAAGACGAATGACGGAGTAGTACAAACTTTGTACTTAGTCTTCGACGGCGTTGAAAAGTTTCATTCAACGCGACAAAAAAAAATCCTTTTCATCCGTTGAGTTCCTTAAGGATCAACAACAGCAGAAGCAGAGAGAACGCATCTAAAACTCTTCGATTTTTTTGTGTCTTTTCTTCGGCTCATTCTTCTTACTTCGTGCGGCGGCGGCTGCTGCTGCGGTAGTTCAGACTCGCGAGCTGCTGACCGAGGTAGCCCGAATAAACCAACGACCATAACTCTTCGGCCCGTCGGGTCAAGCCGGGTTAGAGAGGATCGAGAAGTGATTAGTGGTATTTACCGGTGCCCACCGAACGGCGATGGAGCGATGCCAAAGTGAATGAATAAATAGAAGAGGAGAGATTACAGAAGAAACGCGCGGATGGAGTACGAAGAGAATAATGTTTGTCGTGAAAAAAGAAAGAGGAAACTGAAGAAAAAAAAAAAGATAAAAAAAAAGGATAGTCACCGATTCACCGGTACCGTTCGGGGACGTCCCGCAGGGAGAATCCGTATACACGCTATCACAATGCTAGGATGCAGAGGAGATATCTAACTGCTCCCTATTCTCTGTCCACGTGGACGTTGCGGATACGGTATAGAAAGCTCGCGACAGCGCGCACCGCGGGCACGTGGGGAATTATTCATCGAGCTGATATTAATGCGATGTCCTCTGCAACGGTCCTTCGTCTATAATATTTCGCTGTAGGAGAAGCTTTATTGCGAATACTTTTTTTTTTTTTATACAGAGTCGATGTCGCAGCTGCGTTGACCGAGTACCCAGCAATTCGTAGGAAAATCCTTGGCTTACGAGTAGATAACTCGAACTTCAATTTCAATTGTTCGTCCCAAAAAAAAAAATCAAAGGCTCCAATTTCTTCTTTCCACAAAACTCAAAAGAAAAAAAATCCAACTCACATCGCATCACCGTGTAAATTTTATTCCGCACGCAAAATACAGAATTTTCCCAGGTAGGTGAGTAAACCGTAGCTAAAAAAAAAAAAACAATTGTGTATACAAATCGAAGTGGCAGGTGCAGGGGATTCGTCGATTTTCTCGCGAAATCGACAGGACTATCATCGGAAGGACACGTGAGTAATAAAAGAAATCAAATTTTCATCGAGACAACAAATCTTGCCGATTTTTTCTTCTCTCCTCATCACTCAACCTGGCGATCGCGTCGATTGCCCTCGCGGTCGCTGCTCCCGGAGGACCGACTATGGCTCGGACTTCGACTTCGACTTCTGCTCTGTCTTCCCCGACTCTGGCTTCTCTCCCTCTCGCGATCGTACGTGTACCCGCCGCCAACGTTTACCCGATTGCGCGTCTCCACCGGGTCCTTCGCCAACAAGTCGACGTCCTCGCCCCCCCGGCGTATCGCGCACTTGGACTTTCCTCGACGACTCCTTCGGCCGCCGCCCGAGCGCCGTCCACGACGGCGTTTTCCTCCCTTGCTCTTCCTCCCTCGGCGACTATGTCCGCGACTCTTGCGACGTGACGTGCCGCACTTTCCGCGCTTTCCGCCTCGACGACGCTTCCGACTGGAGCCCCCGCGCTTCCGGCTGCCGCCCCCGCGTTTCCGGGCTCTCCGCGAACGCGGCTTGCAGCCCCTTCGACCACTCGCCCTGGCCTTTCGGCGACGCCTCTTCTTCATCGCGCTCCCGCAGCCCCCGCGGCGGCCCCGCTCCATCGGACCCATCAGCATGTCCTCCGTCGGCGCTATCGTCTCTGGGTCCGTGTTCAGGCTGTAGCGATTATGGACCCGCTTCAGTATTCCATACTCAAGACCGCGTTTTAGTGCCGTGCATAACTGGGAAATAATATTTTTTTGTTAGAATTATTCATTTTTTTTAGGGTTGCCTTTAAAGACTGTTGGTAAGAAAGCCATTTCTGTTGTGGTGATTATCCCGAGCAGAAATTTTCGAGTATTACATCGGTCCTGAGGAGTCCTGACAAGGGCCTGATAAGGCCTTAGAAGGACCTTATCGGAGCCCGATGTGACGCTCGAAAATTTCACTCGGGATAGAGTTTTTTTTGTAGCGAAAAGATGCAAAAACTTCAACTGGATGTCCAAATACACGTTTACAGGAGCGAAGTCCACTGATTAAAGATATCGATTGTTTTCTATTGATTTCCTATACCAGGAAATTGAAATTTTTTTGGAACTGTCTTCCCACTGACTGATGAGGGTTAAGATGAAAAAAATAAAGTAAAAAATCTGCGGCAAACTATATTCGTTTATCGTAATGCCTTACCTTCCGTTCTATAGCCGAATCGGGAGTGGGATTCGAGGCGTTGTACTCGGACATGATGTAGTTCAAAATTTCTTTGGGACTGGAGCCCGGGATCTCCCGCAGGTTTCTTATCGCCGAGACGACGAGAGCCGTCATCTTCGGCGGTTGCTTCACCATCTTGTCTCGCGTTGATTATTATTTTGTTCACTAAAATTTTTTCTCTTCCTGACTTTCACCGTCTCCCTGCACCGTTCTCACTTCATCGAGCTTGATACATAATATCGCGAGGCATCGGTCGTCGGCGAGCGGAATAAGAAAAAATCTTCACAGGCTTCTCCCGGCTTCTCGGTATGAATTTTCATCGGTCCAGCCTTCTTCTTTTTCAATAAATTTCTCGAAAAAAAATCACTTACAAAAAAATTTGATTTTTTTTTTCGGCCGACCGGCAGCCTTACCGGCGAAGCCCGTTTCTTCGATCGCTCTTCTCGATGTCCCGGGTAAAATTCGATTCTTCCAGCCGGACGGGGAGATCGATGAGACGATGCAAAATTCGCACCATCAGCACCGCCTGTTCTCCTGTCCTCTCCGGCGAGATGAACCGCTCGACAACCGCCAGGATTTTATCACTCGAGTTTTACACACGCTAATGAATTTCGAATTATGCTGAATGCCGAAACGTTTATCCGGGCTTGTTGACGGGAAGAAAGTGTGGGGGAAAAAAAGAGTAAATCGGAAAGAGGGCTGCGTGCCGATGGCTATCCCGGGATAACTGACTGGCTTGTTGACGATTGTCAGTCGCTTGTCAAATCGGTTGCCAAGAGGAAAGCTCGACGAGCGCGTACCTTCCGGTCTCAACGGTGAGCGACAATTTCACGGAGTACTTCGATCTGCTCGATCCTCATGTTTATTTTCATCCTAACTATCGTGTAATATTAATAGGAATAATTGAAAAAATTAAACTTCGAATGAAGATGGTAATAAATTCCAGAAAATCACATTGTACATACAATGTGACTCGCGTAATTTTTTTTAAACAATAGTATCGTTGATATTTTTTTACAAACAGATAAAGTCGATCTCTCGATATGAGCCAAACTCTAAATTAATTAGCGTTCAAAGGATAGAAATGAAAATTATATTGCAACAACAAAATTTCCCAATCCACCTCAAACCACCTCTGGCTATATTAAAAGAAATCGTATCGAACAGAGGGGTCCCAATTTTTTTACAGACAGCTATATAGTCATACCAAAGGGCAAACCGATTCATCGTAAAATAATAGAACCAAAGATATTATAATAAAAAAATCTAAGTTTTTTTTCAGACTAACCCCTATTCCCCTAACTATTATTATTTCTTCCGGCAAGAATAACACAATCGGCCCTTCAGCGCTGATAACCCCATAAGATAATGCGTATCTCCTTCCCCCCTTTTTGTTCTTCGCATTGAGACGTTACTCATTATTTATTATCTATAAAGAAAGAAGGGAAAAAGAATAAGTACGCCTTGTACTCCGGCCGTGTACCGCATCCCGATGTAAACCGCTCGCGGTAGCGACCGATAAGAGCCAGCGTACAAATTGAAAGGGGATAATTTGCGAGAGGACAGAGCGGACAGAGTCCTCCCGAGCGGACTACCACGCTTGTGTAGAATCGGCGAAAATACATATATCCATAAGACGATGGGGTCTCGGGCACTGACAAATTTACGAGTGTACCGTCGCCCGGAACGATGCCTGTTATCGTCTCGGTAACGGCTACCTTGCTGCATAACCGTCTTCTCCGGCCTATCTTTCTCTTCTGAGACTCCACCGGGCCATAGAGAGACCGCTGCACCGGCCGCTGCTCGGACTTCTCTCATCTTTATCTCACCTGCCCTCCCGACCGGCATGGAAAGGCGACAGCGGAACGCGAAGATACCCTTCTGTCTGGCAAAGAGAGCCGTGAGTGGCTCCTCTTCCGCGGATTAAACCTTGAGATAGAATCTCCCCCGCGCGATGTTATTCGTCGGACGAGGAAGATCCCGAATCGGCGGCCGAGAAGTGTCGGGAGAGCTTTCTCAGGTGCGAGTGGACACGCGATAGCCGCTTCTCTGAGTGATGTCGTTAAGGTTAATTGACGCGATGCTGCGGAGAAAAAGTTAACCGAAGAAACCATCGTGAGGCGAGAGGGTCAGGGTTAGTTGGGATTCGTTGGGTCGGTCGGTGAGAAGGTCCAGCTGGACCAGTGCAAAGTTTGCTGGAGATGCGGAGCAGTGAAACTCCGTACTCTCAGGGCCTGAAATGTGCTAGTAGCAACGGCCGTGCGAGGCAGACACAATGGGGAAAACGCGCGACCTTAACAAATAATTAGTTTATTTATTTTTGTAGGTAAAGACGTTCAGTGAAGTTCGGATAAGGAATAAAAAATTGAAGATCGAACGGTAAAAATAAATATCTAGGTGTTTGGAAAAGAGTGTAAGACCGAAAGGAACGAAGAAAATAAGTGAGCAAAATTTTGGACGGTCGACATTCGAGCAGATGGCTGAGTGGCGAACGGTAGCCGCTCGCTACCGGTTACCGGGACAAGCCGGGAGGTATCTCGCAAGATCTTGCCGGCGAAAAACCGAAAAGGGGACAGAAGCTTATTACTCGATTATTTTACCCGTGGCAAAGGTGCGTCCACCACACATATTTCCAATAGTAGATACAGGATCTCGGTGAAGAATCTCTGCGTCCGCAGGAATCTGCGGCACCTGCAGAAGCCGAAGCCCTCGCTTCTCGAATTATCTCGAATCCACTTTAAAAAGGGCGGGGGGGATCGAAAAACTGTTGTCGAAGTTGGGTACCAGTATGGTCGATTGACCTCGCATACAAGTCCTTAGAGAACCGCGGGTTATCGCGCCCGGCCATCTCCGTGGCGCGAATAACTATCCCCGCTTTCGATCGCCGCCCCGATGCAAATGTAATTCGCGCATTGCCCTCTTCGGGGACACGCTGAAACGATCGTGTGGCAAAGTTCCGCCCGATGCGAGAAACCGCCTACACTCCTTTGAACTCGTATGAAAGAGTTCAAACTTGGAATCCCGTGTTTCTTACAAAAGTAAAGAAAAAAGCTTCTTCTATGAGGAAGGAAGGAAGAAGGATCTGATAGAAATGACCATAAATCTGGTAAAAACCGATAGAACTTTCATGGTATGTGGGCACTACAGATACATCTTGGCTAACATCGAATTAAACTCAACACATTCTGCTAGAAAACATGGTAATTTTCGCTATCGCAGATATTATCCGAAGATACCGTAATTTTTCAGGGTTGGACCTTTTGTTTCAGGGTTGCACTTTGTACCGTATATCATGTCGATCAAATTTTTGATGTATATATACAAATAAATTTGATCGACGAAAGTCTCAGTTTTTCTTCACGGAATTCTCAGTTTTAATCCACGAAATTTTGCTAACCCACCTTTTGGAAAAAATTACCATACGGGTTGGGTAAAAATTGTTATGGCCCTGTAAAAATGTCACATATCAATAATGGCGGCGCTGATGTACCATTGTTGCCTGGTCGACCATATGACTGGGTTTTTTTTCCAAGACCCTTCGCTCAGTGTAGTTTTTGTTACTGTCGAATCAATTTCGCATCGTCTAGAGCCAGGTTTTCAATTTAGTCTCGACTCAAGCGTTTGAATTTGCATTTCGATTATTTAACACGACATCGAACGCCCGACTATAAATTCGAGGCTCATTAGCCAGTTCTTTGCTCGGTTATAACCCTCAATATTTCCTTTACATTCAACTGCTCGCTTGTTCTCGTGTATATTTCCTTGGCGAGGAGTAGCCTCGCAGGTGCTCCTGTCATGCCAGAGCAAATCGCGAAGCGAGGCGAAAGAGCAGGCCGCCTTCGCTGCGAACATCGGCACCACCTTCTCTCGCGCGCTCCTCCACTTCTTCTTCCTCTTCTCCTCCTCCACCTCGGCGAGTTCCTCGGTGAGACACAATTATATCAGAGTGCGAGAGAAAGGCAAGCGGGACGCGACGGAGCGGAGTTAATTAGCGCCGAGATAAATAATTATCGGTGAGTTTCTGTTGGAGCGTTTCCGCCGCCACCGAAGCCGGCTGAATGGAGAACGCGGGCGACACATCCGGGGGTGGTACCAGCTGCCTCGACTGCCGCCGCTGCTGCTGGTTTCTTGCACTCCTGCTGCTGTTGCTGCTGCTAGTTTGCGAAGACAAATGTCGCACTCGTTCTCCTTTCTCTTCGGCCAAGGTACATAAGTACACACGTACGTACACGGTTAGACTTGTACGTCTGTGTGGAGAGCAGCAAGTTCTGCACGATGGCGTGACTTCCGGCGGTCGATGAGACAAGGACTGTCGTCCGAAGCTCCTGCAAGGGCTCGAATATAGTTTCTCCAAGGAAAGCGCAAAAAAAAAAAAAAAAATAAAACGGAAAAATTACCTCGGTATTGCTGTTTGAAGACAAATACTTATGCAAGTTCCACTAAACCGGAAGTGGAGATAATTGCCGCATGAAAAAAAAAATTGTTGGCCAGTTTTAACTGTGCCGAAATTTAAAAGTGTGAAGAGGTCACGATCGGCACCAGAGAGGATGAAAAAATCTACGAAAGAGTTAATAGACATTTCGCACTTCGCCGAACCCTTTCCAAGTTCAAGCTCTTTGATCAGTCTTCTAGGAGACATTCCTGATGCTCCTTCCATCGAACCTCGGCGCTTCCGAAACATTTTCTATGCAACATCGTCTAACTTTACTGCCACGGAGATTGGCCAATTTTCATACGTACCGATCGTAAGAGAATTCAATTCTCGATAAAAGGGTGACCCGGCGAGAAGAAGTTCGAAGTACCCGCGCGTGTTATTACCGCAAGCACGGCACTGTCGGGCAACAGTTAGAGGCCGTGCGCGTTCAGGTCTAATAAATTATCGAACTTATGCCACCGTCGTTGCTTTCCCGCGGTGGCCATTATCGGTAAACACACTATTAAAGCAGCCTCGGCTAACCTGCCGGGCCGCGCACGGAGCTCGTACGTAGGGGGAAAGGTGCACCGCGCGGACTTCGTGCGGTAGCCGCGAAGTCGCTTGTACTCACGTACGTAACGTACAGAGGAGTCGGGCCCGGCCGGTGGCCAGTGTAAGAAAGCCGTGTACCAATCTAGGCCCATAAAACTGTGGACCCCGCGAGAGTCTGTCCGGTAATAACGTGCGAACGCGCCTATCCATCAGCCCGGGACAAAACAGTTAAGCGCCTCTATCCCGACGCCGCGCGAGGCAGAGCCGCGCGGTAATGAACACCGCGTCGTTCCGTCTTGTGCTCGGCACCGCCGTTCGCAGTCGCACCCGGACCGACATCGGCGCGCACCTATCCCGAAGCACGTATCAAAGCTCCGATCGAGCTTCAGGCAAAAACGCTAGGAGACGATCGTGACAAAAATTCAATGGGGAAGTAGCGGAGACGAACAAAGCATGGGAATTCCCACGGGAGGGGATTCCCCGAAAGTGGAGATCCGCTACGGTCATTTCTTGGGAGGCGTAAAATGACAACAAGATCACGGTCAATGAACCGGTACATTTCGCAATGAGCCCTCAGAGACAAATTTCCTTGGTGTCACAAATTTGCATGATTATATTTAATTTTTATGATTTTTTCAGGTCACAAATTTGGGTATTTTACAAGACATTCAGTTTGACGATTTCTGATTTCGAGTTCGAAGTGAGATATCGATACTTGGGAGTGAAAATAACCACCGCCTCGGCATCGCGCAGAAATATGGCGTGATCGGATTCAATTAGTCATTGGTTGAAATAATACGTCGGACCTATAGCGAAACCTTCCTTACGCGTGTTCTCGTCCCTAGACAGATCCCCGAGTACGCACTCCCGTAATTAACCGTGATTAATCGTTGCCCCGGGGCGAGGGGCATACATTACGCTGATGTAACGAAATTGGCCGCCGAGAGAAAGCGTTCCTGATTCGAGAACGAAAGAGGGAGAGGCAGAGAGAGGAATAAGCGAACGGAAGTCCAGAGAGGAGACGCACACAGCTGGATCAAGAAATTTTACCCGTTGGATGGAAGATGCGGTTTTGCCGAGACGCCGTTCCTCACCGGCAAAGTCGCGAGTGAGCTTTCGAGTCAGTGGTTACGTTTGAGTAATCACGGTGCGTCATGCGAGCACCCTGAGAGGGCCCGCGGCCGAGGAAGGACGAGAATCAGAGCTAGAAGATCGGTAACACGCGATTGGCAGTTTGAGGATCAATTCATCATTTTTAGGGAATTTTATGTGGTAATTAATAAATCAACTTGTGACGAAAGTTTTCCCACGATCGAACAGAATGACTCAGTGGAAAACCTCTCTTTCCATCTGATTACGAAAGGGAATGAGGACGATCACTGTTTAGATATAAATAACGAGCAGGCGAAAGCTTTCGATCGCGTTCCCGGTTCGTCAATCGGTGTCGAAACACTCGAGATGCCAGGCGAGGGAAAGGGGGCAGAGAGTTCGAGAGATTCGAGCTTATGTCCCCGAACTCGAGTCTCGGGCGTCCTGATGCGTAGGACTTATATAGATTTTATTTTTATTTTTTCTGTCTCAATGTTTCAACTCGAGCACAACCTGTCATTCGGGATGGTCGCGCTGATGGCGTGGGCGCTGGACCTCGTTCTTCTTTTCTCCTCTCTATCTCGAATCCGCCCACGAGTCGCGTGTAAATATTGATCGAATATCAGCGCCAGCACATGTTCTAGTATGTTCTCCTGCTGACCGGCGACAAGATTTATTTTACTTAAATTTTTTTGTGTTTATTTTTTATATATATATTTTTTCTCAATTATTCTTCACCGTTGTTTTCTGGCGCTGTCGCTGAAGCCCGGGCCAGGTGTCCGGGTGGTCTTCGAGCGTGTTTTTTTAATTATTTTTTTTCGAGAAACGACGAGCTCGCGGTGTCCATTACTCTCGAGACACCGGTGGCTTCGCACGCGAGCGTTGGTGGAAAATAGAAATTCGTTACGTTGTTTCTGCACAGTCGTTGAGCTGCCGCGAAGTCCGCGACACACTCGGCGGTAGAAATTATTTTATTTCGCTTCGGGAGGGAGCCTGAATCGAATTAAAAAAGTTTCATTCGTTTTATCAATGTTTAGTGTGAACGATTTTTCAAGAATTTCAAAGATTATCCATGGATGCCGTTTACGCGGAGATGGGCCGTGAGAATCTCGACGACGCATGTGGGAAAAACTCTTCGAGAGTCCCCGGAGACGCAATGATCGGGCAGAAAAGTTTGTGTGACGTCGCGCATCCGCGGGTGGACAATGTAGATAATTAAGGAACACACCGGACTCTCGCGATTAAGGTCGCCCCCCCCCCCCCTCCCCCCTCGCTCTCCCCGATGCGGGCGCATTTCTCCGACGACCGTCTCGCGTGACAAACTAATCGCAACATCTCGATGGCGATTCGACGGTAATTAAGATTTTTTTCAAAGCCGTCGACGAAAAAACACTCAATCACTCGTCCGCTATTAACCCTTTCAATCGGATTGTTCCTTTTATCATACCAAAATGAAAAAAGCGTTTCCCTGCGCGGTAAAAAAAAGCTCAATCAGTATCGGTTATCGATCGATCTGTCAATCGATGACCGATTTCTGCGATTTCGTCCAATGAAAAAATTTCACCGGAACACTGTGCGATCCACCGACCGAATTGTGTATTCCGGACCGTCGTGATCCGTCCAGCGGGCTCGGAGAGCAATGCGGCGCGTGAGCAACGTAGAAAGAGCTACCCGCGTAGCGGGTGCATCGCCGTGGCCTCGGTTGTACGAGGAGATCAGCAGCAGGAGGATCGTGCACTCGCTCGCGAGGCATAGGCGAACGGGCGCGCGCGTTGCCGGACTTGTAAGTTGTGGCCGGTTGGGTCGGAGGTCGTCGGCTAGGCCGTCCGCGTCCGCGGGCGCATGAGAACGTCCGGAGAGCTTAACCCCGAAGAGAGAGCCCTCCGGGTGACTCCGCGCGCTGCTAGGAGCTCGCCGGCCGACTCCGCCACCATCGCCGCAACCAAACGCTTCTTCTCTCTTCGTTACTGCTCACCGCGATGAGGAGACTCTCTCCTCTTATACCCTCACTACACGGTTTTACGCTACACGCGGAGGGACTAGCTGATGACCATCGTCCACCTGACTCACCGAAGATTTATCGCGCCTACGATATACCCGCCGGTGAACTCGCATGTGCTCGCGGCCGTGCCTAATCGACTCTATCCTACGCTCTCCCGCGGGAGAGCTCTCTTCCACTTTTCAGCGCAATGTGATTTTTTTTTTTTTTTTTACCTTTTTTCACGTCGAAAAGAGGGAAGCGAGACAATCGGAGAGTCAGTGAGAATAGAAGGCGAACTGTACTTCCTGTTTCGCTAGGAGCGGACAAGACTCCGCGATTACCCTGCAACCCCGACCAGGTAGAGCTGCCTGAGAGGTGTCGGGCTCCGACTACCTTCGCCTCGTGTGTAATTAAACACTTCGCACTCTCACGATCCCCGTTTACCGCAGGACCGCGATTTTTTATTTTATTTTTTTCATTTGATTCTTTTCCGACGGGGAAACCAGGATTCGCTAAGTTTCGTCGAACAGGCGAGAGAATGAGAGATCGGAGATCGTGATTCACGGCGCAATTGTTACCAGCCGATTTCGTCGCCTCTCCTTCGAGGCGCTGATAAATGGCCCCGAGAAGCTTCGTCGAACCGACAGCGAACTCAGGAGCGATTTGTTGAAAAAAAATTATTTTCGAGAGAGAAATTTTATTTTTGTTTCGCGAAATTAGTGGCCTCCTTTCGCGGAACAGCGGGGCATTCGGAAACATATCGTTTCCGCTATCGAAATTTATACGATATGGGAGGAGCGGAATTCGGATTTAATAATTTCCTTACCGTGTCTCATCCCCGAGGCCGTTCCCGAGCATTGCGCAACATTCGCGGCACCGCCTGGCGGTAACGCACGCGCCCGTGTATCGCGCACACGGTTTCCTCGGCGACGATGGTTATATCTGTTCCGCTTGACGTTTATATCTGGAGCCTCGAGCTCTCTGCGAATATTAAATTATCCTCCAGGTGTCCAGTCTCTTTCTCTGTGTCGGTGCGCGCGTGTATGACCGCAAGGCGGCTCGGTAGCTCTCTCGTGAATCGTCCCGAGGTTCGTGACGTCCCTGCCCGGACACCTGGAACCCGCTATGTAATAACGCACGCTGCGGAGATCCGCGAGAGAGAACTCTCCGCAATGCTTTACTCCTTTTCCCTTGTCGTCTTCGTCCCGTGATTTACTAAAGTTTACGGGACGTAATCCTCGGGTGTGTCAACGCGACTTTGCCTCCCTTTTCTACTTCTCTATCCTACGTCTCGCCTCGGGAACTTCATCTCGCCGAGTTCGAGACTCGTACGTGGGGTACACGTCGGGAAGACTCACGGCTCGCGCTAGCGGAGACGGCAGCTCGCATTATTTAGGACACCGCAAGTTGAATTTATCTTCGCGTAGCCCGAGACACCGCGAAGACCTCGTCCCACGAGCCTTTCTGGAGTAGAAATGAAATTAACCGGACGGCCCGCGGGAGCGGAGAGGGGCGGAAGGACGAGACTGAAGTCTCGATGTTTGGGGACGTCGAAAACTCCCCCCTTGAAGTTGAAAATGTGTCTGAAACCGAGTGCAAGCTGCTCTCACATCTATTTTTACACTTTAAATAGCAATTCAAGCTTTAATTAATCTATTTTTTACCCGGAGGAAAGTAACAAAAACAGTTACTTGCGATTAACATATTTAAAAATATTAAATATATTGTTTTACTAGCAGAGTCCCAAATTGGATGGCTTTGATATTATTTGCAATGCCCATTTACAGACCGAGCGGAGAAAACCCGACGGTGAAACAGCCCTTAGCCGAGGAGGAGCGTCGCTTTTACAAATGAAACTTAATTTTTAAATGAACGCTTTTACAAATGAAAATTAATATCAGTTACGAATTTGAGAAGAACTCCCAGTAAACTAAAGCAAAAATTACAATAATAATAACAGTACACTGCTAGTATTTTATGATAATTCTTTATTTCTCATAATTCATCTAGTTTTTGTTTTTTTCTACCATTTCCCGTTTAAATAGAGATCGCAGCGATATACTTTGTGTGCGTTATACGCAGGCCTCTCACATCGATCGAGATAGTGTTACAGTTTCCGCGAACGGCGTGCAGTATAATGTTTGGTACGTAGTTGATACGTGATTCGTCGCGCGAAAGACATAGATGTTGGCACAAGCTCATTAATCGGGATCTCGCAAGAATCTTGGAAATAACGCGCTTCGCCATCGGCTAATCGACAATTATACCCGTGCAGCCGAAGCTTGGTGTTCTCAACGTGTAACTCACGCGCGCTTTTGAATTATCACGTAATTATATACGTCGCGGCGCCGACGCCGCCGCCACTAGACTCAGTATCTCGGGGTCCTCGGCGCAACCGTGCCGCAAAAGTTCCAACAAACACGGTGAAATAGGTGCATCCTGTAATAAAACCGCGCGTATTTGCAATGTACGCACCTCTGTAAGCGCCTCCAATGCGTATTAGAGATTTGTTCAACTCCGCTGCCATATTTTATTTTTTGACAGACTAATCGTATCTCGATTAAGGCAATCTCGCGGGAATGGAAAGGAAAGAGAGCAAATTCGCGTAAAATGATTTAAGAGATGCGGAATAACTGCCCTCGAATCAATTATAATGATTTTTAGAAGGTTCACCGGAAAATGATTTAAAATAATTAAAAAACATCACCAATCATTAAAAATAATTGAAAATCGTAAAAAATCACTGAAACAAAATTGTTTCAGCTGTGAAAAGTCGTAATTTATAATTGTAGAACAATGAATTATCCAGTGATAATGTTTTGCAATGGTGTTTGCAAAGTTTCAGGCTCGCTGGAGCGCCCCCGGTTACTGTGTCGGGTGAGTTGGAAAACTACGTACGAGACGCAGTTTGTATACTCGTTCTCGCCCTCGGGTTCCTCCATCCCGCAAATTACCTAGCGCAATCCCAACTTCCACGAAGTCGAAAATTTGACGTCGAGGGTGTTCGTGTATAGCGGGGCTAACGCAACGCACAAGCTAGACGTTTCACTCGTCGGAAAATTCGGAGCTATCGCGCCGTGTCCCGCATTTGTCAAGCGCCTCGCGAACGGCTTAGAACTCACACGGTTCGGGACTGTGTCCGAGATTAATATTGGTACGCGTATTTCCCATCTCGTTTCCCCCGAGACTGCCGGCCGGTGATGCCGTTTTCATGAGCTATGCAACTCTCGCTCGCTCACCGTACGTACGTATAGAATTGGTGGTGTACGCCGCGGGGCGCCAAATATATAATTGTTGTCCACGTTGGCGTGCAGCGCGCTCGTCGGCGACTCGAGAGGTTTACACGCGAGCACGCGCCCGGTGTAAAACCAACTTGCGAGAAGTAACTGGGTCATCGGGTAAATCTCTCATACACATGCCGGTAAATCTCGAAAACTTTGCCGCGAGCGTACTTTTTTTATCATTTAAAATTAAATGAGACAAAATTTGAGTAAAAATGTTATTTAAATCAAAATTGAAAAACACATTTCGAGAAATTAGTGGACATTTTATTTGTTCTTTTTTATGGGCAGCTCCTGTCGCTCAATGGACCGTACGAGCCAAGAATAATTGAGTGACTCGAGAGATTTGAATAATATGAAGGTAATTACGGTAATACACGAAGCTCGTTAACACGAAGCACCTCTTCACTGTTTGACTAATATTAGAATAATAACAAGGATCACACAACCGTCGCTCCACCCCTCGCGGTTATGATTATCGTCGGTCCACTTGGCACGCAGGTATTATTATATCGTTATAAAACGATTATAATTATTTATACGCACGATGAAAGATTGACGGGGCCTTTGGGATATCTGGATTTTGCGATGGTTGATTACCCAGTCAAAAAAAGTTGCCTTGGCCTCTCCGGAAAGTTTGGATTTGTCGCGAAAGTGCTTGAACGGAATCTTTTTTTCGAACATACCTATACATATATATATATATATATACATTAGCTAGCACCTTTCCAAAGATTGCTCTTTCTATAGAATTTTCTATATAGACTAAGAATTTCAATATACATATTAGTTAGATATCGCTAAAATTCGAGCCATCCAGTAATAATCTTGATAAAAAAAGATCTTCGCGAAATCCCTTCCGTCTCTCTCGATCTCCGCCGATCTCGATAAGATCGAAAAAAAAGACCTATCAGACCAGATTGTCGAGAAGCGAGAAACAGCGTGTTACAGATTACGTCCTCCGATACCGTACCGTCTGACTAGATAACTGTATTACCACGAGCGGCGAGCTCAGCGAAATAAAAAATAAATGCATAAAAAGAGAAAAATCTTTAAAGATCCGATATCCAAGTGTCGCCACGTTGCGAACACCCCCCTTTCACGGGCCTCTCTCGTTCCGACCCGCGACGCGACGCGAGGACCCAAGAGAGAATCGCGCGGGTTTGCCGCATCAACGCGCATATTTCTATAATTATTGCCGGTGTCCCTTTGATCTTCCTTTAACTAAACGACCCGCGCCACTTCTCCCTCCCCCCCATGGGTCTTTCCACCCATGGCCGTTTCATCTCTGTCCCTCCCCCTCTCGACGTCGTTTCGTCTCATTCTCACTTTTACTCTCGCGAAGAACCGAGCGGCGAGAGCGTGTAACTGAGGCTGCAGGTGGGTTGCGCGCCGTTCGAACAGGTTCGAGTTGGTCCGCTCAGCCCTTTCCCCTTTTAATCCATACAATCCTGATTCTCGGCTTCCTTCGCTTCGTTAATTCTTACTTGCCGTGTCTCACAGCCTTATTTTCACCGGTATTTTCTTTTCTTTTTTTTTTTACCACATCCTCGGGTCCGGAGAGTGGTCCGATCGCGAGTGAGAAAGGGATGCGCGGTAGTCGCGAGGCTGCTGGGAGCGAGACAGAGCCTACGGTATCATTCGAAGCGGCGAGAGCCGATCGGCGACTTGCCGATAACGGAATGCCAAAGGTGTTTGCGCGTATGGCGGTTACCGCAGACACTTACCGGGTTCGGTTTATTGCACGGAGATGTGTTTGTTTCGTCGGTAGATATGGCTCGAAAATGTGAGAAAGTGAGAGGAGGGACGGCGATCGAGACCGCGCAGTTGGTTTCTCGCTGGTTAATTGATATTTTGATTTGTTGCGAGAGATTCGACGCGTCGCTGAGTGTCCGATGCGGTAACGGCGGAGCGGGGTCTACAATTGGAGGAGGAATTATTGTGCAGAGGAAGGGAGCCCGAGAGAATATCTACCGAGGGAATACGTGAGCAAGATGCGACGTCGATTAGGAACGTTTGTGCTCGAGGGTGGTTATATTCCCTGCACGTGGCTCGGGGATAACGAGACGCTCGAAAGAACTTTCCGTGATAGGTAAAAAAGAGAAACTGATCGAAGGAAGTGTAATTAATCGATGGAGGACGTAATTCTTAGTGAAAAAATTACCAAAAAATTTGTAACGGAAGTGCCGAGTGTCCGATATTTTGATGAAAATTTAGAGATGATTCGTCGAGTCGTTTAAAGGATAAAGTCCTTCGAGACGGCGCCAAGCCTCACGCCGTCCGAACTCGGTCGGTAAAGAGAACCTGATGCAGGGGTGTCGGTGAGCGCTTCGCTCCCGAAAACGGCGTCATTAGGGGTCGCTCGATGGCGAGGGCGAGGAACAGCACGGAATTCGGATCGTGCTCGACATTATACAAAAGTGGTGGGTTACCTTTAGCGAGAATTCCACCTGCCTTCTTGGTTCGTACGACGAAACGCACGATGTAAACAGCTGCCGCGCGCGTTCGCCGAGCCGCCGACGCCGCCGGCTGGGCGTACTTGCCAGTCAAGACAAGCATCGATAATCGACGATCGATTGCTCTCGTTCCGATAAGGAACCCGCTACCTCGTTTTTCTTGTACCGTCGGCGGACCGGGAGCGACCGAGCCGAGGGAGCGAGGAAGACCGGAGTATCGAGACCCGATCGTGGATGAGGCCTCGGTGCGCGCACGGTACTCGAATGCGAATCGTTAATTTACCGGCCAGGGAGACTCCTCTCCGCGGCGAACAGGATCGTTCGACGGTTCACTAAATTTCGGGCCCTCTCTTGCCGCATGTACGGCGGGAGAGAAAAAAAAAAAAAAATTGGAATAATAAATTAATTGATTGCAGAGCTGGGTAACGATCTCACTCCTCAGCTACGGATTACTCGACCCTCGCCGTAGGTACTTTGAAGAAAAGCAACGAAACCATCACCGCCTACTTTCCTGCCGCACTTGACAATTTTTCTTCAAAGCGGTACATTTGCCAATCCGTCGACCGGATTGTGGATCCAGAGGGGGATTCCCCTTCCGCCAAGATCCCTCGAGCTCGGATCGGATCGCTTCCGCGCCGCCACACTCGGGGAAGCGCTTACCGGTCGAAGCCGCTAATCAGTTGGCTAATGGGGCCTGAACGACGGGTCGGCGTACCGGCGCAAAGACGGCCGAAGCTGCGACGTCTTTCCGTGTCCCGAGGTGCGACGTCCGTTGAGCTGAACGAAGACGGGGGGGTGGAGAACACCGCCCGGATCACCTCCATCCTCGGCTCCATCCTTCCTCGGAGTCTCCGCAATCCTCCGGTACGTGACCGTCGCGCAGGACTCGAGGAGGCATAAGAACAAGAAGAAGAACGAGCGGGAAGGAAGAGGAGCAAGAAAGGGAAAAAAGCCTTGAAGAACGCGCGACAACGAACCGGCGGAGAGCCTCGGCCAGTAGGTGTAGCACATAGCGCAGTAACACAAGTCCTCGGGATCGGTAGAAGGGAAAACCGGAAGCCACTGGATCACCTGCGATCACGTACGCATACATATATATATATGTATATGTATAGAATTGCGATAGGCTGGAGAGAAGTCGTGCAGCACCAGTCAACCTATCCTCTACCTGCCTGACTGAATTTACCTGATCGCATGTTCGTTCATTCCGGTGGGACTCCTTGGAAAAAAAACGTCACTCGTACAGTGTGTTGTAGCTCGGGTATGTAACTGAACCGTCGTGCGCACCAGAGTAGTTTTACACTGTACGAAGGCTCCGACGAGGGAGAGAGAAAAATGCACGCGTACGTACACACGCAGTCAAAGAAATCGCGTGACCCACCGGCTTGGAAAGCTCTCATGAGGCGCTATGTCATACCGTATGTTTATATTTGTATCTATATGTTTATGGATCGTGAATTCCTGATAAACGCGGCTCGTATTTCATGGCGCATTACGCACGGGTTTATTTGCCTGGATGAATGATGTCGCGATAGGGTAACACGCGAGGAGGCGCGTGGTGGTTATCTGGTGTTTGGATGTCGAACGGAGCAGTGAATTTTCCACCCATGCCGAGTCCTTATCGGCTTGTCGCAGTGGTCACGAACTTGCATGGAGACGGCCGGGGTTATTTGTGACGTTTTGGATTGTTTCTCTTTTTTGTGACTTTCTGGACGAGGAATTAATTTGGTCGTTGGCAGGCATAGACAGATGGTGTGTGGCTGTCAAAAAAAAAATTCCGAGAAGTCTGGCCAAACACTACGTCTTAATTGAGGCATGAAACATTGAAAGGCCCAACGCGTAGAGTGCCCTGGTTACCCCCACTATTACTTTCGTATTTTTATTTCCGATACCATACGGCGAATAAATTTGCCCGTTGGCACATATCGAGAGATGATCTCTGTCTGTCCACAAAAAAATTCCCGGACTTCTGGTTAATTTCATTTCTCCGCGAGAGCCTTGGAGAATCTGAGACCACATGTGTCAAGTAGCCCCGGTCACCTGCGCTTCAAGATCCCGGGAGATCACGCGACATATGCGTGCAGCGATGATACATGCTCGTATAGTACTGAAGGTTGGAGTAATAACGCACGCGAAACGGAAGGAATTAATAGAAAAGTCATTAATATTTCGCGAGTGTTGGGGGCATACGAGGGGAATCGTGCCCGCGCGAGAGGCGATGATGAACGAGCGACCATTAGGCATGTAACCGAAAGGCTGTGCGTACCGTACAGTATATTACGAACCCGAGAGTAAGTTAGATCGGAGTAAAGAATTCCCAAGTTGAAGCAGAAGCGAGAGGCAGAAGAAGAAGAATTTAAGACTGCGCCGAGCGGAGTTGCCTGCAGCCAGGCGCAAGGAGAGAAGAGCTTGATGCTGCGCACACTTCTTACTCGGACCCCAGGACATCTGTCAAAGAAGTCGGAGGCGACGTCACCTTAAGCCACCACCGTAGTTACTAGCCCGAGGATAGAGCCTTGGACCGGGAAGGCATATCTCCAGCGCAACATGAGAAACACAGTTATTGGCAAGCTCACAGCAATTGGCCTCAAACCCGTAGGATAGAACGACGTGATGCACAATTTCCGACTGGTCATTTAGTTTCCCATACGATTGCATTTCACTTTTTATTTCTCTTATCCTACGACGAATCAATTTGGCCTTTGGCATGGATTGAGAGATGGTCTTCATCCGCATACAAAAAAAAATCCTGAGACCTCTGGCCGATATGATTTCTTGCGCTCAGCAATGAACGTCATTAGCTTCAACGATTCGAGCATCCCCGGTGATTATTATCATTTTTTTTCTTGCATCCTATGCGGAATCAAATTGGCCTTTGGCGCATGTCAAAAGATGGTCTCTATCCATCTGGAGAAAAATCGTGACGCGTTTAATTTTCAGACACCGTCGTTTTTTTTTCTACCGATAATCGTGACGACATTTTATATCGTTTTTGCATCGATACTCGGCAGATAATCGCGAGTGTGAGGATGGGGTTGCGACAATGTGTGTGGTCTTTCATCACGAAGATCAATCATGTTTCGGAAAGTTAAGACACACTTTGATCACTGCCTGATAAAAATAGCCAATCACCGCGCGGTTTGCGCTATCCCCCGCGGTAGGAACTCCCCGGTGGCCGTCGGACGACCCTTGACGAATCGTCAAGGATTCTCGAAACGCTTAAACATTCGTCACGACCTCACGCACCGCTCGGAACGAGGCTTATTTATACTGTACACGTTGGAAATTGTTAAAAGCATCGTGGAAAGTTTATTAATGCGTGAGGGTTGATAATGCCCGGCGGGTCACTTCGTATTATCCTGCATCCGAGCTGCGCACAGCTTCCGGCAACGCGCCCAGGCTCAATGCCGACCACGACCGTTCCACTGTCCGATGAATCAATCCCGATGCGATTTCTATTAAATTATCGCGACACACGATACCGCGAAGAACGAACAATAAGATTTAAATTCTTGGCACGTGTCTTTCCTCGCGAGCTCGTAATTCTTTCCTAACGTTTCCGTATTTTCCGTGTCCAATGGCAATTGCGCGGGTGCGCATGCGTCAAAGTCAATATAGAGACTGAGACGTTAGCATGTCGCGGATGCAATATTAATGGCGACCGCGCGGATCGCTTCGAACTCTCGTCGAATTTATCTTTTCGAACTCTTAAGGGGAATTTCAACGGATTCGAGGGAAAGAGGATTTTGTTCCACAATTATTTGCCAGTTATAATTATCATTAAAATTATTTTAATGCAACGAATCCTTTCTTCTCGAAATCTCAAAATGGCGTTCCGAAACAACCTTCGTTTGGATCTGATGTTCCTCATCAATAAACATCGTATTACCGATCGAGCTAAATTAATTATGTATCTCTCTCTCTGTCTTCTCGTATAACGCAAATGGATTTTCTTTCAGCGTTACGATACATACAATATACAAGGCGTACTATAGGTCTATTTATCATACTGTACAGAAATATTGTGCGTATGTGAGCTTAAGCCATCATCAGCGGTGAGAGAAGGCGCGCGTGTATATATATGTATATGGTAACGTAACGAGAATCCTTCCAGCGGCAGGAGGAGAGATACTATCTGCGTGATTGCGTTCACGCACACGCAAAACATTGAGGCCTGTATGCGCCCGGGTATATATCTACGCTGAGACGGGAGCGAATGCGCTCGAGTGTCGTACGGTTGGGCGGCATATGTCGGACGCACTACATTTATTCTCTCGCAGAGTACGTGCCGCGGTCGCAGCAAGGTGTGCCGAAGAAACCCCTTTGAAAGCGTGCGAGCTGCGTATGCTGGTACTTATTGTATGTATATATATATATATATATATATATATGTATATATTTAATACCGTCGTACATTTATGTAGTATATAAAGGAACGTATGTACAGTCGGTGCGGTAGGCGGCTACGCACGACCGTCTCGTTAAGGAATAATTATATCCAACGGCAACGCCTCGTGCTCGTAGCTTTCCCTATATACTCTCTCCCTCATACATTGTTCGGATCAGGCAATGTCAAAATTCGTATAATTAACGGCGAGTGAGACGAAAGGGGAAAGCGCCTTGCGTCTCAGCGCAGGAAAGTCGGGAGGACTTGTGCTACCTGAATTAGAGTACGCAGGACACTTATCAGGGATCCACGTAATAAGCCTAAGGTACGAGAAATTGATAGTTGTTTCTCTTTTTTTTTGCAACCAGAACGTTGAGTTAAGGGGAAAGTGGGAAACGAGAACAAATATAAAAATAGTGTCAAAGTGCGCGCTGATGAATTTCAGTAGATTTCGGTTAGGGAGCTTCCACATTATCATTTTTATTTTCGTTGTTTCATGACGAATCAATTTGCCCTCTGGCACGCATCCAAACCGGTCGTTCTGTCGGTGAAAAAATCGCGATACCTCTGGCCGATAAGGTTCCTTAATTTGGACCTGCAACATCGATTGCTGATTTAATGTTTTTTTTTTTTTTTCTTTCAAAGGAATCATATTTTTCGAATGATAATTCCAGACATGAAATTTCTTGACAAAAAAAATTAATCACAGTTCTCGACGATGTCCTCACTAGTTAATATCTATGGAAGCTTTCTTGTAGGAAAGGAATCAATTTTATCATCGCTGCAGCACCGACTATCGAATATCCTAACGCTAGCGCGAGAAAGATCGATGATCGAGATATCCATCAAAGTAACAGGCGCCAAAGTAAAATAAGAATATATCTTTCGATCGGCTATCCTTTTACCGGTGCACAAGTTTTTTTTAAACTCTACCATACCAATTTCGTCATTATCCACAGCACAAATTGCCACTATCTTCGTCACGGTGAATTATCGAAATTCTCCGCTGACGACCTAGTGCACAGCAGCGCGGAGAGGGACTGCATACGCACGTGTCTTTTACCGGTTCAGCCCGAGAGAAACCCTTCTACTCTATCATGCCATGATCCACGTGTGTGTACTTTAATATCGAAGTATACAGACGAAGTCTCTCTATGCTCGAGCGACATCGGTTTTCTCATAAATTATAACGTGAATAAAATTCCGTGACTTTAATCGAGATGATACAAGGAAGGTGCCATTACCTGCCGGAGTGAATTACCGAAATTCCGTGAGGACCGACGGAGAGAGAATCTCTTCGGCTTCGTACAGCACCGGTAGGGCGACTGCGGGGAACGATGATTCTTTTTTTGATTCTCTTTCGCGTCAAGTTTTTACGATTTACGTACACGAAAAGTGTCTGGGACGTCGTTAGCCGATTTTTTATTATCGGCGATCGAGCGCGTATAGACTGTTCAGATAAATTTCTTCCACACGTAATAAAAGCTCAGCTCACAAAATGGAGGGCATCGTTCCGTTTCGCCCCCCCCCCCCCGTTCTTCTATTTATTCTTATAAAATAAACACGAAAAAGATGGATCTCTGCAGAAAATAAAAATATATCAAATATTGAAAACTCAAAGACAGGGTAAAATGGACCGGTGGATTTATACCATCAACCTGTTGCCGAAGTTTCTATCTTTAACCCTTTACTTACTCTCAGCTCACCGGTCATCTTCGCGGACCGGGCGAGAGAGTATCTCACGCACCGCGGGCGGCTCAGCGTGGGCGTCCCATAGGAGATATTCCGCGGCGGTATTATCCTCCGGGTCTTCTCGCTCCCGCCGGAAAAAAAAAACATTTTTTTTTTATTTTCATTTCTTTTTTATCCGGAGGGGGTCTCGTCTCCGCGTCTCTCATTTATTTCCTTTCCTTTCCACGCTTCTTTCTTGTTATCTCCCTTCTCCTTCTTCGCCTCTCCTTCTTCACTCTTCTCCGATATGATCGCAGTTAAAAATCTGTGAAGCCGGGAGAGGAACAGAGAGAGATTCAACGACGACGAGATCTCGCGACGTCGCTCGGCTAACAGGTATCGACTAACAGGTCGCCCTGTTTATGGCTTTATGGCGTCTCTCGAACGGGAGTGCCCGTTGACGGTAATGGGGCGCGCTGAGCGCACCGAGAGAGCCGGTGGCTCTCTCGCCGAACCGGGATCCCGAGAGCTTGATTCTCGTCGCCGTCGTCGCCGTCGTCGTCGTTGTCGTCGTCATCGTCGTCGCCCTCGTCCTCCTCGTCGTCGTTGTCGTCGTCTTCTGTGCGCGCCTCCGGCTTGTTCGTTTCTCGAACAGCCAACAGCGTCGAGCCGTGCGTCGATTCTCCGTTGCGCCTCAGACCCGTTTACGATCTTCCTGTTTGTACGATCTCGAAAAAGATCACTCCCAATCGCCAGTAGGAGGCCTGGAGCGCAACACTGCGCGCAATCTTCTGCCAATGCGAAGTATAACGATTCTAAAGCTCATCTATTTTTTTTTTATCATTCTGCCCTAAGTACACGTACGAGACTGCGAGGAGTAATGGGGACTTAATTGCTCCGGAAGTGACTTCCGGTTGAAACAAAAAAATTGTTCAAATCGGAGTTCCAGGGAAAAGAAAAATGATTTACGAACGAAACGTGTTCTAATTTTATAAAATCGTTTCTTGGCAGTCGTCGTATTAATCGTCGCGTGAAGCGGTCCAAAATAATCAACACTAAAGTGCCAAAGTTAAAATTGTAATTTTTGTCCCGAATCGGTTTCGCCGATTGTCTTTCTCAGTTTTGGTGGTTAAAATAAACTGCCGAGCCGAGCAGGGGGATACATTTTTTCACCCCCACTAGTTACTGTTTTTTATTTGCAAAAGATGCGAACTTATTTCGTACAGAATTGAGATCTTAGCCCGCGGCACCCCGATCTCTCGAACGTCTCAATTATACATATATTTTTCTCATCGGCAATAATTCTATCGAGTACCCCGCTGTTTAACGAGGCTGGTGCCGGCATCGCGGATCCACCCCCGCGGTGTCGCGATCACGCTCTCTTTCGCATGAGTATCCCGAATCGATAAATCCAACGGTGTTACAGTGACCCAGCGGGGCGTTTAAAAAAATTAATAAATCCGATCTCCGGCTCGCTCGCGATTTTCGCGATTCCAGACGAATTATCGAGAGCGCGATTGATCGTGAGAACCGTGCGAAAGGGCAGGAGCGTACGAGTCACCGGTCGATGACGTACCGCGCTTCTGGTGTTCCGGTCGCTGACCAGAGACAGGATCGTTAAGTAGCACGGGGGCAATACGTCACGATAATGAGCGAACAGGCGTTATGTAGTTATATCCTCGCGAACGGGAGTCGATTTGGCTTGAACTCGGCGAGCCTCTCTACTGCGGGTTCTCCCGACTCCCATCGTACTCTCTCTCCCGCGCGCGGTCGTACCGAGCGACTCGGAGGCTTCGCATGATTTACGTCTCGTGTCCCGAGGGCATCGTGTCAAAACCAATATCCAGGAATTATTTTAAAAGGGAATACAGCTACCGATACGCTCGTGTTATTTATCGCCATTCGATGACGTACCGGTGTCAATTTTCACCATTTTCATTTACCACGCGACCACTTGGTGTGTCCATCAAGTGGTAAATGAGCAATCCATCAAATTATTATAATTATTATTTTATTTTTTTAGTGCAAGGAGATAAATTAGTTCTGTTCGGTTTAGAGTTAATTTTGTTATTTTCATTGTATAATTTTTTGCTACGAATATTCTTTGTTACTTGTCGTTGCCTCAAAATATTCACCTCAGAACACGAATAAACGAAACTATCTGTATCTTTATATAGTTATTTATATATCTATATAAGTTTTGGTTCAGAAGGTATGGTGTTTTTTAACGTGGATAGACTCGTATATACCGTACTTCGTGAGGAAGTAGATTGAACCGACTGAGGTCGTCTCTTCAGGATTGAGAAAAAATTATTTTTTCGCTAGCAAAATTTACAATTATCTTCGCAACAACGCTTGTCGCTTCGGTTTTAAAGAATAGAAGCGCGTGATGAAAATTTGATAAAATGTAATGGTATAAAGTGGACGATGAGTGTCTTCACGCTCGTGCCGGACGGTCCCGCGGAGTCCGCGGGACCTCTTGAACCGTGGCGGGAGCGTTGCGCGCGGTCTTCGGGACCGGGTGGCTCGAGGAACACCCGCGTGTACAATAACACAGTCGAGATATATACATGTATATATGTATATATATATGTATGTATGGACTGTACAACAGTATGGTTCAAGAGTGCGCGGCCCTGCTCGTTTCGCGGTGTAGGTACATAATATATTCCGGGTGTATATACCAGGCAATTTTCGCCGGACCGCGCGCCGGTGTTGCGTTGATTGCGGTCGTTCATCGCGTTCTTCCCGCTTCCACTTCTTCTTCTTCTTCTTCTTCTTCTTCCTCAGCATCTCCGCGAGGTCCTCATACCGGGCCGGCTGCTATAGCCCTATTCCTCTTCTCTCCTCTCGCGCCCTGTCCCTCTGCCTACTTCGCTCGTTCTTCTCGTCGTCATATCTTTCTCTCCGGTTCTCTCGCCTTCAGCTCTACCCGCGCTTTCGCTGTGCGAAACGAGCGCGATCACTTGACCGTGCGCCCGAGAGATGAGGTGGAGAAGAGAGGAGGTCTGGCTCTAATTTGCGCTCAGCGGGAGCGACGCGAACTAATGCGACTGTTCCACGCCGGGAGGGAGTCCCTCAGGATCTTTGTCTTCGCGCACTCCCGCGCTAACGCGCATTCATCATCCGGGGCGATGCCGATGGACCAACCTTGGCGCTCGAGTGAGAATGGACGAGTCGAGCATGAACACCGTGTTCATGCTTGACTCGTGCCGCAGAGTCGAAAAGATTCAATTTCGAAAAATGCTCTGGAAGGGATTTTAGTGCGGTATTTGTTAAGGGTTAGCTGACGAGCCCTTGTCGGGCCGTCATCAGGGCCTGAAGCGACAGCCGACATTTTTTTTATCACACTAGGTACTTTTGAATTTCCTTTTCGGTGGTGATGTAATAAAAAATATTGGTCGAGAGGGATATTGAGGGTGTATATAGAGTAAGTCGGGCTGATATGGCCATGCTTTTATAAAGAATGACAATTGAAAATTGAACGTTAAAAAACCTTTAATTTTCGGTGCAATCATATTGTATCCACGTGATTAAAAACTGTGCAAACGGCAGCGCCATTCGTTTGTTACGTTAAAAGATATTACGGGTGGCCATATTATTATTATTGTCTTTACAGAGAGTAAGTTACACACTTATAGTATCTGCATCGTAGCTATATCGTAGGACGAAACCAAACACCTGAGTAACCCTAATATTTTTTGCATATAATATTTTGTGAAGTTTCGAGAGACGCAAGCTCGAAATCCGTACGTGAAGGGTTAGTCGATTCTACGATGAGTGTTGTATCATTTTTTCCAAGAACCCTTCAACCAAAAATTGGATTCATCCGCACCTGTTCCATTATCATAATTCGAAGGGTTTCCTAGTAAACGGTTCGTCTCTAGAGTTTCGACTGGCTGATTTAACATTTTGTCAAAAATACATGGTTTCTCCCTCGGGTGACCGGCGGACCTCCTTCCATCGGCTCTTTTGGCTCTTTCGGCTTTGGCTAGCCGCTGCACAGTCAGTCATTATTATCAGGGCACGCAGAGAGCAGAGTATGGCCGTTTTTTTTTTTTTTGTTCTTTCTTTCGTTTTCTCGACGAACGTGGTCCGAGTCGATAAGAGCTGTATAAACTATGGCTCGGAATACTTTCGGTGGGGTGGAGTAGCGACTACCTCGAGGGCTCGGCACTTATATTACTATGCCCGACTGCGCGATGCACAACGTCCGTTTTTCGTATAGTGTAAAACTGCAACGATGCAGCAACGGTGTGTATATACGAACCGATGGATCGCGTGCGTGACTACCGCGTTTAGCGAACGAACCCAGAAGAACGATCATGCGTGAGCCAACATATGCAACTCTCGCGGCTCGGGCATCGAGGCCCCTCGGGCTAAAACCCCGCAGGGAACGAGCATCTCGCGAACATATGGCCGCGAATGCGTGCATTTCTTCGCGAAAAAAAATTAATAAAAAAAAAAAAAAACAATCGGCTCTTTATTTCGCGTCGGACGCGCCGTGTATGCTTTATGCCGAAATCTTTCGACCGTCCTCTCGAGGCGATCCGCTTCTCGTTCGATCCTTCGCGAAAGCACTTTTTTTCATCAGTAAAAATGACATCGACTCGAAACGCCTATTTTCACGTGTCTGGACGATTATTTAATTACAAAAACACGTCGATTCTTTTTTGCGAAAAAAAATTGTAAACAACATTGACGGTAATACTTTTTTTCGTAGCTGATATTAGATCGACGATGCGTATATTGTTTTCTACCATATAATGTACAAATTGAATTCGCCTCGACCCGATTGCAAGACACGTGCTCTCTATTTTTCATTCACTTTCTCCCGCTGTCCCCCGATTAATTATTAATAATCGCATAACTGACCGCGTAATTGCGATCGAGAGTATCGAGAGGCGCGTGCGCCTCAGGGCGCGTAAACCTACTCTATACAGATAGACCGCCTGCATAGTAAAGTAGTAAAAGCCTTCGCGGTACTCTCCACATATTTCGCGCCTGAACTTTTAATGGTACAGAAATTTGATAACAATTTCGAAGTCATAGTTTTGGCACAGCAAGATTACTGGTTGAATGTATCGCAAAACAAACAGTTAAAAAAGCGAGCATGTTTTTTTGAAAACATATATTATTTTCGCGCATGGAGATCAATAAATCCTGTGCTTCGAGATCTGCCGATGGATATACCTCGTTCTCGTGCCTAATATCTTACTTTCACGTCAAGAGGAGCCTGCCCGTATCTCTTATTGTCCATCGAAGTAGAACGAGACAAGTTATAATTTATTCGTCGCTGGTACGCGAAAAGATGGGAGGATAGATATATGGGTGGCATATTCCCGCGGTCGACCTTGAATCAGGGGGAAAACGGAGAAGATGATGCAGGGAAGGAAGAAGAAGGCGTGCACCTTCCGTACCAGGTAGCTAACGAGCCGGTCGTTCTACTACCCACTGTACACCATACATTCATTCCATCGCCCCTATACTCCACGCGAGACGCGGGAGCGAACGATGCACACGAGAGAAGGGATGTGGAATCGATTTCTATCCGACTCCTCTCTCATCTTTGGCTACTCCAACTCCGACGGTGATGCTGCGTGGCTACGGAAGCACCGCCCGTATTTTCGCTTCCACTACTTCCGGTTTGTGTCGAACCAATTTTACAGAATTAAAAAATTTTACTATGGTTTGTGATTTTGTCAGGAAAATGTGTCCGGGGTGTTATAGGTAAGGTTCTTTCGAACTATCAATAATCTCATAATTTCCTCCGTTTTATTTCACCATTCTTCGCCGCTTACTTTTGTATTTCGTCTCCCGCTCTCGGTAAAACCTCGACTCGTTACATCCACACATACCGTAATGCGTATCTCTCTGAAGGAGAGCCCCGGCTTCCTGCGGTTAAGCCGCAGCATCCAATAGTTATATACCAGCTCCGGTCAGCTCTGGTCGCCCATCGTCGTATATACACCGCCTCCTCGTCGTCATTATACCGTATCGCGCCCGTGATCGATATCGAAAGTTTGATCGTCGCTGCCGGTCGGCGGCAGCCTCGCGCCGCGGCAGGCAATGTCCGGCAGCGTACAACACGCACATTCCCTCGGAGTACAGGCGGCTCGTTGCCGATGTTGCGTTATCCGCCCGAGCGCTCATCATACACCGGGAGGATACCGGACGGGGAGAGGAGGAGAGAGATCTATGTCGAGCGATTACCGGCGCGGTAACGTTCCCCGTTATCCTGTTCGCTTGCTGTATACCGCACTTCTCCGTGCTCCCGATGATGCGCCCGCTACCAGCGTTAGGATATTGGTTTTGAATTCGATAGCCACCACGTCGTGCCGGACGAGAACAGCGCGCTGCGCACTTCCGGCCTACCCGCAATCAGGCTGCCGTGTACGGTACCATTCGCGCAATTTTCGTCGCTCCTAGTATACACGCCATCAACTCACTCCACACGACAGTGAATCAACTCATTAGACTCGAATTTATTTTTTGGAAAGAAAATTTTTGTTTTTTTTTTACACAGTAAAAAATATTTTCGTACAATCGGAATGCGAAATTTCGTAAAAATAATTTATGAAAATAATTTACGTAAAAATAAATTACAAACTCGTTTGTCACAGATACGGCTCACGATCCATCGCTCCATGAAACGATCGAATAGATTCTTCGACAAAAACAAAACAATTTCACTTGAAACTTCGTTACGTTACCTCGGATATGTGTCTAGGTTTTGATTGAAAAAAATAGTAATTATTCCCTGAAGCTTTTCCCAAAAATAAAGAAAAGTAATCTTTCACTTGTCCGACCGAAGAGTTTCCCAAAATCCAACGATCATTCACCGATCCGGCCTATCCCCCGTGCGCACCGGACTCACTTCAACCCGTGATGATCTTATTAGCTCCGAAAATAATCCGTTGGCACGATTTTCCTTCTATAAATGTTCGAATATCTATTAGGATTTGCGGTGTGGTAGGAGTAGTGCCGAACGGCGGGAGTGTGGCGGGACGCGAGGAGGAACCCACTACCTCACGACCATTGCAGTCGACAGACGTCATGTCGCGTATCTCTCTTGTCGCTCCGTTGCTGCGGTGTTAGCTTCAAAATGATTATCTCTACCCTCGTATTTAGCTTACGAAAATGGCGATCGAAAGCGTTTTGCACCAATACGAACGCCACTACCCTACACGTTCTTACATACTCTACGGGGGAGGGGGGGGGGGAGAGAAGAGTGACGGAGGGAAAAAAGGGAGGGGGGCTTGAAACTGTAGCGAGCAATGCCGGTTGCGGGTTCTTAAAGTGGGCGGAATATTCAACGATGGAACCGCGGCTGGCAGAGACTCGAAGATGCTGCTGGGTTGCACCTTCGCTCGGCAGCGGCGAGCGACGAGGAGTAGTTCGAAGAGAGATCCTATCGGGATGACGCACTGCGTACGCACCTGATACCGGATTGTGCGTGCGTCGCGAGACGATCTTCTCGTTCCATCGTCTCGTTTAATCTTACCATCCTTTATTTTATATATGTATGTATGTATATATATATATATCTTACGTATGTACATATATACATATATATATATCTCGCACTCACCTCGAAGTTATTCGACTGTAGGCTTATTTTAGAAGCGCACCGACGCCGCCGCCGCACCGAACCACCGACAGAAGTGGCAGAAGTCGCTGCGCGGTATGGTTACTATCTACATACACGGGGTACGCAAACATAGCGGATCTGCCCTCTCGGGCTCCGGCTCGGCTCGCTAACGGATCCCTTAACGAGAGCGTGACTCACTGAGAGTTAAGCGAACGAGATTGGTATAAGTTCGTTCGGATGTGAGAGACGACGAGGAAGACGAGCGGACCGCGTGGTGATTGCGAGAGCGCGGATTATATACCTCTCGCTGTTTCTACCGAAGAGTAATTAAAAGTAAAGTATTGCCACCCGAAATAAACGGCACCATGGGCCCGATAATAACGCGGGCTCGTCGGTTGCACAATCGTCTCGCGGACTGGCGCGTAGGAGATCGTCGATGAGATTTTGGAAAGATTAAAAAAAAACAAAAATTCACTGGAAAATATTGTTTTTTGGAAATCGGGAAATTTGAATTAATGTTATTTTGAAATTGTAGCTGCGGTGCGATGTGTAGTCGCTCGTCGAGTGATGTATCGAATTTTCACTCCGTGGCAAAGCGTTTCGCTCGGAATTTTTTGTTATCTCGTCATCAACATCCAGCCATATTTTGATGGACGATACTTGGTAGGATAGTAACTTGTATGAAATATTTAATTAAGCATGATGGAGTGTGCACTCGCTCACGCATTAGGATAATCGTGATACGAGAGGTAGGATAAGCATCGAGTGAGAGGAAATCGGTTTTTCTTATTTAGTGGTGGGTAAGGAAAACAAAAAGTAAAAAAAAATGAGAGCGGGTCGGTTATGGGGGGGGGGGGGGGGGGGGGGGAGGAGCGTGCCGATTCCGGTAATTACGAACCGCAGGTACAGGAGAGTAGACTGAGACCGCATCGCTAACGGCGGTGAGTAAGCCTGTGCAGGAACAGCAACAGGTATATGCCGCATACATGTATATTTATATATATGTGTATGTATATATATATATATTATATGGTACAACGCAGTAGTCTTTCCCAGCTCGCGGTTCGCCCGCGCACCCTATGTGCGCCTGCGCACACCGTATTACGATCTCGCACCGGATAAGTTAATGCTCATAGCCGGGAGAGCTGGACGATACTTTCGCGATCGTTACGGCCAAAGAAAGAGAGCAACGACGAACGCGAGCGGCGCAAAGAAATTTGTATCGGCGTAGTGCCGGGAAGCACTAAAATTTATGGCTTCGCTACCTCGCCGATGTAGATTGAAAATTAACGAAATAACGAACAATTTTTTCTTTTTCTAATCGAAGAACACGACGTAATCAATATTTTTATCATAATCGAATGAAATTTGATTATGCAATTGTTTAATTAATAGTTGGATGGTGATTTTTTTTTAAATTCAGTTGTGACCAAATTTTAATTTATGTGCTTGGTAAGTATATTTTTGTTTAAGTTCGAAACTGATTTCGAAATTAAATACGATCGCGAAGATTATATTGCCAGGAAAAATAAAGAAAAACGTATTGTCTGCACCTGCAGCTTGATTTCCCTTTTCTCTATGCCGCGTTACAAATTCGTGATCACTATTGTTTTCGTAACGACACGAAGGAAGGGCGCGTGCTGTCCGCACGCCCGTGGATCGAAGATCGTAGATCTATAGTCGGATTATCTTGTGGAAACGAGCGATATGGGTTTCGATTTTATCCACAGCCCATAGCCACGCGTAACGATCCAGCGATCACGATCTTCGTGTATATGGCTCCCGATCGACAGATAAGGACTATCGCGGGTTTCGAATAAAGAAATTAACCCTTCGAAGCGCACTTTGAATATAAAATTTTTCATTTTTCTCCTCCAATCTTAAAAAATTGTTAAAACGCAATCATTTCTTTAATACAGAATCTGTCCGTCTGTCCGGCCGTCCGTCCGTCTGTTTGATTATCCCATCCCTATAAAGCCCTGAAGTATGATAATTATAAGCAGTTCGCTGTGAAAGCCTCGCAGGGCGCGCGCGAACCACTCACAGCAACCTGCTTATAATTTATCATTTATTAACTGGTAAAAAATACGTCGATTGGTTGTTATCCGAGGCTGATGCTGGAAGGGTTTCATTCGAAGCTCAAGTCGCGCCGGAAACGAACAGAATCTGTTTCTTCTGTTTTCTTTTTTGGTGCGATTACCAATGTGTAGTTGGACGATTTCAAGCTTACAAGCTGGTTTTTCGTCCTCCTCTGCGGTACTCGATTGGTAACTCTTTACGGAAATAAATACACAGGTACTTTTTCCGTTGGTCGCGGACCGCTGTGGAGATCCGCGATTCTTGCCACAGGTGTCTTTATATGGCGAGTGCTTCTCGGGAGATCTTATCGGGAACGGCGATCGAACGACCGGAGTGTCTCTACACTTGCTGTGTTGCTGGAGGTGCGATACTTGTCGCGAGTTCCTGTACCACTGTACAGTGTCAGCGGGGAAAACGCAGCGCGTTCGCAATAAATTCGCAAAAATGTCCCATCAAATGGATTTTTAATTTATATCGATGTTTTACGAATTACAACATGGTGACAGGAAAATTGAAAACGACTCCTTGACCTCAAAGCTCGACTCGACGCCTCGAGCGTTACCGCGTAAATGCGAGAACGCTCAATTCACAATCGTTGGTATTTACCGTTTCCCTACATTTTTGATTTGTTACATTTTTTATATTCAGTATTTAATTGTACCGTATAAGTGTGAATGTGGTATGAACGATTTCTACTGAACGAGTGTGAATGTGGTTAAGCAAAACTAGAAAGCACTCCGAGAGACAGAGCGCTGACCAATCGAAAGAGCGAGAGAGAATCTGAGAGCAACCCGAGTGGAAATTTATTATCAAACCGTTAAAAGATGAAATAAATATGAATATCGAATGTCCAATATCCCAGCATAATGTCAAGTATGTTTTGATGCAACTTTATAATACTTCATCAACACAAAACAAAAAAATCGGCGATCCATCTCAGCCACCGAACATGTAACAGATTAATTTTTGCAATTTTATGACTCAACTATTGTGCATAAAATTCGACCTTACTCGCCACAATCGACGATGTTCGAAGAGTATTAATTTTTCGGTACCAAAAATGACAATGGAGGGTTCAGAATGTCTCGCAAATTTAATTTAATGGTTTGCATATGTCGGATACGGATATCTTTATTCCGCGGTGAATCTGACATTACATTCCGCTTATCGGGAGCCAATTTCTTCCGATGCGTGTTAGTGAGGTAGGTTCCGTGTGGCACATCGCGCGCTGTGGTATATAGGCGTACGTTGAAGATTTACGAGCGCGCAGGCACGGACGTAAATAATAATCAGGGTCTGCTATCTCTCTTTCGTCCTCTGCCGCTTCCCGCCCTCGACAAGAGGAGAGGAGGGAGAGGGACAGGGGAGGGGAGGGGGGCGATTGAAGAAGCTGCGAAATCTCTTTTCACGGCGGGGAGCTCGAGTAATCCTCAATCAAGTGCGAGAGGTACTGCTCTCTCGTTTCGGTAACGAGTTCACGCACTGTGTAACATAGTAACTGCTAATAAAATTTCTCTTCAAATCTACTCCAATTTGCCACAATCGGAGATTGGCACACTGTCAACTAATAAACGGACTGACGATAATCGTAATTCGGTATTGTCAACGAAGGCAAAACTGATTTACCGAACTGATTTCAAATTTTACTAAAAAAATCTACCGTGATAAAATAGATTGTATTTGACCCCAGGAAACAAATGTGCCCGAGGGAAAAGGTGAGTAATGAGGAAAGAGGAAAATTAGACAGTGTAGTAACATCCCATGGATCCCTCTTGCGGTCTCCCCGTAGTTTTCACCGACTGACGGATCAACGAATTCATCAGGTGAATTCTATCACGCCTTGATGAGAGACTAATTGCCAATCCGCGAGCGGTAGCGGTGTATGCATACTGGCGCTCGCTGTATAATCCACGTGCCGGCTAGATAACAGCAATCGTAAAACTTTCACAGAACCGACCACTGGGACCGCGCACATGTGCGGCGAACACGCTTGAAACTATATTGTCGAGTGTTCGTGCACAACGATTATCCTGCGTTATACACAGACGAAACGCTACGCTATCTCCTATATCGTAGGCTGGACGTTCTACGTGCCTCTATTACATCAGCGAGATAAACAGATACGCGGCGCACGAGATATAATACGCTTGGATGAGACTGTAATGATGTAACTCAATTAAATCATGCAATTAGCGTTGCGAGCTCGTACACTCCAAACTAATCCTATCAATCCAATTCTCAGTTCCATCAACTCATTCCGATCCCTCCAAAATTTGTTAACTGTACTTTTTTTTTCAGTTGAATGACTAATCGATATGGGTGAAAATCTTCTAAGATAATACCTTTTTTGTATGACATAATTTTTTATTCATTCAAATCAATAATTTGATTTTGAATAATCATACTCCGAGTGTCATAAAGGCTAATATGATTTTAGTAGTATAACATTTTTGACCATGAAAATGGAAAGTACAAAGGGTGAGACGACGAGTTTCTATTCTTGGGAAGCCAACGATCCAGCCGTTGGACAACGTAATGAAGAAAACGACGAAGAATAAGAGCGTGATTAACGCCCCGGTGTGCCGCTGCTTAATGCCCACTTTGTACATCATCATCGTGTCGGACGAACACAGGGGAGCCTCTAGTGAAGTCCGAGAAACACCGAGAGGTATAGATCGCGATTCTCAGCTCGTTCGTTCCACCTCGTACGAATATACACGCGGATTATTATTTGCGTCGCCTGTTACTCTCTCACAGTTACTAAAAAAAATACCGTCAAATAAAAAAAGTGGTCATTATCGTAAATCGCGGATAAAACGGAACGTGAGTGTGAAAATTTGGCAAATTGTGGTTACGCGAAAAAAAAACATTGCATTGAAGAAGAAAAATACAAACGGCTTTCTAAAATGGAAATCCTAGAAATTAATTCCTAAAATAATATTTTTGGAAGGAAACAAAATACTCTGCTGCGTTCAGACGCCGTGTTTATCTGACAGCAAAATCGTCAGAATGCAGAAAACGAAAGTAAAACTACAAATTATCCTTCTCGTGAAAATTAAATGACCAATCCCAGCAGAAACTGCAAGTTCGAAATGAACTGATGCGTTACAGCTGGACTGAGCTGTATCGCACACTCCACCGTAAAGTGGTGAGAACTCGTTGTGTGCGAGAGACATGTCCTTAATAGGATGAGCCACGGAGAGTCGAGAGTCGTACGCGTGGCTTGTTCATTTCTTCGAGCTAAACTCTCGATTCTGTCGACGATAGAAGGCCGTCTTCGTCGTCGTCTCGGGACGTACCGGGCACGTTTTTTCAAATTTTTATTTCTTTTATTTTTTTGTCATCGTCACTGCGAAGACACTAGACAGTTCTACAACGGTAAGAAACAACGTTATTATACGATTTTTCCCGAGGCAAACCGCGGGGGGTTCCCTCGTCTCGTTACTTCTGTCCCCCCATTGGTATATGGTGCGAGATTCCATCCGAGGTTCGAGCTCGACGTAATCTTCCGTCCGGTTATTTTTTTTATCCACGATTACTCGTAAAGTAACAAAGATTATTCTGTTTACGAGACTCGGGAACGAGGAAACTTGGGCAAATTGGACGAATTTTTAATTTTTTTATTTACATTTAGTCGCCTTGCTAATTGCGAGCTTTATTTGATATCGAGTAGTCCCCTTAATTGGTATGATTTTACCACAAGAATTTTTAAATTGGGCGATCGGTGGCATTTTTTAATTTTCGAATTAATTTTACCGAGCATCAGTCCAATTAAAGGAGTTTTTTTATTTCAACCAGATTTTGTGAGCGCACTGATTTTCGTATTACGATACTCGTTCATTTGTTCTGAGATTTTTTGAATATTAAATATTTTTTTAAGTGTCTCTTAAAATTGATAATCATCAAAGGTAAATTGTTTGTCGCCTCTAAACATTATTACTATAAAATTGACTAATCTTCGTATTAACGAAAAATGTATTTGCAGCATGTTTTTATTCGCAATCACGCGAAATGATAAATAATCGTTCGACCCGATAAAAAAATTAAATACAATCTCGCAAGCGAGCGAGGGATCAAAAGACCCGACGAACCGTCGGGAAGTTTGATTACTTTCTTCATTGCCGCCGTGTCAATCACTGTAATTGATCGACAACATTTTTTTTTGTCCCCTCCCATCGTTTCAATTAACAACGAATCGACCCATGCAATAAACAAAAGAAACAAAATTACGAACCCGTGAGAAAATTCCTGTTTTTTTGGTATTTTTTTTTCACTCTTGCATGAACTCTCCGACGTGAATTATCTCGATGGCCAAGGAATGAGACGGGGGAGAGAGGGAAGATCGACGGTTACCGATGCGGAATACGAAACGCTCCAATTTACATGGTAGGCGGCTTATTGAGCTCTGGCGTGAGCTCTCGAATGGCATGCAGGTAAGTGCATCATCGGCCGGTTGCATCTCCTGAGACGAAGGTATATATGCCCTCTCGCCGAGTGCATAACGCCGAGGCGATAAATAACGCGGCAAACTCCGCCCAAAATATAAATTGAACGCTACCGGTGTGTGGTCCTCTGGTCTTGGTGCGATGCTGCGGGGAATATATGTGGTAGGCGACTCTGAAAAGCGCACGCGCAACCGCAGCCGCCTCTCGGTATTCTATGCTTATATTATTCGGAGAGGGGGGGGGGGGGGGGGGATTTCTGATTCACCGTGTGCTGCCGCAGATTCGCAAAGCTCTTTAAATATTCGAAATTGTCCCGCGTAAGTTCCATGACTCGGCAGCTAATGTGCAATTCTCTTGTATACGAGACTATTACGCTCTCGTATTTCGTTCGGGGCCTATCTTACGAGAACTCGCCGGTGCTGCCCTCTTTCGGACGGTCCGCTAAGCTCCGAGTTGCTATGAACCCGTCGTTTTGCTGATCGGACGATTACTTCTGATTACTTCCCTAGCGTTCCGACCAACTTGAAACCAACCTGAAAACCAACTGGTCGAGTGGTGCATCAAACCAACTCTGATTCCAACCTTCAAGAGTTTGATTTTTCGGCTTTATTAAAAAACCAACCGTTATATGTGTTGGATACGTTGTTGGTTTACGGTTGATTTTTCCTAAAACAAACCGATTTCCAACCCTGAGGCAAGAGCTATCGGTGCTCTCGACATGAAGTTGGAAATTGCGTTGTTCTGGGAAAGTTCAACCGTAAACCAACTTGCAATCCAACACATAATGGTTGGTATTACGGTTGGTTTTGAGGTATCCATCAAAAAGCTACCTCCAGAAGGTTCCCAGATAAAAAAGTGACAGCATGGGATCCACTCGGTACTCGCACGGGGAATCTGCTTGCACGGTTACAGCTTGCCGTGGAGCTTTACAGTGAGCTGGAACTGTGCAAGCAGACTTCTGGTATAAAAACGCCGTGCCGTCACAATATCGTCACATGCGGACATACACGTCTGCATTGTGCCATTATGGCGGGCCGAATGTTACGGCACGATTTTCTTACTGGGTTGGAATCAGTGTCGGTTTGGCGCACCAATCGACTGGTTGAGTTGCAGTAGTTTGTCAGAAAACAACCCAAATCCAACCCAGACTTTTACGGTTGGTTGGTCCACGAGGGATTCTTTCAACGTTTACATGCTCGCATTTTGTTCGGGGCCTATCTTACGAGAACTCACGGTCGCTGCCCTTTTTCGGACGGTCCGCGAAGCTCCAAGTTGCTACGAGGCAGTCGTTTCGCTGGTCAGGAGGCAATTCGCGTAAAGTATATCTGACGACCGGAAGTGACGAAATAGAAGAAACATTCCGCGTAAAGTGCTCGAGCAATTTCAGTGGGATGGAAGAGGCAACGTGAAAATTATCCTGCACTCCTAACGGACGGCAACGTGAATCGTAGCCTTAAGCCTTTCTCGTACCGGAAAGACGCACAGCGAGTAAATAATAACGCGCGCTGTAACGTCGCTCCGCCGAGAGAGTCCTCGGGGATGCTCGATCGCAGTTGCAATAATAATCGGCGCGTGGTTTCGACATCGATAAAAAATAAACGAAACACAACTTTTCTTGCGAGATAGTCGACGGATGATCGAGAACGTGACATTAGCTGACGTAAACCATCTGTGGGTACCTCGTTACATCGTACGATTGGACTCGTATATTCATGATACGATGCATCCCACGTCGAGTGGATCAACCCCGTTTCAATGACCTTACAAAAAAAAATCTATTTTTTTTAATTCAAAATTTAGTTCCGAATATCACAAACAAACCCAAGGATATCATTTTTTTTAATTTTAGGGTCAAAAAAACATTTCTCTGACCTCGAAAAAATGGGCCAAAATCACGCATATTTTTCCTCGATCCGGACACTTCAATTTTATCCGAAATTAACCCAGCATCTCTATCCTTGCATCCACATCCACAATTTGTATACAAATATTCACGTGGTGTCAATTTATTGACACGGAATGGCCCATACACGAAGCCGTAGAGAAACAACACGACGTACTCGCATTGAATTGACGGCTCGCATGTATTATCAGCGAAGTTCCATCGATAGTTTTGTAAATTGCCGGGTCGCATGCGTATAGATTTTCCGGGTACTAAGGGTAGAAATAATAAAAAAAATAGCACGCATGAACAGACCCTAGGTATAACCGCGCGTAAATCCATCGGCACTTTTGCTGGCGGAAAAAGCGCTGAAACGGTCTCTCGACTTCCTTCGCGCGAGGCGCATTGCTCTCCTTAATTACCGAGCACGGTTATAGTATAACCGCGGGTACTGGTAGAGAGAGATCCCGTGTCCTGTGCTGCGAGTAATATAATACACGGCCGTGCGTAAGAAGTACCTGTCGCATTGCCGTGTACACCGCGCACAGACGCTGTCGATAAGTGATTCGTATTAAGATCTCGCTGGGCGTGGTGATAAATTACACGGCGACTTGCGCCGCGATATATGTATCGAGACACGCACAGGCCTATCGCCTCGACTCCGGGTTACACAAATATAATACAGTAGGCTAAGCAAGTGGAGAGCATAGATGGATTTTTCTTTTTTCATCCGGAGAATATTAACGCGAAAGCATGAAAAAAATCGATGCACCGTGCGATTCGACGAACGCACACACTCGTTCATTTGTACAATGCGTTCAATTGCGGCAGCAAACGCACTGTATTGTCGAAAGTACCTTCTGGCAAAATCGCTGTTATCATTTTTACTGGTTGCCATTATTATTTAATATTTATCCTGAAATTAGAGAGAGGAACGAGAGACATTTGCCGGAAAAACAAAATGGCGTCAATGACTCGATGAGACACACGTAGTAAAAAAAAACATCGACAAGAAAATTGCAGCAACGCCCGGGACACGGGCACGATGAACAAATAGATTGTAAGATTTGTAATATCTAAGATAGTGCAAATATTAATTGCAATCGTTCCTATGTAGATACTACATATTTGTACTATCATATTGTTCCGACCACTGTTTAGTTATTGTAGAGATGAATTACTAATGCTTTCTATACACAGAACAGTCGCTGCAATCGCAGATATTTTGCGATATAAATATCGCATCATTAACAACTTTATTATATTTATTATATTCGTAAGTAAATCGTTATATAGCAGACGATCCGAACCGGAGATGTGTTTACGTTTGTTCGGGATGATAAAAATACCAAACAAATCGCTTCATTCATTTGAACCCGCGAATAGTTTTATTCGATGCCGTGTTATTAAGAAATCCGAGTTTTTTTCGGTGTTGAACATCGGACAGTGGTGAAGCTCCTGTGTACAAATGGAATAACCGTTCGTTCATATAAGACATTGGAGTAAGTAACGGTTAGAATACTTTTGTTTTTGAGCATCAATAATTTTTTTGTTCCAAAAGCTGCGATTTAAACTCCCATGCTACTGTCTAATTATTGTTCATCTTTATTTGTATAAGTTTTTGTTTGTTTATTTACGAGTCTCCGCTTCCTATTACGTTAATTATTTTTCAGCCGGTAATTGAATTGAATTTTCATTTAATTATCTCTCGAAATCTTATCGAAGCGATTCGAACGTTCCTCGGAACTTTATCGTCGAAGAAAAAAAGGGGTCGGTGTGCTACTAAAAGTAAAATGAAAGGGCTTATCTTGATCCGCTTCGGAGGACGAATACGTATTAATGGTCGGACAAGCTTGTAGGCACTAAAAGATCAGCAGCGCTCGTTACAATAATATATTTGAAGCAAGAAAGGAATCACCGTACTACAGCAGCGCGCTCACTAATTCTTCGCTCATTATCTAAAATACCGATTTGTCGAGGACGATTTCATCTTTATATTTTTTTTATCGCTTATTTTTTTTTAGACATATATATTTTTTTACGCACGCGAGCGTTTTACCTTCGGTGATAATTAATGCGGGAGGGACACGTGAGATACGAGTCTCACTGCAGGTGGGGGACCGCGCGGCTGATGTCTCGGGAACTAGCAGACGGAAAGCCGTAAGGCGCCGGTTCACGCGATACTTCACCGGTAGGTATTAAAAAATCTACGTGTGTTCCGTAAAAAACTCGCGTTTCTCCCTCGCCGCCCTCTGTTCTTCTTCTTCTACTTCTTCATTTTGTTTTTTTTTTCGACCTCTTCCTCCCTCGATCGACTCGTCGCTCATTCTTGCATGCGGCCGATGCACCAGCCACGTCTTGGCGTGTCTGATGGTTATATGACGCGTTGCACCTGCCAGACGGAAACGGTCACGTCAGCGTGCATGGCCATGGCTAAAAGTCGATTCGCTTGTTTCTAGCTCTCTCTCATCCTCGCCGCTAATTTTTCTTATTATTTTTTAATTTATTTTTCGTTTTTTTTTCTAGGGTGAGTCAGTCGGATAGCGGGAATTTAAAGACGAGCACGGACAGGAGAATAGGTAATTTATAACAACCGATGGACAACTGAAGTTTCCTCAAAAGTTCTTGGACATAAAAAAAGAAGAATATGTACTTTGCGTATTATATTTATCGACATCATCGATTGAATATAATACATACTAATTCTGAGAACGGGCGCAGAGCTATGTCAAATAACTTAGGTCGACCACATTGAAATTTGTGCATAAAACCTATTGCATAATCGAAGACTAATTGAATGCTTTTTCAGGGCCAAACAAAAAAAAATAGTTCCGCTCTATCCTTAACGCCAGATTTTACGCAGTATCCCTGTGCCCTCGTGCGAATACAACACAGTAAGGGGGCTGTGGGGACGCAATCTCGGGGGGAGGTTGGTTGTATAAAAGGGAACTAACCCCGTACAGGCAGTACACCTATTTAAAAAAATAGCCTTTAATTAAGGTTTTATGCAAAAATTTCAATGGAATCTTCCTAAGTCATTTGACATCCCTGAGCCTGACTTTCAGGAAGCCCGAGCCACGGTCGTTAAAGGTCCAGGTAGCAATGACATTAATTAGCTCTCCGCTCGTTCGAATTACTCGAGAAAATTGATAGGGAAAAACACACAGCGGGGGGGTTTTCGGTAGACACTCGTTACGAGTCCGTTACCCAATTACAGATCCACGTCTGTCCAACATTCCTGCAAGGAAAATTCTATTACTTCGGATAAGATCGTCGGTTACCCTCTCAGACACATCGCGCCGCGTCTGGACAGGCCCGGACGATTCTGGATCGGGGAATCGTCTACATAATAGAAAGTAAAGTGGCTGGCGTTAGGGGTGGCCCGGCAGGGAGCAACGTCGGCTATTTAAAAATGCATCCGAGCGCCTCTCTCGGTTAGACTCCTAAAAGTATAGAGAAAAAGACTCTTGCATATTATATGAATGGTAGAGGCACCTGCCACGAGATTCTCAGTCCCCACGGAATACATATAGATCGATATCGCTCCTGAAGACCATTCTATCCGTCCGAACGACCTCAAACGTCAACAGAAAAATGTCACGTCCTTAAAACTTTGAAGATAAGATAAAGTGAGCTAAAAAACAACATACCCGGTGATTTTTAGACAATGGACAACATTTTGCAATCTTGAGTCCGGCCTTTTTTCGTTTCAACGTAGACAGTGCGCGCATTGAAGTTTCCGCTAAAAATCCAAACTGACGTCTGAAAATAAAACCGGTCCTCCGGTTGATAAATCAAGAATAATCATTGTTACAATATAATGCCTTCTTTTTCGTTCATCGAATCAATATCAAAGTAACTCATAATTTATTTTCTACTTTCTACATCTGGACACAGTGGTCACTGGATATTGCCTAGTATTATATAGAATCGAATGCCGACCATTGAGTGAAATATCGCGGTGCGGTATCGCCGAAGTGCCCGCCGGGGAGGCTTATTAAAATCGACTGTCTCCGTCCTTTCTGTTCGACTCCAGAATGAAACGCTCTGCGTTCGCGTTCGTGCACGAGTTAATGCCTCGACGGTAATAACGTTCGCGGCATTATGTGGTTTTACCAAGGGAACAGAGGCGAGCAGAAGGATAGCTATAGGTTAGACGCCGTGCAAACGATGCTGAAAATTCTATATATATACAAAAGCGTGTGCCGGAGACAAGTGCACAAGTGCGACAAGTGACAGCGGCAAGAAACTCACACGTACCGTTTATACCTCTTATACACAGGCTTCTCTGGCTGTGTGTTTCATACAGCAGTTGTATATGTCGAGAGAGGGAGAGAGACCGTGCACCCGCGTCGAATCGGGATCATGCAAACTGGATTTAATTAACGACCGTCAATCAACGCATTATGAAACCAACGCGGTGCAGCCTCGCGCGACACGCGTATACGATTTACTTGGGGGGGGGGGGGGGGGGGGGGGACTAGATAGAGAAAGATGAAGAAGAGAAAGAACGAGAGAGACGAGTTGCGAATAAAATATAGGCGACGTTCTGGTTTTTGTGCTTTTTTTTCTTGGTATAAACTATAAGGAGATTCAAGGACTCGCGAGTTTTTATCAGATCGATGCTAAAAGTATATATCGCCGAGAAAAAAAAACATTGTCGGAGGGGAAAAAACGAGCGGGATTGACGGGACAATGGAAATAAGTTATAATTATCAGTGGTGGCCATGCGTGGAAAAATAATAATGGCGTTGTTTTTCGATGAGGGATTGTTTATGGAATATTTAAAAGAGGAATCGAATTGCAACAAATTTGAAAAAAAAAATGCATAGAGACGTAACAACCTTTCGAGGATGTCCTGAACATTTTGTAACGATTCATTGAGGCATTTAGAAAATACGGTATTTTAATGAGGCACCAGGGACAGCGCACTTGATAGGGTTAATGCGATTTTTTTGAAACTTTTTTATTCTCCGTTACGCTTTAATTGTAAACGAGGAAAACGAATGCGTTATTCCACATAGCGCAATGTTCATGACCCGAGGACACCGTCCTGTGTCCTATTATACGGTTCCCGATTCCGGAACGCAATACCACTTCGAATGTAACCCTCGGAAAACCATTTACCTCTTCTGTCTCGGTCCCTTCTGGAACTTATTACAAAGTATAATGCGCGGTGGTCTGTTCGTCGTCGTTTATATTATAAATACAGGAAGAAAGAACCGTCGAGGTCGTGGAACACAGTACAGTATATAACAGTGCTCGCGTGTGTCCGACTCTTTCACCAATAAATTATCGACGAGTCGATCGCCCTCGATTACCCGTTTTCATACCGCCCACGAAGAAAGTTGAGAAAGAAGAGCCAACCTGTTGACCGGATCGTATGAAAACGGTGTCCACGCATCGCCTATATATTAGAGACCGAAATACCGCTCTAATCTGGAACGATTTTACTAATAGATTTTTTCTGTGATTTAATCCTCAATACAGATCCGATTAAACTATATAGAGCAATATTCCACGAGCTAATACGAAAATGTTACCTCGTGGAATATGGCAGTAAAAAGCGCTACCGGTAACTTTCTAAATTGTTCGAATAGTAACAAAATATGTTTTTAAAAATCTCAAAAAATGTACGGAGTTGATTTGGAACATAGTTTTTAAAGTTTAAAAAATTACTCCAATTATCTTTTTGGATACGTTTTTTGTATCCAAAAAGAAGCAACACATTTAAGCTGCGTTCATCTCCGTTAATTTAAACATCTTAAAAAAAAACAAAAAGAAAAAATGTCTTAAGGATTTTTCTAAATGTTATTACTAGTCTGACTCGACGAGTCGGTGAAGGCTCCTTAGGTGATCTTACACGAGACACTATTCGCGTTTATCTTTATCCGCACGCGGCGGCTGGCGCGCGTTAACGAGAATCAAACGGCGGTGCAAGCATCGGCGGAAAACGGTAAGGGCAATTACGCGTGCTAAGGCCCAAGGTACATGCACCGGCTGCAACAGACCATTGCAACTAAAGTGCATGCTTTGCACAGAGGGAGAGAGAAGCAGGGAGAAAGAGAAGCCCAACGTTCCATAGGAACGTTTCAATTGAATTCCACGGAGCAATAAACTCGCGTTAATACGGGGCTAACCGCGGGCGCACTGCTCGCTATTTTAATTAGCCGCTGCTATACGGACCGTTCGAGTAGATATACACAGGTTGGAAGCAGTGTGGGCGAACAGCCACGAATTGCATTGCCCCCTTTGATATTCTCAACTATACTCGCTCCAATTTAACAGGCACGAAGGAAATCGCGTCTCTATCTTGTTCACGTAATAAAAGACGTTTAAAGATTTTTTTATGGCACAGTCATTGGCAAATTACATTGAATGGCAAGGCTCGATCCATAGCGTCAATTCCTTTATGTCAATTTTCATTTTCGATAATAAACATTCTGTGTTGGAAAAAGATTTGGTGGGTCGAGATATAGGAAAAAACACATATCTTAATTTTTCTGAACTCGGTTCCTTCGAATAACCTTCCCTAATAACCTTGGTAAGAAATTAATTAATACTGATGTATTAATAACGAGAAGCTTAACTCTATGTTCTTCGATTTTTTCAATTATAAATTCTAGGGATTTTGAATAAAAGAAAGATTCCCTTTTGGGTTTTTACGAAACCCCATCCAGCTGAGCTACCTAACTTCCACCAAAGTCTCAGAAGAAACCGCGCTGCCGCTCAACGGTCGATGGCGCTCACGGCTAGGCGGTCACCCATCCAAGTACTGACCGCGAACGAATCTGCTTGACTTGTGCGACAGCGTATCCACAGCTGTCGGTTCTTATCATTTAAAAATCATATTCTGGTATTTACAAACAATGGACTTAACAGGGAACGGCTCGTAACGCATTAAACTGGGAAAGAGAGACTTGCAAGTGCGTCGATGACTGTGGTTATCGACTGCTCTGCAACGTGCCAATCAATGCAGCATGCGAGAGGAACCGTCCACTTTATTGGCCGCACTATATCCTCGGTAGATCGACAAGGAGTGTTGATACTATAATTCTTCCGAATATATAAAAATTTTAAACGATCACGGCGACATGGTATTAACCGTTTGGTTTAAGTGTTGCGGGATCGTTAAGACTGTGTCTTAGCCGCGTTGAGAATGATCCGGCAACATAAAATAAACGAATAAATAACGAAATTAACAGATCTCCATGCAGGTGTCTAGCTGCGATATTATGCGTTCATGCGTGCCGCCGTTGCTCCGGGCGATACACATGCGCGCGTAGGAACAGCCAGGTGAATAGGAAAATGTGATCGAATAAGCATAACCAGCGCGTATCGAGGTCGGTACATATTGTACAACCAATCGTCATTTTTTTTTTTACGTACTTTGAAACAAAAAAACGTCTGTCGTAGAACATTTTTTGGGAGGGGCAAAATGGAGTGCGCCAACAACAAATGAAGAAATTAATTGAAGAGCTCAGAAAGACTGGCGGTGAAATAGGCCTCCAGGCATAGCGCGAACATGGGGCAAAATGGGAAACCTCTTGATTTTCATACTTCGGCTCGAATTTACAAATATGTTGATCAGGTGTTCCACTTTGCCTCAATAATTTTATATTTAAAGAATAATAATAGACACTGCACAATACATGTATAATTATTTTTTCATTTGGAAATAAATCTTTACAAATTCGATATGGAGCACTCGTCACTTCCGGTTTATTTCCGTCCTCTTCCAACGAACATTTCCGTAACGTCTATGCGTCGATTTTCCTTGGATCGGACGAACAAGAGCGCCAAGAACCGGTAGCCGGGATGAAGGGCTCCTCGACTTCGGAATGGCTCAGTGTTATATAGGCAGGTACGAGCGCATCCGGGCGCACAGGTAGCCGTTACGCGATCGCCCGGCGCATAACACACGAGCGGAGGGTGTTAGCAGCCCCGGGAGCTCGCTCTCTCTCGGTGAATGGAAGTAGCCGAGGAGCCTCGATACCGAAAGCGAGTAGTTTCCGAGGCTGTTTAATTCTGTCTCGCTTGTTCATCTTCGCGACGAAGGGAAGAAGCGAACGGACGAGAGAAGGACAAGGCAACCGGTTCTGATTCCCTCGCACTCTCGGCGTAGCCCTTCTGCATATGAGTTCCTTCTAAATTTTATTTTTATTTTTTATTTTCAACTCTTTTCTTTCCGTTCATTTATAACAGCCTAATTCTTTTCTCCACCGGCGCGTATACATTGGTTAAAGGTGTCGGGTGATTAATCGTTCTCGAGTAGGAAAGCGTTTCAAGTCCGTAGAAACTCGTTACAGTTTTGCTCGAAGAAACGCCGATAAGAAAACGGATATCTAGCCAGATGGGAGTTGAAACGAAGGCTCTTTTTTGTTTCATTGGGTAGACTAAATTGTAGAGTGTTTCACCGCCCGAGCCAATCACAAGAACAGTTGCTTTGCCGTTGAACGTCCGAGCCACGATGTTCTTGGATTTGTGACTTTTGAACGAACGCCTATTTTTGGAGTCAATTGTAGTAAAATCGAAAGAATTATGTTAAAAATAACATAACATAATCCAATGCAAAAAAATGATTTGTTGAAGTGTTGCAATGTTTATAAAAAAAATTGAAAAAAAAAAATTCCCTTTTAAGATTTAGGCAAAAAAAATATAGCAATTATTATTTTCTTAATACTCTATCGAAGAATATAGAAGACGTTCGTGAAAGCTGGGTTCTCGGATGATCGATCGTTTATCTTCGTGTCATAATCGCGAAGAATAAGGCCCGTAGGGCTCGCGGTTCGGAGGCTGTTGAAGAAGAAACAGCTGAGACGCGTCGAATTCGTGCGAGGACCGAAAATTCATCTCTCTCAAGGTGCAGAGGGGACGCAACGGTCCGCGGCGCGCGCGAGCGTTTCTAAAATCCGATGTGTGTATATACCCGGGATAAAGGGGATCTTGTCCCGTGGCTCTTCTTCCCTCCATTCAGAAGGACCGCCTCATTATATCCCGCGGCACGAGGATATTCCGGAGGGGGCGAAGTGCGCCAAACCCTGATGCGGCCTCGACGGAGAAATTTCGGTTACGACGTCCGCAAGGGAGTAGAACCGGGGAGTATGACGTGGCTCGGGGCAAAACGGAGTAGCTGAGCAATAGAGACAGAATTAAAGTAGTAGTAAAAGTGTATTTATTGACGATAACAGTTGGTCCATAAAATCTCCGATACATCTCTCTATGTTGTTGTTAAGTCGCTTTTAATGACATTGCCAATGGGCCATCGACCGGGGTCTTCCAGCCCAACAGAATTAATTTTAAATGAAGAAAGGAGAGTCTCAGAAAACAAATAATGCTCTGAGGAGCAAAATGGAGTATCTTTTACCATCGCCACGGGGACGGATAATTTTTTTATCGCCAAGATTTAGAAGTAATCCATCGCGACCCATATGGAGACATACACAAAGCCCATTTTACCCCCATCTCTCCGGTGTTCTAATGATATTTTTGATTTTTATTTTTTTTAATCGGGCTCTATTATGCCGGGTATGAATCGTTATCAAGGATCAAAAATAAACATATTGAACGAGGGAAGGGCAAAGAGACAGTAGGATACAATTCGAACTCAGGCCGAAGAATTGGGCGCGTGACGAATTTTAATTGGGCTTGGGAAATCTGTGGGAAAGCAGATCTGAGATTCGTTGGTGAGTTTCGTGAGAATAATCCGCGCGCGTTAATTAATAGGAATGTGAGTCCTCGTATCGTATAGTCGAAGAAATGGAAATCATCGAAGACGAGGAGAGAGGCTGTTCCGTGGTCAGTCTCCGAATCTCGCAGATGATTGATCAAACTCGTCGTCGCGACACGCCACTACGGTATTTCTGATTTTTTTTCTTTTTTACATATACCAGAAATTTCTATGTATAGGCGTAAGTAATAAATTTATTGGTTCCATCGATACCTAACGGGAGAGAGAGGTCTAAACTACACGAATAGATAAAATCTGAATTAAGAATGTATAAATTTTACTATTACAACGTCGAGTCGTGAAAGCTCGCCTCTCACTAACTTTAATGTTTACAGAATTGATACACGAAGAGAATTCAAAAAATTTTTAATTTTCAATAAGCAAACACGACATATTACATTAAACATCATACTTTCAGCTTGAAATAAAATTATCCCTTTAACGGGGACCTCACAGCTTTCGAATAATAACTAGTTGCTTTAAAGGAAAGAATCTGAAGAAATTTACACATCAGCCTTTAAGTGTGTCCTCCCCTGACGTTAACGAAAAAAAAATCCAAAATTGCGAACAACCGTTTCGCAAATTTTTTAATATCGAGCAGGGTAGACCGGGGCAAAACGGAGGAGCTAAGCAATTAAACCTGCGACAACGATACCGAAAGCATACATCCATTGTTTTTCACACAAAAATTGTATTGGCACCGGTTTTGAAAGCATATTTAAAAAAAAAAAACATCTGGGGCAAAACGGAGTACCCTTCGATTAGACTTGCGGCAACTTTTATTAGCTTCACTATTGCACTATTTTGCCCCACGTCGATATGACTTTCATGTCCTAATTTTGCCCGGTTTCCCCTATCAGGCCCAGGGCATTTTATGTGCCTAAATAAATTACAAATCGTTCTATCTGTGTATTTCCTGTATTTCGAAGGTCGAAGTCGTTTGTATTTCCGGTGGGCAAAGCTTCGAGAGATCAACGTCTCTCTCCGTCACTTCTTCAGACCGCCCCTTTTTTCTCTCGACTCCCTCTGTAGATTTCGTGTTTATTCTCCCCCTCGCCTTGACCCCTTTGCGCCACCTTCTCTTCATAGTTCTCCTTATTTTTTTTCTTTTTTATTCATTCGTTTTTTTTTCTCTGCAAGCAGGTACGCGAAGAGTACGTTACAGGCGACTCGCTCTCCCTCGGCCAGATCGTCGTTGGTCCCCGCTCGCGCGCGCCACAGAGAAGCGACGGAGAAGCCGCTGCTCCCTTCTACCTGAGGCCACCGGTACGATAATAAAAAAAGGACAGCGAGGGATGGCACGCGCCAAGAAAGCGGGAGGCCGCGGCCAAGACCGATCGCCCGGACCAGCTGCCTTTTGCCTTCGCCCCCTCTGTGCCTTCTCACTTTTCTTTTTTTTTTTTACCTCCCCTCCCTACTTCTTCGCGCCTTTCTTCTTCCGCGATGCATCAGACGCGCGAGGTCTCGATCTTTACCCGATCTCCCGAGATCGGCTTTTGTAGCCGATCTCTCTCGAGGCCGTGCGGGCGCCGTCATCGGAACGCATTCCCTCTTCCCCCTATCTTGAGAGCGAACTTCCATGTCGAATAGTTATGGAATCGTTTCATCTTCGAAATTGTTTCGCAATTTTTTTTCCCTCTAAACCGGTGAAAAAGGTACATTTAACAAACATTTATTGTCCACGAAGGTCCAAAATTTTTTTCTCATGTATTTTACAATTTTTTAAATCAACGTTCCGTATTTATAACTACGAAGTTGTAAAATTACGAAGAGCAACAAAATTATGGATGATGGAGGCAAGAAATGTTTATTAAACGTCGAAACATTCCTTACCCTCTGTGATGAAGAGTCGTGGCAATTAAAAACTGTTATCCATTCCAAATCCTTACTCGTCCTTGTTTCCATTTTTCGTACTTTAAAAATATTTATGAAACTTTACAGAATTATCTAATCAATAATTTTTTATTTATTTACAGATTTGTCCCTCCGGAAGCGGCGTGAAGAAAAATATCAAATCTAAGCCTCGTGCGTTCAGGAAACGAGGCGAATCTTTTTTCCCCCATCCGCGAAAGAAAAAAAACCTCAAGTTTCACTCTCGCGTGGAGAAGCCCCGATCGTACATCCGCGTGCCTCGCTACACCCCGTCGGGAAGGCATCGAGCAACGACGAGCGGTCTCCGGCGTCTCGTCGTCGACGTCTTACAGCGATACAGCGTCGTGTTTTCTGGCCACCCTCGCAACAATATTTGGACACGGTCGTTTCGACGTGATAAATGGACTCTCTCTCTTTCTCGTTCGCGCGCGTGGACGGGCGTCGCCTTGTGTACATGCCTACCGGTAACGCAGCTCGCGCTGGTCAGTTCGTTTATATAATGGCGGTAGCAGTGTTACAGCAGCAGCAGCGGTTGCGAAGGCGGCGAGGGAGGAGATGAACAGGCTGGCTGTTGCCATATAACCCTCCGAGCGCGGTGTGTAGTCGTTTGTCCGGCTCTTTGTCGCCAAATGACGGCTCTTTGTGCTAACAAACATGCCCGAGAACACGAGGACTGCAGTGCACACTACGCGATACACGAGACTGCTATTATAGGTTTACTGTAACGTGTAAAATAACGCGGGAGGAGAGGACGACGGCGAGGCGTCTGTCTGTGTGCTCGATCGTAAATTTTCAACGTTTAATATTTCACCAACGACTAACATAAAACGGCAGTGGGATAAGAGACCAGCATCCGAGGCCCACCGGGACTGCGTTACTAGCATTGTACCAGTTACACTATTGCTAGCTCGAAGGGAGAGCCGCAGCTGTTGGACTCGCTACCGAGACATCGAACTGCTTTTCTCCACGGTAAAAAAAACGCTTTCACGATTAAGAAAGATTCTTCTCTCGTCAATTCTGCACATTCTTTTCGTCTCCATTTAGCCATTTTTTTAGTTGAGGGGAAGCAAAAGTCACGTGACGGGGCCATGAGTGTGAGAGACATAGTTGCATTTTTCAAATGAACTTTGTTCAATGGAGCTAATGTTTTTGAGAAAAAAAAATGAATTCGGGCCGGATGCGAAATTACCGTGTGCATACGGCTCGAATTTGCCTTTTCCTAAAAAAAAAATTACTCTCCCTTGAGAAGAGTTCTTTACAGTTTTCATTACCGACCGCGATATTTCACTTCCCCTTAACAATATGTTTAATCGAAAGGAACAAAAAAAATTCTAATATTAACGAGAGTAAAAATCTTTGTGGGCCATTGCCAGCGAGAAACGTTCCTCGGAACTAGAAGCCCGCCAAACCTTTTTTTACCGTGTTTATTTGAGGGTTTCTCTTTACTCTCCCGAGTCGATGATTACCAAAATTGCAGCAAAGTGGATCTCGCGAATAAAACTCCTACCACCCAACCGTATCTCCGGTACGAGTGGGTAAAATTCGTTCGACAAAAACGAACCCGAACCCGAGCCTCCCATCCGAGGCGATACTGATCGCGGATGCATAATTGCCTCTCCGAATCGCCGATGCTCAATCGTACCGTGATATCGATCCTAATTTCAGATTCATTCGCTTATCCTCCAACGTCGAACGACGGAGCCATCATTATCCTCACCGTCGCAGCGTCCGACGCATCGGCCCGATAGATCTCGCCTGCATAGGTAGGCCGCGACGTAGAGTCGCACAGAGTTCGTAATGGCTCGACTGCACGGGTAATAGCGATTCTCGATTAGAGACTCGATTCGAGTTTAACCTCCTAGTCGCTCTTGATTCCGCGCCCGGTGCTTCGAACGCTCGCGGTGTGTGCGGTCGTTCGGGGTGATCCACGTTTATGCCCGGCGTGGGGAGGCGTCCGAAGAGGCATCCCACCTCTCCTCGCCGAAGGACGATCGGAATATTATCTCGACGTTAATACCCGCCGATCGAGAGAAAGCGAGAGAGTACGGCCCGATCGTCCCCGCCGTACGACGAGGCCCACGCAGCCCGCACCGACACCGAGCCCTCAACGAGAAACAGTTCGTACAGCTAATATGCATATCCGTACGATTGATAGTTAACGGCCGGCTCCGAACTCCTCGGGCTCGGGACAGCCTCGATGGACGACCTCGAAGGGCCACGAGCGACGAGACAGGAACAAAAACGAACAAAAAAATGGACATCGAAACACGCAAGTTTGAAACCGAAGAGAGTCCTTCTTCCTGTGTTCATTGACCGGAGTTCCAGGTACGAGAGGGACCGGAGGACAAAATACCTGGAGGACGGTCGGAAGACATTGAATCCTTCGGATCGGCGGGCGACCACCCTGTCGCGAGCTCTTTGTTTATCCGCGAAACCGGCGAATTTTATCGTGGCCAGCGGCTTGTAATTTTCATCGGGGTTTCGTCGGAGTTTTCTTTGCGCGACGAGCTTGGATATCTCTCGTTCCGTTCGCGAGGGGTTCAACGTAAATGGCTCGACGGTCGCTGCGGGTATGTTCGGTACCGTTAATTTTAGAGCGAGAATAACGAGGGCCGCGGAAAAGCCGCGAACACAATCGTTCGTCTCGCGGCATCGCTCAACGTCGAAAGCTACAAGACCCCGATGGCCGTGCCGCCAGCCGGCGAACTCTCGAGTCGTTCTTCTCTCCCGCCGTGCGCCCTGCCTTCGGCACCCCTCGATCACTCCGGCCCGCGCTCCGTTGTGTCTGTCGACGGGGAGCGACGGGCGAGAATGGCGAACGGGGGTTGAGCCGAACGAACGAAAACGCCGACAGTCCTTTATTGTCTATAAGCGAACGAGGCCGATGGAGGTTGCGCAAGAATTATCGAAACACATAACACCGTCTACGAAATATGTAACAGCGTCTACGTGAGCCGTCTCGACGATAAGACGAGTCAAAATATGTCAAAATTGCGCGAGAGAGAAATGAGAAATAAAAAGTGCGAAGTGCATATTTCGATGTAAAAATATGAAACGTTACTTGCGCGGGATGGTTTTGGATTGAAAAATTTCATAAAATTCCGGTGCTCGGGTAAGAACCTTCCGAGGATGTCGACGAAATTTGACGATGTTTTGTCCAGCCCTATCGAAGATGCACGGTACTTTAGTTAGGTATTTAACTACAGGTACTAAGTTTCAAGGTAGTTCGAAGTTCATTAAGGATGCAATATAATGAAATAGAAAAAAATATTACCATACCCCATAATGCTCCGCGTTTTCTCTATCGCCGGGTGGAATTTGATGCGCGGAATGGGTGGAAAAAAGAGGGTTTGCGCGCACGCACTTAAAGCCTGTACTCGTGTCGGTGCTCGAGAAGCTACGATAATGCGTCGATGAACACGATGGCCGTTTTCTCTCGCCCGTATCCCCCTCCGCCGTGGTTGCCAGTGTCAGCTTGCTTTCTCGGCGCGCGAACTATTATACGATCGTGAAGCGAGAGCGATCTTGTAACGCGTGTATTCCTCTCTTCTCGCGCGAGGCGTTGAAAACCCCCTCTGTACGAGCTGGAACGGTTCGCGCAATTCTCTTTAACGCACCTTCACCTGGCGGCTCGCGGTTCGAGCGTGCGCGCGCACACACGGACGAGGCACTTGCGGTTAATTCATTCGAATCTTCGGAGAACGAGCTGCATCGATCTGGAGAGAGAGAGAGCCGTGGAACGCGAGAGGGCTTGCCTGATCGGTGGCAATTGCCGTGAGTTCCCAGTATCGAATCCGGACGTTGATACTCGCCGGGGAAAGAGATCTCGATCTCGATCTCCGGGGATTTATAAAAAAAAAAAAAAACGAGTCAAACACGACAAGACGAGACAAACTAGCCATTCGATTAATTTCATCCACGATTATTCGGTCTCTCTTAGTATAATCGCGAAAGAATTGTGCTTAACACAACTCAAGCTTAGACTACAGATGGGACTTTCCTCTTACCGGTTATGCGGTGCAGTTGTTCAGTGATCCATTTTGCCCCGTGGTCGAGATCTTCGGAGATCTGTAAAAGAAAAAGGGACAAATTAACCATTCGATTAATTTCCTCCACGATTATTGCTTCTTTCGAAGAATCTTTTTTTGTTTTAACTCAACATTCTATTCAGACATGCATTCGAGAATTGTACGGTGCTTAGAGTCGAAGTCGAGTTTCGACTCTCCTCGTATGCGTTTCGCTCCCGCGATCCATTTTGCCCCTCGCGTTTGCGCCTCCTCGTCCATCGAGCCGCGTTAATTCTGCCTACGCATCCTCTCTCTCTCCCGAGATCGTCGGATCATCAGTCGTCCCGCTTAGACAGATCCGACACATAGGAATCTTCACCGACCGCTATTTTCTCTTAACTTAGCAGCGGACTCGCGATAATTAGTACTTATCGCGATGTAGCAAACTCCAAGAAAAAAAAAAAAAAAAAAAAGAAAAGCGAAAGAAATATTGCATTTCCACGTAAGCGTGCAACTATATAAGATCGAGAGCTTCGTTTTATCGTCAGGTTAGAAAGATAGCAAAGGTGAGTCGGAGCGAGAGAAACGAGCCGTCCCAATATCAATCTAGAACGTCGAGAGTTCCGAGTGCGAGCGAAACGGTGATACCGTCTTATCCGCGTGTTCGAATGGGGCTTTTTTGGAGGAGGGGATGTGGAGATAGAAAAGGGCGGTGGGGCAAGAGAACGAGGAGGGACGGTGGGCATTCATCATCTTTATTTTAACCACACGACGACGAGGTACAGCGAGGAGCGCACGGGGGCCTCGCAGGGAGGCGGAGAGGGCCTCGCGGCCTATCCGAGTGCGATCTGCGCTAATAACATTCGCGTTATGAATGGCGAGCGCGATCCACGAACACCGGGAGCATTAATTCGTCGGGGTCCGAAGGTGATGCCTCGCTGCTGGGCACGCTCAACTCGTGCCTCGGCCACGGAGAGGAAACGAGAAAGAGAGGTGGAGGGAGAGATGAATCGGAGGGAATTAAATAGAGACCGGCCGGACGGGAGTGCGGGCAGAGGCAAGAAAGTAAGAAGAAGTACGAAGGGTATGGAAGATGCTGTCGAGAGGCGAATGACTCGGGAGCGAAAGAGAACGATGGGCGAGCGCGTTGCGGAGAAAGAAAATGACTGGAGGGTTGCGATGTGTAAAATAAAGAGATAAAGAATATAGGGAATGAAAGAGAGAGTCGGAAGGTAAGGGAAGATGAACGATGTGTGAGCAATGTAATGAGAATGATTTTTATTCGCACTCGCCAGAGCAGAGATGAGAAAGGTTTCCGTTAGAGGAAATGAACTCGAGAACGCTCTAGGAATATTGATCAATCCGGTGTTGAGCTAAAAAAGATATCTCGTCGAGAACGTCCGATCGCAAAAAGATACCGAGAACGGATTTTTTTTAAATGGCGTTTTTTTTATCTGCAGATCTGCAGATCCATAGGTCTGCGATTCCATAAATTTATAAATCATGTAGATCTATATAATCCCTATTTAAACCTTCCTGTTTTTTGTTGAAACAAAAAATTCACCGAAAGTTTATAGGAATGAAAGAATATACTAAAAACTGGCAACACGTGCCGAAACGAATAATCTTGTGCGTATAAATCGGCGATAGAGATTCGTATGACAAAACTCATTAAAGCCGCTCTCTCTCTCTCTATCCTTGAGTCGTTCTCATCCGAACAGTGGAACACTAATACCGTTCCATTTCTCATTCCAAGCGTTATACGGCGAGCATCCTCCTAGTAGCAGCCGCGGGCGCGAGCGCGCGCGGAGGCCTAAATTAGTACTCGGAAAATCGCGCGATCTATTCTCCCAGTGAGGCTTTCTTTCCTCGCGCCCGCGTCCCGAAATAATTGGCAAAACAAAGCCCTGGAGAGCAAACGCACGGCCATTCCCGACGGACAATGTGAATTATTCGAGTTGGCGGTGGCGGCGGCGGCGGCGTGGGGTTTGCATACTCCTCTCTCGCAAGTTGCATCGCCCCGAGAGCTCCCGAGAGCTTTGCTCGCGAACTCCGGGCGACCTCGCGACTGCGAAAGCTACTCGAGACACGCCGTGCCCGCTGAGCTTATAAAGCGAGTACGATCGCGAGGGGGAGAGGAAAAGGAAAAAAAAACGCCGGAGAGCTTGCGCCCCGAGCCCTCGAGATAATGCACCGGCGAACGAAGAACGGGGAATCCCTGACTCATCGCTAACGCATTCGAGACTCACTCTCGTCTGTTGTTCTTCGGATAAGTATACAGATACTTTGGACGATATTCGAGTAGATACAGCTGAGATCTACATCATCGATGAACAGTTGTTTTCACAACGGACAATTACGATCTGCGATGGAAAAAATGTGACCATAATAACTTACACTGTAAAAAATGTTATGAAATTTACAACACGTTTAACATAGAAAGTTATATGAAATGTACAACGTCGGTATATGAAATTAGAATTCTTACACATTGTATTTGAATTTTTATAATTTAATCTTAAATGCAATACCTGTATACCAAAATTACCGGTGATGGCATTGAAAATTAAGAAATCCGTATATTGAAAGTATATTATTATTACAAATATTACACGAATAATATTGTTTTTAATACAACGTTAACGCAATATTCTTACATACGTGTCAATAAAATTTTACATGCTGTATATGCATAAAACTTCATACATATTTACGAATTTTCAAACAGACATTTTTACAGTGTACCATCCATTGGATTTCAAGAACGGTACTTAATAGAAAAAAAAATGCGTATATGTAGGGAAAAAAAAATGAAAACAACCTCGGTGAATTGAAAAACTTGAACGGTGGATCAAGTTCGAAATTGAGACGAAGCTGACAATTCATGGTCTATAAATGGAGACCGCTTTGTCGATAGGGACGAGTAAGTCTGAGCAGCAATGGTGAGAACCAAAAGCAGCAGGATCGCACGAGCGACGAGGAAGCTTGCAACAGTAGGCCGTGGCGGGGCGGGACTTTGGTTAATATCCGAGGGCGGTTACGGACACGCGCAAAGGCTCTCGATTCTCGTTTTGCGACAACGGGGTGGCTGAAAGGAGTCGTTCGCGCATTGTGCCCGACCGTATTTCCGCCCCCAGGCGAGTCGTCGTCCTGCCGTTTGCACCCTGCTGATGTTCTCCTTGATTGCTCGTGCGTCAAATTGCTGTTAAAAAATTTCAAAAAATGCATTGCCGTGATTATAATTTGTTAATTTTTAACCGATCGACCGAACTAATTTAAATGTTCAGCGGTGCAAAATCAAAGCAGGAAGAGAGCCCGCGTGAAAGACGGGTCTTTCGGGTCGTTTGGATATACGGAACATATTACAAGAGGAAAATCCAAGTGTGGCAGTTTCGAGTATGCACATAGGCCTCCGCCTTCTATTCGCTCGGTTCGAGCTCGGACGGATCGTGCCCGCCGATCTCGCCCACTTGGGATAATTGCGTCGAAGACGTGCGGCGATCTGCTTGCTCCGGCCTCGTGTGTCCACGAGCGACGGCGTGCCTCCTCCTCCTCCTCCTCCTCCTCCTGCTTCTTCTTCGGCTCGACGATCTATTTCGATCGGGCCTCGATATTTCTCGCTCTTCTCTTCTGCTCTCGTACTTGCGCGCTCCCTCGTACTTTCCTTCCATCTCTCGCTTGACTCGTGCTCCTTTGACCCCATGTTCGAGCCTCCATCCCCCTCTCGAACAGCTGCGTTAATTATCGATAATATACGCTCTCATCCCGGCCGAGTATACCGACGTTCTTTGAAAATTAGCCTCGGGAAATTAATAAATTAAAAATCGACTCAACAGATTCAATTGTTACTTCGCGTGGAGTGTTGCATTATTGTGGTCAAGTAGACAATATTTTTAAAACTTAAGCGTGGTTTCCATCCAGACTTCGAATCTTATTTTTTTTTTTTTTCATTTCTACCCCATCTATGTGTCGGTCTGAGGTGTAGCTCGAGAATATAATAACGAGTCGAATGCTTTGTACGTCGAATTACGAAGAAGGAGCTCCGGACGCGAAAAGTGGGAGTGAAAGTGCTCTCCATTGTTTAGTCTCGGAACTGTCCGCCTCTTCTCAACGCGAAACCCTCGCGGGTTATCATTCACCTCTTTCTGTCTCATCGCGAATTATTCTATTTTCTTTTTTACTTTTTTTTTTCCTGTTCTTCTCATTTCTCGGTGCGCTTCTGTGTCTGACTTTCTCGCGCGTCCCGTTCTCATTTCTCGTTCTTCTATTCTGAAACGCATCCGTTAATTCTCAGGGGACTCGTACCGCACAATAATGCAAAGTGCGTGCGCGCCGCGCAATCGCCCGAGTCTGGACCGAACGTCGTTCCTCAGACGATTCGCCGCTATCCGGACAGTTATTATGACTACACGTGTAATTAATGCTCGCTGGATTATACGCCACGGCTACTGGTCGCGAGAGAATTAAACCTTCTTTGTTTTATCATTCCTGCAAAGGATTCCCCGTCGCGAATTATAATCACGCCTCTGTGCCGCTGATACGTAACGAGGCACAGCAGACTGGGACACTGAGAGCGCAGACAATGTTCTGAAAAATCGTGTGTAACGATACTCGAGCCAAACCGTTAAGTTCCGTTCAAACTTGAACCGGTAATTACCATCTTTCACGTGCAAAATAAGAAGAGAATACATATGGAAGCCTTTTTTATTCAACGGATCTACAGATCTACGACAGATCTCTGGTTCTACGGATCTATATATCTGCGAATCTATAAATCTACGGATCTATATATCTGCAAATCTTTGAATCTACGGATCTATATATCTGCAAATGTATAGATCTACGGATCCATAGATCTACAAATCCACAGATCTACAAGTTTGGACATCCCGTCCCAAAACAAAAGAATTATCATTCAAAGATAAAACATCATCGAAGGTAGTTAATCACGGTGCCAAATAACGAGCAACATAGTCGTGAGCTGCAACATTATATCTCACTTTCCAGTTCTCGTTTGAGTGTTACACATGCAGCTGACGTAAGTGAGAAAATAGAGACACGATAGCGTCGTGAGACGCGTGGGTGAACGCGAGACTCGCCGTTCACCCCACGCAGGAATAAGATGTACGAAATTCGCGGCAAGAACTTAGTGGCGTGCACACCCATACACACGTATATACGAATGCCTCTTCACCGAGTTATGATGAGATGAGTTAGACGAGATGAAGACGCGTCGAGGTCGCGTCTCGCCCGACGACTCAGGAGCGGGGTAGGGGAGGGGGCAAAACGATTCTGTCGACGTGGAATCGTCGCCGCTGCGCGTTTACGGTCGGATTCCCTCCGCTCTTCGGATGCGGGGGTGCAGCACCACCACCCGGCATCGTCGAAGAATAAGAGATGGAGAGGAAAAGCGAGAGGAGCCTCGACGGTATAACCGAGCCGCCGGGGCAATTATTCATCGCGTAAGGTTGGGAGTAACAAATCGCCAGTCAAGTGGCAACACCGTTCGTCGCTCGTCGTTGCGCAAGCTTCTCCGGCCCACCGCTCTATGCCTCCTCGTGCACGTTCGTATACATGCACATTAACGTTACAAACATTCGCGAGTCTCGATCTTCGTTGACGCGCCGAAGGTGAGACTCCTCCCCGCGCCTCTGGATGCGCCCGCTAGTCGACGGAACGTAAATTTAGCACTAACGCATTATGCACGCTCGGACTGACTCGCATTGGGCGTGAGACGCGTGAGTGTACCCGCGGTTGCACACTTTAAAGCGCGAGTAGATTCAAATTTACTCGAAACTTTTCTCGCACACCCACACACACGGAGGACTACTCGGGACACGGGACGATTCTCTGTGTCATTCATTTTTCTGAACGTACTTCGTCGTTTTCGGATTCGTTTATGTTCCTTGTGCCGCAAAGTATACCGGTAGCGTGATCAGGTCGATTTGTGATTTTTGTACACAGATCTACAGATCTATGGATCGAGATATCTATCGATCTACGTATCTACAGATCTATAGATCTATAGATCTATGGATCGAAATAGCTACGAATCTACGGATCTACGGATCTATGAATCTATAAATCTATGAATCTATGAATCTATGAATCTATGAACCTATGAATCTATGAATCTATGAATCTATGAATCTATGAATCTATGAATCTATGAATCTATGAATCTATGACCCTATGAAGCTATAGATCGACGGATCGACCGGAGGAATCAACGTGTATCATTATTTTTAAAAATTTTTTTTGCATCGCATTTTTCGTTACCGTTATTTATAGAACTTCAGATCTATGGATCAACGGATCTGTGGGTTCAATATACAAATCTACGATCTACGATCTACGATCTATGAATCTATGGATCTACGATCTATGAATCTACCATCTATGAATCTATGGATCTACGGATCGACCGGAGAAATCGACATGTCTTATTACTTTTTATTACATCGAATTTTTTGTCACCGTAAATAGAGTTGTAAGAGGTACATTATGCTGTTATGCTTTATACTTTGCGCGGGTTGGTTAAATTGTGCGACTAGAGGAGAGAGATAAATAGAGGGAGAGAGAAAGAGTGAGAGGCTCGTCGAGAGTGTCCGCGAGTCATTAGCCGGGCAAATGGCGTTCCGGTGCCTGGAGCACGCGGTATGGATCCTCGCCGACGAAGTAGCCACACCAGACGCTACCAACATGTCATAATCAGCTGGCTGTGAAAGCCTCCCGAACGGGAGAAATGCGAAGCCCATTAGGCAGAACAACGAATGCCACTGTGCTGTGATGCCCACGTTTATATGCGCACACCATTTACCTTTACATTTTATATGTATACCTTAATACTCTATCGACTCCTATGTGTGCCGGTTTGTCGTCTCAAGATTTTACATGACAACGACAACCCAGCCGTAGGCTCTTCGGTCTTTCAAACTCACGCACCAATCTTCCTTTACCTTCACATTGGTTCGCATAAAGTTCCGCGGTACCGGATAATTAACATCTATAAGCGGAAATAAATGCATCACGGATAGACTATGAGAAATCTTCATATGGATCATGTTAAATGTCGGAGGAATAGGTCATTAATCAACAATCCTCAATTCCAAGTTGATAATGATAATGATAATAAAAATAAATAGACTGCCTAAACGCGATCAATATCAGGACTGAAAAATCTTATGAAATCCTTCAAAAAACTAATACTATTAAAAGGCGAATAAAAAACTGACGGTTGAAGGAATAAAAATACGTTCTAATTAGAGCAAAAAAATTGAATTTAATTTTAGGACAAAATTTGGTAACAATTTTTCGTTGAATCGTGGAAGAGTGAACAAACTGGTTGTTCTCAGACGGCAGGATGAAAATGGGGATGAGGATAAGGCCAGACGGCTGACAACCGTTCGCCGTCTGGATCCGGCGATTACTCAGATTTAATTTTAACAATTCGCTATCTTCTGTAATAACCGAATACATTGGGGACTACCAGGTGCTCGAGACAATATACTGGCGGCTACAATGAGCTCGAGCTAATGACTCAATTGTCTCAATGACAAACCTACTTACGTTACGTACCTTGTACAGGTACGCCCTTGTATGGCGTCTATACATCTACGATTCCAGGTTACCCTTTTCTTCCGGGCGACCCCATTATCTGCTCCGAAGGGCACATTGTCCATCTCTCCACCCACTCCTATCTTCGTGAGCATTGTGTTGCTTTTTTTGTACCTAATGGTTTCGCAGAAAATATTCGTGAGTAACATTGAATTTTGCACAAGTCTCGAACAAGTATTCAAATTTTCCACGAGGCTCACATAAGTATTTGAATTTTGCTTGTCCTCGAAAAGTCCTGGAAATGTCCTTGAACTTTTTGCCCGTAAGTCCTTCTCGTTTTACAAAATCACTTGATAAACAAAAATGTTTCACATGATGATGCGTCCATTTGATTACAGCGGTTCTTATTTTCATTTTTTTTTCTTTTTATCTGTTCCCACGTTTTTTTTCTTCTTTTTTCCAAGTCTTTATATCCAGCAGACATATCCTCACCGGAGGCTGAGAGCAAGAGAGACAAGACTAACGCGCGACAGGTGGTGCAAGTGGTACATTGGAGTTGCCGTTGCATTCGCGAGGACTGTAACATCGGTGCAACACCGACGGTAGCCCCGAACGGCCCGATATACCGGAAGTGAATCTCCGCGGCAGCTTCTGCCGTTGGCGACGAACGAAGTTCGCGGTCGGGGCCCTTTTTGCCCCAACGTATGCCGTTGACAGGTTTGCGGTTGTCTTATAATAGCCCCTGTGGCCGGCCGGTACATATGCGTACTATACACATATATAGATATACATTTATGCGCATACGATGATCAGCGGAGACAAACGAACCGACCCACCGAAAGATCTCGCTATATAACAGAGACATATTTAACTATTTATAGAGTCGGTCTTCTCTTTATGTCCGCTCGCGAAAACTCTTCGTGCAGAGGACATACGGGGAAATACTATTGTATTACAGTTGTTCGTAGAAGAGAGCGACAATAAACATTCCAAGCGTTCCGTGCACAGCTACCTACAAACATCGGTATCGGAAGAAGATAACCGGAACGTCTTATTAGTTTGGCAGGTTGGCAGTTTAGCAAATGCATCTTTACCTTTCTCCCTGTGTATCCTCGCAATTTTTTAGTCGCTGAAAGAATCTCCGATAACCAAACAGACTCGAGATTTTGATTGATAAACAGCACTAAAAAAAATTGAAGAACAATACCGTTTTCATCCGGTCTTGATCCGGATTTCCACTCACTGATTGCGATTCGATTTTGTTCATTCTTTCGAATCTTATTTCATTATCCGAGAAGGCATCGAAGAACCCTCGAGGAGAGTTTGAACTCTACTTTTTTTCATCGTCGGAGCTACATCCCTCGAGTCTCGGAAAGATCGTCCGGTTAGACACGACTGCCGAGGGGCTCGGGCTCTGCCAATCAGTCTCACTCCCCGGCCCACGCAGGTGTCAACTCGTAATATCGAGATCATAGAGTCCGGAACATATCAGACAGAACAACTCGGATCGTTGTAACGAGAATTTGATACGTGTGTAGTTCATTTTTTATACTCTGTTAATAATAATAATGATAATAATAATAATGGCAATAACGATTCCATTATGAAAATAAAATTGGTAGATCTGGCGATTATCAGTTCGAAAGTCAGTCTCCCACGGTGGCTGGTTCGTGAACCGTCCGATGCGGAGTTCACTAGTTCTCTTACTGAAATCGATATCCGGCGATTTGCCGTGGCGGGCGCTTATAGAAGCGCGATAAATCAGGCAAGTTTCGCTGGTGCTGCTGCTGCTGCTCCATGCCGGTGTTCGCGCTATTCTCGACAAGGTATCAAGCTGCCGGTTAACGGTAGTTATTAGCCGTTGGCCGCTATAATCCTTGAATTAATTATACAAATATCACAGCGCTATATATATCTCTTATGTATATATAATATATATATAAACATACATATATATATGCATAGATATATGCGCGAAACCAAATGGACCCCCGCTCGGTCTCGCCTCAGCCGATCGCGGTTCGAGTCTCGTCCTATGGTTCGGCAATCGAACCGCGATACTATATTATAATATATTCCGCAACTATATATACATACGTAAACATATATGTATTGAACGTGTTCTAGGAAATGGGCGGGGGCGCATCGTGGTCTTTGCTTAGCGGGTACACCTGACCATTAGGTTAATGAGCACCTACGGATACCCGCGCCTCTGTGTATACTCTGCACGGCAGTAATCGTGCGAACACACTGTGTTCGCTACGAGCCTTTATAGCGACATGTGCTTTATTATTTTTGTCCCATTACTCGCGCGGATGCTGAGAATATTAACCAGTTTCGCGAGTCTGTCAATTTTGATTTTTTTTTTTTTTGCGACGTACTCGGAGCTACTCCGAAAACCATGGGAAAGCTTGATGGACTTTGTCCCCCGGATTCGGAAGGGGTAATTTTTGGACGATTCGATATTCACTCATTTTCCATTTAACGTACATCGCATCTCAGTTGAAAAAATGTCGAGGCTTTATGATCCGGCATTGTCCTAGTCGAATTTACATACGAAGCGGCGATTCTTACCGTACCATAAAAAAATAATAATAATACGAACGGCAAATTTTATTACCATTCTTTCACCGATCGAGAATTGATTGATTGAGTTACGTCGTGGAGAAAAAAAAACACCGTGCTCCGGAAGATCGAGATCAACACAAGTGTCTCACACGACTGGATATACATACATATATATATATCTCTCTCATTAATCCGATCGCTCTCTCCATCGGCCAGCCCGAGCATGAATGACTAGCTCTTATGAGTTGACGAGAACGCGTGTCGTACACCCACACCGCCCACGTACCAAGAGAACCAACTACGTTCCACCTTCGTTCCTTCGCTCTCGCTAATCGTTACGATGATGGATCACCACCGTTTCGTTTGACCTATCCTGATTATCCGTGTGCCACGTCATTAGCATGAACCTCTTCTTCTTCTTCTTCTTCCCTCATCTTATTATTCATCGTCTCAAATACGAAGACACACGTACATCCACCGCAACTCCGTTTACCTCCGCAACTCCGAACAAACCCTGCGCCTGTAAACTGTAATATCGCAACGTTTCATCTCCGTTCGTTCCGATAAGCGGTTCCGATATCCCTCGAAGAATTTCATCATTCGCGGTCCCGCAACCGTTCCGCTTCTAGACTCCTTACTTCCCATATCCGACACGACAAACTTTTGCGATACAAGCCGTACACATAATTTTCCTCTTTTTTTATAATCCCTTTCGCCTCGCTATCGCTATATTTTTCTTCGGGGTTCCTCTCCTTCGCGAGATCGCGATAGATCGAGCGTTGTGATTTGCGAAGTGAAGATCCTTGCAGAGCTTCTCCGACGGTATTAACTCGATGTATTCGTATATATATATTTGTTTTATGTATACGTGTACAGTATGTGGGGATCCGCATCGAGGGCAGCAGCGAGAGACACGTCGAGAAGTGCGAAATATACGAGCGATAGCGGTTTGATGAATCGCACCAGCAAAGTTCGGTGGGTTGGTATCAGACCGGGGTTGACTCATTCTCTCCCTCTCCCGTTGCTCCAGGATGCGTCTCTCCTCGTCGTCGGGTGAGAGGAAATATAGGTACGCGGTGCGCGAAACCGTAAATCCCCGGTGCGGCGATAAACGACAATTGCGTCGTCGTCGTCGTCATCGTCTCTGCGTTGTCCTCTCGCGGTCCATGGGACGGGCCGAACGAGGACGCCGGGCGTCCTGCACGAGGATAAAGCCCGGCGGTACCGTCGAGCGTGCTGTTGATACCTGCCGTTGGGATCGCGATGCACGGGGAACCGAGAAAACGCACCCAACACGCAGTAGGTGACTCGGGAACGCGCGGAGCCGGGCGTGGGTGGACGCGTGCACGAGATAAAGGAAATACAGAGGCAGGGACGCATAACGGAGCTGTAAGTTATACTGCCACGACGATCCTCTTTCTCAATACACTCGGCACGTTGCATCTATCGTGCGCGAGAGAACACATCTCTATTGAATTTACGAAGGGATTGCGCGATTGATGCGGTGTCAATGTTAAGCGATGGCGGGTGACGCAGCATATGACGCAAGATCGAAGCTCGGCACGACGATCAATAGGAAATCGGACTTCAGGGATGAGCGAAATTGGGATCGATCTACAGCCCGAGGGAAAATGAAGATGAATCCTCGGCGTTGAGAGGAATAAACGATAAAACTTCAGCGCTGGACAGAATGAAGATGTAACTTCAGTGCTGCGTAGGGCGAAGATAAAACTTCAGCCTGAGGCGAAATGAAGATCAAACTTTAGCCTGAGGCGAAATGGAGACGAATCCTCGGGATGAATAGTAATGAGAGATCAAACCTCAGCGGCAAGTTGAATGAAGACGAGACATCAGTGTCGAGCAGCGGGGAGATAAGACTTCAGCCCGAGGCAGAGCGTAGATCGTTCTTAACGTTGAACAATTTAACGTTGAACTTAACGTTGAACAAAGCCACTGCAACAAAAACTGGAAACTTCGTACCGCAAGCTCATAGCGAGAGATTACAATGTTTCTTGCGTTATGTATGTTGATTCGGTGAAAAGAAGGCGTAACGAGAGCGCCGTCGCCCGTGCAATAAGTATGTAAAATTCATCGTCCACGAGGTAGCCGAGGCCACGTTCTTGGAATAGAAATTTCATAAGGCCGGTTACTTGCTGCCCTCTCGGTATATCAGTTCGTTCCTTAGGCTCGCACGCGCGAACGCGGAGAATTTCTCTTGCGTAATTGTTAAACGCTGCGGGGTTGAGTACCGGGTTAGATTCAAGATAGGGTTGGCGAAGAACCGTTAGGGTGAGGAAGGGCCAGTTTCGTGGGGGCCCCGAACGAGCGAGAATCCCTTTTTCCGCTTTCTATCTCGACCATTGTGTTCCATGAGCTGTCCTTCCTTCTCTCGTTAACGTGATCAAGCCGGGCGCAGGTACCAACGGTTTTTAAACGTCGCTTCGCGGTAAAAATTATTCACCCGGAGTTGAGGTCGATAGACTTAGATAGACGAATATGGATAGGCAATGCAAAGAAAAAAAAAATATATATATATATATATAAGTCGTGAAATTATTAGGATGAAGACAGGGATGCAAAAAAAATGTGTGAGATCTTCCAAGGTTAATGGTTCAACCAACGTGAAAAAATGATAGTGGCTTATGGGAACCCTCCGTAGCGTGTCTTACGAAGGGATCGATAAAAGCCTCAAGATAATTTATAATTGAGACATATTTCGATATTGTTGTACATAAATCAAAAGTTTCGTGGGTCGAGACCGTTCGAATGGGCAAGCGATGTGTCTCCACGCCGATAAATCAAAAAGCGTAGGTTTTTCTTGCATCCCGTGCGACAAGTTCTAGGTAACGTACAACCTGTGGTTCGTAGGAGTGCGGCAGCTCCGACACCTATAGGTGACCCGGAATCATAATTCTCCTCCTCGGACCGGCACACACGAGGATCCGAGACAACAAAAAAATGTAAAAAAAAAAAAAACAAATCTTAAGTAACCCGAGGAGAGACATAGTCAGGCATAGCGGAGACTTCTTCATTCCTTGTCTCGGTCGAATCTCGAGCGACACGAGCCGTAAACGCTCGACGTTATACACCGCGGTCCTTTATTTCAAACTTATCTGGTAAAAAAAATCGTCGTGTTTCGTCGAGCGAACACCCGCGCGCACGGAAGAGAAGTGAAAACGCTCGAAGCTCTCGAGCGGGGCAGCAACCGCGAGGAACGAGGTTGAGGAGAGCCGTGTGAGGCCTGACGCGAAGACGACGAGGACAAAGACGTGGAAGACGGAACAAGTGCCTCAAACGTCCACGAACTCCTCTCGGCGCGCAGGGTCGACGAACGAGGTGCGAGACTAACACGGGGAGATCGAGATCGAGATTATGAAACGAAAATATTCTTCCGACAACTCAGTACGACTCTTCTGGTATCCCCGTAACGGACTTACGGGCGAAAGTTTATACAAGGTGTCTCGGAATTTGACCGAAAAGGTTACAGTCGCGTGGAGCATCGAAATCTCGGCGGATCTTCCCTTTGGCAAAATTAATTTCAACGCATAGGCTTCGAGTTATGAGCGGTTGAAGTTCCGACCAATGGGGCTCGCCGGGTAGATGGCGCGCGCTGTCGCTGAGCGGCCTCATTGGTCGCGACTTGAACTGCTCGTAGGACGCGAACCGTGCGCTCTAGAAAATTCATCCAAAGGGAACATTTGCTCAGTTTTTCACCGTGAATACGATCGATACCTTTTCTTGCCAATAGTTTTTGCACACCTTGTATGTACGTACATAAAACGTACGAGAGGTCGTAAAACTTTCCCACAATGTAAACTTTCCCCGTGCGGATAATATTCGTCCGGGTACATTGCGCAACTACGGATTGACAGACAGATACGCCAAGTTGAAAAGACCGGTGAGAGATATCGTATGCATCGCCGACGTGGTACGAAGAAACCGACAGAACCATGGTCCCACGCACCGCGCCCGAGCGACCCCCACGAAGAAAATGATTGCCAGCAGGAGCCGAGCGGGCAAACCCGAGTTTCGATAAGCCCCCAGCATCATCGGTCCACGTCCGGATCGACGTGGCTCCGCGCAACAACGTTCGACTATCAACTCTCCTCGACCGACGTCTCTCGCACGGTCGGAGGCCCGCCGGGGGACTCCCCGGAATTACCGAATGCTGCGAGCGTAATTCCGAACTGAGAAAAGGAGTTAGCGAGAATTCCACAACACTCGTCGTGTGAACGTCGCAAGTTTTTTTTTTTTAAACATTACTTTTACATCCACCGTCCGGTGTACTTCATTTATGTGGTAAAATTTATGGACTTTTACAAAAAAAAAAGGAAAAAAAACATTCCAATTGGATAAGCTTTATGAAATCGTCCATTTGAAAATTAACCAACCAATTATCACGTGCAACATCCCGCCCACGTTAGACCTTAAAAACGAGCATCCCGCTACACCGAATCTTGTCCACCGGTAATCACCCACGGAATCTGTCCCTCCCCGCCTTCAAGCTCATACCGCTAAACGCATAATTATACCGATCCATGCGAGAAGAAATAAAAAATTCTTCGAAAGGAAGCCAATAATAATCGGCATCGAATTTCTCGCGATCGTTTATTCTCCCCTGTACTTCGGATCGGCCTGCGGGCAATGATCATCCCCGCGGTACCCTCCCGAAGCTGTACCGTATCGCGAAACGGTCGGCTACCGATACGTGTTTATTTTCATTGACGCATTGCCCACTCCGTTCCGTATCTGCCCCGCGAGCGTGCTGGCAGTATTATTTAATTAATGAATTCTCAATCGGCCGTTCGGAACGAGACTCTCGGGTGAGATAAAACTCTGGGGATCCGCGAGCGAGCCGCGTTATTACGTCTCAACAAACGGCGCGGGGAGAGCGGCGTTGAGAAGAAGCTGTGCACGGGGACCGATATCGATACGATTACTTTTCACGCGCTACATCGATGATTATTACACGCAGCGGACAACAAACCACTACAACAGGAGCGTATCGTCGGGCACTCCGGTGTTCACGCGTCCCCAAGTCCGGACCACTTAGCGCAACCTTTATCTTCGACCAGTCAGACCGGAAATATCCCCTTTGCGTGCACGGTGTCAACTCGAAGAATGAGAGAAAATAAATGAAAAAGAAACAGAAACAGCAGAAGGTGCAAGGACCAGAGGGATTTTTTTTTTTTTTTTACTCACGGTATTAAAACGCTGTTTCGATCGTAATAAGAGTTCGATTCTTATCGGTGCGGGGATTCGAGGAGTTATAGGATCGGGGCTACCGCTGCTCTTGACAACCCCCCTCCCGAGAGCTCCAAGGACTCCAGCAAACGATGCAAATTATTGTATTGCCTTAAATCAATTATCTCGGGCAATAAAGTTCTCGATACGTTTAAAGGGGGGGGGGGGGGGGGGGGGAGAGTTCCTTCGGAAGCTGTTAGCACTCGCACCGCAGTCAGAGGAGGCTACTGATGACACTACAGTAATTACATTGATTTCGACTATTGCCCAATTAAGTTTCGTTTATCATCGATTCGAAGCCTCGTTTAGTACGGGATCACCGCTCGTTTGGCATTATATTCGCGGCTAAAGATCTTTTTGCCTTTATGCAGAAGGGCCAACGACAAAGGTGATTAGCTTTATCGAGCAGCTTCTGGAACTCGAATATCCGAAATAGTGAGATATTTGTAATAAAAGAACAAATTACAAAAAAAAAAAACAAATTTCGTATGGTAGATGCAAAACACATTTCTTTTAATTGTACGTCAGCGAATCTTCGTTTCGTCGTTCCAACAAAAAAAAACATAACGATTCTTCTTTGATGAAAGTCTCCCTTCACATATCCTATAATCTTGGTACAATTTTTTTTCTTCTTTTTTTGTGCCGCGAGATTTTTGACTGCTGTTTACCTCATGTCGGTCTCCTTACTCCGGCTCGGTCCACTTTGCTGAAATAATAATCTCGCACGAAGTTCTCGCGCGTGTACGTACGTGCAGGATCGCGGGGAGGTCGAGCTCGCGCGTGACGCGCGTTAATTACACGCGACGATTTGCATTTAAATCACTTTTTAATTAAAAATCGCGGGCTCCCCGTTCGGCGCGATGCTCTCTCGACGGTTCCCGCGCCCGTTCGTTCGCTCCTACGTAGAGGAAGTTGAGGAGGATCCGAAGAAGGAACAGCGCGAGAAAGCGAGAAGGCCAAGCGCGTAGAAGTAGTTCGAGGGAGAGTAACAGGTAGTGTGGTCGATGCCAAAGAGACATTCGCCAACTATTTATGGCCCAATATGGTCGACAAAGTACCGTGGGAGAGCCGCGAGAATATGCCGCGTCAGTAAACGCTGACCGGCCACACTCTCCTCCAGAACTCAGCCTCCCGGTCGAATCACTAATCCTCTGCAACCGGCGACCGATTATTCTTCATCTTTTTTTTTTCCTCTCCTTCTTCCTCGTCTCCTCATTCTTATTCGTCATGTTTATTTCCATCCCGACGGCATCGGAGATAAGGTCATCACTGGGAGAATCACGAAAATTTTCGTTCTTAAGAATATTTCATCGCGTTGGCGATACAACGTGCGCGCGAGATATGGTTTTATTCCAATAATTCATCACATCAGTGAAGAAGCTGTTGAGCTGCGCATTAGCCTCGGGGACCCTCGGGGGACTTAATGTAGAAATATCACAACGACTAAATCAACGAATTTACGTATACGATTTTATTTATTTTTATTTTCGTCTTTTTTTCTTTAATTTCGGAGTCTTAATCCTTTGGTCTATCGTGGAAGCATGGAAGAATGAAAAATGGACGATCAATCTCGATGATATTATGGAAAAACTTTGATACAAGTTACAAATGGTTTTTTTTTTGTAGTCTAAGGATCGAATTTATGGTTGGTAAGGTAATTTTTTTTTTTAATTGTCAAAGGGTTAAGACATTTGAATGTCTTATTTTCGTGATATCGAGGGGGACACCCGGTAGAGATGAGGAAGCTCGTATCTTGTACGTCTTACGGTGAAGCCGAGCTCGCACGTACAAGGTGTATACGTGGCGAGTTAGGTGTATCTACCTGTCCAAGCGGACCCCCCCCCCCCCCCCCCCCCCTCCCCGTCCCTCGCCCGCCTCCACCCCTCCCCGCCCGGACTCACCTGCGAGTGAAAAAGGGTCAATAGCACAGAACTCGAGACCGGCTGGCCCGCTGGCCGTGCCGGGCCTGAGAAACTCTGGACCACGCAGCCTCACGAAATCACGAAGGAATCCCCGTCTCGACGCGGACGATATTTTTTCTTCCAACGCAAAAATTTCATAGTACTAGGCTCAAGAGTTACCGGCCTTCCCGGAGTCGGATTTTTTAAACGATTTGAGAATTCGATCGCGGAATATCGAAATCCGTGAATCCACGAGTCAAAACATCATTCGCATTGCCGATGACGTAGAGTGAATTTTTACGCGATTTTTATTTAGTACGATAAAATCAAGAAATCAGTCGGAGCCTCGAATCGAAAAGACATCAACAAAGTTTATGTATTTGAGACACAAATTGCAGTTTTCATTTTTGGTTAATTTTTTTATTACATCCTTGAGATGTTTATGGTCCAGCTCGCGGCATCCTTTTTTTTCTCGTTACCTCGTCCCTCTGACAAAAGTTTGAGGATTTCGCTGGTGCGAACCGTGCCGAGAGCCAAAAAGCTGCGAAGGGATCGTTCGGATATTACTTACACGCTCTCGCCGCAGCATCCCAAATCTCTCCGGCATGAGAGTGTCCGATGCAGAGGAACGGCGGAGGTGGAGGAAAATAAAGAACGGTACCGCTGTTTCGCCGACGAGAGATGCTCTTCTCACCGGGGCCACACTGGGTCCCCTTGAGGAAGTAGTAAAAGAAGTTTATTGGACGCCTTAATGACGTAATGGTGTGTACGCGATATTTCGTTTCTTCGCAATCTTACCGCTCGGCGCGTCTCTTTCGGCGACGCTCGACCGGTAACATCGACGCGCATCACCGGGCGTCTCGTACACGGGCCTCTTTTGCTAGACGACGGAGAAACTCGTGTGTCTCCCACGGCGATTTGCAAACCGGGCCCCGTGCGGGAGAGTCTCGGCATCGCCGGAGCGTTGTAATAAGGGCGGATCGGCCTCGTAAACCGCAAGGACCGCGCGCCGGCCAATCGTTAAATTCGTGGGTGCCAATCGTCCGTTTTTTTTTTTTCTTTTTTACAATCCTTTTTTTCTCTCTCACTGTGCAGAGACTCTTGCAAAAAGCCCGGAGGTGCCGAAAGAAAGAGTCTGTGACCCGTTCGATTATTATTCCACGGTGAATTTAAGAAGGCCGGCGAAATGGGAATACGAAATTAGTTCACGTCCGGTTGTCCCTTTGGGCGGCTCTGGGTAAAGATTCGAGCGCTTTTTTTGCGGTGGGGAGGTTTGAAATATTCATTTTTGGTCGAAATTCCCTGTTATTTTGCTCGAGTTTAAGGACCGCGGCACGAGGTTTAAAGACACTGATTTGAGGATGGAATAATCGATCTCGGGGATAGGACAGATCGAGAAGATAGGAAAATAGTGAAATTGTAAAATGTGCTAGAAAAAACGAATTTTTGATATTTTTGGTAATCACTTTTTCATTCATCGTATCGTATTTTTTCCTGCTGAGCACGAGATTATAATTGTCCGCATAAAAACGATGCAAAATATTGTTATTGACAATTATATTGAAAACGTTCTTTGAAGCACGAGATACGCCGATTCCACTCTCCTTTTAAAAAAATCAAATTAAAAAACACTAGTAACCGAAATTTTGAACTCTGTCCACCACAAAGTAATTACCAGAAAATTCAGCTCTAAACGAGGCCCACGGTCATAAATTCATTCTCTTTCCGTCCTACAAATTCACTCAAATTTTTTCCTCGCACTCTTTTTCGCATAGCTTATGCACGAAGAACCCAACAAACTCGTGGTCAGCATCCTTTCACAAAACACGTGATGATTATATTTCCCGATAAAAACTCGGATAATCATCGACACCAAAAATAAACCCCAATGCATTTCCAACGAGCCGGGCAGCGTCTCCAGCGAGCGATATTCTCGCCGCAATCTAAATGAACTCGCGACCATCAACGAGTCTCTCCCGTCGAAGGCTTACACGCAATATGTGCGCTGCACGACGAGATATCAGCTGGGCAGGATTCTCCGTAAGATTTACCAGTTTTAACGCACAGATATGTATTTCATGCACACCTAGTCTCTCGACCGTTCGCCTGCATCCTACACCACATCGGGCAAGATCTCTCGGCATTTATACTCAAACGTTTTACCTTATACCGCTCGCGTTTCAATCCCATCCTCCTCCTCCTCCTGTAATTGCCACTATCTCAATCCTCGCAGTGATCATCGCCCGGCAGAGAAAATACAAAAAAAAAAAACAACAAAAAACGAAAAAGGGTAACAGGCGTCAGGAGGGCTTCGTGCCTCGAGAGATGAGGAAAATTATGGACCTGCGGCGTGCTCCCGCTGCTGCAAGAAGCGTGGATGTTCAATGTCGATGCCGGTAAACTGTATTGCAAAGGACAGGTTTCAAAAAGTTCGAACGAGGTTTGCCAAGCTCCGGCGCGGAGTCTCCCGTACGACTTCCTTGCTTTCGACTGTTCCCAATGCAGTTTTCGCTTTCTCACATGTGTGCCGAAGTGCGATCGTCGAAGCGAGCGCGCAATATTTTTTTGCCATTTTTATTTATTTTCATCAAGTCCGAGATGTGCAGATGGAACGGGGGAATGCGGAGCGGAGCGTGAATTTGGTGAATCGGGAGTAGCGTTGAAATGATAAAAAAGAAGATCGCTCAACGCTGCGCATGCCCCGAGGATAGTCGGTACCCCTTATTACCCCGAAGTGGAGGCGCGCGCGCGGGCTCGAGTCAGTCAAGAGAAGCCGGTAATCGCGGGAGCAGCCGGAGAGATCTTCGAAAGATCGATGATGGAAGGGAGGAAGAAAAAACGAGACAGGCTCGATCGACTCTGAAAAGGATCCTCGCAAATTCGAAACGAATGGTGAACATTCATGAAAATTTGCATGGAAGAAAATAAAAATAAACAATACCACGATAGGATGTACAGCTCGCGTGATGCGAAAACATTATTACATCAGATTTCGCGAATAATATATCGAGGATAGTCAAATTATTGGATCAAATATAATCGGGATCAATTTCTTTCCTATTATAACACAAGAACGATCGAACTTTTTATCGTGAAGGGGATGTGACAAGGCTCGCGCGATCACGAAGGATGCATCTGGATGCAGTGTGGATGATGCACCAGATAATTTGCATTTAAGTAGCGAAGAGTTTTTTTTTTATCTCACAAAAACGACTCTCCTTCGGGCCCAGACAGTTTGAAGTTTTGGGATTTTTTCCTAATGTTAACATAATTTAAAAAATATACTCATTTAGGCTTTGTTTTTAATTTTTTTAAATCCATGGAATCTTTTAATACACATGTCAACGTGTATCTCAGAATTTCATTCAAATTTTTATTTTAAAAAAAATCCCGCTATAAAAACAAACAAGAAAACCGGCCGCGGAGCTACGACGCGTGTTTTCGAGTGTATCGAGAGTCCCCGAACGGCCAGGGATAATAACGATAAGACGATCGAGAATAACGATCGTCTCTCGTTCTCGAGGATCCCCCGACATATCGGACCCTCGGGTCTCTCGTACGCGAGGCCCGTAATCGATTTACGAGCCGGAGTATTCCGCGTTCGCGAGACCATCAATGCCTTCATGCCCATGCTCTTTTGCTCCTCGGCTGCGCGTCCGGAGGCGATAGGATTTCGCTTCTACGATACGCGTCCCATTCGCTCCTAAGTCGTCGAGAAATTCAATAGTGTGAGAGAACGCACGTACACGCGTATCTGAATTACAAGACCCGAAGCCCGCGTCTGAGCGTACCCAGCTCTATCTACTTGCTGCTCGCCGCAGGACGGGCGACGCGGCTCTCCGAGTGTAGAAATAGTATTTTACGTGCGCGAATAGCGTGTACGAGCCGGTGAGAGAGTGTGCGGGAGCCAGACACACGGACATACTATAAATCGGAGGCAGAGAAGTGCAGAACTGCGCGTGGAAGGCAAGTGGCCTTACAAGGACGTGGCGGGACGTGCCTCGCGAGTCCCCTATCGCCTGCAAGCCGGCAGCGACTGCACACCCGGCTTTACGGATATACATACACGTATCGTATTCCTTGTATGTGTGCGTATACATGTGCTGCACAGCACTAGACTCAATCCCCACCGGAGTCGCAGGCGACGCGGCATAGACGCGCGAGCATTTGCATACAGTAGATACAGTCGTGGGGCTCAGACCGCTGTCAGGATAGCTGTGATATCACAGTGTTCTCCGCACACCGGCATGCGGAGAAAGTCATGCGTTGGAGGAACTATTCACAAACGGATGCAGATTTTTTTTCAACACTTTTCTTTGCTCTAATGGATCATAGGCGCGGTTGTAAATCATTGCGACATCATGTCTCGAAAAATTATGACGTTTTTTGAATTATTGTTATTATTTAATTTTCGTAAATAATTTTTGACAATCATTTTCCGTTGATGCAGGGAAATAGTACATTATGCTACAAGGGAGGAAAGTGAGTTTTTCACCGAGTGTGAAGTTTTCTGTCCGAGCGAAGCGAGGACAGAAATTCTCATTCTCACGAGGTGAAAATGCACTCCTCCCGACTATGCTAAAAAGTGTATTTTTTTTCCCGACTATGCTAAAAAGTTGCCGCACTTTATACCTGCAACGGTGCCATTTGAAATACGCGCTCGCCGACATGATTCGCCTAATAGCCCGGCAGAGCGCGCCCCCGTTCGGATAAAGGTTTTTTCATCACTCGGTGCGTAAATGGCCACTTTTCCGCCCGCTTCGCGTGCGTAAAACCGCAATTTTCGCACCTTGTGATGACAAATTTCGTACAACCCTCGTGCGAAACACTTTTTCTAACTCGTGTGATTGCAGCACTCGCCTTCAGCTCGTGCTGCAAACTCACACTCCTCAGAAAAACGTTCGCTCTCGTGGAGTAATGTACTATTTTATTGCAGATAGGCAAAGGCCATTTTTTACTCGAATAAAAAAAAATGCTACAATAAAAGGAGCTATGCGGCCGGTCGTTTACCGGCGTTAATATCGCTTTTAAATCATGTTTGCACCGCGTAAATAGATAAAATAAAAGTTTTCTATTTCAATTAATGTTTCCCATTTATCGAGGAACGAGTAATCGGATCGAGAGCGTGACGGAAAAATCATGGCGATATAACGGATGGAATCTCGAGTTCTGTTTGAGGAAGGAATAGAAGCTGGGACGAACGCAAAGCTCCTTGGCTGCCGTTGGAAATGGTACCGGTGATTCAGTAGTAGCTATGAAACTCTGCACGAGGTATGCACGGTGCATCGAGCCCGAGCAATAACCATAAAACCTATTGGTCCCGGCGTATTTACATTCCATCGCTAACACCCGCCGCTCTTCCTTTTTTTTCAGACCCTCGACAAAGAGAAGCATCCGCCTCCGGATTGTGCGGCTACGAGAATGAACCAGATAGCTAAAAAAAATTTTAAATTAAATCTCAACCCTTTCGAGGACACTGGCTCTTTCGAAGACGAAACACAAGATGAGAAAGAAGTTTAGCGTACGGAGAGGAAGAGAATCGAGAAGCCAGCCGGTTGATGCTCGAAGCGCATACAACAGTGGACGGGAGGTAAGAAAGGAAAGAATATTGTGGAAGGTGGGTTGAGAGGTCCGGCCGCGCTGGTGCTCCTGGTCGAGGTTGATTGAGGTTGGTGGGTGGCCCCCACGGTGTGCAGGTAATGCCCTCTAATCACGGCCAGCCATTGACCATTACGCTTAAATGCGATTTTGAGCGATCCGCCGCGGAGCAAACGCAATTTCCCGCTCGCCCTCCGTGCGGACCCGTTATTCCGCCCTATCTTCCTTCCCGACCGGCGTCCTCGCTCTCTCGCTCCCATATTCGCCGTACTTCGTCGATCCGGGACTTTATCGCGATGCTCGCGGGCGCACGAGTCACGGACGATTTCGTGCTGAAAATGCGCTCTTACCGACGAGCGCAAAACAAAAGGCTTAGCCTACAAGGCTCTCGCACTCGCCGGACCCGAGAATTTACGATCGACCTCGTGTACTTTTGCGAAACCACTTGATTTTACATTCTGTCATTGAATTATCAGTCGTATATCATACATCCGAGGTTCTAAACTCTTCGACTGATACTGCTCGATACTACGAGAAATATTATTGCCGAACGGATTTTAGTACGGACGTAAAGTGAGGAAATTGTCGAAGATTTAACGACACGAAAGACGCCTGGGCACTCGAGGCGTTTTGTATTTTTACGTTGAAATTTTTATCTCCATCGCCGTATTATGAATAATCTTGAACTCTGACACACATCGAGAGATGATCTTTGGGTGACTATAAAAAAATTGTGAGGTCTCTGAGCAATTCCATGGCTTTGTACGAGCATACAATGTTGCGAGATGCAATGATTCAAGTTATGGTTTTCTTTACGTTCCGCGTTGCTGTAATGTTCCATCTTTATGTTCATCATCATATTACGAATGTATTTGAAATTTGGGACACTTCGAGGGATGACCTTTCTGTGACCGTAAAAAAATCCATATAGTTTTCGTACCGTTCTGTACGAGACTGCGGTACAAAAATATTTAAACGGATTTATGAATTTAATAAATTTCGCTCGGTCCCAAAATCTGCGACTGTAAATACGGCCCTCGGTGAGCACGAATATCCGAGGAGGAAGGGAACCATCGAGCCTTGCCGAGAGGAAGGACGAACCAGGGGAGACGAAAGAATCGAAAAGAAGGCTGTTCGCATGGACCTGCCGCAACCTGGTTGCATCTCTATATAGCTATAATAATATCCGCGGATAACCGAAGATCCTGAACGCGGGCTTCGATGCTGCGGGCGGGTGGCGAAATTGAAATTGATTCCGTGTCCGGTAATGAGCGGCTCTCTCGCGAGGTCACGGGGTCGGGACTCTTGCCGAACCTCCCAGGTGTGTGTGTGTGTGTGTGTGTGTGTGTGTGTATCCGAAGTCGAACCATGTGCAACAGAAATGCATCGGTCCCGGTGTACGAGAGGAGCAGCGGGAGCACAGCCGCTCATGCCTGGCGGAGGTTCAGATTAAAAACCACTTCGAGCTTCGATTACTCCCGCGGGGAAGGTAGCTAAGGTAAACGAAAAGAAGATGGAAGAGAAGGGAACGAAAAAAAGGCCGAGACTGGTAGGGAAGTATTGGAAAGAATAATAATAATAAAAAACCACCCGAAGACCCTTGTCCAATTTTGAACTTTGGAATATTTTCGGAGTCATCGTCAAGTAACAACTTTGCCAAAAATGAATATTTTCAAGCGTCTTCATAGTCGAATCGATACGACAGGACGTGAGCAGGAAGTATGTTTTCATGCCGATTTGGCTAATCGCGCAAGAATTACAGACGATATAAGAATTACTTGGAAAAAAATCATCGTCGCCCTGTACCGAGGTAACGCACCTTCGATACTCGGTATCGTAATCCTTCCGTAATTTTCCCCGGTAAATTTGCGTCTCGATTTTACAACCCGGCGTCTTCTCGCGTCTTCGCTCTCTCGCCCCGTTCCTTTCAGCGTTTATACCCTCACGAACAATAGACTCCCACGCACTCGCATTATATTACACGAGAAGCCTGCCCGTGGAAGGTACGTCTCTCGTTCTCGTCGATTTATACAAGCGGCTCCGTCAGAGAGTATTATCCGAGTCGCGCACCACCGACGAAGCGGCAGTAAACCTTCGAAACACCCTTTCGCCTCTATACACGCCTCGTATCGTACGTACGGCCGTGCAAAAGCATCTCAACCCCGTCGTGACCCCCCTCTCTCGTAAAAACATGCAACTCCGAGTCTCGAGATTAATGACCAGAGAATTCTTACGACTCAATGACCAAGAACGATCGAAGCGAACCGCGAATGAAAATAAATTTCTGCCTCCTCGGAAAGACATCTGCCGGACGCCGTCCGGCACAAAATTTTCGGTAATTACGAATCGAGTAGTTTCAAATTCGTCCACGAGTACACACAAAATTGGGGTCTACATTTTTTTTTTTTTTTTTCTTACATCGAACCATCTTATTTTTTTCGTTAATTTGATCAGTGGTAATAACAGTGGAATACTGCGCGTAATAGCTCTCTGGAAGTTTAAACTCGCGTGTCTTTTTTTTCTTCACTCGCGTGTCATTACCATCATCAAAGAGCCCAATCGCCAAGTTTCGCCGTCGTGCGACGACCGAACAAGGGTTACGCGCTAGAGAATCGTTGCGAAAAATCTTAGACTTAACCGGCGGACGAAAAAAAAAAAAAAGTTTCATTCGTATTCGATCCGTTGAAGATTTTATCACCCATGAAAAACTGTGATCACTTACCATTTCCCGTCACACCTCCGTCGCGGTTAGGTGATGCAACATATCATCGAGAGCCACTTTCCGTCCGATCTCCGAACGACTCAATCTCTCTCCCTTCACGACACAAACGACACGGACGTTACTCGAAAATCCCCGCTCGCAGCACGCACGCGCAACACGATACGTACACTGGCTTCGACCGACGCGAGAAGAATCGTGGCGGAAACACGAAACGACGCTTCATATAGCCCGATGTCCACGCACTAAACGACGATAAACTGAGGTTACCCGAAAGACGTACGATTCTCGCGAGGGAATAATTCCCGATTGCGAGCTCGCGTACTGTGTCGTAAACCACCGGCGATCGTCCGTTCCTCTCGGCGCTACTTGGGTCAGCTGTTCATTGTGGGACAGCGCAGCGGCGCCCCTGGCGGTGGCGCTAAGAACCATTTGTTTCGTACCAAGGCATATAGACCGTCTCGGAAATAGTTCGGGTGATTTCGGGTCTGCTCGGCCATTGTGACAAGTTAAACTGACGAGCAGTATTCTTTATTTTTCCTCTGCGGAGTTGAAGTGAAAACGGGAAAATAAATGCGTACTCATGTTTGGAATCGTCATCGTACTGCAAGATGGAGAGCGATCGACATATTACAGACGGCAACGGCAAGGTAATAGTCGATGGTGCCTAGTGACCGACACAACCGACAAAAACGTTTATCGTCTAGACTTTTTACGGCGCACAAGACGATACATAAACTGGCCTCGATCGACGCGAAGAGATCCGTGACGGAAACACGAAACGACACATTATATGGTCCACTGTCTGCGCCCTAAGCCACGATAAACTGAGGTTACCCGAAAGACGTACGATTCTCGCGAGGGAATAATTCCCGATTGCGAGCTCGCGTACTGTGTCGTAAACCACCGGCGATCGTCCGTTCCTCTCGGCGCTACTTGGGTCAGCTGTTCATTGTGGGACAGCGCAGCGGCGCCCCTGGCGGTGGCGTTAAGAACCATTTGTTTCGTACCAAGGCATATAGACCGTCTCGGAAATAGTTCGGGTGATTTCGGGCCTGCTCGGCCATTGTGACAAGTTAAACTGACGAGCAGTATTCTTTATTTTTCCTCTGCGGAGTTGAAGTGAAAACGGGAAAATAAATGCGTACTCATGTTTGGAATCGTCATCGTACTGCAAGATGGAGAGCGATCGACATATTACAGACGGCAACGGCAAGGTAATAGTCGATGGTGACTAGTGACCGACACAACCGACAAAAACGTTTATCGTCTAGACTTTTTACGGCGCACAAGACGATACATAAACTGGCCTCGATCGACGCGAAGAGATCCGTGACGGAAACACGAAACGACACATTATATGGTCCACTGTCTGCGCCCTAAGCCACGATAAACTGAGGTTACCCGAAAGACGTACGATTCTCGCGAGGAAACAATATCCGATTCCGAGCTTCCGCACTGTTGTCTTAACCCGGGTAGCACAATAAAAAAGTTATCAAAAAGTGATCTCAATAGGTTCCACATATCCGTCTGGACGAAATCCGAAAGTTAGGGCCCATCTAAAAAGTTTACTTTTGGACGTAGGATAACTTACAGTTACCGTCCGGACGGACATATGTCACCCGTTCAGATCACTTTTTCGTACCACATATCTTTTTGCTATACCTGAGAAGCGAGCGTCGACACGTCTTTCTAATTTGATCATTTTTTTAACGAATTGTATTTTTCACTTAACGAAACGAAATCTTTGTTAAACGTACAAACCTCTTTTACCGTCCATACAGCCTTTTCATGTTCGACAGAAGAACTCTGCAACAAAAATTCCGATAAAAATTGAAATGTTTCATTCAACGCCAAAAGTCAAACGTAAATTACCGATACGAAGAGAAACGATTTTTTTTAAAATCTCTAAAGCCGCAAGTTCTTAAAACCATATCGTATATCAACCGGTAAGAAATTATCTCGAGTAGGGCAGCCCGCAAAGTAAGGCGCTCTCTCTCCCTTCTGACGTTAAATTCTTGTAATAAGGGAATTACGCCTACACAATTATCCTCACAAATAATCCCCCCATACAGTAATACCGGTTGTTGTCCGGAGCGAAGTACACACGGCCGTCGCTCCCGCTGATACACGAGGCCGGTTTGTGTTGTCTGCCATAGTGGAGCAGATATAAATGAAAATAGAAGTAAACAAAAAAGAAAAACCAAATAACAAGCCAGGAAAGATCGAACAGCGTTCGTTGGAGCGATAGTTTGCAGTGGGTGGCAGCTCTCTCGGAATCAGTCGAGTAGCGAGTATGCGGGCACACCTACGTCAAATCGTAAATACATTTATTCATGTTAAGCGTCTACGCGAGTATTGTATTCCGTGGAGGCCCGGTAGACAATGCACGTGGGCGTTTCCAGCGCGGTTTCTTTCCCTCCCGTCGTCGTCGACGAGTGCGACGTCGAACCTCGCGAGAGAGCTCAAACTGTATGAAATTCGCCCGGGTTAAGAGAGCGAAGAGAACAAGGGACGACGGATAGAAATAAACAAATAAAAGCTAGCCGATGTCTCGGAGTCACGCACGTCGAAGCGCGGGCGCCTCGTTGTCGTTACGCACCTTCGTAATTCAACTGTAACGCACTCGGACGCCGGTCCGGGGCGTCGAGAGAACGAAGAATGATTTATGCCCCGACGGTGAAAGTGTCCGGGTGCATAAAGCCCCGATACGAAACGCCGGGGAGATCGGTGGTGCGCCAAAGCGACGCAAATTTATACGGAATCGATTTTATGGAGCAAAAAAAAATCCACGGATAATGCGCCGGCGATAGGCAACGATAAAGGGCGCCGGGAGGCAAGGAATTCATTTGTTAATAATTTTTTAGAAAAAAAGTTGACTCGAAGAAAAACCTTCAATCCTTAAGCTTCAATGAATTTTTCCTTCGAAGTTCAGAGATTAAATCCAGAAGAGAAAGAAATTCGACTCTAAAGCTAAGAACCGCATATTAATATTGAATTTAATTTCGTCGAGGTGAAATTTCCGGGAAGTTGTATTGAATTTAATTTCGACGAGGTGAAACTGCCGGGAAGTGAAAAGCTTGAAATCTGATGAAATTAACTATCCGGCTGTCGCGACAGATTCGTGAGTGTGTACATTGTCGGAATGATTATTAGAATGAACAGATTGAATGGAATCAATCGTTCAGCGAGTCGACGGAGAGCAGCCGCGAAGGCCGGAGAGTCAGGTTCGTGCGCGGAGAGCGGCGGAATCGATCTAAATAGTTCGAGACTTAACGAGTGTCCACCGAGGCCCGTTTGTACGTATTGCTGTATGTATAACCCGAACGGTATATATACGTATATCCCGACAGCGTTTGTAATCGAGGCAAAGGCGGAGACGAGCGGAATCGCGGGCGCGCGTCGAAAGCACACGGATAGTCTCTCTAGCTCTCTACCGTTTCGCAATTGGAAACGAGTATCGGAGACTCGGAGAGGATCGATCGTCAGGACGTTTAATTGGCAATTATTTGTTGGAGCAGCGAGACCGACACCATAAAGCATTGTAAATCGCCCAACGAATAAATCCACCCTTCACCGCGAACGATACGTATACACCGGGCTCAACGAGTTTAAACACACATACTTGATGCGCAACCTATAATGTAGAATAAAGTCGAACGGAAGACGAGACCCGAAGGATCTGCCTGTGGAAAGCAATGGAAAAATAATATCGGGCATTCCGCGTCAAGTGAACCGAACCATTTTTTTTTTTTTACCGTGGGTTCGAAAAGTTTTTATATTGTTTTTAAAAAGCAGTCGAAAGATACGAGAAATCATCTCGGATTTTTCGATCCGAAAGTCATTCTGAACATTTCGACCTATCCGAATAAAATTGAAAACTCGTTGATTGTACGAAAACAAAATTGAAGGCATTTAGGTTTCTGGATGGACGATTATCATATTTTACGATAGATATCATGAAATATGATAATCGTCAGAGTTGAGTATGGATATAATTAAATTCGAACTGACGGAAGGGAAAATAAATTTTATCTAGGATCGAATTGAATTTTTTTCGTAAACTGTCGAGTTGTTGACTTTATCGAATTGTTTTTTTATATATGTGATACGCAAAAAAAAAATATGCACTTTGATGCGGAAAGCCTGATGCCTCTCCCACTCGTCTAACTCTTCGTTCTCTTCCTTCTTTCCCTCTTCCGTCTTCCCATCCGGCGATCGAACGGATGAGAGCCGAAGCCTCTGGAGACGTACGCGCGCGTCTCGGTAATCCCTCTCGCATTCGAAGACCCTTCCCTCTCCTTATAAAACCTACCTGTTGCTTCTCTCTTCCATCCACCCGTTTTCCTTCGCTCTCTTTCTTTTGCACAATCTCGCTTCCGTCCTCGGGAACACCGTCGATGCTTAATGCCACTATTACATTCCCATTGTTTCTCATGAAGATCTCTCGCTCCCTCGTACACTCTAATTACAATATTATTAAATTTCGTACCACGTACGAGCAATTCTCGTTGCTCCGATTCCACATTATTGACGATCTTGATTATCGTCCGGAATAAAAAAAAAAAGGAAAGTTCCGTAGATGGATCGGGAGTAAAACATTGAGGAATAAACCACACACGCGCTAGCGCCCGAGGATTTGCCTCGTTAGAGTTTTTCGTTTCGTTTATTTATTTTTTAGTATTTTTTTAAACCTTTACAACATAAAATTTATTGCACGTCAATACCGTAAATCCTTCTTCGCTATTCACTTTCGATCGATCGTTTAAAACGTTCCGGATCGAATAGGCTTCTTGCCCGTCATCCTCGGTGATAAAAGGAAACTCCACGATGTTTAAGTCGGAGGGCTTGTGGGCTCCACCCCGCGAGGGGCCATTACGCGGCTGCCTGTTCGCGTAAATACGCGGTATCGAGACGTTTAAAGTGTCCACACACTGCCTCGAAGGGGGGAGGGGATGGAAACGAATGAATGTCGATCGGGTAATCGATCGAACGAGGAGTGGTCGAGAGAAGTTCGACGTCGAGTTGCCGTACGGTGCGGACACTGCACGCAGCCGCTCGAAGGAACGAGAGACGCAAGCAGCTTCGAGTATCTTTCTCTAATTGTCACTGAGAAAAGGCCATTCGTAGAGGTAATTATCGTTCGATCGGAACACAGCTGTGGACGGGATAAAAGTAATCGGCGACACGTGTGGCCTGATGACTACGAGGAGTTTATAAAAAAAATTGAAAAAAACGACAGGGTACTTGAATTGCGACTAAACGAGAACTAAACTCAACAACTGGTTTAGCTCTCAGAGTTGGAGGAATTTTTTTTATTTATATGTATATATTTCTTTTTTTACGTCGTTTTAGAGGAAGCTTTGTTTTAGTGAAAAGAAAATTTCGAGATTTTAATGAAAACGTGTTCAAAATGTTCGAAAAATCACATTTAGAAAAGATGTGCGTGCGTGCGTGCTTGCATGTGCATCTGTGAATCAGACGCAAAAAATTTGAATCGCCATAACTCGAGAATGCCTCGACCAATCAAGCTGAAATTTGACACACAGCATGTATGGTCAATAGTCAATGTTTCTTCAAAACTTCATTAAATTTTTTAAATTTATTCTTCTTTTTAAGCCATTTTTTATTTCTTCGAAAATGTCTGTGGGCACTGTAGCTCTTCCAATCCTTTAGCTATGGGGGAAAAAAGTTGCCCGCAGATGGAATATGACCACCCGATGATTCCTATTAAATTTTGAGAGAATTAATCAAACCGTTTAAATTTTATGTTATTTTGAATTTTTTGAGTATCATGAAAAATGTGTACTTTCTCTTAGACGCAATTTTCCGTATTAAATATTCATCTACGACCAAAAGTGGTCCCATAAAAAAAATTTCATAAAAATAAAAAAATCTGTTAGAAGATCGACGCATTAGTGAGGACAGTTTTTCGAATTTTTCTCTCGTCTTGTTTCTAATGTAATAACGTGTTTTGAACATCCAAGAGGTGTTGCAGTTTCTTCAGACTTATCAGCATCAACGATGTTTTTGTTATCGAAGGAATAATCGGTCATCTTGCTCTCATCGATCATATGATTCATCATCGGCGATCTCGTTTCAATATTCATTCGCTTCTCGGGAAAAACCCTATCGAATGACGACAACACATAGTCGCGTTCTATATAAAAACAAAGCGATAGCGCACTAACAAGTTCACTCTGGCCTTTTTCTCTCCACCACGCTGTAAATAAACATCTGTTGACTGAAAAAAAAAGAATCCATCCGCACGCGTGCCTGATCCGACGACAAAGATCGGTACTTCCCAATCCACTATGTAAACTACCATTACCCGAACAACAAAATCGTTCGGAATTTACATTTTAAATCTTTCGCATAACTTATGACACCGAGCTATTTATTTTTATTTTTCCGACTCGAATAATGTTGTGTATGCATTGCCGCCGTTCCGTCGAAGTCTCCGGGAGACTCGACTGGCTCGCGCCGCGGGAAGAGAGGCACGAGAAGCAAGGCGATAGGTGCGCGTAGACGTCCTCGCGGGTAGCCCGGCATTCGTTGAAAGAGCGATGTTTTATCGATTGGCAAAGCGCGCCTTCTTCCCCTTTTGGCTTCGCGTGGATTTAACTCGCTGATTCTGCGCGGATTCGACGTTTCGCCGTGCGAAATCGGCGGAGAGCGGCGCGTCCGCGGGACGCGGCATTCCACTCAATAAATGTCGCGGGTTTGACGCACTCCTAATGGGTGGATGGTCGCAGCCCGCAGAAAACCCCCCTCGGGCCAGACCTCGCCGGTCTGCCGCGTTCTCGTGTCTCTCTAACTTCACCTCCCTCCTCCCCCTCCTCCGCTGCTGTAACAGATTCCCGACGCAGATTTATACATCCGAGAACCTCTCGAGTCTCGATGCGTGAATGTGAGAGCGTTAACTGCCCACGCATCTGTCCGTCACAAAGGACGAATTCTAAAGAGATACACTTGAGAGAAAACGTTTTTCCTCAAGACCGCCCGTTCATACTGTCACGTCTCGCCCGGTATAAACAGGCTTTGAGAAGTTTGTGTTTGTATAAAATTAGACGAAGCTGATTTATCGGCTGGGTAATTAAGTATAGTTATGCTAATGGCTTGATGCGTCGCGGAAAAAAAACATACCGCTGGATGGTGTCAAAGAAGGTGCATACAGCGAAGGTGATTGTTTTTAGTTTTTTTATTTTTATTTTTATTATGAACTGAAGTTTCTTGCGCGTAAAATGAACTTTGTTTGTTAAGTATGAACTCAAGTTTGATAACCATGAATTAAGTTCCTTAATTGTGATAATAATTAGTATCAATAAAGGAGTTTTTAGTATTCATACAGTTATCTTCTTATACTACATTTATTGCTGATGATAATTATACACCTTGGCAAAGGGCCATCGACCTGAGTATTTGGTATTCGGAAGTTTTTTTTTCCTTTCCTGATATTATTTTATGTAACATTTCAACTTTGTTAACTGTGAGCTCAAGTTTCCTAAGTATAAAGTAAATTTGGCTAAATATGAACTGAAGTTTGTTAATTATAAACAGATTTTTTTTTTTTAAGTACGAAGTAATGTTTATACGGTATGAATTGAACTGCGAAAGCTCTCGAACGATCGCGGAGAGAATTTAAAAAAAAAGAAAATTCGGAAACAGATCTGTCGAGAGTGCCATTACCAAGTACGAATCGGCTGTACGAAGGTACAGGCCAGGAGTCTCCGCAGTGGCTCGCACACCTTCTTAACCTTCGTATAGAATATCCGCGCGACGCCGGTGGACGAGAGCTCCATAGAACCGGGCGTCTCCTTAGCCGCAACCAGATCGCTCGTAAGTAAACCTAATCGAAGCGTACACCAGCGAGTGGGGTTGCCCCTGCCAAATAGAGAAGTGGTCTCGACGTAGGCGGTCACTCGACGGACCCCACCGACACTTGCCGGACTATCCACGCGTTCGGCATCAGGCTCTCTCAACAACAGACCGAGAGAGCAGCAACTGCTCGATCGACCGCCGGTTCGCCAGCTCTCTTTTCTTTTTCTTTTTTTTTTTTTCTCGATTCCCAAGCAAAAGACCCGAAGCATCGAGCGAGAATTATCGCACGTTCGAGATCGACGCGCGCGCGCGAATCCGTCCGAGAGAAATTGTTCCGCCAAAGACATTTCGAGAATTTTTCATTCGATCGTTGATCGGCTGCTCTCTCGGCCGACAATCGGGACAACACGAGAGGCGTTGGTCGATTCTTCGTTGCGATCTCTCGAGCGCGAGTTTAAACAGAGAAACTCGTCTTTTCACTCCTCCCGTGAGAGCTCAGAGTACATATATAAATATATCTATATATATATATATATGTAAGGCGAGCGCCCGAGCTTATAAGGCGCTGTCTCGTAAGATCGGGTTGAAGGAATTTAACTCAGAATTTCGGTGGTAATTCGTTGAATTTATTATGCCCTTTGAGACACGATCTCGCCGGACTGTAGTTCGCGCGATTGGTCAGAAGCCGCGTCTCCATGAATTTTTCGGTCGACCGCGTGGAAATATTTCGAGGATAAAAGAATATTTATTTCCGGCCAAATTCCAATATCATCAATAATTCAGTAGCACCGGTAATCAATCGAGGGGATCGCCGAGAAACATTTTTAAGATTTTTGAAGCCTCGAGGCCTTTTTTTGTTTTGTTATTTTGTTGCCAGAAGTGATGAAATGACAGAGCTTTAATTTGAGGGTTCACAACAAGAATAAAGATGCTTGTGATTAATATTTTTATGTACTATCAAAATGATGAGCCATTGAAGTCAATCTAGAAATTTTTGCAGAATTGGGAATTGGAAAAACTTTTTTTCGTTTTCGGTGGAATTGATTTTGTTTAGACAGCAAAAATTAGACAATGCCAGAGAAATAGGGTTGGAAAAAATGTGACAAAATCTTAAACAAAGACATTACATCTTTGACAATGTGGTCGGAATTTGGTAATGTTTTACTGTGCCTTTTAAGAGACACAGTCGTTTAATGGGTTGACAGAGTGACAACAGAGTAAGAAATATAATACTGGATTTGTGCAATTTCAGTGCATACGAAAGCAAGTGAATCGTGTAATTTGTGTTATTGATGATCGATAAAAACATTAAAATTATCATGGCAAGATAATTGGATGCATGTTCAATCAAATTCCTATATAATTGTTCGCGGAAATAGATAAGATCCGATGATGGAGGTCATGCGGTTGACCCCACAATTAAATATGTGTAGCTCGCCGAGTTCCCTGGATCCTAGAATATCCCATTCGGAAACTTGTCCGCACGACCCAAAATTCCGAAGGATCGATCGGGCTCGGGGTGAACTCACGAGAGCGAACGAAGCCTCGCGCCGACCTCGCTATATCCATTGGAACGAAAAAAAAAAATGAAAATAAAAAATTGACCGAGTTGACGGATTATCTGCCAACTGAATAGGTAATGGCAATCTCAATCCCGGCGGTTCGTCCCGTGCCCTCGATCATTAATCCGATAATAGACACGTTTTCGGTCGATGGATATACACCCGGAAAGCTTTCGCAGGGGGTCAGGTCACGAGGTCGTTTCTCTTATTCATCGTAGGTCGTTTGAATTATTACGGAGCCAACGCGACTATTTCGCCTGCATAGAGCGCGCACACACCAGATTAAATTTTCCTGCTGCAGCGAGGCGACAAATTGTGGCAAACGTTCTCTTACCGTCGGTAAAAATTAATTGAGATGGACGGCCTCGGGTCAATCATTCATGCGATTGCGCCAGCTATAAATCGGGTGCTCGCAAGTTTCGCGATGCAATTGCGATCAACGCCGAAATTGCCGGTTTTTCCAGATGGAAAAAGGTAAATCCAATGCTCGCTCCGAAAAAGATATCAAGTATAATTTTATCTGCGCTTTGACGAAGTGAAAGTAAAGGTATAGAGACTGGATAAGGTAGAACTCATAGGCAAAGCTTTGTTTTCGTAAAAAAAAAAAAAGTTTTCGAGATTTTAGTGTCAGCGTTGTGTGCTATTTTCATAAAAGCTCACGATCTTATTAACTTTCGTTCCGAAGAAAAAAAATGACAGATTGCAAGCGATCGGTAATTTTTATTTATTTCTTTTGAAAGCTATCGATAACGATTCGCGCCTGTCGGTATGAAAAATCGCGGGTGTCGCACACCGTGCGGCTGAACCGGATGTAATTTGCATCTAGGAAGATGAATCAGAGGGAAGGACGGGACAGGGCCTCGCATGGTGTTCTCTAGCCGTCGCTGTATATAATGGATCAATATATAAAGTCATAAAGCGTACAAGACTCGCTATACAAGCCTCGCCTCTGGCCCGCTTTTGCACCCACGCCCTTCGCTGTATCGCGCTTTATCGCTTGTCATTAGCCTCCCGTGAGTATTAATTACGACGCGAGGCTTGTGTAATATTAAGCACAGGCATTATCGCTCCTATGAGGAATCATTAACATTTTTTTCTATCGCTGCATAAACGTTCTGTCAATTGTCTTGGCCGACTTATATATTTTATCGTCAGCGATACTCAATCCTTCTCTAATAGATGCACTTTTCACATTCATTATAAAAAAAAAAAAAAAATAATAATAATAATAACAAAAACCCGGCCTATTACAATCATACCGGAAGCGATGCACACCAATGCACCGGTGCGCTATCCGTGTCTCCGTTTAACCCACCGCCGAGGCATTAATTGCAACAGTCTCGAAGCTTGTGTAACCGGATTTTTGTGCGACAACTCACCGCGCCCTGCGGTTCTCCCGAGACCTCTGCTCGCCGCGGTACCCCACATAGAAATCGTTCGAGAGCGAAAGAGAGCAAATCGCATGCGGTATCAGAGAATCCGCTGCTTCTGATGTTCCATCTGCGAGAGAACAGGCCGAGCGCGCCTCAAAGAAATCATGGAACACAGTGCTCGCGAGAGGGTGGGGGAGTGGGGACCGTGTGTACGACGTCGATGTCGTTGAATTAATAGGAATCGTCACGGGCTATTACACTGCTACGCCGAGGCCTGTATCGCGCCTTCGATCCGTTAATATGCAACAGAGCAGCGGCCACAAGGCGTCCGCGTTTTACAAGGCGTCGTTGAAATACCTCACCGACGGCAATTGTGAAAAGTGCCCCGAGTCAATTTCTTTCGTCGTTTAGAGACCCACCCGTTGCAAAAACCATTTTTTTTTTTTTTCGTCTGACGTCAGCGTGGTGCCTGATACGGAGAGTCCCGGCTGGCCGAGTCTTCGCTGGAGCCGCACAATCAGGTGGACGGAATCAGATTGGACGGTACACTGAGAAAAACTTACATAGTAAATAGTTCCCAGGGGGGACGTCTATATTTTACAGTTACGACAATGACCAAAAATTGTAGTTGTAACTATAATTATAGTTCAATCAATTGAGCTTATACTATCACAAACTATCCATATAGACGTCCCTTCCGGGAACTATTCGTTATAGTAGGAAATACCATACTTTTTTCTCAGTGTACTCTTGCACGAGCTCTTCTGATTCTCGGCGACCAAATGTTATCTTTTTTTTTTTTTTTCTGTATTTTTTCTGTATCTGCCGAGTCGGAAGACGCAGCGGCGTGAGTGGCGATAGACCACACTTTACCTGTCGTTCGACAGTTCCCTTCCTGCAGAGGAGGTGCGCGAGTAACTCGGGGGTGCGCGACAAGCCGCGGACAGACGCCCGCATTCCGCTCTCGTCGTCGGAGCGGCGGAAGCCGCGGAGAGTTTGCCGCACGCGAGTCGAGCCCTGTAAATCGTCGAGGGGGAGCGGGAGGGCAGGCAGAAGAAGAACGCATTCCGTCGGGGCACAGGATGCGCGCACTGGGACTAAAGAGAACACAAGCGAGCTGCATCCGTTGAATCCGAAGCCGAGAGCACGGGGGAAACGAGACGGCCGGATATAATGAAGCTGGTAGGCAAGAAGCCACGCGAGGCATAATCCCCGGCATCCCCTCCACGAGGAGCTCCCGTTTCTCCAGCCATCCTCGCTGTCTTATCGCCGTCGAATCGACTAAAGACCAATTATACTTTTTATCATATTCGCTCGAAATTTCAGCCGTAAAAATGATTTGTTTTTATTTTTTTTTTAATGCAATATAGAATCGCCCGGTAAATCATTTTTTTCACAATTGTCTCGAAGATCGTATAACTTTGTCGGGGATAAATATTTTTTCGCTTGTCTGTAGCGAAGTCGATACGACGGGATTTAACCGACATGTCTGTGGAGGTAAATTTTCGATTTTGCGACGGGTGTGATAATTATACGCTCCGAAAGCTGAGTGTCCGAGGGACCGTCGGATCGCCTCGCCGACTTTCAGGGCTCGAGAGAAAATTTGGCGACTGGTCGGGTAAAAAGAATTAACTAAAAAATGTGCACATTCATTTTACAAGATTGTACTTGTGGAGAGGCTGCGTCCCGAGACAGGATCGCGCTGAGCAAGGCGGAGAGAGAGAGAGAGAGAGACGGGTTTCGCGATAGCCGGGTCTCTTCTTTCTCGCGTGCCCAGTTTGTCACGAATGACAATTTATCGCGCCGGCGGCTCTCTCGCCACACGACGGGAACTCCGCGAGGCGAGAGAAGACGGGACGAGGCGGTGGACGGTAAAAAAAACGGGGTCTCCGCATTTAACAAACATTCCTTGTCCACGATCGTCTACTATCCTTTTTTTCCTCGTTGGTCGTACATTTTTTTTTTCTCGAAAATACGCCTTTTTGACAAAAAAAAAAAAAATGTGCAATAAGCACAAGTCAATTGAACATGAATCTTCATGGACAAGAAATGTTTCGTTAAACGTTCTATCATACTTATTAATTCCCTAATGAAATAGTTTCACGCAGAAAAACCAAAAATGAACGATCAAAGCAAACAACGAAAATTTGACCGAAATCGCAAAACCCTGAATAACAAAACAATAATAATGACAATTTTATCCCGGGATATAAACGATGTAGAAAGGTGGTTCTCGGAGTGGCGTGGGTGGTTGGTCTCGGGAGGCTGATTAGCAGTCGGTGCGCGTAGTCGATCGCGTTCAGTTTCCAGTCGGCGTTTACCGATCACCTGGCAAAAAGTCGTATACCTGATATACCCGGCTCGCAAAGTGCCTGCGTGCACCAACCCGACCGACGAACCACCACCCTTTTGCTCCGGCTTCGCTCGTCTTTTATGCTACATATATATATCTCTCCGGTGCTGTTGTTGCTGGCCGTTTCGCTGCTGAGAGAGCTCTCGCCCCACTTTATTCGTCCACCGTTCGTTCATTCGCTCTTCCCGACGGTGCTCTCCGAGCTGCTCTCTTGCCGGTTCGATTTATAATTTCTAATGGGCCGCCACTGGTAGCCCATTCGCCTTCGACGTTTTTTGTCCCGTGCACCAACGGCCATGTCGCGGTGCCGCGCGCGGTGCAGCGCAATAATTTATCCAACGAGCGAACGGAGAGAGATCCAGCGCGACGGCGACGACGACGCGGTGTGGCGACGCGTGTGCGTCGGCGGCATAGACGAGAGCGACGAGAAGAAGATGAAGAGCAAGAAGAAGATGAAGAATAAAGGACGAGAGAGACGAGTATGGAACAAGCTGAGAAATAGATGGAAAGAGGAGGAAGCAGCTTCGACGAACGAAGAAGCAAAAGAATCGGAGAAAAGATGAAAAAAAAAAAGATTACCGAAGCGCAGAGGAGTCGAAGAGATCGCGGAAAGTCTCGCCCGCGCGGGGCCGCGCGACAAGAGAGATGGATGGACGCGTTCGCGCCATTCGTTGAGTGGCTACATGTATATGTATACAACGCTATTGCGGTCTCGTTTTGGCAGTGTAAAAAGGATATTAATAATGCTGCGATCGCGCTTCCTTGTCAGAGGAAGGATCGATCGATCGTTCGATGGATCGCGCCCCCTTGATCATCCCAGCCAGCCGTCGACTTCGACGTTCCTGAGATCCTTCCGTTCTCCCCTGTTCTCTTTTATTTCGTCGGTGAAAAATCTCGTATGCTCTGGTTTGAGCGAAAAGTCGATGATGGGTTTAACCGATTTAACGAAGAATTTTCGCCGATTCTTTTATGCTGGGAATTATTCATTTTTTAAACTATTTTTCATGTTTAATTTAATGAGGGTAAATATTTGTAGCTGTCGAAATGAAAGAGAAGAATTCTCAGTGAAGTTGGCTCCGCGCGGCACGTAGGAGATTTTGTTGGGAGTGTGAGAGGTTGCTGACCCGCTGGATCAGCACTTCTCGCCCTCAAGGATCTTCGTCATCGTGTCGTTTCACTCATTCGCGTCCTCTGAATGGCTGATAAAAAAAAATTACTCTTTCTCGGCTTGTTCGGCTATATTCCGCCGACTCGCTCGGCGGAGCCGGAGACGATAAGACCAAGCAGAATGTGCTGGCTGACGAATGAAAAGAAGAAAAAAATGGATTGGAGAATAGACGAGACGAATTGCACGTAACAGGATTTAGTGTGCGGTTTTAGTCTAGAATTTTATTGCCTACATGCTGGCTCCCGATCGAACGGAAGAGTGAGTCGAAGTTTCGGTAGATTTATAACTCGCGGTTGGAGAGAACCGTTGCCCGACGTCCCGGGCAGCGTGACCGTGCAAGAGATGAAAAGAACAGGTGAAGAATTGTACGGAAAGAGTGACAGGTGGTCAGGAGACGACGTACAGCTGACAATTCAAGAACCCTTTGACATTTGGCATTTGTCGAAATAATCAAGGGTTCTTTTTGTTTCTTTTCTTTTTCTTTACTTAATTTGCACGCAGCAGTCAGTAAAAATCATAGAATATCTTATGCTGTTTTTTCGGCCTTAAAAAAATTACTGTAAGGGGTTAAATATATTTCTAGAGCATGTTGCGAAAATGAAAACGCTTTCTCAGCTGATATATAGCACATGTATATATATATATATTTCTTTCTCACATTATTCTCCGTTTCACGGAAGTATATATAGTATATATCTTGACGAGAAAAAGAAACGTACAAGTTTTATACACTGTATCGATTGACAAGTTTTATATCCGCAAGAATCTCGTTTTAAAATTACAAATTTTCTTTACAAATTTGCCATATAACCGACAGATGAGAAATGTCTGCGATGTGTAACTCCTTTTTTTTCTACACGATTTCTATCGCACAGATGATATGTAATTTACATTCAATGGTCGACACTTTTTTTTTAATTCATCGTATTAATTCGATTTCTCTCGAGCTTCGATCTCCTTTTAACTCTCACCTTTGCTCGATTTGTCGACGACGATGCGGTCCGTGAGTGGTAAAATGGATGGATGAATATACCCCTCAGGATGCAGAGGCAAAATAATGGGAAATTGTGTGAAAATAAATAAAATTCATGAGCATGTGATGATTCTTCGTTCAAAAAATTATATTTTTTTTTAGTTCCATTCTGGCACGACGATTTTTTTTTAAACACAACATAATTTATAAATTAACGTACACAATCATCAATAATTTATACAAGCCCTTTTCGTCGTTTACACACTATAATCGTATTCTCCCTTCGTAACTATTATCATGGTCACGTGAAGCAACAATCTTCACGATCGCAAAACTCTTCAACATTTCATTCATTCACTCTACTCTTGCGCTTCATCTCGTTTACAAAAATACATATAGGTACATGCGTTCGGGAATTATTTCATATTCACTTGATTCACCTGTTTTATTTTATTTTTTTCATTTTTATTTGTTCGAAGACTCGTGCAAGGTATGGCGAGGAAAATGTGGGCAAAGGGGAGAAAAAAAGTCGGATGTGAAAATGTATCGATGAAAAAAAAGAATGATTCAAAAAGGATCGGGGTGGAAGGGGGCATAACAAAATAAATAATAGAAGCATTAAACATGATTAATCACTTAACAACGGAACTAGGCAATAATTAATTAATCGATTAATCAATTAATAATAGTTATAACTAATAATAGAAAAATCGTAATAATGATCGTAGGGATGGCTAAATTATACAGTAATTAATAGTTACAAAGAACAGCTTGATTCTCTTTATCTCCTCTCTTCTCGTCTGGCACGATTTTTCGTAGATTTATTTATTTATTTATGTCCCTCGTGATTTTCGACGCAGCGATGCACGAGGGACCGACGACTTTTGTCAATTACGAAACTAGTTGGGCAATTAGAATTGCAAAGTACAACTCGCGTATGTATGTGTGTGTGGGTTTTTTCATTCTTTTTCGATTATTTATCTTCTTCTTTGTGTCTTTCACGCGCTTAGACGTTAAAGGTATTAGAAAAAATCTCTCGATATACAAAAATATGGACGTATATCTATTATGCTTGGACGTCGAGACTCGGACGAAGGGATACAATCGTCTCGCAGGGTTTGATGAACCAATAAATAAATAAATTTACATTATTAATTAGGTATGAAAAAGAGAAAAAATTAATTTAAATTATTCACCGGTTGCGTAATTCTACGTTGACTCGCTACGAAAAAAAACATGAGCACGTTTCGCGCAATATAAAACGACCAACTTGACTCTCTTCGAGAACGTGATAATATGAACGAACAAATTAACGAGTCACGCTCGGCACGACTGTCTAGCAATGAGTCTCATAAGACGCTTTATTCTTAACTTTTAAATGACACTGAGATGGAAAAACAAAAAAATTTCAATGTCTCCAAAAACAAACAAAAAAAACTCAATTCTTCAAAAGGATCTTCGATCATATTTTTTTCGTTTCGTGATTTACGAAGATTGTTCGTAAAATTATTGTAAAATGATGACTTGCGTAGAAAAATGGAAATAGCAATTTTTATTTTACCATCTCGATGTATATCTTTTTTCTTTCTTTATAGTACTAACATAAATTGTTAGACGTTGCCAAAACACGATAAGTCTTCTTCGTTAGTAAATAATACTAACAATCTAGTAACGGTAATTATTTAATCACTATTCAACGTGTTAAGGTTTCAAATATTAATATAAGCTCCAATATCGTTAAACGGCGATTTGAATTCGTCAGAAATTTTCGGAATTCGGACATGTTCTCGCTCTATATCTCCTATCAACAGGTACGCAGCACAATAATGGTTTTTAAGCCTTTTCTCGGTTCTTTTGTTTTTCAAAAAAAAATCCCTCATCGATTCTCATTATATAGTGAAGGCGTTCGAGCGAGGCACTCAATGCAAGAAAATATCCATTGGAACTATCGCCTTTCGTAAATTTTCCATTTATAAAAAAAAGATATAACAAAAAGAAAAATTGAGATTCATCCGGTATTGAGCGCCTCGCTCTTGTTTTTTTTTTTTACGTGGCGACGCTCTATAAATACAAACTAAATTATTCTATAACCGACGAATTTTTTTCCCCAATAATCTTTTTTGTCTCGATTGGGAGCACATCGTTCGATCTCGGAATTGTATTTTACCTTGTTTCTTTTTTCAACAACAACAAAAAAGCTAAAAAATCGCCCAGTCTGGCACGCGCGTGCTAAATCGCTAATAACGGCAATTATAGTTTACGATTAGTTAGAAATTGGACTGACCGCTAAAAATTTGGCACATTTATGAAGATACAACGCGTTTAATTGGCGTCGGCAAACGTCTGGCAAATTACTCGAGTGCGCGAGCAGGCGCTTCGTAGCATCGAAACGAAATGTAATAATTAAACGAAATGAAAAAATAATGAAACACCAACGAGCAAAGTATTAATCAAACAAACAAAAAAAAGTTGAGTAATTGAAAAAATGAAGAAAAAACAAATTGGCTCGCGACGTTGTCGAGTTTTTTTTTAATTTGAGCACCACATTCACGCGTTTCTTTAAGCGTGCCTCCGCAATTTTACACACACTGTACAATTATAATAGACCTTCTTCTACCTCTCCGAGGCTTCTCGCCTCAATCTCACTCATGTGTTCATGGAAATGCCTTTGAATCAATCTCGAAATTTCACCTTCCCGAGCTCTTTCCGCATCAATCGTAGAGATGCCAATGTGAGAAAAAATTTCCGCAGCTATGCAATTTTATAAATTTCTGTCGTTGTTAATATAATAGTCCAGTTAAACAACCTTGAGAGTGATGATCATTTTCACACTTATTTCATACGGATTGTATATTTAATTTTTTTTTTCATTGTACTGGTAGATATAACGCAAGTCCTTGGTTTTGATCTTTATACTAACATAAAAATTCTCCTTTAACCTGGCATCTCCAGTTCCGAGCAAGAATCTCCTCAAAACCACGTTCAAACCTCTCTTCATCAACAGTCATAATTATTTTTATCCATTCACTGTATGCATGTGTTATTACGACAAAAATCGGCCATTCTGTTTGTATATTTTTCTGTTTACCTTTTCCGGCAAGAAATCTTGGCAAAAGTTCGAATAACGAGAAGACGAAGATACACGGATAATACTGTTCAGGGGGGGGGGGGGGGGGGGATGCGGTATGTATGGAAGGGGTCGTCTGTCTGTGCGGCCTGTGACATCTTCAACAGCCGCTCGGCAGTAATAATTGTTTTCGGGACACTCTTCCACCTCCGATAATCATCATTCTCTCGTAACCACGACGAAAAAGAAAAGTTTCAAAATCTCAACCTCATCCACCCTCTCTTCGTCATTCCATCTTTATACCGGTCGAAATCGTGTCCATACCGTAATTCGGACTCTCCGGTCCGCCGCCGAGACCCTCGCACTTCGGCACTGGTCCGTCACTGGTCTTCGCGTGGGTCCTGAGATGCCTCGTAATCATGTCGCGTCGGCAGGCCGCGTAAACGCACTGCGGACACTTGTAAGGCTTTTCTCCCGTGTGAGTTCTCTGATGCGTGCTGAGATGATCGGATCTGCTGAAGACCTGACTGCAAACTTTGCAGGTGTACGGCTTGACGCCGGTGTGGAGCCTCATGTGCCTGGTGAGCATGTCCGATCTGGCGAAGCTTCTCTTGCACACGTCGCAGCGATAAGCTTTCGCCGAAGCGTCCTTCGGCCCCTGTCTTCTGTGTCTCGACGCCATGTGTTTCGCCAGGCGATCGTGAAGACTGAACATTTGCCCGCAAACCGGACACACGTAGGCGACGTCGGCGCCGGGTGGCATCTCCTCGACGACCGGCGAGACCTCGAGATTGTAGCGAACGGCGACGCTCTCCTTGGTCGTCGGCGAGGCGACGTCGCCGCGAACGACCGGAACGCTGACGGATCCTCTGGTGACGACGTCGGGTGGAAGGAGCTGAAGAGCCGCCGGTCTGCTGTTGTTGAGACTCACGTTCTTCATCGACAAGTCGAGAGGAGACTCCTGCGGGCTGGTGGCGTCGCTCTCGAGGGATCCGCTTCTCGGCGTCAGCGACGTGACGACCGACGAGACGGAAGACGGTGGCCTCTGTTCCCATCCGGGCACGTCCGAGTCCGAGTGGCTTCGCTTCCGACCGATGTCACCCATTGGAAGGTACTTGGTGTTTAGGTAATGCTCGAAACTGTAGGACGACGGCGAGACCGGAGTGAGCGGTGTGAGACTGAGCGGCGTCAATGGCGTCAGGGCCGTGAGCGGCGTCAACGGCGAGGTCGGCGATGGCAACAACATGGCGGCGGCGGCAGCGGCCGCTGATACCGGTGGATTCACGCAATTGATGCAGGCGCAACCGCGGAACTTTTGAGGCGGTCGGTGGTAGGAGGATGGATGATGATGCTGATGGTGATGTTGGGGATTGTGAAAATTGGGGCTGTTCCCGTGGGACGACTGGTGATACTGACTGTTGTTCTGGTGCTGAAGACTGTTCGCTGGATGATGGCGATCGTTTTTGTGATCGGGGTAATGATTGTTGGGGGAATACGGCTGATAGGGTGGATGGCTCGCGCTCGGCGATTCTTCGTCGACTCTGGAGGTGTCGCCTTTCAGACGTCTCGACAGCAGCTGGGACGCGTTCTCCGATGCGGAGCGCGAGGCTGATCTCGGCGAGCCGAAGACGTCTTCCTCCTCCTCGGAGGCCAGGGAGATCGAGTCGAACCTTGTCGGAAGTTCGCCCTCCGATGGGAGACCCTTGTGAGCTTGGAGGTCGTCGAGGACCTGATTGAGACGTCGACGCTTTCGCGACGGCCGGTGGTTTCTGTTCGCCGTTGCGGCGAGGGTGTTGTTGTTCGTGCAGGAGGGCGGCGGCGGCTTAGCCGGACCCGGGGGCGCGGCCGCGGCGTCCTCCACCGCGCTCTCGGCCATCGTCATCGATGATGCACGGCACCCGCCGCCTGGGCCCCTTATGCCGTCTACAACCCCCTCGGCTACCACCGTACTGCCTCCCACCTCGTCCTGCAACAAACGAACGAAAAAAATCCTTTAGGACGTATTCGATAAACAAGTAATCGGTAACGTGAGATTCAAATGCATTTTTTATTTATTTATTTTTTTTCACAAGATCGGTAAATTTGGATGTGAGTGGAAGAGAGTTTTTAGCTTGAAGTACCTCGGGGAAAAATGAAAATTAGAATGGGCCAAAATAGACGGATTTTTATCAACTCTCGTGTCAACCAGAGGACTCCGGTCCGTTTTACTTCGCTCTCCCCTAACCCATTTGATCTCGATAATCGGACGACGAAAGCGTGTACGTACTCACTGGGCTCGATCTCAACCGGGATGGTGATCGGCAGATCATCCCACGTACGAGTATCTATCCTTCCAACCTCAAGCGATTCCCGTCGCATTGACTTGCGACACTCGTGTCAAATATGATACGAGAAACCGTCGTCAGAGCGGAGAAAATGGTAATGGAAAAAAAATAAAAAAATTGACAAACGTAAGACATGGTCGATCCGCAGATGGCGCCGTATCGTGCTGGAAAAGCGTTTAGAGATTTATGGTGCCTATCGTTGAACAATGTTTATTTATAAATTTTCGCGATCTCCATCAGCCGTCAGTCACCCCGAGAGATTTCTTGAACAAAACTCTATTCGACATCATCAAATATTTATCGTTCGAAAGACATCGCGGCGAGCGCGCGACGAAGGAGTCGCACTCGTTCATTGTGCGCGCGTGTTCGTGCGTCGCTTATCCTATCCCGCGTTCTCCCGCGTATAAGGCGTGCTGGCAACTTCGACGAGGCCGTTACCATCGGCTGGATTGTGAACACGGTGGATGAACTATTAGGAAAGAGAGAAATTTATGGGACTCCGGTATCCTTTTTTTGAATTTCTTCTCATCCCTTCCTCCGCAGCCGAGGAGGAGAAGATAAAGAAGGAGCAGCGGTGGAATCGAAAGATTCCCTCAGTCGGCGGGGTCCACGGTAGTTTGTCATAGAGCCGCGATCCGCCGCGCATTCTACGCCAAGATTCAGTGAGCTATCGGGATTAATATTTGAATTGTAAATAAGCGCCGGTGACCGGATATTAATCATTCGCGTTTACAATCAGTTCGAACTTTGGGAGGTGGGTGTGCGAGATTTTAAAATATTTTTACTTTTTTTTTTTGGGTGGAGAAAGGTCCTCGACTAAATTTATCCAGTTCGAGTCAAAGTCTCGTTCTACGCTTTCTCGGCTCGAACCTTGAGCTCTGCTACGGCATTGAAGTGCCGTATCTGCGGAAGGTCTCGATGGATCTTTACGAAATTTGTATGGCATGTTCGGAGAGTCGATACACTTGCAAGGGAATTTTTTCGGATTTTTTGGGCCCTTCTTGCAAGCTGAAACATCGTTTTTTCTCGCTGGGAGAAGACTTGAAATTACGCGATTTATCGAAATTGCTTGAAAATTAACTTCTGAAAAAATTAACTAAAATGGGATAAAAGGTATTGCGCAAATTGCAGTGCGACGAGCTGACTATTCCCGTCTGTCTGGATGATCCAACGGAGCGAACGTCGTCTAGGCTCCGTCGTAACACTGACTTATCGTCCCCAAGGCGCCACTTCGACATGTTACCGCGAAAAATGTTTTCCAACCGGGGTTCCATAGTTACGCGAAAGGGAAGCTCCCGGGACCGTACTGGCCTGGACAAGAGTGTCTCTCTTGCGACGAGTGATTTAGAGCCTCGATCGCCTGTCGTTGCGGCGAGGCAGAAGACGAGAACGACGACGATGTGGCAGCCCATCGACGACTCTCTTCCGGATCGAGCGATCTCGCGACTGCACAACAGCACGGGATCCACGCTCGTTCTCGGAATAGAAACCTTTCCCAGTTCATTCGCGAGTAATATCATTTTTTACAAAACCCGCATTTCCAACAAAACCGTGTGCGTACAAATAGTCAAACTAATTTCTTCACTCCAGTTTTGAACAATTTTTTTCAGCCACAATGACTTCGAGGAAAAATCTGAAAAAATGTGGGTATCAACCTCAGGAATGGAACGTTATATCGACATTTTTTTCACATTTTTATCGTTCAACGCTATCGCGTGAAATTTATTAACATTATTGAAAAAATGGTTCAATTAGGCTGGAAGCTTTTGTTTTCTTGTTTCATGCTTCTCTAAAATTTTACCGGCTCGTTGATATCCGTCCTTGGATATCTTTTATTTCTCGCGTAACGTCGTTCGGCGGAGCGACAGAGGGACGAAGAGAAGCTGGCTGCTGTTGGCGAGGATATCGGCGACTATAAATGTCGTAAAGCGCGAGGGGGGTGGCTCGTAAACGAGAGAACGATGAAGAAAAAAAAATGAGAAGAAAAAAGAATAAAAAAGAGAGAAAAATCTTCGCGAGTACCTGTGAGAGAGGCCTGCCGCTGGCCCCGACGAGAGAACAGGTCCCTAACGCGTTTCTCACTGATCGCGCAGTGAGAGAAGCGTAGGCGTTCGCGGTATTCTCGCGCGGTTATCGGCGCCGCCCGAGTTGTTCGCTGTCTCGCCGTTCTCGCATGCGGCATGTGCAGCAGGCTACGTGCACGCGTTTTATAAAATCTGATAAAACTAACGTAACGATGTTCAACGTTGCGTGACAGGTATTCTTTTTTTTATATACAAAAAAAATAAATAAAAATAAAGGCTATTGCGTTATTCACAAATATAACAACAAGTACAATAAATAACGAAATCGTCGATCCAAGAATACTAAAAATTCACATTTTTTTAAAGCCGTTTGTAGCCAAAGTTTGTTGAACCCTTTACAAAGTACACATTTCAATTAAACAGATTTTTTTTCAAACTAACAATCGATACACAAGATCGATGCTCGGTCGATAAAGAAACGAAAAAAAAAAAAAAAAAGAGCGCGGAGCGTCTGCAGATCGAAGAATGAGAAGTATCACGCAGGATGGAAAAATTGGGAGGGCAGAGAGTCAGGTAGAATGACGAGCGAAAGAGGATCGCTAGAGACCCCCGGAGAGGTGGAGAGAAGCCAGTCGAAGCGAGAGCACCGGCACCGGCCTCCGGAATGCCTCCGGGAGGCACCTGTAACCGCAGCACAGCGGCAGCAAGAGCTCGCGCGCCTCGCTGGACAAGCCGCGAGCGAGCGAGAGAACGAGCCGAAGAGAGACGAGAGAGCGAACAGGTTGAGAGGCAAGGTGGGCGTGGGTGGGACGGTTGATCTTTCTCTCGTGTACTATACGATCGCGCATACACATGCCCGGGGAGCTCAGCGATGGCTACGAACCGTCGCTCGACCCAACCAACAAATTTCTAACCCTTTCGTATCTCATAAAAAAAAAAAATTCATGAATAAATAGCACAAATATTATGAGTAAATAAAAGAAAAAAAAATTAAATCTCCAGATCCGAGATCAATCGTAGGCTTCAAAGCTCAACAGGGAATTAAATTGAGGAATAAACCGATAAAGTTAGAAAATCCGGAATATGTTATTAATCGATTTGGTTGAGAACGGACGATTATGTATTTCAACGAAAATGGATCGCGAAAGATGTTTTTAAGGATCGTGAGAGAAAGATTCCGCCGTCGATCTATCCGGGAGTGGTTTCTTCTCGTTCCCGGACTTGTTCGCGATTATCGGCGACTCGAGGCTCGCGCGGCTCCGAGGAACGTGGGGTCTCGTCCCGTGCGCGAGCCCATTCCTCTCCGCTCGGAAGGAAAGTGGCCGGAGGGCAGACGCGAGCGAAGCCGGCAGCAGGAGCGGGAGCAGCAGCGTCGGAAGCAGAAGCATCGGAAGCATCGGAGGCATCGGCGCGAGGGCGAGGCTGCTGCCGTCGCTACCAAAAAACCAGCCGGGCTACCGGTGAGTCGTCGTCGGCGGGGCGAAGGGCCTCTCCCCGACGCAGCGAGACAACGGCGCCGGGGCTTCGAGAAAAGAGCAGAGATAATAAAGAAAGGCTCGGAGCCAGCGAGCTCTCCCGCTGCCCGCGAGCAACAAGTTCGCGCAACGCGCTGCCAGGGTTTCCGAGCTGAAACCGTACGGACGTGCGCCGGGGAAGGCGGCACGGGGAGGAACGAGCAAAAAAGGCTCCCTCCGAGCACGGAGAGCAAAGAGAGCGAGGATGAAGACGAGGCGAGACGCTGAGGGCAAAGAAAATAAAAGAGACGAAAAGTTTTTTCTCGCGACTTTCCAGCGAACTGTTGCCCGTGGTAACCGGGTGTATTTATTAAACGAGAAACTGTAATAATAAATACGATAATGACGATGATAAATCCGCGATCGCTCGTTGTCGCGTCGCGATGACACGTAAATTGACGCAGGTTTCTCCGCTCCGGCTCGGGTCGGAGTCTCCCGGCAGACTCGTCGGCCGATCGTCGAGCGTCGTATCCCGACGCGTTGCTCGCCGCGTCTCGTTAACGAGTGAAGTACGACTTCCAGGTAATTTACCCGAGCGCCCGGACGCACCTGCGATACACGCGCACGCACTTTTCGCGACAATGATGCGCGGAAGCTGCTCGTACTTTTCGAGAGCTCGACGCCTCGAATTTTTGCGATTGCGAGCGCAGCGATGCGAGCTAGTAAATGACTGGTCGAAGAGCGCGGTAAATAAATACTTTACCGATGACGATTTATCTTCAAAATAGATTCATACATTTATTTTTTAATATTTTTTATAAAAATTACAATCGCGAAATCACAAAACAAAACCTTTCGCGAGTACGAGCGAATCGCAACAAATTTTCGAATAATAAAGTGACGAAATTACCGAAACGATGTGCCGAAATAACCGGAAATAACTTTACCGACAATCGCAACGCCAAAAATAGCCGATAAAATTTTCTGTTAAATTCAGATAACGCTGTGATTTTGGTATCGCGATTAAAATTTCCTGAAATCGAGTTTGATCGGTTGCCGGGTGAAACGACGATCGTTTTATCGGGAGCGAAGGGCACGGGGCGAGGCTTCCGTTTCTCGTGGGGGCTTGATTAATGACTGTGCGAACACGGCGTCGCCGTGTGTATCGGTTGATAATTAAACGCGTTGTAATTTGTGCGTAGCGAGTGGCGAACTCGACAGCTACCCGGGACGCTTGATTTAAGGCGCAGAATCCTCCTCGGCCGGTAGCTGCGGTTGTATCGAAGGAGGGAGAGGCGAGAGGAGCTCGCGACGCAGCGTCCCGGCATCGGGACATTCGTCTCGGGCATCGAGAGAGTTCGCGGCACGGGGAAAGAGTCGAAGGAGTAGGGTCGATTGCGACACGGAACGAAAGCCACGAGGATGAGAGACCTCGAGCATCTCTCATGTACCGTCGTTTAAGTTCCGACGCTCCGGAGACAGCCACAGTTCTGTGTGTCACACACTCGTCCTCTCGGGCGATCTTCTTGCTGCCTCCTCTCTTCTCTTCTCATCTCTCGGGAGTGTCCAGCTCGGGAATACGTAGCGGTGTGTTTCCGCGAAGTGAGAGAAGCGAGAGGGAGAAAAAGAAGCATACGAAGTGAGGCCACCGGGGAGGGAAGGGAGATTGTCTTTTTCTCGGAGGGAACGATCGAACCAGTGATCGCGCACGAAGCCGGGAGCCTCGGTTCGAGCGATCGAGATCATTGTGACGGGGAGTATAAAAGACTTATATCCAGTTGAGTCACGAACTCGGGAGATACCGCTGTTGAGATCGAAGGATACGAGACGAGACTGCTTGAAAAGTTTGTCGATCGAGAGGTTTTCGTTTTTATTAATTTTGAGGCACGATTGGTAGTCGGAAAATCGTCCGGCAAAGTTCTTATACGGAAACTTTGGATGGAATTCGGGAGAACACAAAAAAAAATATTCACATCATATTTGATGAAATTTAAAGGAGTTTCCATTTTTCATTCATTTTTTGTACATTAATTGTGTACATTAAAATTCGGAGTGGTGGCTACATCGCAGGGAGCAGCGATAGTGTGTAACCATAGGGGGATGAAACGGCGAGCGAGAGGGCTTTAAGCCTCGAGCGCTGCCGGTGCGAGAGGTGTGCACACTCTCGCACCGCATAGGAAGAGTCATGAGCGCCGCAGTGCAGCAGAATTGCAGGGAACCCGGAGAATAATATATAGATCGAAACCGACCGGAACAAGCGGCACGTGCTCTATCCGCGATACAGCATTACGTGCCATCATAAATTTTCAGCTTGCAATTGTCTTTGAGCATCGTAGCGCGAAAGACAGACGGACGGATGGACAGACGAACAAATATTCCCTAAAACCGTTTATTTATCCAATTTTTCCCCCCAATAATTATTGTTCCCTCAGTGTAAAAAAAAGCTTCGTTTTCATCGACGAAACGATTAATCCCGAGGGAGTAAAAATACTTATCGCTACACTATAGCGGCGTAACGTTCAAACGGGCAAAACGAATAATGAATCGGGAGCATCGCGACGCTGGGCAAAGCCGGAGCGACGTTATCGCAGTCCGGGCGCGTAATTGCGGGTTAATTCGTCGTGGCCGTCTGGGCAGCTAATGGTAGGGAGTTTCTCTCACTACTTGCTTCTTCTCTCCCTCCCCCTCCTCCTTCGCCGTTGGCTGGTATTCGCGGTAGCGTGGGCGACGAGTGCATCATCTCCCGCCGCGTTGCGAGCCGCGCGGTGTGCGTGCCTCTCTTATTCGGAAGAGACACATAGGAAGAGAGATCGAGTCGCCGGGCTCGCTGTCTCATCCAGTTCGTTCCACGTTTCACGCTGGTCACAACTGGGGTTCGAACTTGTCGGTTTTTTTTTTTAGGATTTTGTTTTTCGTTTTTTATTTCGTTTTTTTTTTTTTTAAATTAATTTCTCATTAAGATCGGCGCACTGTGCAATCTCTCGGTCGGTGCAACCGACCGTGCGTTAGTTACGAACGATAATCCGTTAGGAATAGAGAGACGCGTTAAATCGAATCGACGCGAATCACCATAAAGCGTTAAACTCGATATTCCCGTGTACTATCGGGCTTTCCCGTATCGAGCGAAACTGCACCCGGAGGACGAGAGATAAATTTATAGGTATGGAAGATACGGATACAGAAATATCCTCGAAACCGCCCACGCGCTCATTACCATGCGGGTAGTGCGTAAACGCGTTCCACCTTATTGTACTTTTATTCCGAGCTCCCGCGGCGCATGTGTCGACCGTGGGGACGCGAGAACGTATGCTAATAATGTGGGGGAGTTTGAAAAAAGAAAGAAACGAAAGGAAAAAAAAATAGAGATCTTGTCAGTTTGCACGCGATCCGACGAAGTGGCGAACGATTCGAGCGTCTTTTAGCACATAGTTAGTGAAGTAGGGTCGCTTCTTGTCTGTAGGCTGGCGGGAGTTAACACTTCATTGTGTATGGTGCTTATGTCGAAGTTTACACGATCTCTTGGTAACTAATTTTTCTTTAAATCTCAAACAGAGCGATAAAACTGAAATTCGACAGTGAAATTCGAGCGGACTCGTTAATTGGTCGAGAGGGTGGAGGCTTATAATTTATCGTCAATTTTTATTTGATTTATTTTTCTTGTGCAGAAATGGTATGCATATATGTCCGCTGTGTCGTGGCCAGTGTCCCAATTTCGTTCTAATCTCGGAACATTTAGATATAAATTGTCAGAGACAGGGTGGAGTTTGTTCACGCGTGTGCCGGATACCTCTCTCTCTCTCTCTCTCCCTCTCTCTCCGAAGTCCCGATGGTATCGCCGGGCGAAATGCAGGCCAGTGAGCATATAATAACGAGAATACGAGCAATACGGCAAGGACCGAGAGAGAGATGAAAAGGAAAGGCCGTGGCGAGAAGCGTGGCGGTCGCGCAAAGCAGTCGCAATAAGCCGAAGCCCCCTCCGCATGATGAGTGGCCGGCGTAAATTAGCCGGCACGTAAATTAACCGCCCCCAAGACTCAGTAATGGCGACCACGAAAGTAATATCGGGCTCTTTCTCTCTCTCTCCTTCCCTCTCTCAGCTGGCGTGCGCCCGTTGACCAACTTCACGGCGGCTGGTCTCCACCGGCAAACGAGATGAGGTTATAAAACTAACAGAAAAAACGAAACCAACGCGAACCTCTTACTAGAGAAAAAACAATTAAAAAATAAATAATAGTCGTCTGATGGACATCGCGTGCCAATGCAAAACTCTCAAAATTCTCGGTGTGAGTGTGCGTTATTAAAATTTATAGAATTCCCGACCCGCGACAATGGTAGGGTATCATTTAAGCCAAACTCATTTTTGCCAAAAAGTAAGGGCCTTGAAAAGGTAAGAAAAACCATGAGTGAACATCAACATTAGCTCGACGAGCTCGCAGCCACTGCCGGTTTGAAAATCTCATTATTCGGCCGGAAGTAATGTTTCCTCTACATAACGTCACTTGCGTTCGAAAAACGAAATTTTCAAACCAGAAGCGACTTTTTCCACTGAGCATGTACGTATAAACCGAGTTTCTCCAACCTAGTTACTTTATAGCGGAAATTAGTTTTGCCTGTAATGACGCGGCGATATCTCGCAAACTGTGCACAAACTACACCCGACCAAAAAATATTAATACGATATTTTAGAGAATGAAAAAAACCGATGAACTTTACCATTATCCATTTTATTATTTTCCCCGTCAATGAGTTACGAAAAGTGCAATTAAAATCGATTAAAATTCAATGATGACTCGACTGCAGCTGAATAAAAAATAATAAAAAAAATGGCATTGCACACCGTCTCGTATATTCAGTTATTAAAGCGTGCCATTAATACCGTCAGGATGTTTTTTTTTTTATTTCTTATATCGATCTCGATAATAGCGACAGAAGTGAACAGCATAACCGCGCCCACATAACAGGAAAGACGGCGGCGATTGCAGTGCGCTCAGCGAAATTGACGAGACTAAATCGCGGCTAAACGCGTGAATAAAGTTGTCAATCGTGCCGTGACAGATCCGGTGGATCGTGTGCGTGCCAACGGTACAAGATGAAAGGGGAGGTTACCGTTGCGTTTACGTTGGTTCAACAGTCACGATATTACGTACAAAAAAATAATGATAATAATAAATAAAATAAAATAAAATAAAAAAGGGACGAAAAAAATGGCGCGAGGTGTAGAGGCCGGAAACGATTAAGTCCGGGATATGTGCCACACATAGGTGACACTTATAAACACATACCCGTAGCTTGTCGCACGGGATCTATCGCTCTTTCGACTCGGCGGATTTTGCTCGACGTGTGTGCCCCGTCTCTCTGTTCACGTGGCAAACACACCGGCGCAACGACGGTACGGGAGATACTCGATCGGTTTTGCTGCAAGAGTCGCGTGCAACTTGTACAGCTCACACCCACTGCACTCGCCGGTTCTCGACGTTCCCTGTGTTTAACACCGTGTCGCAATTACAAAGCTCGTTATTAATAACGCGCACGAGCGTTACGAGTATAACCATTATCACTGCCAGCGGCGCGCCACCGTTTTCAACGGTCTAGGAATCGAGTTTTGAGGTGACCGGTAACCATTAACCACATAACCGAAGTTGCCATTCGTACGAAAGGCTTTCAGTTTCGTGTATTTAACGTCTGTTTAATATGTTTTTGGTAATCTCGAAATAGAAGTTCTATTCTTAGTAACATTTATCATTATTAATTATTCTAACAAACAAATTCACATGAAAGGCTCTAATCTCATATCCGTGGGCTCATTCAGTTTTTTTTTTTTTATGATAATTGATAAAAAAAAAAATTTGAAAAACGGAAATTCAGATTCCGTCTCTTTGGGTTTGTGCTCCAGAAAGGACGATGCGGGCTTACCGAGCGCGGATGACAAGAAGATCGCTCGCGTACCTCACGGGAGCATGAGAAAAATGTTCTCCGCGATCTTCGCCGTTGTCGCGAGGGTAGGACAAAAATTTTCTGCGATCTCCGCCGGTGCTGGTGCTGTCGGTTCGAGTACGATCAACGCGGGGAATGCGTGACTCCCGTCTCCGGCCTGGTATAACTCCCCGCGTACGGCGACAAAACCACACGGAATAAGTTACCGCATTGGGTGCAGCACCGGAGCTGGATAAAACCGTGCGCTGCTTACCGGAATGAGTTTCGAACGCCTTTAAAGATTTTGCACTCACAATGCTATCCCTCATCTCCCGTGCGATTGGCGAGCGTTGCAACGAGAGCCGGCGAGCGGTTTAATGTAGGCGAAGGAGGCTCCGTCCTCTCGCTCGGGCGATGCTTGCACGCGTTCGCCTTTAAAGCTTTAAGCAACGGCAACGGAGAGCGAGCTCCCGACGCGGGAACGCCGCGAGAGGAATCTCGATTATCCTTCGTGACTCCGGGCTGTGCCGCTCTCTGCGCTCCTGTTCTTTTTATTTTTTTCCTCTCTCTCTCGATACGCGAATTCAATGAATCCCTGCCCGGGCTTAGCTGCATGCGTCGATGGTACGCGGAAATTTTTCGATGCGCGCGAGCAGATTCCTTTCGCTCTGGAAAACCCATAGAATTGGAGCGCACTCATAAATTTCTATCGCGTATTAGTATCGATATCGCGTACGCGGACACATTCCCGCCAGGCCGGAGAGCGAAATTCATGCGTGTTCTGGCACCGTTGTTTCTATCGAGGCTCGACCGTTTATTGTTGGTCGTACTTAAGCAGGCGGGGTTCGACGATTTTTGATCAAAGACGAGGTTTTTTTTTTTATCGGTACAAAGAATTCCATGTCATTGATCGGTTGTAACGGTGTTTCGATCGTATAAAAACAATCCCGGGTTCGAATAGAACGAATCGTAAGAGTTTCTTATTTTTCTTTTGCAATATTATGTTTTTCCGATATTTTTCATAAATGGAACACCATTGCTATTTTTTTATATTCAGACGTGGGAATTTTTTCCTTTTTGCCCTGCGGGGTGGAATTTGTGCTGACATTGGATCTCGCGTTTCGCGAACAACAGTGCTCTGCCGTCCAGCGGGTTATCGAAAAATTGTAACCGCGAGGCGCTTGTCTGAAAAAGAAAAAATCGGTAAAGAATTTTTTATTTATTTTTTTAACGAGAGAAAAGGCTATGAAAGCAGTAGAAACGAAGGCACGATTGAAGACAGAGTGACCGTACGGTGTAGCAGGTATTATATGGCGGTGTTGGGTCCAGCCACGGCTGAGTCAAGTTTTTATCGAGTTCGCCATCTGCTCGGGCTAGAAGTCCGAATGAGAAAGAAAGACCGATCGTCATTACCGCGCTAAGTAATCCCTCGTACGAGAGGAGTCCGTCGAGACTGATAGGCTGCGGTGTTTGCCTCGCGGTCTTTTCTACGCCGTGAGCTCTCACTAAGGCATATAGTTAGTTACATCCAGTTCGGAGCTCGAGTACGAAACTGGACGTGAACTCGTAGAAAAGGGATCTCTCGCGAACGCAAAGATCGTGATCGGCTTTTTTTTTTCTTCTTTACTTTCGAGCTACATCCGAGCTGAATAGACCGGGAGATAAAAGAAAAAAGAAGCGAAGAAAAAGGAAAGAAAGAAGGAGACTCGATTCGAAGGGTGACCGAGCGAAATCCGAGCGAGCGAACGATCGCGCGTGGGCGTAGCCGATCAACCGCGTACGCACGAAACGTTCTCTCGTTCCCCACGACGTTTTTTAATTTTTTTTTTTTTTCTATATATATTCTTCGATCCAACTATAATAAACACACCGGTCGATTTCGCAAGAGGTTTTCAGCTTCGACGGCGGCCGTTTTAATTGCCTCGAATTAACCCGTTTTAATTATCTTCCCTACTCGCTCTCTCGCTCTTGATCTCGAGATCTTTTATTTTTTTTTTCATCCTCTTATTATTTTCATATCCTCGCGATGAAAAATATAAATGAAAAAAACAACAAGAACAAAAACGCTGGAAAGCTTACTTGGCGCGATCAATACAAAAAATCTTCAGTTCTAATTGAAGTTTGGACGAGCATTGATCCGAATTTTCAACCCCTAAAAGGTCGGTGGTGTCACGATATTATCTTGAAATAGGTCGACCGTCGATATTTCCGTTGTTGCTCGTTTATTCGTGTCGTAATGGCCGCAGTCGTACGACCAAGTCCTCACCAGGTAAAGTGGGCCGACAACGTACAGTGTTCTTTAATTCATCCATGTTCTTTAATTCATCCATTTCTGCCACTGGCTGCATTCGAAATAAATTCCATATACATTTGAAGCAAACCACACATGTTCATTTAACCACTTTCCTTTGTCACTGGCTGCATTGGAGATGTATTACAGAGAAAAATTGAAGAATTCCTCCGCCACGTAACTTTCGGTTTAAAAATCTCAAATATAATCCGAAGGCGACGTCATACTGAAAAACGTCACTTCCGGTTTCTAAATCTCAGTTTTTGACCGGAAGTCACCTCATACGGGAAATCGTCATTTCCGGTTTGACAATCTCATAATTCACTTCCGGTCAAAAATCGAGAATGTTTAACCGGAAGTGACGTTACGGAAAAATTATTTAATTCTTCTCCGGATCGTGTTTCTTATGCAATCGGAGGCCGAAGGTGTGAATTAAGAAACACACGGTGAACGCGTCGACGCTCAGCCTCGTAATAAGTCTATTTAGCTTAAATTTAACCGAGACTAAAAAATAATAAATAAATAAATAAACAAATGTTTCGTTATATTTTGCGACGACCGATCGGATTTTGTTGACTGCAAATAGCGTATGCGCACAGCGAATGTTAAAGAACGAGCTGCGGACAGGTGCCACACGCTGTGCGCCCACCGTGCTGGCGTTGGCATAGCGCGGGGTCTCTGCACCGTAGCGCCGGCTGTCGCTGCCGCTGCATCGTATGCTCTCCGCGGCCGAAGCGGCAGCGACGATGATTCCTCCTGCGAGCTTGTACGGTCCCGGGGTCTCTCGCCGGTGCGCCGAGCGCCCCGAGAGCGAGCCCTGCTGGCGATAATTGTCGCATAAAGTCGGCACGTTATTGCGTTATGGCTTTCCGCGGCGTGTCCCCGGGAAATTACGACGCTTCCACGGGCCCGAGCCTAGCGATGCGACGCGACTATAATACCGGCCTCACGCGACGCTGTGCTGCTCCCCGGATTCCTCGAAGCTGCGCGGCCGCCGCTCCGACGTCAAACGACTGACCGACAGGCGCCACGAGGCAAGAAAAAAAAAATTGAAGAAAGTGGCTGAAACTATTAATTCCGTAAGTTCTTCGATTCGATTCGTCAATGAACGGACCAGCGAAAATGATATCGGATTCGTCCGAAGTTTCGATCAAGGCTTTCATTCTGATGATGAGACGATTAAAATAAAATTGAAACTTTTCATGGATTTTTTTTGTCCCGATTAATATTCGTTACGATGGAGGATAGAACGGAGTGAATTATTTAAGGAATCAAGGTTTTTGATAAAAAATCTACCACGTCGAAGTCGCTGAGAATTTCGTGACGCGGGACACAACCGTGACCCAACGAATTCGAATACATTTTAAAGCTTCGAAAAATAAAGATTGTACGAAAATATATCTTGCGAAATATTTCCGTTGATATTTCGCTGCGTCGTACGTGAAACCGCTGGAAATAAAAGAGATATCGATGCTGAAGAATCGGAAGGTCGTAGGTGCGGTGCAGAAGTACTTTGACTTAGGCCCTTTTGGTTCTCAGCCATCGGTGCAGTGAAACGAGATTGAAGAGTGTTGTGTACGAGGCGTGTGAACGTCGCTTTGAGGCCTAAAGTGGCGAAGATATTCTCGTGGGAGTCGAAGATTTCGAGGTCCTTCGCCTCTCCTTCTCCGTCTTTTGGTTTTTTTTTTTTCGGTGCGAGAGAGTCGAGGGAGCGCCGCCGAGGCAGCGCGCGCGGCCGAGATCAGAGAGAACCGGCGCGTAGGACGAGACGAGAGCTTTATCTCGTAATCGTCGACGTTGGCCGTTCGCCGCGTCGTCGTGCTGCCCAAGCTCGAAAGAGAAACGGACGGCGAGGAGAAGACCGGTGGACAACAAATTCGAACTTACTCCCCCGTAAATCCTCGATCCTAATAGTCGAGACCCCGTTTTGCCCCCGGAGGGCCTCGACCTTATCTCGCTCGATCGACGAGAAAGGAAATAACTCCTCGGGAGGCTGAGAGAGGACAAGAAAAATCTCACTAATTCACGGGTAAACGAACGGGTTCGTCTCCGATTACAACGATCAATCGCCGATACGCGTAATGCTTTAGCCGAGGGGAAAAAAAAACAAAATTCTTCCGTACATTCGTCCTCCTCCACCAGGACGTCGCCATCGTGGTCGTCGCGCAAACCACCAACGTCCTATCGCGATAACCACCACCGAGCGTCCATGCCTCTCCTACGGTCCAGAAAATTTGCAATACAACGCAATCTCGCGATGCTTCTTATTATTATTTTTTTTTTCTTTTCCTAGCCTCGACGGTAGGATATGCGGCTAACCAGTTCCGGAAGTCGTCCCGCACCGACCGAAATGGTGCGCTTATTTTTATTTTCTCAATTGTGTACTCTCTCTCTGATTTTTCTGTATTTGCAGATTTTAGTATCTGCAGGCTAGAACGGGATTAAGGGTGAATAAAACATGAAACTTAAAATATTGTTTAACCCTTTGAGTCTGAACCCTCTTCACTGCTGAAATATGTGTACACTGTAAAAAAAATTCGTATGGAATTCAATGTACCGGACTGGAAATTTTTATGCAATAACTAACTATATTAAATTTCATGTACGATTGCAATGAAAATTTAATGTTCAGTTTATCAAAAACATTGGAAATTCTCAATTGTTTGAATAAATTACTTCAATTTTACTATAAAGGTACTTTAATTTTTATAATGAACTTTAGTTTCAATGGAAAAGTATGTTAATTTTTCATCACAACTGTACATTACATTAACAATTTTTTCTTTACATCGTACATATCTCAACAGCTCGACACTTCTGAATTTAAAAGTTAAAAAAAAGAAGTAGCCTTAACTTCGACAAAGCTTTAATTCCCCAGATTTTACCACAATTATTTGCCATAAAAATGAATTTAATATTAAAAACAAGTTGTTCGAACAACGCGGCGAATATGGTGCGCCGGGCGTCGAGGGGCCGAGTCGGCGGGGGGAAGAAGTGGGGGAGGGACAAAAAGTTTGAGAACCTCGGAGGATTCACCTGCCGGCACGAAACGGTGGCCTGTTAATTACGTGTGCCGGTAACTGCCTCGGGTCCCCGAGCGGCGAGCCGACGCTCCCGGGACGTCGCGGCAGCTTCAACTCCAACGCGGAACGAGCAGCAGCGGCAGCGTCGTACAGTGGAAATTTCTCGGTCGGTACGCGTCCGTGTGTGCGAGCGTCGTTCCTTCCATCGCTATCTCATCTCCGGCGGTTTAGTGTTTTAACGTTGATCGCACACTCGGCTCTCTCTCCTTCCTCTTTCGTCAACCGCCTCCGCTCTCGCCTCCCGGATTCCCGGTGCGGTTCGTGCGCGGAGTCCTCTCACCGATAAGTTCTTTCTTTCCTTACCCCTCTGCCCCCTCGCGCCGGCGATGCATCTCTCGACAAAAGCCCACAAAGCGCGGCTCCGGTCCTCCCACGAGGACGTCCGTCACACCCGGAACTAATCGTTACGAGCTCGCCGACTCAATATTTTTCCATCAGTCCGCCGGGACTCGGCGCGATCGATGCATCCGAAGCTTCGGTCAATTAAACTCGGAGTTAACTTCGGCTCGCCCCGAGGATTCGGTAATTTGATCCTTCGGAGGCCCAGCGGGACACGTGAATACCGGATCGTTAAAAGAATCTCGCATCTTCGTAACGGCCGGACGAATCGTTACCGAATTCGCCCGAAGTCCTCGCAGACTCGATACCTCCGTCGGTTGATTTTTTCACATTTCTTTCGCAACCTTCCGTCCCGATAAAAATTTATTTTCATCCGCCGACGACCGGCGCATGCGCCGAAAGGTCGGGAATCAACTTTTTTTTAAAATCTTGTACTGTCGCCGACGAGGGCGGCTTTTCCCAGATTCCAAATTCGACTCGAGACAATCATCCGTCGGGATATTGAAACAGTCGATCGTCCGATCGATCGCCGATCCGGCCGTAGGTGTCGATCGGGTGTTGCGAGAGAGCTCGTCGCCGCGCGTTCGTCTCGCAAATGTCAGAGGCACGATCGACCCGGCATCCTCCGATCACGTACCGCGTATAGAAAGTCGCGATTCAACATTGCGTACGGCTCGACGAGAGCGACGACTCTCGAACACACATCGCCGGCCCGGTGTGTTTGTTCTCCGTACACAAGCGGAGACGCCACGCTGGCTAGCTCCGAACTCACGGTCCATACCCCGCGAAGATTGTACAGCTATTCCGCGGCCTCTCCCCCCGAGCCCGCTAAAATTCATTCGCCTCCGGCTGCGATCGGGTCCAGCGACGATCGATGGGACAGTCGCCCTCTCTCCTCGCACTCAAGCTCCCCGGAATAATTTATTTACCGCGTTAAAAAAAAAAAAAAAAAATGAAAGAAATTATTCATGTTTCCTGCCGCGAAAATCCAGAATTCATAGTCAATGGTGCGCTAGGGTAATAATAATTTTTCTCACTCGATGGGAGTGCATCACGCTGCGCATGACGTAGTAGCCGCGCGTAACGACTACGAACGCGTCCTCGGCGCGGGAGAGAGATATCGGTCGAGCGTGTATTGGAAATAACGAAAATAAAAATTAAATTGAAAAAAAAAAAAGATAAAGATTCGGAGAGAAGAGACAGGATATTTATTACGCGGTGAGAGCGGTCTCGTGGATACGCGGCTCCGGTAGTACACGAGGTGTGTACGACGGGCACACCGAGAGGCAGTCCGAGGAGTGCGCGAAGCGAGAAGGAGGGACGAGTTTCGTCGAGCGAGCGAAACGGCTAAAAGGCTACAAAGTTTGTACTACAAACGACCCGGGCGGCGGGGAGGGAGAGATTTTCAGAGACGATTCGAAGAAGAGGAAGCGAGAAGTCGAGGAGTCGGAGAAAGAGAATTAAGAAAAAAAAAAATAAGACCGTGGGTGGACCGGGGATTCTCGCTTCTTCCTTCGTCCACTTCTTCTTCTTCGTCCGCCTCCTCTTCGACGCTCTCGGAACTCTTTTCTGTACGCTCAGGGCGTCCTTCTTCCGCGGCGGAGTCGCCCATAGCCGCGTCGCGCTCTCGGGTAACAGGTGCGCTCTCGAGCCGCTGCTGCGAGGGACCTTGGAGAGAGCTCGGCGGTCTCCTCTTTGGTCGTATCCTTTCCGACCGAACGACCGAGAAGGGACCGCGAGGACGATCCGATCGGCGATAACTCCTACGCGACTGGGTGGGGACAATGCTGAGGCGTATGCAATATTTTTTTTCTCCGTTTCTCACAATCCTTTCTCATTTTTTTTTTTTCAAATCTGTGGATATACATGAATCGGCCGTGCGAGCGGCAACGAACTCTGATAGCTTTTTTTTATTATTGTTATTTTTTTTTTAATGAATATTCGTCATCTCTTATAAAATAGTGTTATATTTTCACGATGGATTTATTTTGGGATCGTCGAGAGAGAAATTTTAAGGCGCGAAACCACCTATATGCCTGTTGGAGCATAGAAATAAGGCGGGAATCGACGATCCGTGGATAATAATCTCGAGGGATCTGTGCCAAAGTCATAGATAGCATGGAGATAGTTCCAGGAACGAACCGAGTTGTTTCGTGCCACCGAGAGAGTGTCTCGAGCGGCCCGAGGAGAGTAGGCGATAGTCAACCTTTTACTATGTGTACACGCCCGGGAGTTTCAGCTTCCTCCCGGCGGTGGGTCTCTCTCTCTCTCTCTCCTTCTCGGAGAGTTATCCGTTGTACCGTTAATCCTACAGCGACCGTAGACGCAAACCTGACGATTGCCGAAGGCTCTTTCAAGTCACAATTTCGTACAATTATTTTCGGCAGACTGCGGCGAGATCATTATTTTAATGACGACGTAACGACGGTGATCGATAATAGCAACGACGACCCGCAGCGTCACTGGTCGATTCAAAGTTAAAAAAAAAAAAATACTATAGAAATAAATTTTCGAATTGATGTATCGAACCTCCGAGGATGTCACAAAAATTGATGATTTTTTTTTAACACGAAATAAGTGTTGAATCGACGAGAAAATTATCGATGGTTGCGGAGTAGAAACAATTTCAAGATGCACCAACCTTTAGTTTGCCGTATGTGTGTCTTTTAAACGACAGCATAAAAATTACCCAATTCATATCACCTCCCGAGAGGGTTGATACGTTCGAGATATTTTTCAATTTTTTTCCGAAGTTTCTTCCCACGTAATTTGTTTCTTTATGCGAAGAAAGTGTTTATCGTATGCGGCACTCGGAACGAATTTTTTGAGTGGTTTGAAAAATAATAAAACTGTGTATTTACGGAAGGTACCGGAGGTCGCCAATTGTCCTTGAGACTCGAGATCCAGAGAGGAATTAATGTGCATAAACAGCGACCCGACTCGGGGCTCGACCTCGGCAGAGGACAAAATTCTCGGGAGCGAGACGCGGGGCATCCAGCAGCAGCGGCGCAACGTCGCAAGGACCGGCCGACGTATGACCTCGAACTTGAACTCGCGTAGAGGCGAGGGAACGGAGAGCGCGCGATCGATAGTCGCCACGCGCATCCCCTGACCTATATCGACACGTTGCCGTCGCCACCGTGGGAGTGGAGGGAGAGTGCAGGGGATGCCCCGGCGCTCCGTCGTCGGTCGTCGTGTTCGCCGTACTCGAACCCTCTCTACAACTTCTCGATATAAGCCCCTCTCTGTGCACGAGATATCGGGCACACAAAGCTCCGCAGCTGCTGCGTAGAAGCGAAACTTTTCCACGTGTCGGAAAACCCGGAGGTGGAAATATATCCGCGTTTCACCCGGACAAAGCTCAACGCCCCTAGCCAACAACACAAATAATATTTGTTAAAATTTGTTTTTTTTTGCCACTAAATAATACCTTTTTTCACGCCTTATAAAAATTGCAACCTACGTACTTTTATCTTGGTTAATTTTCTTTTTACTGTAAACTTTTTGTCGGGTTTTTGGGATTAAATTTTTTAGCTCGTGCGGCCTCAATTTGTGATGAAATTTTTGAGAAATCAACTTTTTTCTCCCCCTGTTTAAAGGGTTAAATATGATTGGGTCATTGTTTTTTAAGTTTCGGTAGGTTAGAAAATGCTAAAATCAACTTTTTAAAAAATGCTCAGATGTAAGAAAATTTTCAGAATTTTGAATTCGACATCAATGGTGAACCTGCAGAGGCGGCAAGAGAGTAGCATTCGTTTTCGTTCGCAAGTCGGGACGGGATAGATAAGAGAGCATCGGGCTATGAGGCGCAGAGTAAACAATACGCGAGAGTAGCGAGCACGGAGACTTTTCGTTCGGGGAATCCTATTGTGCTGCAGGATATAGCGTCGCGCAGGAGATCCTCGTCTTCTTTTGCCAGCGACACCGTATACCATTGAAAGTAATACTCGGACGGTTCGCCGTCGCGCACCGACGGTAATCCGAAGCCTCCTGTAAACACAGTATCGAGGATGTCGACGAGTCGATCTTATCTCCGGCACGTGTAAACTCTTTCGACCCGCGATTCGCTTCGTCCAAGGGAAATTCAATCAGCCACTCCACCAACTTTTACAAATGGTAAATACACCAATAAGTAAACACTTCAATATTTCCCATTAAATATTATCATTGAAGTGAAACAAATCGAACCTCTCATTCTGTATAAAAAAGATTCTTAATAATCTGCAACATTAGTCGGATACACTCTTTTTTTTATCATTCTTATCTTCAGTAAGAAAAAAAGTTCATCGGCGTATATAAAAAAAAAAACATGAGATGGCGAACAAAAAAAAATATCTGCGAAGTAAGTTGATTACCGCCTTTTTTATCATTTTTTTTCTTCAATCAAAAAATCATCGAAGTGTACAAAAAAAAAAATATATAAAAAACATGAGGCAGCGAATAAAAAAATCTGCGGAGTGAGTTGAACACAGTCTTTCTTTATAATTTTTTTTCTTCGATCAAAAAATCATCGAACTGTGTAAAAAAATACATAAAAAAAGTAAAAAAAAAAAAAAAAGAGGTATAGAACTCACTGACACGGAGTGGCAGGGGTGCACACACTCGGTGAGTATCGATTAGCTCGACTATCGGTTCTCCCCGACTCCCACACGCGTACATCACCGAGCCACGGGAGAATCCCCACTGGGTTCAAGAGATGCTGTGTGCATCCTGCCGTGTCTAGGGCTCGGATTCACGGTCAAGGTCGACAAACAACCCCCTGGCAACGGCCGAGCGCCCGACATACCCGTCCACCCCTTCAGCCCTCGCCTCACCTCTCCGTCCGTTCGTCGTACGCCCCCACAGCCATTCCGATCCCTCTCCCTCTCTGGTTCTACACTGAAAATCCCTCGACTCTACGTTCCTCCTCACCCCCCCCCCCTCGCCCTCTCGCGCCTCGTGGACCTTGTTTCCTCGCCGTAGTACACAGCGAACACGCGCGCGCACCCTCGAGTCGCTCTCCGAGCTCCGGAGCCACCCTGTTATCCCTTGCCGGGTGAGAGGCACCCTTGTGCACGCGGCCACTCACTTCGCACTTGGCTGAACCATCCCCCCCCCCCCCCCCCCCCGCTCCCGCCGCTGTGGATTACAGAGCGAGCAACCCGCGCACCGCCGCCGATAAAAACACCTCCTCGCGGCTCATTCTCGCCTGTTAAGCAAAAGCCGATAACATAGTCGTGACTCCGTCAAAAAACACGTGTCTCTCGCCGTCTGTATTATTGATTTATCGACGACTGTTATAATTTTTTTTTTTATTTTTGTGCCGATAGTTATTGCAAGGCGGGAAAAAGAATTTAGAGAGCTCTTTGAGGTTTCTGCTCGCCGGCGCGGCTCACGAATATCTCAGAGTTTAAACTTTCGTAAAGAAAGCGAGCGTTTTTTTCGTGAAAGGAAGGATTTCAAGAAGAGTGAATGGTCGGAGGACGTTGAAGGGTTTTAATGAGTTTAAAGAAAGAAAAAGGGATTTGCTTCGTTTCAGCTGCACCGGGATTCCGCAGTGCCCGGATGGGATTCTGCCGTAACCGGAAAAACGGCGCATCGCTGGCTACACACTTGCCGCCGTGTGGAGCCAAACGCCGTATCGGTCCTTCTCAGGCAAGCAGACGGAGCGAAGGAGACGGTATTCCGAGCACCGATAAGCACTGGATAATCCCGCTCTATGCCACGATTCGGCAGAATTGAAGAGAAAAATTCTCAGCGGCGTTGCGTCCGGTTTGAAAATCTCACTTTTAAATCGGAATTCGCGTCGCGCTGAAAAATTTGATAAATTTCATTGTAACGTCATTTCCGATTAAAAAATTGAATTTTTCAACAGGAAGTGACTTCGTACGGGAAATACGTCACTTCCAGTCGAAAAGTGACGATTTTCAAACCGGAAGTAACGTCATAACGATTTTTTAAAAATTTCTCCCAGCGTGACGTCACTTCATTTTTTTTTTACCGCTTGAACAGTTTGTAAATCTTCGTCCTGGGAATGCGCGTGAGTGCAACTGTGGGATTCTTAAGTCAGAGGGAGTTTGGGAGGCCGATGATTTTTACGCAGGCGAAGCTGTATGGGACTTTCTATACAGAGTTTGGAGCTGAAGAATCGTAAGGAGAACAGACGGATAAAATATCACCTGTGTGCCATCGACGTCCATTACGTCTCGATCGGAACACCTGTGGCCGAGAGAACTCGCGCGCGCCTTTGGTGAGGAAACTCTCGTCGTAATGCTCGGCCACCTACGCGGCTTTTGGAACTCGCGAGTGGCACACACACACATACAGAGAGATGTATATATAGATACAGAGATAAAGAGCGTCGAGCGAGAGATCTCCTCGTTACGCAGCGGCGTGCGGCTCCGATCGCAAAAGAATTCGTTACCGGGCTCTCCTCGGCATGCTTTACCGAGTAGACATTTACTATATTCACACGCGTCGCTCGAGACTGACCCGAAAAAAAAAATACATAAACGTCTTGCGGTAAAGTGCGAATGAGCGTGGGCGTCCGAAAAAAAAAAAAAACACACATTCTCTCACCTGTGCCCGCGCCGCGTCTCCCGGTCTCCATCGCGGCCGAGCATCGGCGAATTATCGTCGAATGTTATTCAAACGATTAGGCATTATTTATCACTCTAGGCGAGATGCTGGAGAAAAAAAAAACGCAGAAAAATTACGTAGTTTGTAGCGAGAAATTAACGAGCTAGAAACATGCGCGTCGTGTCGTCGAAAATTATGTAATGAAAAAAAAAACAACAACAACATGTCTCGCGATATATTTTCTTCGCTGCGGCTCGTCGTGTTCATGGACACGAGCATTAATTTATTCTTCCCGAGATACGGGAGATTTTTTCGGAGTCGTAATTAACCCCTTGCAACGGAGATTTATGCCGCGTCGTTTAGGACGAGGATCCGGAGCTCGCCGGTCGGCGATCTTCAATCGCTTCGGGAATCAACGAAACGCGGTGAAAAAATTGTGGAAAAATTCACGGGTGTACCTCTAAGTGTCCTCTGTGCGATGGCGGGGAAAAAAAAAAACAACATATTGCCAAATTGCAAATCATTGTTCTGCTTCCGACGAAAAGTCCGCGGTCCTGGAAGGATTGACGACCTCCTCTAAGATTCCAAATTAAAAACAAAAAAAAAATGAAAATTAAAAAAATAAATCACTCTTTAAACCCGTACGTGACGATAAATTCGCGTCGGCAATCGATCCGCCAATGGCGACTTCTACGTGACTCTTGGTCCCAATAAATTTTATTGTATCTCGTCGAACCTTCGATCGACGTTGATATTTTCGAACGACATGAATTATCTCCTGTGCGCGTGCGCGCTCGTGTGCGCATCGGCGAATAATGAGTATCGTTCTTTCTCGCGATTGAGCACGGTAGCAGCTCCGGCTATCCCGGCATCGTCGATGCGTGGTGCACCTGCATGTGCGCGGGCTCTGCCAATTCGCGCGCAATTACGCCGAATGGATTTTCTAATTGCCGGGCGCGCGTACGCGTCCCGCGCCGGAGCTCGCAGCGGCGGCGGCCGCGTGATTGCTCACGTTCGATCATCGCCGGGAAGCGGCGATCCGGAGTGCAGCAACGGCCCGTGGAACTGCGGGAGCGTGTGTATAGACATTAGTATATCGGTAGAAGCGAAGCACGGCAGTAGACGCGAAAGCCGACTCGCGAGGTATCGAAAAAAATCGTCGAATCGCCCTGGCGGGCTTCCGTCGAGGAGGGCGCGCCGGGGACGCGTTCGGTTACCCTCCACCTACTCCATTATCCGTCCCGACGCACGCACCGGACCTCTCGCCGACGCTCTCTCGTCTCTCGGGTAAATCAAACCCAATCCGACCGACGAACCGAGGCCGATACACCGGCGGCGAGCGTCAATTAAAATGAGCGAGACGCGAGAGACTCGGCTCGAATACGAAAGGGAATTGATGAAGAAAAAAAAAAGTACATAGATAAAAACCGAAGGATCGAACCGAAAGAGGAGAAAGTTGCGCTGCGAGAAACGAGAGAAAAAAAACGAGATTGATCTTACTACACAGTTTTTTTTTGTTTTTTTTTTTTCGATTACAAAACATCGATCGATCGATCGATAATCATTCGGATCGTAAATGTAAACTAGAGACTGACAATCCGTCGAGAAGATATTCGCTCCACAATTACGAATCCGCGAATATCAAAGTTCGTCTGACAGACTGCAAAGTACCGAACGTCGATAAAAATATTATCGATGATTGCTCGAAAAGTGTTATCAACGAAAAAAAAAAGGAAAGTGAAAAGAATTTAGCGTAAATTGGGTCGACTTCGGAAGAGGTCGAATTTCTGTTTTCCGGGTTAGTCGAATGTTACCGCGTGGATCGTTGCGTTTTATTTTTGTTTATACTTTTGCGTCCCTCCGCGCCTTCCGTCGATTCTCCGTGGCTCTCGTGACCGTCCCCGTGTTCGTTGCGAGCAAACGAAACCGGACAGCCGTGACACCTGACACCGCGTAGCCGCGCGCGAGAGAGCGAAGTCGCCGCGGCGGAGAGCTTCGACGGAACGCGCCGCCGTCTCGGGAGTTCCTCCGGGCCGCGGGCGAACGAGCGAGTGAGACGTAGAGAGAAACGAGCCTCGGTGCCGTATGATAATAATGATGATGCGACGAGCATCGCGTACGCCAGCGTGTTAGCGCCGGGACCGCGGCGATTGAGAGACAATGGAGAGTTTCGTTCGCACGCACGGCGCAACGCCGTGCGTACCGACTGAACGAACGCGCCCCGGTGTTGTTTCTACACGGACACGGGGCACCGAGCGCGATGCATCGCGACGATGCACCGTGGAGAACGTCAATAAACTCTCTGCACACCGCGGCACGCGCGGTTAAACGCCTGTGACTAAACGCATACGATTTATTCCGCTTACGCATTCATCAACACGCTCCGAAACGCTTCCCAGCGAAGAAATATATCGCGGAAACTGGCTAGAGAATAAACTTATCATTGTTATTTTATGTGAATTGATTCAGGGGAAATCTAACTCAGTCTCGGTGGGGTTTTGTTTTGTAGTGAGGTTGACTAGAATTTAGTCTCGCGGACATTATTTGAAATGGTAATTATAACAAGTATAATAAATAGTAACAATAAAATATATAGTAGTAATAAAAAAATTTCCTCTCGAGGCGCCTCCGAGAATTTTTTAATTTTTATTTAGCCCTGTTTAGACTCATCGGGCAGTCTCGCGATGCGATCCTCGCCGTGCTCGAATCCAAAAAGAACTATGAAAAATATTGACAAGCGAGGCGATAACTCCTCGAATCGCAAAACAACATCGACGCCACGAGCGAACTCGAAATCGCAACAAAAAATAAATAAAAACTGTGCTAAATAAAAAATTGTTAAAAAAGTATCTTTGAGAGAATGAAAATAAGAAAAAAATTATAGGAAGCTCCCTCCGTTGGCGTGGCTCGCGATAGCGGACCGGGCATCGTTCGCTCGGAGCGCAGTCCGTGTCAAAGGGTTAAAGGAGAGTCGACGAGCGCGTCACGCTCGGCACGCGTCGTGAAGCCCCGAAGCGTGAAGGTGCACGCGCGCATACTTATAGCAAATCTCTCCATGTATATATACACGTATATATGTACGTAGCGCCCGCGCCCAGCGCTGGCCGTGCTTCAGCCCCGACTTCTCACCGTGTAGATATAATAAACGGAGCGTGCGCGCGCTCGCGCGAGGGTATCGCGGCTCGTTCTAGGTGGCCGACGTCGCATCGGCGGGGAAGCGCGAGGTTGAAGTAGAACTTCGCCTACACGGCACAGAGTCCGCGGCTTGGCTGGCTGCGCCGTCCGCGCAATAAAACGCGTTCCCGATCGCGTCCGCTCCACTTCCGTCGCTTAGCGCCGCGACGCTTCGCTGAGCGCGCGGGCGCGAGAGAGGGCTCGAGACACCGACGCCTCCGCCGCGGCGCGATATACCGACGTACTTGGGGGAGCAAGCCCGTCGCGACGCCGGGGCCACCCTCGCACGTGACACACACACACACACACGCACACACACACGTACACACACGCGCGGCTACGCCGAGAACCCAACTCTGTAACACGCTCGAGCGAACAACCCCACTGACCTAGCTAACGCGCGAACAGGGGCTGCCGGCGGCTTGTTGCTCCACCGCACGGGTATCGACTTTGATCGGAAAAACCCTCGAGGCAGACCGCTCTCTCAACGTCCAGTTTGACATTTTTTTTAAAGGAGAAAGACTTTGCGGAACAATTTGACGTCAAACTTGAACAACAATTTTTTAATGTTTTTCTTTAGTTTTTGTTCTTATATGTTGAACACTGCATTTTAATAAAATTAACTTTTTTGATGATCGTCAAAGGGTTAACATGATTAAAGAAATGGAAACTTTTTTTTTATAAGATAAGGTCAGGCTGGATAGAGTCAAAAATAAGCAGCGCGTATATTTCTATGGATTGTGTGGTCGTGATTTTTGTATTCGGCACGTCAGAGTCAGACTTTGACCGACTCGATAAGTTTTTTTTTTTATTTCGCAGTAAAATTATTGTTTGAGAATCGAGCCTACAGAAATTACTCATGTTCACTTTTTTTGACTGTTACTTGGACAGCTAATTTTATGTCGGTTTTTGTATCGTATAATAATCGTATATGTATTTATAATAATGTGAATTCGTCAAAGGGTTGAGTTCGAAAATTTGAAACGCTTGGACCAAAAGCTTTGCCTCGAATTTTTGAGAAAAAAAAATGTTTAAAAAGAAATCTGTCGTAACAATAAACTGTTGACCGTCGCGACGGATATTTGGGAGCCCCGTGTTTATTCCTGCACTCCTGACCTACTTCGATTCGGGGGAAGCATCGCCGGCGATGTAAACGCCGGTATTATCGCGCCCAACACCATAATCTCCTCGATCCCTCCTGTGCATTCTAACATTTTTTTCCGAAATGTTAGAATGCACAGCATCGACCTATACGATACTTTCAAAAACTACATGTTTCGCTTACCCAGTCAAATTTGTTATAAGCGCCGGATCCAACGCGCGAGTAGCATCCAACCGTCGCGATTAAACGAATGTTTACAACGTTACGATAAAACACTCTCGAACCGATTTTTCTTCTTCCACCTTCGGTCCGCAGTTATCTTCACGATTATTACAACGAGCACAGTTACAACGCTGGCACAAACCCTTCGATTATTCAATGACCTTCAATTAATATCCTTGCGTTCCTTTATCACAATTTTCGTTTGACGATGCAATACTCGACACAGCCGTGTTGAAATAAAACTTCACGTGTTACGCTCGAAATTAAATGTTTCAGGGGTGTTTATCTTTTTTTTTCACACGATTCCTCTCGAAAACATCGTCCGGTTCACTTTTTCTCTTTTCCCCCACGAAGTCGAAGCGATTCCTTCAAATTTATCGAAACGATAATGTGTTTCACGCTGGTTTTTTCTTTGTTTTGTTTTCGTCGACAATTCGGTCGATTCGACGATCACACGCCGAACGGCGCGATACTTGTTGTCGTCGATCTGCACCAGCCACGAGGTACACTCATTTCGTCTTCCCTCGCCAGCAGGCACCGTAAGATCCTAGCTTCCCGGACACGGCACGCCTCCGGTAAGCATCGATGATCGAAAAAATGTTTGGACAACAGTGCTCGCCCGGAAAGTTCAATCTCGAGCCACCACAACTCGCGAAAACGGCGACGAGAGGAAAAAAAAAACAAACTTCGTCAGCGATGATAAAACACTCGCAGGTACTTGTAAAAAAAAAAAATCCAGCTCGAACCACTTTGATCTTTTCACACATACGCCTCTTACATACATCTACATATGTAAACCAACGAAGCAAGAAAGATTCGCCGGTAGAGATCGAACCGGAAACAAAAAATACAAAAATAAATAAAAAAAATAATGACACTCCAAGTTGCACTCGACGGATCGCCGAGACAAAAAAACTCTCCTTCGGTTGTGTACTCCTTCGACATATATATATATATGTACGTGTATATATATATATTTTTTTTTTCTACCGTCCAGCGAGTCGAAACGGGGAAAACAAAAATATCTTCCTTCCGGCAATTCCAAGCTTCTAGACAATATACATGTATATGTGTCACATATACACGTATATAGACGAGTGTATATTATTTGTTTGTTGTATATCTCTCCCCGTCCCTCCAGTCTGGCGTTCTCGTCAATATACACTCGAGGCGTTTTAAACAAATGTAGAGAAGATCGCGCGCGTGATCGTACGCACAAGCACGATCCTTCCAGTAGCGCTGTCTCGCGCCGACTGCGAGGCCGTACGAGGGCAGAGCGGGTGTTCGCGAGTTTCACCTTCGGTCCGCTCTACGAGAGAGACTATCCTCTCTCCCCCACCCGCTCCTCCTTGCTTCTAGTTCTTCCGCGATTCCGACCCTTGCCTCCCACTCCCGTCGGGTTCTCTTCCACGTGCGGAACCGGCATTCCCCCCACCAGCGCGCGCGCTCTCATCCCCTCCACCGCGGCCGCTCGCCCGAGAGCGGCGAGCACGAGCAGGCAACAGTTCTCGTCCCGGCGTGTTCGCTGCCTCGCCGTTCCGCACACCGATTTTCTCTCTCTCTCGCTGCGTCGTTTCTCTAGACGTATAGGCGATGTACCTTTATTCCCCACCTTCGCGAGAGCCTCGTTCGAGCACCCCTCTGTTGCTTCTCGTCTTTTATATATACCTACGTATGTATATATATATGTATGGAATGTACACGTGTAAGTACGTATCTACGAACCGTTCGCAAACGGGCAAATCGTCGGATATATCGCGGGAGCCTTAGTTCTCTTTCCTCTCTTCTCGGCCGGCTCGGAGTAGGCGCGCGCGCGCCTGCGAGGTGGGTGCGCACGGCTTGCCCGCATACACGGGGAGACACGGAGAGGAGAGTGCGAGAGAGAGATTATCTCGAAGGCGAGTTTCATCGACGAGAAACGGCCACGCCTTTCGTTCCCCTTCCCCCAATGATACGCGAGAGGTTCTAGCTCGGCTCGCGGACGTTTATTTCTCGGAGTTAGTAGTCGTCCCGTTGGTTGTTAATCGCACGCAACCGGCACGCTTTTTCCTGGCGCCCCCGCGGACTTCCCACTGCATGCTATGGATAAAACGCTATGTGGGTATACGCGCTCCGGTATCCCCACCTCGGGCTCCGCAACGCGCTTTCTGTGGGATGCTGGATCAAACTTTTTCACTCTTCGCGCTAAAAGTACGTCGGATAATAATTTTTTTTTTATTACGAGAAAATACTTCGAGCCTTGTTTACTCGCAGATGCATCTTTTACGCGCATGCGCCGTCGTGTCGAGGGGTTTAGAAAATTGATGCGCGGAAAGATTTCGTGTGTTTACTGGAATAGATTAAAAATATGTATATATATATATACATTTATGCTGAAGGGGTTGAAAATTATTTTATTAAAAAAGTAAATAAATAACCGAGTAAATAAAATAAATGACTCGCGTCGGCGATCGCTGTAGCGAATAGATCGGCGATTCCGGGAAACTCTTAGCGGTTACCCATTTAATTTGCATCCTCGAGTGCGAGTCATATATTTTCTTACGTAGGAGTTTCGCTCGTGTATATTCTACCGCACTCTCCCGTTCGTCTTTTATCATCGTCTCTCCGCATACGCGTGTATATCTTTGGCGCACGCGTTCTCATACTCATTTCACCGAGTAAACAATTGTTCAACTTATATTGACACGTGCGACGATATGTCTTGCTATGTATGTGTAATGAGAGAGCCCGGGGAGCCGCTCCGGAGACACTTCGGACACGTGTCACACTCTCGTGCGAGCCTCCCAGGAGAGCAGCACCGGAAGAAAGCTCGATCCGCTAAGTGGTCGCCGCGCGGTCCATTTGAATTTTTTTTTTTTTTCAACTCTCGCACAATATTTGCTTTCTTTTTTGTCTCGCGAAAGATGACGAAAAAATAATAATAGTTGAAACGCAGCATCTGGGCGAGGATACCGTTTGCGGAGCGTCGACTCGCCGAAATCGAAATATGGCCGTCGAACCGCTTCATTAAGCCTGACAAATCGCCACTGTAGTCCATCGATTTGTCTCTGCTACTTTTTTCGATTAGTCTCTATCTCTCTCTCTCGTCTCTTCAGACGGTAAATCATGGATCGAAAAAAGTTCGTACATCCTACAAATGATTCATCCAATAAAAATGTTCTTAATTGAAAAATTTTGAAAAATGTTCCCTTTATAATTTTGTGAATAAAAAATATCTTCGTACTCCCGTGGACTCGCCAAGACCTATGCACTGCGTCCAAGATCATCTCCACAGAATTTTTTTTCGTTCTCTCATAGTTCTCGTACGCGTAGCATCGACGGACGTCACCGGAGGTATAATTTTCGTCGGCGTACAATGGCTTCGAGCACTGTAATTATAACAAATTGATACGTCCAAGATAGGTGCCTTGTGCGCCGATGCAAGTTTAAGGTCCGACACGCCGTGGCCCGAGCACTTATTCGAATAATCGACCTATCTGCGTCATTAGCCTTAATGAGCCGTGTGTATTTAACATGGAGCTAGGGTACAGGCTGACTAACGCCCCTCAGAAAATCCTGTTGCACTTTCGAAAGTATCACGCCTTCCGCCCCACTCCCCCCTCTCATTATTTAACTATCTTGCCGGACAGACATTACACACTTTGACGCACTACCGTTATTTTCCTTCCTCTTGACCACGCACTCGCCACCACAGTAGCAACTAAATAATCGTTATATATTACATTTTACGTTATTTTTTATTGTTCTTCCCTACCCCGATCGATTGACTGGAAAATTAAACTTTTGTTCTGTAAAACCGGGAAAAGGCAGGGAATTTCAGTTGGAGAATTTCGCGGCAACCATGTTAAATTATATAAAATAAAATGAATAAATCATCAAAATTTGGCTGAAGGACTGCGGTCGATGGCCAATTGGCAATATACAATATAGATGTGAAGAGAAAAGTCTATAAGGTACAAGAAAATCTGTTGCATATTATGTATTGTTAATAAACTCACTACTACTACTGATAAAATTTCATCGTTTTACGATTTTAACAATCGATGTAATGTTCGAAGGGACAGATGTATCTGAGAGCAGTCAAACGCTGGATTTGTCGCGCGCAGTTACGTAGTGTGTATCTTTCGCATATCATCGCACGCCCGCCGAGGATCTGGCGAGGAGGGTAGATCTATCTTGCGAGGACTCCGACTCCCTTTTCATCGATGTTTGACTGTAGCCGCTGTTGGCCGAGGAATCAGGGAGCCGGAGAGCACCTGGGTCCTCCCAGCAGCTTTTTCCCGCGCGCGAGGGACCAAGAAAGAGATCCTTATACTAGGTAAAGCCGACTCGGCGCACGCACGAGATCTTCCAGCTGTTTGATCTTACCCACGTGCTACTTGCTCCCCTTTTTCACCTATATACGATACCACGACTGTGTATATACATATATACACACATATACCTATATACCTATAGAAGCGTCTTTTCTCCGGAGAATTTAACGGCATCTGCCACTATTTGCTTGAGATTCGGAGTCGCGAATCATCGATTATTTGTCACGCTCAGAAAAATGGAGACATCGATACAACAAATTTCATCCAGTCGATTCGATTCTCATCAGCCGCTGATAAAAAGTTTGTAAAATCAACGCGCCAAGAAAAAGTCATTCGGTTCGTTATGCCATTGATTATTATTGTGTTTTATGTAATATTAATCAACAGAAAAATTGTGGACGTTTCAGCACAAGAAATTGTAGTTACGGGTATTAATTGTGTTGAAATGTATACACTTTTCATCCACTACAGCCACACTTTGAGATGCCTATTTGAATTCTTCCAAGATTTTTTTCTTGCTATTTTGGAAATTTTCGAACAGCTTGATGGAGTTTGGAGGTTCTTCAGGATCGAAGTAACGTAGAGATGAGAGATATCGAACTCGGCCCGAAAGTTGACGATGAACCGAGCTTCGAATCGCTGCCGATGTTCATTGATAACGTAATAATCAACAGATAATAATCGTTTTAATTATGGCAAAAGAGGCGTCGAGTTCGTCGATGCCGGAGTCATCGAGTCCTTGGGGATTAGCTTGGGGAGGTGGAAACGAATATAAAGAAATATCGAGGGAAAGAGAGATAGGGATTGGCAAACGACCTAGCGAGGTCGGGACCTTCTCAAGGCAATCCTCGAGTGGAAGGCCGCGACACGATATACCCGGCATGCGTACACAGAACGAGGAGTTGCATGTAGCAAGCGCATGCAGTATATCGGGTGAATAGCTGCATAGCGCATACTAGCCGCACTCAGGCCGGCTCGTTTCACGACGGACACAAGAGAGTACTACACAGGAGTATCCGAGTTGTATTAGTAGTCGCAGTAGTACAAGGAACGTGCGTGCATCGAGAGTGCAGCGGCGGATCCTCCGCTGCCGCTTCTTATTCTTATTATCTTTATTTTTTCTTCCTTTTTTTTTTTTTTTTTCTTCTCTCCCAACAGTGAGTGCGAGGGGAATCCCGCGGAGAAGGGGGGGGCCTCTTTCCATAGCTAAAGCAAATGCACACGCGAGCTTTTCAATTTACGACTCGCGATGCTCTCTAGCCTTAGCTTACACGCCTACGTTGTACAGCCATGGCTCAGATTATTTGCAAGAGGCGCGAGACACCGGCCAGTACTTTCTCTCTCCCTCTCCCGGGCGTTTGTTTGCACAAAATCTCAACGCTCCGCGCGGCGGGACAGAGGAAGAGGGGCGAGTATCTTTTTTTTTTTACTTTTTTTTTTTATGTATGCTTATGAGCCCAGCGAGAAGTCATCGGCCGTCCTTTGGAATCTCTCGGCCTTTGCCGATGCTATAAATAAACGATTCGCAAGGTCGTTCGTCACGCAGCAACAATTCGTCAACGAATTTTTTATTATTTTTATTGTACCAACATTTTTGTACAGTAGTTGTTTGCTTAAAATTTCGCGAATTCTGTAATGCAAAATAATCGTGAATGAAAATTCTGGTATTATGACACGGAAATCGTCTGATGACACGGAAATAAATATATCGCAGATATCCGTGCACGGTAGATAAAAGAGGGTTGTAAATTTACCGTAAATTTATTGTCCGGACATTTTCAAAATTGTTTTCTCATTAAATCCGAACGAATTCAACTCGTCAAACATTATCTCCCGTGGGGTCTCCGATGGGAATCCGTTGGTTCACGAAAATCGTGACAATCAAACTTTGGATATTTCACGCGGCGAGCCAGAAAATCGTTAGAAGTTCGTTGTGCCTTCGTGATTCCCAAGCGTGGGAGCGTTATTTGTACGGTTTCGAAAATGGGAACGAGGCGAGAGACGGCGGAGCCGGGACGATGAGAGAGAAATAAATCGAAAAGGTGCCGCCCGAGAGTGGATACCGGCCGAGCGGAGATGAGCCACGGGGTCCGCGGAGACACACACAGACTCTCTCTTCCGTGGTCGGGCTATGTAAATACGGGACGAGGACGAAATACCGTCCGAGGAATCGTCCGGCCTCCCTACACACCCGCCTTTCTCGTTCCCGTCGCGCACACCTCGAAAATGCACGCGGCCAGGCGACGATGACTCTTTCCTCGGGCCGCCGCACGGATATCGTGACCGAGGGTATCGTATTCTGCCGCCGTCCGTCTTCGCGATCCTACGGGATTACGTTACCCATCTCGACCGGTCACACTGACGCAACGACGCCGACTACACGGGGTGACATTTATTTCGAGGCTTTCTCACTCCGATCCTGGACCCACGTGCAAAAAACCGCATGTGTTGCATTTGCAGAAAACAACATATTTTGTATGTAATATATTTTCGCGAATTTATAGCAATTTACGCGTTCTATGTGTCCACATATATATATCATATATTTTACATCAATTACACTTCCGGTTTGATAATCTCTTTCAACAGGACATAACATATTTTTGGTATGACGTCACTTCTGGTCGAAAAATTAGATTTTCAAATCAGAAATGACGTTATAGAGTTTTTTTTTTACTATGCGAAAATTTATATTTTTTTTTGTGGGGGGGATAAAACTCTTCTCTACGAGTTTCTACATTTCGAGTCGAGGCTGCGGACATTTTTTTATCCACGAGTCTAATTTCCCGTAAAATACAATGATCGGCCGTCGTGGAACGAAAAGTGGATGCTGCGAAGATAAACGGCACTGAGATGTAGGAGAAGCTGATAGAGGCAAAGAAGAGGCCGTAAAGCGTAGGCGGGGCGCATACCAAAGGCACCTGCTCGTTTACTTGTCGCGCGGCATACGGGATCGTTCCACGACGGCAACGACGACGGCGTTTAGCTTATAGGAACGAGCGGCACGTAAAGTGCCGCTCGTTCTGACGACGGAGAAGGGGCAGCAGCTCATTAGGTCCCCCTTCCATCCCTCCCCCCTTCTTCCCCCCATCATCGAACGTTCTTATGCCACATTCAACCGATTCAGCCTGCGGACTGTGCACTGTCTGTGCATATACATATATACAGATATATGTCTATGTAAAAAGTGCATCCCGCTCGATCTCATCATATCCCGCGATGATCCACCAGGAAACTTGGCAACATTAAACCTCTAGTGCAAGCCCATATTCCGGATAAGTGACTAAGATGCGTGCATCTTGTAATAACCGAGTGTAACTGTCGTATATAGTACAGTATATGATGAGCCGGATATCAAGGAGGCATAAGCCTACTCCGTGTGTGCATTAATTCGTTAGAATTACGAGTCGCATGGTAATTCATAGTATCGCGTTGATCGACGATAAGCTTTTGGGCTTGCCGATTATTGCAACAAAAAACTCGGTTTATCGGCAATAAAATATCATGTGTACAATCCCATACGATTGATCGTTCCCAACAGTATCGTGACCATCTAAACAAAAGCCAGGTGCAAATTTATTAAAATTATAGAAGTTTCAATTTTTTTTAAATAAGAGGCCCAGCAAACAAATAATATTCATAAAATAATTAATCTCGCTCTACAATTTTTTATATCTGAACATGGCGATTTTTTCGAAAGATCGAAATACCCTTACACTGATAAAAAAAAGTACAGTTGAATCAACTAAGATTCGGGCAGGGACGTTCAAATAAATATTTAGTTGATCGAACAAAATATTGTATTCAGTCAAAAATATTTTTGTTGAAATCACCCAAAAAATTGTTGAACTGACAAATTTTCAGCTGTACCAACAAAATACTTAGTTTCACATCCCGGCCCGAATCTTATTTGATTCGACCGTATTTTTTTAATCAGTGTAGGAATGATCGATCGCGTGGGATTTCCGATAAGATTTTTTGCCCCTTAAAAACAAAATAAAATAAGTTTTTTTCCCCCACGAAATCGTATGTTCGAACATCGACGATCCATCGACCGGTCCCATCGAGGGTCACGATAACTTTGCCCGTTCGAGCGTCCCGCGTCGATCTACGTCGCAGTTCCCGGTACCGCTGAATCTCGAGAGACACGACGTGTGCCCGGCGTCGTCGCAGCTGCAGCGACAGCTCCGCCGCCTTCCGCGAGCCGGGGCATGTCGTTGCGATTCGCAGCGATGGAGTGGCCGACAGCCGCGTCTCGTCCCGGCCGTTTCCGAGCGGAGAGGTGAGACGAGATCGGAATCGGCGGCGATTGGTTACCGGCGAGTTCGCGGGCTCCGCGCGGTCCGGTGACCACCCCACGTCCGCGCTCTCACAATACGTTCTCTGTACGTCGAACCGCGGTCGCGTGTCTCCTCTCTCGCGGGAAACGTCCCGGCGACTCGTTCGAGACGCGATGGAAGAAGGGAAAACGCGCGCGTGCTGCCGTCCGTCAGCCATTGACTCCTCGGTCTCCCGGCAAATCACCGAACGAAGTTCTCCCTCGACCGCCCGCCGAAGAGACGCTTCGCCGCTATCCCGAGTCTCGGCCCCGAGCTCTCCACGCGCCCGTCGCTCCGACGCTAGTGCCGGATAGAGGGGTACTTTGCGCGACGACGAAAACGACGAGGCGCTCGCGTACGCGCCTCGGGTCTACCAGACGACAGAGCTTCTCTCATACGCACTCTACCTCCGTGCAGAGAATATGCTCCGGGTATTCACGGGCCACATCTGCGTTAACGGTCACCGTTATACCGCGGATGCGGTCAGAGACACTCGCGCACGTGCGGGGACGATTTTTATCCGCGGGCACTAAAATTCCGACACCTCCGGTCAATTCCCTCTCTCGCGTAGACGCCCGGCTTTGCCTCGCTTCGGACAAAAAAAATTCGAAAATAAATATTGCTCCGTCGAGGCGGATCTATGACGAGCAGATAAGCTGAGAAAATCTCTCGGGCTGCGAGCTTGGTCGGTAAAACAGTTTCGTCGATATCCGTGATGATGGATCGTTGGGAATCTCGGCTTCGCACAACAACGCGTCTTTCCCTCCGCCGACTCGGGGCTCTTCAACACCTAAGGAGATTTACGAGTCGTCACCGTCGTCCCCGGAGCTGCGAGAGGGAGCGAACGAGCCGAGTATAATGGAGGGAAAAAAAATCTGAAATAAAAATACAGTAAACCGCAGCCACCCTCCGTAGCATGGGCGTGCGCCGTGGGGCAGACCCCAGGTAGATCTTACATAAAGATCGTCGTACGAGCGGCGGCGGCGGAACAATAACGGTCGGTTGTGCGCTCTCTGTTAGCCCTCCCGTGCGACGGGGCATCGGGAACGAGCCCGAGGGAGAGCGAGCAATAGTTCGGAAGAGGGTAAGAAGAAAAAAAAAGAGAGGCGAAAGAATGAGAGAAGGAACGACACACACGAACTTACGACCGTTATGACGCTGCTGCTTTCGCTCACTGCAGTTCGCAGCTTCCCCTTCGCCCCCTCGGCAATCCCAAGCCTACGCACACACGGACACACGCGTTATTCAATCTTCTTACTGTATAGTTCGAAGGTCCCACGCCAATGTGCACTGCGGTGTTTTTTTTTTTTAACGTAACACAACTCGGTAGAAAAAATAAAGCATGCACGTGTACAAAAGTCGCGAAAGGGTTGGACCATGCTAAGAATTGTAGCGGCGTCTCGGGCCGTGTGAGAACTGCTACAAGGGGTCCTAGGGAGTTGGACATTGATGCATTTGTGTTGGAGCATACTGTGCAAGAACTCATATTTATAGTTCTTAATTGGGCTTTAATCAAGCCTTCGCGTACTGGTAATTTATCGGCGGAGCGGACGGTTTTTTTAGTATTGTAACCGCGACTAGGATATCGATGTTTGTTATCAATTATTATAATTTTTTTTGTAGTCGTTACTGAGAGTAAGAATTACCTGCGTAAATTATTTAACTTTTTTTTTAAAGGGCTGAATGACCCAGATCGATGGCCCTTTGCCAAGGGGTAAAATTAGCATTAGGTACAAAATTTAGTATGTGAAGATAACTGTAAATATTAACATTGTCAAGAAATCTCTTTTGATGCAAGGAAGATTTTTAAAAAATTGTATTTCGTTGCGATTCGATATATTTCGCCGCAAGAGTTAGCGGTTGAGTTTCAGCCTCGCGGCGAGTGTGTTATATGCGCTAGGCCGAGATTACCGAGGCTGCGCGAAGCGAGAATCAGGACGGTACGCACCGTAATTATACGTGCTTGGAATTGCGCGGACTTTGGTGAGACTCGAGAGAATCGTCTTCGCTCCTTGTGACCCCGACTATTAACCGACTACGGCCTCGGGCTACGTCGACCGTTCCTCCTTCTTTTTCTTCTTCTTCTCCGCGCTCTAATCTCATCTTTGTGTCTTTGCAGGAGCACTCGATTTTTATTCGAGATAATTGCTCCTGGCCCCGGGTCATTCTCGAGCGTCCCCTTCGCAGCCACGATCCCACGATCCTCAAGTGAATCATTTTTTAAAAATAAAATTCGAATTATTTTTCTCACCCTTCCTCAGAAATATGTATTTTTTCTTTCGTCCTGAAAGGCTCTTTAGGAATTGAAAAATTGTCTACAGGCGTGAAGTAAAGCTGGCTAGTGTCGATGCGTCTTTCGCCCCTTGCTTCACGCCTCCGGACGATGGAGCTTCGAGTCCGAGGGTGGAAGACTCGGTGCTAAGGATGCCGTTGGTGTTCGTTGCTTTCTTACAACGGTAAAACTTGGGTTCCTTGGCGGACCGTCGTGTCTCGCGGCAGGACAATAGTGACCGGTGTCCAGTCCGCCGGAGCACGAGCCGCGGAGAGAACGAAGGATCGTATTATCCTCCCTTAAACGTTGCAAACAGGACCAAACACTGGCGGCGGGTGGTTCATTCGCTGTTACACGAGAAGAAGCGTGTAACGACCGGGTCGTTTGCGAGGAAAAGCCTCCGTCCGACAAAAAGGATCTTGTTCGTCGACGGGAAACTCAAGAAGCAGGCAGCCGAGACACCCCCGCGCTACGAGCGCGTTAACGTCTTGTAGCCCTCTTGACGTCTTTCAGTCTGACCGGGACCAACGCCTCCGGGGGATCGTTGCCTCCGGCCCCGAATGTTTGCGAAGGCGTGTCTCTCCGCTTGACTTCGGAAGCCTTGATTTATGTCCGGCATCCCGTCGCTAAACTCTGGTTCCTCTGACAAATTGCTTCTTATTACCAGCTGTTGTTGATTGTTGCGAGGAAAACCACAGAGCCTTTACAGCTTATCCTTAGAGCTTATCGCTTGTAATTCGATTCAATTTTTTTTTCGTCTATGAGGTAAACGGCCCAGTTTCCGACAATTGTCGAGTTGCCGTTATCAAACGCAATTTGTACTAATAATAAATACAGTTTTCGTTAAATACAAATAAAATACATGGCACGTTGGAGAATGGATTTTACTGTTCATTATTGCCGCACTATGTATATTTTTATAAAAATGTTCATTTAACAATTTAATAGTGTGAGGCGACACTTCGGTACCACCGAACTGCAGTTGCAATCAGGTCGTTCCAGCCGAAGCACATCGTGACTTCTCCGAATGTATTATGGCACTGTGTACTTAACTCGAAACTTTGCCCTCGGCGACCCGACATTCTGCGTCACGAGTGACGGAAACTGGATACACGATGATGGCAAAAACTGCGACATAAGTGACGGAAACTGGGTGCGCGATGTGACGCAAAGTGCAGCATGAGGTCTACAAAGTCACGGAAACCCCGGCAGTGGAGAGGTACTATTAAAACGATAATTTAATAATTAGATCCTATTGAATTCACTTCAATAACGGCTGACCTGCATTAAAACAGTTTTTTTCGAATCGACAATACAACTCGTGTATAAATAATTGAAAACCCCGTTGACTGCCCTAAAGATGACGAAAACTTGGCCGCTGACCTTAAGCGAATAGTTCTTATTTTTAATAAAACGATGTAAGTGATTGAAGTAAGATAAAGTAAAGCGTAAAAAGTGATAATTATTATCGTTATTATTATTATTATTATTATTATTATTATTATTATTATTATTATTATTATTATTAAATTATCCACATGCCTAGCTAGCAGCAGTGCGTACGACAGAATAGTATCAATCGCGTTCCCCTACCCCTGACAGCTGCAATTTCTTCACCTATCCATAAAAAAAAGAGCGCGTGCTCACCGCCAAATCCCAACTTACGTCCCGTATCTTTCCGACGGCGAAGATCTCGACTAAACTTCGACCATAAAAAAAAAGAAAAAAAAACCCAAACGAATTCCCTCACGGATGACTGTAAACATAATACTGCCTATACAAGCGCTATAAAGGCTTACCCGGGTACGGGTTTACTCAGGGTCGAAGGTAGACCGCGAGCGCTCGCTAGGGTCGAGTCAGACAGGCAGACAGACAGTTCCTCTCGCTTATGTATTCGAGTATACGACGGAAGCGGGGAGGCATCTTATGCGAACCGGCGACCGGCGTCCTGAGCGCCTCTTCCGAAGATTACGGGAGAAGGAGCGATCGGTACTTTCGTAGCACGTGCCCCATTCAGCGAAGCGTGGGCCTGGCACCCTCCCCCTCCTCTTCCTCCTCCTCGTCGTCTTTCGTAACCCAAGCCGCGTTGCTCCCTGAATCTTTGACGAGTGCAAGAAGAAGAAAAAAAGAAGAAAAAAGACGTAGAGAATCTCTGCATTGAACGCCTCCCGGCTGCCGTGACGAAGCGCCAGGTCCGCGCTTTGTGTACGAAAAGTTCAATCCCAAAGACCTTGGGGTCTCTCTGCGGACATTCAGAAGCAGCGCGTTAGTGTTTTTTTTTCTTTTTTCTTTTTTTTTCCTACTTCGTCATACTCCCTCACGGAGCAGCGGCACGCTTTCTTATTATATCAGGCATCAAGACGTTATAATGTCTATACTTCTTCGGGGGGGGGGGGGGGGGGGGGGGGGGGGGGGAAGGTCGCAGCGATCTTTCTTTATAGTATTTTCTACAAAGGCCCGAGAGAGAGTCGAGGAGGGCCAATGATCGGCGCGTGCCCGCTATTTTCAAAGATCGAATGAAGAATGAGAAAAAAAAGCCGGAAGGTGCTAAGATATTTTTCGTTCGCGGTATATCCATTTTCCTTTCTCGTGGAGAAAGCTTTGTTATGGTGAAAAAAAAAAATCTACATGATTTTAATGAAAACATATTCATAATGTTCCAAAACATCGAAAAATCATATTTAAAAAAATTGTTTTCGATATTTTTTTGATATTTAAAAAAAAAATCTCATGGTAAAAAATGAAGCTGGCGTCGAGCGAATTTTCTGCCCATCTTAGAACTCCGTGCAGTGGGTCATTGACCCTGTGCGGTAAAAAAATGGTTGTACTTTTCCGAACATTTCTTATCGCTGATTTGTACTGTTTCGTGTTAAAAATACAGCTGAAAAGTATACATTTCTCAAAAATTCAGCTCCAACTTCGAAAAACTATTTTCCACGCTTAGCAAAAATAAAAAATCGTACTCAAAGACTTACTTCCGTTACAGACGGCAGGGTGAATATCCTCCCCGACGTCCGTTCAATCTCAACGGCGGATACTCCGCCGGCCAGTTTCCGGTTTCAAAAAAAAAAAAAGAAAAAAAATCACTTCGAACTCTTGTCTTCCTTTCGCGAACTTCCGTACAACACCTCACACATAGATATCCGTCACTGAGTCACTGCCGCACTTTTGCAATAAAAAATAAATAAAAAAAAGTCTCCCACGAATAATGACAGAAAAAAATAATTAAAAAAAATCGCACCCGCACGATAAATTTTCGATAAATTTAATCGTTTCGTTTCGGCTATAGGTATCGTCTTCGGCGTTTCCTCTCACAGTGTCTCGTCGTCGCTGTTTCGCCCGCGCTTTTTTTCTGTCCGTACGTCAGATCGGGTATCCGCGAGGAGCGCGCAACAGGTGACGAAGAGGAAAAGTACGACGACGACTATGACGTTGGAGGAGTCAGTAAACGCGCGTAGTCGGCGGACTGTCGGCGACTAAAGCCGGGCCGAGACGGCTCCCTCTCTCCGCCGGTTTGTACGTGCTTCGCGCTCACAGCATCGTCCTCACGACTCTGTACATGCGTATTTGTCCCCACATACGCACAAATCAACACATATTCGCGTATTCACACGTACACACATATCCACCGACGAGAAACAGAAGGGCCTATCCCACATAGTTTTACACGTCAAGTTTTGCGGGATACGACCATTTCTCACTAAGCACTCGACATCCACAGCTGCAAGCTCGACATACAGTTTGTCCCTCAATGTACGACCCAAACGAAAAAAAAAAAATATATCTATGAAAATATATTATTATCAAAAAGTGTGTCTCTTGCGAATTTCTGCAAATATATATAACATATAATATTAAAAGTAATATAATAATAATAATAATAATAATAATAAGAGTATTCACGGTATACTGTTATTATAATATTATATTATCATTTATATATGTTGCATACTTACTGATCAATCGATAAGTACATACACAAGTACGTATATATATAAATATATATATTTCGAATGTATTAAAAAATGTATCATATTGATACTTGTCACACATTTTTCTTCATAATTATCTCTACGTCGACAGTGCCTGATCTATAGTTCGAACTAATTGTAATAATGTCTGCGTGAGTTTGTGTTGTTCGATCCGTACGGGCAGCCGGATGGAGGGTGTGAAAGAAATCGATCGATCGAGATGGACATAATTTCTGGCCGTATGATTTATGAATACGTGAATAAGTAAATAAACATCGTTTTATTCCAGCCGTACTGCAAACTTCGCGATGCCAGTCTCGCGCAGATGCAGATAGATATAGGCCGGAGCCTGTTCGGGCGCTGCCGCTGGTCTCCGATAGAGGATATAGGTGCGCGGGTTATGCGGACGCTTGCATTATACCATACAGGGAGGTAAATATATGTGAGAAGGGATTGGACGGCGAGGATGTGCCGTGTATGTGTATCGGCGAAGCGAGTTTACGAGTTTGCCACCGCCGTCAGAGGAGAGCGTATTTTCATCCTCGATGGGATATCGTCGCGGTAGTGTGCGGCGGAGGACGGAGAGTAGTGGGAGGCGCGACACGCGACAGGAACTGGAGAGAGGGTCGCCGAGAGTGGGGACGAAAACTCCCCTCGTTCTCTCTCGCGACTACGCGAGAGACGCTCGCCCCGACGACGACGAGGCCTCCTCCGCTGCTTCTGCCTCACTCGACCGGACTCTCTTCAATTATACCTCGCGAACATTTTTCCACCGTCGAATGTCGGGAAATTATGAAATATGTATATTTTATTTCATTTTAAAGAAAATGAAAACCGCATCTTTTTCAGGTTTATATTTTTTATCATTTTTATGATGCTTTTTTATTTTGAAGAAAAAAAAGACGCATACGGAATAAGAAAGAAATTAATTGATAGTACATTACTACACGAGTGTGAGTGTGCAGCACGAGCCGAAGGCGAGTGCTGTAATCACACGAGTTGAAAAATTGTTTTCGTGGCTGAGTGCTTGAAAAAAATAAATAAAAATTTCAATGGAGGGCCGAAGTTTGAAACGCTCGGGAGGGAGTTCGCGCGTCCAGGAACTCACCCTCTTGGTTCCCACGCCGCCAGTTCCTCAACATCACGCGCACACATGCATCTTTGACGACTCGCCCCTCTCCTTCCTTGCTCGAAGTTCGCACCCTCCTCCCTTCGGAGTTTACACGCACGCCGAGAGCACGGAGCAACCCCTCCGGTGAATTACCCCCGAGGTAACCTGCGTCGCGATTCTACGGGGGTCGTAATTTTTCTATCCCACGCCGAAGCGCGTTCCGGCGCACACACGGACACAAAAACCGTACATCGAAATTTCTTTCCCCACGAGCGGGCGATCGCCGGTACCAAACACCGGTTCGAAAGCCTCATTGTTCAACGCGAATTCAATGCGATGTTGAATTGTATATAAAATTTCAAACCCGCACCGAAATACAGGCCTCTTTGTTATCTCGCTACATGCGTCGATGGATTTGTTGATTCGGTGCCACAGTCTTTTTTCTACCCGAGAAACGAACGTCTGTCCAAGTATTTGGGATTTCTTTTTCGTGTAACTCAAAACCTCCCCAGTAAAAAAAGGGTTTTCGGATTTACCAAACATTTCCTGCCCGCCAAGCATCATTTGTTTTTTTTGTCAACGAACTAAATTTTTAATTAAAAAAATTATGAATTTACCAAGGAATAAATTTTTGACGTTTGTGAACAGAAACTTTATTAAATGCAAAATACTTCTTTTACCGTTCATTGCTAAAAAAGTCAACAAATAATTCCTTGACTTTTTTTTATCGCAAGAGACTCTACGTTCAAACACTACGATAATCTATGCAGTACTTACATATATACGTCATGCGATCAAAGCAATGGTAATGTCACGTTGCGTAACACCGAGGGGGGGAAGAGAGCAGTTATACGCACGCAATAACTACAGAGAGTGAATGTATCTCGGGTGTCAGACGCACGCGGTCGACGATATCGGCGTCGTCACACGTCCCACGGGAGTCGGGACTCTGAGCTATCGATCGACCGTCGGCGTTGCGGATGGTGATGGATATGTTTATAGTAGATCGAATAGGGTTTATTTTTAATTTTAATTTTTATAAAAAAAAAATAGAAACGAGAACGATCCGAAGGTATGTCGCTAAAGTCCACGGGGGGAAGGGCCAAGAGCACCATCGCTGGATAAATGTATTAAGAATCGAGTATGCTAATGAAGGAGGAAAATAAATAAAAAGAAGATGTATCGGAGAGAGACAGAGAGAAAAAAAGGGTTCTTGTGGCGTGGTCCAGCACACCCGGAGGCCTACACCGCTGCGATATTTTAATTAACGTATCGATAGTGACGTTACATCCCGAGAGTATCCGAGCGTGAGTTAGTCAATCGATTATCGATTTATAACACAAAACGTCCACTCCGATCGAGCTCCAAATGAGAATGAATATCCTCCGGATAAAAGGCGATTGAATTAATAAAAACAAAAGAAAATCAATCTTTTTTTATCGATAAGAACAATTGATTATAAATGGTTCGGAGCCACTCACTAAAAATTAAGCTACGTTAATTTACAAACGAAATACAAAATACTTTTGATGAAACATATTATAATGTTTAATTTTTTCTTCTCCGATAACACTTCTTTTATTTATTTCTTCTTGTCAATTGATAACACGCTTTTCGGCTGTAAATGTTTCGAAGCTGCGAGTTGAAAGATGTGCCGTAATACAGCAATTCGGTCCGGAATATATAAATGCGATACGGGGATTGAGAATTTAAAAAAAATTATATTCGCGAAACGATAAGAAATCACTTTTATCTTTGTTTGCGCGATTCTCAGTGCGGGCGTATGACATTTAGCGTGCAATATCTATTCCGCGTATCGCCTCGCCTTCTCGCTCGATCCGCAGGGAATGAAAATATAATATTAAAAAATTGGAGTGTGAGAATATTTTACTTTTGGTGAAGAATTTTTTGTTTTTTTTTAAATATGTCGAAGATATTTCTGTGAGTGACGCGAGCGTTCGCACGATTGGCGAGTAACTTTCGAGCGACGATGGATCGCGCCTCCGCGATGTCTCTCGTGGTGCGTATCATCGCACTCGGGAATACACAACCACCCACCGCGGATTTCTATCGATTATCGAACGAATGAGACCGTTTGGCAATTGGCCGCAATTGACCGAGCGTAACGCTCGTTTCGAGAGCTATTGGAATACTGCGGAGAAGTAGCACTGATTATTTCACGCCGTACGGTCGGAGAATATTTTTATTCGCGATATACAAAGGTACGTATATCAATAATTGTGATAATTTTTTTTTTATTCCATCGGCATTCCCTGTCGTGAGTATTGAATTGTTTAAAACTAACAACGTTCCCGATATAAAAAAAAAATTGTAATAATTCGAGTTGGATTTTGGTGACGAAAAAGACCCAATACTTTAATTGAATTATATGTTGTGATATATCCAGATATTCCGACCGCAAATTTAGGAATTTGCCAGTTGTAATTTTTTGAACGTCCGTGTAAATAAAACAATCGCGTATACGAGGCCAGAAAGCCGGTCGGGACTCGATGACAAGCGGGGGGTCACAAGGTTGTCGCGAAGTTTATCGAGCGTGGGCGTTGCGCGGAGCTCGTTGATAAGGCTCGCGCTCGATTCGTCCCACGAAATCGAACGCGCATGCAAAAAATAAGAAAAAAATATGAAAAATAAAAATAATTATCCAACTGCGAATAAACAGTTCGCAAAAGAGGTTGAATCAGCCGCGCCGTTGTATAACGACAGGGAGTGTTTGGTACACGCCGGAGAGTTGACCTCTGTCAAGGGTCTCCGCTAAATCCGATAATGAATGTAATCAGCGAAAATAACATGGAATCTTCGGAGCTCGCGCGCAATGTACAAAGATACTCGTCCGATCGTCTCTACCGGGCGCCCCCTCGCCTCCTCGGCAAAGCTCTTCGGCGTGACCAATAATTATCCACGGGGTCCAGGGAGCGAGAGAATGACCCTCGGTTTATTCCTCGCCCACGCCTCGGCAACGGCTCACTTCCTTTCCATTTAACCGAGTTCAAACAGTATCCAACCTCTCCCGGCCAGGTAGAAATTAAATATTGCGGTCTCCGCGGCTCTCGACCGCAGAGAACACGAAGAGACAGCGATAGAGACCGTGAGCGAGCGACAAACGTCGTTGAATTTAATACAGATTGAAATTTACGAGGTGGAAAGTGTGCGAGCAGGTGAGAGACGAGAAGCGAGTTTAAATTATTATTGGCCTCGTTAATTAATTTGTCGAGGTCCAGGCCGAGTGAGCCTGCCAAGCAGGTGGGACACTCCGCCCCGAGAGACTCGCCGATGTAGCCAAGGGATCTCGTATCTCAACGATTAAATGAGCCCGCAAATTATCGTGCCGGGTGGGAGGTACGAAATACTTTTTTTCATTAATTACCATTCATTTAATTCACAAAAACAAAAAACCGATTGGAAATCAACAACAAAAAGTGTGATTACATTTATGAAAACTATGGAGACAGTAATTTTTTTTTAACTCACCAATTGGTTAACCTATTTTCCAACAAATTAGCCGGATTTTCAACCCCATGTGAAAAATTACCTCTGTGAACATAAAAATTAGAAATTGTGATTTTTTTTTTACCTATCAAATCGGATAAAAATATTATTTTCATCACGCGGTGCGGAAATTGCCACTTTTCCGACCACTTCGCGTGCGTAAAATCGCCATTTTCGCACTTTGTGATGAAAAATTACGTACATCCCTCGTACGAAAAACGTTTTTCGCCCTCGTTAAGTAATGTACAATTTTTAATGTCTACAGTTTTGGTGTACTGTGTATATAAGAGTCGGTCGTCGTTCGCGGTCCGCGAATCGTCCGGGTCGGGCCACGTCGTTAATGAAATGTTCGATTGTCGCGCCGCACTGATTAATTGTCTGCTTATCGTGTCGACGAGATCTCGCTTTAATTTAATTGCTATCAGCGCTTTGCCTCGATTTCTGCCTTCCCTCCTCTTCACTCTCTCTCGATCCCTTGCAACCGATCCCCTTCTCGCATATGCCCTCCCGTTGAGCCCGGTGAGACGCCGATGGTCAATTAACCGACCTTATATATGCAAACACACACACATGCACACACACACCGAATGAGAAATAATAAAACTCAGCGGCGGCATCGACGGCGGCGCCTCGCGGACCTCCGAGAGCTGTCGTCTCATCCAGCGCGACACGATTCAAAGTTCTCCACTTCAGTCCCATCCCGTTCCTTCGTTCTCATGGCGAACCGACTCGCCGGAGATGACTGAGAACTTTGCTATCTCTCGCCTCGACAACGCGCGCAGACGAACGTTGCAATTATTCGTGGCGTCGCTCATACAACCGATTAGCCCTTTTCTTTTTCTTTCTTCTAGACACTCTTCCCTCGGATACAATCGCTTTGCGAAATGCCGAATAGATGTCTGCTCCGAGTGCATAGACGTTGAAACCTCTTCCCGAGCGATCGCGGATTCATGTATTCCAGTATTGCCCGACGCAGTGACAGCGTCAAAACAGATCGCTCCGATATTCACCCTGATGGCGATAAACATGCGCGGACTCGCTTCTCGTTCGCAAACAGCCTCCTGGGATTTCTAATTATTTCCGCGATCTCGTCCAGCAAAGATCCAGCCGAAGATATTTGACCAAAGGACACTTTAATCCGCATGTATACCGAATTTCCAAAAAAAAAATATATATATATATATGTCATGGAGTCTTGTATCTTAGATCTTCCATGATTCGCACTCCGAATCCGGTCCTCTGATTTTCGTCCACTCGGCGCTCCTGCAAAGCGCACGATTCCTCGAGGACATAACAGATGGTTTTTTTTATATTTTTCTGGGTCATCGTATGTTCCTTCGCGGTGAATTCGCAGTTACAAAATTTGCCTACCGACCCTCCTATTCTTCTTCTTCGTGGCTCGGGTCGTACGCGGGTCGCGCTACGTGATCCAGATCCAGGACACTCTCGGATCCATTGGATCGAATGCAGTTCCTCGTCGAAATCCTGGTGAGCTCCGTGTATGACCCGTACAGAGCGGAGATACCCGACGAACCTACGAGCTATCTCCGCTCGTCTAGTGTACCGTATAGGTTCTAGGTCAGCAGGAGCGGCCCCGCTCGTCGTGGCGGAGATATCTGCGTTGCATAAAGAGCCTCGTCTCGGGGGCCTCCTCGCGTCGCCCTGCATAATTCATGCTCTCGCGCACTCGCAAATGCATGTTTGTTAGACAAAGTACCGTGTCTAAGGAGTCGGAAACACCCATGTCGCGCCGGCGACCCGAAGTCTCTTTCCTCAATTGTCGTCGATCTTCGCGTGATCTACAAGGATCGCGCGGTGCAAAAAAAAAAAAAAATAAGAAAAAAAAGGACGAGTATTTCGGGTTATAGCGGGACAGTCTGGCCGAGCGAAATCCATATTCGGTTGGCCCAGGTGTCAGCCCGAACGTCATCGTCTCGCGGCGTGCTTCACCTCGTCTGGAGATCTTCGCGACGAGATAACCCGACGAGACACGATCGTGGTATTTTGGACAGGATCGAAGGATCCTGGACCGGACCGGGCGGCGATATATATTCAGGATCCAGAAACTGTAAGGTGCATTATGCATGTCGCATAGTGAAATACACAATGAACATAGGGTACAGTTAACCAGTACGGAGAGGTTGATTATTCTGTGTCAGGCGGGCAGACGAGAGCGGACAGACGACTTTCTATTACAGATCTAAGAGGACGAAATAATATGGGTCATATGAGGTTCCGCTTTTTGGTCCCTTTTACGTAGAAAATTGGACCAGTGAAACGAACGAATATGTATCTTCTCAAAGAAGAAAAAAAATTCGAAGCCGTTAATATCCTTGTAAATCCATTTCCATTAACGCTGACGTCATGTAGAATTTTTTTTTAAATTTTGTCGTGACGTCACTCTTGAATTGAAAATCTCAGTTTTCGAGCGGAAATGACTTCATATCGGAAGTCATTTCCGGTTAGAAAATCTTAGTTTTCTGACCGTAAATGACGTCATGAGTCACTTCCGTCACTTCCGTTCGAGAAACCAGATTTTCAAACCGGTAGTGACGGCGCAACGCAATTTTCAAAAATTGTCTGCATCCATTCGTATTTTGGCTGTTTGGTTAGTGTCCAATTGTAATTCTTCCATTAGCGTTATATTTTTTTTTCCAGACCTGAGACACGTCGAGAAATCGGACAGAGAAACATTGAGTAGCCCGTCTCACCCTCCGGGCAGGCGAGGGAGCCCGCTCCTCGGGCCTCCGTCGCGAGGGAATCAGAGCCGATTGTCTCGGGGTGGCTTTCGGACGCGTGAGAAATCGCGAGCAGCTGCTCCGTTCGACTACGCCGCTACTACTTGCCCGACGTAATTCATACACTCACGCACTCCTGTACCGGAGCTTCTAAGAACGAAAAATCTGAGTGCCATTAGAGGGAACAAAGCTATTTGGCATACATAGAGGTGGACGCGCGAACCCGAAGACTGTTCCCGCAGGACGAAAAAGTAGCACGTGCGGTATGTGGAAGCTACGGTGAAAGCGGCCACACAGGCATTACCCGTGTGCCCGAAACTACATCGCTGCGTATGCAAATCGGGGACACACCTCGGCGTCTGTCGCGCCTCGACGATTTCTTCGGGGTGGCACAGCGGGCGTAAAGGGGTTGACGTTTCGGGGGTCCTCGAAGGGTCGCTCCGTAGAAAAACAGTAACTATGTAACCCGCGCACACATCCGCACATTCGTAATTTCTTCCGGTTCCCACGATCGGAATGCGAGACAACCCGACACTATAATTGTTGATCCTGGATCTAAAAAATAAATCTTTTTGTTACAGATGAATTATTAATTTTTTTCTTTTTTTTTTCTTCGATTTAACGATCGCGGTCGTTTGGAGCAATATCGTCGAGAGGAGAAGAAGTTCTCTCGGGAGCATCGGGTATGCGCGTGGGGGACACGGGGGGGAAAGATGGAACGCGAAAGGAACGGGACGAGTACGCGAAGAAGCGCGGGGTACTCTTTGAATTGCAGATAATCGGGCGCGCACGATCGACGAGGACGATATGCTTAGACATGGGCTGACTTATCGCTCGGAACAGCTACGGGACACTGTATATACACGAGAGGGTTTATACCTGTCTCCGATATTTACCTTCGACTGCCCGTTGCCGCCGCGACGGAGAGAACGACCACGACGACGACGATGCGCAAGCGGGAACGCACGCGCACCCGCGATAAGAATCGCCACGCACTCTTCGGTGAGTCAGAACGCAACTCCTGACCTCGCGGACGCGCACGGGAAAGTGCAATGGCTAGACGATATTGCGTCGTATCGACGAAAGTTCAAGAATTGTGTAAACGATTTTTTACTTATTTTTTTTCCAGGTCAATATTGTTCAGCCACGAATTACGAATTCTACCGTTTTTTTTATTTCTTTATTTCGCTACGGTCTCTTAAAAAATGTAGTTTATTAAAACCTGTAAAAAAAGTTAACAAATCAAATAAATCTTAAAAATTGTAGGGTATCAAGATTTTAATGAACCATCAACAGTCCGAATCTTGAATATCTCCTCATTCCGAACTACCTCTCTTTCCCCGTATCCCACGCGAGGCGCCCGAGCTTGGGAAATCCTTCGGCGAATTTCTCTCGGGTCTTGTCAGAAGCAGTATTTCCTTTTCTCCCACGATTACGCGACCGAGTCGACCCAGGTGGATCGAACATGTATTATTCCTCTGTTTCGTGCTCACCCTCAATCTCCATTCTTCGCATCGTCAGTTTCTGTGCCAGCGAGCAAGAGTGCGAGGAGAGAGGAGATTTCAATGACGAAGAACGGGTGTTTCGGACCTGGCGAAGGAGTCATTAAGGCGCAAGGGGGAGGAATCTCTCCCTTTCCTTTTTTTTTCCATCCGTTGTGAGAGAGTGCCCCGAAGTAATAACGGAAGGAGGGTGCGAACGGGCGGGTCCTGCGAGGGATGAAATATTTAACGCGAACCTTGCGCCCCTCCCTTGCGCGCCCCGCGGTCGATCGGATGTGTGGGAATTCGCGCAAGCTGCGCACGAAGTTTCCGCGCACGAATCTCTTCCATAGTCAAGCGCCTATTGCTCCCAGCGGTCCCGCCAAAAATCCCGGCGGACTCCCTCGTCACGTGGGGTGCGCGTGTACCCGGAGGGTTTCGGGATGAATTCCGTTCGAAGGGAGCGGGGAGGGGATGGGGCCACCTTGCGCGGCTCTCGACGAGCGGAGGATGGAACCCTCGGAGCCCGCTTATGGGAATCCCCAACGGCACATGCAGCTTGTACCGGCAGCGACACGTGTCAGACCTTTCGGTCGGCCCGTGCGAGCTTCCCGCCAAAAACGGACGGCGGGTCGGGGGGAAAGCGACGAAGAGGATACGTCACACGAGGCTCATGGCCCCGACGCTCGTATGGAGACTGCGCAACGTTCGGTTATGTTACTCGGGACCGACAAATATTTTGTTCTCATGCGAGTGGGCAATGAAAGATTTTCTTCTTCACATTGGGCACCGAAAAAATTTTAAATAAATTTAAAAAAGACTTAAGAATAATTGAATCTAAATTACAAGAAATTGTTATTTGTTGATTTTTAGTGCAGCGCGCGTATGAAGTGATGGGAAAAAATTAAAATTTCCAAGCTGGCGAAGAGTCTGAAGATATTTTCTCGTGGGAAGATGATAGAGAGTGGTGGAGAGCCGGAGGGGAGAGGGCGACGGAGTGCGCAAATGTATTTCGGTTTCTACACGTGTAGAGCGAAATCATGCCGTGGCGATGGCGTTTACGGGAGCACACAGGACCAGGTGAGTCTCGGGGCCACCTGGTTTGCGCGACGTAACGCGTAGCTGGCCGTCTCGCACGTACGTGCGGCAGTCGGCCCACTTTGTTCTCTCGCGGGAGGGGTCGATGACATCCTCGGAGCAACCGGGCTGCTGGATGACCCGGAAAAATCTCCGTGGAGCACCTTCCCCCCGAGGGGAACAACGAAGGAAGGAACTCTAGGAAGCTTCGAAGCCGGTGCAGGCGGGAAGATTCCCCACGTGGGAAATTGCCTCGACGAGGTTCACATTTCTTTCCCCCGCTAAACGGTGTAAAATTGGCTCTTACATCTCTCGTTCAGAAAGAACAAAAATAAATTTTCGCGGTAAAATTAAAAAATTTTAATTCAAAGATGCGGTCCTTTAAAAAAATTAAAAGATTAAAGATTGAAATTTATTTTTTATGGAAAAAAAAAAAAGACTTGCACGAAGAAATCTTCATTGTCCAAATGTCTGTTGAATGTACGAGCCTTTTCCTCGAAATTGCCTCGATGAGGATCGCATTTCTTTCCCCCGCTAAACGGTGTAAAATTGGTTCTTGCATCTCTCGTTCAGAAAGAACCAAAATTAATTTTCTCGTTAAAATTCAAATTTTTTAATTCAAAGATGCGGTTCTTTAAAAAAATTAAGAGATTCACGATAGCAAATTTTTTTTAATGTAAAATTAAAAAAATATTTACACGAAGAAATCTTCGTGGTCCAAGTGTCTGTTGAATGTACGAGGCTTTTCGGACAGTACTAGCGGGGTATAAATATGGTGATCTTCCGTTAACGGTTCGTGTTCATCATTGCGATGTCTCTTTATTGCCGTCGAGATAACACGTCGAATGACAGTGGCGAAACGAAAATAAATTCTTCGCCGAAGAAATTTTCTTTGATGAACTTCCGCCTCGGGGTTTTAATACCGTGTGCTTCGGTGTTGATGGTCTTGGCATCTTGATTTTTCATGAATACTTATCGGGACTTCGTTCGGCGAGAGAAATACTTCGTTCGGTCCGGGGAGCTTATCTTCGTACTTCATCCCTTCGTGCGTCGACCCTCGGCAGCCACTTCGGGACGTCCCACCGCGACACGTCATGGCAAATTGAATTCGCAGTACACGTCCTACCGGACAGGCGACAGTCGAGACATTTATCCCGAGTCGGAGTAGGTGTTAACCATCCGGTTCTCACTCTTGGCGAACCGCACAAGCGTTCGTTCGCAAAGTACCTACGTATTTCGAGAACCGCCGCTGCCGCTGCTGCTTCTGGCTGTTGTTGACTGCATGGATGCTGCAGCTCGGGTATATTACCACGAGATGGGGTAAAATGAAACTCATATTACATTTAACTCGCGACACGCAAAACGGGCTAATTCAAGTGGCGAATAATTAAACCGCTTGCGGCAGGTCATATAAATTATAGTATCGAAGAAAATTAAGAAATTATTAAATTTAAAAAAAAAACTAAATAATGTGCCGTGTCATGAGAATGATAAAGTTTCAAAATAAAAAGAGTCTGCAATAAAACGAATCCTTTTTTTTTTAACTTATCGATATTTTTCTGTAAGAAAATATTCATATAATTACGAACTTATCGTAGCATTGTGTATGACATTAAATACCATATATATAAATGTATATTACAGTAATTGATATTTTTTATGTTGCGCGAGTATTTAATAGAAACCCGTCGTCCGTCTTGCCCCGTCGTTTCGTTTTGCCCCACATTTCTGTACAGATTCCCGGAGCTTCGCGAACCACGGGACGTCTTCCTACGTGCGGTGTGGTTGCCGTTCGGTGAACAGCCTCGCTTTGGTGCCTGAATTATGTCGCAACGATGAGATACTCACTTCCCCGAGAAAGGGAAAGACGAGGAGAGCTTTCCGTGTCTCCGTCTCCCTCGCTCTTTCTGCGATGCGGTAAACTGACGCGGTTGAGATTCACCGAGGGAATTGATAATTCGCGAGAGGCGATGGTGCGCACGCGGGAGCGGCGAATAAAATGGGTGATGTGGGTGGCGTCGTTGGACCCCGAGGCGCGCGCGAGACACAATGGGATACCGCGAGCCCGGGACTCCCACGAGAGATATTGTTCTCTTAAAAAAATTCGATGCCCACGATTTCGTGTATAAAGTGTACACGCCTGTGACGATGAGACGACGATGATGGGAGCCGAGGAGAAACGAGAGACGCTCCCAGGAGCGTGTCCCGCTGCGACACCATTGTTCTAGTAAGGCCGGACCATAATTCGTGAACGTTACGAGGTGGTAACGCGTGTCTCGTTACGCTCCGAGTTATCCTCGAATGTTACACGGAGAACTGAGAACTACCTGAATGAGACTCCGAACGCGAATCTTGAATGTCGTTGATAAGCCGTAAAGTCTCGGATAGTCCGGTAACCAGTTTTCTGTGCTGCCAAGTCGAGGGATCTCGCCTGATGAAGTCATATTTATACCGGGTTGGACTCGGAGTTTGTGGAAATGTTTTATATATTTTTTTTTTACAGCTTGGAATCTTTGAATTTACCGAGTTAACGAATTTTATTGCTGGTTTCTTTTATATTTAAAGTTTGATCGCAACAGTTGTGCAAATTGAAAAATTGTTTTTTATTTGGGAAAAACGGTGGGGCAGAATCTGAAAAAATGCTCGAATGGAAATATCGACACTTTCAGTGTGTCATAGAAATTTAATGATTTTTTAATCCAGTCATTCAAAAGATACCTCAGCCGCAATCTTTCGATATTTTACAGTCTGTTCGTATTTTTTTTGTTCACGCTCTAGAATTCGATTCAGCCTTTCGCCCACTTTTTAAATCTTGCCCACGACTTTAAATCTCGAGCTTAAAAAAAGAAAGAAATAGAGATACGATAGGCGTCTTTCGGTCGTCGGATATCGCGAAGAACGGCGAGGTTCTGGGAGGTCTCCCCGAGACGGCCAAGAGACCGAATATATAGCGGCAAAAAAAAAGACTCTTCGCGCCCCGTCCACGTCCGATAGTAGGCCGATTACGCGATCGTAAATTTGGCCCTCGAGGACGGGAACTTCCTGTGTCCTGCGAGGCAAAATCGATGCCGGTCAGAAAGCCCTCCACCTCGATCGCGATACATGTACATAGTTCGCCCGCTTCGACGTTATTATCGCGAGCAAGGATTCTCCCAAGGTATCGAGCGGATTTTAAAAAAGGAATTTTTTTTCACATCCGAAGCTCATGTCCGGACACCAGCTCCATGTTCAGATAACTAAGTCGCAGCTATTGAAGCAAAAAAAAATATTTTTTTGGATAAAAAAATATTCAAATACATCATTCAAGGCTAATCTGATTAGATTACCTTTCAGCCCAAAGTTTTAGGCCTTTAAAACGATTTTTAACCCTTTTTACGGAATAAATTTCGTGTATAGATCAACGGACCGATACCAAACAAATTGCAAGAACCTCATTTATTTTCCAGGTATTTCTGATCGAGGATGTTCAATTGCGCCAGACCCGAGTCCCAGTCATCGTCTCGTCCTAGACGAGCAGACACGCTCGTGTCATCGAGTGAATCATCGCGGTGCGCGCGTGGGTGTATTCAACGAAGCCCCGAGAAGAGATCATCTCTGCCGTGTACACCTCTCGCGAGAGTCATCGCCGCCGTGCGATCGCACGACCGAGTCTTCGCACGGGAAACCACCGACGGACCCGGGATACCTATAATAAGAGGGCCCTACATCAAGAAAGTTGTCCCCGGTTATGAAGCAACTATTAGCTAGTCTCTGATGGTGTATTCTCTTCGCGATGTTATATCGAGGTTGGGCGCCTTCTAACGAGGCATCCGCCGCGCGTTCCCAGGAAGTTTCAAACACCCTGGCATAAAATATCACGTTATGGGTACGTACGAATGCAAACCGCCCGTCGGTGCGCACTCTCGACGCCTACGAAATTTACAATTTTATCTTCATGAGCTTTCACCGTTTATAATCAACAGAATTTTGCAAGCTAATAGCCCCGCTTGAAATTTTCTCGTTTAATTTTGCGCAACCGCTAAGGAAGATGCGGAATTCGAGAGAGCGGGGCAAAACGGAACGTTTCGTTACCAATTTATTCGTGTTAGTTCAAAAAATACCTCATCTCGAATGGAGGGCTTCGTTTTGCCCCCCTACTGGCGAAGGAGTCTCGAGGACCGGGCGGCGCATAATGGGCTCTCGTTAAGAGGGGGTTGGGCGCCCCGTAGGGTTTGTTTATAAAATACTCGGTGCACCCCGTCGTACGGGACCGCTGACCATCGGAGGGCGAAAAAAAGGAAAAGACGAAGGATGGAAGGGAAAAGCAACGGGAGGAGAGACGTTGCTCCCGGCCGGTGCTCGAACTCGAAGGGCACGAAGGGACCACCTGGTCTCCCTCGGTCTCTGACGTCACCAGGCAGATCCGTCCCGTTACAAGCAGCCGACGGTGCTTCCACTGCGTCAGATTACGTCACGGGAGTGCCGCCAGTTTCGTGCACCGTCGAGGACAATCGGGAATGTTCCGATGTACGTCGTCAACGATAAATCGAGTTGACGTTACAGGCGGGCTCGGCAGTGAGAAAAGATCGTGGGGAGGGACGATGAAGAGGGTCGCCGCGAGTGGAGACTCCACCGCCACCCTGCTTCTTATCCGGAACAGGGGTGGCTTTTTCACTCCCCTTCGGAAGGAAGTGTGGGAACTCCGGACAGCTGAGAGCAACGACGCGAATTCACGACGATGATGACGATGATGATGATGGAAGAGGAGTGGAAAAAGACACGGAGTAAGAGTCCCACATGCGAAATCAGGGGGTTGCTCTTGAAGTTTTTTTTTTAAGGGCGCGAAACCCTTTTGATCGGAGGTCGATGGGTTGCAATGCGTTATCCTTTCAGGTGGGCCGACGGAACTGGAATTTTTTACTCTGCCAACGAACTTGTACTTCTGTCGCATAGGTTCTTTTTTAAATTAATTTTTTCGTTTCCCACCGAGGCCGGAGCATCTTTCCTGTTGAGCGGAATATTTACCGACAGAAAAGTTGCGACAAATCACGATTTTTTTATTTTCGTATAGCGGTATATTCGATGGAACGCACAGAAAAATAATTTATTTGACGGCTACCGTTTATTTGGTTTAAGTAAAATATTTATTTCATTTAAATAATTATTTACTTAATTCAGATAAATATTTATTTAAATCAAATAAATATTTTGCTGAAACCAAATAAACGGTGGTCGTCAAATAAATTATTTTTCTGGGTGAATATCGAAAAAGCAGACCTGCCCATCGTATTCTACGGGGAAAAATACACAAGGTAGGATGTTCGACGGAGTTTTCAAACCTTTTTTAGATACCATCACAGGGTGTTGAAAAACGTGAAGAAATTACGAGAAAGGGGTTTTTGCCAAAAAATTCTAAATAAAAAAAATTACCTTCACCATGTGCTTTTCTATGTATTTCTTCGACCCGAATACAAACTTGGTAGGAGTTTTGCCGTTAACTGGGGCGGAACATAATCAATCACCAAAACAAGAATTTTTCCTTCTCGGCTGAAAGTTGAAATACTTCTGGGAAGATCAGCTTCGGTAAACCGGTGAATCAAGACAGAATCCTCGATGATTGTGTCGTGTGTGATACAAAGAAAATGATAATAATTTACGACATTCGTTCGTTCGTCGAAGCTACGCTATGGTCCGAAAGAAAGGTCTGAATATTCCCAAGGTCGGATGAGACCGGGGGAAAAATCTTCGTTGATATGCCGGTCTAGTCCCCGCACCGGCGAGGGCACGCCGGCGCCCGCGACTCATATCGTTCCTAACAAGCAAAACAAGGCGAAATATCGTTGATTTATGAGCCGATCAAGAGATGATGATCGGCCTTGTACGTACTCCGTTGCTCGATACAGACATTACCGACGATCGAACGAAGAGCACGAGCAACAGCATGAAACCAGACGCTCCGGCGGAGGACGGTGCGCCTTTTGATCTACGCCTTATTCGCAGCGTCCCGGACTCTCGTGTATCACAGCTTCCGATATATATCGCCTGAGACACATCGAAGGCACTGAAACGATATCGAACTCCGGCGGAGTTCGAGTTCCCAGGCGTCCCAGAGACAGTTCTTTTGCGCGTCGATCATATTTTCTCGGATGTTTGTGTGGACTTTAACCCATTAGCAACATGTATTTTTTATCGTAACTAGGAGGGACGACGGGTAATCGAAAATAAAAAAATCCCATCGAGCATTCGTCAAAGCGATGTGAAACGGACTGGGTCGATAACAAAAACTGTAATCCATTTCGTTCGAAGCTCTTCGACATCTCCTCTTAGCGGAGGCTTCTTAACTTCGACGATAACTCCGACATTCTGGCGTCGGGCAAAAAATCTTACGTCCGACAGACACCATAAAAATAAGAGTTTAATTAATTTTTGTTTGGCAAATTATTCACTTCTGCGATGACAATGCACAGCGTAGGTGTGGGCTGTGTTTTTCGCACGCGAAATCCATCAGGTATTATTACGGCGTGTCGCTGTCTCTGGAAACACAGCTATATATATATATATATATATATATATATATATATATATATGTATATACATAGTTGACGTACGAAGAGAATTCTTCAAATACGTTGGATCCACAGGGACAATGGTCTGCGTCCTACGCAGGACGAGCTCGTCGCCGTCGTCTTGGAAGTCCGGGCGTCTGGAGAAGTACCTGCGGAGGTTCTCTTCCTCTCCCTCCACCCCCCGATCGTCTCTCCTCCGCGACGGAGAATATTTCATCACCTCGTTAGCGCGAAGTCTCTAATTACTCACACGCGAGTATTTTCTCCCCGTAGAATAAACATAGAGCGAACGGAAACATGTTCCGAGAGACGCACACAAATAGTTCCTTACGATGCGGTTCGCACAATTTGCGAAGGTCTCGCACGTTGGGGTCACCAGGCGGCCTTCCAAGGCAGCGAGGAAATCTCGAGGATTTTCAGAATCCCCCACCGACGCATCGCACCACCGGGCGTGACCGCGGGGAAGCTGTTGCATACAGGGTATTCGAAAATCTTTGCCGAATTATTCCAGTAGTGATGACTTAACCCTTACCGTGCTGCGGGACTGATCGTCGGTGATCGATTCTTTTTTCTGCCGCATTAAAAAAAAGATCGGTATAAAGTTTGAGAATTTTAGCTCAAACTTTAATGAAACTGAATTTATTCGATTTTGTGGGCTAAATGTTATAATGGTTAAATTTTAGTTCATGCAAAGGAAATTTATCAGGCACTCATGTTGTGAGTTTCCGCAATAATACTACACTGTTAGAAAAAATTGTAAATTTAATGCACTGGCATGGAACTTTTTATGAGAAAACCGGCACATTAAATTTAATGTACATTTGTGATGAAAAATTACTGGACTTTTGCAGTGAAAATTAAAGTAAATTATTTCCAAAGTTTTTAATATACCGTACGCAGAATTGTTCATGAAATTCAATATACCAGTTTATGCATAAATACTTCCAATACCAGTACATTGAATTTCTTACTTTTTTCCGGTGTACTCGCCTTGTGCTTTATTATTAAGACGACAATAATAACAATAATAATGTAATGATATATAATTATTATTAACGTATAGTTTGCCTCGCTTTGGTGTTAAATCGGAATGGCGGTGTACACTGCGCGGGCGACGAGACCGATTCTAGCGCGTTTCCCTCGTCGCAGACGTTCGCGAAGAGAGACGCTGTCGCGCGGTATCAACAGGTGTTGGTTTATGGGATCGCGGCACGAAACGTGGGCTTGGCCGCGACATCGATTCCGATGCAATTTAGATAAGCGTTAAGGGCGATTCGACGATACTGAAAATGCAAACGTTCCCTGACACACACACACACACAAACACAGACACGCACGATAAAACCGTCTGCAGGCAAATCGTTGTACGAGCAAGGGTGAATATACATACACTATAAAGAGCTATAGAATAACGAAGAACGTTATGATGACACGAGGAACTCGATGTAAAGTCGTTCGGCCCGAGCACGTAATAATCGTTTAGTGCGAAGCAGCTGTTCCAGCTCGGCGAGCACCGTCGTAAGAATTAATCGCCAGGGATGATGAACGCTTTTAAGTATACAGTTTGCCAATAATAAATGTGAATTGTTCGCGTAATTTTTCCCTGTCTGGCTTTCGATCTCGAAAGGTTCCGATAGAAAAATGTCGATAGCACGACCTACGGAAACGAAGGGACCGAAAATTGAGAGCCAAACGGCCATCGATAGTTCGGATAGAGTAAAGTGAATTAAAAAAAAGGGAATTCGTCTCGAGAGCATCGAAGACCCGAACTATCTCTCGGACTTGCCGTGAAGATAAACACGTACAGACTTTATGCGAACGAGGAAAACGCCAACGCAAGAGGCATGAAAGAGCACAGGCATTGCCGTTGTTCTCCGCTCTGTAAGACCGATACTAACTCGCTAAGAACGAATGTCTCTTGCAGGGCTCGCAATCTCGCTATCCCTATTTTTTTCTTTCGGTGGTAAAAAAAAAAAATGTTTTTTTTTTTTTAACGCTCAGTAGTAAAATCAACCAAATCTCATAGTACCGGGTCTCTTAATCTGCTCGTTCAATGATTAATTGCCAAATTTCCGTAAACTCCTCATAGCGTTTGAGTGTCTGCTGAATCTCTTTCGAGTATTTTTTTTCAAAATTGATTTCATCCTCTTATCCATGGTAATACATCTTTCTAAAAACTTTGAAACGGTATTTAATATATTAAAGGGTTAAGTAGTCGATTTTTTCCGAAGTAAAAAAATTAATTAACTCAGCGCATTTTGCGTTCGCGATTAGCGGTGCAACTTGCCAAGCTGTATGTCCTCGGTATGCGCGCGCATGAAAATGGTTACTATTAAAAGGAGTGTGCCGTGGCCCACGTGGACTAAATTCCCGGCTGTTCCGTGTGCGCACGCGCGACAAGAGTGTGTCTCGCGGCGTGTATAAAATTTCGTGTAGCAGTTACCAAGCAGATGTATAATACTTTGCACCGGAGCCGTGGCGTTGTTGGTACGTTATGGTAAAGCGCTATTGCGCGCGCGGAGCATTCGATTTATACTCGTACGTGCGAGCGGCCATCTACCTAAACGTTATGTAAAGTGTGCGTGCCTTCGCACGTCTATACCTTTCTCCGTCTCGGCAGCGTCTCTTGTGCTGTGCCCACGAAGGGTGGGGCACGTGGGTGACTCCGGATTCCACCCACGTCGCATTGCTACGATCGCCTCCCCGCGTACCAGCCCGAGACGATCGGGGGCTTCCTCCTCGATACTTTGACCGTAGTTCGCTGAATCAGCTATTACCGCACGATTTCAATAGGCCTCAAAAAAAAAAAAAAACCTTTCACGAAAGTTAAAATTTTGAATTGAAATGGTAACTAATTCGTATGAAAAAAGGAATCGAATTTTGCGAATTGTTAATTGGTGGGGAGGATTCTACATCGTACGAACAAATCTCTTGTTATTTACATAATTTTTTTGCCACCAAAGCGTATTTTTTTTTTTTTTTTGAAACAGTCGAATTGACAAGATGAATAAATTTAAAATTATAGAGGGAATAATAATGAAATAATAATGAAAATAATAATTGTAAATATAATGAGACAAGCATTGTAAAAAGATGATAAGAAAAAGTGTAAAATTGTCGACGAGAAACGTTAAATGTAAAATATATTTTTTACGGTGCATCAAAGCTTCGGTACTCGATGCGTGTGGCGCAAAGACGTTTGCACTCTGGTGTCGTTGCATTGTGTTCCTGATCGTTGCGTTATGGATGCGTGCTGCATATTCATACAGCCCGGTCGAAGCGTTCTCCGGGTCTCGGAGCCATGTGTCGAGGGAAGTGGAGCATCGTTCGCCAAAGTGTAGGTGGACAGGCGTGCATAATATCCCTCCGCTCGCGTGAATAGAGCGTACACGTACGTCCGTGGTGCTTTGACCTCGCCGGCACGCCTAATACGAGTCGAACGAAATTTCTCTCATTCACGCGCCTTCGTCCTACAAGCGACGCTCGAGAAGCTTCGCATGTTTCATACAGGCAAATTGGGTGTGCGTTTCTGACACGCTCATAGCGAAATTCTATGCCCGAGACGGAGAATCGCGTACTCCCTTTTCACTCCCACGCCTCCCACGCGTCTCCTTGACTCGAACTAACCGAAGAGTAAAAAAAAAAAAAAAAAAATTGAAAAATTCGGACAAATAAAGTCGAGCAATTCTCGGTGCAACGCGCGTGCCAAAGACCATGTAGACTCTATCTGAAAGCGCCCACGCGGAACTTTGCCTTCGCGAGAAGACGAAGCCAGCGAATGCTCCCATTAAAAAAATTAAAACAAAAAATCATTTTTTCACCATTTGTCTATCGAGAAACTTTCTTATGCTTTATATATATTGTTTATAAAAATGTCGTGAATGATTTTAAAAAAAAAAAATGGTGATAATCCAGGTATAAAAAATTTGGAAATTTGTGTAACTCACAAAAAGGCTAATAATTCCATCGACCCTTTTAATGCCAAACGAGACCTCGCCCGAGGTCCATAAATTCACGTCTCGATCTCGGAGCAGCCCGCGATCCATCCGGCTCGTAACTATCGTACGATACGCGTTCAATGTAACCGGGGGTATTAATACTCGCGCATGCTGGGTCGATGTAGCCTCGTAATGAATCGCATGAGTGATGATAACTCGCCGCTGCGCCGATAACACGATATCCGCCTCTTATCTACAAGTACGAATCGTATCTGTGCGGATATCGACGCCCCTCCCTCCCGTTCCTCTTCGCTCCTCGTTCTCTTCATCGGGATTATCGAGTAATGGTTCTTACAAACTCGGACAACAGAATCTCGGTGCGCTTCGAGTGTACGACCGGCGAAGCTGCGTCTCCCCGTCGGTCCGAGGCTGCTTGTTGAAACTTTAGTTAATCACCGTAAGGACATCGGTCACACAGCTTGTCCTCCGCTTAATTCGCATTCGGCGTCGCAGCATCAACTACCCGAAGCTTGTATGTTATTTTTTTTTGTTCTTTTCCTCCCTCGTCGCTTCTCGTTATTCACCGTTCCTGGTCGAAGATCCTCTCCGTCCGTCTCTCCGACTCTTTATTCTCTTTCTCGTATTGTCTCTTGTTTTTTTTTTTTTTTTTACTTTCTTGCCCGAAGTCGGCCAAGTCCCTCGGTACCGATCGGCCGGGCCTTTTTTTCCCACCGCTCATTCGCTACAGGGATAACACGTATACACCGGGAGGCCTACGAGGCGACGGTCTCAGCCTATGGTGTATCTCTCGTTCTCCGTATCGTCGAGCTGAAAACTCAATTACAGCTTAATGAATTGGTGGCAGCGGCGGCGCGGTAGCCGATGCGCCAGTGTCGAGCCGGGGCCCGCGGGAGTCCTCCGGTAAGCTCGAGGTCCCTGCTGCTGGTTCTTCTTCTTCTTCTTGCTTGGCTTCTTCTTCTTCCGACGATGCTGCTAAACTCTGGTTCGATCGGGGAGAGAGCCTCTCGTCGAGACCTCGGGGCTCCGCCGTAACGAGCCGGACACGCTGCGCGCCGGTGGTTCCCCTTCGTTCTCTCTCCTCCTCGAAACTCTTGCGCCATATTAATTCACCGATCTTCGACGCGCATGTACGCACGATGTCGAAGATATCGAGACGAAATGACGATAGGAAAAACATACTGGAAGATCTTTTATCTCTGAGATATTCCAAGCAAAAAAGCCCTGCGGATCGTCGTTGGCAGCTTAAAGCGTACATTGTTGCCACGTTAAAAGGGTTAAAAAATAAATGAAAATTAAGGATGTTTTTTAAGAAGAATTAAGGCTACACGGTCAAAAAATCTGAAAAAATTGCAAACGATTCAGTGGGTCTTTCTTTGTAAAGTAACAACATTTTATAACGATAGAACAAAAACGCGTTTTGGCCCAAACATTCTTAAATCTGTATTATTTGGAAATTTTATTTCCTGACCGGACGGATGAGATTGAATTTCTAATTTCGCGTTATAGATATAGATTTATTCACGTTTTTTCAATCAATAATCGAGTGGGTGGCTTCGCCCATTAATTTAATTTAAAAAAAAATTATTACGAGTTTCCTATTTATTGTTCGCCTACTATTCACCTTTATTCCTATGAAAGGCCATGATTGCCAAGTTTTATGTACGGGGAAGCTGAAATTAGTGTCTACGGATTGTAAAGTTCTGACGAGAAATTTTAACTCTTTTTCTCTTTCATTTTATTTATCGTACGAATTTCATCGTTTCTATGGTGCATCCGACCGCCACGGGTATCGGGATGTGTGCGTGGCGACGCGTTTCCTCCGAGTCACGAACACTCGCCCCGCGTTATATTGTACAGGTGGGATGCCTCGCCGGTGCGAGCTCCCCCGCGAAATTATAAGCACCGTTTGCAAAAGGAAAACGGACGAAAGCGGCGTATCGCGTTTAATGGCCGAGATAAATCTGCGAGGGCCCCCCTGAGCGACCTTTGAACCCCCGCTCGCGCGGCCGCCGGGAGTCTTCCTCCTCTTCCTCGCGGTCCCCGCGGGGATAACGCCGATGGCTCGCGGAAGAACCTCGGAGAGAGAGTGGTGCGTGTAAGTAGTCGTGGGTCCGATCCCCGAGAGAGATGCCCGGCATAAGTGTCCACGGTTATTATTATCCGCGCTCGAGCTTAAGGTGTATACTGTCCTCTCCTTGATTTTTTATTTTTTACAATCGTGTTAATTAAAAAAAAAAAAAAAATATTTCAAGCAGGGAGACGAGGAGAGAGAGTGCGTGCGTGAATTATTTCCTGGATTTAATGGCTACGCGCTCTGGTCGGGAGAGCCTTTCGCAGAGGTATAGTACGCGAGCTGACCATTCCTCAGGAATGCCTCATTAAGCCGGTATTATTCTCGTATAACAAACAACAATTTTTCCCGAACGATTATGGGCATGCGCAGTTAAATCTCGGAGGTGTGTGTGCGTGTGTGTGCGTATGGATACGGCGATTATGGATATATATTTTCCGGCGAGACTCTTACGAGCGCACGAGTGCGATGCTCGTGCGGCTCGCGGCTCCCGGGAACTTCGACGCCCGAACGAACGAGATCTCCTCTCCTTCGTCTCGTTGTTTCGGGGCTAATATTTTTTTCTCCTCTCAATGCCCTTCGTGAGATGGTAAAATTAAAAGTTAATAACGGTGGGGAGGCCGAAGAAATTTTTCGAAAGCGAATCAGGCACGATTGCTACGGTGCGGCGATAATAATAACGCCGACTGAGGCCGCGGAAAGTTTTTGAGTGGGTTCTTTCATTCGATTGCGAAAGAAAGATCTTTCCCAGGTGCAACCGGGAGAAAAACGGTGTGTTACAGGTGTACGCTACGCGGGAACGTACCAGCCGTGGTCAAATATATGCCCGGCGCTCGCGTTCTTGCGCCTCCCGGTGGGGCATTTCGCCCGAGGCATCTCAAATCTTCGGGCGAAAGCCATTTTTTTGTTATTACCTCAGTTTCACCCTCGTTTGTATCTCACACGCACGCCGCTGATTCCGAACCGAACATTTGGTATTTCTTTGAGCATCTTTTTTTTATGAATTTTTTTTTTTACATATATTAGGGGAGAGCGGGGAAAAATGGCACAGCGGGGTAAAAGGGGATAACGAGACAAAACGCAATTTTCCAATAACTTTTGGACGGTGGCGATGGTCGTCCGTGAGGCAAGACGGGGTTGAAAATCCGGATCTATCGTTGGGACAAAATGGGGCATCCAAAAATTGCAGGAAAATTGAGTTTTGCCTTCACAGTCCCGTTTTGCCCCAATGTGCCATTTTTCCCCGCACTCCCCTAATGCTTCCCGATCACAGGGTGCCTATATCATGTTCTCTCTGAAAAATTGTTATTATTATTATTATTATTATTATTATTATTATTATTATTATTATTATTTTTATATCGATCTTCATTTGTGGCACAAGAAAAGTTTTGCTTCGACTAGGTAACTGAGTGTTGCAACATCACTCATACCAATGACAGGGCTACAGAAAAATTGGTGCAAGTCCAAAGTCGCAGAAAGTAAGTACCAATATCCTGTGTCCTGGCAGAGAACACACGTGGAATGAATTTTGCAATTTGAACTGCCGATTTGTCCAGTAAGCGTCGTTAAAGCCTGCTTAAGCGATTTATTGCTGTATCTACGAAGACGGTAGTAGGAGCCGGTGCGTTGGCAACAAGCAGCACCGAGCTCGGAAGAGGCCGGAGATAGATCTCGTGCCGGTGGCAAGTGGAAGCCGGTGCTGTACATCATCCATCGACTCCACCCACTCAACCGCCGGGGCAGCCGAGCTCATTATCTGAAAAACACCACCAGTTCTATCCCGCCGATCCTCTCTATACACTGTAGTCGCGCCTCGGGCCTTTTCCCCTCCGCGAGATCGTCTCGAGTTACTCTTTTCTCCCTACTTTTATTACGTATACATATCTACGCTGCCGCGGCTCCCGATCTCGTTGCAGCGAACTTTCCACGGTGCACAGTCGGTACATACTATCTTTGTAACGCAACTATATCGCAAGGTACGACCGCGCCCACGCAACGCGCATGCGCAACGCGAGCCACCGGATGAAAACGAGTTTCGCTTCCGTGCTTATGCCGTTCCAGTTTCATACTTTTTTTCATTTTATTTTTTATTTTTCCAACCCATTCAGCGTAACACAGGCGTCGCGGGCATCGGATCTCGGTCTCGTCATCCTCACCGACAATGGCGCTCGATCTGTCTGCTATATCCTTCCTCATTCTTATGCTTATTATTCACAGATCGCAACAGAATGGACGGCTGCGAAAGAGGTTTCTACTCTGACATAGATCTCTCGTCCGCGAACGCCCACAATTTTTTGTCGAGCAAATTTTACAATATCCTCTTGTCGTAAATACGATTCGTTGTATAATCGATGAGAAAAAAATTATCGCCGACAACTTTGGTGGAATGAAAATGTTGCTAACGCGCGCAAACCGCAGAATCAATTCTGTTTGCCTCGCACTCGAATCTATCTCAACACGAAGAGAAACGAAATCGGCGATAATTGTTGGTATTATTTTAACTCCCTTACGAGGACTATTTCCGGATATCCGACCAGAGGCGGAAAAATACAATGTAACGTGAAATTTTTAAGTGCCTCGAGCGACGCCGTTCTCCCGATGCGTAATGGTATTCCAAGGACGATTGCGTTGGCGTGCAGCGGATATCCCGACCGAAACCCACCTCGCCCTTTCTTCTTCTTCTTCTTCTGCCTCCTTTTTTTTCTCCCCTTTCGTAACTCTTTACCCGGGTCAAGGGTCGGTTGGGAGTTTAAGAGCCCGGGAAAAGCGAAAGAGGAAGAAGCCTCTTTCTCGCGGATTATAATACTGTGTCGGATATACTATATACATGTACCACCTGCCAGGAAGATGAGCTCTCTCGGTCCCGCTCCGTCGGCCCTCGGGGCGGTACCGGCTGTGTTGTTCGCCCGGGCGGATTGCGTGTCGCCCGAGTTTCATTACCCAGGACCAAATGAATTCTCCAGAGTTCTTTCTCCGGGGATACTCAAGCTTATACACCTCTTTCCGTTTTCGTCCTTCCTTCTTACTTACTCGCGACGAGGCACTCTGTCTCGTTCGCTCTCGGTTCCACGCGCGCCTCTAATTAACGACGTGGCGTCCGAGCCGGGGAGGGCAGGACGCCGACGCGCCGGCTTTACCGAACGTGCGCCCTGGCAGAGAGCGACCGACCGGATAACGAACGATCGACGTATCTCGATTTATATCGAGCACGAACTCGCCGCGCTCGGTGCCCGCAGCCTCCTCTTTTTTCTTCTCCTCCTCCTCCTCCTTATTCTTTCGTTGTTTTATTTTTTTATTATTTTTTATCATTTTTTTTTTAAATCTTTTATTTCTTATTCTTCTCCCGTTCGTCTTTCGCTGACCACCGGGACTATCTTATTCTCACACCGGCGGTATCGATTTTTGGGTCAGCGAGACGTCCCTTCGAATTATACACGATAATAATAAGACTCTCTCCCGGCTGCGGACCGATAAGATCCGAAAGGGCGCGACGCCTGCTTTCTCGCTTCTTGTCGGATAAATGAAAGCTTCAAAGAGATCGGAAGAAATTTGTACCAAAAGATTTTTTTTTTTTTCTCTCAATCTGACGGCTGTTTGCTCAAGGTGCGTTGTCGAGGATGAGAAATAGACGTAAGTTTCGGGAAGGTCTGTGTGTATCGGCTATCGGTTTGATTTATATTCGCTGTCGCACCGGAGAGCCCTCGTAAAGTTCAATCAATCAAGCGATTCGGTGGATCGATCGATCAATCCGTTGAGCCGCGGCCCGGTGTATCACGTGCGCGCGCACGCCTACTCGATCGAGGAACGCGACTTCCTCTCGCTCCGGCTCGGACGGGTGAGACACAAAAATTTGGGGAGATTAAGACGAGAGGCGATCGCCGCCCCCGCTAGTTTCGATGTGGTCGTAGACCACTGCCGCAAAGATAAAAAGCACGATTGCAATTTATCGCGCTCACGATGAAGAAAGGTTTGTACGCTCGAGAAATACTCCTTTGTACCGCAATGGTTGTAACATTTTTCCATGTTGATATCACTATTTTTTTAATGATTCAATCTTAAAATAAAAATCCAAACTGTAAAATTAAGGAAATTGCGAACCATTAATCCTGAAAAGGATTTTTCCATGGGAACTTCATTGATCTTTTTTCTTTAATTTAGGGTTTAAAAATTCATAAACCGGCATTTTTAAAACTGATATTTCTCACATGATTTTGTCGAACGGATCGGGAAAAAAATGATATTTCTCCACCGGCAATGCGTCTTCGCCGTTAAAGGATAACATCGCACGAACTCTTTTTTTTACTCCAACGGCGCGAAAGATTCTATTCTATTATTTAACCGTTTCTTTCATCCCAACATCCACAGTCTCCGCATCTCGACAGTATTTCCTGTAAAGTCCTTATACGGTGCGCGGTCCGCAGGGATGGGAGGCTCAGGGCGCGTGTGATTCCAGCATTGAGTTGTTTCTTCTGGGTGGGTGAAGAGATCAGTCGCTGTTCTCTCTCTCTCTCTCCAGAGAATCCAACACGTTGTTGTTTCTGGGCTCGCGGATGGGCTCCTCGCTCCCCGAGCTCCATCCTCCGTACATCCCTTTTCTCAAGAGTTGTACGTGTCATTAATACGTTCCGCGAAACACTCTCGCGTGTCCTATCGAGTCTCTTAAGCAGCGACTCCGGTATACGAACCGGCGACGAGGAACGGAGGATTCCAGGTGTCTGGGTCGCCGCCGCGGCCTCTCGACGTTTTAACCGTCCGTTCGTCCCGTCCTCTCTTCCTCCTTTTCTTCCTTCTCTTCTTCGTCCTCCTCGCCACGCGGGAGTGACGGTAATGAGGAGAGTCCCTCATGACTTATGTATGTCCGGACCGACGCACGGATTTACAATGTTCCTCGGTTAAGTCGCTGAACGCAATGCGCTGGAGAGATCTTTTCTCGAACCAACCCCCGCGCCCCCCCCCCCCCCGCCTGCCCCCCTCCCCTCTCCCTGGCATCCGCGTGATTCTCAGCTTCTAACACACGTGTCACACTCCGTGTACTTTTGTCTTCTCGGAGGAACGAGATGAGGGAATGTCTCTATTTTCCCACAGAGGATACGTTTTATCTCCCCTGTCTCTCGAGGCTTTTAATTCAGAGAGTTCTTACGTAGGAAAAATTCCATTACCAATTTGAGGTTTGTACAGAATGTCGGGACGGTGCCGGTTATCCGAGGAACTGATGTGGTTGTCATCTCGGTACCTTATAGGCTCCGGAGGCGAGAAATCCACGGCACGTATCGTTCTGGGCGTTGTAGTTCTCGGATGTCGCGCCTGTTAGGGAGAGGCACCCGGCGGCGTCGGGGGCTTCGATTTATGCCGATATGGGCCGGTGTTGGTTTTAATCCTTTACAGCGAGAAACACGGCGATTAGGGTGAGAAACAATTTTTTTTTTCTTTTTTTTTTTGCTCAGGTAAGTTCATCTTTTTGTCTTGTATCATCGAGGGAAAGAATGTCACCGGTGTCGATGCTTTGATTTATCCTTGAAGTTTTAATCCTTGACGGCAAGAAACACCTCGACTAAGGTGAGCATTTTTTTTCTTATTTTTCCCAAATGGGTTCACCTGTAGGGTAGACCGGGGCAAAACGGGGACGCTAAGCAATAAAACCTGTTACAACGATACGGAAAGCATACGTCCACTGTTTTTCAAACCAAAATTGTATTGGCATCGGTTTTGAATAGATATTTAAAAAAAACAACCACCTGGAGCAAAACGAAGTACCCTTCGATTTGACTTGCGACAAATTTTTTTTAGCTTTATTATTACCCTATGAATAATAAAGTGACGGAATTTGTAGTGGATCGGTCGATTACCAACGGAGATATCAGCATTTGTTTTTAGGGGATCCAATTTAAGCGATCTTCTCCTATTATCGAGAAATCAGGTGACTAAGTTTCGTTTCCGATCTGCGCCCTCGGTCGGTAATTATCATCGTACCGCGGTGTAAGACGTCGAGTAAACTGAGGAAGGCAGAAACAGCCCCGTGTGAAAAGGGATTTTCTCGCGTACAAAGGCATCGGGCACGGATCACCCTCATCGTAAACCACGATGTTTTATGAATACGTTAAATTTACTGCTTAATCAGCGTCGCTGCCGCGCAGGATAGCAATTAAAACGCCATTACCGAGGGACCATAAAAAATATCTCCGGTAAAATTCGGCGATATCGGGTTACCCACGCACAGCCACCGAGAGAACCATCCACTGCCTTCTCGTATTCTTTTTTTCTCGTACCTTTATCCTCGCTCGTGGGCCGCGTATTAAAAAAAACACGAGTCTCCGCTACAGTCGAGATCGGGACATCGCGCGAGCAACCAGAGAAATTTCATCCGAGCCTCCGAAAATTCTTCCAAACGGATATCACGATAATATCTCTACGGGGGATTTTTACCATCGACCGCGGAGAAGGAAAATTTTTTTTGACGATCGTCCGCGATCGCTACGCTCGATCGTTAAATCGAAGATTGAGACATCCGCGCTCGAGAGAAATGACGAGATATGCGCGAAAGATTTCACGCTGTGTGATCTACCGCGGAATATTTCTTTTTACCTCCGTGATATTTTAATTGTCAATAATATCCTGTTCGTTTGCGCGCGGTCGTCTTTTATTGCCGCGAGTCTCTCTCACTCGAGCAGCGAGACTGTCCTGTATTATATGGTGCGAAGGAATTTTTTTTTCTTTTTCGTATCGCTGAAACGCGAGAATCTTCAAAAGAATCCCGTGTCTCTTCGCTAATGGGGAAGATCCGATGTTTTATTGAGTTCGACGAACTATCAATTATTTATGGTGGTATACCGCGAGTGCGTGGTACGGAGAGGCGACGAGGAGAGAAACCAGCGAGACGCTCGAGAGGATCGAAGAGTGGCGCACGCTATACGCCGGGAGAAGCGTATACCGTTCTTTATTTAGATTGGATAAGGTGTTTCGTCCACTCGTTGTTATCTCGTGTAAAACCGCTTTGAATCGACGCCGGACTGAGCCTTATTCCTTTTATCGTCGAATCGTTATTCAATGATGCCGATCGGCTGTCCCGATGGCTGCCGCCTAATTTCTACGTGTCACGAGACACCGATTTCTTGTTTTTCATGTCTTTTTTATATTGAGTTTTTTTTTTTTTATACACATCTCGCACCTTGATGACGGGGAACTTTAACACGCTTTATCGGCCGAATTTTGTAATATACCATAGGTCGGCAGCGAAGCTGTTGGGAGACGAACGGCAGCAGAGATGCCTACTGAGGTAGTGGGAAAAGTCCCGAGGGGGCTCCTCTCTTCGGGTTCTCACGAAATGGTCGGATAAGAGCCCACACGAGAGACAGCATTTTTTTTTTTTTTTTTTATAAAGTGCGTCGAGTGAGGAGTTATCATCTGCGGCACTCAGACGTTATTATCTCGGATAGAAATCAAAGTGAAATGTTTAAATTGGGAAACGCGTAAATCGAAGGATCGACGTCCGGAGAAAAATTGTCTGTGCGATGAAGACATACTTCACGGACGATCCTCGGAGGCAACAGTAAATGCGAACGTTCACCCGGAGGAATGAAGACTGCGTTAAAACGTTGTTTTTTATTTTTTATTTTTAACCCCTTTGTTGATGAACTCTCGGGTTCGTCGGGGTCGTTTCTTCAACAAGCAATCAACGTCATATATTCTTCAACACGCTCTGACCCTGCCCCCTCTCTCGATCTCTTCGCGGAGCTCTTGCTGACCAGTTTGAATCTCTGGTCCTTAGCAGCTCGGCTCGAGGCGTTATGAAACTGACTCGGTCGGTAACAAAATTTGTAATCTTTTTTTCCCCCAAGGGACCTTCAACATTATGGGATTAAAAACAAATTATCAGCGTTGAGGAAAATGGAGCGGTTTTCATTACCGATCGAGCCCGAGTCAGTCCGGTCACAGGTTTCATCTCGCCGACTGATTATTTGGTTTTCTTCAGTAAAGTTTCGAACCCTCAAGGGAAAAGTGGATTACACTTTTTGTTATCGACCGAGCCCCGGGGGTCAGCCCGGGATCAGAGGTTTCGTCTCGTCCTAAACCATGCGCGGAAGTTTCCGTGACTCCTGTATTTTCATCATCTTTCAATATCATAGCTATCCCACACTCAATCGAGTTACCGCCGTACCCACATTATCCACCTCGGATAGAAACCATTTCTCAATCGTAGAGATTTCACTCTCACTCATTTTTTTGAATTTATTTTATATTATCTTTGCATGGGTTCCTCTCTCACGTCCTCGTCGCATCTTCTTTTATCCTGCCTTCTTCAACCTGTCTCGTTCTCACGCCGTTGTGTCTCATGTCCTCTTCTTCTCAACGGCTCTTCCTTCTCGTCTCTCGCTCCCGACTCGCCCGGTAACCAGCCTCACGTACGCCGCCCGAGAGATGCTGGTTCTCCGCCGAAGCTCGCGAGAAGAGGCTCACACCGCAAAAGGGATACGAAAAGGCGAAGTAAAACGTATATATATATATATATATATACGAGAAGAGGAACGGAACGTGCAGCAGCATCCCGAAGGCTCGGGGAAGAAGACTTCGGAGACGTACTCGCAAAAAAAAAAAAAAAAACCTAAAAAAGAAAAACCGCGTACCGGCGAGAATGAAGAAGGAAGAAGTGTTGAAGAAAACGCTGTAAGAAGTGCTGATGCCTTTTGCCTGTTCGCATTTGCCGTGTACGCGCGCGCGTTCTCGGGCGCAGATCGGAAAGGCAGAAGGCGAGAAAGGATCCTCTCCGGTTCCTTTTCCATATATTCCATCTTCCTCTTTTTCTTCGGCCCGACCACTCGCTCTCTCTCTCTCTCTCCTTCTCTCAACGCCGGTGCAAAAACTTCGCTATTCATTAGAGTCACTCGCGCTATTAAGATAATCGCCGAGCTGAGAGGATCCTCTCGAGCCAGATGGCGTTTGCTCGCGGACTCTCGGAGATTTCTACGGCGCGAAGTTAGGAGCGGAGATGTATACCGCGGTGTAGAAATCTTGGCGGCTTTTATGCTCCTCCCTCTCCGTCTTGACTCCTCTTCTGTTTCTTCCGATTCCAAGGCTTTTCTTTTTACGACTTCTTCCACTTCTTATGCCTTTCCTGGACGCAGACTCGACAGTGATTCTTTACCGACGTTTCAATCGCCCTTCGAGTCGCCTCACCGACGATCAGAATTCTTTGCCTCGATATTTTCAAATTTAGAAAAAAATAAATAAAAAATAAAAATAAAAATAATAATAATAATAAACTGTTTAACTTTTAGAGCTTGCAATTTTTATGCTATTTGCGATAGATTGAAAAAGATGTTAATACCTCGACCGTATCGATTCACCTGAGGATGACGTAAAAAATATGCGTTTTTCGGAGCAGAGTGTGGGCTTTTCCCTCGGCCGACCGATCGACTTTTCCTGAAACGGCCAATGACTGCAACCGCGCCGCGCGCCGAACTTTCACGCTTTCCGCGAAGCCAGCGCGTTTCTCCCGATCGCTCGACGATCGATGAATCGCGACTCGATGAAATCGTCGACGAAGATGTGACGCACTGAACTGAGCCGGGGGGTGGGGGAGGCGTGGGGGAGATAAGTGTGCAGTGGATGTTCGATGCAGGGGAGAGACATTCAGAGCCGCCTCGTGGTTGGTACCGTGCCGTGTATCGTTTAATTACCGCTACCGCTAATTATCGTTTTTCTTGGCTCGATCTCGGCACGGCATCGCATCGGTAGCGGCGAATCGAGCCATTCGCGACGTCGAACACAGATCTCCTCTCGGTTAACTTCGTTACGTCTCTCTATCTCCCCTTCGTTCACTCTTCTTACCTCCCGATCGTCCCGATCTCTTTCTTTCGCTGTCGGCCTCTCCACGCGTTGTTCACTTACAAACGACCTGTAAGTAACTTTTATCCAGGGATAGATGGACGACAGCGATGCGACGAGCATATATCTCTCCCGGCATAAGACTCATCTCTTTTTCATCTTCGATCGGTTCGCTTCCGTCGCTCCTTCGGCTGTCCGGTCGCGGTGCAAAAAACTTCCGCTGCCTTCTCTCCGCCACTCGTCACGAATCCATTAGAGTAATTAGTGAAAAAAAAAAAAAAAAATAAAAAAAAAATTACGAAACTCGTTATCGAACATCGGTGATTATAACGACGAGAGAAGAGAGCTTTACGAGCGTGCTCTGCGGCATGAATCGATACTTCCTGAACTCTAAACTCCGAGCTTATGCGAATCTGTTATGTAGCTCGAGACCGTCTACTCGCTCTCTCGCAGCTTCCGAGCCGGCGACCGAGCTCACGCTCCGGCTATTTAACGATTTTATCGATAAAATTTTCGAGCTCGAACGTACCACCTTACCGCCACTCGTAAATGCAAACGATTCCCCGTTGGACGGTAGTCGAGGCTATAAAAACAATCTTAGCCGATGATTGTTAATCTTAATTTTAACGACCCGCCGTCCCTATCGTCCGGTTAGTTTACGGAAAATCCGTCGCGGTGTCGTGACGCCTTCCCTCACGATTATTACTCTTCTATTTACGCTTTTCATTTGTTTATTCATAGACCCGCTTTTTGAAAATTATGATTGGCAGAATATTTTTTTTTTTATTTCCGGTGTAGATTTTCGAGTCCTGTCGAACAGGGTTAAGGTTCAGAAAGAGCCTAACATCAAAATGTCCAACCATCAAAAAGTCTGTTAATTTTTGGAGTTAATTAACCGCGGAATAATTTTCATCTCGCTCGTGTCAAGACGGAAACAGAACAGCGAGTCGAAGGACGAAGACAACTCTCAGGATTTTCAGAAAGAGCCTAACATCAAAATGTCCAACCATCAAAAAGTCTCTTAATTTTTGGAGTTAAGTTAACCGCGGAATAATTTTCATCTCGCTCGTGCCAAGACGGAAACAGAATAGCGAGTCGAAGGACGAAGACAACCCTCAGGATTTAGATGCCAAGCGGAAGCGAATGCCGAGTTGGAAGCGTCCGAGCTCGAGCGTCTCTCGGGCGGTGCCTTGAAGAAGTTATCGCCGTTCTGGCCGAGCCGCACGAGTGAACGGACACAGAGAGATGGAGAGACGGTACATGTATAGTGTTACATAATAAAACATATACCGTGTCGGTTGATGCTGGGCCGAAGCCGGAGCGCGGGCGCTTCGGGCGTCACAATGTGGCTGCGAACAAATAAATATGACGAACGAGACGCGCATGCGCGCCCGGCTCGGGAGCGGTAAATCAGATGAGCGGCTGCGCGCCTCCTTGCTATTCTTCTTAATCTTATTTTCCGTTTCTCCTCTGGATTTTCTTCCCGGAGGAACTAGAAACGCGGAGGAGCACGTAGGGTGCGTTCATCGTATTACAAGCTCACGCGGATGTTAAATTGCCGGAGGCTCGCGGGGATAATAAAAAAACAAATATCGTCGCACAGTCTTGGGTCATGCCTGGGGATTCCCCGGTTCGCGATCACGCGTCCGTTTCTCGGGGATTTATTCGCATCGTCGTGGAGCTTTATTCGATTGAAATTTATCCGTGCGTGGAAGAGGGAAGTTCGCGCCGGAGCTCGGGAGCGTGGGGCAGAAGTTTCAGTGTTCACGTGCGATGCGTAGGATAGGATGTATGCAGAGAAGTTTGTACAGGATAGGATGCTGCGGGAGCCCTGGAGGCAATGACTCGCCGGGTGCTTTGCCGTTCGCTCCACTGGCACCGGAAATGACCGAATCACCGCTAAATCATTCTAACTTTAAAGCACCTGCCGTGACTTTATATGCTTTCACCCGACGGCGAACATTACAGGAGGCCCCGGGAAGAGTCGACTTTATGCCCGCTGCTAAAGACGGCCCGAGATATCCGGTACGCGCACAAAGTTCGCCAGCTAATATTGATGAGTAATCTTTTTATACGATAATTGCAAATTGAAAAAAAAAAAATGATTACATAAGCATCCATATCGGCGCTGTAGCTAAGAGAAGGATATGCATTTTAACGAACGGGTTCAGAAATAAATAACCATTACAAATGAAAAAAACGACCTATAAAAAAATTTTTATGCACAGGAAAAATAAAAATCGTGAAATTCATGAGAATAAAATTGTGGAGGGCAAATATCTGTTTGATGTGTGAATGATTTTTTTTATCTCATACGCAATAAGTTAAAAGGAGTAACGAAAGAAATTGTATGTGGTTTTTCAAAATTTTATCCAATTCGAACCCTCGCGCGTTCGTTGATGTATCGCAAACAGGAAGTCGGGAAAAATTAGAGCCCCTGTTCCGTTCGTTTAGCGACGATCGGATCGTCCTCGTCTCCGGTAAATGAATTCTGTATGAAGGTGCAGGTCGATGGCACGCGCGACCACCTGGCCATTCGTTCTCGATCCTGGGACGTCTCGTCTCGTTGATGCCTCGGCGATGTCACCGGCGCATTGGCCTGTTTCGCGCAGGAACTGCACGACGGACAGACAGACATTCGTCTCGTCTCGGATTCCCTCCTTGTACTCCTCGCGCGTGTACATATATACACTCAATCAGGTTCGTCCATCGGACGTCGTTCGTCTGGATCGCAATTTTTCCATGCAACGGGAACGATCCCGACGCTCCTTAATCGCCGGGGGCTTTCCTAACGACGATACCACGCGACGTTCTATGAACCTTCGAGATCGGCAAGATCGGCTCGCCGGCTCGCGCTCGGAATCGCGTTCACCACTCGGCCTGACGGATGTCTTCCATCTCACGAATTTATTGGCGATACTAGACGAGCAGACGAGTCGACGGGACGATCGTGAAAGCTTCGCGATTCTTAGATTCGATCCACGTCGAACCACGAGCGAGCGCCTCGTTTTGCAGTTTTACATGCACGCTGTCTGTACCGGACAGACCGCACTTTGCAAAATTGTACAATACAATTTTTATCGTAGAGATTTTACAACGAATCGATTTGGGATTTGGCAGACATCGAGGGGAGGTCCTCGTCTGTCCGGAGAAAAATCAGGACACCCTTGGTTCGTTTTATTCGTTATATCGGTTCTGAAACGTGAAGCCGTCTGGTCGAGCGCTCCGAGCAGCGAGAGTCAGGAGTACCGAGATTGAAGTCAGCCGGTTTGTTCGAACACTTTTTTCCTCGTCCACTTTTAAAATTATTTAAACGATTTTTCTTTATAACAAAAATACGGGAGTTCCGGTCGGCCCATTCGGTTTTTGGGTTGAACGAAAGGGGAAGAAAACAACCTATAATTTTTCACACCGAGTGTAACCTCTAGTATCTCTTCGTAAAGCGTGAACTCTTGGAACGTACCCTGTTCTCAGTACAGAGTAAAAAATGTGTACATTTAAGGACATTTTTTTTTCCACCACGAAGAATTACCTTAATATACTTTAATGCTTATTCTGCCGCTTTCGATAATTTCATTAAAAATATTGTTATATGAATGACTGTCGTATTTTTTATATACGTGTGCAGACACACGCACCGATTAATTCGCCGAGCTGCGTTTTAATGTACTCTCATTAAGTTTATGTACTCATTATCCCCAATTAAGGATCCCGACAGAGCGTCAGGGATATTGCGAGAAATAAATTAACCAGCCGCGGTGCCAAGAAGACCTCACGTAATCGGTTGTAGTTTTTTTACCTTCATTTTTTTTTATTCCTTCCAATTCTCCTTTAATTCTCCTTTCGTTTCGTCTCTATTCGCGCGCGCGGCACTTTTCTCTCGGGAAGATTACCTCGGTCCGTCGGATTTCCCGCTAAACAAAAATAAAAATGTTCCCGTCGAGGCATCGAGCGGTTGAGCGGCGGCCGGCCGGTGGCAGAGTCGTTCGCTCGTCGGCAAAGAGGAAGCCGATCGACTGATAGAAAAGGAATCAAATCGCATTCCCGGGCGGTTTATCCTTCCTTCTCTGCCAGCCTTGCCGATCGGCGCTCATTCGCCTGGGCTCCGTCTCTCCTCTCATCCCCGGAGGCTGCGAAGGAGCTTCGGCGAGCCGAACTCGGTATCGATGGAGCGGCGCGGAGCCGCGGCGGCGACGAAGAGAGAGCCGCTTCTCTGTCCCGCGGGTTTCTTTCCCGGTAACGAAAGACTCGCGTAGAGTCCGCGAGATCGCTAGTCGGGACACCGAAGTAACTTGGACTTGTCCTCTCTCCGTCTCGTACCTACGGGGAAGCTTCTTTCACCTCATTCTTTCGACCGGTCGGTTCAGCATTGCTAATCGATGAAGATGTACCTACACGCTTTTTCATAATTTGTCCTGGGAACCGTTCGGGTTAATCATGTCGTACGGGGGAACGTATTTTTATACGGCGGAAACGAACTTACGCGTTTTATCGAAGAGAAGCAATTATCAAAGTCGAGAACGTGCTACGGTAAATTAACGTTATTCCTTTCTTCTGGTCTCTTCCTGTTTTCCGAGAGACAGCCTATTAGTCCGGCCCGACCTGTTAGTACTAATTTATTATTATCATTATTATCCTTATTATTAATGTTAATAATTATATTAATTTGTCGGGCGGGCAAGATGAATCGCCGTCGGCGTATTTACGGCGACATTTTTTGAAAATCATTCCGGTACCGGTTAGTTGAAAAAAAAAAAAAATTTGCCGTGGCATTGACCATTGACCATCGGTTTCTTCTGGCATTTCTTTCTCGCCTTTCGATGCCACCTGCGCGACCGGACACCATACGCGGCGGCGTAATTTTTAATCCCGTCTCTCGTAACGCATCACCCTGCTACGGACCGTGGATCAACAGGGTGTACGTGGGCAAAGAGACGCGAGAGTTATAAACACTGTACGGCGGGTATGAACATCGGCGAAAAGTCAGCGGCGAGTAAGCGGGCGCGCGTCGGGATGATTCATGGATGGGAATCATTTAACTCCGTTGGCAGGGTTATATTAAGAGTCATTACCCCCCGGTAACGCTTTACGATTACCCGCTGCCACCACCATCGGCATCGTACGTACGTTATTCCGTAGGAACAACTATTATAATCGAGGTGGCTGAAGCGGAGGCGCGAGCGTGTCCTGCACCTGCGCGCCAAACGAGGCACGAGACGGAAAGAGAAGATTCGATTATGATATTCGGATAAAGAAAAAATCGCATGTACCCAACGCTATATAATTCCGTCGATTATCTTCGAAAATTTTCCTCGACAATTCGCACAATCCCCTTCTTTTGTATTATTTTTTTTTATTACATCTTATAACTCGATGAACGATCGTAAAATATTGTTATCACGGAAAAATATCTCAGGTACGTTCTCCATTGTGCCGTTTACTTCCGTAAGTATCGTGGCGGAGCTGCACAATGTTACATCGGCGAGGCTCGAGTCTCCGAGCGAGAAACGCGGCCGGTTGTCGAAGGAGGACACCAGGGCGAATTGAAACACCCGGCCTCGTGGTAAATAATTGAATCGGCCGAAATGTCTGGGGTTTTTTTAACGAGTAGTCGCACACTATCCCTCGATGTGTGCTAAAGGGAGAGTTGATTGGTCGTGCGATATTTTAAATAAAAATGATTGTGTGAAATTGAAAAAAATAATGTTTCGGTTGACCCCGGTCACAGTTACAGTGGGTTCTAACAATCGGCTCGATAATAATTATACCGTACGGTTAACGTATATATAACCTTCTCGAGATTGTCTCGGCTCGTTAAGCTCGAAAAAAACGTCAAAGAACCGCCAGAGTGCTTCGCGATTGAGAGACAATGCCGTGGAGTGTATCAATAGACAGTCACGGCGATCGATCCAATTTTCGATAGCACGCCTTCGTAATCGATCGAGCGTTAACGAACCTCCCCCCCCCCCCCCCCCCCCTCACTCCAGATCTCTCGATTATTTCCACTCGAGCCGGTGTTGAAATTTCATTTCTTTGATCTCCGAGAGCCTTTCTTCTTTTCTTTATTCCTCGACCTCCGGCGAGATCGTCGAAACCGATCCTTCGATAAACCGTCGATAAACGTCGATAGCGCCGGAGAGGGGTCGCGAAAGACAGCGCTAATCACCTCATCTATTCTGTCCGCACCTCGTTGGGAGTTCCGAGAGTCCCCCGAGCGGCAACGATATAAATCGGGACACGCGATACCACGGGGATTAAAAAAAAATAAACAATTTCCATCTATCGCTGCCTCGAAAGATACAAGGAGAGATGTAATTGCACGAGAGAGGAACGATAGAGTCTCGAGTTTCGATACGCTCTTGATATCGTCGCGTGTGCTCGACGCGTTTCCATGCACTCTCTTCCGCACCGTTGATTTAATTGCTTCGCGAGGAATTTTTGGTTTTTCGATCTTCGCCGCAATTCCCGAGGTAATGAGAAAATATTATGTCCTTCATTTTTATTTTTTTTCGAATTGGAAATAGTTCTCTGGTCGATCGATAATTACTTCCGGTTTGGGAAGCGGAATTGAAGAGAATCTAAACTGATTGTCTGAACATTCCCGACCTTCGGAATGACTTTTTAGTAATTTGCGAATCGTGTGATTTCTATTTTGGTATATCGTTTGAAACGGGATGGACGAAAATTTGACGTGGAATTCCTCTACAATACTGTATGGGCCACGTAGGTGCACACTGTAAAAATAAATTGTGAATTTAATGTACTGGAACATGAAATTTGCTAACATTACTCTTATTAATTAAACGTTAATGTACTTTGCTTGTAAAATAAAAATGCCAGATATTAAAATTACAAATCTTTTGGTTGAAATTTATAAAAATGTTCATGAAAAATACTAATTTTACTGTAAAATTGCAACGCACATGTGTTTGAAATTTCAGAAACGGTTTATGTAAAAAAGCTTTCAATACGGTTCATTAATTTTCAAACAAAATTTTGTTACAGTGAGGGCTCGCGCGGAAGCTGGAGCACCGCTAGTCGTTCGCGTATCTATATCGGCTCGTCGGGAAACGAGATATCGAGTGAAACGAGTGCGGCGAGTGTATATCAGAGAGTGGATTGAACCGAGAATCGAGGGGGAGTCGAATTGACCGGCCGCACACTAACTCCGTAACGGACGAGAAAGGTGCAGACAAGTTCGATCTCCGGATGGAATATAGACGGGAGCTCGAACAACGAATATGTATGCATTTATATACATATATATGTATATAGATCTACACGGAAAGTTTAATACAGAAAGTGGCATACAGGTAGACGGACGGAAAAAGATGATTGTACGGATGATGCAGCGGGCTCGACGCACGTATGTGAGACCGCGGGCGTACGAATCACAGTAAAACGTACGCTCAGCCAATACGAGGCACCGTATATATATATATATATATATATATATATATATATTTATCTTTGCAGTGATCTCTATGAGAGCCCGAACATAATACATACATATATGCAGGAGTATAACGAGAAGACGTGTAACGCCCACGCGATCGTTCTGGTATCTGGTCTACGAGACGTAGCAGAGAACCCGATACTTGGATACCGAATGGAAGACACGAGAAGTTCTTTTATCGTTCTACCAGACTAAACTTTCTCACGAAATTAATTCGCTCCTGGATATGCATTTAGTATTGTTCTTTTCTATTTTTTTTTTAATTCGTTATCTCACTTGTAGAAGATATGGTCATAGTCGTAAAACACAGTAGAAAGAGGAGCAAATTTGAATTTAATGAAAAAAATGATTTGAAAGAAAAATTTGCTAATCATTATCTGTGTAAAAAAAAAATTAGTTATCCAATTAATTTTTAAATGAGCGTGTATCTCTGCCGAAAGGGTTAAAAAAAAGTCTAGAAGAAAAGATGATATAGGATGTGAGTTTAGTGACGATCTGCTTCCGCCTGTCGTAGAAGCTTTTCGTTCGATTTGAATCGGGAATGGATTAATATTTTTCGCCAAGGAGCCATGTAAGCTAAGTACCAACGTCGGGTTGACTGACTGAGTATACAGTGTAACGCGCGCAACCTGTGGCGGGTATAAGATATCTAGCCGAGCGCTTTGCGACCGCACGTCGCACGGAAGCCGTTCTGCGAGTTCTTTTCGATTGGCCTGAGTACGGCGTCGGCGGCTCCGTGGTCGAGCGGACGAACGTTTATCATTATAGACTCGCGGGCATGCACCCACGCCCGCTGAACGAACCGTGCACTGGCGCAAACGGCAACCTGACAAGTACGCCCGAGCCGAGAAAGCACCCGGTGCACGGGACAATATATCTAATTAATTTCCACATCTATAAAAAAACGTACGTCTCACAGAAATATAAACCACACAATAGAAAAAAAATATTCGTGGTTTTTAAATCAAAGTGCGGCTTCAAATGGTCCACCTTTTTCGATATAAGGTTTCCTACGTAAAATTTTTTCGGAATTTATAATTTTTTTTTTAGACCCAAAACTTTTTTTTTTTAGAAACAAAATTCTCTTTATCGTTGAAAGGGTTAAGTTTTCCAACCTGACAAGTACGCTCGAGCCGGGAAAGCACCCGGTGCACAGGACAATATATCTAATTAATTTCCACATCTATAAATAAAACGTACGTCTCGCAGAAATATAAACCGCATAATAGAAAAAAAATATTCGTGTTTTTAAAATCAAAGTGCGGCTTCAAATGGACCACCTTTTTCGGTATAAGGCTTTCTGCGTAAATTTTACTGAAATTTCTTCTTTTAGACCCAGAAGCAAAATTCTTTTATCCCACCATGAACCGTATGCGGTCATGGGGGCTTCGGTACCTTAGGGGTTGAAATAGTCAAATTTTCCGCGAGTACTGTTTCGTCATCACGAATCTCGTAACGTCTTAGTCTTCTTCCCTCCGTAAGTTTGCTCTCTCTATCTCTCAGCTGTTTCGTGATTCATACCGCCAGTGTGTCGAGACGCGAGAGGTGCACCTGCCTCTTCTCTCGGCGAGCGCGTTCCTCCCCGGTGTGTCGCGTCCGCTGGATTGATGATCCTGTCTGGAGTGGAGGAGAGCGCTCGCGGGGCCCCCTCGGCTCTCCCGTACGTGTGTCCCGGAGCGTCCACGTTGACGCGACAGCGTGCTCTGCTTGCTTACTTCTCGCCCGTAAAGTCTCCTCTCCGATCCGCGATGCCGCAGGCGATCCGCGGGCACACGCAACGGCACAGACCAGTGAAGAGACCAAAGGAGATGAGACGCGGGGACGAAAAAAAAAGAAGAATCCGAATCCACCTTTGCCTCCTTCAACCTACTCCTCTTAACTGGCGCGTACGACTCGCTCGCTAGGATGCTTTCACAACGGTATTCCGACATTGAGTTAATTTTTCATCACAATTGTACATGAAATTTAAAATAACAGTTTTCAAATAAAAACTTCTAGTCAAGTACATTAAACGTCACACCATTTTCTTTTACAGTGTATATTATCGATATACGTGACATATAATTATTTTTCCATGCGGTAGAGTTCGCTGGGCAAACGACACCAGCTTCAACTGTTTTCATATCGTAACATACCATAAAAGAAATAATAAAAATATTAGGTTCGCTTGTCGTGTAAACATGGATTTTGTGCGACGGTTAACTTTTAATAAAATTTCGCAAGTTTCGGAAGTGCCCATTAATTATTTCGTATTTTCGTTACCAGTTTCGAAGGTTCGAGTCCGGTGGAAATTTCGGAGGGCGAGCGGGTGTGCACGCACGCGTCCATTGACTCGTGCACGCACGTATTTCGGGCATACGAGAAGATAAGGTTGTCGGCCGATGCGTGCTCGGTGTACTGCGGAACGTTATAATGCACAATACTTTATGCGTCTCCGTCCTACCGCCAGTAGTATACGGTGCGGAATCTTAATATCCGTTCGGGGGCAATTAAAGGCTAAACGTTGCCACCTGCGGTGATTTTCGGGTCCGGTGGAGAGAAGGAGGGAGTCGACTCTCTCTCTTTCTGGAAGGAGAAAAGGGAAGGAGAAGAGAGATGAGAGCCCGCACGGCGCAGTGTGCCGAGACTCGCCTGGCCTCCCGCTCGTCGCGCATGCGCGTTTCGAACCGGAGATTCGGCACCGCGGATGCTGCGTGCGCGTTCGAATTCAGCACTCGTGCGAGAGGCGATGGCGAGGCGAGTGTGGGAAAGAATCCTCGCGGACCATCACGGAGCAACGAGCTGCGGCACTCCCGCGGTGTATCATACTTTCTTCGCTCCGTTCGCATCTCGACGCAGCTTCGATACCACCTTCTCCCCCCCCCCCCCCTCCCCCGACCCCATCGCCTTTTACCTTCGCATCCTACTCGTTTACTCACTCGGCGATAATTCTCCAATCGATATAAATTTGAGGTACGGCGCTGGTATTACCTCTCCGAGACGTGGGGAAAGCAGGGGGGACGAACGGGGCAAAACGGACCATTAAAAAAAAATCTTGGGACACTGAAAAAGGCTCGTTTCAGAAGACCGTTTTGCCCCGGTCTCTAGTACGTATTACCTTACACAGTAGCTCCCGGTTTCATAGAGATGTAATACATGCGGTGTATGCGGTGCGTCGGTTGTTCGTGCGACTGCGAGTGGAAAACGGCTCGCGTTTGAATTTTAATAGAAAACAATCAAGTTTGCGCGTTGAGAGGGAAAACGAGCCTCGGCTCGGCTCTCGCGGGTCCTTATCTCGTCTCTCGTTCGTCTCATCGGGGGAGAGCTGCCGGGTATCAAGAGAGACGCGAGAGGACTGCGCTGCGGTGAGACCTCAAGGCCAAGAACACGCTTGCGTATATAGTATAAGTGTACCGGGCTATGTATATCTATTGCGGGAAAGGATAAGTTCCCACGAGGAGGAAGCAGTACCAGCGGAGTCTCTTGGACCCCGCAGCCTCCCTCGCTCTCGGCCCGACCGGCCGGCGCTCGAGCGCGTTCGGGAAGCGATTAGCAATTACGAAACCTACGCGGGACGCAACACGTACGTCTATGCAATATACATGTACGTATCACTTTGTAGCCACGAGAGAGCCACTGCAACTGGATAATACGCGATACGAGATTTCCTCTCCCGGTGCGACTCGGTAAAAACTCCGGCGGGAACGCGCACGAGAGTCAAAATAAAGGCGGTGCGGCCGAGAGAAAGGAAGAGGCTTGGAGTACCGTAAACGTATTAAATAATACCGGACACCAGGTGGGGATGTTAAACGATTCGAGATCTAATGAAGCAAATAGCCCGAGAAACGCGGTTCGGAGGATCATACAGAAGTGATTCATTCGAGAGTGAATTATTGCCCGAGAGGAGAAGTGATTCATGAACTTTCTCTCGTTTTCCCGTTGTCATAATTGATCGCGAGTTGGTATGCAACGAAATGCTCCGAAATTATGTGAATTTAACGAGGAAGTGAGAAAACAAATTGGATCTTATTTGCGACGCTGGTTCATGTTCGTGTGTTGGCTTCCCGGCTCGGGAAATTAGTCGCGTTACCGGCGGACCGGTCGACAAGGTAATTGGTCGGCGGATTCATAACTTGATTAGGGGAATAATGAACGAGAAATAATTCATCGAGGGAACTGGAGGCCCACTGATTTCAGCCAAGTAAAACACGGATAAGATTATTATTCTCCAAAATCACATAAATTCCCAGATCCGAGGATTAAAAACCCTAGGATCTCGTTTTTTAATTTTTTAAATTAAAATATAATAAAAAATAAAAAACAGTGTTTCAATTCGTCCCCAGCTTGAAGCCATATATGCTTACCCAACTTTGCACCCGAGCCAAAATCGGTGATAACGATATCTCCCATTAGACCCATCCCCCCCATCGTCCTCCCACGATTAACGAATCCTCGTCGTGCAACCGGCACATCCATCACCGTCCGAGCGATCCAAGAGAAACCGTCGCGAGAATCGCGGAGGTACGAGCAGGAGAAGGAGGAAGGATGTGCGCGGGCGTGGGAATATCATCGCTCGAGGGTCCCCAGTCGGATGAGGCCCTCAGGGCGAGTCACTGGCCCACCGCGCCATTCCGGTACTCCTCCTCACTCCTTTTCTTCCCGCTGGCACCGACGTCGATGCGTGCCGCTGTGCACGCTCCGTGTGCGCCCCTCTCTTCCCCTCTCCCCCGAGGATCGGAAATCTTTTACGTAAGAGCTCGTTCGGGGGCCCTCGTAGCCTTGTAGTAGCTGCTGGACCGGGCAGGTGCTTCGGGGCCTCGGAGTCTCGAAGCCGCCTCTCCGGTGCCCCCCCTGGGACCTCTCCGGGCGAGTCGAGGGAGTATCGCATCTCCGAAGGCTGGAACTCTCGGATATCTCTCCGAAGAGCCGAGAGTTCCCGTGGCAGCGTCGGAAGGAGAAGGAGAACCCGGCAAGAACATCACCGAATACTCGTTTGATTACCGCCGCGCGCTCACGATTTCGAATACACCGGCCACGAAATGATAATTACACTTGCGCAAGACACTCTACCGGCCCACCAGGTGTACCGGGCGTGTAACCCTGCAGGACTCGTGTACTTCGGTGCGGAATCATCGAAAACGGCGGACGGAGCTTCCTGGAACTTTTTCTGCGCACTGCACTTTCGCAAAGGAGCGCCGGGTAAAGTATCGATGAGAAATACGTTGGGCAGGGCGAGTGTGGTTGGGCCGGGATTCTTGGTGCTCCGAGAGAAAAAGATAAATAAAGGGATTCGCGGTAGGGTAGAGAAGTTGTACGGATTATTGTAAAAACGGAAGTAAAATTCGTTGAGCTGCGAAGATTATTCGGTGAGGTGATCCGAATTAGGGTCATTATGTAGGAGATGCAGAGTCCTTCTCACGGTTTGATCGGAGCGACCTTCGAATACGCGTATCGAGGTGAACTCTGAGTGAGTTTTAGCGACGAGATCAAAATTCGTTGAACCGATTCGCTTTTAATGTGCCGCAAAAAATTTGCTAACATTTTTGGCCCAAAGCGGGTTCCATTTTGGTCTTTCAAAATTCAGTCAGAGATCCGAAAATTTGGACTGCGGCTGCGGTGGACGGCTTGCTCGGGGTGAATTAATGCCTCGTTTATCTGCCGGGCGTTCTACATTCCAAGCCGTTAACGCGATAATGTATTCCATCGGCATAACGCGAGGCATTAACGATAGTTTATCGCGATCCGCCATCGCTCCTCGAGCCTCGATAATTTGCGATTTCGTATGATATTCATGGTTCGCGCGCGCGCGCACCAAGGAAAGTAAGGGAGATAAGGCGAGAGCCGTGAAAAATGTTTAAGGATGTGTGCGGCTTTATCGACACATTATCGAATCGATAAAATAACTCGGAGAGTCACTCGACTGTGCCCGCTTTTTTTTATCGTTAATCGAAGACCTCTATAATAATCGAGATGCGATGATAATTTCAAGGTCGTTTGGGAGAGAGAATTTCACGGTTGTGTGACTCAACGCATACCGGCTCTTCGCTCGAGTACTCACAGACTTTTATTTTATTTTTTTTATTTCTTATTTTTTTTAACTTCGTGTTACATCTAACGCGCTTAAATTTTTTTCCGGCAAAGAGCGCGAGGCAAGATGGTTCGCAGAGCTCGCGGCGAAGTATCTCTCTCTGTCGACGGCGACGAGGTATAAATATATCGCGAAACACATTCATACGGCAAGAGATACACGCTAGGTGAAGAAGAAGAAAAATTTACGGTCACGCGAGCATGGGCTCTCAAGGTGGCAGGCCGACACGAAGCCGAAACGGCGAAGGTGTGCGACGCACGGTTATAGATATTGTAGTAGCTGTATATATGTATTTATATATATTTATATATGCAGTATTATACATATGTAATACTGTATATGTGGTACTCATTCTGGTAATACACATACGTGAAGAGATACGAAAACCGGACGATGGCCTCGGGGCTACCGGAAGTGGGTGGTGCCCACCCGCTACCACCAACGGCCACTTTCCTTTGCTTCATATTTTTACCTTTTTCATTTTTTTGGGGGGGCAGTCGAGTGAGCACGCAACGCGACCGAGAAATCGAGAGCCTGAACGAACCGCAGAAAATAAGAAAGAAAGAAAAGAAAAGAAAGAACGTATGAAAAGGGAAACAGGTACTACATAGGTAGAGATTGCATATCCTCGTTTCTGCTGTGTTCTTCTTCTTCTGCTCCGTTGAAGATGCTGGAGAGGAACATCAGTTAAACTTGTGTATGAGGCATTCCGTGTCAAGTGGACCACCAGTCTAAATCTCGTAAATGTTTTTTATTTCTGAATATCTTATCTTCGAGACATTGTTTGAAAATGAGGAAAAAAAGAAAAAATGCCCGAATGGAGGAAACTAAAAGGTTGGACTTTTTTTTACTAAAGCCGTCCCTTATATCTTGCGAATATTTTATTAAGAACTGCATTTTTTTATGCATAAAAAAAACATTGATTTTGTCAGTGTTTTTTCTTTCTTTTTCAATCACCGATTCTCTTATTAAATAAATCCAAAACAAACAACATATCTATATTTTTTTTTAAATCGAATAACTTGGTGATTTTTTCGAATATACAAAACAACTTTTGAAAAATATATGTACCCTTTTTGGTGGACCCTGCAAAACAGGGTCGCCGACTTGACGCGAAAATCATTGTATATAAACTATACGCCGAGCTTAACTATAAGAGACTACAGTGCGTACCGGGAAACAGGGCCGTAAATTTATCATGCGACCATCAGGCCTCTTAAGCAGGAGATAATGTGCGTGGACTCGCGGTGCATAGATGCGGTATAGCTGTAGGTGAAACAGCAGCAACAGCGGCAACAGCAGCAGGTTCTCTCGGTTATGCCGTGAAACTTAGCAACATGTACAGTAAAGACTCTTTATGCTTTCTGCGGAGGCAGAGCGAATAAGAGAGAAGCATCGTCGGGTGGGATGGAAACAGCAGCCAGGCCTGGAAGGAGACCAGGACGACGCGCAATGCATAGCTGTACTTCCTCGCTGGACTCGGTGAGGCAGCGGAGAGTGCATACTATGTAGGCATCAGCTGGGCTATTCGCGAAGGGAGATAAGACGGAATGGAAGTCAGCGGGGTTGGCTGTTGACTCCGGGAAACAGCACGACGGGAACCTTATACGCCAAAGTGTCACGGGAAAAGTTCGCAGAATGTGTACGTGGCAGCGACTGGACGACGAGGACAGGAGGGACCGTTCGGACAAGAAGGAAGAAGAAGTGTCCTTCCTGGATTCTATTCGAGAATCGTAAGATTTAACCATTTAGTAGCGAAGCTTGGGAAGTGGTAAAAACCGCGAAGAGTCAGACGCTAGATCAGAGCTTGCGATAGAAACTTACCGAACCATCGGCGGTAAATGTTTGTGTGGAAGATTTCTGGTAATGAGGACATCAACTGATTTCGGTGCCCGCAGAAAAGAGTTTAAATAATGTTAAAAAATCTCCTATTAGATACGGTGAAATAAATATTAATTTACTGGAAAATTGTTGTTCAGTCAAATAGAATTTAACTGTAAAAAAAAACTGTTGAATCATTTGGCCATAAAAGAAATAATTTGTTTGGCTCAACAAACATTTTATTACATTAAATGAATTTCAATCTCGATGTGATCAAAAGGAACCGTAAAATTTATTTTGTGAAAAAAGTCCAGAGTGCTTATTGGGAATTTTGATAAAATCATTAATACCAAATAAATTATAATAAATTATGATGAGAATCAGAAATGCGAATTTGAAAGTATCTGGAGCTACTGACGGGTTTGCAGCTTCTTAGTTTCATGAGCGAACACTCCGGTAGGTGAAAACTAGCCGAGAAAATCCTTCTCTCGAACGGACAGTACGCAGCTCGCTGGAGTTGTGTTCGAATTATTGTCGTCATTATCGGTTTCACATCGTGCAAAGCGGAGGAGGAGGAAGAGGAAGAAGAGGAGGGGGGGAGGAGGAGGAGGAGGTGGAGGAGCAGGAGCAGGGGGAGGGGAGGAGGAGGCGGGGGAGGGGTAGGAGGGGGAGGAGGGGGAGGGGTAGGAGGGGGAGGAGGATGAGGGGGAGGAGGAGGAGGAGGATACGGACACTCATCCAGCTGCCGAGGTGTGGCAATGAACGACTAGATTGCCCTACGATTGCTGCATACACACAAGACAACATGCGAAGGTAGGTAGCCGAGAGTAAGAAGAATCGTCGTTATTATGCTCGTACACCGGCGAGAGCGTGCGGCTAATATGGACTTCTGTTGCGCGTACGTAATAATAGTATAGCCGCGTGCGTCGCTGCGGACAGGAAATGGAATTATCACGGAAGCCGTGCGTCGAACGGGATCATAGTTGCACGGGACTCGATTGTAGGAGATTTTATGCTCTATTCAGCAAACTTTGGTATTTAGAAAAAAACGTACTGTAGGGTAATTCAGGCAGCGACGGCCAGTTCGGCAACACGAGCCGTATCGAGAAAAAATCTATTCGAACTGTCGAAGGGTTTTCATTTTTGTCGTTCCAGTCATCCGATGACCAGACAAGCTTGCTGATGCAAACTGTTCGTGGGCAATCTAATTCGCACCGGAGTTAAAAAAAAAAAATATTTTTGCCGATTACCATTATAAAAAGGAAAAAACTTAAAATGACTTGAACTTAAATGAATGACCATTTTTATCGAGAAGCTCTATGAAAGCTCTAATTATTGCTTTTCCACCTATCTTCAACATTTTTTTTTTTTCGTCGTATCTTTTTTTGTTCCAACGTCTCAGTGCCCGGACGCAGCATCTCCACGGGCACCTCCTCCTCGTCCTTGTTTTCCATCCTCCGGACTCGAGAAAAGAAAGAGATTTCTCAAGAGTGCGCGCCTCACGCGTCCGCGTCTAGCGCGCGGGCTGTGCCTTTTATGCGTTCTCGCAAGAGGAGAGGAAACTGGAACCCGAAGAGCACGGATGAACGAAGGGGTTCCAGATAGGTGTGCAACGCTCGCGTCCGCGCGCATTACGTCCGTATTACGCGTAATGATAGGCCCGGGCGCCTCTATTAACGCGTAGCACCCGCGTTTTGCCGCGATCTCCATCTTCAAACGGCCACCTAATTACAGGACAATGGGCGGTGTGGGGGCAACCCGAGAAGCACCGCCGACAGACCAACGCCGTCGGGAGTTGTTCCCGCATGCCCGCTGGCTGCCTCGTTCTCTTCTCTCCCGTTTTTTTAATTTAAAAATATTTTTTCATTATGTATATTCTCCACGCCGCTTCAATATTCTCCGTTCCTAGGGAGCCGTACGGGTTCCAAGAGGAAAATATAAATTCCGGGTCGCTCGATGATGGTCGGAGAGAAAAGAAAGCCACTCAAGAAACGCTCTCCTATCTCACCTGCCCCGACTATAAGACTTAAAATCATTTTGTTTAAGAGATAATAATTTTACGTTACGAGCCATCTTGTTCTATTTCCATGCAGTCAGCGTAAAAGCGGAGGCGATGCTCTCTTCATTACGTTCGAGCTTCCTGCGTACGCGGTCGTTTTCTTTTCTTATCGTAAAAAAAAAAAAAAGAAAAAAATGCAAATTATACCAAGTTCGATATAATTATATCGGATTGCGAGAGAACGTAGGTAGTGTCGAGAGTCTGTGCGTTATGGCCTGTCGACGAACGTTATTTACGACCGGTGTTCGACCTGGACAATGTAAGTTGCGAGACTGCTGTTTTACTGTTGCATCAGGATGGAATAAGATGGAGACGGATACACACCGAGAGGTGACACCTTAGAAATCTGTGCTCGTGTAGTAGACGGATCATTAGCGTACGGCGAGAAAGCTATCTTTCGAGGCCCATTGTCGTTTCCCCATTGTTTCTTTATGCTAAACACTGGCTCGGGGGACGTTTACACGAGTCTATCGCTGTATTATCGTTCACACTTAATATCCGCCATTAGGACGGCAATGATCCACGCGACGAGCCTCGTAGACCGGTTCGGGTCCCGAGGTCCCGGCGACCCCAGAAACGAACGAAGACGAGAAACTACCTAACGCATCCTCCGGGCGGACCCGAGCCCTGGACGACGACGATTGTGCGAGATAATCGAATGAATAATGCGGGTCGACTCCATCACCGATCGTCGAGGCTGTAACTCTCGGCGACGAAGCGTGGCTGGCGCTAGACACCTTCGAAGCATTTTCACAATAGACCGTTCCAGTACGCCCACTGCCTTTCGTTACTCGCGGTTTTATCCTACCAGAGTTTACAGCCTCGAGAATGGGCATATGGGCAATGAATCCGCAATGGTGAATGATCCCGTGTCAGAGAGACGAGGATTGCGAGGCGATTTTCAAAGCTCGCGACGGACGTTGGGGCAATACGAGCCTTGTTCAGCGTGTTTCTATGGAAGGAAAGAGCGTTATGCATTATTTGACGACACACAAGTTCTTTCGATTGTTTGGACCACGTTTTACGGGATATCTTGGAAATGGTTCATCCGATAAGAAAAAGCTTCCAACTAAAGTTGTAGATCTCGGAAGTATGCAGCTATTATGTTTTATGCATTTTTTCGACAGAACCAATAGTTTTCGAGTTATACACACTTTTGGGTAATGGGGAAGGATTTACCTAAATAAACACTATCTGTATTTTGATTTATGAGAATTATTTGAAAAATATAGAGTGTACCATAAAAATGTATACAACATAAAAGATGCACATTTTTGTAAGCTACAATTTTCGTTTGAAGATGTTTCTTCTGAAATTAATGTGTTCAGAGATATCTCGAAAAATGTTAAAGGAAATGATGAACTGTCTAAAAAAAAAGGGTTATCGGAGATGTTTTTTCAATAATGGTAATTGGGATCCTCATTACCGACATCTCATGTATGCTACGGCGAGTAACTCTTGAAATCGAAGTGGCAATCTACGCGGTATTATCGATCGAATAATGACTAATGATCAATAAGTAATAACGGATTATGGAGATTAGTATTCACAGCTATGTATACAAAACGACGCGGAATATATCGCGCTACGAGAAAGAAAGAGAGTCTCCCGAGAGTCCCGTTTCGTTCAGCTTATTGCGTACAGCGGAGCTGTGCGTGAAAACCACGAGCTATAATAACAAGCGCGATCCAACGAACCCGCGCCGAGGCCACCGGATTGAATTAGCAAATCGATTTCACTTTATCTTCATCTTGCGCCCGGCGTACGGAGATATTGCTTTCATCGCTCGCGCGAGATCTCGGCTCTGCTAGGAACCGCAATAGACGATACATCAAACGGTTAATTAATCAATGCTGGAATCGGTATTACAGGGCACCTCTCGCACCCCGACCCGTTGTTCAGCGTACTATGTTAGGGCACTCTTCTTACATTTGCGTGTTCTTGCCACTTCATCGAATTTTTTTTTACGTTGTAAATCAGTAGATGTTGGTGGCAGATATTAAAAATAGATTATCTTGGCTCGATCTCAAAAATGTCTATGTTTCATGTAGACAATTTTCACCTAAAAATTTGCTACTAATCAGTTTTTCCGTTACTATAAAAATGGGTTCGTGTTTGAAAAATATTGAATGTACTTTTTTTACGAGAACATATTAATACTTTTAATGATTTACCCCCATTAATATTTTTGAGGTCAACAAATTTCGTACTCAGGATGGAAGTCTCGATACATCATGCAAATGAACAGTGTCGATGTCATCAGGCAAAGTAATAAGAGCGAAATGTAATTTTACGTGTAACAAAATAAAAAAATATATTTTGGTAGGAAACTTTTCGCTCTAAAGGAGTTGAGCCGCGCATTGACGTCAGCGCATCGAGTCTCGAATTGTACAACAAAATAATACACGCTCCCGCGTTATTGGCAGACAGTATGATAAATATTCGCCTTACGGATTTATGTTCCGTTGAATCGTCGACCATGCTCTCGTGTAACCTCGATACAGACCTTACTCGTTTTATTTTCCGCTTATTTTTTTTTTTCGTTTCTCATTCTACCCGCGTACTCGGAGATGATTCTTTTTTCTCGCAGCTCTCTTTTTACCTACCGGTACTGCCGCAGGTTTCATTAATACCAGCGTGCATATGCGCTCGGGGAAGAGCGAGACGGTCGAGCGGTGTGCAGCAAATGGTTAATTAATCAATGTTTATATTATTAGCTGACGCGATATGTTCGCCCGGAGCTATCGAACTCGCCTACCCTGCCCTGTTTGGCTACCGTTGCCGCAACCCGAGGCATACACACTCCGCGTAACTTGTGTTCTTGTATATTCCGCTCTGTACTAGTCATTCGAGAACCCATCAAGATTGTAATTCTTGGATTTTTTTTCAATTTAAAATGTTGTAAAATATATTTCGAATTCTCTGCTTAGGCCAGATTCTTTCGTTTTTTTTTCCTTCGCCTATCGATAGATCTCTCCCTCGAGATTCTTCCAATTAACACTGGAAGATGAGCTGCTTGTTCGAATCGTTCGTCCGGCATTAACGTAGTTTGTATCCAACTGATTACGACATTTTGTTTATGCAAATAGCGTGTAGAACACGATTTTCCACGGTGATTGGGAAGTGACAAGGGCTCCCGGGATGCCCGTCTAAATGCTACCGACTGTCCGCCATTAGAATAATTCCCCACTGGTTTACACGTACAGTCGAGCGGGAGGATGAACGATCAAACCGATAGATATAGACCGGGCGGCTTGTAACTCACTCTCGAAGACAGGTGCCACCGTCGGCATATGGGAATAGAAAAAAATATGTATATGTAATAAAATAAAATAAAAAGAAATAAAAAAAAATACACATATGCAGAGTGTTCTCATGCCTGCGTAATTAGAGGGCCTTGCGGCTAAGATCGAAGATCTCGGATCTAACAGACGTGGTCGAGAATCAACGTTGACACCGGCATCTTGTACGATCTTTGAATGTACATGTATATATATATCGTCTACCGGTTTGTTCTTTTTTTTACTAGTGTAACGAATAAAAATAATAAATAATAAATAATCGGTATTACAAATGCATGGACAGTAAGCTCGACAACTTTCGTTCAAATATTTTTTTTTTCTACTATGCGTCAATATGGCGCGGTATTATTGAACACCCTCCTTGCCCTCCTCCCCGTCGTAGCATCAATGGTGGAAAAAAATGCAAAATAATTGTTCCCATTTTGACGTATTCGGAATGAAATTTTTAGGTCTCATAAAACTTTCGATACAAAGAAATATTCACGGGCGCCACCCAGGTTGGATAATCGATAGAGAAATAAATCGGTAAGGACATAGCTGCCGACAGTTTAACGACCGCGGGATAGCGAGTGATTGAACCTCTCAAAATGGTTACTCCCGCTGTGCGAGATGAACGCTTGAGCAAGAAAATCGTGTAATTAGAATAGATTTTTGGCGAAACCGATGAGAGAGAGAGGAGGCTGCGGCCGGAGGAGATCCGAGGAAGTCCCATCGGGGGCAAGGACGTGTTTCGCCGGACACCTTGATCCTGGTATAGAATCGCCGACAAGAGCCGATCTTTCTCCTCTGCCTCCCCGACATCCTTCGGCGATCGAGTATCGCGAATATGTCGATTCTCCTCGCTATTTTTCGCTTCCCTTCCGACTCCTCTTGTCTTCGCCGCCCTTTGCGGACTCACCGGTCGGCACGCTTACGCGCAAAAAACCGGGAAAAACTCCGAAGCGCTTTGTAGTCGGCACGAACGACGTTTAAGAGTCGACTATACGACTTTAGAATAAAGTCGAACCCCGACGAGAAACGCTGCTGCCGATCAATCGTAAAAGGACACGTTAAGTTCCACAGTTTTACCGTCGCCACGCGCGGCAGACCTTCCGCACCAGATTGAGCGCAAACTATCCCGATTCTACGGTCATAGATGTACGATCTTCCTTAAGTACGCTCCGAGAAATCGTCTCGAGCTCACGAAACGACAAAAAAAAATCGCAAAGTATCGACGATTATCGAGACAGCGAAAAACAATAAATAAGGGAACAAAGAAGAGCGGCACGTGCGCGACGGTGGAGAAAAAGTGTATCTATGAGTTCGGAGCGATCGTCCGATGGTTGAGGTTCGAGACAACGCGACGCTTCTTTCCTCCGGCGCAATAACGATCATAAGATACAGCGAAAGAATTCGAGGACCAAACGACGAAGCAACGTACTAATAATTTTTTCACGGTTCATATGTGATATGTATGGCTCATATGGTGTATACGAAGAATACATTTTTCCAAAAATAATTTTTTCAAAATCGGTAAGGTGCGAACGCCCTCAAAAATAAATAACGGTTTACTCAATGAGCGAGAAAAAAAATTAACGCTCTACTGTACAAGAGACTCTACCGATCCCTCCACCGATTGACCGCAGAAAAAGGAATAAAGAAATTAAAAGGATAAAACAAAAAGAGCGAGCTGCATTATGCCATCGGTAATGCGAAACTCGAGGAAAGAGTTATACCCGGCAAAAGCATAATCCCGACATTCCAGGCCGTCATGGTGGAGATCGAAAAAGAGTCTCTCCCGGCGCGTTCGCTCGAGTTATGTGTCGGATCGTTCGAGCCTCTTCTCTCTCCGTCTCTCTGTCTCGGTTATAGGTCTGTACGCCGGCATCGATACGTAGTCGTTTCGCGACCCGGTGGATGTACCGACACGCCGAGGACCCGTTACGTGCCTGGCGTTCTCTCTCCTCGCGGGCTGCGGCGGACCGGAGGCTGACCGGTACGGAATCGGCGCGGAGGCGCGGCCACGAATTAGCGCCAGATCGATTTATTACGTCCGCTCTACACTGTTTATAATGCGGGTGATATAAAAGCCGGGACTTCGACGAGAGCGAGGCGTGTTCGCTTCTCTCTCTCTCTCTCTCTCCCTCTCTCTCTCTTTCGCCGATCCGATCGACGAGAAGTGCGGTATCGGCTAGAGGAGCTCTTACGATCGATGTCCACGCTATCCGAGAGTTCTCCGTGTGCGAGATGCAACTGCGACCGATCTTAGATCGCGCGCGGCGCGCGCACACGCAGAAACACCTTTATAGACCCGATGCTTAGAAGGGGAAAAGGCAGACAAGACAAGACGATGCCGTAAACGGGCGTCAGATCGGTTGTACGCGTGGAAAATGGGACTGGTTTTTATTCAGCCAGTGGTGGAATTGAAGAGAGCAAACGCCCGACCCCCCCCCCCCCTATCCCTCCCTCCCCCCACCCCCCGCCCCCCGCACAGGTCTGCTGGACGCTGTACATCGCGGCTTTGATCAGCGGGGAAGCTGGCTATGCGCGGTGTATGTTTAATGCAGGCAACGATCGCGAGCGTAGCCATCGCTGACGAGACGATCGACCAGGCTTTCTTACCAGATTTTTTTTACGGAAAAAAAACCAAGTTTTGTTGTGTAATTTAGGTGCAGGATTTCATCTTTTTTTTTTTTGACGATAAAAAATAGTTTTGGGACATCATTTGTTGTGGATGATATTTAAAAAAAAAATTGTGGAAACAAAACTAATTACAAAAAAATTATTACAGTGAAGAGTCGAAAACGATTTTTTGAAAACGTATGAATTTTTGTGAAAAAGAAAAAAATTAGAAAAAAAAATGGTAAGCAACGTTTATTCGGGTGTGTCTGATGCTCGGGAAAGTAAAACGGTACATGGCTCTCGTAGCGAGGCCCGGGAAGGCCCAGAGCCAAAGTGCATCGCAATTGCGATTCAAGACCCCATAAAATTAGTGATCGATCTTGCGTATACGTCTCGTGGAGTGGATCGAGCGCGAGGGTTCCGAGCGAGCTGTTGCGGCTGCGGTGTATAAAAACGAGGAATGACGCTCAAGAGATAAGTCTGTCGTGGGGAGGAGAAAGAAAGACAGAGATATATATAGAGAGAGAGAGAGAGAGTGAAGTAAAGAGAAGAAAAGGATCGAGATATTTTATACACGTTGGTGGCCCGGCACGTCATTGATTCTTTCTCTCCCTTCATCCGCAGAGCGGAGAGGAATAAAATCGAGGGCTCGGAACCAAAGGGGCTTAACTTTACGCACTTTGGCATGAAACTTACACCGTTTAGATTCTCAGTCGTCGTTATGAGATTCAACAGTTTCGGGCGCATGGTCTCCGGTGCATCGTCGTCAGTCGTTGATGCACCGGCATCGGGGCACGAATTTACAGCGGTGGCTGATGCCGCCTCGAACGGTACTTGGCGGATCTCGCGTCTCGCTTCCACTTAAAACTGAAAGGGGCCAAGGAAACGCAGCGAAAAAATAAATATAAATAAAAATAAATGTAAAAATAAAGAACAGCGAGAGGAAGTTGATTCGCCGATATTGGCAGAGTTGCTGGAAACGATGAAGTAGAAATAAAAAAATTTGAAAATACTTGTTTCGTTATCTCACCGGGCGATGGACCGAGAGGAAGTATATCGAAAGTTCGGATGTAGGTATTACATTGGGAGGAGGAAGATTGAACTGTAGGCAGAGGAAGACGAAGAGGCAGAAGAATCAGAAGACGCCCTGTGCACCGCCTTCTTCTTCTGCCTCTTATTCTTGTTCTTCTTGTGATGCGATGAAGAAGAAGTACTCTCGCGCACGGAACACCGTTCGAAAGATTGCTCGATAACCCGGTCTCCGTACCGTTCGTTCGTTCCGTCCAGGCTGCGGCTGACGTCCCTGTGTCCGCACCCGCAACGCGGAGGAAGGAGACATTATGTACCGACGTGCCGCTAAGGAATCGCCTCGGTACAGCCGTGTGTGACTCCCATGGCCATGCTTTCCCCGCTCTATTGGCGAAACTCCCGTAAAAGAAAATCCGACTCGTCTCCAAGAAATTGCGGGTATTGGAGAATTTGTATCAAAGGTTCCAGGCGAATCCCGGTATATAAATAAAAATAAAGAAGTTCAAATTTCAAATTTTTATGTGGCTTCCTCATAAAAGTTTGGAAATTGAAATTTTTGTAACGAAACAAAAAATGGCGTACAAAAAAAACGACTGCATCTTTTTTTATACAATTTTTTAGAAATATTTTATCAGTCGAGGCATTCTCAAGTTACTACGGTTTGAATTTTTCGCGTCCGATTCATACTTCATACACATACACACGCACACGGGAAATTTTTCTTCTGAATGTCATTTTTCGCCGTTTTGGAACATTCTGAACACGTCTTCATTGAAATGTGAAGATTTTTGTTTTTCACTAAAAAAAAGTAGATAAATTAATTCAGAGCATATCGCTGTTCCGACGTACCGCAGTTTGTTTTTCATCCTAAATCTAATATCCGGAATTCGTTCGGGTCTCGAATGAGTTTCGCTAATTAGACATTTTTCTCGCTACCCTTCCCAGGAAGGTTTAATAATAATGGGATCGAAGGTTTTCGTGGGATTCCCTGCCGGAATGCGTCCCTTTTTCGCCCGTGAAACCGGGGAGAGCGTCGTCTGACTCGAACGTGGCCGTATCCACTGTGCGAACGTGGATGCGTATATCGGAGCTTCGAACTGTATATAGAAGGGACGGATTCGAGAGACGAGGCACCGAGGCTGCTCAGCCGAGGCACGTATATATTCTATATAGAATACCCGTTTGGCCCACTACTTGTACCCCCGCGATACGCGTTCCGCATTGATATTATTTCATTAACTTTTTGCGTCTCCGCCGTACAGGTTGATGCTTCGGATGCTGCTGTACGGTCGGGCTTACCGGAATGGTGGTCCTGGGCTCGTTGGCTTCGAAACTGCGGGCTCTCGGCTCCAGTCTCTTACTCTCTCTTATCTTAAACCTATCATTATATTACACGCAGCATTTTTTTGGACGGCGTGTTCTTTACTACATTCCTTCAGCTGCAGCGCACTCTATTCCTTTATGATTTAGTTGTAATAAATCAATTACTTGTTTCAGAATAGTGACCGCGAAGTCTCAACAGCCTCAACAATCTCAACGATCTAAACAGTCAACAATCTCAATAATGAACAGTCCCAACATTCCCGATTCCAAACCACCCCGTTCCACCCTAACGATTTGAATCCTGTTCTCTTGTTTCGCCGTTTATTTCGATAGTAGTTAAGTCGTGTCCTGTACTGGACGAACCACCGTTACAACCACCGCGGAATTCCGGGACGGCGAACTTTCGCGATGTTCCCGAGGAGGTCGTCGCACGCTTACTATTCTCATGCGCCGGAGGATCGTTTAGCACCGTCGCATTACTGGGTGGCACCGTTTAATTACCAAGCCCCTCTAACTCTTTTTTTCATTCTGCAACATATTTTTGTTTTTTTTATTTATTTTTTTATTTTTTTAAATTTACGTTGCGATCGCGCGTGATGAATCGTGGCCACGATTTTTGGGGAAGTATTCGCTGACAAAGTCCTCGCGAGAGTACTCGCGGTGGGTGTTCGCCGACGACGAACAGTTTCGTTTCCCTACCAAGGAGAAGAGTGCGCGGAACCTTGTGGCCTCCCGAACTCGCCCAGCGCGGCAATTTATGGAGGTTTGCGTGAATTTATGATCTCGCGAACGTGAAACCAAGGGAACCGAGGCGTCCGACGACGGGAACGACGTTCCTACGGATTCTGGCGACGGTTCATCATCGTATATATGTGTAAAAAAAAATTGAAAAAAAAGTTAATTCAACCTTTTCCCCTTTTCTCTCAACATTGCAATATACAATCGCGCCGGCGTGACTAAACGCCGACGGCGTCGTATCACCGATTTTTTCGGATGCAATACAATGAGTAAACCAAAAGTCCACAACAAGTTTGATTTAATAACCCCAAAGGTAATTTTTTTCGCGTGCTCGGTAAATAAAAAAAGATCTCGAGTCTCGGTTTTAAGAAGCGCGTATCGTTGGGGTAGGGGGGGGGGGGGGGGGGGGATAGGCAGCGCTCTCGTACATGGTGTGCAGCGTGTGCGGCAGCCACGACTTTGCGGAGGAAGAGCTAACGCAACTCGATACCTCAGCTCGGATCATCAAAGATTTCTATTAAAAATCTTTTGACGATATTACATGGATGACCGGAATTACAAATGACAAATGACAAACGGACAGATGACAAGAGCCTTGATCGGACTTTCTGAGAGAACATACGTGTGATCGTTCAGGCTCGACATATTTGGCTGCGATTGTACTGATAATAATAATATCCGTCCCAAAACCAAATTCGCGCGTTATTTATTTCACGAGAACGTAACAATATGTGTAGAATCGTTAAATTCCAGCCGGAATGTTGGTGTTTTTTTAAATGTATCTAATCGACAAAGTCAACCAATTTGCAACGAAGGAGTAAACTCTTCGTACGACGCGACTCGATCGCAGAATCGCGTCTAAGTCCCTAGATTTTCAAGAATTATTGTTTCACCGAAATGTCCGGTAAGCGACCCTCTACTTTTACAGATATTGTGGCATGCACTATAACTGTAGCATGTAAAAAAATTCAGATGCTAATCTAATGGCGATGGCAACGATACATCCTCCTTAAGCCTCCAAGGATGTCATACAAAAATTGACGAAGATCCATCGAGCCGTTTGGAAGATTCAAAAGATATATTACTCCAACGAAGCTATACCCGGATAAAGGTCCAGTTTAACCCGTTCAAAACGATATCTCCATCCCTCCCCCCTCCCCCCTTCGCCCAATATGATACAGTAAATTTTTATTACGGCGAGTCGATTAAGACGCGATATCCTCGATTCTTAAACGGTTCACGATTATCAATAATTGGGTCGATGCGCCTGACGGAATGGTCGCGTCGCAGCCCGCTAAATCCCGGAAGTGCAGGAGAGAATCGTCGGCCTACTTGAGACAGAGGTGTACCTGTGCGTCAGCTCGGTTCTCCTCCCCCGGCATATCGATCACGGGAGTAACTCGATCAGCCTTGACTCTCGTGCGACTCTCGTCGCCGGTTATCCCAGGTAACGGGGAACGAGGTCGAAACCAGCACCGGCCCGAGGTCGGGCCTCCTCCCGTCGCAGCTCGTCCGCCCTCGTACCCCGCCTCCGCAGAGATATCGAATTCTCGATTCCACCCGAGCGATGCATCTTGGTGCCCCGACTCGCGGCTCTCGGGTTACCTTCTTCCAGGCTCTCCCCCGAAGGAGCCCGAGGAAGACCGGCCGAATACCTCGTCTTTCGGAGCCCCGGACTACGGCGCGCCCGCCAGCACCCGGTTCTCGGCTCCGATGGAAAGAAGAAAGTTCCTCGCGTGACGGCGACGAACAATTGCCGGGCTCAACGGGGGCAAAGCTCAGGCCTCACAATTACCTCCGGATCTCTTTGTTGCCGTTGTAGATTACGGTTGCGTTGCTCCTTTTTTTTTTTTTTTGTTAACTTTTTACTCCATTTACTCGTTTCGCGGTAGAACTTTAAAAAACTTTCGGAAACCTTCTACAATTGTCATAATATTTATTGTTGATATTAAAATTGTAACTTTTTTTTTTCAACGGATATAATCCGTATTGCAAATAAAAAAATATGTGTATATTGAATCGTTACAATCTAACAATCCACTCCTTTGGGTGCGTTTTACCGGGTAAAATTCAACTCGGAGGACTTCGGACGTGAAATGATGGTCGGCGATAATTATACGCGCGACATAAAAACTTTGAATACACTTCATCGACTCGTCAATTTATCAGCGATCTAACGAGCTCCCGTAAAGCGCAAAAGTCGACGGTAATTAACCTTCGCTGATTGGCTCCATTGTGACTCGTAAACGACGGAGCATCGGTTCGCGGTTCCGCAATGAGGTCAACTTCACCGAGCGCCGCGTATCGGCGTTGAAATATTACGTACCCACCGAGTCCTCTGCGTTCTTATACCTTGAAGAATGAAAAAAAAAAAAAAAAAAATAACGCACACGCGGCTGTGCGTGCGCGACTCGGTCTTTTGACTTCTCGGAAATCGGTGAACGCGCCCGCGGGGGTCGACGCACCTCGTGAAACCGCGGGGGGTTTGCATCGCCCACGCCGGGACACTGCCGAGGCGCGAATGAAACGAAATGACAGTGAATCTTCGAGAAGCAAAAAGTAATCAAAAAAATATTATTAAAGGGGTTAAGGGATACGAAGGAATCAAATGTTATTAATCGTTCCCGTATATACAGTCGTCTCGTGCCTCGGGCCGGAAATCCGGTCCAGATAAACCCACACGCGTAAAGTTGTAATACCGGTGTATATACAATGTAATGTATCCTCTGCTCTCGTGAACTCGCGAACGAGTTTTGTAAGATCCAGAATCGAGTATAGTGCCCACGGTCCAATTTCGGCGTATATGTGAAATTTTTTTTTTCACGATCTAAAAGTCCCGCACGATGTATACAGATGTATGCGATACACACCGGACATCGACCTTTTGATTTCGAGTAATAACTGCGATGTTGCCCGAAACGAAAAATACAAGAATAATGTTGCAGTACCTTTCACACGGACCGCGAGCGTCTCCGTGCGACTGGCAGGAAATCAGAGAGAGAATGTTAAATTTCGCAGACGCGCGTTTACCGCGTACACCGGAGCAAGGGCAGAGAGATGTTATGCAGATGGTCGAGGTTGCACCGGACGCTCGTGTCCCGACGTCTCCGGGTACTCCCGTGTGAACCGATGAAATCGTTTCCTCAAAACATCGAAAAATCGGCGTGAAACTGATACTTTTTGTACGCACATTTTTATTTTATTTTATTTTATTTTGTTTTATTTTATTTTATTTTATTTTATTTTATTTTATTTTATTTTATTTTATTTTATTTTATTTTATTTTATTTTATTTTATTTTATTTTATTTTATTTTATTTTATTTTATTTTATTTTATTTTATTTTATTTTATTTTATTTTGTTTTATTCTATTTTATTTTATTTTATTTTAATTTATTTTATTTTTCGAACGCATGAAAAAGGGTAATCCGCGGAGGACCCATAAATCGTCGTTGGCTACTTGCACGCAGTGTTGTTGCTCTTAGTCACATGCACTTCTCTACCGAAGCGAGCGTAGAGTAGCGAGAGAGGCATAGTTATTAGGTGGAGGACGCGCGCCACACAGGTCGTGGCTAACCGCGCGATACCTGCCGGGGTAATTGGCGAAACGTGGTAAACGCCTAATTGTCCCGTAATTATACCGCACAGCTTGAGGGGTACGACTGCCCTCGGTTAACATCGCTACTCGATTCCTTCGCGCTATCCTCTAACGTTAAAACCCGAACGATAATGGACGACGAATCTGCCCTTAAATTAAATCGAAAAAATTCCATCCCAATTATTATCATTATATTTGTTTTTTCACTTATTTTTCAAAATCATATTTCGACCTGGAAACAATTAATCGTCGTATCGATATCTTCACATCGACTCCAAAAAACGTTAATCGCTAAAATAAAAGATCCTCACCGGCCGACCGATAATGCATTTTTTTTTAATTAAAAAATTCATACTCTGGTAGAATGTAAAAAATATTGCACACAAATGTCATCGCGGATTCATAATTTCGATGTTTTAAAATAATTTTTTAAAACTCTGCAACTTTGTCTATCTCGGAGCTTCTTTCTTATCTCCATCTTCTTCTTTCTCTCCTTCTTCTTTGGCGGGATGTTCGAATTAAAAGAGTCGCTCGATCGCCCCCGTAGCCGGATGGCATAAATCAGAGGAACGTTAAGTGCTCCGCGTATTAATTAAGATAGCCGGAGAGTTCTCGGTTGCTAAGCGTTCGCCCGTGCGGACTTTCAAGTTCTCATCCGAGAGAGTAGCACAAACGACAACCCGGCAGTTCATTCATTTTCTCTTATGTCTCCCGTTCTACCCCCTCCCTCCCCGTCTCTGCGCTTCCTTCGTCCACACGCGGACGCTCTTCTATCTATCTAACTGGACGTCCTCTTGATATTTTCCTGCTGCGGAGGCACATTTTGCCCTGTGAGAGCGTTCTCTATACTGGGGTATATTATAGATATATCTATACATATATCTATATATGTATATACTATATCTCTATCTACAGGTCCACAGGTAAGACCGAAGGCATAAGGACGTGCAGGGGCCAGCCATAATGGCGTAATTATCCGAGGACGAGACAAATTGCGTACACGCCCGAGCGCGACACGCCAACCGGGGCGTACGGTCCACGCATGTTCTGTTCCCCCCCAGGGATACAACACCGTACACCTCTATCTTTTCTTCTTCGTTATCTTTTTTTTATTTTTTATTTTCTCCTCTCTCCTCTTCGCCTCGCCCGACCCGCGCGTGGGTGGAGGAACGTTTGTCCCCGTCGCTTTGGGCTCCCTGATTGCTGCACGGCAATACCCGGAGTCCCTCGGCTTGTACACGTCGAGCGATCTACGAGGCGGATAGAAAAATCGACGAGGAGCGTCGAAGGCGGTACAGTTCATAGTACGGCTCAGTTCATAGAAAAGTTCAAAGTTTATCCACACGAACGTTCAAAATTGGACGATAGAAAAGTTCAAAGTTAATTGCTAGAAAAGTTCAAAGTTAGTTACTAGAAAAGTTCAAAGTTAGTTACCAGAAAAGTTCAAAGTTAGTTACCAGAAAAGTTTAAAGTCACTCCGTACGACAATTCCAGCTTAGTTCATAGAAAAGTTTTAACTTACTTCATAAAAAAAGTTCAAGTTCATTTCATGTCAAAGTTCAAACTCGGTTACCCGAAATAATTCAAACTGGTACACTCAATCGATTTTTTTATGAAGGATTAACACGAGATTGAGCTTAATTCGATGTTGACGACTCTCGATTTGGCCCTTAATCACCTTTCGCCGTGCATATATTGTCAGCAGGTGTACCCGACACCCGCAGAACAACACCGCGTCCTCTTCGTCCCCCCCATTTGCGTAAGATATTACGCGAAGAGCGGTAGCCAGGCAGCTGGGGAAGCCTGAAGAGCTTTGACTCTTTCCCAAAGGTAAAAAATAAGAAAAATAAAAAAAAAAACATGAAAAAATGAAAAGACGCAAAAGTTCGCAGGTTCCCATCAAGCGGCGAACCGCAACTCGCGTATAGGATTAGGTACACGTACAGTGCCACCGGTCGTGCCTCCGTGTGACGTCCTCACTATCTTAGACACACTTCGAGCTCTCAGTTCTCAGAGCTGAGAGATCTCAGTTGCAGCCACGAGAGACGATGTTCGAGCGCGGGGTGAGACGAGGCGTTGTAAATTGTATTATACCGTATGCAGATAGAGACAGCAGGCTCGTCCTCGTGCACGAGACTTTCCACGTCAAGTTAACCACCAAAATCATTCCCCCTCCCAATTTTTTCACCAGGTCGAGTAAGAGCAATAATGTCTGTTCTTAAAGAAAATTGCCTACAAAATCGAGTGTATCCAATTCGACGACTAAATAAATAAACATATATTTCTCGGTCGGCGAAATCTCACTAAAACGACTATAAAAAAACATCAAAAAAATTTCACTCAAAAATACGTTCAAAAACGTCGATTTAAGGTTCGTAGGTTTTTTTTAGACGAGGGACGGTTTACGGATTTGAAAAATCGAAAGAAAACGATTTTTCGTTATTTATCGCTGGGCAGAGTGTGCTATTTAAAAAATCTGCAATAATTCGTCAGTGTTCACTATGACCGAAAGTAACGGCCGAAAATATATAAACTTTTTTTTGGAACCCCTCGCTCCTTGAGGAGATTCCATTTGACACGGAACGCCCCGTACGCGCAGGTCGTCCCGCAAACGCAATTGTCCCCGCGCGAGAGAGAGAGAGACTGGCATAAAGTTCTCCTTGGTACTTACAGCGTATATTATGAAGCCTCGGTGCACACGTCGAATACCGACGCACGTGTAAAAGTGCGTGGTGAGCCTAAGCGAATGGACCACGAACGCTGATCTCTCCCTTCGTTTTTCTTTCCATCACATCGTATAACGCGCGCGGGCTCGCGGACGCTCGGAAGAGAACCGAGAGTAGGCAATTTACGAGGCTAGATTTTTCACTTGACTCGGTGTCGTCCGGTCTTCGTAAGTCCCGCGAGGGTTAAGGACTCTCCGCCTGTACGTCAGACGATTTGTATGTATTGTAATTCTGTAAAGGTGTCGAAGGACATAAATTTCCTGATGAATAATCTTAAAAAATATATATGTATAATTTCCTTTCCACGAGAGTCGAAACTCATCCGGAAGTGGCGCCAGGGCATCCGGTTTTTTTTTTTTTAATTGCACTACGCGGTTCGTAGCAATATAGATACCCCAGGATGTAAGTAAGACGATGGAGAAGCTTTCATGTTGATTCGTCGACAGGAAAAGAAATTAAGGTAAAGGACCCAGTTTCTGACAGTGACCCAGTTTGTGATAGATATTTTTTTTCGAGATATCGATTCTTTACCACCTCCATTGGCTTCAAGTGGCGCATTTCCTGCTCAAAACACATGCAACTTGTATTTTTTCGAAATTAAAAAAATTGACCATTTCCAGCATAGGGAATCCTATGTTAAATTTTGCGAAACGGCACTTTTTTTCAAAAAATTTCGAGATATCAAATTAAAACCTTCGCCATTCTTTTCAAGTGGCATATTTACCAACCAATTTCAGTAACGAAAAAATTCTAAAAAATTTTGTTGAAAAAATACCATTCCAGCATAGGGAATCCTATGTTAAATTTTGCGAAACGAAATTTTTTTAATCCTGTGATTTCTGTACCATCAATTAAAACGGCATGAGACCGTGTTGTTTACGTCTAGAGAAACGTGTTGTTTACGTCTCGACGTATCGAATTCACTACAAACAAGCTGAAAAATATTTCTCCCGAGCGAAGTCTAGCCTTATCCGTTTCTGCGTTTAAAAATAATACTACGAACTTGAGACTGAAAATTCGTATTCCCACCCCCGTTCGTTTTCGCGGCGATGTGACCAATAAAGACTTAATTTTCTCTCTTCGCTGTATTAAACGAAACCAGCGAGTGGTCCGTCGAAGCAAAAAAAAAAAAAAAATGACTTATCTCGCCAACTCCCGAGCGAACGAAAACCAGCCACCTTCTCGTGCAATCGGGCAATTATTTCATATGAATTACCGTTCCACCTTCTGGCCACAACCGCCCACTGCGAGCACTCGCCAGATTTTTAATTCCCCTCGCTATATATAAAACCCGATGAAAACGAGCTCTCTTACCCCCCCCCCCCCCCCTCCCCCCCCCCTGCTTACTATCCGCGTCTTTATATTATACATCGATTCCAGGATGAATTACGAGGACGCGCGGGCGAGCGAGAATCCGAAAGCCCTCCGGCTTTTCTCTCGCTCCTATTTCAACATATTATTTTTGTTTATTTCGCAACATTCCTGTAATTCTTTTTAAAGTGAAAAAAAAAAAATTGTCTATCTTTCGGTACAATACACACCGAAGCAGTGCGCGAGCACGGATCCGCAGTGGACAGTGTGTATCCTATATATATCGTATACTATGTAGCGTAAGAAATACAGTGCTCGAACGCCGCTCTCCGGAAACCGTTCGCAGCTCGTCCGAGCCGAGAGTTTACATATATATATTCCTACGAGTATTATATGCACGAGAGATCTCGAGACTGGTGTGTACGAATCCGCGGTGGATATATTCAGGGCGATATAGTGCTCTCGGACAATGGCACTATAACTCATAATAGGATCGAGAGAACTTTGTGTATTATGCCATATCGATAGTACGTGGGGGTTAACTCTCTTTATCTCTCTCCGCTCCATGAATGCCAATGAGAGAATCTATATCTTTATTTTTTTTTCTTCGTCCCTTCGTTCGTGTCGACTGTTATGGTAGATATTGCGTACTCTCACTCTCGGGCAGTCTCGTAGTACGGAACGGACAATGGAGGAATCGTTCGCGTATTGTAATACACTCGTAGGTGGTTCCACTACACACTACCGTTGTTCCGAAGCGAGCTCTTGCGATATTTTCAGATGTATACAGATTTTTAATTTTGTTTTATTTTTAGGTGAAAATATTGCAAATTTAACCCTTCAGGTATGCGAGAGATGAGCTGAAAGCCGGTGCATGAATTAGAATTGGGCGGCAACTTTATGACCGGTTATTTTCTTGTCAATGGACTGTCAGGTGACCGACCATGGACCGGTCCGGAAATGACCGCATTGTCGCAACAACGACATTAATTTCAAAATTATCAAAGTAAGAATCTGCCTAACCGGAAAAAAAGAATTTTACATTCATTTAATAATATTGTTCGATTGATGAATCAATTGTTAAAACGGGAATATACGAATGATTAAGAAATCAACGAGGGAGAAAAAAATCGACGCTGCTACGCTGTTTTCCATGCCACAGCATGGAAATACCATGCTGCAGCAGGTGAAAATTTGTCGTTAATAGAATGTAATGAAAATTACTTACTCAGTCGATAATTGAGCTCCCGAACAAACGAAGTCGATTTGTAGTTACATTATATTCTTGAAACACCATATCAGCACATGTTCACTCCACGCACTTCCGATACGCGGCACACGATTTCGTTGAATTTATTCGAAAATTATGTTAAGGGACGAGTTTTCGTCCGCGGTTCCCGCGCCATTAGAGAATTAACTCCTGACGCGACGAAGTCCGTCTGCAGCTGAATTGTGTCCTTCAGCCGCAATAGAACAATTATTTACCGTGTAGGAGTTCGCAATGAAAAAAAAATAAACGTCAGAGAAATACCTGTCTGTATTCGGAGAGCCTGTTCAAAGTGCCGGAAATAAGGTTGATCTTGATTCGGATTTTTTTTCCACAACATGGCCGCGGAGATCTTGTCGTTTGACGTAACCGCTCGGGGCTTTGCTTGCCTCTGTGGCATCGTCCTCTCGGTCCCGATAACCTCTGTCTCGTCGAGCCGGCATATCCTCACGCATTGAAAACTCAATTATCGTTAACTGATTTTTCACTTGTTTTTTATTTGCCACACTTCAAACTTCGCGGTAACGTCCCGAAACAAACGAAAAATGTCGCTCGATTCGCTCTCAAACAAAAAAAAATGTAATCACTGCATTGAATCGCGCTGCATCTCTTCCGTCCTGATATAATTTACTTCAATAGCGTCAACGTTGACGACGAAGGTCTTCATTCAACTTGTATACGTATCGAACAAACGGCAGATGCATAATATCGTTTTAATATTCGTCAAACTTTCATGCCGCAACGTGACGCGACGATAGAACTGTCGAGGTATAGAAAACATAGATGGTCGGCGTTGACGGAACGAATAGGGTTGCCAATCGAAGTCAGGCGTCAGTGTTGCCACCCATTGACGTAAAAAACACCGACCGTCTCGAGACGGATGCGTTCGCAGCGCCCATGAAGTCAGTGTGCTCCTCTCAACGACGCTTGGTCGTTCGGCCAAAATGGCGCCTGGACATACGGACGAAGACGAAATACTGCGGCGTCGCAAAATTATGTCGAATACATTCAACGACATTGGGTCCGGCGTATCGTAGGGTTAACTTCACGAACAAGTACTTTGATAGTGTAACGATATTTGTTGTCTTTCGGAAGTTAGTAGACGGCGATATACGATGATATGTCATTCGAAGTACAAAATCGAGCCGTAGCTCGACGTCGGCTACTCTGGCATGAGTTTGCCAATGGCGTCCGGACGCACGCGCAAAAAGTCTTTGTTTCGCAAAATGTTCGAATGAGTATCGACATCGGGTCTCGCATATCGTCCGATCCTCCAATGAGTGAACAGTGTCGTGAATTTTTCCTTGCCTTCCGGAAGTTGATTCGACCTGCCAGCTCAACTTCGTTCAACTGGGAGTTCCATCGTTTCGTCAAGTTAGTGGCTTTGTTGGATGACAATAATTTTTCGCCAAACTTACGTATATTTTTTGTAAGCCATTTGGTAGAGCCGAAGGAGTTTTTCACGAAAAAAAATCTCGCGGATTTTAACGATCGACGGAGAAAGCAGTTGTGTCAGCGGAATTAACTGCGAACGAGATTCTCGAATAAGCACCTGGCCAACTCCCACGCACGATTCTTTAGCTCGTCGATTATATCCGGCAGGCTGGCGGTCGCAGCTACCGTACCAGAAAAGCATCTCTCCCTTCGTGCTATCCGCGTTCAACGAAGAAGCAGAAAAGAGAACCTCAGGACTTTGACTTACGTTCAAGAAAACTCGCTTCTGTAGAGGCGCGACAGTCGGGGAGAGGCGCAACAGATTTATGGTCGTATTTACCCGAAGCCTTCTGCCTATCTTCATTTTTTAACGCTCATCGGCGTTCGTTCTCCGCGCTTTCGTCTCCTCAGTTTTAAGTTGCGTCCTAACCTGCTTTATTTTCGCCTGTGCCCGCGATCGTTCGGGGGTCAAAGTGTTCGAAAAATGGGACGCTCGGAATTCCGACGATTCCGTCTCGCCGCTATTTCTTTATTTGTCTCATTCTCTTCCCGATTTATACGGGAGAAATCGTTGACGCTGAACTTTTTCTTTCAAATAAACAAAAAAAAATCGGACCTCGAGGCATTACGAACGAAATTCATTTTCGAACCTTTTTAGATTGTTTATCGAGTTTAAAAATATAACGTAACACACAAAAAAAAGTTCGCTAACTAATTAATTTATTTTTCACTCTCGTTGTTCCGTTCTAGTTTCAACAGCCTTTCCAATATAATTGCTTGTTAATTAACGACCATGCATCCTCGGGAGCGGTGTTTGCACGTTTCCACGGTATTTTCGATCTGATTAACGTACCAATCAATCCGCACAGTTTCAATTAAACCATGTGCGTTGCACGCACTCGGACGACGAGGCTCGTAATTATTTAGCCACAAAATTAATTGAGTTACTATATTAATCGGATCGGAATAAACTACATTATACGGCCTCGATCCGAGTCGAAGGCGAATTATACACGTGTGTATACACGGAAAAGGAGAAACTATACACCGTGGAGGTTGCTTGCTTCCACGGGAGTCCGACGTCTCAATAAACGATATGCGTATTGCGTGATGTATGTATCTCGTTGTATACGATGTACGTATGGAACACCGGCCGGTTGATTAATGCCTCGGATCATTGATCTACGATCGATCCGAAACTCGTGCCGAAGCCGAACGCTATCGAGCCTCGTGGCACACTCGCGATCGGATTTCCATCAACGATCGATCGACACTCGTTCCCCGCTCTGTCTGTGTTCATCTCTTACCATCGATCATCGCTCTCCCCTCGCGCATGCGCATTCACCTATATATATATACATGTATATGCATACCAACGTAACGGTACTCGATTAAAACATTCGATTCACACGCGATTTCAATCGGTCACTGCGTCGACGGGTGAGAAACGAAAGGGCGCATCTCACAACGTTTTACACGCTAAATACTGCGAGATACACCCTTCTGTCTCTCATCGGCACTTCGATGGATTTTGACCAAATTCAATACCAAAGGTCTTTTATCAAAATGGTGTATTTATGTGCAGTTTTAAGAAAATAGCTCAAAATTTACGCAAGTAAGAGCTACCACAGAGAATTTCCAAAAAATTGAAAATCACATAAAGTCTCCAATTGGGCCTCAATTTTTTTGAATCGGACAGCCGTTTTTTTTTTATCGCGAAATGAAATTGAACTTTTTCGAGCTGCGTGCATTTTTTTATTTTTTATTTTTATACCATTGTATTATAATTTTATCGGTAAATTTCCATGAAAATGTACGATTTTATTAATAAGGTAATATATCGCGATAATTTCTCGATAAAACACGTTCCATTTACACGTGATTTCTGCAGTACGATCTTTCGATAAAATTGCCTTCGAGCAAAGTCGGAAATTTTCTTTCGTATTGACATTATCGATTGGCTTGATGGATTATGTTTTTAAATTAAAATAAACGACGCAAAAGGAGAGCTCGTTACAGTCCGTGTCTTTGCTACGAAACTGCAACCGTGCATTCTCTCGGTGGTCAAAGCCGCAGAGAGAGAGTAAAATATACGTATGCATATCCGCTGCAATGTTGCATTCGAGAGACTTCGATAACCGGTACACAGATAGATACATTAAGAATATGTTACTTATCTCGATGTGGAATCGAGCCACTTTAAAGCCATTATTCGAGAGAGGTCCGGGGAGTGCTCAGGATCTGTTTCTTGCCGAGGCAAAGAGATATGGCGAGGCCGCATACGCACCAGATCCTCTCTAACGCTCTCTCAATGAATATTTACCGTCCCGCTAATAGCGCCTACGGAAGTTACCATTCCCCTGCGTATACGCGCCTCGCACGTGGATTTGCATGAATCACGATTAGAGACCAGAACCAAGCGGGTAGAAGGAAATAAAGATAGAAGAGTTTACCTCGAGATTAACACCGAGTCATCCTTATCCTTAATTACACAACGCATCGAGTTATTATTCCGAGATTTCTGGATTTTCATTAACTCCGAACTCAGCAACAAGTATTTTTTCGCATCTGGACTAAAATCGGGTGTTCATTATTTATGGGTGAAAATGCTCTTGGATATTTTAATGCAAAATATTTGGGTTCATAATACACGGTGTCTTGTGTATGTTTGAAAATAATATTGAAGGCCTTCGAGGATTTCCAGAATAATTACAGACCGTGAATACACAAATTTGTTTAACATATTTGTTCATTTGCAATAACGTTTTAAGCGCTCCTGGCTAAAGAACCGAGGGCGCTTTAGGGGGTGAAACAAGATTCAGTGTTTAATTTGAAGGTCCTTTCGGGTTCTTTTTTTTGACTAGATAATGAATAATTACATGCTGAATCCATCTTCGAATTACCGCACGTACTCGAGCGCTCGTTCTAGTATATTATAGACGAGCTATACAAGCCATGCTCCGGCTGGTTTCGAGGATGATCCGAAGATCGCAGGCACCTGTGCATCGTTTTACGACGAGTTAACGATTTCCTTATCGGCAGTAGAGTTCGAGAACATGAATAAGGAGGCTTCTCGAATACTTCTCCTTTTTCATCTCCATATCTATCCCTCGTGGGAGAGAGAGAGAGTCGGGTTAGTCAGGGTCGCGATCTCACGAATTTTCACGATCTCCCGATCTCGCAAGAGAAACGGAGAGGCATAAGGCTGCGGCTCCGCGGTGTTCGTGTTGTGCCTGATGGTGAGATCTCGATCTCTTCTCCATTCTTCGATCGAATTGGCTTCGAGAGACTTTATCCTCTTACTCGACTGTTCATACTACGTCTTCTTCTTCTGTATTTTGATTCCATTTCAAGATCCCGTACGTGACGACATTAACGAACGATTTCGATCCGCGAATCTCGTGGAATTGGTAGCTCGTAAATTATCCTCGTAAATTCCATGAAATATGTATAGAAAATATTACAAGACGAATCGATATGAGAAAGCTCGATCGATTCTCTCATATCGTCAATTTTATCGAGATTCACTTTCATCGCGTTCTAAAAAAATTATACATATTGGTCGATGAGCAGGGTAGAGCGCGTCAAAACAGAATGCTCTATTTGAGCCGTGACTTTGCTCTCTTTATCATCGCTAAAAATTGGTAAAGATAGTCCATTAGGCCGCGCTCTCCTCTAAATCAATCACATAAATAAACCCAGCCATGCGCACTACCATTACCCTATATTCGACAAAAGTAAAAATTCCAAACAATAAATCATACCGGCGCCTCAAAGTGTTCTTCGATGAATTAAAAAAAAATTGATTACCGACATCCATATCGTCGTTTCAGAGCAACGTAAGTCAACGAAGATCCACCGATTCCTGCGTTGCAGACGAACATGCCCACCGCCGCGAAGACGCTGATGGCCGATGCATGTGGTACCTGGTAGCGATGTTACAGCACAGCGGTCCGGTGTAGATGCTGTGTTCCTACTAGAGTATTATAACCACGGAGTATCTTTCTCTCTCGTCGCTTTTATATCCCACATAACGGATGAAACCGGCGCGATAAGACTTCCACAGGGACAGGTGGATGATGTACGAGCCTGAAGACTCCGTGAAGAGAGAACTCATCCCTTGCCATGTACGTACTCCGACTCCGGGGCGGAGGGGAAAGAAAATACGAAGAACGAGAAAGGCAACAAGAAGAAAAAAAGAAGAACAAGAAGGGGAAGAGGAAGAAGAGCGAGAAGAGAAGGCTCGGAACAGCTAATAGACCAGGGCGCAGCCTCCCTGATGAGCCTCTCCGCAAGGTCTTCGCTCTTCCAGCTTTTCTTCTTCTCCGCTCCGCAGCGTTAAAGGCTCATCGCCGCGTGTTGCTATCGAATATCCAGCATCGCTTCAGCCACTCGATCTTCTTCTGTGTTATTGTGTTCGTGTGCTGTAACTAGCTTCCGATCGGCCATCCTCCGTAAGCCAGAAGCGCAACAGCTGCCTCTCTCCCGTCACCGGCGCTCGAGGAAGGTCGTGCATGTAAAGAAACGTTGCGCAGTTGAATGGACATTAATCGAACGATTTTCGTGAGCGACTCGGGTACCCGAGTTTTTGGTTCCGAGCTCGATCCCGAGATCGATTATCCTGTTTCTTCTCCGCCATCGAAGACAGGTGACCTCGAAGCTGTTTTGGGTTTTTTTTTTGCATTGCAAATCTTTTTAAATTTTTTTTTTTTTTTTTTGCAGTTAGTGTACGTAGGTTGAATTCGCGTGCGTGCACATGCGCACAGGTAGTCAGTCGGCAGGCATGCATTCGTCAGCGGCGAGTTCACCCATAAGTCACTCATCCGCGGCGGTGCGGAGCGAGTGAGACCCCGGAGCCGAGCCAGCCAGATGTAACGCCTTGAATTTATCGCCTCTTAGTGCACGGACGCGCGCACTCGCGCTCCCGATTACCGCTGTAAGTAATGTCTTCAGCGGGAGTCGGGAACGCTCCGAGTTTTGCGCCTTCGGGGCGAGACGATCCGAGACGCCTGGGCAGCGAGTTCGCCTCGGTTCCTCGGCGAGCACTTCGCACCGTGGAGAATCACCGAAGCGCGCACTGTCGAACAAGTTCGAATGACAAATTTGTCAACGACTCAATTCTCCGCATAGAAAAATGTCTGTGCCAAATGTTTTCAACATTTGCCAACGTTCTCGGACACTCCACACTGCATCGTCCGGAAAACATCGCGCAGCGAATGTTTTTATTTTATTTTTTAATAAAAAAAACTAAAAAATAAAAAAACAAAACAACAAAGAATCGTAAAGGGAAGCAAAAGAGAGAGGGACAGGAAAGTTGCACGAGTGTTGCCGCGCGCGCGAGCACCCATTACGCGGGCGCTACGCTCGTCGTTGGCGATATTACCGCAAATTGCCACCCTCGAAAGAGAAACACAAGCGGAGTGAGGAGGGTCGATTGCTCGGTGCGCGCGAGGGGGCCGGCGACGGAAGTCTGTTCTCCTCTCCGCGGATCGCGTTCTGGTCTACCCGCGGAACGTCTCGGTTTTACAACTGCCGGGGCCCGGGTGTAATACTGTAATCGGGCAATTTTCGGGAGATGCTCCGCTCACCGTCCGAATAAATCCATGGTTAATGCCGCGAACGAGAAGAAGAAGAACAGGAATAAGAAGCGAGAAGAGGAAGAAAAAAAAAAGAAGCCACGAAAAAAATGAACAATAAATGTTTCCACTCGGCGCTCTCCTGCCGCCAGTGTGTATGCGCCACAGAGTCTATACAGAAGTAACACACGGAGTTTCTCGCATAAGTATGCCCCGAAGCTGCGAATAAGCGGAATCCTCCGGGGTATGGTGGAACCGTTTTTTTCTTCGGCGACCGAGAGTCTTAGGGCGGTATTCGGAGTCGCGACAATATCCGACGTTATGCTAGGGCGCAGGTTTTACGTCTGTACGGTAGGGGTAATGCGCTTTCCGTCGTTCCGTTCGTTCCGTTGGAAACCGCGGGCTAGTCGCGCGAGCTGGCCAGCAGGAGCAGCTCGCAGGTTCGCGTGCGGCTAAGTGGAGCCTCGCTGTCTTCTTCTTCTTCTTCTTCTGATTCTCTGCAGTTTCTTTGGGGGAGTGAGAATGCGAGTAAAGGATCGTGGAGGTGGCTCTGGCGCTCTTGTACCCTCTTCTTCTTCTTCTTCGTCTTCCATTCCGCTTCTTCTTCTTCTACTTCTTCTTCTTCTTTTACTTTTTCTTCTTCATCTTCAGCTTATTCTACTTCTCCTTCATGTTCGAGGCTGTATCCCTCTCGTGCGCCTCACCCACCTGTCTGCTGGCAATCTTCTAGTAGCCTTGGGCTACCCACTTCGCGGCTACCAGAGGGGCTACTCTTTCAGCTACCAGCAACTCCAAAGTCCGGTCCTCACGCTTACTCGCTTAACTCCCTATCTCTGTCCCTATCTTTGTTCGCCTCTTCGTGCGCGCGTTTCGCGAAACGATTTATAAGTGTATTAGGAAGACCGTATATACGAGACTCTTCACGTCAGGTGGGACAAGTCTGGAGCACCGGCGGCTTCAGATCGTTTTCCGAATAACAAACACCGATAACGATGTTTTGATTTTTCGTATCTGGCGTTTTTCGTTGATTTTTTTTCCATGGAAAATACATTTTTTATTTATTACAAACAATACATTACAAATACAAAATATAATTTTTGTTTGTCCAACATGTTTATCAATTTATGTACAATTTGCAGATAAAATCAGGGCGATGGAAAATTGGCGTCCCACTCGACACGGAACGCCTCGTATGTCATAAAATCCTCGTTCACGATCGAGTTTCTGCACCACGAAGGAAAAAAGAGTTACGAAATTTCGGTCTCCCGCTTTCGTTCCGTTCCACGAAAGAACAACTCATCTTCGCGCTCTCGTTTCTATTGCGGAGAACCAACTGTGCGACTCATCGCGCTGTCCGAGAATTTTTTTCCTTCTTCTTTTCCGCTCTCTTATATTCTTCCACTACCTTGTTTTCTCCACTCCTTCCGATTGTTTCTCCGTTGCTTCCGCACGCCTCTCTTCTTCACCGTCTCTCCCCCCTCTTCACCTTTCAATTTCAACCCGAGAATTCCCCCCAAGATAGTTCCACTGCCAAGTCCACCTCGTCGTTTTCTCGAGCAAATTGGACGTTTAGTTTCGCAACGACGGAAACCCTCAATCTTCAATCTTCTATGTATTATCTCGTTTCATTATTGTGCCATTTCGTTATCGTTTCCCTCTCGCCTCCTCGTACAATTTCGAAACTTCTCCGCTCTGTAGTTCAGAGTCTCGTTTGTGACCGTCCGTAGTTTACCGCACGGATCTTCGTCGGCTCAGCCCTTTTTTTTCAAACAACTTTTATCTTGATTAGCCGACTCCGACATAAATTTTTAACCTTCAGCATTTTTTTCTCTCATCTGCCCACGCAATCTCGGATCTCCGTCGGTTCGACCGTGAAAAATTGACCCTGCGAGAAATTTCTCCCATACTTACCGCGACGCGAGGAACGCGGTAGATCGAAGATCTTCCACTCAAGAGTTCGTCTTTCCGTTTAACATAATGGATCTCTTTAATTTACATTTTCCGGGTCCGATTTCCATTTTCTCTTGCGGTTTCTCTTACCAGTGCGTAAACGCACTTGTTCCTGTGTCTTCGATCGATTCTCCGTTACGGTAGCTCCCGGCGGACAGCAGCAGCACCCTTAACGACAAAACAATATAATATCTCTCGCTTCCTTCTTGTCTAAACGGAGGAGGTGAACGGAAGGTCCATTGAGCGGAGGAAAAAGAAGCTGCCTCTGCAACGGCGGGAGCAGCGACTCTCGAAGAGGTAGCCGCCACCGTTCGTTCGGTCAGTGCCCAAGGCGGTTGCAGGACCCTTATCGCCGAGATTCATCTGCGTATCGGTGCCTTTTGTGGCCTATGCAAATTATCGTTCGTACAACTCGACCATAAATAACGTTATTGACCGTCTCGGTGCACAGGTACGCGCGCACACGTCAACGGGGATTTGTGTGGAAGTGTTCATATTACACATAATGGAGGGCGAGAGCATTACAGTGTTACAACGATGTAAGCTTCGATGGAGGAGGAGGAGGCATATTTTAGAGATTTTTTTATTTCTATTATTTCATGAAATATATTGTTTTTTATGTGTTGAGATAAATAATAATGTGAGAAGAAAGATCTTCGATAAGAATCTTTGATAGAATATAGATATATTTTCACTGTATCTATATATCTATAACACTTCGAGTGTAATTGCATTCAAAGTGCACGGAGAAAAAGAAATGGTTGGATAACCGAGGTGCGTTGACACGCGTTCAAAGGCGTTATTTAGTTGATATTATTTAGTTGGTACAATAAAATTTTTTGTTTGTATCGATATATTTCCAACCAAATAACACCTTTGACATATGTGACCGCGAATTTGGTTAATCCAACAATTTTTTTTCTCACTGTGTTATTTTAATTTTTTCGAACGATAGTTTCTTTCGTTCATTTTTTTTGCTCTTCCCGCTTTGTGATAAAGATGTTTGTTTACAAGATTCAACTACGAGAATCGTTTTTTTGTTGTTTTTTTTTGTGCTCGCGAGAAGCAAGACGAGATAACAGTTCCTTTCGTCGTCTCATTATTGCACCGTCCTCGCCGGAGTATGAAATTTTGTTCAGCACGCGACTCCGTCCAGCGGGCACAGTGCGAAATGTTCGAGGCAATCGGCCGGCGAACCATTTGACGAAATTTACGGGGCGCTTAGAGCGTTGGCACTAAATCAATCTAGATTAGCATATACGCCCCGCGCGTACGTGCATTAACCATAACTTACGCGTTTGCTTGCTCGCTGCTCCTGCTCCTGCTGGCGCTGCAACACTGACGACGCTCGGGAAGCTGTGAGGCTTATACTTATATACTTTGCTGCAACATTGCTGCTCCTTCGCTTATTATGCTCGCGGGCCTTTCAAAGAAATCGAATAACACATACGTCTATACGAAAGAGCGAGGCAGAATGGACCAGTGGCCTCTCCATTTGAGACGAGAACTTTATTTTTACGTCCCAAAAAAAAACTAGCGAAAATGGTCCCTCTTGTCTCGCTTTCCCCAGACATACATACATATATATATTCCTGACACGCGTTGCACCGAACTAAGAAGCAGTAAAGAAAGCATTACGCGAGAGCGATGATAAACTTTTTATGATGAAGTGAATTATCGCGTTAAGCAACAAAAACTACAATGCATTATTTTTTTTGTACTCTTTAATAGTACATTATGCCACAAGGGAGGAAAGTGCGTTTTTTCCACCGAGCATGGAGTTTGATGCCCGAGCGTCGCGAGGACAGAAATTCACACGAGGTGAAAATGTACTTTCTCCCGAGTGGCATACGCTATTATTTTTTCCGACTATGCTGAAAAGTGGCCATATTTCTCCATGCCCGCAACGGCCCAATCTACTTCAGCTATAGAGCCGCTTTCAGGAATCTATCCGGGTTATGAGCTGGATTTTTTTTTTTTACCTCTTCGCAAGTTTTCATTTTTTTTTCTGTTATTTTTTTGCCATTTTTAATTCTTTTTTAAAATCATTTTTTTTATTTATTTCCTTTCGCTAAATCACGTTTTTGCCCGCAAAAATCCCTTTATTGCCCACTAAGTAACTTTTCTTCCTGTTCGTCCAGAATCGGCCACTTTGAACCCGCGTCGCAGGCCTGAAATAGGGTCTTTTTAGCGTAGTCGGAAAGAAGATTTTTCAACATGCAAATTATCAGCATCCGACCGATGCCGATTGTCCTTGAAATTCGCGGTTAAAAATCAGTCAAATTTTAGATCCAGAATGAGAGAGGATATCGCAGAAAAACAATGAATAGGAGAAACGAAGAAGAATGCTGAGAGATGTTGAAGAAGAAGAAGAAGAATAAGTTGATGTGCGTGCATGCAGCTCACGTAGCGTGCGTCGGTCTCTTCTCGAGGCCTCAACGGCCCTTTTCCCTTCCTCCCGCTTCTTTTCTCTCATTCACCTCTCCGGACGAGAGAGAGTCGACGGTGAGAAGCGAGAGAACCGATCGGAGTGGTACAGCGGTGAGAGGAAGCCTGTATCTTCCTCTTTATCAAAGTGCGCAGCATCGTTCGCCCGTAGCGAGTTGCCTGAGGCTCCCACCCACCTACCTCCCGTTCACCTCTCGGCCGCTTCTCTCCTCCACCTGTAAAACGTCCCTGCCCGATCGGGCAACAGGTGAGAGACAGTCGAGAAATGCCACGAGCGAACTCGTAGCGAGAAAAGAGAAGAGAGACGGAACAGTTCTGTGGCGTTCTTTTCAAAAAAATCAATTTTCGGATTCAAAAAATTCGGTATCGACAAAGGACCGTCTCGGGGCAAATTGCTGGGTCGTCGTATTCGTGACACCCGTGCAGAATGCGCGTTTAAATTGTCGAGTCGTTGCGGTCGTGCGTTTAAACGTCCCGCATCACTCTGAAAGGCTCGCGAGAATTACAGCACCATTTTTGTGGCACCGTCCAGTCATTGATTTAAAAAAAAATTATTTCTGTTTACCACCTTTTTTCCATGCCGAGTCTTTCGTCGTCGTACTCGCTCAACGAGCGACAGACCTGTGGAGCGCATCTCGCGAATTCCCTCCCCCAAAGATATTTCTGCCGATCGGTCTTTTCACGCGACTACTCGGGCCGCGATCCTGCTTCGCCTCTTTCTCTCACCGAGCAGTGACATGATTAATCGCAACGAGAAGTTTAATCGGCACGGCTGCCTCCCTTCTTTTTCGTCGCCCCTCCGCCCCGCGCGCTCTGTTCCTTCGTCCACCTTTGCCACGTGCACTTCGCGAGAAGTTTTTTTCGCTTCCGGCGAGCGAGCGAGGATACGCATGCGCGGTTCGCCGTTTTGCTCTCCGCTGTGTGTACTCGTACAACGAAGGAGAAGAAGAGGAGGAGGAGGAGGAGGGCGAGATGATGGAAGCGAAGGTGGACGAGGGAGAGAAGAAGGAAGAGAACGTCCAGAAGAAGAAGGACACCGATAGGCCGGCACAGCGAACGACCTCTCACTCTCTCTCTCTCTCTTTCTCTCGAACTTTTCGATATTTCGCTCACGCACGCGCGTGCACGCAAGCATGCACTTGGTCTGTGATCACGCAACGTCGAAAGGGTTCCCTCTCCGCTTCCCGCGCCTCATTCCGCTTCACTTTACTCGCCTATATAAGCACCTCGGACTCGGGCCTGTCCCAGTTGCTGACCTCTCGAACCTGATTGCCGAAAATATTTTTTTTTTCTATAACAAATATTTTAACGAAAAAAGTCTGCTCCGTCCGGATCGCCGAGTGCATCTTTTGGGGATCATTTTATGTGCTTCTGCACAGAAAATACGTCCTTACGATTCTAGTCACGCGAAACTGACGAACGGTTCGACATTGCCGATTTTAATACTTCGGAAAGAGAATTTTGCAATTTTCGCGGAATTTGTATCAGGAAAATTTGACGACTCGATTTTTATGAAATCGCTCGGGTGTTTTCGCTGTCGCGAGGGTTTACCGATTTTACAAGAGCGTAACGATCGCGACATCGTTTCATGAGTATTCCGTCCCCCCCGGATGCTTAAGGAAACTTGCGGCCTCGTCCGCTGTGCCGCCAACCACTGCCGTTCTTCCTTCCTTTCAATTAATGCTCCCTCGTTCCCAATTAATCCGCACTCTGCGGTATCAATTATTGGCTCTTTCTTGCCGTTCCCGCAACTCCGTGTTCCCTCTCTTACCCTCTCTCGCAGCACGGGAATAACGAACGGTTCTCCGCCGATCTCGGAAGCCCGCCAGGATTCATCGGCTAACTACACGAGATGGAAGCTATAAAGGTAGATCGATTTATGCGTATCGTTCCTTAACCGCTAACTAGTTAGCCGATTACGATCGATTACACTCCGTCGACACGGTTGACAACGTCGTTTCCACGCGCGGATCACAAACGAACGGTTCGCCCATCGCGCGCTTTCGCGGGATCACGTCAAGCGATTTACCGAACGTGGCCACACTGTTTAACGACGTTTTACTCGAGGATCTCACGAAGAGTTACAGCTAATCCGTGTATCGATTGAAATCGTTAACGTCTCGAAACTTTGTATAATTTCAACTCGATAAAAAAAAAAAAAAAACTGTGTCTTACTTGAAAGAACAATTTTTTTCCGTGGCGCTAAATCAATGAATTATTATTATTGCGTATTCTTCGCAGAGAAGAAAAAATCAAATACTAATACAGTGTGACTGTTGTCGAAGAAAACCTTGAAAAATCAGAGAATTTTTGATGCGTCAGGGAAATCAGAGAATTTAATATTTCCCAGGGAAAATTTGTAAGTCGAAATATTGATCGGAAATATTGGAGATCGGAAAGAAGTCAGGACATTTTTTAGATCGTGAATAGTGCCCACCCAATGTACCGCAGGTACCATTTTGCTCGGCGCCGATTTGCCGATCAGATATTTGAGTCGTCGGAGCCGGTCGTCCAGGCAGGTGGAGCCGCACCGGCGGGTCGCGGTATTCGCGAGAGAGTTACAGTATTAATGAGGAGTTGATGCCAGGCGCCAACGAGAGTAGGCAGCGAAGCGAAAGAGTTAGCCGAGTAGGTACGAAAGTCCGCGAGGTGGAGAGATCTCTGGGAGAGAAGCTGCGGTGCATCGGTGCGAGGCGCGTTAACGACTCGTCGCCTTGTAGGGTATCGCGGGAAGAGCATGACTCCCGCACCTGACCAACGCACAAGAGAGCTCCTCGTTCCTGCTCCCTCTTCTTCTTGTCTCTCTCACGTTTTTTTTTTCATTTACTTTTTGTCTCGCCTCGTCGCGCGGTCGCATTTGCGACTTCTCAGTGTCGCCGAGGATGCGGGAACGCGGGCGTTGCCTCCGGCTCGGAGGGACAGAACAGTGGGCCCGCACGGGAAGCGGCACGAGCTCCACGGGTGGCGAACAGGATCGCAAGCAAAAAGTACACGCGGACGGCGCGGATACTCCGGAGTTTGCACTCCGCGGACGCCAGATTTTCGCCGCACGGTATTTTCCCATTAAAATTTAGCCCGTGAAGCTCGAAAACAGGCGTCGATACGCCGGCAATCTAAAAAATTCCCTGGGAATTACATTTTTTCATCAACTTCGTTCGTCGTTCCAATAACTTTCCAACAAGCTTTACCGATTGCAAGATTTTTTTGAAGGGAAGAAAATTATTTTTATGAAAATATTAAAATAACGGTATCTTTCATTTCCGTTAAAACCAATATTTTTTCCCCCAAACGCATGCATGAAACTCCTTCCGGTCGAACAGTTCTCCATGCGCATTAAAAACATATTTGAAAAAAGCGATCCGGAAAGTACATTCGCGTTTAGCAAGCTCGTAAAGTTCGAAGAACACGAATGTGTTGGGGAACGAGCAGGGCGGTTTCGGAGCGGGGAATAGAACTCGTAATATAAGTCGGGCGAGGCCGCAGGATCGCCGGTACACCTATAATACATCCTATATGTTTATTTTATTTGTTTATTTATTTATTTATTTTTTGTTTCTTTTTTTTCGTATATGTAGCATAGATCGCGAGAGAGCATACGGAGAGGGCCGAGAGAGTTTCCGCGCGACGCGTTGATTCCGCGGAGCGTGGAGCAAGGAGCGCACGGAAAGATTCTTATCTCGATCGGTATAGAGGCAAGAAGAGGGATCGATACTCGCACCGGTGTACTCCCGATGTACTTCTCGAATACACTCAGCAGGTGCTCCCTCTCCTCCTCCTCCTCTTCGCCAAGGCGTATCGTACGTACATACGCGGACGGTATATACTGCACGCGCGGTCCAACCGCACCCTATAAATACCGCTCTCGCGGTGCTGACCCACGACCACGAACAGTTTACTCTCCTTATGCGAACTAACCATACCATGATTTTTCCCCGATCCAGTCGCGCCGAGATGCACTCGAAGATCAAGGTAGCAGTGACCCGCGTTGCGCCACGGCTGCAGCATTCGTAATTAATCATCGTGCCGATAATAAAAAATTTGTCGGCACGTGACAGAAAATGTACGGATTATCGTTCTTTCGGTTTTTCGTTCCGGGGTCCGATCTTGAGTTCAATATTGTAGCGACGTTTAAACGTCCCTGGCGCTCGGCCGGCAATTAAAACTGTAATCCATATTTCTCAATAATTTACGTTCGAGCCCCGAGAAGCTGAAAAACTTTGAAAAAATAGTTTGAGTACAGTTTATGTTGTCGATCGATTATTTCTCGCATCGCCGCAAGATCGATCGAACAAATCTTCTATATCGCGATACAATCTTCCCTATCGTGACAAAAAGATCGATCGACGATACCTCGGCGAACCGCCCATTCTCGTCTCTTCTCGATCGACTCGACGATCTTTCCCCGCAGCTGTACACGCTCTCTGTGTACCCATCGCTTCCGCTTACTCTCTTTGCCGCGTCCGAACGTGGCTCGTGGGCCTTCCTCGCGCCTCGCAATTAGCGAGTTACGACGCTTGAAAGGCCGTTAATTAAACTCAAACCGATAGCCTCGCACCCGAAGACTTCGGTGTATTTACGCAAGGTCTAAGGCTGCCTTATTACTCGGGAGTCTACGATCTGCCACATCGAGCTGTCTCCCTTCGTTACCTCTCACTAGACATTCGACCTCAAACGGCCCACCGTATTCGCACCAAAAAGGTGCCAAAAATTATTCACATAGAATTTTTTTGTTATTTTAGCAATCAATTCCGAATATCGAGAAAATCGTCGAATTATAAAAATTTTACTTTTCCCGCAGTTGACTCGAAAATAGATAAGAAACATTATTCACCATCGATTTTTTTATTCGGAGGTCGTAAAATGTAGATTTTTTAAAAACCAATTTATTCATGTTGGGTCAACAAAAGAATTATAAAAATTTCACTTTTCGCGCACTTGACTCGAAAATAGATAAGGAACATTATTCATCATCGATTTTTTTATTCGGAGGTCGTAAAATGTAGATTTTTTAAAAACCAATTTATTCATGATTTTTTTTTCCAAATTTTGTGTAAGCTCTGCGAGTAATTTTCGCTGAAAATTAATATATAATTTTTTTAGCGCATTGGCCCGATTTGCAATCTGTCTCGGTGAAGAAATCGCGGTTCACTTGACGTGGAATGCCTGATCGGCTCACCCCCTGAGGTTTTCTCCTACACCTTCTTATCTTTCCTCGCGGAGTCTCCGAGTTGTAACTCGTGGATATACTTTAATGCACGCGGAGGCTCGCGTGGCTGAGTCTCTTAGGTCTCTCGATGTGCTTCCCCGGCTCATATCGAACCCGTAATAGCTGTAGTACTACGGACGATTAACAGCTGTGCGGCAATTATCCGTGTGTGCGGGTAATACGTACGACCGTCCGAGCCACGATAAATGTATTAGCGCGAAATAGATTCATGCGGTTGAATAATCGTCGAGCTTCTACTTCTGCTTCTGAAACGACCTCTTCGCATCCCCCCCGGTATAAAAGCCCGCGATACACATAGTCGGGAATTTAACATTCTCAGGATTCTCAGTTGCAGCCTCAGAGGTATATGAGCTCGTGCATAATGAGCTTCGGTATGGGAATTACAAGTTGTGGATATAATGCACGTGAGAGATTACCCGGTGGTTCTCGGCCTTAAGGTGGTTCGGCCGAGAGGCGTTGGTCTCTCCTCTATCAGCCGGATATATTTATGAACAGCTTCGGAACTGACCGAAGGGTCAAAGAGTTGCTTTCGGAAACTTTTCGCACATTAAACTCCTTTTTTATGTTTTTTTTTTAGTTTAGAACTATAAGTACAGTAGAATCCGGTTTACCAGAGGTAATGTGGGGAGACCATACGGCTGATAAGTGAAATCTCAGATTACATGCTCAATTCAAACTTGTACTACTATTATATATTTTCACTATCATACATTTAACATTACGCATTTAATGCGTAATGTTAAAACACTCCCTTGCCGCTTGACCCGGAATCGATCGATAACAAAAACTGTAATTAATTTTTGTTGACGGGTGCCAACAATCTCCGGTTAGAATAAAAACCAAAAAATTTTGTTTCGGTGTAAGAATTTATTTCAGAACGTCCAACGTCGCTACCGTAAAAGAAAATTAATTACAGTTTTTATTACCGATCGAGTTCGTTTCGCATAGCTCTCATACGTGAGAAACCCGTAAAGCTTCCCCTCTATAGGAAGTCATTAATTTGCGTTAAATGTCCTCGTGCCATAGATGGCTATCGGAGAGTGCAGACTAGCGAATTGGAAGACACATTTCTGTGTTCGTCTCCCTGACACTTAATTTCACAGTTATTCCTGAAAGCGGCATTAAAAAATGACGGAATGTGAACTCACCGAACAGGGACAGAGAACGAAACACGCGTCTATGCGTGGTTTCCAACGTTACGATTAATGTGACGAATTAATAATCGCCCTCTCACGCGTGTTGTTGCTAAACTCTCCCCGACACCCCGGCGACTCGATGATAAACCTAGCGACGAGAGGGCAGATACTCTCATCGAATTAATAAGTTATTAATTTATCGTTTCGAAATGTAAGCAGGAAGACGTGCGGAGCTGTTATATATGCATAGCCGGACACACGTAATGCCGTTTGCCTGGGGGTGCCTTAACGAGCAATTAATAAATCGCGTATTACTCCTATTAGTTCTCTTTCTGTATCTCGTCCTTGCTCTCGGGTATACATTTCCGGCCGATCGCGCGCTCTCGCGAGAGAGCACGAGGGCACGTCCCTTAACGCGCCCGACGCCCGCATAAATCCTCCGCAAGCTATATATGTATATGTGTGTGTGTGTGCTTTATCCTTTTTATAATTCTCTCATTTTCTTGCCTTCCTATCCTATACGCGTGTAACGTCGTCGCGAATGCTAAATACGCGTGCGAGGGTAGGTAGCCGAAGAGCGCATAAAATATGTGGCGATAGCGAGAGCGAACGAGTACTGTACGAACCGCGTACAGGAGGAGGAAGATCCGAAGACCGGACTCCGGTGTAAACTCCGGGAGTGGTGTGTTGCGGCCCCTCGGAACGGGCCCGATAGTAATGAGCCGAGTAATGAATATCGCTAAACGTATATACGTAAAGTTCGCCTACGTGGAAATCTCGTAAATAGCCGAGCGTCCGGGGAGCAAGGTCTCTCGTACGCATAGATAGGAAAAATAATTTAACAAATGGAAAATGAAGAAACAGGGCGGAGGCGATATTTCGAGATTTTTTCAATTACACATCGAATTATCACCGAATTATTTATTGAAAGAAAAAAAAATTGTTAAATTCATTGGGGTGCATTGTAGACCGATTTGAGGGATTAAAAAAATAATTAATTTCATTTTATTTAGAAGATTTATCTTATTTATTCGGTGCTATCTGCAATATCTGCTTTCCTATAACGTACAAAGAAAAAGAAGAAAATAATTCAACTGAACGGTCCGTTGATTGAAAGAAGAAATCGTTAAATTAGTCAAGGATCATTACGAGTCAATTCGGTGGGTATTTCACGTTAGTTAAGAATGATAATACCGAGGTAACGTTAAACCGTTCCAGCTTTAATTTTCTCGGTAATTTTGCTTCGCGTTATTTACGAGACCCAATTACAAATTAATCTCTCGCAATTCCACTTAATCGTCCGATGTAACAGTAACGACCGAAAGAGGGGGCGTTCTGAAGACCGCCGATCGGTTACTGGTTATTGCCACCGTTATTTACAAATATATAATACAGGAATTAAGCGAGATTTATCGTCATCGGGAGAGACTCCTGCGAGGGCGGTTGGGTTGTAAACGCTGAGGTACAAGTACACTCTGATAATAATATACACACCGGTACACTATCTATCCTGGAGTACGCACCAAAGGCATAACTATGCGTAATAGCGAAAACTACTTGTTGTATACGATATCGCTTATTATAACAGATGCTGAACCGAGATAACGAGGGATATAATTCGTCACTAATCACTTCCTGGAGATTGTGGGAGAGACTCTCTCGCAAGGACTCCCGGTGAAAGTCCACCAACGTTATATACATATATATGTATATACACACATCTTACTCTTGGCGATGGGTGAAAATTTTATATTTTATCTCACTCCGGACTAAACGTCGACGAGTGCAATCACCCGTCGGTGACTGCAGCGTCCCACACGCGGCTCCATTCCCTTGCGACAACCTCTCTCCCTCGAGTAGTTGTATTTTCCCATCACCGCCTCTCTCCCCGGCCGTTTGTGTGTTTCTTCGTCATTCGTCAAGAAATAAAATAGCCCCGAGTTACCATAAAACGGTCGGCGTCGTAACAGTCGACGGTGAGATTGGCAACCCGACGGAGAGACGGAGAGAGACTTTGTAATCTCGCCTTGGGATCGGACAGCAGAGAATTATACAAATTCCGTGGTAAAATGAAATATGGAAGCCGAGAAGAAGAATACGTGGAAATTAAGTGCCGGGAGAGCTTGGGACACAATATGATTATAGATAACGATTATATTGTATTAATAACGTCACAGCTGTGGCAGTTGAGGACGTAGGTGTGACAAAGGGGAAACCAGAAACGGAGGATACGGAGGCGAGTCTCGAATGCGAACATATATATATGTTTTTTTTTTTTAAATCTTCAATGGTCCGGGCAGCGCGCAGGGTCAGAAATTCCTAGTCGCGAGCTCGAGAATCGAGTACACATTGACCGTGTCTGCGATGCCCTCGGTCGGTAACTGTGCGCCGGCGGCTCGCGAGGAAGATAAAAGAAGAGTAGCGAGAAGAATTGCTCGCGGCCGTTTCTCCACGTCCGCAAGGACGAAGTATACTCTGGAAATTCTCGCAATCTCTTATTTTATATTTATATATATAAAAAAAAGAGGAAAAGAGGAATATATTTTGCGTGCACTTCGTGTCCTGTGCCGAGGCTCGAGGTGCCGGAAGAGAAGTGCTGAAAAGGCGTGGTCGCGGTGAAGCGAAGAAAATTTCCTCGTTCCGTGATTCTTCTTCTTCTTCTTCTTCTTCTTCTTCTTCTGTTCGGGCTTGTATCTATTTCTCGTTTTTCATATCTACTTCTAAGCTTCTTCTTCTTCGTCTTCTCCTTCTTCGCGATTCTCTCACCCGCGTGCTCTGTACGTACTCTCGTAGCCGAGGATCGGAATCGCTCGGATTTGCCGGTGGACGGGCATACATACCCAGCAATAAATACGCGAGGCAAACATAATTCTCATCCGGGGCGCCGTGCCTCATGCTAGATGCGTATCGGGTACGCGTTATCGCGCCGCGCGCGCGCACTCTTGCGAAAGAGAGCCGAGGGGTTACAGCGGCGTGCCGCCGCCGACTGTGGTAACCGAGCATATCACTTTCGTACTCCACCGTGGGGTTGGGCTCGTCTTTGCACGTGTAGGGAAGAGAAATAAAGGTAGCGCGCGGAGAGACGGGAAGAAAAGAGGAGATAAAATATTGCTGTACACGAGTACTCCCCCATAAGTATGGATCAACGGGATGACCTTGGCCTGACCTTGAACTTGGTCCTCACGGCCTTCGTCGGTCCTTGGTCCCCGTTCGTTTCCTCCGATTAAAAATCCTGCACAGTAAAAAAATATATTTTTTCGATTGTCAATAACTTGGCTTTTATTTTTTATTTTGAGAAAACAAAAAAATGATAAGTTTTATAACGAAGATCGGTGACACTGATGTAGCATTGGAATTACTCGATTTTTACATGAAATACAAAGGTTGGTCAGTAATAGGGTCATGGTCAATAATAGGTACATTTATCTTATCACAATAGTTAAAACAAATTAAAATGATGATTTTATCATTAAGCACGTGTTATTTGGAACAACAAAAGATATTTTTGTCGAGTGCGTAGAAAAAAAAAATGTGGCCCATGAGGGGATCGAACCCGCGACCTTCGCGTTATTAGCACGACGCTCTAACCAACTGAGCTAATGGGCCAGATATCATGAGATCGAACGATCCGGTACAAGAATTCTTTTTCAACCGATTAATTGACATCTTGCGGACATTTTACAGATATATTTCGCAATTTTTCAAATTTATTAATATAAAGAAAAAAAAGTGTTGACTTTCCGAAAAAAAATATTTTTTCCGATTGGAGTATTTCGCGTCATTAATTTTTATAGCAGAATTCATATTTGTGGCCACACATTCCAAATCACACTTATATCGGCAAGTTTTTAACTTAGTATAAAAATTCGATTGTTATGTAAAAAAAAAAACCGTTACAAATTATTTTTTTCCAATCGAAGATTCACAACTAGTTTGTCTAATTCTTCCCTAGAAAATCCCAAAAAAACGGCAATTTTAGCGGAAATGAAAAAAAATAAAAATCCCCCCTTAATTTGAACTAAAAATAAAAACTAAAAGTTCGATCGACGAGTAAAAAAAAATATACGATTTTTTTCCCTGATGGAAGATTGACAATCTATCCAATTAGTAAATGCCATTAGTTCGATAAAGAACGGACGAACGGGCGGACGAGGGAAGTCTAAGACGTGCGGGATTTCCGGAAGGACGTGCGAGTCGGACAATCGCGAAGGAGACTCGAAGGGATCTCTCGAGGGCAGTCTTCTTCTTCGGTTCTCTTTCTGCACAACAAGAAGGCGAATAAGAAGAAGAAGAAGAAGAAGAAGAATCAGGTGAGATCGGACTGCAGTGATTGCAATTAGCAAAGCAACGACGGCGGCGGCGGGAGTTCTCTGTGAGGATCGGGAGATGCTTCGTGGGGAGAGAGAGAAGTCCTGAAATGCCCAGCATGCCGCCCCCGATTGGGGACGTCAAGGGAGAACGCGAAGGACGACAGGTTTAATGGACGTTTGTTAGCCGAGCGAAGAGCGCCTCGCGCGTCAGCTGTTCCCGCAGCTTCCGTTCCAGAACTCCGTTCTCAACCGCAAGCATCGGGATCGACGATTCGCTCAGCGAAAAAAATCGGAATACACTTCGTGCATTTATTTAACAACCCGACAATACGTCCATTGATAAATCATTAAAACGAGGAACTCTCGACGGAATATCGTTCGATTAGAATTATTTGCGACGATGGGCATAAGCTAAAAGGGCTTGCCAGTCGCTTCTCCATGAACCAAGTGTGTTTCTTACGATTTACAGTTACGAGGAGAGTTGTACGCGTTTATCGGAGGGGGGCTCGGCGAGCGTAGGTAGAAAACGCGGTAACGAACAATCAACCGAGAAAGGCCGTTACAACCGTCATTTTATGTTCCAATTTGCAAACGGGACGTTAAATACTCGTCTCGATGACGGCGACCCCACTCAGCGCTCGCAGCTTCCCGCACCTCGCTTATAAATTCATTTATGTATGAGGATATATATATGTGTGTGTGTATATATATATCATATATATAAATTCATGTACGTACAACCTCAGCGCAAAACCACAGAAGTCGAAGATTATGCAGGAAACAGCCGCGCAAAACGCACTATTCATATTAATTATTGGCGGTACATAAAAAAAAAAAATATTTATCCCTCGTCGTGCAAAATCTTTCGAAAAACAAATGAGAATGCGTTCATTACGGAGACGTAATTTTTTTTACTGTTCCTCTATTTTTCTCGGTATCCCGGGAATTCAGTCGGGACAAAAGTTTTTTCGTTACGATTCCGCGGGGAATAAGAAAAAAGAACGACGTACTGTAGAGAATCACGTGCGGTGAGGAAAAGTTTGGCGAGTCTCCCCCTCGCCGTCTGCGAATCGGATCCATAGTCGGAGGATTGATGTAGCTCTCGGAGGACGACGAGGATGACAAGGGACAGGGGACGAGGGACCGGAGATGGTTCGGAGAGAAATTCTCGCGCGTACACCGGGCGCGGAAGCTTGTAACGAACAACCGAACTAATCTCATTTCGGAGATAGAGTGGATACGTTTCTGGACCCGACGCTGTAACCGCGCGGTACTCGAGAGTTACGACGTGATCGGGAAAGCTCCCGCTGTTACACCGACGCGACCGGCGATGTACATGCGAGCAAGGTCGTGTACACAGGTAGACCGGGGAAAATTAGTTCGCGAACAATTCAACGTAGCGTGCACGCGCACCGATTGCTTCGGAGTCATCAAACTATCGGGCGTAGCCGGGATGGAACTGTTTTGAAGCGTCGGACACAGGTGAAACTCGCGGTGTTGGACGACGACGAGGAGATTCACCGGGGATTTACATCGACAGGACCGGAGAGGGACCCGGAAGCGCGTCGACTGCTTCGGACACTTCTCGCCTCGCCCTGTAATTACACGCCGGCTTCCCGCTGCAGGACTTTTGTCCCGGTAGATCATTTTTTAAATCGCAGCTTCGCGTTGGATTCGGCGACGAATTTTTTTATAGAACGATTCGATTAAACTTTTCGAATCGTGGTTTTTTTTTGGAAATTATAATTCGAACGTGATCATTTAGAGTAAGAATACTTATGAATGAATGTGGGCTGGAAAAAAAATTAGATATTTTTTATTTTTTTATTAACGACTATTAAAGTACCGAGCATTGATAAATGCCTGGCCGTCGTGAAATTGCAGAATTTCACGACCGCTGAGAATTAATTTTTTTTAAATCTACTTTTTTTCTCGTGTAGACGAGAGTAACGAAAAATTCCAAAGTCCATTAGAAACTAATGAAATCTTAGTTTCGTTCTCGTGAACGTTGTAATCATCCGCAATCGGTCTCCTATCGCCGAAAAGCTATAAATCCCCAAACACAGAAGTTTAACCCACTCAATCAACCTCGACGGAATCCCCGCTCATAAGCCCCGCGGTTCGAATTTTTTTCTTTTCGAAGTCCGAGTCCCATAATCCACCGAAATGAGCAGCCCGAAGCGTGACGGACACTCGGCCATCTGTCGTGGCCGAGTTCCAAGAATCACACTCGAAGGACGCAAAAACAACCCTTCATTTTTATTATTTTTTTCAAATTTCTTCATAAAACAATATTTTCCGTCCGTCCGTCCTCTCGTCGATAGTTTGGGTCATAGCTGCGGGTGTTTTCGAAGTTTAGCGCAGTGGAAATAAAATAATGATTGGCGTTGAGGGCAGGGAGGACGATCGTCGCTTTTGAGATGCTGCGCGGCTGGCTGCGTCGGACCGGCCGGAGATAGCAACCGTGCCTTCTATTTTACCTGGAGCGGTAGAATTTCTCGCGAAAATGTCTGACATTACGTAGACGCGAGAGCGAGACAGAAAGTAGGAGAGAGAGCAGGAGAGAGAAGAGTCCCCAGCTCGCGAGAGAAAGACGTTTTGCGCCCAGAGCGCGTGCCGTCCCATCCATCGAAGCGACGAGATGGACCAGAGCCGGAGAGAGGAAGGAATAATATGGAACGAAACGAAATGCCGGTGTTCCGCTGGCCCCGGGGAAGGGACACACCGTCTCGTGCCAACGAATATCTTCGCTGCTCTTGTTTCTTCCCGCAATCTCATCGGAGCTGCGCAACGGACCGGCTGTTGCCGCTTAAAATATTTGTAATTCTAATGGGTAAGAGAGGGACTCTCCCCGGGCGGAACTCCATCGTCGACCGAAACTTCACCTCCGCCACCGCGAATCCCCTTCGACTCTTTCTCTCATAATCGTCCCTAAGAATTCGCCGCCTTCGGCTTGCATCTCTCGGGAAAAAAAAATTCAAAAGTAGACCGAGAAGGCATCGACGAAGGCACATTCGGAGAAGTCCGCGAGAATAGTTAACCCTTCGAGTCCGAAGCTTCTTTGATGTTGAGACATAATCATCTTTCATACCTGCTCGGTACTTTTCTTGATAAAAATATTTGAAAAATTTACTAAAATACTGAAATTTTGGAGCTAAAATAAAAAAAATTATGTAGTGATCATGTTTTCAAACAGGGTATATCTGCTTTGTGGGAAACTTTCACTGTTAATAATAACTTCGAGAATACTTGCATCACTTATATTATTTATTTTCATTTTTTTTATTATTTTGTATCGTTTACATACAATAATATTTGTATGAGCGGTTCGCGGTGTATGCGACGAGACATTGGTTTAATGCGTTTTTGATCTTGTTTCGCACCTATATTTTACGTCTCGGGGTACCAACGTCCCGTGGCATTTCACCGTTCGCCTGAAGTCTCTCGTATTTATTTTCATATCACTTAAGACAAGTAAATAAATTATATATCCGTGCGCGTACAAACAACGCGGCACGTCGATTGAAATTAACGTTTACAATTACATTAACGGTAATAATAATCTCTAGTAGTTACAATAAATACTTAATCCTCGCAAACTGAGGTATAAATCAACGAACTGTTTTGTGGCATGGCAATAAATATTTATACAGTTTTTAAAAATCGAGGATTTCGATAAATCTATAACGACGCTCGATATCGCGAATATATTTGCGTTTTTTTTTCTCGAGCGACGAACAGTATTATCACATTCTTTAACATCGTTCGCTTACGGAGTAACGACGCCAATTGAAATCGTTGATTTTGAGTAACTTGGCTCGTTCTCTTCGACGATCGAAAGAAAAAAACATAAAATGTAGATTACAAACATAAAACATAGCCAGAACGGGGGCTTGAGGAGAATGCAGTATCTCGGGGGCTAATTTGTTTTTTTAAAATACTATTGGATAAATAATATGGTTTTTTTTTACATGAGGTTCGAACTCCTGAGAAGACGTCGTTGAGTCTTGCATTCGATCGACAGGAGATTCAAAATTAATTTGCCCACGATCAAGAGACATTTTCACAAAAAAAATAAAATAAAATGAAATAAAAAAGGAAAAGGAAGATGAAAATGTCCCGTTTGCACTGACTAGATAGTATACTCGTCCGTTACACTGTTGGGCAGATTCTTTGTAATGTACATTCTAGTAGTTCGAGCCAATCTGGAAAAAGGCTCTTTTTCTCTACCGACGGGGATCATTATTTCTTTAACGCTCGTACGATTTTTCAGTATTTTTTTTTTTCTATAAATTTTATGTCCGATTGATAAGTGCGCGTGCGGAATTTACTCCTCGAACAACAACGGATGTTGAGGCGGGAATTGAGGAAGTATCGTTATAATACATTTGTGTGTGTATTTATAATATATATATATCTTTTTTGTGGAATTTTGGAAATGCTTTTACTATTCAAAGAGCTTCTTGGCATAGTGCCATATACGGAAGAAGTACTCGTCCTTTCGTAGAAGCCTCGCACGCGCGTACGAGCTTATATCCGCGTCCATATTGTGCTCTCGCAGCCAGGAACTTGTATTCTCAGTGCTGAAGCTCACCGACGCTGTCTCGCCTCGATCCGTTGCCTCGGCAACTGGCTCGATCACCGTTAATTCTGTCGACAAAAAAACACATACAGTTTTTCGTTTCAATTCCATAATGATCCATAGATCTTCTAATGTTTAATGCTTAATAATTTTTTGTTAATGGAATATACAAAAATATAATATAATACGATCTATATGACATATAATATAAACTATTTCACGAAGTTTATTCTCACCGGAAGCTGGTACGATCTTGAACGGTTCCTCGGACTCCAGTGGCTCGCTGAAACCGACCTCGTTCTTCGCGTAGATCCTCACGAGGTACTCGTGATCCTCCTGGAGATCACGAACATTGAGCTTCTGTATGTCGGCGTTTACGCGACCGACTTCCATCCACATCGTCTTCTTGACGTCCCTGACGGCGATCTTGTAACCTTCCAAAGGTGCACCGCCGTCGTGCTCGGGTCTACCCCATTCTATTACCACTGTGTTGCCTGCTATCTGGCGAATCTCCAGCGGTGCGGTCGGTGGCGATGGAACGGCTGCGAGAATAAAAAAAAATTGTTTTTGGTAATTACCATTTTTCGAAATCTTTCGCCGATAATTTGTTTTTGTCTTAAAGTCTCTCGTTTTATACGAACGTATGAGAAACATATTTTTCACTACGTATAATGAGTAATCGGCAATGAACTTACTTGCGTGAGTCTCGAGGGTGACCGATTCGGTTACTGTCGGCGTACTGAGGCCCATGCTGTTTTCAGCAAAGACCCTGAAAAGGAACTCGCTTTCCTTGAGATTCTCGATGCAGTATTGCAGCGTGGTGGCATCGAGAGTCACGACCTTTGTCCACGCAGATTCCTTGCCCACCAATGATTTTTTCTCGATAACGTAGCCTGTATTGGAAAAAATGCCCGTTACGTAAAATAAAATTAAATAAAAAGCAAACCTTGAAGATGAATTTTTTTCTATTACGTAGAATCGACATACCTGTGAGTTCTGTACCTCCGGTGCTCTCTGGCGGCGACCAGGCCAACGTAACGCTTCTGCTCGTTACGTTCGTTACTTGGAGATTGAGGGGGCAGGACGGTGGTGCTGAGAATCGCGTAATACACAAATTATAGATTTTTGTTTCTCGTAAAAAATAAAATAAAATAAAATAATTGTACAATTCGAAATTAATGTTATGGAGCGTGAAGCATGATACTCTGTTAGGGATTATCGTGTGAGACGTTGTTGTTTTTTTTAAATTTATTTTTTATTTTCGGGGGAACTTTACGGCACGAGACTTATTGACACCGACAATTCACCTGAGTAGCGGGAAATATGCCGAGCAGAGCGTATATCGAGTTTTCCCTCAGCTTTATTATGTCTACGCAGAAGCGATAAGCATTATCTTAATTGATTCAAAGAGAATTTTCATTTCTCAAGTATACTCACTTATAAGTTTGCCAACGATTACCGGCTCCTCCGACAAATACGGAGGACCAGTGCCCGCACTGTTTGTCGCTGTTATCCTGAAGTCGTAGGACACGTCGGTCTTTAGATCAGACACGATGATGTTCGCCGTGTCGCCCTTAGTTGTGCCGATCTATAAAAAAATTTAAGAATTTGATTTTAATATTTTTTTGGTCAAAATTGCACTGACACAAATTAATGAAGTTAAGTAGTTACCTTCTGCCATGTCTTTTTCTTCGTTTCCTTCGTCTCGACAGTGTACTCGGTTATGGGAGTACCGCCGTCGTTCTCCGGAGGCTGCCACTTTATCGTGAACGAGGTCTTCGTCATTCCCGATATGTCCAGAGGTCCTCGAGGCGGTCCAGGTTTGTCTGCGTCGTTCAGAAGTTAATTTAAAAAATATTAATAACCATACAATCATAATAATCATTACATATTAATATAATAATTATATTTTCCAGATACCTCAACCCCTTCAAAAATATTTCTATGAACACAATAATATTCATTATTAAAACACGAACCGAATGAAGTTTTAGCGGTGACAGGGTCGGAATCCAAAGGTTCCGAAGGTCCAACTTCGTTCGTGGCCACGACTCTGAAAACGTACTCGACGTCTTCCTGCAGGCTGTCCACGCAGTAGCTCAAAATTGTCGTCTCCACTTCGGTGACCCTTGTCCAGGTCTTCTTCGTCTTGACGCGTTTCTCGACGATGTACGACGTGAGGTCGCAACCACCGAAATCGGCTGGTGGTTTCCATTCGATGGTAACGCGATCCGATCTTATGTCCCTGACGACCATTGGTCCCTGGGGTTTGCTAGGTTCGCGAATGACCACCAGCCTCATCTCCGTGCTAGCGTCGCCGTGAACGTTCGTTAATTTCAACGTGTAATCCCCGACGTTTTCTTCCTGAACTTTCTGGATCGTCAGAGTCGCCGATTCCTCGTCTAGCGTCTTGACGATACGCTTCGATTCCGTGACGACTCGCCCGTTCACCGTCCATTCCTCGGTCGGCTTCGGGGACGCTGTGTATCTCACGGTCATCTCGACATCCGTGCCCTTCTTCACCTTGTACAACTTCGGCGAATCAGTGGCGATCTTCGGTGATGTTTCGACGACTTTAAATAAAGATTTTAACAATTGGTAATAAAATCGAGTAAGTTGGTCGACGAAGATTTTTTTTTTAATTCCATTTTTGTATGATAGTCACCTTCGACCTTGAGTCTCGAGGAAGTCTTGACGTTCAGGACAGTCGCACTGTACTCCAACGCGTCGTCCACCGTGCACTCACTTACTATGAGCTTTTTGACTGTACCCTCGTCGATTATCGTGTACTTTCGGGACTCCTTGATCTCCTCAGTTTTTCTGATAAACATACACCAGAGTTACGATTAACATTAATTAATTATTGTCAATTGTTAATTTATTAATAAATAGTTAAGGGGCAGATACACCTAGCAGGGACGGACAATCGATTGTCCAAGTTTTACATTTTCTTAAAGTTTGATATGTTAAAAATGCGAAGTGAACATTTCAAGTAACAATTCAAAAAAATGACAAAGTTACAGCCCAAAGAGTAGATGCGTCTTTTTTCCTTTTTTCAATGATTGAGGTTTTGTACCAAATACATGTGGGCAATCAGTTATCATTAAACTTTTGACATCGCATACCTGAACCACTTGACGGTAACGTCCGGTCTCGAGAGCTCTATCGTGAAGAGCGCATCCTCGTCGAGCGGTACGAGGGTAACATCCGGCAGTCTTCTGATCAAATCGACTTTGGGTTCCTCGACTATCAACCTCGCCTCCGAAGTTTGTTCTCCAACCTGGCACGAGTAAACACCCGCGTCCTCGGGCTCGGCGTCGAAGATCTTCAACTTTTGACGCTTGCCGTCTATCGCCAGACGCACGTGCTCAGAAAATTGCAACTCCTGGCCGTCCTTGAACCAACGCACTAGAGCGTCTCCCTTTGTCAATTCTATGTCAAATTTGGCCTTGTCGCCCTTCGCTATCGTCACGTCCTTCATCTTCGTTATTATCTCTGGTGGCAGTTCTGAAATTGATAATAATAATGATGATGATGATGATAATAATAATTCCCCTAGGCGTCTCCCTCCCAGGTCCTGATAACTATTCCCTACTAAACTATTCTGGCCGAAAAATGAGATTCAAACCGAAAGTAACGAAATTCCGGTAAATTTCCGGTTTCTAAATTCCATAGTGCATAAACGAGGGCACGAGCCATAACAACCCGCTAGTAATAATAACAACTGAATCGACGACTGAAGTGGTTAATAATGAAGGAAAACCCACCGACTACGATGACTTCGGCAGTGCACTCCTCATCCGGAAGTGAGCACGTGTACTCTCCCTCGTCGTGAACCGATGTCATCCGTATGAACAATTTTCTGACATTTCCCTCGTTGACGAATTCCAATTTATCTTCCTTCGGAGACAATAGTTCTCCGTCCTTTTGCCAGGTGACCTGGGCAGTTTCGGACGTGATCTCGACCTCGAGTATAGCGACATCGCGTTCCTTGACCTCGAAGTCTTGGAGCTTTCTGATGAACTCGGGCTTGGCCGGTCTGACGGCAACGTCGCACGTGGTCTTTTGATTTTTGACCGTGCACTCGTACGTTCCCTGATCGCTGGTCGTGCTTCTCTTTATCACCAGACGATGAGTTCGTCCCTCCTGAATTACCACGCGATGATCCATACCGCTGATCTCCTTGCGGTTGTGCCACCATGTGGTGGATACTGTGTGCGAAGTCTCGCAGGTCAATTCGAGAGTCTTCCACTCGTCGACCTCGAGTTCCTTGACGAGCTTCTTCGTGAATGTAACTTGGGGCACGTCCACCGTTACCTTGGCACCGTGCGAAGCTTTGCCCACCGGATTGCTCGCCGTGCATTTGTAATCTCCTGCGTCCACCTCCGAATCTGCGTTCTTTATCTCGAGTATTATGTTCTCACCGTCGTAAGTCTCCTTGATGTTTGGCGACTTCTCCAAGGGCTTGTTGTTTCTGTGAAGTTTTATTGTTTTTTTTAGTTTTTCCAACAATTAATTAATTTTGTCAATCGAAATGCACCACCAAAGATGATAATAATTTTTTTTTTTAATATCAGAAATTGACTTTGAACTATTATAAAGATTATTATTACAAATGACAATCATAAAATTATTTATTACAAATAAAATGGGGTGAACATGGCCCATCCTCAATTAACTATGTATGGATCATATTCACCAATTTCGCTCTATTTTATGGGAAATTTGAATTCTCGTATACTTTAATGTTGCAGGGTAAAACACATGAATGGCTTACCTCAACCACGCAACTATGGGAACCGGATTGCCGGTTACTTTGGCGACGAGTTTGAAGGTTCCTTTCTCCGGAACCGTGAGCTCCTGGAACCTCTGGGTGAAGAGTGGAGGCTCCGGCGCACCACTCGGAGTTTCTGAACAAAAAATTGGATCGGTTCAATTCGTCGGATCTTTGGACCAAAAATCATCTTCGCAACAAGCTGAGCATACCGGCCAGGGGTTCCTCTTTCACCGACTCCATGCTGCGACAACGCGAGTGCCTAGGCTTTGCATCAACTGCAATGAACATTAGCGGAAGCGTTGGCAATAATGTTAGTATCATAGCTATAGAAACGAAGTTTTCTATTTTATCGTAGCGTTAATTGGCAGCAATGCAATTTAAAACGAACAATCAATCGTTCGAGATTTTTGAGTACACAATGAGAAATAATCGTGCCTTCAACAAACATCAATTGTACGCTCCCTTTTTAATTTTACAATGTTTAAAATTTTTTCTTTCCACATTCCGTAATTTTAAGTAACGAATTATAAATTTAACAACAGAAACGAAAATTGTGGATGTTTGGGAGAGAATGTTTGTTAAACGCACGGACAATTTCTTTTTCTGCAACGTGTATAAGTTATTTCTGTAGCAGAAACACCGAAATCGTACCTTCGACTACGAGAGAAGCTTTGGTCTCGGCGGTACCAAGGTCGTTCTTCGCCACGCAAGAGTACTCTCCGGCGTCAGTCAGTTGTGGCTGGATCAGAGTCAGAGTGTGAGTGTCTCCGTCCTTCTTCGGGGTTAGACCCTTCTTCAGCGGTTTTCCATCCTTGTACCATGTGACCTTGGGCGTTGGAGTGCCGACAATCTGCGTCGACAGAACGACCGTCTCGCCTTCCCGCACCACGTACGGTTTCAGCGGTTCCAAAATTTCAGGTGGTTCCTTGCCGCCGGTCTTGACCTTCAGTGGAATCTCTATGGATGCTTCGCCTTCCCTGTTCTTCGCCACTATCTTGTAACGACCCTCCTGCTTCTTCGTCACCTTTTTGATCTTCATGACGCTGCAGTACATGTGCATGTCGCTCTCCGTCACCACTGCTATGTTCTCCTTCGTCGTTATCTTCGTATTCTCGTAGTACCAAGTGATCTCCGGCTCGGGTACAGCTACAAGACGACATTCCAGTATTACGTCGTCCTTCTCATCTACGCACTTGGCTTTTGGCTTGCGTGAGAATGTCGGCGGTATTCCTTCCAGTATGTCGGCGAGGGATGATTCCCTGGAGAAAGAGTTAAAAAAATGACATCAGTACGTAGCTAACAGGCCGCGTAATATGTAATTGAAAAAATAAATTATCTTTACGTTTCACCAGGTACTTTTGTTAATACATTAATTTATAACATATATTGTTATACGCGTATTTTAGGCTAGATAGACATTTTTGGAGGGTAACATTGTTACCTACCCTGATAGATAAGCGGCACAAAAGCAGTTGGCGCAATAATTGCGGCGTGTGCCGCACATGTCGCAAATATCGCGCCAACATTGCTACTTTTCGTGGCGCTTGTCTATCAGGCTAGTCTTGCTAAGACCTCGCAAGTGCCGGACGTGACGCTCGCAAAGTTCGACAATTTATTTGCACATGACGTTCGATCAGTTCAATCGAAAAATATGTGTATACGAAATTAGTCCATTATACCGTGATCGTTTTATTTTTAATGACAATTATTTCCTCGATAGGTTTCGACGGCTCACCTGGACAAGCTCTTTCTGGAAGGTCCCGTGATGTCGGATCCATGATCGGAGAGCGGTGCCTCAACCGTGAGTTCCGTAGTGCTGGAAGCGAAACCCGCGGTGTTCTTTGCGACGCACGTGAAGGTGCCGGCATCCTCGGGGAAAACTTCGCGGATTATGAGCGTCGACACATTGTCCTCGTCGTAGTAGATCTGGAAGTCCTGCGAAGGTTTGATTATAGCGGTCTGTCGGAACCACGTGATCTGCGGCCTCGGAACACCTTCCACTTGGCACTCGAATTGGACCGTGAAACCGTCCGGTGTGTGGATCGGTTGAAGCTTCTCGATGAATCGGGGCGCTACAGCCTTTTCACCGGGACCTGGCTCTGGATATTGAGGAGAAAAAACAATCAGTGACTGCTCAACCGTTTCGATGAGAATATTTTATCCGGTGAGTACTCACTCTCGAAAACTGGGAGCTTGTCGATCTTCTCGTGCAATTTACGTTGCAGGTATATAGTGTAATGAGCTTCGTCCAGCAGATACTGAGCCGGAACCCAACCCTTCTCGGCAGTCAGGTGTTTCTTAACGAACCACCAATCAGAGTTTGTGTGCTCTGCAGAACAGATAATTGGTCAATCGACGATTATAAATGATGATTAATCGACAGGAAGAAGGAGGAAGGAAGGAGGGACAGGAAGAAGGTAAAACCCATAGTCACAAACAATTTTCTTACCGATAACGTAAATTCTTTCTCCCTCAACGAGATCGATAGCCTCGTCGGTTTCAGCGACGTAGGAACAAATGGAGAACATGGTGTCACCGTCGTGTACGGTATATTCCTCGTCTGAAAAAAACATTCTCGATTATTGTTAGGATCGAGAAAAGAGTTGAAAAATATCCGTCAAATGTTCTAGAAATTTACCTTCTTCGAAGATATCACCTTCCCTAGTGATGCTCAGACTAGCTTCCTCTGTAAAATAGTCGAATTACAGAAGAGTTAATTCAACGAGGTTCGACGGAGCAACGTGCTGCTCGAGATTTTTCGGTTATTTGCCTCTCCACGATAGTTTGTTAGATGCCTATGCCGGTATGCTTTTCAATCGCGGATGTGTGAGTTCCCATTATCGATGGCGGAAGGGAGAGGTAGGATTTTTATGGGGACGTCGGTTAGGGAAGTAAGCGCTGTCGTACTCACGGTCAATTCGTAGTCGACCAGTCTAAAAGCTTTATTTTCAGATCAAGCATAAGCGAAAATCTATTAAGCTTCGTTATAGCATCGTCGTGACGCCGACGAATATAGTCAAATTTTTATCGAACCTTCTTCGTACGTGGAAACGCGTCTCTTGGACTTTAATTTCAGTGCCAAAGACTCGTCGGTCTCCTCGTACGAGTATTTGCGATCGCGCTTCAACTTCATCTTAACGTCGTCCTCCTCGACATCCTCAACGGCGTAAGGACGCGGTTGTTTCTTCACTTTGCGTCTGAGCGGCATGTTAAACTCGTCCACATCGAGCTCCTCTATGCTGTACTCGTCCTTGACATCCTCGTCGGACTCGTCGATTATCTCCTCGACTATCGGCTGACCGTCGTCCTCTGGTTCTTGGATGATTCTTATTGTCTCTTCACCGGTTTCCTCGGAGTACGTCAGTGCGCGTTTCTTCGGCTTCAAGCGAACTCTGCCGGACATAGAGATGTCCTCCTCCTCGTAAGTATTCAACGAGATCTTGAATTCCTGCTCGACGTCCTCTTTGGTCTTGGTACTGCGTGGCCGGAAGGTCACGTTCTCGGTCTCGGTTACTTCCTTGATGTCGGGACGAGACTTACGCTTTGGACGTAGTTTGCGGAGGGTGACGTCCTCGTAAATTTCTTCTATCGGCTTCGGCGCCTTCTTCGGAGGTTTCCGTTTTATCGTGAATTCTTCGACGACTTCTTCCACAACTTCCTCTGGACCCTCCACTTCTTCGGTCTTCTTGACTACGAGCTCGGCGGCTGCTTCCTCGACCACTTGCTTCTTGACTTTCTTCTTCAATTTTATATCGGTAGACACTTCTTCCTCTTCTGTAACCGTTACCTCGGCCTTTGGTTTCTTCTTTATCGTCATTTCGGCCTCCTCGACTTCCTCGACGACCGGCTCTTTCTTTTTGGGCTTTCTCTTCAGAGTTATTTCTTGGGTAACTTCCTCCTCTTCCTGTGGCTCTTGAGGGGTGAGTTTCTTTATCGTAACCTCGTCAGCAGCCTCCTCGGTGACGGGCTTCTTCTTCGGCTTTTTCTTCAGCGTGACAGCTTCCGTGACCTCCTCGACCTCTTCCGGCTCTTCTTTTGGAACTGGTTTTTTGATAACTACTTCGTCAGCTGCCTCCTCCACGACTGGTTTCTTCTTCGGCTTTTTCTTAATCGTCACTTCCGATGTTACGTCCTCAACCTCTTCGGTCTTTTCTACCGGAACAGGTCTCTTGATAGATATCTCGTCGGCTGCCTCTTCCACGACGGGCTTCTTCTTTGGTTTCTTCTTTATCGTAACGTCCGAAGTGACGTCCTCGACTTCTTCCGGTTTTTCTTCTGGAACGGGTTTCTTGATGACTACTTCGTCTGCGGCCTCTTCCACCACGGGCTGCTTCTTTGGCTTTTTCTTGATGGTTACTTCCGACGTGACGTCCTCGACCTCTTCTGTTTTTTCTACCGGAACAGGTTTCTTGATAGATATCTCGTCGGCTGCCTCTTCCACGACGGGCTTCTTCTTTGGTTTTTTCTTTATCGTAACATCCGAAGTAACGTCCTCGACTTCTTCCGGTTTTTCTTCTGGTACGGGTTTCTTGATGACTACTTCGTCTGCAGCCTCTTCCACCACGGGCTGCTTCTTAGGCTTTTTCTTGATGGTTACTTCCGACGTGACGTCCTCGACCTCTTCTGTTTTTTCTACCGGAACAGGTTTCTTGATAGATATCTCGTCGGCTGCCTCTTCTACGACGGGCTTCTTCTTTGGTTTTTTCTTTATCGTAACGTCCGAAGTAACGTCCTCGACTTCTTCCGGTTTTTCTTCTGGTACGGGTTTCTTGATGACTACTTCGTCCGCAGCTTCTTCCACCACGGGCTGCTTCTTTGGCTTTTTCTTGATGGTTACTTCCGACGTGACGTCCTCGACCTCCTCGGGTTTCTCTACTGGGACTGGTTTCTTGATGGTCACTTCGTCAGCACCCTCGTCAGTCACAGGCTTTGGCTTTGGTATTTTCTTGAGCGTTACCTCTTCCGTGACCTCTTCGACCTCTACAGTCTTCTCGACGCGTGCAGGTTTCTTGATAACAACTTCATCTGCCGCCTCGTCTACGACCTGCTCTTTCTTTGGCGCTTTCTTGATCGTCACCGCTTCGGGTACTTCTTCAGGCTTCTCCTCGACAGGTTTTTCTGGCACAGGCTCTTCCTTCTTGTCTTTCTTCTTCTTCGAGGGTTCCCATTGAATCTTTTCCGGCATTTTCTCGAGGACCGGTCTTTCGTACTCGGGCTCCACCCATTCTTCGATCTCGTCCTTCTTTTTCTCCGGCTTCTTCTTCTTTTTCTTAGCTTCTTTCTTAATCGTCACTTCCTCCGTTATTTCTTCCACTTCTTTAACCTCTTCTACGGGGACAGGCTTCTTAATGACCACTTCGTCGGCTGCTTCATCCACGGTTGGTTTTTTCGTTGGTTTCTTCGCGATCGTCACTGCCTCTGTGGTTTCCTCAATTTCCTTTGTCTCTTCCACGGGAGCAGGTTTCTTGATGACTACCTCGTTGGCGACCTCTTCCACGAATGGTTTTTTCTTCGGCTTCTTCGCGAGTGTCACCTCTTCCGTGATTTCCTCAGTCTCCTTGGTCTCTTCGACGACAACAGGTTTCTTGATCACAACCTCGTCAGCTGCCTCTTCCTCGGTAGGCTTCTTCTTTGGTTTCATTTTTATTACAGCCTCCGCCACGTCTTCCGGTTTCTTTTCCTCTTCTTTCGGAGCAGGCTTTTTCAAAACAATCTCGTCGGTAGTTTCTTCCACCTCAGGTTCCTTCTTCGGCTTTTTCTTTAACGTTACAACTGCGGGAACTTCCTCGGGCTCTTCCTTCACCGGCTCTTCGGGTTTCTCGATCACCTCTTCCTTCTTATCCTTCTTCTTTTTCGATGGCTCCCAATCAATCTTCTCTGGCATGGGTTCAAGAACTGGTCGTTCGTATTCCGGCTCTACCCATTCGTCGATCTCATCCTTTTTCTTCTCGGGCTTCTTCTTTTTCTTGGGAACTTTCTTTATCGTCACCTCCTCCGTGATTTCCTCGACTTCCTTCACCTCTTCCACAGGAACTGGCTTCTTGATGACAACCTCGTCAGCTGCCTCTTCTTCGACTGGCTTTTTCTCTGGCTTCTTTAGGATGACTGCTTCCGCTACGTCTTGTGGTTGTTTTTCCTCTTCCTTGGGAACTGGCTTCTTTATAACGACTTCCTCAGATGCTTCTTCAACTTCGGGCTTCTTCTTAGGTTTTTTCTTTAGTATTACGGCTTCAGGGACGTCCTCTGGCACTTCTTTGACGGGTTCCTCCTTGACCGGTTCCTCCTTGGCCGGTTCCTCCTCGACTGGCTCTTCTTTAACTGGCTCCTCTGGCACAGGCTTCTCAGCCACCGGTTTCTTCTTTTCCTTCTTCGTTGGTTCCCATTCAATCTTCTCCGGCATTGGTTCAAGAACCGGGCGTTCATATTCGGGCTCTACCCATTCCTCGATCTCATCCTTCTTTTTCTCGGGTTTCTTCTTTTTCTTAGGCACTTTCTTTATCGTCACTTCCTCGGTAATTTCCTCGACTTCCTTGACCTCCTCCACAGGAACGGGCTTTTTAATTACAACCTCGTCAGCTGCCTCTTCCTCGACAGGCTTTTTCTCTGGTTTCTTTACAATTATTGCCTCCGCCACGTCTTCTGGCTTCTTTTCCTCTTCCTCCGGAACGGGCTTCTTTATAACAACCGCTTCTGTGGTTTCCTCCACCTCGGGCTTCTTCTTCGGCTTTTTCTTAAGCGTCACCACTTCGGGAACTTCCTCAGGCTTTTCCTCGGCAGGTTTTTCTTCGACCGGTTCTTCCTTCACAGGCTCTTCTTTGACCGGCGCCTCCGGTACAGGTTCCTCGATTACCGGCTCTTTCTTTTCCTTCTTCTTCTTCGCGGGTTCCCATTCAATCTTCTCTGGCATTGGCTCAAGAACCGGTCGTTCGTATTCCGGCTCTACCCATTCCTCGATCTCGTCCTTCTTTGGCACAGGCTTCTTCTTTTTCTTTTTCTTCGGCTCATCCTTGACAACAATTTCCTCGGGACTTGGTTCTTTCGGTGCACGAGGAATGGTAATGGACTCTTCCTCTGGGAATTCCTTTGTTCCTTCCTCCACAGGCTTATCCTTCTTCCAACCCTTGAGCGTGATCGTTTCCGGCTCTTCCTCAGGTTTTTTAGACGTCGGAATTCTGAATTTGACTTCAGGCTCTTCCTCCGGTTCCGGAGGCTTTGGCACACCCTTTATCAATGGTATTTCTTCGATTTCTTGTTCAGGCTTCTTCTTGGATGGACGCTTGTAAGGTTTTGGTTCGATTTCGGGAGCTGGTTTTTCAGGCTGCTCTTCCTCCTCGGGAACGTACTTTTCAAGTTCGGGCCTGTCGAAGTCGAGGGGTCTGAGCTCTTCGTGTTCTAATTTTGGCTTAGGCTCAGTCTTTTTCTTTTCCACGGGCTCTTCGGTGGGTTCTGGTTTCTTCGGCTTTTTCTTCGGCTCCTCGACTTCCTCGGGCTTCTTCTCAGGCACCTTTTTCAATTTGATGGCTTCAGGCTCTTCCTTCTTTTCCTCCGGGACCTTGCCTTTGCCGATGACTAATGGCTTCGGTTGTTCCTCTTCCGGCTCTGGTTTCTTCGCGGGCCGTTCGTAGATGGACTTATCCTCGATCTCTTCCAGAGGTACCTTCTTCAACTCCTCGAATTCTTTGTCTAACTTCTCCAGTTCAGTGACCTCTATCTCCGACAATTTAGTCTTCTTGAATTTGGTCTTCAATATCTTGAGAGCCTCTTGGGTGTTTCGCGAAAGGATACCGCACTGTACTGGATTTTCCTCCATGACCGTCACAGTTGGTTTCTGAATTTCCGGCGGGTAGTCACCGACGAAAGTTATACGGCTCTTTAGAAGGAACTTTGGTATCTTTACTGTGGGAGCTTCCTTCTTTTTCGGGATTGTAACCTTTTTCAGTTTTATTGTTCCGAACTGGACTTCCTCCTTCGGTTCCATGTAAGTCAGCTTTGTTGATTTAAATTCTTTTCTCTCGATCTTCTGAGGTACGAGTTTTTGCAACTCAGCTGGCAAAGGTTGCTTTTCCGTCTTCTTTTTCGATGCTTCCCATTGGATTTTCTCTGGCATGGGCTCGAGAACTGGTCGTTCGTATTCAGGCTCTACCCATTCCTCGTAATCGGCCTTCTTTGGTACGGGCTTCTTCTTTTTCTTTTTCGATGATTTTCTTTCTATAACTTCTTCCGCTGGTTCGATCTCTGGAGTTTCTTCGACGGGCTCTTCAGCCAGAACGATTTCCTCCTTGGGAGCATGGCCGTTCAGTTCTTTCTCCACTGGCTTCTCTTCCTCGGGTTTAACTTCCTCAGGCACCTTCTTCTTTTTCTTAGGAGCCTTGGCGACAGGAACTTCAGTTACTTTGACCTTTTCTTCTTCTTTTTCCTGCAGTGGCACAGCTTCCTTCTTCGCAGGCTTCTCGTCTTCCGGTAGGTCTTCGGTAACGGTTTCAGTAATCACCTCAGTTGTTTCGATACTTTCCTTTGGCAGTACGGTCTTGTCTGCCTTCTCTTTCTTCGGTTTCTTAACCTTAATTTCCTCTACCTGCTCCTCTTCTTTCTCAATCTCTGCGACAGTTTCCTTCTTCGGTTTCTTGGGGGCCTTTTTAGTCTTGACTTCCGTAACCTTAGCCTCCTCCGGGATATCCTCCGTAGGCACAGCTTCCTCTTCCTTCGGTTTCTTTTCCTCGGGAAGTTCCTCAGTTGTAATTTCAGAAACTACCTCGGTCGTCTCGATGCTTTCTTTAGGCAGTACGGTCTTATCTGCTTTTTCTTTCTTTGGCTTCTTAGTTTTTATTTCTTCCACCTGTTCCTCTTCTTTGTCAACTTCCTCGACGGTCGCCTTCTTCGGTTTCTTGGGAGCCTTTTTAGCCTTGACTTCCGTGACTTTAGCTTCCTCTGGAACATCCTCCGTGGGCACGGCCTCCTCTTCCTTTGGTTTTTTCGTGACTTCCAATTCTTCCGGTACCATTTCCGTGATCACCTGAGTTACTTCAATGCCCTCGCTCGGAACAATAGCTTTCTTGGCCTTCTCCATCTTCGGCTTGTGGATAACGATCTCCTCGATGACTTCCTCGGGCACACCATCCTCTCGAGTAACAGCCTTCTTCTTTTTGATTACAGTTTTCGTCGGCGTATCGGTGACCTCAACGATTTGCTGTTCCTCCATAAATGTGGTCTCTTCGATTGGCTTCACGATTACCTCTTCGACGATTTCCTCCGGCACATCCTGCTTCACAGACTTTCGACGTTTCTTGATGGTCATCGTCGTGGGAGTTTCCACAGTTTCAATTATTTCCTCCTCTACAACATCAGGCGCATGCCTGACATCAGTTACAGTGATCTTCGCAGTCTCAAGTTCATCGACGAGGTGTTTAGCCTTTTCCTTAGCAGGTTTGTGCAAAACGATCTCTTCGATTACTTCCTCCGGTATTCCATCTTCTCCGGTAACAGCAGTTTTCTTCTTGATAACTTTTTTCGTTGCTGTTTCCGTGATTTCGATTATCTGCTGTTCCTCCATGAAAGTTTGTTCCTCCACTGGTTTTATAACGACCTCCTCCACTATCTCATCCGCCACATCCTTTTTCAGAGATTTCCTACGTCTCTTGATAGTAAGCTGCTTCGGAGTTTCCACGGTTTCAATTATCTCTTCCTCCACAACAGTTTCTTCCGGAGCTTGTTCCACAACGATTTCCGTAATCTCTACTGTATCGAGTTCTTCCACGATGGGCTTCGCTTTTTCCTTCTTCGGTTTGTGTATGACGATCTCCTCGACTACCTCCTCCGGCACGCCATCCTCTCCCGTCACAGCCTTCTTCTTCTTGATGATTGTTTTCGTCGGCGTTTCCGTGATTTCAACGATCTGCTGTTCTTCCATGAACGTACGTTCCTCTACCGGCTTTATCACCACCTCTTCGACGATCTCGTCGGCCACATCCTTTTTCAGTGACTTCCTGCGTATCTTGGTTGTTCTCTTGGTCGGTGTTTCCACAGTTTCGATTACCTCATCCTCTTCTACGACGATCTTTTCTTCCGGGCCCTGCTTGACGTCAGTTTTCGTAATCTTGGCTCTCTCGAGTTCTTCGACGATGGGCTTGGCTTTTTCCTTCTTCGGCTTCTGAATGACAATCTCCTCGATGACTTCCTCGGGCACTCCGTCCTCCCTCGTAACAGCGGTCCTCTTCTTGATAATCTTCTTCGTCGCGGTTTCCTTAACTTCTACAATATGCTGTTCCTCCATGAGAATGGACTCTTCGGCAGGTTTTTCAATTATTTCCTCTACGATTTCTTCGGGTTTGCCCTTCTTCGCTGGCAACTTTTTCCTGATCGTCCTCGACGTTGGTGTCTCTACAGTTTCGATAATTTCCTCTTCTTCCACGACGACAACCTTTTTCTCCGGCGCTCGCTTGACATCCACCTCGGTTATCTCGACAGTCTCAACTTCCTCGACGATAGGTTTAGCCTTCTGCTTCTTGGCAGTTTCCGTGACAATTTCTTCGACGACTTCCTCGGTAACATCGTCCGCCGATGTCTTGGGCTTCTTCTTGATCGGCTTGGGCTTCTCTTTAACCTCTTCGACGATTTCCTGTGTGTCATATATATTCTGATTAATACAACTCTTATTCCGACCGACGAGAAAACAGGTAGAAAATTCTGCTCACCTCTTGTACGGTTTCCTGGGTGATACCTGTGCAAGCAAATGAGTCGATTAATAGTGGAAAATTACTAGGAAGTATCCGACATAGCCGACAAAAAAAGCAACAATAGGAATGTCTCTCTGATGCTTATGAGTACAATAACACATATTTGGAATTGTCGTAGTGCCAGGTCGTATCGTAGATATGTCTCTGTTTAGTTTCGACTGTAGTATAGTGCGATAGTTTAGGTATATATAGTAATGAACAATTACAGTATAACATGTATAGTAAAATAATAGGTAGTAGTATAAGTAGTATCTGACAAGTAGGCTCACCTTCTGGACCCCGCTCGACATCTCTAGACTGTTTTGGTTTTTTGTGTTTCGGTTTGTCGTGTGATTTTGGTGTAGTGTCTTCGATTTCATCGGTTACCGTAGTTACGGGTTCTTTACCTTCCTCTTCGACGGTCACCACTTCAGTTACCTGCTCTTTACCGTCACGCTTCTTCACTGTGCGTTTTTTGTGTACTTTGGCCGGTTTTCCTTCTTCCGTTACCACCGTCGATACTGTCACTCTCTCCGTCACCTCCTCGACGATCTTCGGCTCTATGGCCTCTGGTTTCTCGACAGGAAGATCGACTTCTTCGACTTCCTCGAATGTTATCGTAGTGACGGGCTGCTCGCCTTCCTCTTCGAGAGTAATCTCTTCGGTGACTCGGGGTTTGTCTTTGCCACGTTTCTTCGTCGTTCTTGTCTTTGTAATTTTCTTCGGCTTCTTGCCAGGCTCTTCGCGAATTTCTTCGGTCGTCACTGTTTCCACAGTCTCAACCACGTCCACGTCACGGGGAGTAAACTTTATACCGTCGTCGTGATCTTTCTTCTTGTCTTCGGGCTTGTCTTCCTTCTTCCACGGCTTCAGTTTTATTTCTTCAGGTTGTTCTTCGGGCTTGTCACGTTGAGGGATTCTGAATTTGTGCTCAGGCTGTTCTTCGGGCTCTTGCGGTTTAGGCACTCCGGGGATTATAGGAACTGTTTCTGTTTCAGGAGTTGGCTTCGTCTTTTTGGTCTTTGGATGTTTCTTAGCGGGCTTGTCTTTCTCGGGTTTCTCTCTGTCAGGGAATTCTGGAATCTCGCGCTCTTCGAGATCGACCTCGCTCGATGGCACATCGTAAGGCTCGAACGGTTTTAGTTCTGGCGATTCTTTCTCCTCTTTCGGCTCTTTCTTTTCCTGCTTCGGCTCTTTCTTCTTTTTCATTGGCTCCGTTTCTTCCGGCTCTTCCTTGTCTTTCTTGGGAACCTTCTTCAGTGTTACTTTCTGGTCTTCGGGTTCTTCTTTGGGCGGTACTTTTCCTTTGCCAATTTTCAATTTCTCGGGCTGTTCTTCCTCGGGCTTCTTTGGTTTTGGTTGCCTCTCGTACACTGATTTGTCCTCTACCTTCTCTAGTGGAGTCTTCTTCAATTCCTCAAATTCCAAGTCCAATTTCTCCAAGTCTAACAGCTCCTTCTTGGCTGGTTTGGTAGTTTTACGCTTTGTTTTCTTGATCTTCAGTGCATCCTCCATGTTTCGAGATAGTATACCCGATTGCACGTAATTGGGTTCGACCTCGGTAATAGCCGGATATTTAATACCGGGAGGCCATTCGTGCGCTGTTATGCGACTGCGCAACATAATCTTCGGGAACTTGTCACGTTTGCTGGTTTCCTTGGGCTTCTTCACTACCGCAGCCTTCTTCAACTTGATTTGAGCGAATTCTGGTGCTTGAGGCTCACCCATTTTCAATTTAATTGGCTTCTGTTCTTTCCTCTCGATCTTCATCAGCTGTGGCTTCAATTTTTCCTTGATCTCTTTAGTCTTCTCTATTTCCTCAGGAGTTTTTTCGACCAGTGGTTCTTGCTTTTTCTTCGGGGCCTTTTTGGGCTTCTTTTTCGGCTCAGGGATGTCGAGTTTGTAGTCTTGCACGACAGGGACTTCGTCCTCGGGCACTTCACTGACCGTCGTGACCGGTTCTTTACCTTGTTCTTCCACAGTGACCTCCTCGACAACCTTCTTATCCTCTCCTCGTTTCTTGACGAGCTTTTGCTTCTTAATGACCTTTCTGGGTTTTCCTTCCTCCGTCACTTCGGCCGTTACTGTAATTTCTTCACGAGTAGCCTCGATAACTGTTGGCTCGATTGATTCTTCCAGCTCCGGCAATTCTGTGATCTCTTCGTCCTCCACGATTTCTTCAGTAGGCACCACAGTTCTGGTTGTAACTGGAGCCTTGCCAGTTTCCTCAACGGTAACTTCTTCAGTGACTTCAGGCTTCTTACCCTTCTTTCTACGTATCGTCTTTACTTTCGTCACCTTCGTCGGTTTTTTGTCTGGAGTCTCTTGAACTTCTTCAGTAACAATCGTGTCTACGATTTCTGATCGATCTGGGAGTGGCAAATCTTCAACAACTTCAGTAATTTCGATTTCCTCGGTTGCCTCGGTCGGTTTCTTTAGCTTCCTCTTTGGCTTTTTCTTCTCGGTCACCTCAGGGACAACAGTGTCTTCTTCCACTGGAACATGTTCTTCCTCGACCTCTTCTGGTTTCGATTCTTCGACGTCAGCCGGTTTAGCCTTCTTCGGTTTTTTAACCTTCTTCGTCTTAACAGATTCTGGCAGAATTTCTTCCACCTCTTCCGTCGGAACCTCGCGTACGGTTGTCACTGGTTCTTGACCCTCTTCTTCCACAGTTGTTTCCTCGGTCACTCGAGGCGCTTTGTCCGGTTTTTGGACAATAGTACGTTTCTTCGTTGTTTTCTTCGGCTTCCGCTGAGGTGTCAATTCTTCGATTACTGTAGTTTCGCAAGTTACGACCTCCGGCACGACATCCTCAATTACTTCGAGAGGCTTGGTTGTTTCTTCGAAGATGACACTCTCGTCTGGATGCTCGACGACAGTGGTCACCGGTGCTTGTCCAGTTTCCTCGATAGTGGTCTCCTCTGTGACTTTTTGCTTGTCTCCCTTTCTTCGCACGACTCTCTTCTTCACGATCTTTTTCGGTATTCCTTGGTGCGTTATTTCCTCGGTAATGACCACTTGTTCGCGTACTTCCTCGATTTCAGACGGAATGGCTTTGCCGAAAGTTGGCAAAACGTGAGTTATCTCGTCCAAAAGTATCTCCTCCACCGGCTCCTCGAGCACAGTCGTCACCGGAGCTTTTCCTTCTTCCTCCACAGTTACTTTTTCGGTGACCCTCTGTTTCGTGCCCCTCTTCTTGACGATACGTTTCTTAATAATCGTACGAGGCTTGCCATTGTCCGTCACCTCTTCCGTAACAGTAATTTGCTCCGTGACCTCGACTTCTTTTGGTTCCTCGACGTCGGGATAGAATTCTGAGACTTCCTCCTCGTCGATATGTTCCTCGGTAGGTTCATCGACGACGAAAGTTACCGGAGCCTTGCCCTCTTCTTCCACAGTTATTTTCTCCGTCACCCTTTCCACACTGCCACGTTTTACCACCTTCTTCTTCTTGGTGAACTTTTTCGGCTTACCCTCGGGAGTTACGGATTCCGTGACTTTCACTTCGTCGCGTACTTCCTCCACAACCCTAGGCTGTTCTTCCCGATCGATCTCGTCAGGAACGTCCTCCAAAATCTGCTCGGTTACGGTCTTTTGCGGGGCTTTTCCGACTTCCTCGACTGTAACTTCTTCGGTCACTTTCTGTTGTCCGCCTTTCTTTTTTATCAGCCGTCTCTTCGTTGTCTTCTGCGGGCGTCCCTCTTTCGTAATCACCTCTGTGACAGTAACTTGTTCGGTCGTCTCCTCGACAAGCGATGGCATTTCCTCGTCGACGATTTCCAGCGGTGAGTACGTTTCTTCGTCAATGATTTCCTCATCGGCCGTCTCGGTGTGCAGGACTATGGGAGCTTGCCCTTCTTCTTCAACCACCTCATCTTCGATCACCGTCTGCTTTTTACCTTTACGCTTTACAGTTCGCTTCTTCGTCACTGTTACGGATTTGCCTTCGTTGGTGATAATTTCGCTGACGGTAACCAATTCGCGGACTTTCTCGGGCTCGACGCCTTCGACGACTTGTTGTTCCGATGGTAGGGATGGAATTATTTCGTCGGAAAGTATCTCCTCCACGGGATGTTCGACGACAGAGCAAACCGGCGATTTTCCGTCTTCCTCCACAGTCGTTATCTCAGTAATCTGTTGTTTCGTTCCCTTTCGCTTTATTATACGTTTTTTCGTGACCTTCTTCGGTTTCTTTTTAGGTGTTTTAATTATTTCCTGAGTCGTTATGGTCTCGATCATTTCGGGAGCGTCCTCGTGGTCCTTGTCAGAAGGTACGAATTTTATGGTATCGTCGGAAGGTTTTTCCTTGTCCTCTTTCTTCACAGGCTTCTTCCAAGGTTTGAGCTTGATCGTTTCCGGCTCTTCCTCGGGCTTAGGACCTTGACGAATCTTGAACTTGCGTTCGGGTGTTTCTTCATCCTCCTTTGGCTTTGGTTTTCCAGGAACGATGGGGATTTGTTCGGACTCTTGCTCTGCGCTCTTTGGCTTGCGCTTTGGTTTCTTTTTAGCGTCAGGCTTTTCTGAAACATCGGGAATTTCTTCCTCTTCCAACGGTTCACGTTTTTCCAAATCTGTTTCGAAAGGTTCTATATCGTATGGTTCGAACTTCAAGCTCTCCGGCGAGTCACCCACATCCTTAGGTACCTTTTTGTCTCCCGTAATCTTTTCCGGTTTCTTGCCAGGTTTCAACGCTGTTTCGTCCTTCGGTTTCTTTTCAGGGATTTTCTTTAGATGAACTTCCTCAGGTCCCTCCTCACCTTCTCGCGGTTTGCCTTTGCCAATCTTAAGTTTTTCGTCTGGCTTCTCCTCGGGTTTGTCAGGTTTCGGCTTTCGTTCGTAAGGCATCTTTTCCGGCATCTCTTCCAGAGGAACTTTCTTCAGTTCATCGAATTCGGTATCAAGTTTTTCTAGATCTGTTTCATCACGATCCTTGGGCTTAAATTTCTTTTGCTTTATCTTCTTCAATTTCAGAGCTTCCTCCATAGTGTGGGAAAGTATTCCGTTTTGTACGAATTGAGGTTTCAGGAGAGTAATTTTCGGGCGACGTATTCCAGGAGGCCAGTCGAAGAATGTGACACGGCTACGCAGCAAAATTTTCGGAAACTTGTCTTTCTTGCCGTCCTTTCGTTTGACTATCGGAGCTTTCTTGAGTTTTATCTGTGCAAATTGTGGTTTTTCTGACTCTGGCTTGCTAATTTTAAGTTTCGTTGGCTTAACCTCGGTGATCTCAACATTGACACGTTGAGGCTTCAGTTTGGTCTTCAATAGTGCAATGTCTTCGGGTGATTTGACGTCCTCCGGTTTCTGTGGCTTTTTCTTCTTGATCACCTTGGAAGGCTTCTTATGTTCATCCTTGACTTCAGGCGTCTCATCAACATCTTCCAATGGCAATTCTGTGACCGTGACTACGGGAGCTTTACCCTCTTCCTCCACAGTTTGTTCTTCAGTTACTTGTTGTTTCTTACCCTTTTTGCGGATGACTTTCTTTTTGGTAACTTTCCTCGGCTTGCCTTCTTCCGTTGTTTCCTGCGTAACGGTTACTTCTTCCCGAATTTCTTCGCGTTCAGTGGGTTTCTCGAAATCGCCTACCGATAGAGGCTCGAGAGTTTCCTCGGGAATATTTTCTTCGGAAGTTTCAGACAGTACTGTTGTAACAGGGGCTTTTCCTTCCTCCTCGATTGTTTGTTCCACAGTCACTTGTTTTTTCTCGCCCTTTTTACGAATGATCTTCTTTTTCGTTATTTTTCTGGGCTTGCCTTGCTCAGTAGTATCCTGAGTAACCGTAACTTCCTCGCGAATTTCTTCGCGTTTTGTAGGTTTTTCGAATTCTATAGCTGGTAGAGGTTCAATCGATTCTTCGGAGACATATTCTTCTTCAGGCTTATCTAGAACTGTTGTTACAGGAGCTTTGCCTTCTTCCTCGATCGTCTGCTCTTCCGTAACCTGCTGCTTGTTGCCCTTTCTACGAATGATTTTCTTCTTTACTATTTTTCGAGGCTTACCCTGTTTAGTAGTTTCTTGTGTAACAGTTACTTCTTCGCGAATTTCTTCGCGTTCTGTAGGTTTACCAAATTCTATTGACGGTAGAGGTTCGGTACTTTCGTCAGGAGTATACTCTTCCACAGGCTTAGCTAAAATTGTTGTCACGGGTGCCTGGCCTTCCTCTTCGACGGTCTGTTCCTCAGTGACCTGTTGCTCTTTGCCCTTTCTACGGATGATTTTCTTTTTTGTGATCTTTCTTGGTTTGCCTTGATTGGTAGTATCTTGAGTCACAGTCACTTCTTCACGGATCTCTTCGCGTTCTGTAGGCTTACCGAAGTCTACCGCTGGCAAAGGTTCAGTGGTTTCCTCAGGAATATATTCTTCTTCAGGTTTCGCGACTACTGTTGTTACAGGAGCTTTGCCTTCTTCTTCGATTGTTTGTTCTTCAGTTACTTGTTGTTTGGCACCCTTTCTACGAATGATTTTCTTTTTCGTGATCTTTCTTGGCTTGCCTTGTTTCGTAATATCTTGGGTCACAGTTACTTCTTCACGAATCTCTTCGCGTTCCGTAGGCTTACCGAATTCTACCGCTGGCAGAGGTTCAATCGTTTCTTCAGGAACACACTCCTCTTCAGGCTTAGCTAGAACTGTTGTTACGGGAGCTTTGCCTTCTTCTTCAATCGTTTGTTCTTCAGTTACTTGTTGTTTGGCACCCTTTCTACGAATGATTTTCTTTTTCGTGATCTTTCTTGGTTTGCCTTGTTTGGTAGTATCTTGGGTCACGGTCACCTCTTCACGGATCTCTTCGCGTTCTGTAGGCTTACCGAATTCTACCGCTGGCAAAGGTTCAGTGGTTTCTTCAGGAACACACTCCTCTTCAGGCTTAGCTAGAACTGTTGTTACGGGAGCTTTGCCTTCTTCTTCGATCGTTTGTTCTTCAGTTACTTGTTGTTTGGCACCCTTTCTACGAATGATCTTCTTTTTCGTGATCTTTCTTGGTTTGCCTTGTTTGGTAGTATCTTGGGTCACAGTTACTTCTTCACGAATCTCTTCGCGTTCCGCAGGTTTACCGAATTCTATTGTTGGCAAGGGTTCAGTGGTTTCCTCAGGAATATATTCTTCTTCAGGTTTCGCGACTACTGTTGTTACAGGAGCTTTGCCTTCTTCTTCGATCGTTTGTTCTTCAGTTACTTGTTGTTTGGCACCCTTTCTACGAATGATTTTCTTTTTCGTGATCTTTCTTGGCTTGCCTTGTTTGGTAGTATCTTGGGTCACGGTCACCTCTTCACGGATCTCTTCGCGTTCTGTAGGCTTACCGAATTCTACCGCTGGCAAAGGTTCAGTGGTTTCTTCAGGAACACACTCCTCTTCAGGCTTAGCTAGAACTGTTGTTACGGGAGCTTTTCCTTCTTCCTCAATCGTCTGCTCTTCCGTAACCTGCTGTTTCTTGCCCTTTCTACGAATAATCTTCTTTTTCGTGATCTTTCTTGGCTTGCCTTGTTTTGTAATATCTTGGGTCACAGTTACTTCTTCACGAATCTCTTCGCGTTCCGTAGGCTTACCCAATTCTACCGCTGGCAGAGGTTCAATCGTTTCTTCAGGAACACACTCCTCTTCAGGCTTAGCTAGAACTGTTGTTACGGGAGCTTTGCCTTCTTCTTCGATCGTTTGTTTTTCAGTTACTTGTTGTTTGGCACCCTTTCTACGAATGATTTTCTTTTTCGTGATCTTTCTTGGTTTGCCTTGTTTGGTAGTATCTTGGGTCACGGTCACCTCTTCACGGATCTCTTCGCGTTCTGTAGGCTTACCGAATTCTACCATTGGTAAAGGTTCAGTGGTTTCCTCAGGAATATATTCTTCTTCAGGCGTCGCTACTACTGTTGTTACAGGAGCTTTTCCTTCTTCTTCAATCGTCTGCTCTTCCGTAACCTGCTGTTTCTTGCCCTTTCTACGAATAATCTTCTTTTTCGTGATCGTTCTTGGCTTGCCTTGTTTTGTAATATCTTGGGTCACAGTTACTTCTTCACGGATCTCTTCGCGTTCTGTAGGTTTACCGAATTCTACCATTGGCAAAGGTTCAGTGGTTTCCTCAGGAATATATTCTTCTTCAGGTTTCGCGACTACTGTTGTTACAGGAGCTTTGCCTTCTTCTTCGATTGTTTGTTCTTCAGTTACTTGTTGTTTGGCACCCTTTCTACGAATGATTTTCTTTTTCGTGATCGTTCTTGGTTTGCCTTGTTTGGTAGTATCTTGGGTCACGGTCACCTCTTCACGGATCTCTTCGCGTTCTGTAGGCTTACCGAATTCTACCATTGGTAAAGGTTCAGTGGTTTCCTCAGGAATATATTCTTCTTCAGGCGTCGCTACTACTGTTGTTACAGGAGCTTTTCCTTCTTCTTCAATCGTCTGCTCTTCCGTAACCTGCTGTTTCTTGCCCTTTCTACGAATAATCTTCTTTTTCGTGATCTTTCTTGGCTTGCCTTGTTTTGTAATATCTTGGGTCACAGTTACTTCTTCACGGATCTCTTCGCGTTCTGTAGGTTTACCGAATTCTACCATTGGCAAAGGTTCAGTGGTTTCTTCAGGAACATACTCCTCTTCAGGCTTAGCTAGAACTGTTGTAACTGGAGCTTTTCCTTCCACTTCGACTGTTTGTTCCACAGTCACGTGTTGTTTCTTGCCCTTTCTACGAATAATTTTCTTTTTCGTTATCTTCCTGGGCTTGCCTTGTTTGGTAGTATCTTGGGTCACAGTTACTTCTTCACGGATCTCTTCGCGTTCTGTAGGTTTACCGAATTCTACCGTAGGTAAAGGTTCAGTAGTTTCCTCGGGAATATAGTCTTCTTCAGGTTTGGCAACCACGGTTATTACAGGAGCTTTGCCTTCTTCCTCAATCGTCTGTTCTTCTGTAACCTGCTGTTTGTTACCCTTTCGGCGAATGATCTTTTTCGTTATTATCTTTTTCGGCTTGCCTGTTTTGGTAATCTCCTCAGTAACGGTGACTTCTTCGCGGATTTCTTCGCGTTCTATGGGTTTGATGAATTCTACGCCTGGCAGCGGTTCAATAGATTCCTCGGGAATATATTCTTCCTCGGGCTGAGCATGGACCGTTCTTACAGGCGCCTTGCCTTCTTCTTCAATCGTCTGCTCTTCGGTCACTTGTTGTTTATTGCCCTTCCTGCGGATAATCTTTTTCTTTATGATCTTTTTCGGCTTTCCTGACTTGGTGACTTCTTCAGTTACAGAAACTTCTTCGCGAATTTCTTCGCGTTCCGTCGGTTTGCCGAATTCTACGAGCGGTAGAGACCCAACTATTTCCTCCGGAATACACTCCTCCTCAGGTAGTGCACGAACCGTTTTTATAGGCGCTTTACCTTCCTCCTCAATCGTCTGTTCCTCAGTCACCTGTTGTTTAGTTCCCTTTCGCCGAATAATCTTTTTCTTCACGATCTTTCTGGGCTTCCCTTGTTTAGTGGTCTCGTGAGTAACCGTTACTTCCTCACGTATTTCCTCGCGTTCTGTTGGTTTACGGAATTGTACAGCTGGTAGAGATTCAGTAGTTTCCTCCGGGATATACTCCTCTTCGGGTTGAGCATGAACCGTTTTTACAGGCGCCTTGCCTTCTTCCTCAATGGTTTGTTCCTCAGTAACCTGTTGTTTATTTCCCTTTCGACGAATGATCTTCTTTTTAATTATCTTCTTCGGCTTGCCTGACTTGGTAATCTCCTCAGTGACGGTAACTTCTTCACGAATTTCTTCGCGCTCCGTTGGTTTCTCATATTCTACTATCGGTAAAGCCTCAACTGTTTCTTCTGGAGTACACTCCTCTTCGGGTAGTGCATGAACGGTCTTTATAGGCGCTTTACCTTCCTCCTCAATGGTCTGTTCCTCAGTCACCTGTTGTTTAGTTCCCTTTCGTCGAATAATCTTTTTCTTCACGATCTTTCTGGGCTTGCCTTGTTTAGTGGTCTCGTGAGTAACCGTTACTTCCTCTCGTATTTCCTCGCGTTCTGTTGGTTTACGGAATTGTACAGTTGGTAGAGGTTCAGTAGTTTCCTCCGGGATATACTCCTCTTCGGGTTGAGCATGAACCGTTTTTACAGGCGCCTTGCCTTCTTCCTCAACTGTTTGTTCCTCAGTGACCTGTTGTTTATTTCCCTTTCGACGAATGATCTTCTTTTTAATTATCTTCTTCGGCTTGCCTGACTTGGTAATCTCCTCAGTGACGGTAACTTCTTCACGAATTTCTTCGCGCTCCGTCGGTTTCTCATATTCTACTATCGGTAAAGCCTCAACTGTTTCTTCTGGAGCATACTCTTCTTCAGGTAGAGCATGTACGGTCTTTACTGGCGCTTTACCTTCCTCTTCAATCGTCTGTTCCTCAGTCACCTGTTGTTTAGTTCCCTTTCGCCGAATAATCTTTTTCTTCACGATCTTTCTGGGCTTCCCTTGTTTAGTGGTCTCGTGAGTAACCGTTACTTCCTCACGTATTTCCTCGCGTTCTGTTGGTTTACGGAATTGTACAGCTGGTAGAGATTCAGTAGTTTCCTCCGGGATATACTCCTCTTCGGGTTGAGCATGAACCGTTTTTACAGGCGCCTTGCCTTCTTCCTCAATGGTTTGTTCCTCAGTGACCTGTTGTTTATTTCCCTTTCGACGAATGATCTTCTTTTTAATTATCTTCTTCGGCTTGCCTGACTTGGTAATCTCCTCAGTGACGGTAACTTCTTCACGAATTTCTTCGCGCTCCGTTGGTTTCTCATATTCTACTATCGGTAAAGCCTCAACTGTTTCTTCTGGAGTACACTCCTCTTCGGGTAGTGCATGAACGGTCTTTATAGGCGCTTTACCTTCCTCCTCAATGGTCTGTTCCTCAGTCACCTGTTGTTTAGTTCCCTTTCGTCGAATAATCTTTTTCTTCACGATCTTTCTGGGCTTGCCTTGTTTAGTGGTCTCGTGAGTAACCGTTACTTCCTCACGTATTTCCTCGCGTTCTGTTGGTTTACGGAATTGTACAGTTGGTAGAGATTCAGTAGTTTCCTCCGGGATATACTCCTCTTCGGGTTGAGCATGAACCGTTTTTACAGGCGCCTTGCCTTCTTCCTCAATGGTTTGTTCCTCAGTGACCTGTTGTTTATTTCCCTTTCGACGAATGATCTTCTTTTTTATTATCTTCTTCGGTTTGCCTGACTTGGTAATCTCCTCAGTGACGGTAACTTCTTCACGAATTTCTTCGCGCTCCGTTGGTTTCTCATATTCTACTATCGGTAAGGCCTCAACTGTTTCTTCTGGAGTACACTCCTCTTCGGGTAGTGCATGAACGGTCTTTATAGGCGCTTTACCTTCCTCCTCAATGGTCTGTTCCTCAGTCACCTGTTGTTTAGTTCCCTTTCGTCGAATAATCTTTTTCTTCACGATCTTTCTGGGCTTCCCTTGTTTAGTGGTCTCGTGAGTAACCGTTACTTCCTCACGTATTTCCTCGCGTTCTGTTGGTTTACGGAATTGTACAGCTGGTAGAGATTCAGTAGTTTCCTCCGGAATATACTCCTCTTCGGGTTGAGCATGAACCGTTTTTACAGGCGCCTTGCCTTCTTCCTCAATTGTTTGTTCCTCAGTGACCTGTTGTTTATTTCCCTTTCGGCGAATGATCTTCTTTTTTATTATCTTCTTCGGCTTTCCTGACTTGGTAATCTCCTCAGTGACCGTAACTTCTTCACGAATTTCTTCGCGTTCCGTCGGTTTCGCGAATTCTACTATCGGTAAAGCCTCAACTGTTTCTTCTGGGACATACTCTTCTTCAGGTAGTGCATGTACGGTCTTTATAGGCGCTTTACCTTCCTCTTCAATCGTCTGTTCCTCAGTCACCTGTTGTTTAGTTCCCTTTCGCCGAATAATCTTTTTCTTCACGATCTTTCTGGGCTTGCCTTGTTTGGTGGTCTCGTGAGTAACCGTAACTTCCTCACGTATTTCCTCGCGTTCTGTTGGTTTGCGGAATTGTACAGTTGGTAGAGATTCAGTAGTTTCCTCCGAGATATACTCCTCTTCGGGTTGAGCATGAACCGTTTTTACAGGCGCCTTGCCTTCTTCCTCAATGGTTTGTTCCTCAGTAACCTGTTGTTTATTTCCCTTTCGACGGATGATCTTCTTTTTTATTATCTTCTTGGGCTTGCCTGATTTGGTGATTTCCTCAGTGACCGTAACTTCTTCACGAATTTCTTCGCGCTCCGTCGGTTTCGCGAATTCTACTATCGGTAAAGCCTCAACTGTTTCTTCTGGAGTATACTCTTCTTCAGGTAGTGCATGTACGGTCTTTACAGGCGCTTTACCTTCCTCTTCAATCGTCTGTTCCTCAGTCACCTGTTGTTTAGTTCCCTTTCGTCGAATAATCTTTTTCTTCACGATCTTTCTGGGCTTCCCTTGTTTAGTGGTCTCGTGAGTAACCGTTACTTCCTCGCGCAGTTCCTCTCGTTCTGTGGGTTTGCCAAATTCGGCAACCGGCAGAGGTTCAATAGATTCCTCAGGAATATATTCTTCTTCCGGTTGGGCATGAACCGTCCTTACAGGCGCTTTGCCTTCTTCTTCAATCGTCTGTTCCTCAGTCACCTGTTGTTTATTTCCCTTTCGGCGAATTATCTTCTTCTTTACGATTCTCCTGGGTTTGCCCTCTCTAGTCGTTTCTTCAGTAACAGTGACTTCTTCGCGAATCTCTTCACGTTCGGTGGCCTTAACAAATTCTTCGACCGGTAGAGGCTCCGTAGTTTCTTCCACAACTTCCACTTCTTCCGGCATAACAATCTGTGCCGTATCACTCTTGATAGAGGACCTACGTTGCTCAATCGCTGTTTTCTCTTGTAACACCTTAACACGGCCCCTCTTAGTTTTCTTCGTTACACGCTGAGTCTTTTCATCCTCCGTAACATCAACTACATTTAGTTGGACATTCGTCTCTTCCAGCGGTGCCTCTTCGTTCGGAACAATCTCTTCTGCCTCTTCAATGCTCGACGGTATTGTTTCTTCAACTCCCGAGTCACCGATTACTTCTTCGATCGGCATAAATTGTTTCTTCGGTATAGTTGGCAGTGGTGACCTTATGTCGTCCAATTCTTCCTCTATAACGACAACTTTGTCTCCGTCGACGGAAGATGGTTTTTTCTTACGAATAATAGTCCTCTTCGTTTTAATAGCCGACGTATCGTCATCCTTACTCCCGCGTCTGAATTTCGTCGTGTACTCTTCGGTTACCTCGGTGTCCGATTCGGACACCTGCTGTTGTACTGTATCTGGGAAATCGTGTTCTGTTGTGTCGTGTATTAATGTGCTGTGATGTTGTTGCACACGCGCTTCTGTTGTTTCTGAAATGTTACAGAAGAGTCGTGATGTGATTAGGGTGTTGTGTGTTTTTTGCTGTTTGCTGCTTGCTTCGCGTTTGGTTTGACTTCTCTATACACGGCTGATCGAGGATCAAGGCATTTCTCCGAGTTTTATTAACGCGTCCAGAAACGTATTACCTGTCACATGAAATATTTAAAATTCGTTATAAAAATTAGATTTTTAAATCGGAGGTGACGTTTTCTGGAAGATCTCTCATTTTCTTTTATCGTATCGTATATACAGATATATCATAGATAAAAAAATACGTAAACTTTATAAGTAAAATGCGGCACAAGTAGTAACGACTTTGAGTTTTGCTGTCATGGCGTCACCACGACAGTCCACGCGGGCCGCGTCGCGGGTTCGCGTGATATATTTCGCAGTGTTTAAATATCAATGTTTATCTATGATGCAGCTTGTAAATCAACGCTTGACCAATAATTGCCTACGTATTTATTCTATTATTTATTTATGCTAAATCTCTCAGGCACGAGCATTTATAATATTCAATGTTGTTCGCATCATAACTTTTTCCGACACTGCCGGTCAAATTCATTTCAGCCACCATAGGCCGTTCTAACTCATTTCTTTCGTATGTTTTCAGATAGCGACTACAATACAAATCCGTTAGAAGAACCCGACGCAGTTAATTGGACACCGAAAAATTAACGATGGATAAAATGGAAACTCCATAACCCCGAAATTGAGGAAGCTGAGCACTTTTCGCTTTGTACCGACACCAAAAGTCACAAAACTCTACAGAATCGCCTTCATCCCGAATCAATCTGTATACGGATCGTGAGGATAATACTGATGGGTGATTATGCAGAAGTTATATCGTTTGTTAGAATGTTGTTTTTTTGTATCGAAAATATTGATGAGGACATGCGAGTAAATTGATCTGAGCCATATGTCGTCTCGATGCCCGTAGATCGCACCGATCTGTGAAGTTATACTGGATATTTGCGTATGCGCAGTGTCGACGGTGTGGAATGTTGCTGTTTATGAATACACGTGTCGTGTTTGCTCAAGGATTTGTACATACTTACCACGTCGAATTTCGTTGAGCCGATCACGCTCTCTTTTCAACTATCTAGCCAACCGAACAGACTAAAAGACATCTACGAAACTTTCCGAGCAATTACTCACTCACGAGGATGTAAAAAAAAATTCTGACGCAACGCTTACAACATTTATTACCTAGTCGCAAGATCCGGGCTATTTCTCAGGACACGTATCGTTCCGCGTCTCGCACACGTTGAACGCATCGTTTTAAATTTTAAAAAACGTGGACCAACGAATTACAGTATATCCCCAACAGTCTCATGTACTCACCGACGATGACTCGCTGCAGATGTTCGCTCTCGAACGACACGTTAGCCAATTTTTCGAAAGGCATTACAGACTCGGGCAGTTCTGACTCGTGTTCTCCGGTGGTCCCGAGCTCGGTCACGATAACGCTGCGTTTCTCTTCGTCCACCTCTCGGGCTCTTCTGGTTTCCGGTTTTTCGACGTCGAATTCCGTCGCGACTGTTTCCGGCAGTATTTCTTCCTTTAACGCGACACCGCGATCTATAACGTCCGGCTGGGCGCTCGCCTCGTCGGCTCTGCCCTTGATCACCTCTTTGGATTCCTTTTCGAAATTGGTGACTTCGGAAACCCGAAGACTCTCGGAAGTCTGGAAGATCACTTCGGCCTGGCCGGAAGGTGCTTTCTTCGTGGGGGCGAGGTTCGTCTCGCTCTCGCCTAATTCCGCGACGCTTTGCTCGAAAGTCTCGTAAGGTATTTGTTCAGGTATGATCTTCTTTGTTTCAGGCTGCTGCGCTGCTGGTAGTTCTTCGGCGCTCGTGCTCGTGAGAACCTGAGACTTGTCCGCCACCGGTCTTCCGGATAAATTTGTCTCGGCGATCTGCTTCGTCGGTTCGTCGGGTGTGGCGAGAAGATCCTCGGTCTCTCCTTGAGTCACCTCGGACACGTTCAGCGAAGCTAGCTCCTCGAGATTCGGTCTTCCCTTCTGGGCTCCGGGTGCCGTCTGTTCCGGAAGATCTTCTGTGTTTACCACGGTGAGGATTTCCGTTGTTTCCAAAACTTCGATGCTGGACACGTGCGTCAGAGCTTTGCGGCTCTTCGGCTTCTCCTCGACCGGCAGATCTCCCTCGGCCTCGTTAGAAACAACCTCGGATACCGTCAACGTGCTCATTTCCTCGACATCCGCGATACCCCGCTGTCCTTCCGGTTTCGCCGGCTTTGGCAATTCTTCGGTACTCCTCAATGTCAGTACTTCGCTTTTTTCGGCGATTTCCCTACCGAAAAGATTCGGCTGGGCCGTTCTTTCAGTGGGTACGTCGGGAGTCGCGAGAACGTCCTCAGCCTCATTGGTGTCTATCTGGGACACGTTCAGAGAGGCCAATTCCTCCAGGGCACGTTTGCCAGTCTGGCCTTCGGGTGCTGTGGGCCTCGGAAGTTCCTCGGCACTCGACATAGTCGTTATCTGGATAGTCTCAGCTGCTTCGCGACCCGAAAGGTTGCGTTGCGCTTTGCTCTCGCTGGGAACTTCTGGCGATGGCAAAAATTCTTCTTGCTCGTTCGAAACTACCTGGGAAACGGTCAGGGAAGAGAATTCCTCTACCTGTGGCTTTCCTTCTTGCTTCTCGGGTTTCTTATCCGCGATAAGTTCTTCGGTACTCGTGAGCGTTAGGACCTGCGAAGTTTCGGCCACGTCCCTTCCGGTTAGGTGGGGCTGGGCTGTCTTCTCACTCGGGACTTCCTGTCCTGGCAGTAACTCTTCAGCCTCGTTGGAAACGGTTTGCGATACTATGAGGGACGTTAGCTCGTCGAGTTGTGGCTTGCCTCGGCCTTCTTCGGGTTCTTTGGGTTTGACGAGCTCCTCGGCATTCGACACGGTCGTAACTTGACTGGTTTCCGCGATTTCACGTCCGAAGAGATTCGGCGTAGCTTTCTTGACCGTTGGAACTTCGGGACTCGGCAGAATATCCTCGGTTTCGTTGGACACCGCTTGCGAAACAATGAGCGATGTTAACTCGTCCAAACTGGGCTTTCCTTTCTGTGTTTCAGGTGCCACCGGCGCCAACAACTCCTCGGCATTCGTCACCGTGGTTACCTGAATAGTCTCCGCTGTTTCTCTACCCAGAAGATTCGGTTTGGCTGTCGCTTCGCTGGGAACTTCGTCGCGCGGAAGATTTTCCTCGGTCTCGTTGGATACCGTTTGTGAAACTATCAACGATGCGAGCTCTTCCAACTGTGGCTTTCCGCGTTGTTCCTCGGGAGCCTTGGTCGCTAAGAAGTCTTCGGTGCTCGTCAAAGTTGTTACTTGACTGGACTCTGCGATTTCTCTGCCGCTCAAGTTCGGCTGAGCAGTCTTTCCCTTGGGAACTTCGGCGCTCGGCAGAGTGTCCTCGGCCTCGTTCGATATAATCTGAGAAACGGTGACGGAAGAGTGTTCCTCAAGTCCCGGCTTGCCCTGCTGTTGTTCGGGTCTCGCATCCCTCGCGAGTTCCTCGAAACTCGAGAGAGTCAAAACCTGCGTTGTTTCCGCGATGTCGTGACCCGACAAGTGTGGCTCGGCTCTCTTCGAGCTCGGCACTTCCTGGCCCGGCAGCGATTCCTCAGCTTCGCTAGACACCGTTTGAGATACTATCAGCGACGTTAGTTCGTCCAGCTGTGGCTTCCCTCGTCCTTCCTCAGGTGCCTTTTGCTTCAAAAGCTCCTCGGCGTTCGAGACAGTCGTCACTTGACTGGTTTCGGCTATCTCGCGTCCGAAGAGATTCGACGTAGCTGTCTTGACACTCGGAACTTCGGGACTCGGCAAAAGATCTTCGGCTTCGTTGGAAACAGCTTGAGAGACGATGAGCGATGTTAGCTCGTCGAGACGGGGCTTCACTCTCTGTTCTTCGGGTGCCACCGGTGTCGTCAGTTCCTCGGCATTCGTCACAGTCGTCACTTGAATAGTCTCCGCCGTTTCCCTTCCTAGAAGATTTGGCTTGGCTGTAAATTCGCTTGGAACTTCGGCACTTGGCATTGTTTCCTCGGCCTCGTTGGATACCGTCTGCGAGACTATCAACGACGTTAATTCGTCTACTTGGGGCTTTCCACGTCCCTCCTCAGGTGCCTTTTGCTTCAAGAGTTCCTCGGCGTTCGAAACTGTCGTAACTTGACTCGTCTCGGCAACCTCGCGTCCGAAGAGATTCGACGTCGCTTTCTTGATGCTCGGAACTTCGGGACTTGGCAGAACATCCTCAGCCTCGTTGGATACAGCCTGCGATACAATGAGCGACGTTAACTCGTCCAAACTGGGCTTTCCTTTCTGTGTTTCAGGTGCCACCGGCGCCGTCATCTCCTCGGCATTCGTCACCGTGGTGATTTGAATAGTCTCCGCTGTTTCTCTACCCAGAAGGTTCGGCTTGGCTGTCGCTTCGCTGGGAACTTCGTCGCGCGGAAGATTTTCCTCGGTCTCGTTGGAGACCGTTTGCGAGACTATCAGCGAGGCGAGTTCTTCCAACTGCGGCTTTCCGCGTTGTCCCTCGGGAGCCTTGGTCGCCAAGAAGTCCTCGGCGCTCGTCAACGTTGTCACTTGACTGGACTCGGCGATTTCTCTGCCGCTCAAGTTCGGCTGAGCTGTCTTTTCCTTGGGAACCTCGGGGCTCGGCAGAGTGTCCTCGGCCTCGTTCGATATGATCTGCGAAACCGTGACGGAAGAGTGCTCTTCCAGTCCCGGCTTGCCCTGCTGCTGTTCGGGCCTTGCGTCCTTCGCGAGCTCCTCGAAGCTCGACAGAGTCTGTACCTGCGTGGTTTCAGCGATGTCTCTGCCGGACAAGTTCGGCTCGGCTTTCTTCGAGCTCGGCACTTCCTGTCCCGGCAATGATTCCTCAGCCTCGTTGGACACGGTCTGAGAAACTATGAGCGATGTCAATTCCTCGAGAGCCGGCTGACCTCTTCTCTCCTCGGGTCCTTTGGCATCCGCGAGATTTTCGGCACTCGACAGAGCAACAACCTGAGTAGTTTCAGCGATCTCTCTGCCAAGAAGATTCGGCTGAGCGGTCTTCGTTCCAGGTACTTCCGGGCTCGGCATATCTTCCTCGGTCTCGTTGGACACGACCTGCGAAATCGTTACGGATGAGTGTTCCTCCAGAGCCGGGATTCCCTTCTGCTCGTCGGGTCCCTTGGGCTTCGCGAAGTCCTCGACCGTCGAGATCACTTCGATCTCCGTAGTCTCGGCAATTTCTCGACCGTCCAAATTCGCTCTTATGCTCTTCGAGCTCGGAGCCTCGGGGGTCTCGAGAACTTCCTCGGCTTCGTTGGAAACGGTTTGAGAAACTATGAGAGACGCTAGTTCGTCCAGCTGAGGTTTGCCCTTCTGTTCCTCCGGTCCCTTGAATTTGTCGAACTCCTCGGCGTCCGAGACTGCTTCGACCTCGGTTGTCTGGGCCACTTCTCGGCCGCTTATGTTTAGCAGGGCTCTGCGATCTTTGGGTCTCTCAGCGTCGGCCAGAACGTCCTCGGTCTCATTGGACTGAACCTCCGTGATCGTCACTGTACTGAGGCCGTCCATGTGCGGCACGCCTCTCTGTTCTTCAGGCTTGAACTTTCCCTCGAAAGTATCCTCCCTCTCGCCGGTCGTCGTGACGGTCTTCACGACCGACTCCATCGTCGTCTGAGTCATGATCGCTTGCGAGGTAACTCTCTTCTCCTCTTGCACCTCGCCGATACTGTGAATAGTCTCGACTTCTGATTTCTGGACAGTCTCGAAGACGTTGTACTCCTCCGTCGCTTTGACACCCTGTCGCTTCGGTTTACCCTCGAAGGTCTCTTCCTTGTCCTCGCTCGTGGTCTCGGAAACCAGAACGGAAGTTACACCCTGCACGTCGACGCTGGCCTTCTGCGTCGCAGGTTTGAAAACTCCCTCGAACGTTTGCTCGCCCTCTGCTACCAAATTTTCCGACACCGTAACACTCTCGAAGGTATCCTGACTGGGAACAGCCACCTGCTTGTCGTATGTTAGCTCCTTGTCTTTGGTTTGAACGTCCAGTTGGGACTCGACGACGGTCGTCTCGACGGTAGAACGTTCGGTTATTAATGAACTTTCCACTTTTCTAGATTCGACGATCTTCTGCTCCTCCAGACTGGACTCAGCCTCGCCCGACGTCACCTCTGTTATGGTAACACCGTGACCCTCCTCGAAAGTCGACTCGGCCTTCGTGGAAATGGATTTTGGATAATCGACGAAGGAGCCTTCGCTCTCGCCGGTCGGTGCCTCCTCGACGATCACCGGCTCGAAGGTGTCCTGCTGAGGATGAGCCTTTCTCGCGTCGCTCTCGAACGGCGCCACAGATCCTACGCTCTGATCAACGAACACCTCGGTCTTCTGGGCAACGTCCTGTCCCACTCGGGTCAGCGTTAATTCGGCTACGCTCTCGCTGTGACTCTTTATCGTCATGCTCTCTTCCTTGTCTTGGACGATCACCTGGTCGACCGTGACGCTTTTGCCTTCGACGAACGTCACCTCGGCGCTGCGTTTGTCCGGCTTGAACTTTCCATCGAAATCGGTGCCAAGTTCCTGAGGTATCGCCTCGGTGACTTTAACGCTCTCGAACATTCCCTGAGTCTCTTTCGCCGAGGCTTCGGTCGGCTTTTCAACGGTAATCTCACCGACATCCTCTCTGGGTGTCACTTCGCTCTGCTGAGCGACCTCTTTGCCCTCGATGGCTGGCTTGGCTGTTTCCTCGCGAGGTTTAGTCGGCGAGGTGAGTTCGGATTCCACGTCTTGTGCGGTGGTTGTCTCGACAATCAGGACGGATCTCTCTTCGTCCAAAGCTACTCTCGCCTTGGTCGTGACGGTTTTCTTCTCGATTCTCTCTTCCTCCATTTCTCCCAGGAACTCTTCCGTAAGTTGTACAGTCTCGAAAGGTTTCTGGCCAACTTGAGCGGTCGCGGTGACTGGCTTTACGATATCAACCTCACCCGTTCCCAGGCTCGGTATCACTTCCGTTTTCTCGGCTACCTCGTGTCCCGATTCCAATTCCGGCACGGCTTCCCTCTCCGTCGGCTTAAACTCTCCCACGAAATTTTCCTCGCGATCCTCGGTTCTCGTCACCGTAACCGTCGTCACTCGTTTGCCCTCCTCGACGGTCACCTGAACGTCTTTCGTCTCGGGCTTGAAAGTTCCCTCGAAAGGTTTTTCCTGGTCTTGCGATATGTCCTGCGACACTATGACGCTCCTGTAGACCTCCTGGCTCGACATGGCCGTTACCGTGTCGAGTTTCGTGCGTTCGACATCGCCCAGAGCGTCCTCGACGACGATCGAGGTAGTCTCGGCGATCTCGTGGGTCGAATCGATTCCCAAGGTGGCGAGTTTCTCGCCGGGAAGAGTCTCCGGCAAGTAGGTGGATTCCTTGTCACCGGGAGTCACCTCGGAGATCGTCACGGTGCTTCTTCCCGATTCCACGTCGATGACCGCCACTTTGTCCTCGGGTCTCACGTCGGGTGCCAATTGATCTTCGCTCTCGCCCACGATCATCTGCGAGCTCTCCAGAGGATTGAACGGAATCTGATCGAGCGCAGCGGTCGACAGCGCTGGTTTCTCGTCCACGAACTCCTTGGTACTGGAATCGACTACATGCTCGGTCGTCTCGGCGACCAAGTGACCACCGGCCAGTACCTTGTCGGCTGTTCTCGACTCGGGTAGTTCTTTCGGCTTGTAGTCGGACTCCTTGTCTTCCATCGTGACCATCGTTACCTGGAGACTCTGGTCCTCCACCACCGACAAGTCGGCCTGTGCTTCCGTTGGTTTTTTGTCCTCGGTCAGGAGTCCCTCGGCCTCGGTCGCTTGAGTCTCCGTTCTTACGATACTCTCCATAGGCGTTTGCGATGGCACAGCGGCAGCCGAGGTTGGTTTCACCTCCTCCAATTTTCCCGTTGACGTGTCGACTTCCACCTCGGTCATCTCCGCGATAACGTGCCCCGTGAGATCGACGATCGCCGTCCTCTCCGCCGGTGCCTCCAGCGCAGCCAGAGTTCCCTCCTTGTCTATCATCGTCACCTCCGTGACCTCCGTCACGTTACCCTGGTCGCCGATCGTCACACTCGCGGTGTTCGTAGCGAGAACGGGCTTCTCGGTGAATTCCTTTTCCTTCTCCGACACTACAGCTTCGGTCTGTATTACGCTACTCTCGAAGGGCAGATGTTCTTTGGTCGCGACGAAGGAGGTCGGAGCTTTGCTCGTCAGTTCTTCGGTCTCCGAGGTGGTCGTGACTTCGGTGAGCTCGGCGACGCGATGCGCGTCGAAGGTGGCCGTAGCGCGCTCGGTCTGCGTCTCGAACTCATCCGGCACGTAATCCTTCTCCTTGTCCGAAGTAATCGTCTGCGTGACGCTCAGACTGATGCTTCCCTCCTCGAACGCCACCTCGGGCAATTTCTCTTCGGGTTTCACGAACTCGCTCATAAGTCCCTCCAGATCGCTCGTCGACGTTACCGATGTTATGAGACTCTTGTGAGTCACGTGGTCCGTCACGGCCGTAGCCGGTTGAGGGACTTCCGGTTTGAATTCCCCAGCTCCGTCCTGAGTTATAGTTTCGCTCGACTGCGCCACCACGTGAGAGGTTAATTCGAACGTTGCTTTTTTAGTCTCCGGTCTTTCGGCATCCTCGAGAGCTTTCTCCGTGTCGCCGACCGTCACCGTGGAGACGATGACGCTCTCGCCGATCTCGAACGCGAGTTCGGCTCTTCTGTCGCTGGGCGCGATCTCGCTGAACGGCGCCTCGGTCTCTCGGGTCTGGATTTCTTCGGCTACCGCGGTCTCGAACGGTAGAAGGGTGGTCTGAGGTTTCGCGTCGATCGGTACCTCGGGGGTGAAGTCCGTGATGCCCGTGTCGCTGATGACTTCGAACTTGGACGCTACGCCTTGGACCTCGAAGTCGACCGAGGCTTCGGCGGTCTTCGGTCTCGATTTCTCGTCCAGCAGAGCTTCCTTGTCCTCCGGGTGAGTCATCGTGACCTCCAATCCTTCACCCTCGGTGAAGCTCACGCCGACTCTCTTCTGTTCCGGCTTGGTATCCTCGGGAAGAATCGATTCCTTCTCGGAGGTGGTTGTCTCGGTCTGTTGAACGATCTCCAGGCTGCTCTGCAACAGAGTCGCGCTCTCCTCCTTCGGCCTGTCGTCCCTCGCGAGAACATCGACGTTGCTGGCGACGACGGTCTCCCTCGTCTCAGCGACCTCGTGACTCGCCGTGAGATTCATCGTGATCCTGCGCTCGGTCGCGAGCTCGTCGGGCCGAAGAACTTCCGCCTTCTGATCGGTGACGACTTCCGTTATCGTTATGTTCTCGGCGGTCGCCATTTCGACATCCGCGCTCTGTTCCAGAGGTTTCGTATCCTCGAGTCTCGGTCTCTCCGCCTCAGCGACGTTCGTCTCGACGATGACGAGCTCGTCGAGAGCTTCCTGTGTTCCGAAGGCTTTCACCGTTTTGGGCGCCTCGTCGCTCATCTTTCCGGCGCTCTGTTCCACAACAATTTCCGACTTCATCGCTATGGTGCGTCCGTCGATCGTCCTCAGAGCCGTGTAGTCCTGAGGCTTCTCGTCCGGTGAATATATGTTCTCCAGATCGTGCGCCAAAACCTCGAGAACGCTGGCTCCCTGTCTGGCCTCCGTTAACTCGAGACTGGCGATCTTTGTCTCGGGTTTCACGTCCTCGCTGTAGACTCCCTCTTTCTCTGCCAGTTCTTGAACAGCCACGGTCACGCTCTCCAGTGGTACTCTGGTGCTCTGAGCTGTTCCGGTCACTGGAACGTCGTCGGGAAGTTCTCCGGTCGGAGACTCCGTTCTAACTTCCTGCTGCTCCAGGGCGACCCTAGTCGTGAATCCCGTCGTTGCGAATGCACTCTCCACCCTGGAGACTCCGGTGTACTCGCCCTCGGTCTCGTGCACGACGACCTCGGTCGTTCTCACGCCCTCGATCTCGTCGATACCGATCTCCGCGACTTTGGAGTCGGGAGCCTTCGCCCTCTCTACGAGACCGACGAGTTCGTCGGTCACGGTCACATCGACGACGGTCTCCTGAAGATTGTCGTGTTCGATCTTCGCCTTGGCCGTCGATGGTCGAAGTCCAGCGAGATCGCCGAGATCGTCCTCCGGCCTGGTCTCCTCGATCTGGAACGAGACCACCGGCTGCGCCGGCACCGCTTTTCCTCGGTGACTCTCCGGCAGCTCGAATACCCTCAGCTCACCTTCCCTGTCCACCGAAGTCGTCTGGTAGACTTCGATTCCCTTTACCGAGTCGTAAGTCGTCTCCACTATCCTCTCCTCCGGTCTCGTCGCATCCTCGATCCTCTCTTCACGATCGTGGGTCAGCGTCTCCTGGATGATCTTCGCCTCGGTCAGCTCGACGCTCACGACCCCACTTTCCGTCACGTATTTCATATCCTCTCTGAAGTCCGACGGATAATCGCCGGTCTGAATCTGCGAGATCGTCAGGTGCTCTTCCGGTCTCAGAGTCGTTTCGGCTATGGCGGATGTAGGTTTCGCTTCCACGTTGTAAATGCCCTCGGATTCTTGGACCACAGTGCTCGAAACGCTTCCGATCTCCAGAGGAAGTATCGAACTGTCCGCGAGTTTTCCTATCGGTCTCTCCTCGGGCTTGTACTCGATTTCTTTCTCCGAGGCAACGGTCTCCATCGTGAGAACGGATGTCTTTTCGACTATGTTCATTTCAGCGGTCGCAGTCTTGGTGTCCTCCACGACGAGGCTGGATTCTTGGTGCTGCGTGTCTACCGTGGTGACGGAGAAGCTCTCAAGCACGCTGACCTTCCTTTCAGCCTCGAAAGTGTCCATCTTCCGATCGGGAGTGTAGAGACCGACCGATTCTTGCACGGGTTGATCGCCGACCTCCGGCGCTTCGCCACCCTCGGATACGCCGACCTGGGCGCGCTGACCGCTCGGCAATCTTCCTGGAACGTACTGGCCTTCCTTCTCCGGTGCGTGCATCTCTTCGGTTACGAGAAGACGCTGCGATATCACTGTCTCCGTAGCGACCTCCGTGGGAACGATCAATTCAGGATAGTATTTTCCAGGTTTGTCCTCGGCTTGAACCTCCTCGATGGTCAGAGGTTCGGTGGTCGTGAAATTAACTCTTGGTTTTGCAGGTACGGTCTTCAGCGGCTCCAGTTTGTCCTCCGATATTCCTTCCTGAACTTCGTAGACCGACAGACCGACCTTCGGCAGGACACTGTCCTCGGCGACCACCGTCGCTGGTGCAACGAAGTCCTCGGTCGGTACTTCACTCTGCTCGACCGTCGTCTCGCTGACGGTCGTCGCTTCCCGAAGAGTGACGCTCACCTCGGCTCTCTGGGTCGCTCCGGGCTGCTCGGAAACGAGGCTCGACGGCTTCGCCTCCGACGGCAGGGTCTCGCTGACCAGAATGCCCTCCCTCGGAACCACGCTTGGCGTCGCCTCGAAAGTCGTGGGCCTGAATTTGTCCTGGAATTCTCCCGTCGACGCTTGGACAGTCGTTTCGCTCGTTGAGTACGGCTCGACCGGTGAAATCGAGACGAGCGCTTGCTGGCTAGCTGGCTTCGTGTCCAGGATCTGGTCCATCTCGCTCTCCTGCACCGGACGATATTCTTCCGTCAGAGCGCTGATCGTGTCCAGCGTTACTTTTGCTCTATCGCTCTCCGGGACGCCCGGTGCCTGGTCCACGCTTCTCGTCGACGCCACGACCTCGTGACGCTGACTCGAAATGTTCAGAAGCTGCACCGACGGCACTGCCACGTCCCGCGTTGTTTCCAATTCTTCGATCTCCTCCAGCTCCATCTCGTCCTCGCCGGACTTTGGTCTCTTAGGCTTCAGAACTTTCTTCTTCACTTTGCGTATATCTTCTTCTTCTTCCTCGTCTTCGATTTCTTCGATGACCACGCGTTCTTCCGATTCCGATCTTTCGATCTTTGCTTCCTTGGGTTTTTCCGTTGGTTTCTTACGAGTCAGTCTGCCCTTAGAGTCTCTCTCGACTACTATTATCTCTTCCTCTTCGACCTCTTCGGCGGTGTCGCGTTTCTTCTTATCGATCTTAACCAGTCTACCCTGTTCCCTATCATCCTCCGTAGTGTCCTCGATCTGAGGCCCGTGATCCTCCGGTTTAATATCTTTGTGTATCCGCAGTGTCGTGTGTACTTGCTGTTGAGTGTCCTCGTATTCTGTGGAAAGTATGTGAATAATTTTTTGTGTGAGCGACAGAGGGTGACGAGGATTTTCGTGTCAACTACGAGCGCGCGCTCCATACGAATTTTATTTCATTTTTTAACGTTTTAATTCGAGGTCGGGTTTTTTTTGCTTTAAACATATTTTCTATCGCGAATTTTCTTTGATATTCAGCTCATGCGACGATAATGCCCAGTAGCGCAAGTGCTTCGCTTTCAATATCGCTTCTTTGCATAAGTAACAGACGTGCCGGCAGACGTACATTTTTTGTTTTTACAGCGCAAAGGACATTCGACAAAACTTAAGGAGACTTCAGCGAGTTGTTCAGTCAAACGAGTACCTACATCTTTTTGCTGACAAAAATACATGTTTTGCAACATGATTTGCAGTTATTTGTTTAACAGGAAGAGTCTCATTGAATTCGGATTGACCATTTAATGCTCGATGTACCACATTAGCCACGTTGATGAAGCTCTTTAAAAAATATATATTTTCTCAATTTTGAATGCTCGAAGATTGTGGAAAAAGTTGACGAACGATAATGCACCGTAAAAGCAATACAAATGCATCGTAAATGTTTTTCGAGGATAATTTCATCATACATTCTTTTTTTCATATCTAAATAGATATGAAAAAACATTGAGAAAGTTAAGTTCTTCAATTATTGAGTGGATGAGAAAAATTGTTTATTTACAATGGTAAAGAGATTTCGAACTCAAAGGGTTTAAGCTAGTTTGACTGGACAACGGAAGCCTATAAACGGACGTACACGGAATCGGTTTATTAGAAAAATAAAAATGAAAATTATAAGAATAGAAAGAAATAAAAGAAAAGAAAAATCAATTTAAAAAATCACAACGGACGACGCATTCGTGATGGCGACAATACGATGAGAGTACAGTGATCGACAGGTGACACATATGTGTTTGGTCGTGTAAAGAGTCATTTCGAGTGTGCTGTGAGTATCGTGTTGGAGTTTTGTCGATGCGGTCAACGCACATGCGCCGTGCGTGTGTGTATGTGTGTATTTTTTTCAGTGTAAATGAGTATACAGAGGCGTAAATGGTCATGCTTAGTAGTAGAAGACTATGGACAGAAGTCAAACCAACATGAACACAGAGAGACGTATTTTTCTATCGTAATGTTTTTTTTCTTATGTTTCAGATCAGAGATCGTGGGGGGTGTGCAGATCCTCGAATGTATTTTCGATTGTATGGGTGAGCATTGAATATATTTTATTTTGTAGTTATCATTTATTTTTTATTTTTTAAGGAATGTTCTGTGATAGATTCGTGTAAACGTGTCTCTGTAAGACAGAGCATTGGACGAGAAAGCAAGTTGCAAACATTTTTTGTCATTAAATAACAATATATTCATCGAAAACAGCCACACTTGAACAATATAATATTTTTTTTTAAGGGTTAAGCAACACTTTTTGTTTTTGTTTTTTAATACGAGAGCAAAATCTTAAAAGTAACTTTTCTTTTTCCATCCAGCGTGAAGATAATATTTTACAATATATATATCTCTCTCTCGTACTTACGACATAAAAATAAAGATCTGCGCAGCTCGGACAGAAGCGTTGATTATGAAGCTGGAGGCGAAAGGGTACTTAGAAATATTATAAACATTACTAATTGTCTTTTTTTAATGGAGATACTGCGCGTGGAAAGCATAGCGGCATAAGCGGTAATTGCACTGCTATAATTGCGATCAAGAAAGCTTCATGCATCTGAAAGAACCATAAAAATACATTACATTTAACGAGATTTCTACGGTATAAAAATATCGTCGAGAAACACCGCGGAATATTTTTTTGGAATGTTATTGAAAAAATCGATAAATTTTCATAGTTTTTTTTCTCGATCGTTATTCTCGAGTTTACGGGCAATCGATTTCATGAAAGATTCTCATCGATGCAGAAAAATCATCGTAAATATAATTTTGCCATGCATCATAGCATCGTAGCATCAAACCTTTAATGTCTCGAACATCCTGCTTCTGAATCGTCTTTCTTTCCTCTCGCCTCTCTGCAATCAGATAAATTTCCATGTGTCGGATTTTGCCGATGGAGGGATATGGTAGTGGGGAAAACAAACAAAAAAAATCAACGCTCAACGATACATTAATATCACACGTAAAAATGTATTTTTATTATTTTTTCATTCTTCATTTTTTATTGTTACAAGATTTACAGAACGACAATTGCTTAACAGGCTAAATTAGTCAGGCACTGAATGAATACTGCTATGAGAATACCGGTGTATTTACAGCGAAACGAAAAAACAACATGCTGCTTCGGTCCATTACGACGAATTTTTAATATTATATTTACAATCGGATGCACGATAATTTTAAACCAGCCACGCAAGCTCGCACACTTGAAAACACAAAAGCAAACTCTTTTGACAAAAATGTTCTTCTTTTTTTTTCAGATCCAATCGACATACTTGGGAAACTCAACTTACCCATAACGCGGACCTCTGTCGTCTGAACAACGGACACCCTTTCCATAGCGTGATCCTCTGTCTCGACCTAAGTATAAAAAAAGAACAGTAAAATCACCCCGATATTTTATTTCACGGGACAAATGAAATTTGGTACAGAGAAAAAAAAATTCTACCTCCGTGACTTCGGTAACTTCCCAGGCACGAGGCCGGAAGTCCTCAGGCGCGAAGTGCGTGATAACTTCCTCGACGGTAGCGTGAATGAGTTCGACCATCCGCATGAACGCGCGGAAGCCTATGGTAGCAGCGACGACGCTCTCGTCGGTGGTAGTCTCCTCGGTGAGAACCTGTGTTATCAAGGGTCCATGACCTTCCCTCTCGACGAGTTGAACCAGAGCGTTTTGAGCGTCGGGCGTTCTGAGAGCCGGGAAGTTGTCGGTTCTATAGAGACTCTCGTTAATCTCATTGACCGATACACCCTGGCGAACGAGGAAGCCGATGGTCGCGAGTTCCCGAAGTGGGGACTCGCCAGGACCGAATTCTTTGGCGTTCAAAAGTTCCATCATCTCGTCGACCTCGCGAGCGATGTTTTCCCTGTACTTCTCGATGACCTCGTGGATCTGCTTGGATCTTCGTCTCTTCGGCTTCTCCTCGATCTCCGTGAATTCCTCGACGCGTGTCTGTCGCACCTCGACAACCCCGGTCGAATCCTGGGACATCACCACGGTCTTCTTGGCGCGCCTCTGCTTGGACTCGGTTCGTTTTATCTCTTGGACACCGGCCTCGGTGTGAACTTCCGATACCGCGACGGTCTCGAAAGTCTCCGAGGTTACTCGAGCTCGGTCGGTTGTCGATTCGACGACGAAAGTCGGCGCTACGTCCTCCTGGGTCATCTCGGACACAACGACTATTCCCTCTTGCTCCTCGACCACCGGACGGGCACGCTCGTCCACGCGGGGCGCTGGCTTCTGGGGCTTGTCGTCGATCTTCTTCAGCGACGCCGTCGCCTCGGTTACCACCGGCTCCTGCACGGGGATTATGCGACGAGCTTTCGTTGGCTGTCGACAAAAATTCGTACAAGTCAGACGTAGAGTTTAACGATGTTGGAACGTCGACAAATTCCCACGAAGAAATCTTACCTCCCGAGAATCTTCCTCGATTATTTCCGTGGACTCGAGGATTTGGGTCTCCTCGATGTCGACGATTTTTCTGAAAGATATCTCGTTATGTCACACTTGGAAATCGATATAGGTATTCTATTCAGAATATAATTTATAATTCATTTTATGATAACTCGTAAGATTCATAGGAGGAGGATTAAAGGATGAAGCTTACTTTTCGTCAGTTTCTTCCGTAGATGTCGCTCTTTCTCTGGCGGCTTCCTTCCTCTTCTCGACCTTGACCTTGAGAGCCTTTATCTTTTCTTTCGTTTCTTTGGCCTTTCTCGTCTCGGGCTTCTTCTTTTTTCGCAGATGTCTCTCCTCGATTACTTCCTCGACTACTTCCTCAACTTCTTCCGGATGTTCCTCCTCCTCGCCGGTTTCTGTCGGTTAAGTATAAAAACATGAGCGGGAAATTGTTGAGGGTCACAAAAGTTTGAGTATTTTTCAATTTACCAGAGACGTGTAACTTGGCCTTGCTCGTGGCTAAACCGATGTCGCTGGTAGCCTTGCAAACGTAAGTTCCCTCGTCGGCCGGCGTGGCCTTCAGTACTGTCAGGGACGTTTTGCTCTCTTCGTCCAGTATACGGACCTTTATGTTCTCCGTGTTCATGACTAGCTTATCGTTCTTGTACCAAACGACGTCTGAAAATAATGCCACGCTGTTATTACTGCTTATGAGTAAAGATATTATTTTTCTTTTCTAAACGAAATTAATAACAGTATATCATTCGTGAGATATATTTTACCTGGGGCAGGATTTCCGGAGTAGACACACTCGAACACGACCTTCTGTCTCAATCCTGCGTATACGTCCGTTATTTCTTGGATAAATCGTGGTACTTGTTGCGTGGCTGCAACAAACGACGAAAACCAATTTTATCATCTTCCGCGAGTGACACAAAAAAGAAACTCTCAGACCGAAAAAAAAATACCTTGTTTCATTCATCGAGACTGCGATCGTGGCTGACGTGACTCCCTTGTCAGTAATCTGGTTAGACCAAAGACACGAACGAAAAAGAAAACCGTGCAAAATTAACAAACACATCAACCATAAAAGATGATGAAGAAATAATTTCTCCACCACGATGGAACAAAAATTGCTTCAGAATCGGTAGAGCACACAAAACAAGAAATACCTGACATAGTCCCCCTCTCGTCGTCGCTCGGTTCGTCGCAGTAAAACATTCCCGAGGACGAGGCGTGCGCCGCGAGTCCGAGAGTTCCGCTGCACTGGCTCTCGAGTAACAAAAATTCTTGCAGCTCTTCCTGACTGTCGGCGGTGTGCAGTTGCTGATAAGCCTCGAAGTCAATTTCCCGTGGCTCCAAAGGATAAAGTCTCGGATCCATCAAATTTTTGAAGCGTCGCTCACTCGATCTCTTCAAAACTGGTATCCTCGATTTCGGGTAAGTGTGGTACTTTCTGCTCGACGGATAATATTCCTCAGCTTCTTCCAACAGCTTGTCTCTACTGTCCGGTTTCTCTTCGGCGATAACACGAGCGTACTGCGAGTCCAATTTGCTTCTGCTGCTCGTACTGGAAGCCTCGCTGTTCTCCTCGATCGGAGACAGATAAAAAGTCGCCGGAGGAGCCTCGGCGAAGCCAAGATGACCCTTCCGGACCTCGACCTGCTCGCGCTCCTCGGAACTCGAGCTCGGACGCATCGTTCGCTCGGATTTAGGCGGCGGAAACTCGTCGAAGTCAAGGATTATCTTCATCTTCTTTTTTCTCATGTTCAATCTATCTATATTTTGTTCTTCCAGATTGTCCCGTTGCTGCGAAGTTCTGCAACGATTCCTCGACCCGGTGGGCGATGGACTGTCCATTCCTGAGGGCGTGGCCGCTCGCCTGCGAGTGGGCGAAGGCGACTGAGAGGCCTCGCGGGAACTTCCGGTTCGTGGACGTTTGGCTCTCGTCGGCGAAGGCGACTGAGCAGTCGAGACTCGAGCTCTCGTGGATCTTCCAACTGGCGATGGACTTTTGCTCTGTTCTCTCCCGATCATTGTCGATGAGTTCCTCGATTCAACTTGCTTCGACCTTTTGGCCGGCGATGATGCTGACGATCTCGGTGAAGGTATAACGTTTCCCGAAGAGTCTCGTTTTGAACGAGGTGAAGATGAAATTTTCGATTTTTCCTCAGGCGTACGAGAACGCAAGCTTTGCAATGGACTTGACTGCCTTGCCGGTATTTTTGGCTTTTCTACGGCTCTTTTGCGCAACGATTGCTTCTCTCTGAGCTCGTTTTTAACGGACACCTTTGTTTGAAGCTTTCCTTTGCCGGTAATTTCTTTGTTTTTGGATTTTAACCTCTCGCCGGAAGTTTTAACAACCTTGCCTGATTTTTTTTGTTTGGCGATCGACGCTTCGTTTTTTGAAATGGATGTTTCGGTATCGATCTCTTCGAGAACGGATTCTTCAGAGCATCTCGTAGACAGATAAAACTCTCGGGGGCCGCTGATCGAGGCTGCCGCTTCCTCGAAGCCTCTTCTCGGCTCGTCGTCGATGTTCATCAACGTTCGGGTGGACGAAAACTCACTTATCATCGTTGAACTGTCTCTCTGAGACGGCGAACCCTCGTCCCTCAGGGCCTGATCGTCCAGACTGTCGCTCGAAAAATCACACCCACGCACACTCAGCATGCTCGAGCGGGAAAGACGATAATCGTTCTTACCTCTCAACGCTTCCTGTAACTCCTCCATCTGCGTTACCCACGACGGTTTTCTGTATTCCTTCGTTCCAACTATACCTGCAGAGACGAAGACGATGGATTTTAGAATGTTATTCGGCTATGAAGAACTTAATGAAAATTCGCTCGGCTGTGTTATCGAATAATTGTCGCGGTGTTTCGAGTGTGGAATTGAGTACGGGATTTCGAGGATCGAAGGAGTATATCGAGGTACGATGATACGAAGAAGTTGCTCGAACTGAAAATAACTCGAAACATTTATTAGAAAAGAAAATGATATTGAAATTAAGGATTTTTTTTGTTTTTCTCCAGGTTGATGAGTTACCTTCTACCGAGAGGTAGGTCGTTGTCGTCGATACACCGAGAGGATTGTGCGCCTCGAACACAATCTCACCCGTGTCGTCCGGATATGTTTCCGCGATCGTAAGCACCGAAGTGCCATCTTCGAATTCTTCGATTTGGAATTCTTGGGATGAGACTATCTCGACACCCTGCTTCGACCACTTGCCCTGTGGCTTTGGCTTGCCCTTCATTTGAACTTCCAATCTGCGGAAACAATGTTACCTCGATTATCGAGTGGTTCTTTATCCATCGGTGGAATTTGTAGATTGCAAACTCACCTGGTCAATTGCCCGTCTTTGGTGGGAATCAACTGAGGAAGCTTCTTTACGATTTCCGGCGCGAAATCTTCCGTGTCGGTGTCGTCCAAGGGTGTCGTCTCCTAAAAAAAAGAGTAAGTATTAAAAACCACCGAGTAGATTGCGTAACGTCGAAAATCATGACAAGTTCTGCCACGATTCCTCCACGATTCCTTCTCACGAAGTCCAATAGAAAAGTTATCTTTTTAAATAATAGTTAAAAAATAACATTATATACCTTCGGAGACAAAAGATCTTCTTCAGAGCCACTTTGACCAGTTATCAGAGACGTCGCAACGACCGATGAAGCGATTTCCGAGTCCGGTACGTACTCGTAAGCTGTACGACAAAAACGAAAAGGAAAAGGATATCAAACAAAATTGTTACGTCAAGTAACGCGTTCGAAAAATAGGGGTAACTCAATGTCCTACCTTCAACGACCAACGACGTGGTGCAGACGGCTTCGCCGACAGGATTAACGGCATGGCATGTATATTCGCCGGCATCCTCGGGAAATACTTCGGTAATAGCTAAACTGCAGACACCCTCGGAGTCTTGCAAGATAGTTATCTCCTTTCCTTCCCTTATCGGCTTCTCGTCGTGATACCACTGTACCTTCGGTATTGGTTTTCCCGTCACGATACAAGTTAGATCGACGCTCTCGCCGTCCATTACTCGAACGGGCGACAATCTCTTCACGAAAGTCGGAGACACCAGCTCGGTAGCTTCTTCCCAAGTCTCCTCTAGCAGATTAACGGTAGCTGTGCACGTTACCGAACCAGCAACGTTTTCCGCTCGACATGTGTAAGTTCCGGCGAACTCCGGTGTTATCTCTTTCACCAGAAGTACCGAACGATTTTCTTTCGTCACTATTCTCACGCCCGGTGTAGACTGCGGATCAAAACACATATAAAAAAATATTATTAAGTATTTTATAGAATAATAATTTTTTTCTTTTTTTTTTTTTAACAGTACAAAAAATATTTACCTCGAGCGGTCGACTTTCGTAGAACCACTGGAAGGACGCCGTGGGATAGGATTCGACGAGAGCCTCCATGATGACGACCTCGCCGAGGCTGACTATCTGCGGTTGCAGAGGTTCCACGAAAGCCGGAGCTTTCGGTTTGTCCTCGGCAACGACATCCTCGTGTTCCTTGACAGCCACGGATCCAGAGCTCCTCGCCTCGCCAGCCGGATTCTGCACTCTGATCTCATACTTGCCAGCGTCCTTCTTCGTTATGTCAGGAATCGTAAGTTTGGCTGTGGTCTCGTGAACGCTGAGAACTCGTCTGTCCGTCGGTGTTATTTCAATCCCGTTTCTAAACCACTTTATCTCGGGCTCTGGCTTACTCTCGAACTCGGCAGTTAAGACCAATTGGGTACCTGAAGATACAAGATAAAATGGTAGTTTTTTTTAAATGTTTAAATATTAAAAAGAAAATTTTACTTCCCCGTACGTGAAGTTTCAAATCGCAACTAAAGTTTCGTTCTTACCACGCTCCGCAACAAGGGCTGGCAGTGGCTTCGTTATTTTCGGAGCCCTGAGAACTTCCGGCTTGGAAATAACGACGGCGTTGCTGACGAGCAAATTCGCTCTGCACTCGGCGCGGCCGAATTTGTTGATCGCTCGAACGCGGTAGATCGTTTCGTCTTCCGGCGTCGGTTCCAGTATCGTCAATTTCGCTTCACCGGTCTCGGGGTTGAATGTAATCTCGGTACCCTTTGTAGGTTTTATCTCCTTCTCGCCGCGATACCATTTTACTTCCGGAGCCGGAGTTCCGGTTACCACACACTCGAGAGTCGCTGGCTTGTGCTCCTCGACCATCAGTGGCTTTATCGGCGTCGGGAAGTGCGGAGCTACTCCCTCTTCTTCTTTCTCTGTGGATCAGGAAACAACTATTAATATCGTGGAAGTGAAAGAGCCGTTTTTTTCGGTCATGCAAATTTGAAGCGCAAACAAATCTCAAAAAAAATAGAAAATTTTTCTTTCTTGAGACCCGATTGAAAAGATATTTTTGCGTATCTGTCTTCAATGAGGTGTTACTTTGCCAGACATAGATATTTTTTGCTTTACTGATACTGAAATCGATACGGCAAAGTGTTGGCAATATTTTTTACGAGGTATTTGCTGCATCAGCCGTGCCGATGCAGCAAATAGTACAACAATTGCACTCTCTGTGTTATTTTTAGCAAATAACCAGATTCTATTGCGCGCGGCTGAGGTTTGTTGGTTTTGGAGAGCTCACCGCGTATTCCTTAATTCATCCGTTTCTGTCGCTGGCTACATTCGTATCGCACATGGTCGTTTACCCACTTTCTGAGTTTCTAAATTCACACTTTTCTGTCACTGGCTGCATTTGAGATACATTCCAGAGAAAAATCGAAAATATTCTCTGAAACGGGGAAACGTCACTTCCAGTCGGAAAATGAGATTTCCAAACCGGAAGTGACTTTACAAAGAAATTTTTTATTTTTCTTTGGAACGTATTTCGAATGCAGGTAGTGACAAAAATGAGCGAATTGAGGGACAAAGAGGAAAGTGGGTAAAAGAACGTATGTAATACGTCTCAATATGTTTGGAATTCTGATGCGAATTTGGTCATACGACCTCGATCAAGTCCGGCGCGACTAAGAGGGAAACAATGAAATATCGAATTTCGACCTATCTCGAGATAATATACGAGACCTATCTCGAGACACATTTAGGGGTTGATATTTTAAAAAATCTTCCACGTAACGATTTTTTTATACACAAATAAACATCGTGCTACCTGAAAACATAACAATCATAAAAAAACATGCAAAATGCCTTTTCACAAAGACCAACAACAAATACGCAGACAAACATTTAAAAAGACACGTAAAACAATGCTTTAATTTCACACGGAAGCTTCACTCGTCTCGCAACATTTGTATTCCTACCGAATATGACAAGGTTCACGGTCGAAGTGGCAACACCGGCGGTATTGGAAGCTCTGCACGAATACATTCCAACGTCTTCTTCCTTGACCTTGACGATTTCAAGAGTCGCGGTCGTCTCTACAACGGTCATTATGTGATTCTCCGTAGCGTGGAGTTCCTGCTCGTTTCTGTACCACGATATCTCGGGCAATGGATTGCCGATAACGGTGCAAGTGAATTTCGCCGGTTTGTCAGGTTCCGCTATTACCGGTTGTAATTTTTGAATGAATCTCGGAGCGATCTTCTTGTCCTTGTCCGTCACGGATATGTCGACTTGGGTGCGCTGTCTACGCTTTCGCTTTTCCGTTCGATCGTCCACTTGCTCCACTACAACCTCCTCGACGACGTCTTCGCGTTTCTTGCTGACGACGTCGATCTCCGTTTTCTGCACAGCCTCGACTTCCTTGGTCTCCACGGCCTTCGCCTCGATCTTGACGGTTTTCTGCTTCTTCGTTATGCTCACTTGCTGGCTAGTCTTTTCGACGACTTCTTCGACCGATTCTTCAGGTGCTGGAGCAAGGACAGGTTGGATTTCTTCCTTCGGCTTCACTTCAACCAGTTCCAGTGGCTTCAGAGGCGCCAGTTCCTCTTCCGGTACCTCCTCGGGCTTGGCTTCCTTCGGTTTTTCTCTCTTTACCGGTTTCAAGGTTATTGTTTCAGGTGCTTCTTCCTCCACTTTCTTCTTGGGGGTCGGCTTCAACGTCACCTCTTCCTTTTCCTCGACTTCCGGCACTTTACCGCGCTTCACAGGCTTCAGTACAACTTGCTCGGGTTTCTCCTCTTCCGGCTTTTCTCGCTTTATTTTCTGCAGAGTTATCTTCTCCTCGGTTTTTTCTTCTTCCACCACCTTTCTCTCGACGGGTTTCAGCGTCACGACTTCCGGTTTCTCTTCTTCGGGCTTCTTCGGTGTTCTCCTCGTCTTACGCCAGGACACTTCGCTGGTTTCGACGACTTCCTCGACTTTGTCCTCCGGAAGTTCTTCCGGCTGCGGAGACTCTGGCCTTTCGATCGTGACTCTTTCTTCGTACACTTCCGACACCGACTGCTCCTGATCGAAGGGAACGACCGTTACTTCTTCCTTGAACTCGACGACCTTCTTCTTCGTTTTCCTTTCGGGTTTCTTCTTGCGCCAACTCGTTGTCACCGTTTCCGTTTCCTCGATAACCTCCTCCGGTGTTTCTTCGACTATCACTGGCTGCGGTTGTTCTGCTATTTCTTTGGGTGCTTCGTCCTTCGGGATTATGAGCTTCTTGGGTTTCTGACCGCGACGCCACGGCGTCTCGGCTACCTCGGTTGGCGCTTCTTCCACGGGCTTCGCCTCAACTTGTTCGGGAATCAAAGTAACTTCTTCTTTTTCAACAGGTTTTTTCGGTATTGGCTTCAATGTTATTTCCTCCGGCATAACGGCTTCTGCCACCCGTCTCTTGGGTGTTGGTTTGAGCTTCACTTCTTCCGGTTTTTCTTCCTTAGGCTTTTCTCGCTTAAATGGCTTCAGTTTGACCTCCTCCGGTTTTTCTTCCTCGGGCTTTTCCCGCTTGAATGGTTTCAGTTTGACTTCCTCCGGTTTTTCTTCCTCGGGCTTTTCGCGCTTGAATGGCTTCAGTTTGATCTCTTCCGGTTTTTCTTCCTCGGGCTTTTCCCGCTTGACTGGCTTCAGTTTGATCTCTTCTGGTTTTTCTTCCTCGGGCTTTTCCCGCTTGAATGGCTTCAGTTTGATCTCTTCTGGTTTTTCTTCCTCGGGCTTTTCCCGCTTGAATGGCTTCAGTTTCACCTCTTCCGGTTTCTCTTCCTCGGGCTTTTCCCGCTTGAACGGCTTGAGCTTAACCTCTTCCGGTTTTTCTTCCTCGGGCTTTTCCCGCTTGAATGGCTTGAGTTTCACCTCTTCCGGTTTTTCTTCCTCGGGCTTCGGACGCTGAACAGGTTTGAGTTTCACTTGTTCAGGCTTTTCTTCTTCAGGCTTAGGTCTTTGGACAGGCTTCAAACGTATCTCTTCTTTCGTTTCTTCTTCCTTCGGTAAACGCTTCACAGGTTTCAGTGTAACGACCTCCTCTTCCTCACGTTTTTCCGGTACCTTCTCTTTCTTCGGCTTGCGCCAAGAAATCTCCGAGACTTCCTTCACTTCCTCGACAGTCTTGTCTTCCTCAACCACCTTCTCCGGTTTTTCTTCGACTTTGACGTCCTCCGCTGGCTTCGGTTTCTTTCCACGTCGCCAGGGCATCTCGGTCTTCTCCTCGGGAATTTCTTTCTCAGGAATCGCAGGTACTTCCGGAACTTTCTCTGGCTTGCGTTCCTCTTCCACCTTGTCCTTCGGCACGGGCTTGAGTTTTATTTCTTCCGGCGTTTCTTTTTCCTTGGGTATTCGCTTCACCGGCTTCAAAGTAACTTCCTCTCGTTCCTCCTTCTCTTCCGGCTTTCTGTCGCGTCGGACAGGCTTCAGAGACACTTCTTCCGGCTTTTCTTCCACCTTCTCTCTGCGCACCGGCTTAAGTTTTATCTCTTCCTGCACCTCCTCGTCCCTCGAAAGGCGTTTCACAGGTTTCAGGACGACTTCTTCCTTGTCCTCGCGCTCTTCCGGTTTCGTACGACGCTTTCCAGGCTTGAGCATCACCGATTTGAAGTCCTCGACCTCCTCTTCCCTCTTCACCGCTGGAACTTTCTTTTCCTTGACCTCTACGATTTCTTCGACCACTTGCTCCTCAGGTTTTTCGGCCGCAGTGATAACCTTCGATGGTTTCTTTCCACGTCTCCAAGGCATCTCCGTCTTTTCCTCCGGCTGCTCTTCCTCGGGCTTCTCAGCAACAACTTCGGGCTTCAGCTCTTCGGGAGCTTCTTCCTTTGGAGTTTCTTTCTCGGGGCGTTTTGTTTTCTTCGTACGCTTCAGAGTTATATCTTCCTTGGATTCTTCGATCTTTTCGTCCTTCTTCACGGGTTTGAGCTCGACAGGAACTGGTTTTTCCTCCTCCGGTCTTTCTCTGACGACAGGTTTCAGCTTTATCTCTTCGCTCACCTCTTCGTCCTTGGGAAGTCGCTTCACAGGCTTGAGAGTGATTTCTTCGCGGTCTTCGCGTTCCTCCGGACGTTTACCGCGCTTCACAGGCTTCAAGGAAACGGATCTGATATCCTCGACTTCCTCCTGTTCCTTCACTACCTTTGTTTCCAGCTTCTTCGGCTTCGTTTCGATTTTCTCTTCGACGACTCGCGGCGCTTCCTGAGGTTGTTCTTCCGCCGGAGTAGGCTTCGTTACCTTCTGAGGCTTGGGACCACGTCGCCATGGTGTTTCGGCGACTTCGATCGGTTTTTCTTCCTTGACCTTCGTCTCCTCAGGTTGAACTTCCTGCGGAACTAGCTCTGGCGTCGGCTGTGCCTTTGGCTTTCTCTTGCCACGCGCCCAAGGAACGGCGACCTCTTCGGGCTGTTTCTCGACGACTTCTTCAGTTTTCTTTACCTCGAGGATCTGCTTCTCCTCTTCCTCCTTGTATATCTCCTCGCCAGTCTCTATGTCCTTCGTCGCGCGTCTCACCGGCTTCAGTACGACTTCCTCACGGTCCTCGCGTTCCTCCGGTTGCTTCGTACGTCGCGTTGGCTTCAACGTAACAGATCTTATGTCCTCGACCTGTTCTTCCTGTTTTTCAATCACCCTGGTCTCCTTTTTCTTACCGCGTACCCAAGGCATTTGCGTCGTTTCCGTAGGCTTTTCTTCCTCGGGCTTCGCCTCTTCGGGTTTCACCTCTTCGGGTTTCAGGGGCTTCTTCTTTCCCCTCGCCCAAGGCACGGGCACTTCTTCCGGACGTTTCTCGACGGTCTCCTCGGTTCTTTCGACCTCCAGACGACTCGTGTCTTCCTCTTCGGCGTAGGGTGACTTTCGTTGAGGCTTCTTCTTGCCTCTTTGCCAGGACACGGCTGTCTCTTCGACTTTCTCATCTTCCACAGTCTTCGTCTCTTCCGGCTGAACTTTCTCCGGTACCAATTCCGGAGCTGGCTTCTCCTTTGGCTTCTTTCTGCCACGCGCCCAAGGAACGGCGACCTCTTCGGGCTGTTTCTCAACGACTTCCTCGGTCTTCTCGATCTCAAGGATTTTCGTGTCTTCTTCCTCCTTGTAGATCTCTTCGCCAGTTTCGATGTCTTTGGTCGTACGTTTGACCGGCTTCAGCACGACTTCCTCACGGTCCTCGCGCTCCTCCGGCTTTTTCGTGCGTTTCGTTGGCTTCAGCGTCACGGACCTTATGTCCTCGATCTGTTCTTCGCGTTTCTCGATAACTTTGTGCTCTTTCTTCTTGCCACGAACCCAGGGCATCTGCGTCGTTTCCGTAGGCTTTTCTTCCTCGGGTTTCGCCTCTTCGGGTTTGACCTCTTCGGGTTTCAGAGGCTTCTTCTTTCCCCTGGCCCAGGGCACGGCGACCTCCTCCGGTCGTTTCTCGTCGACTTCTTCGGTTCTCGATATCTCCAGAAGACTCGTGTCTTCCTCTTCCGCGTAGGGCGTCTTTTCTTGAGGCTTCTTCTTGCCTCTTCGCCACGACACCGCGGTCTCCTGTGTCTTTTCCTCGACGATCTCTTCCTCCTGCTTTTTCGTAACCTTCATCAGCGTCGTGTCTTCTTCCTCTACCAACCTCGTCGACGTAACGACTTCCTTGGTCACCGCTTTAAGGTCTACCTGCTCGATGCTCATTCTACGAATTTCCTTCTTCTCGGTCTTCGACGGTTTCAACTCGACGGTCTCAACAGTCTCTTTGGGAAGTTCCTTTCGCACTGGCGCGGACTTTTTCAGAGCTATCTTCTCCTCCGTCCACGGTTTGGGCTGCTCGGGCTTTCCGCTCTTGATCTCGACCCTTTCCCTCCTGGAAACGTCCAACAGTGTCGTGTCGTCTTCCTCGACGTATTCGGAGGTAGTGGTGACCGTTTCCTCGCGGACCACTTCTTTGCTCACTGGCTTCAGATCCACCTGCTCGATACTCATCTTTCGTATTTCCTTTCTTTCAGGCTTCGCCGGCTTCAGCTCCACCGCTTCGAGGGTCTCCTTGGGAACTTCCTTCCTGACTGGTTTGGACTTCTTAAGAGATATTTTTTCCTCCGTCCAAGGTTTCGGCTGATCGGGCCTCTCGAAGACGATGTCCGACATCGAGGGCCTCTTCGGCTTTTGAGGCTTGACTTCCTCGGACACCTGGACGACTTCCTCCTCGACGTATTCGGTAGTGCTCGTTCTCCTCTCGTCCACCGTTGTTTCCTTCGTCACGGGTTTAAGGTCCACTCGTTCTATGCTCATTTTCCTTATCTCCCGCTTCTCCGGCTTCGCGGGTTTGAGCTCTACCGGTTCGATAGTCTCTTTCGGAAGCTCCTTCCTCACCGGCTTCGATCGCTTCAGTTCGATCTTCTCCTCGGTCCACGGTTTAGCCTGCTCCGGTTTTCCTGTCGACGTTATATCGACCTTCTCCACTCGAGAAACGTCCAGCAACGCGGTGTCCTCTTCCTCCGTGTATTCGCCTGTCTCGGTGATTTTTCTGTCGATCATCGTGGCCGTGACTTCCTTCTTCGGAATTGGTTTCAGATCTACCTGCTCCAGGCTCGGTTTCTCGAGATCTTTCTTCTCGACCTTCGAAGGTTTCAGTTGTACCTCCTCGAGAGTCTCTTTGGGAATTTCCTTTCTCACCGGCTTAGATTTCTTCAGTTCGATCTTCTCTTCGGTCCACGGTTTAGCCTGCTCCGGTTTTCCGGTCGACGTTATATCGACCTTCTCCACTCGAGAAACGTCCAGCAAAGCGGTGTCCTCTTCCTCCGTGTATTCGCCTGTCTCGGTGATTTTTCTGTCGATCGTCGTGGCCGTGACTTCCTTCTTCGGAATGGGTTTCAGATCTACCTGCTCCAGGCTCGGTTTCTCGAGATCTTTCTTCTCGACCTTCGAAGGTTTCAGTTGTACCTCCTCGATGGTCTCTTTGGGAATTTCCTTTCTCACCGGTTTGGATTTCTTCAGCGATATCTTCTCCTCCGTCCAGGGCTTCGGCTGATCGGCTTTGAGACTCGACACGTCGACTCTCTCGGTTCTGGAGACATCCAGAAGCGTGCTGTCGTCCTCCTCGAGATACTGGCTCGTCGTCGTTTCCTCGTCGGCGATAAGTCGCTCCAGTGTTCTTTCCTCCAGAGTCGTGTCTCTCAGAACGGGTCTCAGCTCGACGTATTCGAGACTCGATTTTCTTATCTCTTTCTTCTCGGTCCTCGATTTTCTGAGCTCCACCTCTTCGATTTTTTCGCGGGGAATCTCGCGCACGACCTGCGGCGCTTTCTTCAGTACGACTTCCTCCTCCGTCCATGGTTTTACCTCCGCCTGCGACAAACGTCTCGCCTGTTCGAGCTTGTCCAGCGAGGTGTCTCGCGATCGCGGTTTCGCCATTCGCCAAGGCATCACGTTGCTCGGACGCGGTCGATGGTGAACTCTGCCTCTTCGCCAGGGCAACGTTTCGTCGCCCGGCTGAAGAGGAGTTCCCAGAGGGAAGCCCTCCTCGTCGAGCAGTATAGTCTCTTCCTGCGGAACTCCATGCTTCGCTCCCACGCGGTCCAAGCCTCCGACCGAACTACCGATCGTCGGTTTCTCGCCGGTCTTGCTTCCAGGACCGCTCGGTGCTAAGCCATCCGGAACCACGGTCTCGTAGTAAACTCCTTTTCGTTCTGCAAAGTTTTCATTATTCACAGAAAATTAATAAATGTTTTTTTTTTGCTCTTGTTTCAGACACCAGCATCAAGATTGCTGCACACTGAGGATTGTTCAAAACCGCTTCGAGGTGTCGTGGCTATGACAAACTAGGGGTGAGCAGCGAATTAATCTGCTTCGTCGAAAATGAGTCGAAACAAATTCAGTTTCTGAGGTCCTTGAGAGTCCGCCCCGGCGAGATAATTTCCTCTAGTCTCGGAGAAGATGGGAAATGCGATTTGTTACCGACCGCGGTATTTCACACGACCTTAGATAAATTTTCTATACGAAATTGAATTCGAGATTTCTGATGGCGATGAAATATTACTAATCACGATTAAGGGAAAAATATGGAAATCAGAAACTGAATCCAAGTCAGGGACTCATCGACCGCAAGACAATTCGATGCTTATGAGAGAAAATGCACAACGAACGAAATCTAGATTAAGATTAGTTTCTTAAATGACTCCTCGTCGAATCACGTAACCCGAGATTGCCCAACGAGTCCGAAGGGGTGTACACTAAAGTGTCTAAATCAGATAATATTAGTATATTTAGAGGCAGACTTGACTGCGTCGTCGCATTACGTCGAAACAAGGTCCGAGTATCAATTAAAATGAGCGTGTATTGTCACTAGCTCTCCCAGCTGCCGGTGTAAATTTAGTGTTTTTGGATCGTACTCTCGGAATATTCTCGCGCTAGGGGGATGAAGTCTAGATTTTCCTCTAGCGATATCCCACGTGCCTCGGAGCCTCGGAGCCCATCATATAATATCATATTGGCCAGCTCGAGACTGTAATGATAGCTTTTTAAATTTATGTCTTGTAAGACCGTTGCGGCGAACATGGCTGTGGGCCAATCGTTGTGTTTCTGGCAAAGTGTTCTCGAATCTCAACAGTTCTCTATGTCAGATGACTCGTTCGAAATCGTGCAATATCAACGATGCATGGAAATAATTGAAGAGTTGTACTTGGGAGAGGGAGAGGGAGAGAGTGAGTCAATGTTGTGGATTCATCCTTAGCCTTCATTTCAGACTCCTGGCAGAGAATCGCAACAGCTTCTTCTCCCGTCGATGCTACCGAGTTCGCACGCAGAGGGATATCTTCGAAGCCTCCCACCGAAGGAAACAGCGTTAACACGCCTGTAACCAGCGTCGTCGTACAACCTCCCTGTATGCCCGCTCACACAGAGGTTCGGACGCGCCTCGGGTATCCTATTTTTGTGCAGCACCCACCGGGCGCATCAGGGTTAAATATTCGCAAAAATAGATATCTCGTCGACGAGTTCTCGAGAGATAGTGAGAGAGGGGCAAAACAGCGATCACTCATTCCCGTGGGGCAAGATACTCAAGCCAGACCTCCTCTTGTTATTCTTCTTCTGGCTGTCTGTTTACGACGCCTGTGATTCTCAACCGGGATACGTCGTCAATCTTGTTTGACGGATTGTCTGTGTTTATCCGATGAGACTCTAGGAGCATCGACACTTTGACACGACAGAGATCAATCCTATGGATTTCTTCTGTAATTTTAATTTTTGGCAAAATAATTGAAAAAATATATTATCTTGCAGCCATACCAAGAATTCGTCCAGCTATGTTAATATCAATTCTAAGTAAATTTACCACTGGAAGTATGGACTTCCATTAGTGGTAAATTGACGTAGAATTGATATAAACATAGCTGGATGAATTCTTGGTATGGCTGCAAAAGTAAATGCATATAGATGTATTCACAGTTAATTAACGAATTACTCTTGTGAAACACAATTTCTACATTCACTAAGCTTAACGAATATTATTCCACGTCTGAGCCAAATGTTTCGCATCGCACACAGTAGCGTCTTGCCCCATGCCTTCAAGCTTCGTTTCCCTCCTTCTTCTTCTTCTTCTTCTTCTTTACGCCGCTCAAGCATCTCAGCGGGAGAAGCGAAGAGGGAAGAAGAAAAAAAGAAGGGAACAGCTGGTGGGGGAGTGATGATGCATACACCGGTCCGGGGGTCCTCGGCATGCTTTGCCTCTCTACCTCTCTATCCGTCTTAACGTGTGTGCCTCACGAGAACGTAGTTCTCTCTAAACGTGTGTTGCCTCACGAGATCCGCACACGCATATCTTCAGCTTCGTCACACACGAGCTCTGACGATTTCTAACAGACTGACTCGCAGTTCTCGTCTGGAAGTCGACATGGGAGCACACCTTCGTACTGTGCCTGACTCGCTGTGTTTCCACGCTCTTTTGTTCTCTTGTACTCTCGTGTTCGGTCGTTAACAGCTCAACTTCAGTTTCGTACACACAGTTTCCATACTACCCATATTTAGTACGAATAACCGGTTGCATCTCCGATTTCTTTCGGGGAAGAAGAAGATATATTGTCGCGGTTTTTTTTTCGCGGTATTTTTCCAACCGCGTGTGACGTGCGTGCGTTTGACAGTTTGTGACATTCTTGGTGTTAGCGCAGTGTGAGATTTTTTTAATGCCGCCTTCGATCGAACTTTATTAATTTTTTCAATAGCATTCCAAAAAGTTGAAACTTTGTTGGATATGATTTTTTTTAAATGTGAGCTCGATCGAAGTGCGGCTTTAATTGAACCGGATACTTGTGAGTTTGGAGTTGAACAATTTTTCGCGGGGGCGGTCCAAGTTCAAAGCAATCTCTAGCAAGTCGAGTGCGCGATAAAGAAGATGAACGAGAAGAGTTTTAATTAAATCGCCGGTGCGAAGAAAATAGAAGAAAGAACAAATGTTGTGAACTCTGGGCGCGAGTGCGTGGAGAGACACTCATCGGGATGGAAAATAAAAGGTGCTGAACGCTTGCATGGTATCGTATGAGATACGAGAAGAGATACCAAACGAGTTTCACGGGATCCCGTAATACACGTTCCCGTTACATCTTAAATAGAAAGGAGCACCTCTCGTGGAACGCATCGGATCTCGCGTGTGATATTATCCTCTTTACGCATTCTAACTTAAATAAACGCGCGGATAAAATACTACGAAGAATTAAATACTACGGTGGAATAATGATTCTTACAGTAATAATCGTAGATCTAATCGTTTTCTCGTGAAAAGTGTGCATTTATTCGAAATTATTTGATATTTTTAGCGACAAACATTTTTTACACATTTACATTGATGTCAACAATGATCGTTTATTTTTTATTTTTGAGCTTTCGATAAAATGTCTGTTTTTACATTTAAGATCGCTGAGTAATTCCCGATAATCCATTTTTTTAACGCTGATGCTTGAACTGCGAAGAAAATTATTTATTTTTGTTGAGAAGGTTGTAAGATAATTCGCTACTTTTTTTACGAGTAAATCTCTGTAAGTGAACATCAAGTATCAGGATACGCGGTAGCGTCTCGATCCCAAGGACTTCGAAAAAAGACTTTTCAGCGATAAATAGTACTCGAAATTTGTTATATTAAGGCTCGAATTGTGATAAAAAAGAACTTGTCTTGTAATCATTTTTTCCTCTTTTTTTTGTAACGAATCATATAAAAAGCTACGAATTGAGACAAAACGTATTGGTCTTGATTCCAAACATTGTAAATTTCGTGTAACAAGCGACTGTGTGTCGTCGAATAAAGAGTCAATCCTCGAAGCGTCAACAGTTGCAGAATATATGAATTATTTTCTCTCGTTCTCTCTCTCGATGATTTATTTGTGAGTTGATGATGTTTTCGCAGGTATACGATGAGCAATGCTGTCCAAGCGATGATCGTCGCAGTCTCCCAGACGCATCCATCCGGCTGTCTTCGCCGATCATCCCCGATATGATCTCGGCATCGTAAAGAAGAATAAGTAGTAAGGCACTCCGTCACGTAGGGCCTGTCGCGTACACGCAGAAGACAAGAATACACCTATCTTCCCACCTTCCAGAGTACGCTGACACGCGACCGATTATTTCTGGCATGCTGAATCACCGTCGGCTGGGTTTGTCGAAATAGGTTTGCTCGGCTGCTGGCTCACTCGGTAACCAGCCGGTTCCTCGGTTAAAAATCGATGAGAACTGCGGAGGTGGCGGGCACGGCCGAAGTAACCAAATGCCGATGGCGATACTGCTGAGTTGCCGTGTCCTCGAGAGGCCGATGAATCAGTTCGTTGTATTTTATGGTCGACGAGTCATTCGATTCGGGGTAAAATGCCTCGGTCAGGTTGGCTGGCTTCGGGACAAATTCTTCGGGAGAGTCGTGTGCCGTGTGCGTCAGGTGGTCGAGATTTTATTCAAGGTCGAAGACGAATCAACCATGAAAAATCTTCTGGATCAAGTCGCAAGGGGACGAAGAAGAAGGAGAAAAATCTTCGAGCATACGAGCGTGACGAGGGAGCGGGATTGTGTGCGTCAGGGAGAACTTGCAGATTTTAAGGAGGAGTGGATGACTCGCCTGCGTTGCGATTAATTTATTATCTTGGCACGAGATCAACGCACGCTCGGCGTTTCCAGAGGAGTCTAATTTTGCGCCGGATCGTTGCTTCTTCTGCTTCTTCTTCTTATTATTATTATCGCGGATCTAACGGTGGGTCAGGTACATTAAGGCGTCCAGCGAACGTTAACGCGAAAACACGCCCTTCTTCTTCTGCTTCTTTGGACGTTATATATATATGTGCCGGATGGAAGATGCGTGAGAGAAGATATGTAGGTACTCGGTTCGAGAAGGAGAACTCGCATGATGCGGTGAGACGAGAAAATCTCGGTCAGCGGACGAGGATGTTCGTTAAGGGAATTATGATTTCGCGGCGTATTACGGAAAGCGTTGATGCCCCCCCCCCCCCCCCCCCCCCCCCCCACCCCTCCGCCCCGCTCTGTTTCTCTCTCTTTCTCGCTCTCGTACTGGCCGATGTGTCTCGACCGCGCCAAATATAGACGGGTAATGTAATACACGTCACGCGGATCAGAAATAGCATAAGAAGCCCTAGCCACGAGTGCACACGGCACGGGTACCACGAGAGCGGCGGTCTCGCGTCTACCGAAAGCGCGACGCAATCGCGATGTATGTACAGGAAGCATCACGGAAAATTTGTGTATGGCTACGGATACTCCGAAGAGCTTTTCGGGTGAATTTGATGGCCTTTATAAACACTCGAGTTCCGAGAAGGGACTTTTCGACGGTCTGGAAATTATTCCGTTCATCATTCATTTGATTTCAACTCGGTAAAATTTTCATCAATTTCAGTCATTATACGAATGTCTGAGATTGAGAAGAGAATTTTTTTTTGCAATGATAATTTAGTTATATTGGAAATAATATGATATTGTATTAAATATATTTTGATGATTTTATTATACAAAGCATGTTGTCATCAATGATTATATATAGAACGCGTTTCCGCGATAAATGAAATTTTTAAAAGTAAATGAAATTTTCAAAAGATCATTTAACTGAGATAGAGAGATATTTTTAATAATCCGGCTGCAAACGAAAAAAAATAATCGAATGAAAATCGCGAGCTCACCAGCTTTTTTCTCAGACTTCTCCCTCGAATCAGTTCACGCATCGGTTTTTTCATCGTCTATGTTTCTTAATTTTTTTATCGCAACTCTTATCTTCTCTCGCGCAACTTCGTCTCTCAGCGCCGTTCAGACGCCGAAAGAATCTCGACGGATTTTTGGACTCGTTCCAATCGCCTAACAATCGTCAATCCTCGACGTAACAGATATCCGATTTGTTTTACAGACGATCCTTTTTTTATACAGTACCGTGTGCAAAAAAAAACCTTACATAAGCTCTTTAACACGATCTCATTCGTGAGATCCTCGCAATGGTCAGCGAAACAGATATGAACATGGTTTTTTGTTTTTTTTTTCTCGTGCTCGAAGCATCATTTTTATTAGACCTTCCATTGTACAGTAATAAATTAATTAGTTGAATGTTAGGAGTACATGTGACTGCGTTCGTTGTGTAGTTTTTTTGCGTGCGTTCTCACGAGGCTATTACGATTTTATGAATAAATAATTCGTATATTATGTATATTATGTATATAATGAGGCTATATACGAATGGGTGTAATCGAGTGAAGAGTTTATAGGTCGTAGTAGCTTACGTGTATGATAGCTTCTTTTTTTCTTTTATCACTCGACTTGCTATTTTTCTCACGATTTTTGTTCTTTTAAACAAAAAAAAAAACAAAATCTCACAGCTCTTCTTCGAGCGTCTGCGGTATGCTCTTAAATCCTACGACGATATCGTATTCGTCTGTCTAGTTGTCGAAATGCACCTCTCCTACGTCTCTGCCAGACGAAATGAAAATCGTTTAGGATGTTGGATTTTTTTTCGTTTTTCTTTTCTACTTTTTTTTTTGGACCACCCATACGTTTTATATTACGACGATCTACTATAACTATTTATTATTCACAAGTGATTCTCACACATAGAGTTGCCCTGGTTCAACGACCTGTGCAACCAGAACGAGGAGTTAGTAGCGAATAAATCGAAGAAACTTCCCGGCTCGCGCGAGTGTGATTATAGGACGAAACGACTAGTGGCTACGAAATATCGGTAGTTATCGCTTCTTTTTTTTTCTTCAATGTATATTTTTTAAAAGTTTTTTTGTTCCTTTCTATTCCTACTTTCTTCTGTCTACTGAGTTATTTGAGAAGAACAAACAAGCAGAGGATAGATATTTTTGTTGGTTTCTTTTTTTTTTAGGCCCGATGACTATTATCGTTGGACCACGTTCGCAGCGTGGAGGGAGCTTGGCCGAGTCTCGCGAAAGCCCTGACCCGTCTTCGGGGTCAATTCATCGCTCGATCCTGATGTAGAGCTTTCGCGATACAACTCACTCGTATATTTTTTTTCTTCAAATTTTCCTTCGTTTTCAAGAATAAAGAATGCGAGGAAGAAACGAGGAGTAAACCAGTCCCGTTATCACACTGTGAGTTAGCTATTAATTTTATATTGGTTGCTTTTGGCTTTTTAGTTCTTACTTTTGACGATGAGCTTCGCCGATGTTTCCACGGTGCCGGCCGAGGTGGTTGCGCGACAGGTGAAGGTACCGGTGTCTTCCTCGTAGGTCGTCGCTATCAGAAGAACGGCGTTGTTGCCTTCGTGTATCATCTACGAACAAATAATAAAGAATAATAATTAATATATGTACTGTTGGTGACATTCCCGACAATCTTTCCAGTACAATTCTAACATCGTTCAAAATTTGAGTCCTGTTTTATCGGAAAAAAAAAATTGGGATCGAAGTTCGACGGAGACATTCTCACCTGAAAATCGGGCGACTGAGGTATGAGTGCACCGTCCCTATACCATTGGATGGTCGGTTTTGCCTTCGGTGGGCTGACTTGGGTCTTGAACTGGGCTGGCTGTCCCTCCAAGACGATTTGATCCTTGAGGGGCGAGAGCTTCGGCAAAACGTCTGTGCTGTCGGGTGCTGTAAAGAAAAAAAAAAATGAATTTGTTAAATAAATTCAACAAGATTAACATAGAGATATTATTCTTAAAAAAGGTTAAAAAAAAGTCAATGCAAGGGTACCTAGCACGCGCAGATTCGCCGATGTCGTCACCTCGCCAGCGGGATTCTTGGCTATGCACTTGTAGACACCCTCGTCTTCGGGGAAAGCCTCGGAGATCCTCAGCGTGCAGCGTTCACCTTCCTTCTGCATTTGGAAGTATTTTGATGGTTTGATGACCTGAGAAAGACACAAAAAAAACCATCGGTAAGTCTCAAATGCAGCGAAATCGGTTGATAATAGTAATTTACGGTACTAGTGCGATAAAACTTTCTCTGACAAGTGTGAGTTTGCAGCACGAGCCGTAGCGAGTGCTGCAATCCCACGAGTATCGTACCAAATTTTACTTCACGAGATGTGAAAATGGGGGTATTGCGCTCGCGAAGCGTGCGTAAAACTGCAATTCTCGCACCGAGCGGAATAAATTAGATTTGCGCACCAGAAGTGACGTACTGTCGTTGTGGCATCGCTTCCGGTCGAAAAATGAGATCGTCGAACCGAAAGTGACGTATTTCTGGTGAATCTCCGGAAATCTAAATTCCATAGTCTATAGCGAGGATGCGAAGCGCCTGAGTCATAACAACCTGCTATTTGGGCATAAATTAATGGTAAATGTTATGAGATTTACCTTGTCTCCCTTTTTCCATTGGATCGTAGGTACCGGTTTTCCAGTAATCTTGCATGCGAAAGCCACAGCTGTACCCTCCTTGATAGTCTGATCTCTCAGTGGCTCGGCAACCCCGGGTGCCTTTTCCACACCCGGAGTGGACGGCTTCGAGGGCTTCGCCGTAGGTGACTGGGGTCCGCGAACGGTGCACTCAGCCTCACAGCGTGCCTCTCCGGCTTTGTTGATCGCGACGCACTCGTACTTGGTCGAATCTTCCGGCACAGTCTCCAATATCAACAGGGTATACGTGTTGTCTTCCTCCAGAGTCTTGTAGCGAATGTCCGGTGAAACTTTCTTGCCATTCTACGGATCATAAAAAGAAAACTATATAAGCGACGATACAGAAACATACATTTTATACATATAATACATAATTGTATTCGGTTTTAAAAATAAAAATCTCTTATAATAATTGATTAATCTATTGAATTAATCAAAATGTCAATTTTTTTAAATGTAGTTATAGTCGAATATTAATATCCGATTTTTTTCCTCACCTTCAGCCAGTAAACGTCCATGGGTTTGGTACCGGCAACCTTGGCATCGAATCTCGCCAATTGTCCGGTCGTCACCGAGGTGTTTTGGATAGTGGAAATGAAGCTCGGGGGTACAACACCTCCTCGCGCTCCTTGCCTTCGTCTCTCTTCGACCACGAGATTGGCGCTGCACTTCGCTTTGCCACCTCGGTTCTCGGCGATTACCGAAAACACGCCGGAATCTTCCATGAAGACTTGACGAACGATGAGCACGGATTTAGTGCTGAAGGTGTGAATCTGGAGATCCGATGAGTTCTGGATGGGAAAATCTTCGCGATACCACTTGATGGTCGGCAGTGGATCGCCGTCGAACTCGACCTCGAATCTCGCTTGCTCCTGCTCGAAGGCGCGACAGGGTTGAATCTTCTTCGTGAATACGGGCGGTTTGGCCGGTTTCACTTGTCCCTGAACGACACGTTCCTGCGTCTTAGCTTTGTGCTCAACTTCCGTGGTCTCCGTCGCCGTTATCTTTCTCGTTATCTCGGTGTCGCCCTTCACTTCCTTCTGAGTCTGTTTCTGCTTCGCGACGTGAACCTCGCGTCCGTGAATCGTAGATTCCGACGGACCCGGTGGGTATCTGCCGCTCGTTTTTATCTTCTCCGAATCAATGTCCACCTCGGTTACGTGGGGCTTTCTCACGTACTTCGGCGGTGGTTCCGCAGGCTCTTGGGGTTGTGTTTCTCTGTAACAAAAAAATTTATTTACGACCTTTCCATGTGCTAAATTATCATCTCTATTGTTCAATCAGTTAGGTCGGTACTTACAGGCTCTCTTGATATTTCTGAGCCATCCCCTTAGCCATTGAGTCGGCAACGAGCTTGTCTCCGGGTATAGCGAACTGATGACTAGATTCTCTCAGTCTCGCCTCCTTGAGTAACTGTTCTTCCTCGAGGCTCATCAACTTTGTGTAATAATCCTCTGTCTTCTTTGTTTTAACAGATTTTTGCCAATCGGTCTCCGGTGCCTTGAAGACCTTCTGACCGAGATGTTCCGTGGCGATATCGATGCCCTGCGAGACCGTCTGATGACGCTCGTCGAAGACACGCTCCAGTTCAGTGTCCTGGCGCTCGGATTGGTATTGTGTGAGTCCGTAATCGTACCACGCTGGGTAAAAACTCATGTTATACACAACAGTTATCGGATACGCCTCAACGCGCTATAAGGAAACGGAAGAAAAAAAACAACGAAGCTAATCTTGGCCTCGTCGATGCATGCCCAACAACATTCTCGGTGCGTTACGACATAACGTTTATCGTGAGAGAGAAGAAAGTAAGGTAATATAAACATTAAACGAATAATTTGACATATAGTAATTATTATAACCGACAGAAAATATTTTGATTTTGTGGTTTTAACGACGACAATGATACGACACAGTACTTCATTCGCCAGACAACAGTGGGGATTCATAAACGAGATGATGTCTTTTCATATAACATCCTCGTTCCCAACTCAGGGTAGGATCGATTGGGACTAAAAGGGTTTAACCGGTCGGGGTAATAGACAAACGGACATGTGGCTGAGCAAAATCTAATTACGCGGTAATTAATCATGTGAAGTAATTCTAACCTATATGATGCTTCCATGAAAAAAAAACTTGTAGCAACACAAAAAAAAAAAAAATAACGCTCAGTGCCCGTTCGCCTAGTAAATAGTTAGTTCACAAGAGAAATTGCGGCAATGCCTTTAGAATGCTGTATGAAAAACATTTCGGATTTTCTTTCGGTTTGTTTTTCTTTTCATCCGAAATAGGGTGAAGAAAGAACAAAGAAGTTTGTCGGGTATCGCAAGATATAAACGTTGCGAAGGAAACGTGTAATCCAACAACAACATCAATTGCAATCCATCGATAGAGAATTTAATTTAATACGTTTACCGGAGGGGGGCCGTGAACTTTACCGAACGATCTTCGCAGTGTCCCATACATGAAGCAAGTCTTTCCTCGCTGTATGCGTGAAACTTACTGCCTCACGGTATTGTTCGGTACGGAGCTGATTTTTATTCTCTCGAATATCGATGGTCATTTCGTCGGTAGAAGCTGCGATGGTCGATACTACTGGGATGCAGTGGGAGCAAGTGCAGGGCCGGTGAAGGATTATCTTTGATATCTTTGTCGTGTGCGAATCACGATTGTCGGGTAGTAGTACTGTTGTTGAATAATTGTTTACTGATTGTATGCCATGTTCACTTACGGACTGTACGTGTCTCGTAGAAAATTTATGTTGGATGCTTGAATTTTTAAGTGATATCTCGGTAAAATTGGGCGTATTCATTGATTTGTGTTCGGCTTGTGCCAATGTGAGATAACTCCTGTATAATGTCGAATCGTTTCGAGAGTCACGGGTTTTACTCGTTGCATCGTCCGTGTTAGGTAAAAGGGAACTCATGTACTTTCTCGTTTTCAGCCATTCCGTTTCGTTCACGAGACTCGAGTTTACTGCAGTTTCGGAATTTTTTGAAAATTCGAAAAACTCCGGAGGATGCACCAAGTTTCGAGTATTCCATGTGCCCGAACCCCACGGGCTTGTGTACTTACGCCTCGGAGAATTTTTCAATACTCCACGGTAGTCGTCGCTTCGAGGCTTGACGGTCAGTGTAGTTTCGCAACGAGTCTCGCCAACGGAACTTCGAGCTATGACCTCGACTTTGCCGTTGTCGTACTGGCGAGTCTTTGGTATGTCCAAGTGGTACATGCCGTCGTAGGTGAGTTTGTAGCGTGCACCCTGGAAACAAAAATCCGAGATAAAATACCAAGAACACACAATGATTGGATTAAAAAAATTTTGCGCATATCTTCGCTGTGAGAAAGTTTGCTGATCGATTATTGGCTTCCTCGTAGAAGAAGCTATGCGCAAAATTGTAATAAATGAGGTAGCCACATGCAAATTACTTTGAACGTTTTTTCAAAACATCAAAAAATGTCTACATCAAATATAATTGAAACTGTCAAAATTACCGCAAAATTTATTGTGGAAAGTCGCAAACTAAAATTTACATTAATCGCCGTTTTCATATTATTTAAAACTATTTTTCACCGCGGATCACAAATATGTAACTCATCTTACTTTTAATTTGATTCACATACATCAGAATGCCAGCAAAAATAATAATAAACATTTTTTCCATGCTTACATTGACAGCGGTATGTCCATTGATGATCCACATAACTCGAGGTCTCGGATGGCCAGTAACCCGACAACAGAATCTGGAGCAGTCGCCTTCCTCCACCACGCAAGGTTCTGGTTTGCTGACAAAGATTGGAGCCGAGCGAACTTTTTCCTCCTCGACTCCCTCCTCCGGAACCCTACAATTACAAATCAACATCAGTTTCAACAATCCCTTTACAGGTAAGCAAACTAGATTTTTTATCAAATAATTTTTACATCGGTATAGCAAGTGGAATTCTATATAATTAAAAAAAAAAATCAAGATTTCACTCACACTTGCCAAGCAGCCTCCATTTCCCTGATCATCTCGATACTCTTCATGCCCTTCGGCAATTGAGACTCGTAGATGATTCCCGGCTTTCCGGATGTTCTGATAACAGCCCTGGTCTCATCCATTCCATAAAGATTCGTAGCTCTGCAGAGATACTCGCCGCTGTCCTCAGGATAAACCCATCCGAAGTTCATCGCCACGTATCCAAAATCGTAGATCGGTGAGAATCTGTTCTTGTGAGGCAGTGGTTTTCCATTGAAGAACCATTCGACCTTCATATTCGGATCGCCGACAGGCGCCAGTTGGCACTCGAACTTGGTGCTGTTCATCTCGACGAGTTCGGTCTGATCCTGAATCTGGGTGACGAATCTCGGTGGTTGCCTCTTCTCGGAGTCGTACAGATCGTCCTCGGTGAGATGAACCTCCGAGGTGTACTTCTTTATCGTGGCTTCCATCTGCATGAGAGCCTCGGATTTCTTCATGCCCTTCGGCACTTGATTCTGCAGAATAATGCTCGGCACAGTTTTGCAGGAAACCGAAGCCTTGGTCGTGTCCTCGCCGTAGTCGTTGACGGCCCTGCAGACGTACTCGCCGGAGTCTTCGGGATAAACATAGAGGATATCCATGGAGACGAAGCCCATGTCGTAGACGGCTCTGTAGCGATGACCGGCGGGGATGAGTTTGCCGTTTCTCCACCACTCGATTCTCAAGTTCGGATCCTCCTTGGGCTCGACGCGACACTCGAACCTCAGGGGTTCGCTCTCCTCGACCGTGGCCGAAGTGATCTGCGTAACGAAGTGCGGAGGTTCGCGGGGGATGTCTTCGGGCGGCGGTGCCTCCGAGACGGGACCCCTCTCGAGTTCCTTGAGTTTCTCGCCGCTCATGCCGGACGGCAGTTGCGAGTCGAAATCCACGGTCTTCTTCGAGGTGCAGGTTATCGTCGCGGTGGTCGTGCACGAGCCCCACTTGTTGGTAGCGCGACAAACGTACTCGCCGCTGTCGCGGGCGTAAGTGTACGAGAGATCGAGCGATATGAAGCCAAAGTCGTTGATCTGATGGACCCGGGAACCAGTGGCGAACGGTCGTCCGTTGTGGAACCAGTCGATGCGCATCGTCGGATCGCCCGAGGGTTCGACGCGACAGTCGAAGTGACTCGGTCCAGCCTCCTCGACCTCGATGTTCTTGAGTTCGACGGTGAACTTCGGAGGATTCGGCGTCTCCTCGTCGGCCATTATCTCCTCGCGCTTGTGAAGGGCCTCCTCGAGTTTCTGGATGCTCTCAGTGCCGGTCTTGAAGTTCGTCGGGAGTTGGGGCTCAAGGATTATTCCCTGGCGACCGCGGACCTGGAGCTTGCACGAAACAGTCGCCTCGCCGTGCCTGTTGGTGGCCTTGCAGGTGTAAAGACCGGAGTCGCGCTGGTAGCAGTTGGCGACCTCGAGAATAACGAAGCCAAAGTCGTGGATCGTTTTTATACGGGAACCGGCTGACAGGGGTTTGCCGTTGTGGAACCACTCGACCCTCATGCTCGAGTCGTTGACCGGCAGGAGTCTGCACTCGAAGTGAGCGAGAGAATTCTCGGTGAGGGTGAGGTCGGACGGAGTCGTGATGAACTCGGGTGGCCTTCCGGTGTCGTCGTCGGGAATTATCTGTCCCGGCTCTCCTCCGAGACCCTCCAGTTCGGCGATCTTGTCGATCGTACCTTCCATACCCTTGGGAAGCTGGGACTCGAGGATGATGTTGCGCTTACCGGTGCACTTCATCGTGCAAGTCGTCACGGCCTCGCCGTAGTCGTTGGTCGCGCGGCAGCTGTACTCACCAGAGTCTTCGGGGTAGATCGGCGATATCTCGAGGATAACGAAGCCAAAGTCGCAGAAGGTACGGAAGCGCGAACCGGTTCTCAGAGGCTTGCCGTTCCAGAACCATTCGACCTTGAGCTTGGGATCGTCGGTCGGTGTGAGTCGAGCCTCGAAGTGAGAACTCTCACCCTCTCGAAGACCGTCGATGTTGCTCAGGGGCACGGTGAAGACCGGAGCCTTCCCGCGCTCCTCGACGGTCTTCTCGTCCTTCGTTCGAATCATCGCGTCCTCGAGAGTCTGAATCTTCTCGAGGCCTCCCTCCATACCCTTGGGAAGCTGGGACTCCAGAATGAGATTGGCCTTCGAGAGACACTTGAGGGTCGCCTTGGTGGAATCTTCGCCGTACTTGTTGACGGCGCGACACTCGTAGACACCGGAATTTTCCTCGTAGCAGTAGAGTATATCGAGAATAACGATGCCAAAATCGTGGAAGGTTCTGTAACGATGTCCGTGGGGTAATTTCTTGCCGTTGTAGTACCACTCGACCTTGAGATCGGGATCGGTGACCGGTGTAAGTCGAGCCTCGAAGTGAGCCGACTGTCCCTCGACGAGTCTCGTTATGTCGGTTATCTGCGTGACGAACTTCGGCGGTCCGCCGACCGGGGTTGTCGGCGTCGCGGGCTCGCCGATACCGAAGCTCTCGAGCTCGCGAATTCTCGCCAGCGAATCGGGCTGCAGCGAGTCCAGATAAACTCCGCTCTTGCCGAAGCACTTTATCGTCGCTTTGGTGAAATCCTCGCCGTACTTGTTGCTGGCCTTGCACACGTACTCGCCGGTATCGTGCGCCATCACACCGGCTATGTCCATGACGACGAAACCGAAGTCGGAGACCATCTTGAAACGCGACGAGTGACGAAGGGGTTGCCCGTTGTGGAACCACTCGACCTTCATCGCTGGATCGCCGACGGGAATGAGGGTGCACTCGAAGTGCACCGATTGCCCGTCCTTCAGGCCCTCGAGGCTCTGAATGTGCGTCGTGAACTTTGGTTTCTGTCCCTTGGACTTGTCGACGCACTCGAGGACGACGCTTATCTCGGCCTTGCCCCATTTGTTCGTCGCCCGACAGGAGTACGTGCCCGAATCTTCGATCTTCGTTCCGAGAACCTCGAGAACCACCATGCCGAAGGCGTAGACGGTACGTGTGCGGTGGCTGGCGTCCAGTGGCTTTCCGTTGTAGAACCACTCGACGACCATCGTTTGATCCCCGGTCGGCGTCAGGGACGCCTCGAAGTGGGCGATCTCGCCCTCGGAGAGATTCGTGAGATTCTCGAACTGGGAGGTGAACACCGGTGGATGTCCCTCGTCGCTGTCCGGAGCTTTGCCGTCGGCCTTCTTGAGAGACTCTTCAAGATCTTGTATGGCCTCGAGACCCTCCTTGCCCTTCGGATGTTGGGACCGCTCGATGACGTTCTCCTTGGTCGAGCAGTAAACCGTCGTAGACGTGAAAGCTTCGCCGGCCTTGTTGTAAGCCTTGCAGGTGTAGATTCCCGAGTCCCTGTCGTAAACGTCGGTAAGATCCAGGGTGACGAATCCAAAGTCGCTGGTCATCTTGAAGCGCGCACCGTGCTCGAGAGCTTTACCGTTGAAGTACCACTCGATCTTCAAATTCGGATCGGCCTTGGGCTCGACCTGGCCCTCGAGATGAAGGGGTTCGGCTTCACCGAGCTTGAACTCCGGCTGCAGAGGAACCGTCCATATGGGCTTGGGGAACTCGTGTTCCGGACCGTCCTCGGGTCTTCGCGATTTCGAGAGGAAAGCGTCCTCGGCCTCCTTGACCTTCTCCAGGCCCTTCTCACCCTGAGGATGCTGGGTCTGCAGGTAGATGCTCTGCTTGCTCGTGCATTTAAGAGTTCCGGTCGTCTGAGCGGAGCCCTTGGAGTTGGTGGCTTTGACGGTGACCATTCCGGAGTCTTCCTCGTAGGCGTGATTTATGTCGAGAGCCACGTATCCGAAGTCGTAGGTGGATTTGTAGCGGGCGCCGCTCGGCAGGGGCTTACCGTTCATGAACCATTCGATCTTCATCGTCGGGTCCTTGGACGGCTCGACGTTGCACTCGAAGTGTACGTTGTCGCCCTCGGTGCACTCGACGTTGTTGAGATGAGTTATGAATACCGGTTCCTCGTAAGTTGGCTCCGGTCGCTCGCCGGTGCTGACCTGAGGCTGTTCCAGGGCGTCGATCTTCGGAAGAGCGTCGGGATGAAGCGTGTCACCCAATAGCCAGTGACGATCGTCTATCTTAAGGCTACAGGTCGACACAGCCTCCCCGAGAAGATTCGTCGCCTTGCAGGTGTAAATCGCCGAGTCGTCGGCGCGCAAGCCGTTTATCGACAGTGTAACGAGACCGAAGTCGAATGTACTGCGGAGTCTCGTGCCGGTCTGCAGGGACACACCGTTCTTGAACCATTCGGTACGAAGATTCGGATCGGCCCGCGGTTCGACCTGGGCCTCCAGATATACGTGCTGACCTTCCTGGAGCTTGTCGAAACTCTTCAAGTGAGTCGTGAAGACCGGCGCTTGCTGGGGCGTCGTGTCCACGAACATCTCCGGTACCTTGTTCATCTCCGCCTCCTTCAGCTGGATCTTCTGCCAGGCGTCCGGTTGGATCGCGTCTTTCTCGACAGCCGAGCGCGCTTTTACCTTCAACGATATCGAGGACACGGCCTCGCCGGCTTTGTTTATAGCCTTGCAGCTGTAGACACCAGAGTCCTCGGCGATGACCTTGACGATGTCCAGGGTGACGAAACCAAAGTCGTGGCTCACGTGGAAACGCGAACCCATGTTCAGCTCGACGCCGTTGACGTACCACTCGAATCTGAGATTGCCGTCGCCGACCGGGACGACCCGGCACTCGTAACGGGCCACCTGACCCTCCCAAAGCTCCGTCGGACCGGTCAACAGCTGCGTGAAGATCGGCTTGTCGAAGGCTTTGTCGGGCTCCTCGGCCCGACTCGGACCCTTGTCGGCTTCCAGCGCGGCGATTCTCTTCTGCGCCTCGGGATGCTGGGTGTCCAGTTGGATGCTTGCTTTCGTACGGACTCTCATCGATGCCGTTGTTACCGCCTCACCGAGAGGATTCGAGGCTCTGCACATGTAGACTCCCTCGTCGTTCTCGCGGATGTGAGTTATGTCCAGCGAGACGAAACCGAAGTCGTGGACCTTGGTGATTCTGGAACTGTCCTCCAGGGGCTTTTCGTTCCTGAACCACTCGACCTTTAGGGTCGGGTCGCCGACGGGAATGAGACGGCACTCGAAGTGCGCCGTCGTGCCCTCGGGAATCGCGTCGATGTTCTGGAGCGGTTGGGTAAAGACCGGACGTTGACGGGTCTGAGGTTCGGAAACCTCCGGACGCTTCCATGGCTGCTGGGACTCGAGCTCGCGGATCTTGTCCAGTCCCTCGGGACGCTGGGATTCGAGGATTATGTTGTCGCGCGGTATGACCTTCAGCTCGATCTTCGAGGTACACTGACCCAGAGCGTTTATCGCGCGGACGGAATATTCGCCAGCGTCCTCGGGAACCGCGTGACCGATGTCCAGGGCGACGTAGCCGAAGTCGAAGGTAACGTGGAAACGGGAGGCGGATGGCAGAGGCTTGCCGTTGTGGTAGAATTCGATTCGGAGATTGGCGTCGTGAAGAGGCTCGACTTGACATTCGAAATGAGCTGTTTGACCCTCGTAGATCTCGGTCGTGCCCTGAGGAAACAGTGATGCAGCATTTTTATGAAATCAAAGGAATTTATCGATTTGAATAACACTTATCAGATTTTTTTTTTTTTTAGGCTTACCCTGAGTTCCGTCACGAACCGCGGCGGCATCGCCGGTGGTTCTTCCACCTCGAGACGGGCCGGATGACCTTGGGCCTCGAGCTCGCGGATCTTTTCCAAACCATCGGGATGCTGAGTGTCCAGAAGTATGCTGCGACGAGCTGAAAATTAATTTTGGAGCTTGTCAATACCGAATGCAATTTGGATGAGAAACGAAAATGGATGGTTTTTTTACTCGATGGGAAAAGTAACCGATCAACAAGTTCGGTAGGATAACTCTTCGTCTTGATGGTGTCTACTCGAGGGCCTTCTCTTACTGTTTCCGCAATGGGAACTATTATTTTTGCGAAATGCCGAACGATTATATTTTGAGTTAACATTTTTTCGATGTTCCGGAGGATCGCGAAAGGAAACTCTTCGATAGGAGCAATCTTTTGCATTGGGACAGCCACCGCCACCCTTGATTCTAACATCGTCGGTATCATCATCTCGAGAGGATCTTTGAGGCGATAACGTATCATCCCCGCCTTGGAATTGATCAGTTTTCATTTTTTCTTCAGCTTCGGGTTCAGAGTTCGGTACTTCAGTACTTCGGAGTTCAATACTTTTTTCAAGATCCACACTCTCGGCGGGAATGGGTTCGGGGACGGAAATGGAACGGGACTCGGTGGAAGGACGTTTTTCATTTTTTGCTGAATCGGAAGATCGATGAGGAATAATTGGATTGGACGATGCTCGTAAAATAATGTTTAATATAAAAAAAATACTTACAGCCGACTCTTATGGTGCAAGTGTTAACAGCTTCTCCAGCGAGGTTCGTAGCTTTGCACATGTAAGTTCCGGAGTCTTCGGAATATGCGTAGAGTATGTCCAGAGCGACATATCCGAAATCGTGGGTCGTACGGAAACGATGTCCGGTCTTGATGGCAACGCCATTTACGAACCTTGACGAAATAATTTTTTTTTTAATTTCATATTTCCATTATCTTGGAATTAAAATTCGGGTTAAAATCGGATTTGTATTTCCGTATCTATTTTTTCATTCACTAATAGATTTGTATTCATTTTGTTCTTAGACACGTACCATTCGATCTTCAAGTTCGGATCGTTTATCGGCTCCACGCGACACTCGAGATGAGCGTGTTCGCCTTCCTTTAGATGATCCAGGTTGTTGAACGGCGTGAGGAACACCGGTTTCTGATGTACAACCTCCTTCTCGATCTCTTCCTTGATCTCGACGGTCTCCAATTGGCGAATCTTCTCCAAACGCTGAGCGTCCAAGGTATCCAAGAATAAACCTTGCTTGGCTTTAATTGAATGAACAAAAAGAAAGAAATTAACAACACAGTCTCAAATTTGTCGACTATTGCTCACTTCAAAATTTTGACACTGATGCCCAAAGCGCAAAACAGTTTTCTTTTGTTTCGTAAAATAACAAAACAAAAAAATTACTAAATTCACTTACAATCGACGGATATGACGCAAGTGGTGACAGCTTCGCCAACGGCGTTTCTGGCTTTGCACATGTAAGTGCCAGACTCTTCGGGATAAGCGTAGAGAATATCCAGAGCGACGTAACCAAAGTCGTAAGTCGTTTTGAACTTGTGACCCTGAGGAATCGGTCTACCGTCCCTGTACCACTCGACGACCATTGTCGGATCGTTTACCGGTGTCAGAGTCGCTTCGAGATGGGCACTCTTGCCCTCGGGCAAGTGCTCGATGTTCTTCAAGGGTCTGCCGAACTTTGGCTTCTCCGCGACTATTACGTCCTCCTCGTCGGTTCGCTTGTAACGGGAATCGTCCTCGAGATATTGAATCTTCTTCAGAGCACCTTCGTGCTGAGTTTCACGGATAATAGAAGCGCGAGCTGCGAAAAAAATTATCAAAATTTCATCAAATAAGAAAAAAACAAATGTTTTATTACAAGGCTCACGAAATAATGTAGTGTAGTGATCGGCTATCTACTCATGCATACCTAGCTTTCCATTAACGAAGAAGATTCGAGTCTTCTATAAAAAAAAAAAATACTTACATTTGACATTGAGCTGTATAGAGCTTTGAGCCGAGCCAAGTTTATTGGTCGCTTGGCAAGTGTAGGTGCCCGAGTCTTCGGCGTAGACGCTCATGACATCGAGGGAAGCGAAACCAAAGTCGCAAGTGGTCCTGTATCTGTGACCGGTCGACAGTGGCTTTCCATTATGGAACCATTCGACTTTCATGTTCGGATCGGGATAGGGCTCGATGCGGCACTCATAGTGTGCGCTTTGTCCCTCGACTAGGTTCGTCGGGCCGTTTAGTTTAACGGTGAAAGAGGGCTTGTCCTTAACGACAAACTCCTCCTCCTCGCGACGCTGATACTTGCTCGTGTCCTCGAGAGCTTGCAGCTTCGCGAGAGAACTCTCGTGCTGCGACTCGAATTGCAGGGCCGCCTTGGCTGCTCGACATAAGTAAAACACACGACAATTTTAACGACGAACGACAAATCAATTCGAAACTTTCTCAGCATTTAAGAGAGCCTTCGTCGGGGCTTCTCTCGGGAATAGAAAGTCCGCACAATCTACTGCAACAGAAATAATGAAAGAGTATCGCGGATGCTTGTGGGAAATACTTACACTGCACGAAGAGCGTTGCCGATGTGACTGCCTCGCCAAGATCGTTAATTGCACGGCAGGTGTAAGTACCGGAATCTTCGGGATTAACGTACTTCATGTTCAAGGCAACGTAGCCGAAGTCGTGCATTGTTGTTACTCGATTTGCTAGGTGAAAAATGAAACGATCAACCTCCGTTAGTTTTCGCTCGAGAAATACTTTTTTTTAAATATAGATATTGGAACTTACAAGCTTCAATCGCCACGCCGTTACGCAACCATTCGACCTTGAGCTTGGAGTCACCGACGGGGATTACTCGAGCTTCGAAGTGGGCCGCCTGATTCTCGGCGACGCGAAGATCCTTGATGGGCATCGTGAACACCGGAGCTTGGCTGACAGTTTCTTCCTGCACAGCCTTGCGCTGGTATCTCGATGAATCTTCCAAGTGGCGCAGACGCTGGAGAACCTCCTCCCGCTGGGATTCCATATAGATCGATTTTTTCGCTGGCAAAGTAAATTTAAAGAAATTCATTTTTTTGTTGATAACATAATATTGGTGTAATGAGTCTATGGAATTTAGACCCTGGACATTTGGACTTCGGGAGGTTTACCGGAAATACGTCACTTCCGGTTCGAAAATCTTATTTTTTGACTGGACGTGACATACATCCGATAAGTTTCCGGTTTCTAAATTTCACAGCAGAGCTGGGCAAGTAGCCTGAGTACTTGAAGTACTTATTGAAGTATCAAGTACTTGAAGTACTGAGCACTGGGTAATTCTTACGTGCTCATGTATTTAGTACTGGCGGAACTGAATTTCTGAAGTTCTACGTATTGGGCACTGACTCAGTACTTGATCCATCGATACGTACTTCAAGTACTTATTCTATTTGCCCAGCTCTGTTTCACAGTCCATAGCGAGGGCGCGAATAAATCGAGACACAACAACCTACTAGTACTATATAAATGAGGCTTTGATTTATGTGTCGGGCGATTGTTTTTTTTTTCAGAACCGACCAACGTGGATTCGGCGGATGTCTGTCTGGGCTGAAGTTCGATGGATAATATACGTACAGTGAACGATCGCGGTTGCGGAGGTGATGGCTTCGCCGATGGCGTTTCTAGCGCGGCACGTGTAGTTTCCAGCATCTTCGGGATAAGCGTACATGATGTCGAGGGCGACGAAGCCGAAGCTGTTGGTCTCGATGAAACGAGAGCCGGCCTTGACCGGTGTGTTGTTGTGGAACCACTCGACTTTCATCGTTGCGTCGGACACGGGAATGAGTCGACACTCGAAGTGAGCGCGCTGTCCTTCCTTGATCTCCACGCTCTTGAGGGAAGTCGTGAAGATCGGCGCCTGGGTGGTCGTCTCCTCGGTATCCTCGCGCCTTTGATACTTCGATCTGTCCTCGAGATAGTGTATCTGCTCGAGACCAATCTCATTCTGAGTGTCCGTGAGAATCTGCGCGGTCGAACGGCAACCGAGAGTGCAGCTGACCTCGTCGCTGCCGACGAGGTTCACAGCGCGACAGGTGTACGTGCCGGAATCTTCGGCTATGAGGTCGATAACGTCGAGGGCGACGTAGCCGAAATCGTGAATGGGTCGGAAGCGGTGTCCTGGAAAATTAAAAGGAAGATACAAAATGAAATCGTCCTGACGAAATTGAAAATTTCAATGGACTTCGGATAGATACCTATGGTTACTGGACGACCGTTCTTGAACCACTCGACCTTCAGGTTCGAGTCAGTAACCGGTTCGAGCTTGCACTCAAAGTGAGCGTGCTGTCCTTCCCTGAGATTTTCCTGGTTCTTCGGCACAGTTACGAATTTTGGCTTAACGTTGACGACCTCGTCGACGAGCTCGTTTCTCTTGTATCTCGATGCGTCCTCGAGATATTGAATTCTCTCCAGGCCTTCGGGATGCTGACTCTCGAGCAGAAGATCCTTCTTGGCGTGGACCCGAACGGAGCACGAGGTGACGGCTTCGCCGAGTTGATTTCTCGCTTGGCAGGTGTAAACGCCCGAATCCTCGGGATAAACTCCGAGTATGTCGAGAGCGACGTAATCGAACTCGTAGGATGGTCGGAAGCGATGACCCGTCGTTACCGGACGTCCGTTGACGAACCAGTCGACTCTCATCGACGAATCGCCGACGGGCTGTAGACGACACTCCAAGTGAACGTTCGTCAGTTCGACGGTTTCGATGTTGTGCAATGGCCTGGTGAATTGAGGAGCCTGGACGACGGTAACGTCTTCCTGTTGAGTTCTTCGATACTTGGACGAATCTTCGAGCATCTGAATCTGCTCCAGAGACTGCTCATTCTGGGTGTCGGTGACGACGTCCGATCGGCCGATCACCCGGACGCATGCGGAGGTGTGCGCGGTGCCGAGATGATTAGTGGCACGTACGGTGTACTCTCCGGAGTCGATGGCGGTCGCGTGAACTATGTCCAGTGCTACGAATCCGAAATCGTAGTAAGTTCGGAATCTCGAGCCGACGGTTACGGGACGTCCGTTCTGGAACCACTCGACGCGCATAGTCGGATCGCCCATGGGCTCCAGGCGACACTCCAGATGAATGTTTTTACCCTCGCTCATGGGTTTCGGGTCGCTCAATGGTTGGACGAATATCGGCTTGGACTTCGAGATCTCCTCGATGTGATAATGGGGCTCGACGAATTTCGATTCCTCGAGGCGTTGAGTCTTCTCGTAGAGACCACGGTGCATGCTGCTCGTGTCGATGCTCGAACGTGCTGAAAGAGAAGTTTCAAAAACTAGTAAAAATGTTCTAATAGTATAACCAAATAATTTAATATAATAATATTCGAAAAGATAGAAATTTAAAAAAATGGAAAAATGAAAAACTTACTTTCGACTATCATACTAGCGTCGAGACGTGCCTCGCCGAGAGCGTTTCTAGCGATGACCGTATACGCTCCGGCGTCTTCGGGGCGAACCTGAAGAATGTCGATAGCGACGTATCCAAAGTCGTGATAAGTTTGTATTCTATTAGCTGCGGTGATGGCTTTTCCGTTGTGATACCACTCGATCTTCATCGTGAGATCGCTCTGCGGTTCGACGCGTGCCTCGAAGTGGGCTCGTTGACCCTCGACGATTTTGTTGGTTCCTTTCAGCGGTCCGAGGAAACGGGGCGCTTGAGTAACCTGGGTCTCCTCTTGAACTTGACGAGAGTAACGGCTCGAGTCCTCGAGAGTTTGGATCTTCTGCAGACCCGTCGGATGCTGACTGTCGTATATCACGTCGTTTTTACTGATTACGCTCAATTGAGCGGTTGTTTGAGCCTCGCCAACGCGATTGTAGGCGCGGCACGTGTAGATTCCAACGTCGTGGATCGTCACGTATTTCAATGTCAGGGCGACGTAGCCGAAATTGAAGAAAGTCGTTATTCTAGAGCCTGCAGACAAGACAAAATATATTATTATAGTATATCTCCTATTTTTTTTTTTTTCATTCATATTTTATCTAAAAAGTCAATTTAATGTTTTTTTTTTTTCTTGCAGCAATGAGAGGCCGATTGATGAATGTACGTACTAGCTTCTACAGGGCGTCCGTCTTTGAGCCACTCTACTCGTAGGTCGGAGTCGCCGACCGGCTCGAGGCGAGCCTCGAAGTGGGCGAAACCGCCCTCGCGTATGTTTGACTGATTTTTAATCGGGGACTTGAATTCCGGTGGGCTCGTGGGTTCTGGCTGTTCCCTCGTGTATTTCTGATGCATGGCCTGCTGATAGGCTTCCAACTCCTCGGTAGCCTCGATGTACTTGTGTTGCTCGGGGATTCCCAAATCGGTGGTCACGCTTGTGCGCGCTGAAAATACATTTTTTTATTAGATTGACCTTATGAAAACGTTTCCACAGTACCACAAAAATCGTAGAGCATTTTTTTGTCATTTTATTTTACTTACCAAAGACATGAAGCGAAGCAGAACTGATAGCTTCACCCAAGCGATTCACAGCTCTGACGGTGTAAGAACCGGCATCTTCAGCTCGTAGGTGCATTATATTTAGTGAGACGTAACCGAAGTTGAAGATTGTCGTGATTCTCGAACTAGCTGTGATTGGTCTTCCATCCTTGTACCACTCCACTTTCATTGTCGGATCGCTGACGGGAGTGAGCTGAGCCTCGAAATGGGCATTGCGTCCCTCCTGCAGCTCACCGAGTTCCTGGAGCGGTCGGATGAATACCGGACGCTGGGAGGCGAGATCTTCAGCGCTCTCCTGTCTCTGGTACTTTGAGTAATCCTCGAGTTGTTGGATGTAACGGAGGCTATCGGGATGTTGGCTCGTTTGTTCAATCGTTGCGCGAGCTAATAAAATAAAATGCAGAAAACAATTTACGCTAACTAACGAAAGAAAAAAAAAATTATTTGCTTACAGGATCGTAGAAATTTTACTCACGGGTAACGCCGAGGGTGGCTCGAGAGTCGGCAACTCCAGTCGAGCTTACAACGCGGCAGACGTAATCGCCGCTGTCCTGGAGCACGACGCTGAGTAAATCCAGCGAAATGAAGCCGAAACGGAAGAGGGATGTGGCACGGGAACCTGATTGAAGAAAAATCGTATGCATTTTTTTTTCAATCTAATTTTTTTAGGTAGTATTAATAACTTTTCCGTGCCGAGGTGCTATACTCACTTGCTTCCAAAGGTCTGCCATTGACATACCACTCCACCCTCATAGTGGGATCGCCCACCGGTTCGATTCTGGCCTCGAAGTGAATGCGTCCACCTTCGATCTGATGAACGTCCCGCAGGGGTACGATGAAACGGGGAGGCGGATAAATCCTATCTTCCTCCTGGGGAGGTAGATAGGGTTTGGCGCGCTCCACGTGTCGTAGATAAATCACCTCGGGGCCAGGTGCGGGTCTGCGGAAAACAATTATCTTACTCTAAGCATGACATTCTTGATAAAAAATTGAAGCCATTAATTATCTGCTAAAAACTCTGTAGAGACAAAAATGATGAATTGGTACAAGTGGCAGGTTACTTGATACCACCTAGCTGGTGCAATTTTGTTAACGCATTATACATTTTTTATTTAAGAAAAATTGCGTAGCTGGACTAACTCAGGTTCGATGACTCTAGTCGGTCGGGGTAAATTCAGGCGTCTTGGTTCGGGGGTAGTTCCCTTCGGGGTCTCGACGAAGAGACGGGCCCGGGTGGCGGTGGAGCCGGCGACGTTCTGCGCGGTGCATTGGTACCAGGCAGCGTCGGTGAACTTGGCGTAGGGTATGTCGAGGCTGGAGGCTCCACTGCCGTCCGTCGATATACGCACGTCGGGGCCGGGCGCAATCGGCACGCCATCCTAATCGACGATACAAGATTGCAGGATTAAAAAAAAAAAATAGTACACCCAATAATTAACCGATGACTATCAAGTCATCGGTAAACTGAGTAGACAAATATTGCTTCGGTTCACCTTCTGCCAGCTGATCCGCGGTACCGGTGTGCCGACCGCTCGGGCAGCGAAGACAACGGGTTCGCCTTCCTTGACGTTGGTCGTCGTGAAGCGTTCGACGAATTTCGGTGCGACGACTTGTTCCTTCTCGATGACTTGAAGATTGCACTGGAAGGACGTTTCGCCGGCTTTGTTGCGAGCGACGCACGTTACGACTCCAGCATCGGCGCGGGTGACGTTGGTGATCATCAGGGAATTGTTACCGGACTCGTTGACGAGAATCTTGTGAGTAGCGTCGTTGACGACTTGATAACCGTTGACGTACCATGTCACCTCGGGATAAGGACGTCCGGTGACACGGCAATCGAATCTCGTCATCTTACCCTCGGTCACCTCGCGATCGGTGCAGGTGCGCACGAAATTCGGCGGCAGAGATTTTCCAGCGTCCGGACCCTCGGTCGTCGGGCCAACGCTCGATGCATCGGACTGAACGGTCCTCAGAGTTTCCCGCTGTTGAACGTACTGCGGCGCCTGATCGACCTGATCGGTACTCGACTCGATCGCCAGATAGGCCGAGCTGACGGTGCAACCCTGAGGATTCTCGGCCAGCAGGGTGTAGTGACCACTGTCATCGGTCGTAGCACCGCGGATCTTGAGGGTTGCCTGCTGATTCGAGTGGGTCGTCTCCACGCGCTGGGAATCGCGCACTCTCTGGCCGTTCTTGAACCATGTCATCTGAAGAAAAATAAGAAATCGAGGATTCCATTCAATTTCAATATTCTTCCGTCTAAGAGCTGTTTGACTATTGCGGACCGAAAAACGTTAAATTTTTTGTTTTTTTTATCGTCGAACACTTCCTTCAGGGTCAAATATGAGCTTACCCTTGCTTTGGGATTTCCGGATATTTTCGCAGTGAATACGGCATCGGAGCCTTCGACGAGTTTCGAGTTCCTGGGCTTCTGTCCGATCTGAGGCGGTGCTACCGGTCCCAGACTACGATCGATAACGTTCGAGATCTGCGTGTCGGTCTCGCCGACGACGCGTCGCGTTATGGACTCGCGGAACTCGGTCTCGCGCAGCAATCGGTATTCGAAGGTATCCACCTGAAACAACATCGATGAAATTAAATCCATATTTTCGTTTCTCGTCGATTCGACGATTTTCTTTTTTTCAGACATGTCGAAGCCTCACCTTGAAATCTTCGGTAACGGTGGTAGAGGTGGTCGTGCCGTTGACGAAACGTTTGTCGACGGTCTGCTGATAGCTTCGCTGCTGGAAACTCTGAGTGCCGTTTTTCTGCTCGGTTGACTGGAAGCTCTGAGCGAATTCCTTCTTGTAACCACCGAGTTGCTGATGAGCCGGCGGTCCGAATCCTTCCGGCTGTATGTAGACGGAACAAATCGCTTCGCCTGAAAACGTTATCGGTTATCAGTTGACGTAAATATTTTAATTTTTTTTTTTTTATTGCGCGCTTAGCTTCTCTCTAAATGCATCTTTATAATTTATTTTTTTATTGAAACTTCTGAACATTTATGTAAAATATTAATCGTTTTATTTACAACATTTTTTAATGTATAATCACCATATTGATTTCGTGCGTTGCAGGTGTATTCTCCCTCGTCTCCGGGGCCAATCTGATTGATCTGTAGGGTAACAGTGCCGGTGCGATCGTCGTACGCCATCCTGATCTTCTGGGAGTCCTTCAATGAAGAGCCCTTGTGAGTCCACGACACCGTTGGCTTCGGATTGCCTCGCACGCGACCCTCGAAAATTGCGTTACCGCCCTGGGCAAATCTGGCGTTCTTGAATATCTGCTCGAATACCGGTGGCGATGGATCTCCTGGTCTTCCGGTGAACCTGTTGGACCGTTAATCGTCGGTAATTCTCACGAAATTAAAATTTTTAAGAGTAGAAAGTTGACGACTAAAAAATAATAGTGACTCACACTGGTATGGTCGGTGTCGACTGCATCACGAGCTCCCCTTGCACTGCAAAGAGAAAAATTGAACCATTGAATTACTGTGATTGAGATCATTTCGGAAGCGAAAAATCGTGAAGCGAATATAAAAGGGAGCGCGCGCGCGCGCCCGCGTTCGCTCCTTTCAAGTAGAGTAGAACACTGATGAGCGCAACACCGAGGTGTTAAGTTTGCTTTGGACGAGACGCGTTCGTCGTCACGGAGCTTGAATCCAAACGACGCGTTTTCGTTAGACGCTTGGCTCCTTCGCGAACTCTTCTCGAGAAGTAATTAAATCAATTGGCTGTCTAGCTCGTGCTGTTAGATACTTTCTACTGCAGCGAGGAGAGGAAAATAATTTTCTGAGACTTTGTATTCATAGAGTTCATTTTTTTTTTAATTCGGTCCCAGAGATTTATCGATCCAATTGGGTGACCTTGAGCTTACGAAAATATAACTTTGCTTTTACTAGCATGGACTAATTACGAAAGTAATTGTTCGTATGACTTTTTTTTTTGATTAATAGTTTTTTTCATCCGAAAAAGTATAGTCAACCTATCTCCAGCTAGCGCAAACTATAATAATCGTAATGAGGACAGCAAGCTTGACCGTACTTATAGCAGCATAAGCCAGTTTGGCACGCTCCAGAAAGTTCTCAAAATTCTAATCCCCAAAAACAATATTTTTCGATAGGAGATGCGTATCCCGGTAACTCAAGACTATCCTCGTAAGTTTTATAACATTTTCTCTCCAGCCACTCTACTATTTTACTATTTTATATATTCATATATTTTCCATTATTTTGATTTTTTCAGATAAATCCCAGGAGCTATCGAGGTCATGTTTTTCGACCTACTGTACACCTGGCCCATCGTCCCCGCCATTGTCGGAGGCCGAAGAATTCATCTACCATGCATTATCGCAGTGTACGAAAAACGAATCGTTATCGTTGACAGTCCTCGAGAGTGAAAACCCGATGTCTCGCGGCATCAAAAGTGGGCGTCGCATAAATGCAGCATATTTCACCGATGTGTATATTCGAGGGTGTGTAAGCCATCACACCGAGCTTCGTACACACGAAGATTTCGTCTGAAGTAGGAGGGGAGGGGTACGGCGGGGTGACTAGAATCCTATTTTTGTACGGTACGAGATCGCGTTACCGGGACCCATTTTAGGAGCAACTATCTTTACACGGCGCCCAGAGCGGCTTGCCACCGCACGAGAACGGACGCCCTGGTGTTCCGTCTCGGCTCTCTCCGCTGCTCGACCAACGTCTTCGTCGTCGTCGTAGTCTTCTTTGCCTCGACTCTGCCTCCTCGGCTTCATTCGTGCCGCTCAGCCAATTTCGCTGAGGCGCGTGAGAGAACGACCGAGAGACGTTTCGTTGCATCGCACGAAACCAACCGGTCCGAGTCAGTCCGAGATTCTCCAATTCTTCATCGTCGTGTTACGCAAATTCAGTCACTGACCAAAATAACATCTACGGGAGCGAGTCGGACCCGACGAAAAACCAGTGACCGACTCTACGTTTTTTTTTTTTTTTTCTTATTCAGCGAGAGTCTATCGGGCGCCCACCTTCTTAAAGAACGTTGCGCGTTCGGCATCAACAGCCACTGCTGTCTGCCTCCGGTTTCCTATTCGCATCGCCATTGACGCAACGAGATTTAGCTGACGCTGCCAGCGGCAGGTCATTCGATCAGCTGTTGTGTGGATAAGCGTCGAGTACAAAACATCTGCAACACTGCCTGTCGCAGATACTTTGAGATATACGGGACCTCCGCGGCTTCTTTTTTTTTCGCGCTCGATTCCGTTTGCCAAAAGCTCGAACAACGACCTTGCGCACTTTGGCGAGTAATACACTGAATCATTTTTTTTTATTGGCCTTGGAGGAAGAGAATTTTTCGTCTAGGTAAAGATTGTATAGGTAGCGAAAATATTGTATAGGTAAAGACTCTTTTAAAAGATATTATCGATAATAGTTTTTCTACCGGGCTGAAGAAGAGTTATCGTTTAATTGGAGCGTTCTCTCGTAATAGCTATGTAATTCAGAGGAATTTATTAAATTTGCAATCTGTCGTCACAGATAGTAAACAAATTATAACTCTTGTCATTTTAAATTTGCATAGAACATTCAGCGAGATTGTACGTCAATTAATTAAGTTAAAAAAGTCATCCCAATTAAATTACCTCGTCAGTGCAATTATTTATTTTTTGTCGGTAAATTCTCCCGATCGTTCAACCGAGAAACGTCAGCGTTAATCTGTCGGGCGTCGTAGGCAAAAAAAAAATCGTTGTGTCAGCCACTTAACGGTGTTTGGCGCATGTAGCATTTGCGGATTCGCAGTTGGCAGAAGTTTCGTCAGCGACATTATTTAGACATTTCATTCGCGTCACATTCGACGTTTAATTTATCGAGGATTTCAATTTTGAGTTCCGAATTCGAGAGGCGACGGAATGAAGGAACTGGGCATTCTGACAAGATATTTTATTTTATTTTTTTCAGACAAAAATATGAAGCATTCGGGCATTCTGTCAAGAGGTCTTTTTGCTCACACGCGCAGCACCGAAGAAAAAACAACATTTAGATCTGGAGGGGACGTGGGGTATTTTATCTGACAGCTGCGTCGCGTGCCCGAGGGAGAAACTTGCGTAGAGCGGAAGCTCTGCCAGGGGCAAAATGGGGCCCCAGTAGGAATTTTGTAACGCGTCGCGAACCGACGGTTCTATCTTTAGTGAAGACTATGGAGCCGCTCGTTGACGCTCGGTGAGAGCTCGTACGAAAATAGAATATCTTCGCTGTCGTAGACTGAGACTCTCGAGAGCTCGAGGGTGGATAACTTGGAGGAAAAATTATAATTTCTTCACGAAACACTCACGGAAAAATGCACGGTATCTTCTTGAAAAAAAAATTATTTTTAACGGTAAAGCAAAACACAATGAATTAAAATGATTAAAATATTTTCAGTTCAAAGTGTTAATGCATCGGTCACGTCACCCTGATCGATAATCTATTTAATGATATATCGATCATTAAATAGATGAATCGATCGTTTATTTATTATTCGATTAATTCGATATTAAAAATGTTAACTTATAAAACACACTGAGGAGTCACGAAATCCAATGACAGACCTCTCTGCTGGCTGGTGACTTCTTGCCGCGTTATCTGTCGTTCAGTTCTTTGCTGAGACGAGTATTGTTGCTGCATTATTGTCTGCTGACGCTGCTGTTGCTGCTGCTGTTGTTGCTGCTGCTGCTGCTGTTGCTGCTGCTGATTGGGCGGCTGTCGCTTCATCTTGGAGTCTTAGTAAGAATCCAAGCTGACAGGGAACAAGCAGACGCAGAACCGGAAGTTCACTGAAAATCCTCTTCCTACAATATCAGGTTGAATTCTCGATGAGCACACACGATCACAGTACTATCGTTGTCTTAACAAACATCAAAGCACTGCAGCGACAATTTTCCGAACTACCTTTTTTCTTCTCGTTCTCGTATTTCTTCAAATTATCAATCAGATAACTTCCTCGAACAACTACTGACGCGATAAAACTATCTAAATCAAGTTTATCGCCCTCGTTTTTTTTTTTTCTTTAAATAAATATATTCGTATATTTATTTATTTTCGTTTTGACGTTAACTTTAACGTATTCTATTTTTCTTTCTTTTTTAGTTGTTCGTTGCCTGCCACGGCTGCGGGTCGCTCGGCAGGAGTCAAGTCATTATCGAAGCTTCCCCGAGACACTTTAAACCAAGACGTCGATCGAATGCGAATTGCAAGAGCCGGTAGCGGGATCCTCGGGAGCGACGACGATCCCTTCCCACCACAAATTTCTTCGGGCAGCCTCGACGGAAGAAGGGGCAGAAGCTCCGAAGAAATCTACCCGGTCGGGTGGGGGAGCCCGGAGTTTCGTTTCCAACGTCGTCTTCGTCGTCTTCGTTCGAGAAGCACCACGGACGAAGAAACTCGGAACGTCGAGTTCGAAGTGGGGAAACTCCTGGACGCACGTACGTTACGTCCCGATGCGCGGAAGATGCGGACGGAAATATCTTGCGCTTGTAACCCCCCCTTCCCCAGTTACTTTTCTCGAGCTATCACTCCTACGACTGTCGACGGTTCTGCTGGCGATGACGACGATAATCCTACCGGACTGCGATATTATGTATGAGACTGAGACGATTCGATCAGATTGTCGCTCATTAGCAATAATTGCAGATACGCGAAGCTATCTGTGATAAGCTGAGCGAATTCTCCGGACTGCAAATCCTAATTCGAAGAAGAAATTCGTAATTGCTTCTTTAACTTCGCAAAACAATTGACTGAAGGGCTGGCATTTGATAAATTATTTTTACACACTGGTGCAAACGAAGATGGACCAGATTTAAGAAAATAAAATGGTAAAAATTTAAGAAAATGAAACGAAGATGGAACAGATTTAAGAAAGTAAAATGTCATCAGCAGCATCCCGAGAGTCGTCATCTATCTAAACATTTCTTCTTCTTCTTCTTTTTCTTACTCCGAGGCTCGGATTAACCAGAACGTCACTCGTACGACGACGTTACATTTCTCGCTCTCGTACACGTTCTCTCGGTGCACACAAACCTCTGTAAGATCGTAGTGGAGAGTTAACCGTTAAGCCGGTTCCATCGCACACCGGCTAATATTATTCTCTTCTTCGCCATCCCGATCTGGTTCTCGATTTTTATCTCTCGGTCTTGCCCCGGATCAGCGCGAACTTCTGGGGCCTCCCGGCCTCCGATAACGAGCGCCCACGCGTGCCGTCGCTCGATACCCGGTCAGTTGTCACCGCAGTTTCTTCTTTTCTTCTTTTATTTCTACGGTGCGCCCAAGAATCTCACGCACCGGGTCTCCAGTCGGTTTCCTCATCGCGCTCACCTCTTTCCTACATCTCTCGCCGTTGTAAAACTCGGGTAACTGTGGCCACTCGTGGCTCGTTGAATGCAACAACAACGTCGGACGAACGAAGATATACGCGAATGAAGTAAAGAAAGAAAGAGACGAGGCGTACGGCGGCCTGCATTGCGTGCATGCTTGCATGAACGCGTACGCTCGTTTATTTCATGTACGCCTACGTACGAACTTACGCCGCAGCTCGCCGATGCCTCCGTGTTCCTTTTATCTCGGGGTACCGTTTGTTTCTCGAGGAAATTTCTCAAAGAAGAAAATTCAACATCCGACGGGACGAAACCGATCTGCGAACATCGGAGCGATGCATCTTCCGTCCGGCGATGCTATTGTGTTGCACAATGTAGATTCTTTTGATTTCGTAACTTGTTTGTTTGGAAACTGTTTGTCGGACAGTTATCTCTGGTGTACCCGGTAGAAATTATGTGTTACTCGATACGCGCTTATTGTTGAGGCAATTAAACGCGCTCGAGTCAGCTGTACGCTGTTCCGAACATAAGCTCCTTACGGTACGTCGAACTTACGCATGCGTAGCACATGTCGCTCAAAGGCTCCTCAATAATTTCTTCTTTTCTTCGTTAATTGTTACTTTCTTGTTACTGCTTCTCTGCAATTTATGCGCCGTTAAGTTTTCCGTTTTTTTTTTACTTAAATACCTCCGGATACCGAAAGAAAGCTTAATAGCTTATAGCTTGATTCTCCACGGTCTTATTCTTCCTTTCTTCTTCTTTAAAATTTCACGAAGCCGTCGTGAATTAATTGATTCGGTAATCGGGCGTCGGCTGACAGCTTCCGATGCGTCAATGCCCCGTTCAATGTAACTGATGCTGATTGTCGCACTCCGTACGGATAACACATGGCGCTCACGCTTAAAGACTCATCAATAATTTATTAATTTTTTAATTTCTTAATTTATTGTTACTTTCTTTTTCAATTTTTATCTCGTTAATTTCTCATTTTTTTTCTTAACTTCAAAATCCCGGATACCGAAAGGAAGAGCTATCACTCCGAGGAAACTTATGGTTCTTTTCTTCTTCTTTGAAATTTCACAAGACCCTCCTGTAATTGATCGATTCGATAATCGAGTATCGTGATAGCTTCCGAAGCGCGGATGTCCCGTTTAATGTAACGTGCATTAATATGGAAAACTTCGGAGTATATCCACGTGTAACGCACGTTGGTATGGAGAGTGGAGGCAGTAGGTCGAATTCAGCGAGTGTGCACGGCCGCGTAATCTAGACACGCGAGCCAATGGTACACAATGCTCGGTTTCGCGTTACGTTACGCACGGAGCTTTGCATTACGCGGCTACTCGGATTCTTGCACAATCCACCGGCAACAATATCCCTTAGTACATTCGCCCTGGCTCCTCCATCACTTTTTCTTTCTCGATTCATAACAGCGATTGACGCTCGCTTATAGTCGGAATATTTACTCCAAAAAAATTAAAAAATATTATTTATAAAAAAAACATGTTATTGTTAAATTTTCTTTTATTTCTCAGCTTGGATTCGATTGAAGAAGAAAAAAATGGATGAAGATTGCAGCGAGAAAGGGTTAAACGCGTTTTCGGTTTTCGCTGCTCTCGTCGATTTCTCTCAGACAGTTTATCGAATGATCTATGGATCATGGCTTCCGGCAAGAGACGCAACGAGATCGAGATAATTCGCCGCCGAATTTACGGAAAGGTGCCGAGTGAATCATCGGGGCTAGTCTCAAGGTAGCACTACTCGCCTAGCGACGACGACCTATTTCGGTTCCGAGGGATTCTTCGATGCTATTCACCAACGAGCTTATATCTTCTTCTTCTCTTCTTCTTCTTCTTCTTCTATATCGGAGTCGACAATGATTCAACGTTCGTTACAGCACGTATCCATAGTGTATATGACTCCGCGAGAAAATCTCCCGCTCGGCAGTGTGTACAGACTCGAGATAGAAGCTGCCCACCTGCGAAACGAGAATTTCTATTCTCGAAGACGAGGAATAATCATCAATCGAGGGAAGCGATCTCTTAAAAACACGAAACCACCACTGGGGACCGATTGATTTATCGTTTGCGTTTTATTCGCGGGAAGCAACAGCATCAAAAATATTTTTATACACAAACTCTGATTCGGTTTCAGTGAAATTTTTTTTTATTACTTTATTTCAAAACGGTCAAGAATAGAGAGAATCGACGAATTTTTTGAGTAAACAAGTTTCTTTATTTGTTACATCAAATCGGATATCGACAATGAACTTTTAGGCGGTGAAATAAATAGGGATGATTGGATTATTGATTCAGAATCGAGGCATTTTTTTTTTGCGTCGGTATAGATAACGAATTGAATTAAACGTTTGCTTCGATGTAATTTTCATAAAAATAGAAAGTATACTCGGAAATCCATAAAACTTGGTAAAATAAATTGGGAGACTATTTGCATAGAGTTTCTAAAAAAAAACAGAGGAATCTGTGTTACAAAAGCTCATCTTCGATCTTCAACCTAAGAACAGCTAAGAACTCTCCGGAGCCGGCTGACCGGCAGTTTATTTTTGCATACTGAGTAACATGTTTATTCTAGATCGAAATCCTCGATGACAAGGTGATTCGGGTGTGTAATATCGGCGCGAATTCTATTGTAATTTGACTATATTGTGCGCGCGACTGAGATTCTTTGGCGCTGGAGTGCGCACTCTGTGCTCCTTAATTCATCCATTTCTCTCGCCAACTATATTCGCGACGAATTTCAAATACATCTCACTTTTAAGTCGAAAGTGACATCATACGGGAAAATGTCATTTCCGGTCTCGAAATGTCGATTTTCAAGCGGAAGTGACAACATATGAGAAAAAAGTCCTATCGGCTTAAAAATCTCGGTTTTTTAATCGGAAGTGACGTCATACGGGAAAACGTCACTTCCCCTTTGAAAATCTAATTTTTCGACGGCATTTACACTTTAGCGGAAATAAGTTTGGGGACAAATTATACCCTACATTTACCGGTTGATTAACACTCACCGGGTGACTTTGAATTTCTCTCCATCTCGCGAATCCACAGTGCAGAGTTGTTTCGGCTTTCGGGACTGCTCGTGTACCTCGAAGAATTTCCCTCCGAGGCGTAAAATTCCGATACGTGATAATCCATTTCCGAATACGACTCCAGACGTCTCGTTATTTCTTCGTAGTGTCGTAAACTCGATTCTCCGTCGTCGTTGCTGTCCCCTTCTTCGTCCTCGTCTTTGTCGTCGTTGCCGATTCCGTGCCAGAAAGTACTCTCGTAATTGACCGGCAATTTTCTATGAAAATTTTATTATCAATTGTCTGTCGTTTTCTTCCTTGAAAATCGTTCCTATCGATCGTTTTGAAAATATACTCCTGAGAGTATAACTGAGAGATCGTACGATCGCGACAAAAAAAAGAATTACCGATCGCAAGAATCTTTTGACTCTCGTTCGACGTAAAAATTCTCTTTTATCTCTTCATTATCCTCGTACGAGTACGAACGAATTTTCAACTCATTCTCCGTCGAGAAGAAAAGATCCTTCAGAGCAACGAATTTCGAAGCTGCAACCGAGGGGGATCCCCCGAGACTGCAATCCCCTTCTATATCGTCTTTGCGAGGCGAACCTGCAATGATCCAAGATCTTAATCGCTACTGAACATACTTTTAAATAATACTATTTTACTATAGGGCAAAATGGACGATTTTTTTTTTGAGGGACAAGAAAAGTTATAAGTCGTATGTAGGACATGTGTTCGTTTTACCTCACTCACCGCTACCAATTATAAGTATAGGGCAAACGATGATTTTATCAATTAAACACGGAAATAAATAAATGGCCACTAGCGAAGTTACATAGGAAAGAAAATTGACAAGAAATGCTGATCCTTAGAATCAGTATTTTTATCAATAGATCTCTAGCAAAATAAATTAATCGTCATGAGTTGAGGCATATACAAAAAAAATTGAAAAGAAATGGTAATCCTTAGAATCAATAATTTTAGCAACGGATCTCCGGTAAAATAAGTAAATTGCCATTCGCGAAAGCATATAGGAATAAAATTAACAAAAATTGGTAATCTTTAGAACGCGTATAATACTCGTTCCGCTGACATATCCAGAGCTCCGGGCTTTGCCGCGTTCCTCAAGAATCTCGATGGAACGCTATTTCTGGCGACCCCCGCATACTCCACCGACTCCGGGACCTCCTAGTGGGATTCGTAATCGTTCCGAGACTTCGCACTCCCCATTGCATATACTTACACAGCTTGTCTCGAGGCACGAACCGCGGAAGCTTAATCAACGACCCATAAGCGTTTCAATTGCAACGACTCGAGTGTATAATACTAGCCAGTGGTCGGGATTACATCGAGCTGCAAAAGTTCGTGATCGCTTTATTGCCGTTTGCTTTCGATTTTGGTAAGAATAAAAAATTCCGAGATTTTAATGAAACATTTTCAGAATGTTCCAAAACGTCGAAAAATCACGGTAAATGCTTTCTCATACAAGCTTCGCGAAAAAGGGACATTATGAGAAAGTGTTATAAAAATTTCAACTTTCATGAGGAAGCGTCATGAAAATGCCAATTTTCTACTTTTTTCGTTATTTTGATGACATTCGAATGTAATTTTGTTATGAAATATTTAAAAATAATACCTTAGTGGCGCAATACGGATAATTTTTAATCAATTTTTAGACGGGACATGAAGAAAAAAGTTTTATTTCAAATAGAGACCGTTTTGCTCTGTACCGTTTTGCCCCGCCCTTCGATGAGTTAATTAGTTGAAAAATGTACACGTATGCCCCTAAGGGCCAGCGCGAAAGGTCGAAGGAACATATGTAACGGGATGTATATAAACTGGCCTTCACCCTCAACGGCCGTCCTAGAGTTCCTCTATTTCTTGTCTAGGTCACTAGTGAAACATTCGTATCTCGATGTGTGTTTAGATGTGTAGCATGTGCCCGAGACACAAAACCAGATGACCCGCGTGATCGACGTGGTTCTCTCCTTTAGGTTTCGTACGGTCCTCGAACTCGTTGACGGCCCGCCGCGAGAGGGAGGAAGAGGAAGATATATACACGGCGCCCGAGAAGATACACCACTTTTCTTCGTTCCCTATTCTCAAAGCATCGTCGTGAATCGTGGATGTAGCACGCAGACGAAACCGTCATGCGACAGTGGGCCCTCCTATTTTTCTCAATTATTTTTGGAACACCGACTCACATTATCCTATACGCATTCCGAGATTACCTTACGATCTATTTTTAAATACTCGTCCCACCGTGCCGCGACCGCCTTCGCCTCGAGCTCGAACCAGTCAACAGTTACGAACCTCATTTTATGCTTTTCGATAACGTTGATTGAGAAATTAATCGATAAACTTTTCGAATACGACAATTCTAGTCTGTGCACCAGTGAACCTTAGGGTAGATATTTAAAAAAATGATAATCATTACGTGTCATATGTCACCGAGTTGATGAGCGACCTTAAATTTCGTTCCGATTTTTTTAAGCTGCTATTTTCGTCTATCCAATTTTTTTTTTTTTTACACGAAATTCAACACTCAGTTTTCGTACATTTTAGTTGAGTTCCGGTAGACATGATCTTCAAGTCCTCGTCATCGTCGATAATTATAGAGGGGTGAGCGTAGTGTGAATTAATTTGCCAAATTCCTTTTACAGTGAGTCAAAGACTTAATGTGTCAATGACTGAGACACCGCGCGCTGGTCGAGAAAAATAAAATTATCACACAGCCTGACTTCTTCGTCGAAAAATTCATCGTGGCTCCATCTCGAAAGAGCTCTTCCACTTCGAACAGCCTCCCTTCAGGGATGACGCAAGTGACGTCGCCTAAATAATCCAGAGTTTTTTACGACAATCCGTTAACTACAATTTCTATAGTTGGCACAGTAAGCCCCAGCGTTTCATTATTCTAATCGATACTTACCCAAGCACGAAAATATTTTTAGCATTCCATCAAGCCTCCCGAAGCATCGAACCTTGACCACCGAAATTCCAACAGCTCTAACTACTGATGTAATGATTTTTTTTATTTCTAAAGGATGGGCAAGGAGGTTTTTAACACTTTCGTTAGGGCATTTCATTCCCGGCGTCGAACAAATATTTCTTTAATCCCGTTGACTGGTATATTCAATTGTAAGATCCAAAATTGCAATGTATTTTTTTTATGTCTGAATGCCCGTGATCGAAAGGGTTAAGGGTCGGTTAAACTAGCTTATACTAAAGATATACTGGGTAAAGTAAATAATTTGTTACACCATAATCCCCAAGTTTCCTTTGCAGAGGAAGCACACATTTATTTACACAATAGTAATGAGATTGATGACGTTTTGACTAAACAATAGATAAACGGCATAATGTAAATAACGAAGATAAATCGATCGATCTCGTGGATCGATAAAAATTAGTTTATTCTCAACCGATCTAGCCAGCGATAAATAGTAAATAATAGGTAATGAATAAAAGAGAGCTCGAACAAGCGTTCCTGCGATCCCGTGAAGCATCTACGCGAATTGCAACCGATAAAAATTAAACTGAATAACGAAGAACAAAAACAAAACATCCTCTCTGTACCTCCTTCAAAGACCATCGATCGGTTTTATTTTTTTTGTTCAATAGAAAATTATATCTCTAAAATATCTTGTTGTTGACTAGAAATTTTCGGCGCGAAGGTAAACGAGTAAATGAAGACTATGAAGTGAAAAATCTCGCGAACGAAAATGCATTGAAGAAAACTCTAAAACTCACATTGAAGTGAACAGCATGAGGAACAAAAAAAATTATAATGATAAGCAGGATAAAAATTGTCGCGGCAATTAACTTCGAGGTTTCTCTAGAGATCTCGATGAAGCACAATTTCGTGGCAAGTTAAAAGTTACGATATAGTAGAATGGATATATTCTATCCCGTGTGTGTCAGCTCCAAGCGACCGGGGAATCCCTGGTGTTCGCTGTACCACAGGAACACCCCGTAAACCCTCGCGGCGTGTTGTGTTGCACTACTCGGAGATAAGCCACAAAATTTCCACCACCTTTTTGCGCTTGCAGCGATGGCAAACCCACTACGCGGTTCTTTTTTTACTTGTGAAGCGAGTACATTGAGCGTCTGTTACCTGAAATTTGGAGAAGCGCGGATGTTCCCGTAGAGCCGAGAGCGTTCGTTGCTGTGCACACCCAAGTGCCAGCGTCATCTAAAAAAATTATAACGAGATGTATATATATATATTTTTTTTCATATACCGGAGCCAAAAGAGTTAAATGCAAGTACCATCGTATGCTCTCGGTATGACGAGACGGCAAACTCCGTTTCTGTAGTGGATCTCGTAGTCCTCAGAGTTTTCGATTATTCTGCCATTTCTCGACCATATTATATTTGGCTGGGGCTCGGCCTGGACGATGCATTCGAAACGCGCTGTCTGGCCCATCACTACTGCAATGTCTCGCAAAGGCTGTGAGCAATGAAAAAATTTGATGGATCTTAATGTCATTAGTAGATTATGTATTCATGGTATTTTAAAATTATCATTAGATTTTTTGAGAAATTTTGGCACATAGATTTTCTCGATAGATTTAGTAAAAAAAAAAAAAAAAAAAATTCCCTACTGCCCAAACTGGTACTCACTGTAATAAATAGCGGCGCTTTCTTCGGTTGAATGTCGAGATAAGGTTGAATAATTTCTTTGCTGTGAGCAACACCGTTGCTACTCGGCCACGGTGATTCTGCAAAATGGTATATCGACAAATTAACATCACACCCTTCGAAGCCAATCCACCGAGAAGATATTTCACTTCGCGGTGTGCAAAGTATATTTTTGAAAAAAAATGGAAAATTTCAAACCCGATACACTTACACCGTCGCCGGATCACGCTGGCTAGAGAAGTCAGATCAGCGAGAGTTAATTCGTGTCATTCACCGATTAATTTTGTTTGGGACAAATGTGCAAATTTATGACAAAATTACTGATGACGATTAATGAGATATTCAATAATGATCGAATAATATTAGCGATGAATAATAGCAAAGATAAAGATAAAAAACGCTCGTCGCCGATCGCACAGAGATTGAACCCAATTGATTTTTGTTTATCCTAATTTTTCAGCTCGTCGATCGATCTATACCTGCTGCGGAGTCCACGTTGCTGGGTGGCCCGGTGACACTGCTGTGTCTCGGCGAGAAGCTTGGTAGACTCGGGCTCAGGGACATCGGACTGGGGGTCGTGGGGTCCCACCTGGGCGAGGTCGGGGACCTTGGGATCACCAGACACGGAGGCGGTGGCATCAAATTTCCCGATTTCTTTGCGCGTTTTCTCGTCGAATCTTCGGCCTCGGAAAATTCACTTTCCGACGTTGGTTCCCACTTTACGCTCTTCGATTGTGTAGTAAATTTGCTCGGTCCGTTGGCACTCTTCGGTGGAACATTTCTCGATGATTGCTGCTGTTGCCAGGCTGGAGTCTGTTTCGCGAATCCATTTTCTCGGCGACCTGTGAACTCGTGGACGATCGGCACGTCAATGTCGCTGGCTCTTCGCTGACCGGAAACGCTTTTACTGCTGCCGGCCACGGTCCTCTTCCCCTCGCCGGGCAAGATGATTCCAAATTCGTAGCCGAAATCGTACTTGAAGTATATTAGGCCTGTGTCCGGGTCGATGTGCTTTGTGCCTGGTTATTCCAATATTCGTTGTATTTTATATTTAATTTTTTTTTTATTTCAGCGACAAAATCGACGTCGATGTTGTCGCTGGAATAGTCAACGAGTTCACCGTCTCCTTGAGTCACCGATAACTCATGCAATTCTACACTAAGAATTTTTACAGAACTAGATGTTTTTTTAAATTCATTTTCTTCCAATTATAAGTTAATCCGGAAAATTATACCATATTATAGTGTTAAATTCTTGCCGACTGTTTTTTACTTACAATAATAAGTAACAAAAAAATATATAAAGGTCTCCCTAAAAAAAAAAAAAAATCTTTACCCCATTTTCAATCTATGCTTTAAAATTCTCAAATTAAATGAGTTCAAGACAAAGTACCAAGTCAAAGAAGAAAGGATTACAAAAACACGTATGGCCGTGTAGGTTTAAATTATGTGGATAGCGACCACAAAATATTCTTTCGATGAATAAGAAATACAATGTATCGCGGCAGTACCAGTGAACTCATTAATGTACCGTAATTCTCGATGATCTTGTTTTTTTTTACCGTATTGAGCGACCCTAGACTCCTCGCGATAAGCCTGAGGTTCGTCAGCCTCGTTACTTCGCGTCTCCACCGTCGGATGTTTGAGTATGGGCTTGCTCTGCTTAAGATCCGATTGCAAATCGGTCACGAACTTTTCCGTCTTCGTCTTGAAGCTGCTCGTCATGTCGGTCATGTGCTTCGAAGCTACGTCTAGGAATTACACGATTTCTCAGTGACGGTCAGAGGACAAAAAACAGCAACGTAAATGAAGCGAGAGAAGAACTAAAGTGAAGAAGAAAATAAGAAGAAGTTGCCTATCTATCGGACAAGTCCGTTGCATAAAAAAAAGCCTGTCCTCGAAAATAAAACGATAGATCCCATCGAAAATATGTATATCCTTACGATTCGCGGCCTTCTTGACATTGGAAGTCGACACGTATCCGAATTGCGGTGGAGTTCCAGGCTCGGGAAGCGAATCGTGGCGTTTCCTGATCTCCTGACTTCTTCTCAATCTCTCGCTCTCCTCGTTCAAATAACGCAGATGTTGCTCGAAGCTCGTCGAGTGGGAAGACATCGCCGGTGGTCCGGAGTCGAACTCCATTGGAGTCGCGACGCGTTCGCCGGAATCCAAGGGCGGTGGCAGACTCGAGGACCTCGGAAATCTGGGTGGCTGAACCTTTCTGTACTGTGGATCTTCGGTGTCGCTGTCAGCCGGCGCCCACTTCGGACGAATTCTACCGACATCAGCGTCGCTCTCGTAGTCGGACTCGCGGAATTGACCTTGAATGAATTTCTTCGGTTTTGGAACGTTGAATCTCGAGGCCTGTCGCTGTTGATGCTGCGACTGTTGAAACTGGTGCTGTTGTTGTTGTTGATCTTGGGAAGAAGATCGATTTTCACCGAATTTTATTACCCTACTGGTTTGCTCGACTGTAACGATTCTTCGGCTGTTTTCCGTCGACTCGTCCATACGGACGGTTTTCTTCAATTCCGTGCCGACAGCGTTGTGGTAAGGCATTCCCGAACGTCCCTCGTAGTAGGACTGAGGTCGCGGTGGCGCGTATGCGAGCTCCGGTGGCGAACCGGGAAGCAGTACAGATTTCTGTCTTACCGGCGTTGGTCTCGGAATTTCCGGCACCGATCTGACCGGTGTTGTTATCTTCTTTTCTTCGCTCTTGACGTAACGATCGGTGCTCGTCTCCTGAAGACACTTCGTCTCGAAGACGCTCGAATCGGTGCTTGAACGCGGAGTTTTTAATTCAGCTGTCACTGCCGGTACTGCAGGCACTGCGACTGGTGCAGCCGCAGGACGCACCGGTTTTCCTATGTTCGACAAAGATTTCCCGGATATGATATCGCGCTTCGGTTTATTGAACATTCGGTTCGATACGAGACGAGAGCAGCGCCAGTACGAAATGCGATGCAGCAGCGATCTTGCATTAAGGAGTATTCGTGGAAGGATTTGCGAAAAGTTTGTTTTTTCGAAGTATCGAAAGCGAAAAGGCAAACGGTTCTGTTCACGAAATTTTGAGAGGAGTGCTGGACATTCCTTTCTTCCGAATTTTTCAAAAACATTTTTGTTGCTTTGAATTTGTTGTAAAAAAAATAAAAGTATTTCCATAACCGAGCCGTTTTCCTCAAAACGATGAAATAACAATGAAAATGAAAATGGCGAACGTGCGGTTTTATTAGAAATAATAAGTGCATAATTAGATTTGAGAAGAAGCGATTGACAAAGTCTGTGAGAAGAAAGAAAGAAAAAAGAAAAAGATTGCGAAGCGAGGAACAAAGTGATGCGTGCGTGCGATAGTACATCTAAGCAAAAAAAAAAAAGAAGCAGCTCTTTTGAAGTATTAATATATTACATAATGCATTAAACATTATAGCGTGAGCGTCGTTAGTCGGTAAGAGCGCTTTTGTGCGTTTAGTGCGTTCCCGAAGAAGATAGAATTACGTATTGCAGCCCAAGCCCCGATTGATCAAATTTGCGCATCATTCGTGGCGTATTCTACCTGTGTTCACGAGATTTGGCTTAACCGGCTTGAAAGAATAATCCTCGACATCCGAACCACCGCGAGGCTTCCACAACGGTGGAATTCTTCCCTCGTAATCGCTCTCGTAGTCGCTCTCGCGAAATTCGCCTCTTGCGAATCTGGATGGACTAGGAGCCGGTGGCGCCTTCTTCGTCTCAGCGCTTCGTTGCATCGAGGACTGCGACATCGAGTAGAAAGTTTCCTGCTGAAAATATCATGAAACATATTAGCTGATTATCGAGACTTTGAAAAGTCTTCGGCGAATTATATTCGCAACGAACAGTAACACTTCAGTCGCATTCCGCAAGCGAAAAAAAAATATAGGACGCAAGTCCAGAAAAAAAAATATGAACGATGCTGCAAAATTCGACAAAACATTATTATCAACCGACACTCTCGACTATCAATGTTATAATTATTATAAAAAAGGATGCAAATTAAATTATCGCATTTCTTCCATTTTCTTCGTTCGCCTCGAAAAAGTCTAGTATTCTTTCGTCATAACGTACCGTAAATACGTCACGTCCGGTCGAAAATTGAAATTTTCAAACCGAAAGTCACGTATTCACATCAAAGTCACGTATTCACATCAAAGTCACTTCCGGTCGAAGAATGAGATTTTCAAACCGGAAGTGACGTTGCGGAGACAATTATTTGTTTTGCTCTGGAATGTATGTCGAACGAAGCCAGTGACATAAACGTGTGAATTAATGAACACAGAAAACATTTTGTCAACAAGGATGCGATAAACAGCATCAAAGCTGAAAAAAAAAAACAAACAAACAAAATGCAAAATGCGAGAGAAAATCGCATGGATGAGGTGACTGTCTCGAACCTTAGCAGGTTTAGATCGTACAGGACAGCACGTAGTAGCTCCAGGTGCAGCCGTCGTGGCGTACGACTTCTCTGTGTACGAGCTTCGTTGAGTTTGGGACTTGGGTGCGGGTGTCTGGGTCGAGGCGAAAGCCGAGGACGATCCAAAAGTTTCTTTTCTCTGATTCGAGCTCGAGTACGATTGGCTCTCCATGTACTGAGAGCGCGATTCGGTGAAGGCTGTGCGAGACTCGGAGTGGGAGGTCGAAGAGGTCGTCGAGCCTTCGTGTTTGCCGAAGCTTCTCTGGCAGATATTGGCACCGCGTTGCTGATGAAGTGGCTCGTCGGTGTCGGCCATGTAGCCGCTCTCTTGCTGAAAGGTTCGCGTCTTGAATTTCGGTGATTCGGGCTTTGCAGTCTTCGCCGGTGGCGATCGGGGAGCCATCGCGGTCTTGGCCGGTTGAACGTAGATCGGCGGAGATCCTGGTTTCGGTAGAGACTGCTCGGTCTGCGAGTAACTCTGGGAGCAGCTCTGATACTGCTGCTGCTGCTGTTTTACGTTTCTCTCGTGACGAGTCATCATGGAGGAGCTGGTCTTCTTCGTGCTGGTGGTCATGGCAGCTCCGCTCGATTCATCGAGATAATCCCGACCGACCACAGGCCTCGGTGGGCCGGTGAGCTCCGGCGGTGGAACTTCGAAGCTCGACGGTGGCAACGGCTCGGGCTCCGTGGACTTGGGTCTGCTGGATTGTCTCGGTGTCGGTGCCTGAACTCTCCGGTAACGTGGCTCCTCGTTGTCGCTCTCGTAGGGACGCCACTTGGAGCGACACTCGAAATCCGACTCATAGTCGCTCTCCACGAAAGTTCCCTTGGTGAACTTCGTGGGTGTCGGAGCCGTTGCCAGATTCGCGCGTTGACAGGGCGGTTGGGGGGCTGCTGGCTGAAATGGACAAGGCTCGAGATTCTTGGCGGGTATCGGCGGTGGTGTGGCCCTCGCATCCTTCGGCGGAATCGGCGGCGCCGAGACGAATTCCTCCCGTTTTCTCGACACTGTGGTCCGGATCGTCGCCGGTGACGTCTTGGACTGGTCGACCGTCATCTCCGTCCTCTCGTACCTCTCCGTTTTTTTTTCTCTCGGCATCGGCGGCGGAACGTAACCGATCTCCGGCGGTGGACCAGGCTCCAGGACCACCTGTGGCTCCTTCGGGACTTCCGGCGCAGGATGGTACATCTGCACGGCCGGACGCTTCGGCGCTGTGGCCAGAGTTCCCTTGAAGATGCACGGCTCCGTGTTGTGAGAACGCGGCGGCTCCGGCGCCGGGCCAGCGTCGGCGGCGTGATAGAGCTGAACCACTGGACGCTTGACCGGTGGGGCTGCGCTCTTCACCAATCCCGGAGCTCTGAGCTCCTCGTAGATCATCTTCTCCGTTGTTTCCGTCCTGTGTACGTCGCACTCGGTCTTGTACTTCTCGACGACCGATTTCTCCTGAACGGGATTGACCGTGTGATCGACCTTGATGGTCTCGGCGTTGTACATTATCAGGGGCTTGGGCGGAGGAGGAGGCGATGCTGGCTTCTCGATGGTTTTTTCCTCGATGCGATCCTCGCGGGTGCTCCAGGACCGAGTCTCGAGCGTCGTCTCCGATTGGACACTGGTCTTCTTGACTCCGCCGCCCGGAGATTCCTCGACTTCCTGTCTGCTCTCGCGGGACGAAGTCTTGTAACCCAGAGCGGGCTCCTGCCACTCCTCGCGCTTGCTGAAGGTCTTCGTGCTCTCCTTGGCCGCTTGCGGCGGCCAAGACTTTCGGTTTGTGTCCGCCGAGGCTTTCTTCGCCCAGGACTTCTCCATCGCTATTCCGTCGGCCGATGGCTTCGGGGATGACGGACGTCCGTCTACCTGACTCGAGGATGCGGCCGAGTGACATCTGTACTCCGACAGATCGGTAGAGACGTGGGAACGAGTCTCCAGATCGGACGTCGATGACCACCACTTCTCCGCGGGGACTTCCGGTTTCTTATCCTGCTGTGCGTCTTTCCTCACGCAGACCGGTTCGCAGACTTCCTTGCGACACTCGTAAGCGTCGCTGGAGCTGAGCTCGAAAGGCGGAGGTATGGATGTTGGTTTCGGTCTCGGAGGTTCCTTGACCGGCGCCGCGGAGATCGGGGCCTTCGGTGCCGGAGTTGGGAATATCTTGACTCCACCGATCGGCGCGTCGACCGAATGCTTGTGGGATTCTTGGAGCTGCTTGGCCTTCACGGATATCGGATCGGGACGTTTTTTCGGGGTCTCCTCGTCGGGCTTGGGCATGTAGCCGATCTCCGGTGGTGGTTCGGGCACGAGATTGAAGCCCGTCAGCATAGCCTCCGCGCTCTCCGACTGCGCCTGCAGTCTCGATATCGTCAGAGTTCCGTGAATCGGCGAACCGGAAGCCGTCGTGTCCTCGAGAATCGTTCTCGTCATTTCCAGCGGAGCAAGCTTGAAATCCTCGTAAGGGAACTCAATCATGGTGTTGTCGAGGCCTCGGTTTCCTGTTCCACCGCGCTCCAACTTCTCGAAAACGTCCTGGGACGCTCTCTTCGACGTCTCCACGGGCGAACGTTCGGGTTTCTTCATCTCTTCGAATCTCGTCGAACGCTCGTAGTTCTTCGTAAGCTTGTCGACTTTGACATCGTAATTGCCGTCCTCGGTTTCTTGGGTGAGTTTTATCATGGCTTTCGGCCCTCGGGGTGTAGACTCGCTGTCTTTGGACATCGATTCGAAGAAGCTCAGAGCGTCTTTCTTCGCTATTGTAGAAGTTTCCACGTTCTCGTTTTCCTCGATAGTCATCGAGTCGTCGGTGGTTTTGCTCGGTGTTTCGGTTCTCTTTGTTTCGATGAACTCGCTCGTTTTCGTCGAAGCCGGCTCGTCGCCGACTTTCGTCTCTTGGGTGCTCGTCTTCGTTGTCGACGTCATCGTTATCTTCGGCCCGGAGTCCCCCGGTGCCTCGTCGCCGAACAACGGCGCGGATTTGTGCTGGAGCTTCATGTGAAACTTTTGTTCGGATTTCGTTTCGGTCTGATGGGACTCCGTGGTCGACGATATGTACTCGGATCGCGAAGCTTTTTCCACTGTCGGACCACCGGCTCGTCCACCGTCAACTTTGTTCTCGATCACCTGGATCGTTCGGATCGAGTCGGAGGAATTGGATATCGGAGGGGGGATTGTCTTCAGCGTGGAACTCGGCTGGATCACCGTTGTCGCTATGTGCTCGGCCGTCAAGCCTGCCGAAGGGATCTCACCCTTCTTTCCGTCGGGCTGTGCATAACGTCGTTATTGCATTTATTCAGTTGCAAAAATAAATACTCTAAATATCGACCTATAGATACTTATTTTCAAATGTCTGCTACAATTGTATATCAATTTCATATTGCACTTCATGAAACTCGTGTACGAATGTATAGTTTTTAAATTAATTAATTCGATAATCAACTAACCTGTACGATATTCTTATCCTGCACGTTTTCGTAGACGATAGTTTTGTGAACTTCCACCATGGTATCCGGTGTTGGCTCGAAGACAGCGAAATCAGCAATACTCTGAGCCTCGCCTCCGGCGTTCGTTGCGTTCACCATGTACTTTCCCGCGTTTTCCTTCTCGGCTGAGATTATTAAGCAAATTAGTGTTCGAACATCTCTTTCGAAAGCGCCAATTCGTCTTCTCCCCGATGGCCGTTTTCGTAATTGTCAAGAAGAAATAACTGTACCTTTTTCGATAACCAGCAAGTAACAATTTCCCAGCTGCCTGATTCTGATCTCCGGCGGTCTTTCCCTCAGTGGGACATCGTCCTTGTACCAAGTTACGGTAGGTTCGGGAGTTCCGGTCACTTCGACTTCCATTACCACTCTTTCGCCGCGCTTCACCACCTGGGCCTGAAGTCTTTTTCCAAATACAGGTGGGAATACCGTTTCTGTAAAAAAAAAAAACACATATCGAGCGAATTTACAACAATTCTCCCCAATATTACAATGAAAAAAAAAATACGAAAAAAATGCACAAAATTTCACGCACTTTTGACAACAAGATCGGCAGTGCTGCTGGCATTGCCAGCATCGTTTATAGCCGTGCACGTGTAGCGACCAGCGTCTTTGACGTTGATGTTTTTCAACTCGAGACGAACGTGATTGTGGGCGTAGCTCGTTTTAACGTTGTCCTTGAGCTGTTGACCATTCTTCGACCAGCTAATCGTGGGTTGTGGAAAACCTGCAAACGAGAAAGAATAAGTTCGTAAAGCTTCACGAGTGGTTTATCACAACAAATATTGTGTCAAGCAGCGGGTCGAGAGAGTTTAAGCGGCCGTTGACTTTATTATAGCACAGAGTTTCGTGCCCCGCGGGCTGAACGACCGCTTAAACTTGCCAAGATCCTCGGAGCGTTATATTTAATAATTTTTCGTCAGACATTATTGTTGACATCTCAAAGCGAAGCGTCACACTGAAATAGACAGTGGTTATTCAATCCATGGCTTAACGTTAATTTTTCAACGGTGACTCAAAGGGCTATTTCTTCGCTAGCAAACATCAAGTCTGCGGCGAGATAAAAATTCTCATTTACTCGAACGGTACTTAAGGGACAGTTCATATTACAGAAATATATTAAAGAAATTGAAGACAAAATTTGGATTAAAAATAACACAAAAAATTACGATATAGCGGAGAGCTATCTTCCCCCTGAAGTTAAAGGATTAACATTAATATTTAAATATTTTCCAATAAAAATTAGACGACATGACGTGATTAATGCCAGAGGGAACTGACCGTCGACCACACCCTCGAGTACGACATCGCTATCCTGATCGACTATCATCCCCGTTATGGGCGACACGAATCTCGGTGCTGTAGGTTTCCTCGTTGGTTTTTGAACTTTGCTCGGGCAACGTCCCTCGGTGACAACGACAGTTTTCTCCTGTCTGATTTCTCCAGGCGTGTCCTGGATGATTCGCTGGAACTCCTCGATCTTGTGGCTCTGAATCGTATCACAACAAAAAATCCAATTAACTTCCTTCTCTCCCAAAAAAAGCACTTTTTAAACTTCTCTTATTTCTTCACCTGTACAACCGGTGGTGCGCCATTTCTCTGAGAAGAAACTTCGCTGCTCTCGATCGTTGTTTTCGTTAGGATGCTACCAGGCGAACACGGTCTTCCGGGTCTTCCAGGCTCGATTAAGCTCGAAGTTGTCGAAGATTTGAATTCCTTGACGCACGATGTATGACTTGACGACGATTGAGTTATTGAGGACGACATCTTCGTTAAAAATTCACTTCCATCAGTCGCCCCGCCGCCCGGTATCGTCTTTCTCTCCGTCGTGAAGTGCTTCTCGCTACTGCTCGATGGATGCATGTCGGTGTCGATGGGTACCAATTCTTTTCCGAGAACCACCCCCGCCTCGGACGTCCCTTCGCCTATGCAATATGATTAATCGGGTTATCAATAGATTGTGGCAATTGTCATTTTGGCAGAGGCACGCGATGTGCTGTCGGTCTGTAACACACGACTAAGATATATACTATATTTGTGTTCTATATGTTTCAGTCACGCTTCGTTGCATGCCTTGGACTTCTTTTCTGAGTACTCGACTCGAGCAGCGACAATGAGTACAAAAGGCACCGCTGTACATGCGGCAACAACAGACGATATTATCCGGTCTTACCCTTTCGAGGGCAACAGGACAATATCGTCTGTTGAACTTTCAACACTTAAGATCGCAAAATTAATTTAAGTTTAAACTAAATTTAATCCCAAAAAAAGAAATTACATAGTTAAAATCTCAAAAATGTCCAACTTTTAATACGTGACTATGGTTATTATTTTTATGATTTTCAAGTAAAAATGATAAAATTAAAGTTACTTGAGAGGTTTGCTTTATTTGTATGAAAAATTAATTTTTGTTCATTGGCTTTACCGGCCACTACGCTACAAAAACCCACATCGATCGATCCAACATGATAAATATCTGTGTTAGTGAGCTGTCGAAAGGATCGGCGTACGCTGACGCTAGAGCTAATATAGATAGTTTTTCCTTGAATCATTGGACTATTAATAGTCGTTCCGATTAATCGAACCGCGACAGATCGCACCTGATGAATGGAATTCGGTGGATGTCGCAACGATTTTCTCGGTACGAAATGCTTGGGCTCGTCCGAGGCTCGCTTTGAACAAGAACCCGAGAAGAACAAAAAAAATTTAATCTTTCGCGCTGAGTAAAAAAAAATTTTTAACATGTTTAATTTAAACCAATTCACTGAAAAATGAACGAATCTTTTTTTTCATGGGTACACCGAAGAACTCTTACTCATCGGCCAATAAAGCACATTGCACAGTGCGCATCCCAAACTCGCACTCCAGTGGGTCTATATCCTTGCATCCCACGCGACTACTGGACCACGGACATTGGCAAAGTACCAAAATATCGTTAAAATAAATCCACATAAATCGAGGGATCTGCGGACGGCGAGTGTATTTGGATACGCGAAATTCAAGCGCACTGCCCCCGTTTTCCACTTAGTGGGCTTGTAGTCAGTTTGGTATTCGCCTCGAGTGGGCAGAGAAAATTTTGCTAACGGCGTCCGGCTGCGGATACGAGAAACTGATCGAAATTCCGCCGATTCGATGATTATAGAAAATCATAAAAACCAATCCCGCACTCTTCCCGGGATAATTATTTTAAAGAAGAAACGGGGCACAACGAAACCCCAGCGATAAACGGACCATTTTTTTTACCAATTTTGTCCCAGGACACAGAAAGAAACAGTCTCATCTCAATTGGAGCTCCTACCGAATCCCAACCTTCCCCAAACTTTCAGCTTTTTACATTACCCGTTTAACTACCTGCCAATCCACACACCCGACGTTGCCAATAATTTAAGTATCGACCGGGACGACGATTTATTCGCCGAGAGACGCTCTATTTCGGTTAACACAGTGGAAACACACGAAGTGGGTTCACATAGGGAACTCTCTCTCGGTCGTTTATACAAATTTAGAAGCAGCTGTCCGTCTTCTTCCCGGTTTCTCTCCCTCGTTCCCTTTCTCTAATGGTAAATCGTCTAAACTACATAGGTAATAATAAAGTATGCGTAACCGTTAGGTAGTCACTACATTAGCGCACATGACAAGTGTCCGATACATAGTCTTCATTTTTTAAAAGCTTACAATCAACACCGCTCCCATGTAGTTCAGCGATTTTTTGACTTCACGAAATTAATGAACCACCAACCTCTAACTATATATCTCTCTACGAACTTGCGTCACTATCTTCCAATCACAGTTGCACTTTCAGAACTGACCATCCGGATCAAAGCAGGTCGTCGATCTACTCTATAATTTTTTAATATTGTCTTTTTTGATCGTCCAATCTTATTCGCGACGTTCGTTCGTTCGGGGAAGAAATGAAAAATAAGTTTTTTTTTTTTATGAAGGTAGAAAACGACGTCGAGATCGTCGAACCGACCGATGTACTCTGCAAAGACTATGGCCAGTCACACGGTATCCTCTTTCTCCTCTGCAAAGTCTCGTTTGCCACTCTTGGATTTCGTCTCACTCCCGTGTCCGTTGCCCAGAGAGTTCTCTTCCTCCAACTTGCGGACCACAAACTCTCGTCGGTTCTTCGTGCCGATGCTTGAGGCTGCGCTGGTACACCGTTGGACCTCGACGAGAGAGCCGGGTATTCGTGCCGACAAAAATAACGCGAATTCTACGTGAGTCGGGCCGGGTTTATCCTCGCGGAATGGCGAGCTTGCCGACTATACGCTAAATTGACCCACAGACGAAGCGCGTATCCATCGGTAACGATAGCTGCGACCACCTACGTGTCGACGAATCGTCGGTGGTATCGCGAAGATATCGATGAAGGATCGGAAAAAAGATTAAGAATTACTGGGTAACGAACAATAAGCTACGAAATGCTGCCGATTTTTTCGTGATAATTGATTGCTGATTAGGCGTTAAAAACTGGATCGAGAAAAACCTGCGGTTTTTCGGAGATTCGAAGATTCGAAGATTCGAAAAATTTAAATTTCGTCCGTTCGTTCGTTCATAATATTTCATCGAATATTATGAAATTTGGATGAAATCTTCATAGAGATTATATCGGATGTTCGAGAATACTTTATCACTGTACGGGAAGAATTTGCCCTTGATCTGCCATTTCTGCAACATGACGTTCTAGAGAAACGGCAAAAAAGAAAATTAAAAGCTGAAGAACTAAAATAGAACGGGTGAAACCTTTATGAAGGCAGGCTTAATTGCCTACTTTGCAGACAGCTCAAAGAACTGAAGAACGAAAATAGAACCGGTGCAACTTTACGAAAAATTGTAACAGCTGAGTGAGCCGGCGAGAGGCTGCACCGAGAAGTTCTTTCATCTTCGAGTCACGTTCAATCAATCGTCGTAAAATCTCTTCCTCCATCATCTTCCAAAGCTCCTGACCGATGATTCTTAACTCCGTCTCGATTTCAGTGCTTTCAGAATTTTTTCAAATAAAAATAAAAAAAACGGAAAACAACATCGCGAGTATACATAAAACCGTGTCTAAGATTAGATCTCGACTGTCTGTGTAACATTGTGGCGGTGAAAGAAGTCCGCCGGGAGAAAGAAAGAGCCCGGATGAGAGCGAGCAAAGAAAAAGTGTTTGGCCGGTTGGACGGTTAAAAATACATATATCGTTTGCATCAGCGACTTTTACATCGACCCACCACCCTCGGATTTTTTTTTATAAAGTAGAAATAACAACGAGATATCGCTGTGTTCAAATTGATTTTCTAATAACTTGGTACACAATTTTTCGTTCCCAAATTTTTCTATCAACGCCAATTCTATTTTCCGAGGTTTCTATTTCTTCCCCACAGTGGCAATCTCACGTTTCTCCAATGGGAGTGCACTCCAGCTAATTGATCTTTTGGCAGAGGGATATAACCCGACCGGTCGTAAAACGGCGGTAAAGTCGATGGATGTCACACGGATGAGAGCAGATTTCTATTTAGTTGCATAGACGACCCTGGAATGAATGAAGTTTCGTTCGGAAGTGAGAGAGTATTAATAACTTCCCGCGACATCGTTGCCTACGGACTCTCGTCGTCGTTATTTTAGCTCGGCACGATCCAACGCAACCTACTTCCATTAGAATCGGAGATAAAAGCACCAGAGACCCGACTGACAAAGATCCGCCGATAATTGAGCTTCAGAAATCACTCGATCAACCACGATGAGAAAAGGGCAGTCAAATCCTGTCCATACTCACTTATTTCAAGTCTGGCCGTACATGTCGATTTACCAGCGGTGTTTTCCGCCACGCAGGATATCGTACCGGCATGCTCGGGTCCGGCTTCCGGTATTGTGAGAACTTGACGCTCACCGCTCACCGATAGAAGGAAACCCTTGCCGTGGACCGGTCGGTCGTTGAAGAGCCATTGAATCTTAAAAACAAGAAATATTCAAGTCAGTCTTTTTCATAATAATTACACAAACAATTATTCGATAAATCAATAACTCGAAGAAAAATAATTTCATTACGAGATCTTAAGCGGACAAAAATATTGACAATTACTGATCAACTATTTTTCAATTGGAAGATATTTTTTTGATCCGCCAGAGAATAATGGAAAAGGGTAAAACAATGAGTTCCCGATTTCCAACGAATCCTAGCATGAACCGAAGCGACTGTGAGCACGACATCGATGAAGTTGTAGAAACCAAGGACGGAAGGTTTGTCACTAAACCGTGTCACAGTCTGCGGTTTATCCGTCACTCGACCTTCGCGACCTCGTAGAATGCACACTCGCGTGTATGAGGTATTAATTATAGACCCAAAGTTTATATATCGTACGTTTCGATGGTCGCTAATTATATTTGACGCTTCATTGCCGATCCATCGTCCCCACACTGGCATTTGCAACGAGGCGAACCAACCACTGCGATCTGCATGCCGAGCTCCTTTTTCTCTCTACCTTACCTCTCGCGCCACTCTTTATAAGTAAATCGTCGTCGAATTCTTTTCTCATTGCCACAACCGTGCCGAAGCTACCGAGATGCCAAATTTTCTCACGTCCACTTTAATTCGTCGAGTTGTCAGATTGTTTCATTCTAGTTTCGAGAATCAGAAAATAGTTACATCAGTAGTCTGTGATATCTATAATTTTCAAGAACGGAACTGCAGTGCTGCGTTGTAATAAATGTATCGAATCAGGTAGCGAAACATCGCGATACAGAAAAGGAGGGGTCTTCATCAATCTCGTTAAACACGCGCACGTAAACTCTCGTAGACACTTACGACTATGAGGAATAGAATGAAGACGATGAGCCACATGTTTTGCACAAACTAAGGACCGACACTGGGACACTTTGGCAGAGAGTTGCCATACCGCAGATGAACGAGAATCGATTTGAATTGAATATGGGATAAGAGAACGAGACTCGGGAGACTCTGTTCGAAGTTCTTTTGGCAGCGGACAACGAAATTCTGGCGTTACCTGACAGAGAGCGACGAACAGGCTTCGTTCCGATTGTCGACTCAGAGCCAAAGACGTGCTCGGTTATTTCACGATGACACATTTATAGTTTTCTGCTGGATGATGCGATAATTTTGAACCTCGAAACTTTGCGTTCGAACGGATGGGAAAATTGCATTTTTTCATTCGAATAATTTTTAGAGATTCTTCGTTCGATGTATCGAGATGAAGTCAGACACTTTGAAAAAATTTCCAGATCCCATAAAATCCCAAACGCCCTAAGCAGTTTACATGCCGAATCGGCGAAAGGTGACCCACCTTAGGCGTGGGCTTTCCATGAACGATGCACTCGAATTTCGTGAAGTCGCCTTGACCGATTTTTGTATCAGCGAAAACTTCCTCGAAAGTCGGTGGTACGAGTTTCTTCAGCATCTGCAACATCGTCATGGATTGGTTCGCGGAACTGATGGGCTTGACGACCAGACGAGCGATGGCCTTGGCCTCGCCGTGAAGATTCGTTGCCTTTGCCACATAGTTGCCCTTGTCCTCCAGGGACGTCGATGAGATCGTCAGACTGCACGTTCCCGTCTCGTCGTGCGTTATCTGCAAACCAATACATCTTTTATTATCTCCGGGCTACGCAAATTTGATTAAAGCAATTCAATAAAAAAAAAGAAGGAAAAATCATCCGTTGATCAGAAAACATTTAACCGTATTAACTCTGTTCTTTAGAGTTAAAACGAAAACCAATAGTGATCGAATTTACCGCTGATTTACGTTAATGATTAATCAATAAAAAGTCTTCTTGCCTTGATTCTCTCGTTAAGTACATCTATTTCTACATTATTGAAGAACCATCTTAGGTCCGGGCGCGGTTCGCCGTTGACTTGGCACTCGAAAGTGGTGTCCTCACCCTCGTCCACGAGAGCGTCAGTCATCAGTCTTACGAACTGGGGCGCGTTCCCAGCGGCAAGCTGATCGGCCGAATCGGACGCTGCTGAAAAAGAAAAATCAAAAGGGGTCAGTACGGATATTGGGAAGTGTTCCAACAAACTTGCAGTCGCGGAGCCAGATGTATTCGATCTTCTCGATTCGATTTATAGCCAGTAAAGAAAAAGTAATAATGTTTCAACTCACGAACGACCGAGAGAACACACTCGCTGAAGGCTTCGCCGCGTGAGTTTATCGCTACGACTTTGTACTTTCCGGCATCGTCGAGAAAAGCCTCGTGGATAACGAGGGAACATCTGTCGCCTTGGAAGAGTAACTGGATGTCTGCTGATTCTTTGACGGGCTGGTCATCGTGGTACCAAATTACCTGGAAAACAGAAATCAAACGATGAAAGATTCGTTTCGATTCTAGATAGAATAGACAGTTAATAATTGTGTAAACATTAATTTAATTAAAAGCAATGAACATTTTGAGAACGTACCTCGGGTTCCGGCTGTCCGATGATCACGCAGTCCAGTCGCGCGATACGTCCCTCGAACACCTGAGTATTCTTGAGCTGCAGTTGAACGCTGGGCTCCACGAGTTCTTGAACAGGTTTCTCGTCTCGGATTTCTTTCACCGAAGCCGCGGCACTCTCCTCGATTTTCATGGGAATCTTCAGTTCTTCTACCGGCGTTATAATCTCTTTCGTCGACACATCGGGTAACACCTGGCTCGTTCTGCCACCCATAGTTTCACTGCTCGTCTCGATCTGCGATGAAACGTAGAGAGTATAATTTTCTTCCTGTGCCTTTTTCCGGGCTTGTAATATTGCTACTTGTACGATTCTAAACATAAACCTTCCATTTATTCTCTACAACACTTACTGTGACTAGTTTTGACTCTCGGATAATTTGTTCCTGGATAGTTTCGCTCCGTTTGCTGACAAAAGTTTCTTGAATTTCACTGTCGATTTTTGGTTCGGGTGTAATGCTCGATATACCGTTCTCCAGCACTACAGGCACTACAACTTCCGATGGCTTTTCTTCGGTGATCGTCACCTCAACATCGAGGCTCGCAGTCGTCGAGGCCTGTCCCAGTCGATTCGTAGCCTTGCAAGTGTAATCAGCACGATCCTCGGCGAGTATCTCAAAAAATGTAAGTATAGCCTCGCCGTTGTTATACGTTATGGCGTAATCCGGCGAATCGTCGATGTTGGTCTCGTTCTTGTACCACTGCACAGTCGGCAGAGGATTTCCCGTAACAGTGCACTCCAGTCGATGCGACGCGCCTTTCTTCGCCGTAGAGGCCAACAATTCCTTGACGAAGATAGGCGGACTCAGCTGATGCTCCGGCGCCGTCTCTGCAACCGTCAACTCTCTTTTTATTTCAGTTCCCAGCCTACCTTTCTATTCATAGAAACCATAACAACTGCCCCACAAACGCCATAGACCTCGCTTTCTTCATCTCCCACTTCGGCGATAAGCAAAAAAAAAATTCTCAATTACTCAAGAAACCCTCGACGAGTTGTCAAACGAATACGAAAATGTAGAAAATCGTTAGCACCATTTTCTAAAGAGAAAGTAATATTTATAAAGATGAATCTAATGTATAGAATGTGTACTATCGAGTAGGCAAAACTATTAATACCAGTGTTAAGCAGTGTTAGTACTAGCAAGTTGTATCAATGCATTTCGTAATTTACCTTTGACCGTGAGGTTCGCCGAAGTCTCGGCGAGTCCGAGATAGTTGAAAGCTTTGCACGTGAAATTTGCCGAGTCCTCGGCAAAGGTTTCCTCGATGATGAGAGTGCAAGAGCCCGTGAGGGCGTCAAAACTCGTCTGATAGTCAGGATTGTTAAGAATCGATATGCCATCCTTGTACCACACGACTTCCGGTTCGGGAGTTGCGCGGATCCTACACGCGAAGGTCAAGCGAGCGCCTTCCTCGACGGTAGCGTCGTTGAGAGGTACGACGAACCTAGGCGGCTCACCGGACTCACTGACTTCTTCCCTCTTTTCCGGTTGCACGTTTTTCGGAGAGTCCACGGTTTCCTGTGCTTTTTCAGTCAAGGGTAACGGTGCCATGAGAATTGGCACTTCCTCCTCCACCTCTGTCTGCGGGATAGAGATTCGCACGTTATTCACTGAAGTTTTTTTTGCTACTGGAATTCCTTTGGGACGAGTGCGCGAAGAATAATTGCTTACCTTTTGGAGTATGTGAATTTCTTTCCTGGTAATCGCTGACGTTACCATTTCTTCGACAACTCGTTCTTCCTTGTGCTCGGTTATCGAGGTGCACGATACACTCGATTTCTGCGGTTCTTCCTGCACGATCGACTCGGCGACTTTCCTTGTCATTTCAGCTTCGTGAGTTGCTCGTTCCGCAGCCCTAGCCATTTCAGCTTCGTAAGCTGCTCGTTCTGCAGCTCTAGCCATTTCAGCTTCGTGAGCTGCTCGTTCTGCAGCTCTAGCCATTTCAGCTTCGTGAGTTGCTCGTTCCGCAGCCCTAGCCATTTCAGCTTCGTAAGCTGCTCGTTCTGCAGCTCTAGCCATTTCAGCTTCGTGAGCTGCTCGTTCTGCAGCTCTAGCTATTTCAGCTTCGTAAGCTGCTCGTTCTGCAGCTCTAGCTATTTCAGCTTCGTGAGCTGCTCTTTCTGCAGCTCTAGCCATTTCAGCTTCGTGAGCTGCTCGTTCTGCAGCTCTAGCTATTTCAGCTTCGTAAGCTGCTCTTTCTGCAGCTCTAGCCATTTCTGCTTCGTAAGCTGTTCGTTCTGCAACTCTAGCCATTTCGGCTTCGTGAGCTGCTCTTTCTGCAGCTCTAGCCATTTCTGCTTCGTGAGCTGCTCGTTCAGCAACTCTCGCCATTTCTGCTTCTTGAGCTGCTCGTTCAGCAGCTCTTGTCATTTCTGCTTCGTGAGCTGCTCGTTCAGCAGCTCTAGCCATTTCTGCTTCGTGAGCCGCTCGTTCTGCAGCTCTTGTCATTTCTGCTTCGTGAGCCGCTCGTTCAGCAGCTCTGGCCATTTCGGCTTCGTGAGCTGCTCGTTCTGCAGCTCTAGCCATTTCGGCTTCGTAAGCTGCTCGTTCTGCAGCTCTAGCCATTTCCGCTTCGTAAGCTGCTCGTTCTGCAGCTCTAGCTATTTCAGCTTCGTGAGCTGCTCGTTCTGCAGCTCTAGCCATTTCCGCTTCGTGAGCTGCTCGTTCCGCGGCTTTAGCCATTTCTGCTTCGTAAGCTGCTCGTTCCGCGGCTCTAGCCATTTCTGCTTCGTAAGCTGCTCGTTCCGCGGCTCTAGCCATTTCTGCTTCGCGAGCTGCTCGTCCCGCAGCTTGAGCCATTTCTGCTTCGTAAGCAGCACGCGCTTGAGCTTTGGCCATCTCTGCTTCAACCACAGCGCGTTCGGCAGCTTTAGCGATTTCCGCTTCGTAAGCAACTCGTGCTTCAGCTTTTGCAATTTCCAATTTTCTAAGTTCTTCTTCTTCCCGCTGCTTTTCCCTCAACTTTTCTTCTAACTCGATCACCGAACTTTCGAGATTCTGCTCGAGAGTCCGAAGCTCCGAAGTTATGACGGCGAAGGAATCGAGGGTCTCGCGATTTTCCACAACGACGTCGTTGAACTGCGGCAGTCTGTCCGTTCCTGTGAATAACCACTTTGTGTTATTTAATTTTTTGTGGGGAAGATATTTGAACACTATATTATTGTGATTTTCAGTCATTTTGAAAATTGCAAGTCGTTATCTTACTGACCGAAAATCCTAGTCGACAAATCTCGAATTTTTTCGATTCGCCTTTCCTGCAGTTCCTCCCCGGGTTTCAGGTAGTCCTCGACGTCTCTTAAGAGTACTGCAGCTTCCTCGGGTACCTTTGCAGCGGTAGTTTTTCTCGCGATGACAATCAGCAACTTATTGCCGTCTCTGTACCAATTCTTCGCGTCCTCCAAAAGTCGAAAGTACTCGACACTCAGATCAATCCGTTTACGAGTTTGTGCCGATAGCTGTTTGAGCTGTCGCCAACGCTCCGTGAGCCCGGAGAGCTCTCGATGAATGGTCAACGGTGAATCCGGCGAGCTGAACAACACATTTTCCTCCGTTGTCATCACGAAGGTCGTTATTCGTTCTTCCAGGGTCTGCAAAAATCAAATTTTTGCGTATATAAATTAAATACGTGAGCGTTGCATTTTAATGTTCGATTTTAGTTACCGTAATCGTTTTTTCGAATTGCAGAAAAGCTTGCGACGCCGATTCGGCGGATGGCAGGCTATCTCCGGTGAAACGGGAGCCAGAATCCTCGAGCTGAATAGCCAGTTGACGAAGATCGGCGTCGATGAGATCGAGATCGTCGGCAAAGTCGCAGTAGCGAATTCCACCGTCTAACCGAGTTCGAGTTTCTTGCCAGGACTTTTCCCACTCAGCGGCCGTATGTGCCAAGGCTCGTTTCAGTCTCCCAATTTCCTCTTTCGCGGCTTCGGGCGGCTCTTGCTTCTCAATCCGAGCGACAACGTGCTCGATCTCGGTTTGCAAACTTCTCAGAGTCTCGGCGATCGAATGGCGGACGGTCTCGTGTTTCTCCGACTTCGATCTCATATCCCTTCGCGCAGATTCCGTGAGAAAACCGGAAGCCGCCGATCTCTCGAGCTCCTGACGAATGTGCTTGACTTCGTCGATACTCTGCTCAACCTAAAAACCGCAGCATGTGAATAAAAGAAAAAGAAATTCAACTTTTAAAGATAATTATTGTTGTAAGTTCTTTTCTTTGGGACTCGATATTTTACCTCTGCCAAGCCCCGAAAAACGGAGATCAACGATTCCAAAAGGATTTGATAGTCCGAAGCAGTCGTTCGCAGATGATCGTAGACGCGCGACAGTTGTCCCCGGATACGTTCGCTGGTTCGATCTTCTCCGGTTCTCGAAAAACTGTCCACGCTCTTGATCCTCGCGTCGAGCTCCGTCACGGCCTTCTTCAGTTCTGGAAGGATTCCTATGAGCGAACTTTCCAAATCTTGAAGAAGCGTCGACGGATTCGTAGAGTCCGATGTCAGAATCGGATAGAGTTGCTCGCCGAACTTCGAAACCCATTCCAATGTCTGTAAAACGATTAAAAAGAAATAAAAACTATTGTAAGCTTTGTAAGCTTAAAACTATTGTAAGTTTGACAACAGGCAACAGAATGTTTGTTAAATTTGCACATTTTTTTTTCTTTGTACGAATTGAAGAGAACATTTATTGGATTTAAATATTTCTCACCCTCGTGCTTTCCTCAACTCTCCTTTCTTGTTCGATTCTTCTCTCACGCGTCGTGATGATGGTCGTCTGCCAATTTTCCCAGGACTCGGAAACCGTCAATTGTCTGTTGGCGAAACGTTCCAGAATCGTTTCTACGCACAGTCTCGCGCGCGGCACATCCAGATACGCGTCAGCGCACTGTAAAAAAAAGTCGGGTCAGCACATAGCGACGAGTCTTAATCTGCATGTAAATAATCCTCCGGCGACTTACTCGATCCGCCTCGGCGAGAAACTTGGCGCCAGAGTTCGTAAGCTTAACGTAGAGCGGCTGCAAATCGTTCCATCTTTTCTCCAACTCGTCGATCCTTTCGCTATCCAAGTTTTCCGAATTTTTCTTGAACTCGGCTTCCAGCGAGTCAACCTCGGTGCCGAGGCGAGTAGCAGCCTCGTGAAACTCAACGTAGTGCGAACCAAGCTTGACTCTGAACTCCACGGAATTTCGAGAGTCGAGCCAGGAGTCTCTCAGGGATTCGACTCTCTCCTCCACTTCTTGTTTCTGCGAGGCTCGTTGCCGTTCGTCCGGGATTTCGAGAATCGTGCCGGACAGAACAGCCAAAGCTTCGTCGATCTCAATTCCCCGCTTGCCGAGATCGTCGAGGAGTTGACAGTGAATTCTGTGGAAATCCTTGGCCATCGGTAGATCGCTTCCCATGTCCTGATGACCCCGCAGAAAAGCATCGGCTATCCCGTCGAGCCACGATCGCAGCTCGTCGTATTTTTCGAAGAAAGCCGCCAAGCCACGAGAAATCCTGAGATTCTCTTCCTTGTGAGCCGTGCAACGTTCCATCAGGCGGATCTTTCGGTTCTCGAGCTCCTCGACCGTACGTTTGACGCCCTGTTGGTCGAAAATCGACGTTTTAATTGCGAACAGGAAAGACGGATAGAGAGGGACATCGTTAGTAGGTGTTGAAAAATTTGTTGGGCGCGACAATGAATTCGATGGGCTGTGTAGCCGGTAATAAAATCATAATGTAATTATTTCATCAACCTCGGCGCCGGGCGCTCCTCTTCCCGTTATGTCGAGCAGAGCGTAACCTTCGCTCAACGGACTAGCGGTCACGTCCGTCAACGTCGATGCTGCCTGGGCGTGGAAGCGTGCCAGCTGAGCCGTGTGTTCTGGGTGTTCCGTCGTTGCTAGCTGAATCTCCAGTTGGTCCAGTTTTGTAAAAGCCTGAAGGTAAAAAAAAATGTTTATTTGTGTCCCGAGAACTCAAAAAGTACGGCGGAAAGTGCGGTGGAATCGGGATGGTGTTTAAAGAAGCTTACACGTCATTGAAACTGAGATGGAACTTTTACTTCAGCGATTACTTTGAGAGACGACGCGTGCGGACAGCATAAGCGGTACGATAAATGCATTATATATTCGAACGCTTACCGATCTCGCTGATTCGAAGAAAGATATAGCTCGATTCAAAATACTCTCGTACTGATCCAAGTCGTTTACGTAGTCGGCGGCTGTTTCCAGTATCGCGTAAGCCTGTTCGGTCGCTTGTTCTCCCGCAAAGTGTCCCGAAGTCACCAATCTCTCCGTCGACTTTGTTATCTTGATCGATCTGTCCTGAAACTCCTAAAAAAAAATTTGATATGAAAATTTTATGTGATAAAAATAAATTTTATATGATAAAACTAAATAAATAAAATCTCCGTTTCATATGCATGATCAACAATTTCATTGTACTATCTTTAAGTTGAAGCTGACCTTCGCCTCGGTTTGCAACTTCTTCAGTTCGAAAAGAAGAAGTTCCGCGCTCGATGACGAGTCCCCAAGCTGATCGCTGCTGCTCGCCAGGGCGGCTATTCTGTCGGTGAGGATCTCTTCCAAATCCCTGAGATCCGTGGCGAGAAGAGCCAGGGCTAGACACTGTTCCAACTGGGTCTTTCTACTGCTGAACGAGATCTCGATGAGCCGTCTGTGATCGTGGAGCTCTTCGAGCCACTTCTCAACTTGCAAAACAGCTGCGAAAACATAATCCGAAATTAAGCTGGGATTAAAATAAACGGCGTGATCTTTGACAAAAAAAAAATACATCGGATTTAGACTTTAAACGACGAACATTAAAAATTACCTAAAAACCAATAAGCGGGTAATCGATTTTATATGATAAAAACAAATAAATAAAAGCACACCACATTCGGCATCGGGTTTGATACGATCGGGTCGCGAGTCCAATGTGCCCTCGCCCGCAATTTCCTTCAGACGATCGAGCAGAGCTTTTCCTTCCTGAAGCGCGCCCATCAGAGCGGACAGCATAGATTTTCGCAGATCGTGAATTTTGCTGAGAAACTTCTTCACAGCTTCTATCTCGATAGGTAGAAGAGTGTCGTTGCATGCACTTTCCAGAGCCTTGGTTGTAGTTCGACATTCCTCCGCTCGACTAAAATCGTGAGAGCTTATCAATTTTCTCTTCTTTACAAATTTTGTTGAAATAAAATTTTCTTTTTTTTTAAATCTAAAAGACCACGAACGGGTCTACCCAGAACATTCAACCTCTACAGTCTGTAATTGTTATACTAATTTCTACATCGACGCAGTGCCTCAACGATGCTGCCGACAAACCAACGTATCGATTTCACTACAAAGAAGCTAAAAACTATTCGTTCCAGGCGAATGAATACCCGAATGAAGACAAGGGTGCGAAAACACCGAAAACTCACCACTGGAATAAGACGTTGTGATCCAGTATCTGTTTTCGAAGCTCCAGCAGCGAGTTGACATCGCGCCAAGCTTGCCCGAGGGTTTCAGCCATCGCGGCATAAACCTCGGCTCGGGGACGCTGCGTCGAGATCAATTGGTCAGCTTGCTTGAGCAACTCTTCCACTGGGCTCTGTTTGCTTTGAAGACGCACGAGGACCTCGTCGTGGGAGGTCGACAGTCTCGTTGCTTCGTCGACTGTCGCACCCAGTCTCGTCAATTCCGGTCGAACCTCCAATACCTTCAGTCTCAGCCATTCTCCACTCTGAAAAAAAAATCATAAAAAATTAAGAATTATCATAATTAGCAATTATTATTCAAAATATGGCATCGTCAATGATTAACGATTAAATATCCAAAGTAGAGAGAAAAGGAAAATCTATACATAAATCAAATATTCAATGGACTTATTTATATTAAATTCACATCGACCGATTAATAAAAAAATAAGATGATTAAATAATAAATTCGATAATCGACAAAAATAAAGAAAAAATGTACGTCGATGAGGAACTAGTTAAATGGGTCGATGCAGTCATCGTCGTCGGCAAAGTATAAAGACATAAAAAAACAAAAGGTAAATGAAAGCTCACGCGAGAACCCTCCGCGGGTGCGTTGAACTCCCGAGCGGAAGATATGCTTCCATTTTCACGATTGGCGAGTAGCCAAGCGATTTCTCGTCTACCCAAACGTCTCACCCATTGCCTACTCTCTCTGGGCACCGAGATTGGAGTACACCCAACAGAATGAACGACAATTATTCAACCATCTTAACGCTGGAATAAGACTTCGATACTTCTTCCTCATATTTCGTTTCTTTCGTGTTCGCTCATTCTTCTCATCAAAAAAATATGCTTCGTAATCGCAGCACGTAAGAAAAGAAAATACTGTTAGAAGTACAGTTATTTCAAGCTACACGTGGCAAACAGTAAAATCTTGTGAAATAAAAAATTCCAAAAACTAATAGCTAATCCGCGATCTTAAATCGTTACAATTTGTCATAACAAACGTTGATTCACTACGAAATTATTTAAAAAAAGATATTTAGTTGAATCAAATAAATCGCTCTTCCCAACGTTAACCGAAACGAAACCTCGCACAAACAAACTCAGGAATGCGTATTTTCGGAAGAGTATCGATCACGGCCCAGCCCTCAACAACCCACTCCTCTACGCGTTGTTTAAAATCGCTCCGCTCTTCTCGAGAGCTCTTTTCGCCAGCACGTGTTTCTCGTTCCAGCGAGAGACAGGAAGTCGAGAAAAAATAAATGATCTCATAATTAATCCACGGATGTCGGCGGGGGAAAAAAAACATCGTGAAGCGGATCGTGGACGTCGATGTTGTAAAGCGAAGGATCGACGGCCTTGCGAGTCGTCGGGGCGTTGCCCATCGACGGTAGATTATCTTCTTCGGGGACGGAGTGAAAGTGACGAGACGACGATGGAGCAGCAGCGGCTCGAGCGGTCCAGCGGGGTCTTGACTCTAGGCGGGGTGCGAGGCAAATGCTCACACATGACCCCAAGTTATGTGTTACCTGAGGCGTCGCTGTCGAATGCATCGCGGCGTTAATTCGTGTGTGCAGCGACACAGACACAGTCGAGGAACCCGAGCCGTGCTCACACTGAGCCTTATAGGATCTCGGTACTACGGTATCGGAACCGTCGCCATAAACGCCCGTCCCGGTCCAACTCCAGCTGGAGGGGGGAGGCAGATAACTAACGACGTTGAAATAGGCGACATACACTCCTCAGCGAGTCGAGCGACGGCACTCTCGTGTAACACCGCTCAAAGAGGGCAAAGATTTGTACACCTCGAAGCGAGACCGTTACACCAGCCTCTCGGGGCTCTCCATATTCGGCTCAAGGGAAATTGGGCCAGCAAAGACTCGTTCGTACAGCGTGGTTGGTACCGACGAGCCGAGGAGCTCATTGCGAACAGACTTTCGATCTCGCCGGGTTCTGAAAAAGGAATTAAAAAAAAATCAGAAAATGGAATTCTTGCAACGGAACATCATACGAGCCAAAAGCAAATGATTAAAACATGAAAAAATTGTTTGTGCATTCGGCAAACATTTTTCGTTCGGAAACTACCAAGATTTCGTTCGTCTTAATTTTTGGAATATCTTTCAGCACCGAAGCGTGTTTTTAACTTTTTAAAATAGTATACTCGACAAGAAAAATAATTGTGGTCGTTGGTGGGAAGGAAATGCGGGTGAAGGAGTAAGACTTCCCGCATTCTCCTCGATGAGGTCTCGATTAAACGATCTTCCGTTTCAAAGTCTGAAACAAAAGAAAAATGTGGAAAAAATGGTATAACGATCGTATCGACTAAACTGGACTCGCCGATGAGGTCTCTGGACTCTCCCTCGGGGAGTCCAGAGGAGAGATGGAGAGTCGCAATTTCGAGCCATGCTGCTTACTGGTTTCGGTGTTATTTCGGGGCACATCGGGTCTCGAGACCATAAGCTATTTCCGAGAGTCTTCCTCTTCTATCCGGCAACCGACATCCGCGGCTCTGGTAGCGCCGAAATTTCTCTCTCTCGCTCGCTGTGGCTACAAGACGAAGACGTTGAAGAGGAGAGTTTCACACACACCCCAACAGCACCCTGCACCCATAGAGAACCCCGCCCCGGCCCATCGTTCCCCGAAACTCTGCGAGGGATAAAATTAACCCGCGCGCGCTCATCTCATCGCTATAACCGATTTACACATCTCTCGTCGAGGTCTCGCGGAGACGCTCGTACACGCCTGTGTATCGCTCGGTTATACACGACGATCGTGGTAGGCATATACGCGTCACCGGACGTGTTTATACTCCACGAAAAATCGCCGAAAGACTCGTCTCTTACGCGGTTTTCATTCCCATCATTATTATTCGGCGCGTATCCTCCGGCCCGCAGACAGTTCGAAATCCTTCGTTCGGCAGAAAATTTCTGGCCGTCTGCCAACCTGCCGGAAAGTCATTCGCCAAAGCACCGGGACACTCGCTCGTCCGTGTCCAAGGTGTCGGGCACATGTGTCCTCCATATTTCAATGAAACACCGTGTGCATTAATCGGGCATGGTAACGATACGAATTCTTCGAATTGAGACATACCGAATACTAAATAATATTAATATCAAGTATTAGTAACGTGATGTAGAGAAGAGCGGAGCAAAATTGACTATTCCCATACATTTTTTGCGAGTCACGAAAAGTCTCATCCCAAATGGAGAATGAGGTTCCGTTTCGCCCCCCTCTCCGCTATAGTACATATCGTTCAATAAATTACATATAATATTAATCAATACCCAACATTTATTCGAAAACCCTAGGTTAGATGTTGTTCTAAATCGTGAATGGGCACAACGAAGAAAAAAACATTAATTTCGATACCGTTACCATCGGATTAATTTGGTCGATACGGGTTCTGTTTTGTCCTCGCGTGGGAAATAATGACCTATTGGGTTATCGATCTCGAGCTCGTGCGCGCGGGGCCTTCGCCGGTGCATTCGTCCTCGAGAACCGAGAAGTCGAAGAAGAAGAGGAGGAGGAGGAATAATAATAAGAAGAAAGAAGAAACCGCGGCTGGGGCCGCTCGTGTGTCGATGTGTGCCTAGCAAACCGGTATTATACGATCGTCGAGGCGGGCGTGATCCATCCTCTTACTTACTACCAGAGAGCGCGCACGCCCCGGGCTCTTCTACACCTACAACGGGCCGAGCCGGTGGTGCACCGCCGGTTCCTCGCCGACGACGAGGGCGACGTCGGGAGAGCCGCCGGCGAAGGTCCACCGTGGGACGGGTCCAGCACCGTGCGGACTGCAGCCAAGGGGATGATGCTGGAATCGCGTGGACCCCGACGATGCGGTCGGGCCACCTACCGCGGCTTCTTCATCGTCCTCGGCGAGTACCGCTCGTACACACTAGACAAATATCTCCCACACTCCGGCGCTCGTTCGCATCGAGCCTCGCCGCAGCGTGTTGCATTACTTCCGCAAACAAAACGAACCCTCGAGATGCATCGAAGAAGAAACTATCGTCACCGTCATCCTGCGGCAGTGAAACATGAAAAATTATTACGAAGAAGAAATGAAGAAGAAAAAAACAGAAAATTAAACCCGATCGTGCGAATAGTAGAGAAGTTGTGCTACGAGTATATTTCAGATGCCGGTCTGTCGGGAACGGCCAACTTCTATTATAATCCTCAGCGTATGTGATACATTACGAGGTTGGGCTGTTTATCCAGTGCTCGTCGATCACGCTGATCGGATCTAACGGACCGTGCCAGACACGATCGGGATTGGTAGACACTGCAGTACTGGGAGCCTCTTACCGGGGGGCTGATACGGTCGAGCATTACTGGTACGGGCGATCTCATCTGTGCGCTGAGAACGCACGCTGCGGGGATCACGCCGAGTGTAGAAAACACCGGCGTGTCTCTCGTTGCGGCCCGCCGGTAGGATAAATCCACATACGGAGATAGACTAACGTAATCGGTATTTATACATAGAAAAGAACTTCTTTTTTTTTTCAATGGCACTGGTCAGTTAAGTCACGCTGCGAAGACTGACAATCTCGACGCTCTCTCGAACACGTGGATAACTGAAATATCAATATCGAGATTGTCCTTAAGTGTTACTCAAGTTTGTACTTAAGATTGAACCCAAGTTTGTATTTAAGTCCGAACCCCACTTTGTACTTAAGTTACAAGCAAAATTTGTACTTAAGTGGGAACCCAACTTTCTACTTAAGTTGGAATTCAACTTTGTACTTCAGTTGGAATTTAACTTTGTACTTAAGTTGGAACCCAACTTTGTACCTAAGTTGGCATCCAAATTTGTACCTAAGTTAGAATCCAACTTTGTACTTAAGTTCGAATCCAATTTTGTACTTAATTTGGAACCCAACTTTGTACTTAAGTTTGCACTTAAGGTTGAACTCAAGTTTGTGTTAAAGTTTAAAAAGAGGTGAAGGCTTTCGACATTTTCGACCTAGTAGAAAATAACTGAAAATGAATATCGTATTAACAAAAATAATGTATCGTTTCATGGTTTCAGTGATCCTCGACGTGTCTTACTTGCAAGAGAGCAATGACGAGACGGGTGTCGCCGCTCTGAAGTGCGATCGTGCTTATGGTTGTCGTCGGTACTTGTTGCTGAGGTGTGTCCTCTCCTTGGGGACCTTCCATCGTGTCACCGGCGCAGTAGGAACCTTCCTCGCTCGTTCGGGTTCCCGGATCCGGACCACCGTCCTCGTTGTTATCCTCGGCCTCCATCGATTCGTAACCGTTTACCATTCTCCCGTAAATCGACCCCTTTCTTTCACACTCCTCCGTAACTCCTATCTAAACTTACTGTCTAATCTATATCTGCGAATGATCACAGTCGGCGGTCAGAGCATGCCAGGTTCAGCTTCGGTTATTCACATTATAGGTATCTAACACGGAAATCCAAAGACGCCGGAAGCGCGATAATTTATTATCATTTTATAACGATATATTCGTCAATTAAAAAATCTTTAGTTATCTTGTCGCTTTTCTGTAGAAAAAATGTCGATACTTTATTTTATTGATATATTTTTTCTTTCAGTATTTCTCGTGCCAGTGTTTCAAGTAAAATATTATAGCCACGGTAGCGCCGATATCAAAGAGCTCGTGGCAAGCCTATTGTAATACAACACAACGATCCATGATTTTTACAATATACATGTAACGGATCCGAATTCCGAAACACGACCCGACCATAACAAAAGTATCCGCGAGATACGAGCTGAGAAAAAAAAACTCTATATCGGTTCTCCAGGTTCACCAGTGGCGGTGAAAAAAAAATCGTCAAGGTCGCACATGCGCCGCTTTTCTTTCTCTCCGCCAACCGTTAACCCCTTTATTCGCCGTTCAGCCTGAGAGCGCGCAGACGCGTAACTTCCGTGTTAATCTCCGTAGGATCTTCGACGTTGCGTGGTGCGTACGTGATTTTATCGTTAGACTCGGAATTACGTACTCCCCGTACGATGAACGAATAATAAATGAATGAAAAAAAGTGAGCGGAAGAGAGCGATACGTTGGCGGAAGGAGCGAGGGGGGAACAGCTCTGGTCTATTCGAATGGACATTATTTTCGATGACGTCTCTGTCTCCGCGCCGCGAACTCGCATCGATATATAAAGCGGCCGCGTGTTGTTAATTCCGCGTCCGTGTTGGTGCGTTTCTGTCCGGCACGTATGATGTCATCGACGCAACACGTACGTCCGCGAGGGCGAGAGGCATTGGTGGTGGTACACAAGTTCCGCAGGTTAAAACCGGACCGACTGGTGGAGGCGTTCTTCGAACGTGAAAAAATAATGACCGACTTGAAAAAATAAATGTACAACCCGAGCCCCGCTGGGCCGAAAAGAAGAAAACAAAATTGAGAAATGAAAAAAAAAAAGAACGAGACAAAGAAAAGAAAAAAAGTTTAAAGCCGCGAGCCAATTTTCGCAAACGATGCTATCATGCCTCTTTCTCATCGTCCACTTATAGCTTGGCAATTGTGAGAGAGTAACCGAGAACCGCGTTCTCCGGACGATTCGTGAGTTATCTGGACCCCCGAGATTCGATTCAATGACCTCGCGGAGGAGATAAGAAAGGCCGGGAATTGTTTCTTTTCTTTCTTTGAACTTGTAAGGTGAAAATGTTGCGCCGGTGGACGATGACCACAAAATCGTGTTAGGTTAGTTTTACATTGTTTACCAAATGCGAGGATAGCGGGGTCAGTCTATATATATGTATGTTTTTTTTTTGTAATTTTTGTACCCATAACTTTCGAGACGAACAGTAGAGTTTTCGATTTCTGCAGCACGTTTTTTAGGACAATCGCGATTTTATGCAATAATCGCGCGACACATGCAAAATATACATTCGTACTTTTTAGGCCAAGGTCGTCCTGCGGTTACCGGAAGTAGAGTAATTATCGAATATTATGCCGCTCACAAAGAGCTTAACCTTCCTAGCCAATTTAGTTACCACTCTGTTGGTTCGGAAGTCCCTCGCAACGCATAAAAGTTGTTGACACAATAACTATCCTAATTGGTTATTATCTATTAATTCGTTACATAAAAACTCAGTGAATTTGCAATGAAAGTAGCACTTGAAAAGCAGTGCATCAAAGTTTGGTTTTTATTTAATGTCTCCTGTCTTTAGGGACTTAACTTCTCGATAGCGCCACTTTTCCAATCATTGGTTCGACCTCGTGATATTTTGGCAGCTACGATGACTAAAAACAAAAATAAAACATCTGGCACCAAAAATAAAACATCTACGTGTTCGACTCAAGGATATTCCGTGTGTACTTGGTTAAATACATCATTCTTCGACGCTTCCGAAAACCCTCCGGCAAAGTATCAATCGAGAATCGACGAATTGTCGTGAATTACCGAACGAACCTGGATGAACACGGGACGCGGAATCGTCAACTAACGAGAATGCACAAACCGCCGCACTGTAGTCGCGTGACCGCCGCACATGTCACCCGGCACACTCGCGGGGCGACTCTGTTTTGGGCGCGTCGGAGGCGCGACACGCGATGCAAAAACTTTCGCCAACAGGGGCCGCGACACTCTGCACACCGGTGCGCAGCTAGCCGGTTCGTCCGACACTGGAGACCTCGCCACCGTCGACGACGACTTTCGGTCCTCCGACAGTTTCTTCGGACCGGCAGGAGAAAACCAAGATCGTAGTAGGGGGAACGTGGAGGCCGCGGAGGAACTCACGACGGAGAGAGAGAGATCGCTTCCCCCCCTTCTTGCACCGCCGGACTTACGTTACACGTTGTTTGGCATCCACGTACCGACGCCACTGGCAGGGACTCGCCACACCGGCCGTACCGGCGGACACCTACGCGCAACGTGAACGCTCCCGCGACTTCGAGGTATAACCCAACATTTTTGGACAGTCTCTTTCTATTTAACTGGCCGATCAACGAGTTCGCAAAACTTCTTACAACCGTCGTTTAAAATGAAGGCATGCATTTTCGGAATATCGTAGATCTCGGCAGTTCTCGATTGGTGTTCTGAGATCTGTTTTTTTGGGCTCTGACGAGGACATGTTTGTATACAGATGCTTGTTTACCGGAATGAACTCGTCGAAAGTAGGGTTACCGTGCATAATTGTTGGCGAAAGTTCGATACCCATCATTAGAGAAACGTTCGTCAATTTATCGGGGACGTGTCTGGACATGCACGGAACGTAAATTGGTGAAGTTCCTTCGGGAGGGCAGGAGAAAACCGAGATTGTAGTGGGGAGAAAATGGAGGGGGCGAGAGAACTCGCGATAGAGAGAAAGATCGCCCCTCACCCTTCCCACACCACCGGACTTACGTTACAATGTGCTGGCATCGACGTACCGACGCGGCTGGCAGGGACTCGCCACACCGGCCGTACCGGCGGACACCTACGCAAGTGAACGCTCCCGCGACTTCGAGGTACGTCCCAACATATTTCGACAATCTCTTTCTATCTATTTTATCGATCAATAAGTTCGTAAAACTTTTTACAAGCATCGATTAAGATCTTATACAATACCGCATATGCATATGAAAACTGTAATCAAGTTTTCTCATGGATTCTAGCATGTACGGTCAAATGAAAAGTCTCATCGGAAGCCGAGATGATATCCGCTTCCGATGAGACTTTTCTTTTGACCGTACATGCCACAATCCGTGAGAAAAGTTAAATACAGTCGTTGATACCAACTGAGACCGGGATGGACGGGAAGGGAGGCGTTTTATATGGTCTTAAGGGCATGTGATACATACCGTCTTCATTTTCGTCAGAAGTTCCGAGTCCTCCGGCTCCGCGTCCTTTTCGCTCAGGTCTCCACTCTTTCGCGGTGCCGTCTCAAAGTCACTGGCGTCGTTCTTGCAAATTTCCGATCCAACTGATATTATTTTCGCCGCGCTGCTCGTGTCGTTGAACATCTTCGAAATTCTGTTTTCCATTTGACTCGATTCACGAATCATTTTAACGGACATGGAGTGATGATCATTGGGCAATTTTTCGGGCACTGCGCATGCGCTCGAGTGCGATAGTTCTTCTCTGTTGCACTTGGAAAATTCATCTAGAATACGAAAATATCGATTTTTCTTTACGATTTTCTTTTCTTTAATTAACAAAGATTAGCAAAAGTCCCAGGCGTAATTAATCGCAAAAAAAAATAGTAAACAATTAAACACTGCTCGAATGTAAAAAAATCTTAATATGAATTAATCGTAAAAAAGCTGCACAGTAATTCACATATGGCTTCCTCATTTCTTACAATTTCTTACAAAAAGTCGACCCGTTTTTTTTAACTACATCCTTATACTAGTGCCTTAAGTACTCTGACATTAAAAGCTCGATTTTTTAATCCTATTATGAAGAAACAATAAATAAAAAAGTATAGTTAATTTAATCTAGATGATCAAAACAATATCGGTACCTTTACGCGCCAAATTATCATGGCCGATTTCGCAGCCATTTGTTTTTACACCGAACCCCTTCGCATCCAGAATCCCTCTGAGATCCGTGTGATCGTGACCTTCGCGAAGAGTGTTCGAAGTCAGCTTGTACGAGGCGACGCCGAAGCGGGTGTCATGGGAGACCCGGAGAGTCGTCGTCTCGGTAACTTCTTTAACGATCTTCCCAGACTTCTCCTAAAAAGAAACAGGCGATTCGCAAGGTACACTCAATTACTCTAGTAAAAATCAACGACAACCGATGTAGATCAAAGTTCAATAACGCTAATTCGAATAGCAATGATAAACAAATTACCGTTAACTCGATAACATTGAATATTTATTTGTAGCAACTAAAAATCACCTCGACTCTCTCGATTATCGAGGTGGCGGTCGTTCGCTCAATATCAGGATTGGTGACGAAATTTTCTCTTTTTTCAGCCATCTTGTGACTTCCGGAAACGATCGTCTTATCCTGATCAGCCTCCGCGCCGCTAGGCACGCTTATGGATTTCGTACTCGCAGCTTCTCGCGTACCACGAAGACCCTCGACTGTCTCCTGTCTGCAAAGAGTATTTACGAACGTATGATCAACTCTGCAAAAACCACATCCTCCCATCGTACGTTTAAAATCGGCGGGATTAAAATGATGGACAAACAAACTTAAAATCATGGGCAAACAAACTTAAAATCATGTACAAACAAATTTAAAATCATGGACAAACAAATTAAAAATCATGGACACACAAACTTAAAATCATGGACAAACAAACTTAAAATCATGGTCAAACAAACTTAAAATCATGGACACACAAACTTAAAATCATGAACATACAAACTTCATCAAGAAATAATTTCAATGGGTCAAGAAGTTAATTACGCTTACCGGGGATTGTCGATTTCGGCAGCGTGAGCGGCAACATTAGTAATGAAATGATCCCTTTTTTCAGCCATCTTCAAACTTCCGGAAACAATCGTCTTATCCGAGCTAGCCTCCGCGACGCTCGGCACGGTTACGGAATTCGTACTCGTAGCTTCCCGCTTACAGCGAAGAGCCTCGACTGCCTCCTGTCTGCAAAGAGCGTTCGCGAACGTTTTATCAACTGTGCGAAAACCAGGGCTTCGCGTCGTACTTCTAAAATCGGCGGCCAATAAAATCATGGACAAACAAACTCTAAAAATAAATAATATCAATGGGGCAGAGAGTTAATTTCGCCTACCGGGCGTCGCTGATTTCGGCGGCGTGAGCGGCGAGTTCGTCGTCGCACTCGGACATAGCAGCGAAAGAGTCGCTTCTCGAACGCGCCATCGGCGTCGTCGTGCATTCCGTAGCCGTCATGTAGTCCTCAGTACACGACCCTTCGCCATCGACATCCCCAAAAAATGTCCCTTCGCTTTCGGAGATTTCTCCCACAACAGCCGCACTTCCGGTTACCTCCTCGGGATGTTTTTTCGATGATGTTCTCATCCTTGCACCAGCCTCGTGCAGATTCTCGTCGAGTTTCTTAGCCAGACGAGTCACCTCGGCGAGTCGTTCGTACAACTCGTCGCCGGCTGTCGCATCTCTAACGTGGTCGCTCGGTGAAATTTCCTCCTCGGGATTAGACATTCTGCGTAGGGACGGAAATCGATAGAGTGGTGCAACATTACTTTGCCGAATCTTCAATCGGCCGAATCACGATAGTAAATATTGTGAGTGAATAGTCTGATGATTTGCTATTACATCTATTCATAAATGATCTTACGCTCTGTACGAATCGATACTGATAATGACTTATCAGACAAACACCATTCGGAAGAATAATAGTTTGGCAATTTGATGTTTGGAGGTTTGACGATTCAGGGAAATGAAGTTCGGTGAAATTATTATTCGGGAAATGAGATTCGGTGAAGTTATTATTCGGAAAAATGAGGTTCGGTTAAATAACGATTAGAGGGAATAACGTTCGGACAATTACTATTTCCCTTTGGAAAGAGCAACGTTCGCTTAAACGAAGATTCGTAATTATAAAGTTTTGGAAATTTGACGATACGAAAGAAGTACGTCCGGACGCATTCGATTTTCGGCCATAATGTGGATTCGATAGAATCTCAATTACGAAAGATTGAAGCAAGTACAGACAAGAACACACTCCCAGCAAATTATAATTTCCTCTATTCGCTAAAGGGTAAAGTTTATATTTAATTTTTTTCAGAACAGCCGGCAACTTTCACGGGTTCATTGTTGTCGTCGTTGGTGAAATGTTACGTAAACATGACAGTAAGAGGATAGCCGGTATACCGTCGATGTCGCAATGCCAATTCACGCCCGCGCGTATCATCGTCCAAACGAATGGGGAGTTTCTCGAAGAGTTTGCGTATTGCACGTAGGCAGTTCTAATTTCGTTGGGAAAGAGCGCAGACGGCGAGATAGCGGGAAACACAGGCCGTAGAGATGAACATTCGTCGAATTTATTCATCGAATGATACAAAAGATAATCTGAGGTTTCGATATTTTGGTCGATCGAACTTCACGAGAGTCGATGGAAACTATGAGGTAGAGTTGGAAAGAGTATATAATACGTACGCGAGGAGTTTGTTTGGGCAGAGAAAAACGTGGTGGTTCGTACTCCAGACCTGTCCCCGGATGAGTTATATTTCGTTCGAGAGGGCGTTATCCAAAATCCCCCGTCTGCTCGTCCCGGTCGATGAAGACTAATATCGCGGACGAAAAATGAGGGCAAGGTGATGGCACGTTAGACAGAAATAGAGTTCAGCTGTGGGGAGAGAAGAACGGAGCCTCTTCTCCGGCGTCGCCACAACCACTGGAAATCAACCAGAGAATTTATTATACCGGGAAAAGTCGAGATCCGGCGTACCTCCTACAGGGTGTAAAACGCACTTGTCGCGGTTATTTTCCCGACTTGTATCCTTTTTTTTCTTCAAAATTTCATTGATGAACCTAAATATTTTACACCGAGAAAATAATTATTAGAAATATTCGAGTTCATAATTCATTGAATTTTTATATTTATTTTTTTATCGAACGGTCGGTGGAGAATAAGACATCATTTTTTTATAAAGAAATTTGTGCCTTTTTTCCTTAAAGGTAAACAGTACTTTTCATTTTTATATAATTTATTTGTATCGAAAGCAAAACTGATAGCAATCCGTTAAATGCCATCGTGGTTTCAATATAATTAAATGAAACAACTGGAATTGTTTCGTTTACTCGAGCTGGCCTATTATTATTTTATTCCGATAAAATTACGTTTTTGTCGTTACTATTCGACTATTAATAACAGCGGCGTACATTTTCATCCGGACACGAGTCCTAGTTGTCGCCGGGCTTTTATCTCAACTTACTTCGCGACGAAGATGAAAATTCGCGGGAGTTCGCAACCTCGTTCCCGGACGAGAACCGTCTCGCCTACTGGGCGTCCTTTCGTGCCAAGAGGAAGACGCCCGACGTCCATCTCCCACTTTCGCCAGTTTCTCTACACCCACCTTTCAACCTTTTCGGCGCATGTACACGATTCATATTTTATAATTAACACGTACATAACGGATACACGATTTATAACATTTTTCTTTATTTAATCGAAAAACAACTCTTTAAACATATGTTACAATACATAATTGTTAGCAAAAACTCGATACATATACTGAAAAAAAATTATGAGTCTGGCCAAATAATAGTTGGTGCAGAGCAATTTTATATATATATTTTTATTCAAAATTGGACATGACTTCCAACTGTTAACTCTCGTCCAACGCATAATTTTTTTTCAGAATACGATCAGAGTGACGCACAGATAACACAAGTCAGTGAATCGTTCTCAGGCCGTTAATCGATGAATTCTCAACGACGATCTGCGAGCGACTCAACGACTTAATCTTCGTCAGAATCTCCGAGTCCTCCGGTTCTTCGTCCCTCCGGACTTGATCTCCATTCTTTCGCGGTGTCATCTCTATTCCGCTGTCGTCGTTTCTCCAGACCTGGAGTCCGGGCGATACCAGTTTGGTCGCGTTGCTCGTGTCGTTTATGCTCCGCGAACTTCCGTCCTCGCGTTGATTCGAACCTCGTATCATTTTTTCGAATCTCGATTGATGATCGTTCTCTAATTTGCATGGGATCGAATCAACCTCCGAGTACGAGAGTTCTTCCCTGTTGCACTTGGAAAGTTCGTCTGAAACACAAACACGTTTATTTTTCTTCCTCGAATTTATTATAATTCAATAATAAGAAATCGCTACAGGCGTTCCGATTGTTTAGCGAAGAAAGCCATGCATTCACCTTTCTGCAACAATTTGTCATCCCCGTTTTCGTAGCCGTTAGTTTTCACACCAAATCCCTCCACGTCCAAAGTCTCTTCGAGGTCTTTGTGATCGTGATCGATCGCTTCAATAACGGTCTTCACAAATTTCTCCTAAAAGTAATTGATAATTCAAAAATTAACTCTCATCTGCTGTAGTGAGAAAACTCGATAAAATCGACGATTGCTTCGCAGCAACGAGAAATCACCTCGACTCTCTCGATTACCGATGTGGCGATCGTTTGCTCTATGTCAGGATCCGTAACAGAATTCTCGCTTCTCTCAGCCGTCTCTGCACTTCCGGAACCAATATTTTTGTCCTCGTCAGCCTCCGCGACCCTCGGCACAGTTACAAAATTCGCATTCGTAGCTTCTCGCTTCCCTCGAAATCCCTCGACTGCCTCTTGTCTGAAAAGAGCATTCGCGAAGGTTTAATCGACTCTGTAAATTAGGTCTGTGCTTCGTATCTCTTAAATCGGCGGCCAATAAAATCTTGGACAAACTCCACAAATAAATAATCTCAATGGTACAGAGAATAATACTATAGATAAGAATAATATTGGTTAAAATATTATTGGTAAGAATAATATTGGTAAAAATATTATTGGTAAGAATAATATTGGTAAAAATATTATTGGTAAGAATAATATTGGTAAAAATAATATTGGTAAGAATAATATTGTTTACCGTTTGTTGCAGAATTCGGCAGCGAGAGCGGCGAGGCCGTCGTCGCATCCGGACATCGTGACGAAAGATTCGCTTCTCGAAAGGGCCATCGGAGTCGTCGTGCAATCCGTCGCCGTCGCGCAGTCCTCAGTGTACGATCCTTCTCCATCCGCCGCATTATCATTTTTTTCTTCGCTCTCGACGTTTTCATCCGTAACGGCCGCACTTCCGGTTACCTCCTCGGGAAGTTCCTTCGATGATGTTCTTATCCCCGCGCCCGCTTCGTACAATCTCTCGTCGAGATTCTCAGCTAGGTGAGTCACCTCGGTGAGTCGGTCGAATATAGCGTCGACGGCAGTGAGATTTCCAACGTTGTCCCTGTAAGAAATTTCTTCCTCGGGATTTGACATTCTACGGGGGTACGTCGATAAAATCTCAATAACGAACGATCCAACCGCGCATACGGATGCTCGATGATTCACGATCGAACAAACCTTGTTTTCGAGTAAAGGGGTTCCCTTAACCGAGTCCTAAGAAGTCTACCGAGCCGCACCGTTCTTCCGACTTCGAGAAGAAGCTTCTCGCGATTGTCCAAAACTTCCCGAAGAGTCTCGGATTTCGGTGACAAAAGTTCATCGAGACGGGCCTCCTCGGGAGAAGATTTTTTCTGTTTAAGCAGGGATTTCTTGACCGTGTCGATCAGCTCATTCAGAGCCGTGCAGTGCTGACGATTCAACATTACAATTATTTAAGATTCAATTTATTATCGTCTAATCGGATTGTCTTTGTGTTGTTACAGGAAATGATGTATTACCTCGTCGACGCTCCTGTGAAAAACCGCGCAGACCCTCAGCCTCGTGAGCTGCTCCTGACCAACGGTTCGCAGACGCCTCCACGCTTGTCGCAATCTCGACGATAGAGTCGTGTTGCTTTCCAAACCCAGTCTACAAGATATTCGCAGAACCCGCGCACCGTTCACCAGTTGGCAGCCGTAGTCAAAGGTACCCTATTTAAAAAAGAAGATTTTCAGGTATTTTATTATTTATTTATTGAATTTAATTATTCAAGTCAAAGAAATTGCGATTTAATGTAAGAAACCACTTTACGAGCAGATGTAATAGACAAATATAATCTCACTTTCGCAGTATCCTGGAAAGACAGATGCTCGTCTTTCTGAGTTTGTATCTCGGTTGCGTCACAACCGATCTCCACGTGCTTATCGACGAGAACTCCGAACAAGTCACTCAGCCACCTAACAGCCTGCAACAAATCGTCCAAACTACATATATTTTTATTTTTACTGCAGGACTCGGCAGTAGTCCGACGAGAACTTGGTTTACCTGTTCCGCATCGTTCTCGTACGCGTATATCAGAGCTACTTGTTTCAGCGTGAGTTTCTGAAGCTCCACGCTGTCGTTGAAGATATTTTTTCTCGCGTTCGTTGCGTCTAGTATATCGCGAATGTTAACGATATCTTCGCCGTAATCGACTTGCACGTCTCGACCGAGGGCGTCCTTGACCGGCATCGATAGAATGTCGGAGAGCTTCTCGCCTTCCTTTATAAGCTCTTGCAAAAGCCCATCTGCAAATTGGACAATTTTTTATTTTACTCGGCTAATCTTTGTTTTTTTTGTTTTTTTTAGCGTAAATGTTCACTACCTAGAGTCGATTGACTCTTCTCGAGATTACGAAGCTTCGCCCCGGCCTGCGATAAGGTGCAAGTTCTGTTGCCCATTACCAGTTTATCAAAAACCTCGCTCGTTCGGTCGAAGTACTAAGAAAAAATAATATTAAAAACAATACTGAATTTTTTAATGATTATAAAGTCTTTAAAAATCCCTTTACTATGGACCAATTGGGGACTTAAATTTTTTGTGGGTGGATATTTTTTTACCTCGGAAACGAGTCGAAAAAATCGCTGGGAAGTTATCAGGACGTTTCTTCGTCTTTCGAGCCTCGTGGCGAAGCTCCTGCATACAAAATCCATGAAATCTCTTTGGGACTTAATATCCTCGGTGAGCCTGTCTTCCGGAACGCCGTCGATTCTGTGCAGAAGTTCAGCATACCTTCCGTACGCTTCCTACATTTTTTTTTTTTTTACAAAATTTATTTATTTGGAAATTGTACATTTTATTCAGACCCGAAACGACAAACTCACTCTGCATTCTAGTTCGAGCTCTTCGTGCTCCCTCCGCAAATTTTCCGAGGATGTAACGTCGAAGCCGACTTGGCAGCGAGAATTTAGCATGGAATCCGCTGGTCCGAGGATCCAATTGGTTACCTGACTCAATCCTTCCTCGAGGTCGATTATCTCGCGAGCAGTGTCCAGGCTGTGAGCCATTTTTTTCCAGCCATTCTCCAGCTCGACCTACGCACAGACAAAAACTCAATAACATTCACATAAAGGGATTCAGTTGGTCGATACTTTTTTTTCTAGGTACCTGTTCGAGTTCAATCGTGTCCAAAATCGCGTGTATCTGTTGCACAGAGTCGACGGAGTCTTGAGACGATTCTCTACTTATGGCAATAACAAGATTTCTCCCTGTAATGATTGATGTTTACATTGATTTTAATCGTCGAAGGTTTTTTATTTTATTCATTTATTTATTTATTTATTTGGTCATTATCAAGTAGCAATTGCTTCATAGGGTTCAGTCAAACCTGTGAGAAGAATTCGGTGGGCAGCTCCTGCCAATTCAGTTCCAGCCTCCCAGTAGGATTCGAGATCGACTTCGTCACGATCTCTGGTTCGCACGGCATCGAAGCTGCACAACTTTCCTCGAAGGTATAAAATTTTCGCCAGAAGATCGTCCGAACTTTTCGTGTATTCCTCGATTCTCTGTGCGTTAAAAAAAAAAAAAAACAGAAAATTAGTTTTAAAAAATTAAAAAAGTCCCATCTCAATCAGCACTTCATTCAGATTGTTTTTGAAATACAGATACAAAAAAACGTTTGTACAGTCGACAAAGGAAAGTTATAATTACTACGCGTGTCTGAATCCAAGCGGCATGATCGTACAGCTTCGAACCGCCCAAGTCGTAAGGAAGTTGACCAGTTTCGACGTATGCACCGAGTCGCGTTATGGGAATGTAGATGGGCTGCATAAAATAAATTGAAACATTGCAGACGAAACATAATTTTTTTTCTTTTGTTTTTAGGTATGCGAATCTCTAACATACTTCGCCATCCTTGCGAGACTTCGTGCAGTTGTCGACCCTCTTTTCCCAGAAGCCATCGGGACGTATAACGATGACCCGGGTTGCCGAGTTTCCAACGAGGACTATAGATCTTCTTATGTAGGATCTGGCGACTCGCCAAGATCCTCGTCTGGCATCGACGATTAAGCACAGACCGTTCCGTTTCGTATCCTCGCTGGAAAAAAATCAGGTCTTGTTCTTCTTTACATAAAAAAAAAAAACATTCTACGAAATATTCGATACCGTTATTCGTACGGAAAAAAGTAACTTAAAATTCATAAATTACTTAAAAATCGAAAGAAGATATTCCATAAGCCGTTCGAGTTTGGTTTTCGTCGCGGAGCATAACTGAGGCTCGGCGGGAACGTTGACGACGAGAATGGCTCGTCCTTCACGATCACGTCCACCGGGCAGATAAGCCAGTTTCGCCTCGAGTGCCTCGAGAACGTCGACAGCTTCGTATTCTCTTCCTGGCATAGCTGTGGGAGAGAGAACGTGTTTTAACCGATAATACACATTCGTTTTATTCTCGACTCGCCGTAGAGTTCTCTTACGAGATAAGCGCCATACCCTCGACACCAGCTCCACGTGGAGCTGTTCGGCCGAGTACACTTACCTGCATGCGATCTCCTAACTGGGTCCATGGGAGAGTCGTTCGTTCAACGTTCTCTCGCCATACGGTTACGCTCTACCGGTTTTTCACCTACGCTCTCGATTCTCTTCGATAAACTACTTTTACCTGTACGCTTTACATAAAAAAAGCGATAACAGCAGGCCAACACCCACGAGATCCGGCATACCGAGACACCACGACGATACTAAGCCGGATCAGTTTTTTTTTCTTTTTTTTTTTACTGTCGGGCTGTACCAAGACTCAACACGGCTTCGGACCACAACGATGTATCCGATGTATTACTGGTTCTACCGGTATCCGAACGAATATTGCAAAACCACACGTCTTCGGTGGGTCCAAAAATTCCCGGTCACCGTACGTTGAATTTATTGAAATTAAGGTCTCGAGATAAATCTCCTTTCCTTCTTCAGCTTCTTCGACGTGGTAGTCTTCTTTTTCTTCTTTTTCGTCTTCTGATAATAATACGATTAATGCAATATAGAATATATTAAACAACGTTATACTCTTCTTTTCTTCATTTATCAGCAATGTATAAAGTTGCTGCACTAGGCCAGTTCGACCGATTCTGGATGATTGCACATTCTCGAGTCAGCAATTAAATCGTCTTCCATGCACGTTATATTTGTAGATATCGGGCTGTCGTATTGTGACGAAGAGAAGTCGTCCTTTTCTTCTTAGTCTTCTTCTTGGGTTTATTTTTCTCCTTATCTTTCTGACTCTTGTGAAATTAGAATCACTGGTAACTTGATGCGGAAAGAAATGTTAGGATTCAACACTCTTTTCTTCTTCATTCATCAGTTTTTTATGGACGAATCAGCTGCAGTTTTACTGGTATTCGAGTTCTCCAAAATAAATAAAATAAATAGTAATGTCTGTCGCGAATAATTCAACATATGGAAACTCGACGAATTCTCACTATATTCCCAATGTCTTCTTCTGCACCGATGTAAATCACGATATCCGCACAATTGTTATATTGCACAATTGTAACACTAGGTAATCTATGGCACATGTGGGCGAAGAAATAAGGAACCGGGATGAAGCTTTCTTGCAGAATTCCCTAATCCATTCTCAAGTTTTCGAGAAACTCTGTTCATCGCACTTCCGCAATGAGGAAATTTCTTCATACCTGTTTCGTCTCGGTCAGTTCGATTTTACTCATACACAGCACATTCGCAGTAACACAGCCGACTCGCAATAACCGTTATCCATGGATCAACGACGTTCCTATACTCTTCTCTATTTCTTCTTTCCTTCCTTTTTTTTCCAAAAAATTGCACTTATCACCGAATTTGCACAGATCGAAATGAAAAGATGTTACGAATTTTTCAGGTAATTCGTGGAACGTCACTGGGAGATCCGGGAGTTGAAACACACGAGGCCTGGATAGAGAGACACGCGCGACAGAAGAACCGAGAGGAACGCGAAGGCGGGATCGGCGCGCCGACGAAGCTGCCACTCGTTCACCTCCTCCGCGCGCGTTCTCCAGTCGACGAGGAGGCTGTGCAGCAGGAAAACCTCGAGCGATCTTCGTCCATTGAGGAACAACGGTACACCGGCACCGATTACGAGGAGAGTCGTCGTCTCCCCTCCCCGCCTCCCTTTTTTTTTCTTCGCCGCTGCCGTTTGCTTCGCGACGAGAGGACGACGACGCGATGCCGCGCGGTTCACCGTATCCCTTCTCTTACCACCTTCGTTTATCGTCCGTCTTCATTGCTCCGCACACGCGACCCTCTTTGCCTTTTTGCGATTCGCGTGTCGGGAAGCCAACCGCGCGAATGCCACTCGAGCGCACGATCCGCGGTGGGTTATACCGACACGGTTTCAAATTATGAAGAAGAAATAGGGAGAAATGAAACCGCCGGAGATGATGAAGAGGAGGAGTCGACAACGGAAGATTGCCGATCGTGTCACGCGACAATGACAATTGGGAGACAAGAAAATTATAATTTTTAAGATCTTCTCATAAAGTTATTACACGGGGGGATTTTTCAGATTCATGGATCATTAAATCAACGATTAAAAAATGTATCCAGAAAAACTTTCTTTTCTCCGTGTTGCAGAGATAGATCACACATTTTTTTTTGTGCTAATGATTCCGGGTAATTCTCGTTACAGGTATTTCTTCTTTTCTTTTTAACGGAAGAGAATATGTGAAAAGCGGTTTTTCTGGATTGAGATCAAGCGCGGATTTCCTGCGAATTAGTCCCGGTGGGATAATGCGTTGAAAAGCCGTCAGTGCATACGTGAGAAGGACGTCGGCTGATCGAACAGGTGAAACAGCTCCGAGGTTCATCTCCGTGTATCTCTATGGGTCACTGACCGCCAATGACCAAACGACTGCGAGGAGGTGGACGGCGGAGACTGCAGTAAGTATTACACGCTACATGATACTGCACACCTTCTACGCGCGTTCCGCGGCCGAGTTACGGTGCGAACGAAGCGACGTGGAGACCGAGAAACTGGCCGATAATGAGGGAGCGAAGTGCGCGAGAAGGCGATCGACAGAAAAAAGAGAAGTACTTCTAACGGAAGATGCGAACGGGTGTGCTCGAGCACATTACTCTTACTCGCCGCACATCTTTCGACAGCCCCCGAACCTACTTCCACATTAAATTTCACCAACGGGCTACGAAACCTTATGAAAAGGAAAATCGCAACAAACAAAAGTTAAAATTTAACTTCACTTCCGGTACTCTTGGAGATTTTTTTTAAATTTACGAGATCCAAAAAATATTCTGCTCGACATGTATCTATGTATATTTTTCCCCACTGAGTACGAATCCGACATAATTGTTGGCCCGAAGTCAAGATGAACACAGCGATTTGACAAAACAATTTTTTTTTCGTATTGGGTACTGCCGGTATTCTCCATATATTTTTCCTGAGTTAACGTAATAACTTCCCGAAGACATGTAAATTGACCGAGTTAACTCTTTGAATGATACCTTCGTCTAAAATCGCTTATGATTTTTTTTCTTTTTTTTTTCAGAGTCCATCGACGAGACCCTCGAATTCAAAATAGCCGCGTGAACGTTCCCCGAGATCTTTTGGCTACGATCATTGGTTAGTAGCTCTCGACGAGTTTCGTTCGGTAAGTTCGCCACACGACGAAAGCGTGTCGAAGACACTCTCGGTTTTCCCCCCCGAGAGGCAGTGCTGCCCCGAGCCTCGCGCTATATCGAGAGCCCTCCCGCGAGTCCCTCGGCTCCTCTTCGCGGAGCCATAGCAGCTGCTGCTGCGCCGTTCCGCCGCCGCCGCTGGTGCTTCCTCCATCGACCTCGAACAAACGCGTCTCGTTAAGTTCGCTCGAAAATTTTCTTCTACTTCTTCCTTCTCTTCCTCGCGCCGTCCCGGTGTCGCATCGAGATACCTCACGCAGGAAGTCCTCAGCCTGTTCGTCGTCTCATGGGGGCGACGAGTCGAAGAGGAATATGGGAATGGAGAACCCGATGACTTCCGGGTAGAGTTCCGAGAAGACCCGTAAGAAAAAAAGAAGAAGCAGAAGAAAAGACAAAAGTCGGTGTCGGTACGAGGGGAGAAGACGTTGGCGAGCAGCGATGGGCAATTCGGCGGGGAAGAATGACGTCCCGAGGAACTGGGCAACCGGAAGTAGCTCGAGGAGGGTGCACTGGGGAGGACCAGGTACGCCATTCTTCTCCTCCCCTACTCCCTCCCAAAAATGCGCAATGACAAATCAGTATAATTTTTCTTTGCCGGTTCGCGACCCCTACGAATTACCGTAGGATCCAATGAGACCTGCCACATAGATCCTCGTGTCACACAGATCATTGTCATCTTCACGGGTTCGAAGATTCGTTTTATTTAAATAAAATTATTTCAGTCAAACGCGAATTCATTAAAACAAATCTTGTTCGTACAAATTATACTTCATTTAAATAAAACACTGTGTTTTTTTGGCTACCGCGCCGATACAAAGTTTGATCATCCGACTGTCGAGAGGATAATATACATGTGTATTTAAATACCAGGGGACGAGTTATCTATAACGCGCGAATGCATCTACGACCGCTCGGCATATCAATGCTCAAAGTGGCCCGGACTCCGATGCAGCTCGAAACAGAAATCATCTCAGCTTTGAATTTGAGCCACAGAGAATTTTTTTTAATTTTTTTTTTTTTATAATTGTCTTTTTTGTTTCTTTTTTATAGGAACGTCTTCTTGAAGAAAAGTATGACAATGTGTGGACTATTGAATCTAGGCTCACAGCAGGGGCAACCGTTTGTCTGTATCCGATGTCGCGTCACGATCCTCGCCCTCCCCCCTTTTTTTCTCTACCCCTCGCGAGTGACTCTCTGGCCAGTGGTCTCACGAGCTTGCCAAACCGTATTACCACGTTTATTTCGGGACCACCGCCACGTGCGGTACCGTGCGGTGGAGGCGAGGGCAGACCCATCGCTCTCTGTGTTATGTATAGGGAAAATAAAAAACATCTTTTTCGGAGAATGTCGAACTATCTCTGACTGGAATATCAATATCTCACGTATTTTCTATTATCAGCAACGGAAACGACGATACTTCCGAAATACAGAGTAAAAAATAATTTCGTAAAATCGGAATTCGAAATTTCGTAAAAATAATTTTGTTAAATATGTGACAAACTCGTTTGTCACTTATTTGAATATACGAACCTGTCCTTTTATTTCTCGCGTCATTGACAATTTTAGTTTGTACTTTTGTTTGTAAGACTAGAAAATTACAAAATTCAAACTTGACGCTTGTCGACAATAAGTTGTTGTAAAAAGTACACATTTTTTTTACTGTGTAGCGGAGAGTGGGGTAAAATGGACTATTTTTATTGATCTTTCGCGGGGCACAAAAAAAATACTCATCTCAAATATTCCCATTATGTCCCGGTCTCCCCTAATTTATCAATGTTCTTTGTTGTAATTTTTTGCTCTCATTTTTTTAACGCTAGTTCTTGATCGGCAGGTCTTCCAGCTCCACCGGGAAAGCCGATACTGATACCGGTATCGACGGAGGACACACAGCCGGACGTGGTCGGCATACGATGGGAGAGATCACCCAGCAACGGTGGATCGGCGATAGTCGGCTACCAGGTTGAACATCGTAGAATGGGCTCGCCTTACTGGGTCCGATCGTCACCCTCGCTCTGTTCCTTTCCCGAATTGACTCTGAGCGGTCTGGAACCCGGTTGGCGTTACCAGTTTCGCGTCAGAGCTAGGAACGGCCTCGGTGTCTCCGAGCCCAGCGCTCTGTCCGATCCTCTAACCGTCACGCTGCAAAGATCGGCCGCTTCCGCTCCGCGATTCGATCTCGAGCTCAAGGACACCGTCGCTCTAGAAAATGATCAGGTGGGTTTAAAGAAAGATCGCAAATGTATTAAAAAAAATACACTGCAAAATTTGTAAAAAAAAAAAACATTTGAACCGAGTGGAAGATAAGAATTTAAAAAATAATAATAAAAAATGATGAATTATTAATCAACAGGCAGAATTCACGGTACATTTCTCCGGCGCACCGTTGCCGAAGATCTCGTGGTTCAAGGACGGCTTCGAGATCTTCAGCAGCCGAAGGACTCGGATAATGACAGAGAACGGCAAGAGTCAATTGCTCATTCACCAAACGGCTCTGAACGACGAGGGCGAAATAAAGTGTACAGCCACAAATCGAGCCGGACACGTGGGTACTAAAGCGAAACTACTTCTCGAAGGTTGGTGCCCAAATTTCCTGGTAAGTTACTTTTTTTTGCTTCCACGATTCTTGTAAAGTTTTGCAATCATATGTATTCTTTTTTTTTCTAATACAGCACCGCCGAAAATTCGTTTACCCCGTCAGTACGAGGACGGTCTGCTGTTCGAACAGGAAGAAACCATAAGATTGAAGGTTTCTCTGGCCGGGCGACCGTTGCCCACGGTGAGCTGGTACCACGACGGCGAGCTGGTTGCGGTCGACGAGGGGCACGTCCTTGAAACGTCGGACAGCGGCGAGTGCGCATTCAAGATTACATCTGCGAAGAGAAAAGATCGAGGAGAGTATACGGTCAAAGCTGCTAACAAACTCGGTGAGGATGTAACTTCGTTTCTGGTAACGGTAACGGATCGTCCGTCGGCACCCGGAAAAGCGACGATTGCAATGACGCTCGGAAGATCCGTTACCCTCACGTGGAGCGAGCCCGAGGACGATGGGGGATGTAAAATCGGCACTTACATCGTCGAGTATTATAGGGTAAGGAAGATATTAGAGATACACTGATTAGGGGTACACTGTTGTTTTAGGACTGGGATATACAGATCATACAAAATTTTACTATCTGTTTTTTTCGGTATGCAAAATTGACAAAAAGAAACTTGAAAAAAATGGTCGCGTGACGATTGACCGATATTTCAGATCGGCTGGGACATGTGGCTCAAAGCAGCGACGTGCAGACAACCGACTACGACGCTCGGGGAACTGATCGAAGGCTCGGAATACAGATTTCGGGTGAAAGCCGAAAATCCGTACGGCTTGAGCGATCCGAGCGACGAAAGTGACGTCGTTTTTATTCCCGATCCGAAAAGAGGGTATGTCGAGAGAAACCTTTTTTTTCTTTTTCACTTAAGAATGCTTCACGCGTACATTCCCAGCTAAAAGGGAGATTTAGAAATTTTTTTAACACTTTCTAATGTTATAAAAGTCTGAAATAGCTTCCTCTATGAGGAAGCAAAAATCAACCGTATTAAAGGCGCCAAGAAAATTAATTTTCCATAATAATAATGTTAAAAAGTTATTATCATATCGCGAAGTACTGAAATTTTTATCGAATTAAACTTTTGTTTGGGAGTATGTGTGATACATGCTTAATAAATGTCATGAGAAAAAAAATGTATCTGAGAATAAACATTAATAATCGTTTTTTTCTCCAAATCTTGTTAAATGTATTTTAATTGTTAAGAGTGAGTTTGAACTGCAATTGTTATTGTCAGGATAAATTCGCCGCCGATGCGTCCCGACAAATCGCAGAGCCAGCGCGAGATTCACCGAGGAAGAGGTGCCGAGAGACGCGATCAGGGTATTCAAGAGCCGACGAAAAGAACGAGGAGTTTAACGCGCGAGGAAGCGATACGCGGCGCTCCGGGGGATGGTTTTGAGGGTGGTCCGCCCACGAGATCGGCGTCGGCGCATCGGCTCGCCGGTACTCCAACTCCACCCTCGAGACCGTCCAGAGCCGACAGTAGAGTCACTTTTGCCGACACCGTTTACCTTCACGTTGAGAAACCCCTCGAAGATTCGTCAACGCCTACCAGACCAAAAACGAAGCGTGACAGAACTCCAAATCTTTCGGACGATCAGCAAGTTTCATTTGCAAAAAAAGACACAGTGCAGGTCAGTTCTCAATAGATTCTAACATTATAATCATAATAATAATGATGATGATGAATTTTAAATTAATAATTTATAGATAAGTAATTTTCTTTTGTGTTTACTCAATAATTTTACCGATAAAAACGAATATATTGTCGTTTAGGTAACTCCAGCTGTTGAGAAAACGGAGAATCCACCAAAGATCGTCAGGCAACCGACGTTCGACGATTCCGGAGGCCGTAGTACTTTACCAATGGATCTTCGACTCTCACCTCCGACCAAGGACATATCACCCCCGTCTTTACCATCGACGAAAGCTGTCGAGTACACGGCTGACACGAAGAAAGTCGATGAACCCAAATATATCCCGTTTTTCGGGCCCACTTCGCCGAGGGAAGAGGACGACCAGGACGAGGAGGAGAGATCGCTGCGAGGAAGTTCGGAATTCATGCTCGTACTTTATCCCGACGAGGATCCAACGCTTCGTGGAACAGACTCGCTGACTCGTGGAAATGTGCCTACCGACTTGGAGCCTCTCGAGAGTAAAATTGACATTAATTAATTATTCTTTCACTTATTCAAAAAAGAACGGGGCAAAATGAAACCTCTGTTTCGGATAAAATCTTTTCTTTTCATGCCCCGCAAAAAAACTGGTATTAGTGAACCATTTTGCCCCAAGGGCCCGCTCCCCCTCTCGCTCCCGCTCTCCCCTATATTTTTGCCTTATTAATATCTCAGCGATATTTGCATCGAATTTATGCGTAAACATTTTCTTTTCTCAACAGGAAGCCAATTAACTCGTAACGCCTTCTCCGAAGGCGAAGAGGAAGACGAAGATGACGAAGACCTCGTGGCTCCGCCGATGTCGCTCTCCTTGCCCGAGCTATTCAGTACCAATCACCAGGTCGTCGAGGTACTCCGGGAAGCAGTCAGTTCCACAGAATTACTTCACGAGAGAGCGATGGAGCGTTTCTACCGAGCCGTAGCCCTGGAGGAAGCCGAATTAGCCAAGAAAAATGAAAGTTCAACGAAGTCCGTCGAGAAACGAGAAACTTCCGCCTCGCCAATAGACGGCTCTGCTCTATCGTCGAGTTCCGCCCGTCTGCGAAGCACGAGGCTACGACGAAGACCCTCCAGCACCGGTTCCCCGGTACAAGGGGCAGCGACGAAATCCTCTTGGAATCGTCGAAGATCCAGCGAAGGTCAGAATTCACCGTCAACGATACCTCGAGGACTTCCGGCGACGCTTCTGCTACCAATCCCACAACTGGTAGCTTCCGACCCGAATCTATCGAAACACGAGTCCGAAACCGGAGAATCCGATTCGAGATCGGACATATCGAGACTTCAAGCTGACCTGACCCCGAACAGTATGTCGGGCTCGGAACGTTCGAAGCTTCACCGATGGGACGACAAGAGCATGCCTCTGGTTCCAACCGAACACTCCGAAACCAACGAAACCGGAAGTGCTCGTCTACCCGACCGTTTCCCCGGTCCAACGGAAAAAACACCGAGAAAAGACGAGGAGGAACCAAAGATCCACGAATTATCCGACGAAGAGCTCCAGGATGAGGAACTTGAGGAAGAGAGCGACAGCAGCGAGGATCTAAAGCTTTTGAAATCAAGAATTCTCGCGCAGCCCGTAGTCGACGAGGAGGACACGTACCATCCTCGTGGCCGACCGACGCCCCACGTGTCCAGCCCGGAGCCCGTCTCTCCTCCAACATCCGAGCACCGTGGACCCATGACCCCGAATAACGTCAGCCAACCGCCAAAATCGATCCTCAAGAAGAGAACCGAGGAGGAGCCGCTTCCGGTAAATCGTTTCGGACGTCCGATACCCCCGGAGATGCCGATAGCGGAGCGACAGAAGAGGCGAATCGATGACGACGAGACGGAAGAGGTAATCCCCGAGAGCGCCGTGACGCTGCGAAAAAGATCTCTGACCTCGCCGGAAGCGATGAGAAGTCCCGAACTGTCCGAAATGGACAGGGACAACGCGAATCTCCTCTCGGTGGCGGAAGTCGCTCGAAGCCGAAGAAGACTCTCCACCCAGAAGCCCCAATTGCCGACGAAGACATCGTTCGAGGAAGAGGAGGATCTTCAAGCTCGAATGGCGGTCATAGATCACTACACGGAGATCGTTAGGGAATACTCGATGGCGCACTCGGTCACTCCTACTTATCGACGGAGCAACACGTTACCGATGAACGCGGAGAGGCGTACGCTGGCGGCGTACGATTCCATCGACAAAACGGAAGCTGACCGACCGAGTTCGGTCTCACCAGTGCCGAGCTCCGGAACCGGAGGAGATGTTGCCGCGGAGATACCAGCGTCGATGTCGAAGAAGGAAGACGGTACGAGCGGACGGAAGAATGGGGTCGGTTCGCGGGGTACGACGCCCGCGAGGGATACGACGAAGACGACCAAGGAGTCGCGGCAGAGTCGACGGATATCGAGAAACGAATCTCCGGCGCCGCGGTCCAGAAACGTTTCCACGGAGAGGCCGCAAACGGGAGGCGGTTCGAGGTCCTCCTCGAGAACCCGAAAGCGCGAGGTATCTCAGGACAGAAGTTCGGCGACTCCGAGGTCAAGTTCGAAGACGAGAAATCGCGAAAGCTCGAGGGACAGAGCCGGCTCGAGATCCTCCTCGAAAACGAGAATACAGAGGGAAGCTTCGCAGGAGAGACCGCCGTCGAGATTGCGAAAGGAGCGAAGCGTCTCGCAGAGTCGTCCATCCTCGAGGGCCAGCTCGAAGGAACGTTACAGAGCTCCGGTCGATCCAAACCCGAGTGACTCCGAGGCTTCGTCGAAAATTTCTGGACGAAAGAAAAATGACGGTAAAAAATTGGAACGCACGAGTCGGGCGAACTCGAGGATCAGAAGAGTCTCCGCGGTTGAGACGGAGGCTCGCACCGTTCCGGAAGTCGACGAGCGTTTGACCGCCGACGCCGTTAAAAAAGTTCGCACGACCGTCAGCTACGCGACCGATCTGACTCTTCTCATTGCTGCGGTTTACGTTTATCTCTTCAAGAAAGAAATTCTCGCTGTACCGATAATCGGACTTCTTCTTTACCGACGGATTCAAGAAGATATACACGGATGGATACCCAAGTGGTGGAGAACGGCCCGCAAGCGTTGATGTAAATTTGTTTTATCCTCGAATTCTTTTCTCTGTTTTTCTTTTTTTCTTTCTTCATTTTTCTTCCGTTTATTACTGTATTCATTGTAGCCAAAGCTTTACCGAATCAACCGAAGATTGCAAAGTCCGTGATTCGCCGCGGAGTTTCCACGCTTCCATTATACACCTTTACCGTACCACACAGCGTATACTATATTTATTTATTATGTTACAAACGTCAGTATGTTATCGGTGTAACATGTAATTGTAAATAATTGTGTTATAATATATTGTCGAATGGCTTCTCATAAATGAAGATTTTCTGTTAAAAGGAAGAAGAAATGGAAAATCGGAGTATCAGATAGCTTTCGGATTTCCCGCTCCGTTGATCCCTCGAAGCTTCGGAAGTGTGTCTACCTCGTTGGTGTATTGTATTTTTACGAAACGACATCAATGAAAAATTAGCAAATTCCAAAATTAAAAAAAATTATATATATATATATATTAACATTATCCAAATTTTTCTTTATTAACAGTCATGCCGTTTACCGGCGAAGTTCCCCAGAGGCTTCATTCCCGGTAGCTTCCTCGGCATCCGTCCAGTAACGCAACAGCCATCGGCCAGACCTGGTGTCGGTGGCGGTTGACGACGTTACGTCAGCGTCATAATACCCGAGAAAAGCCTCGACGAGGAAGATGAAGAGCGCAGGCGCTTCGTAGGCGTTAGTCGGAGAAAAGAAAAAAGAAGAAAAAAAGACGACGACGAAGTAAAGAGGGAGAATCGACGTCGTCTTGGTCGTCGGTGATCGTCGTCGACGAGGTGGTAGAGGCGCCGCCGGAGTGCGCGGCGTTCGGACGATTTTAGATCAGAGCCCTCCACGGCGTGCGGGCATCCCTACCGTGTGCGGTTCTCGTGGGTCCCGCGCAGGGTGTATGCCAGGCGTCACCAACGCGCGACTATCCTCGTCCGCTATCCATATCACCCACCACCTTCGATAACCCAGTGAAGAAGATAAGAAAATTAGATCAACGCGGAAAAAAGGAAAAAATAAAAATAAAAAAGAGCCGACGACTCCCTGAGCGGGGGGGGTTGAGAAGAGAAGAAGAGGACAAGTGTTGCTCGTGTGTACGGTGAATCGCGTGCGAGGGTGAGCGGAGAAGAAGCGACGTGGGGTATCGCCGATAGCAGGAATGCCGAGGTCAGGAAACACCGGAAACCGAATCACCTGATACGCGATGACTTTAGCGGGTAAGCGTGAAAAATTACTCCGAAACGAAATTTGGCAAAGCGATATTCCGCAGTCTACCATCTTGTCGTTCTCTTATAATTCTTATGTTTCTTCTTTTTTTCATCATCGGTTTTTTTTTTTTTACAATGTAATTCAGTGGCTAGAGCTGGTGAGCTTGCTCACTTTATTTCGGAGCAATTTTATAGAGTTGTGCACTTAATCAGGTGTATCCCGTCTGCGGGAATACTTGGCAGAGTTTTGTGGATTCCAGAGTTAGCGGACGCTCTGGTGGTTGGTGTTTTTTTTTCATTTTTTTTTACGCACGAGCGTGGGTGACCGGCTCGGTCGATTGCATGAATCGATCAAACAAAATTCACCACTTCTTCTTTTTCTTCTAGGTTTTTCGTTTTCCATTTTTTCTTCCACTTCTTCGTGAATTAAACTGGCGTATGTAAAATATGAGTGATCGTCGGAAGATATTCTCGTTCCCCGCCAATTTCGGTATTGGAATTATTCACGTAAGATGGTTGGTGAACCGGTGCCAACTGCGGTTAGCCGCGAGGACGTTAAGTTTTTGGTACCTCGAGTATGTGTTCCAAGCGCCAACGCGCTTTTACGATTTGTAAACGAGGTGAAGGAAAAAAAATATGAGAAACGAGAGATGTAAAAAAGAGCGGGTGAAATACCTGAACTACCGGTAGATGAGGACACGATGTACACGAAGAACACGCGCGCGCCCCCCCCCCCCCCCCCCCCCCTTTGGGTAATTTAAAAGATATTTTTAGCCGTGCCGGCAAGTCGAACTTGACGACGACGAGGACGGGGGTGGCGGAGGGGCAAGCGGAAGAGTGCGAAAGAGTTTGATTCTATGCAGACTTTTTGCCGCGCAACAAACTCGTAACCGGTGTCACTCGAAACACACACCTGTCGCGGACTCGTCGAATTTCGTCGAATAACGTTTCGTTTCTTCTCGTTGCACTTTTTTTTTTTTTTTCATGTGAATGTCGGAGTAATACAATTTTTTTGTTTCGGTTTCGCAGACGGTGGAAAGCTCGGGGAAAAGGAGCAACGATGGGAGGACGAGGACGTGGACCTGACGGCCAGCGGAACCGTCGGCGAGGATGTCGTCGTCGAACTGAAACTCAGCCCCGACGAGTGCCAGGAGCAATTGCAATTTACCCTGTTAGTGCAGACCCATTTTTCTTATCCGCATGGCTTTTCGATTCGTTGAAGTGCGATAGATATTCAATTGTTTTATCATAATCAAGCAAATTATTCCACATCCATTGATTCGTGTTCAAGCAGAGTCGGGATCATTCAATCAATAGTTGGAAAAATTTGAAAAAAACAAATAGTAAAAATCATCGGAAGGATCTTCAAGATTTTGCCATTATTTTGACTAATGATCTTCAAGATTTTGTTATTATTTTGTGTCAATTACTTCAGTCTTTTTTTTTCTTCATTTTAAAGAGACGGTAGAGGTGTTTGTGCTGTGCTTCGTTCCGAGAATTTTTATGCAACGAATCCTGCCAAGCAAAAGACCTTCGTGAATCTCATCAACGCGCTATGACGTGAACTCATTGAGTATAAATTCGTAGCGGAACGAACGAAATCCGCCAAAGAGCCCAAGAAGAAGAGGAAGAAAAAGAAGAAGATGATGAACAAGCCTCGGAGTACGACGCCGGGTTGAACGCGATTACGAAAGGGAGACTCGTGACGTGACTACTCTAGCGCGGTGCTAAATTCGACGCTGAGTATTCGCTGTTTCGGGACGAGAAAATCGTGATTCAGGCGACTGTGTGGTGGACCGAGGCCTAGTCGAGGAAAATTGCCCTCTCTACACCTCTCCTCCCAACGTGCACATACATAAATGTATGCAAAGATATATATCTATATATCTTGACGAAAAACCTTCCTAGACGCATTGGTCAAGCGACGAATCCCTCGTACTATATACACGAGTTAAAATGCCTTAAGATCTTCTCGGTCGCTTCAGTCACTCGCGACCGTGCAGCTCCTCCGAGCTGGACCGTCCGAGTAATTCCCGACGAACGACAGATGGCACGGATTTGTACAAAGGATCAATGAAAAAAAAAAAAAAAGAAAAATTATCGCCACGAAAAAGAGAAAGAAACAAAGAAAAAACGAATCGGTAAAATTTCTTACGACAGAAGTAGAAATAACTCGCGACGGCGTCGAAGCTTCGATCCCGCCGAATTTTTCGTTCTCGAGGCTGCCTTGACATCTTCGATGGTCTCGTTCTCGTTTTAGAGCGTGGGCAGCGCGCGTCGCGGGGCTCGTGTCCGCGGGGCTCGAACGACTATGTGTGATCTTCTTCATCTTCCCGCTGCGCGTCTTCACCGTGCCGAAGATTGACCGAAGACGCAGTCTTGGCGGGGGCGTCGAGACCGGTCAACCAGTCCCAACTGTGTGTGCACGCGAGGCGTCGCGAAGATATATATTTTTTTTATTCCGCGACGGTGGAGAAAACACGCTAGAGAAGAAATGATTCACGTTACGCGGGAAAGAAGAAACAAGAAACACGCGGTTGGAACTTTGAAAGTTTGAGATACACGACTACAATAAACGAAGACAGTGTTTACAGCCGACGATCTTTCGGTACAGTTTTGAGTGGAATTGAAGGAATTAAAGAAATTGAAGAAATTGAAGGGATTGAAGAAACTTAACAGAACCGTAGAGATACAAATAAAAGAGTATAAAAATCGACCTGCGACTGATAATTCGGTGATATTTTTAGTGGGAGTTTCGAGACAAGGGAGAAGGTATAGGTGCCCAGTAGGCTCACGGTCGAATGAAGAATAAACGATTACGTGAGTGCCGGCGGAGACGAAGAAGAAACCCAACGACGAAACTCGGACGTACGAATGATACGTGGATCAAGGAAAGGAGAAAAATCCTCGAGGAAGAAGTATACCAGTGGCGGGGCGGATGTACATAAAAAAAAACCATCGCCTGAGTTTTAGACAAGTGAAGCGGCCGAGTCTCGAAGTGAAGCTATGGGGAGTCAGTGCTGCAAGTGCGCGAATGGCGACAAGCGTCATCGTGACTCTATCTCCTCGAATGACGGAACGGGATATCGGTACGAGAAAACAAGCCTTAGATTTATAAATTCAGCAGACGAATTGACATTTCATATTCGTTGGCACAAACTTAGACAAGATAGAATTTTTTCGACGCACGGGACAATCGAACGTCAAAAAAGTTTTATAATTTTTTTTGATGCCGTTCCTAATGTCGAGCATATCGACGGATTATTTTAGATTTTTGACCCTCGGACTTGCTTTGCAAATAAATATTGAAAGTCAACCTTCTTTAAATTTAAAAAGACGTTCGATCGCAGAAGAAATACATAAACCGATAGAACTAACGATTTCGCGAAGGAATGTATCTTTCCTGGACGCTACCGTTTATTCAATTACAAATTCTTGTGTCTACTATACATAGTCATGGTTGTCACGAAATTCTCCAACTGAAATTCCCTGACTTTTCCCGGTTTTCAGAGCAAAAATTTAATTTTTCCAGTTAATCGATCATGGTAGGCAAGAACAATAAAAAATGACGTAAAATATAATGATCATTAGTATATTAAACTCAGTTCAGCATATTAAAAGTTCCCAACGAAATTAATAACACGACACATACATGCTGTATATAGTCGACAAGGTTGCTTAAACGAAAAATGTAGACGTCGTACAGCACGGAATTAATCGAAAAGCATCAGATTCGGAAAATTTCCAGGGTTTAAAAAAAATTCCATAACTTTACCCTGACTTTTTCCGGTTTTCTAGGTCCACGGCAACCATGAATTAGTACATTTCGATACGGGTGCGAAAAACCTTTCTCTGACGAGTGTTGTAATCACACGAGTTCCGAAAACTTCTTTCGCACGAGTATCGAACAAAATTTTATTTTACAAGGTGTGAAAATGGGGATTTTCGCACGCGATGCGTGCGAAAAAACCGCCATTTTTCCACCGAGTGACATAAAGTATAGTTATATCATATATATTATTGTGTACATTGTACAGAAAATGTGTCGACCACTTTTCCGTCAATCTAAAAGAGTATCCGGCAACGAAATTGAATATTTTGTCATCGTAGTTCCCTCGAGTGCATGAAACTCACAATTGCCGCGCGTTTACTGGTCAATTTATTGACGCGTGAAAGCGTGTCAGCTCGTTGAAGAGCTTTAGCTTCGAAAATGTTTTAAGATTTGGCGAAGGCGACCGAGACATGCGAGAGCGCTTCTCGGCTTCATTCAAGGGTACGCAATGACAACTCCGTCATGACGGGAGAGTGAGATACTCGCGCGGCGAAGATACTAGAAATATGTGTATATAGCGTCGACGTTAACACTCTCGTCCGCTACGTGGATGTCGATGCATTTTGTTGGTAGATGTTTTCTGGCTTGCATCCCCGGCTTCGCCGCCGGTCAACGCGCGCAGATAGTCCCGAGCTGTCTAGAAATATATCGCGACGAGAGGGGTGACCGAGAGGTAACTCCGACGAACGGCGAAATGTTTGATCTTCGAGTTGCCGCTGAGCGCCCGGTTTCCCCATTGGTCGAAACCCCTCGATCCGAAAAGCCCGGTCCATCGCCGGGTTGTGCAGTACGCGTGCAGATTTCCAACTTGCAGGAAGAAACCACTCAGCGAACAATCGATCGAATCTGAAAAAAAGAATTTTAACATGCCTGAGAGGTATTGGGCAATTTTTAATTTTTTTTTAAATTCACCTCGAAATGGACTGGCAAGAGGACTTGAAATTACAACTGTTTAGGCAACGCTAAAAACAATGTTATTTTTTTTTATTGTTTCGGTTAAAATTATTGGCTTACGATCAACCGTGGTTCGGGTTCCAGAGGACCTGTTACGGAAAATATTTAAATATTCATTTTTTTTTTCTAACAAAGTGACCATCAGTGATGAACTTTTTTAGTTTTCTTTTTTTTAGTTTACTAATCCAGTGACCGGACTCAATTTTGAAAAATGAAAAAGTGTACCCAAAGCAAAAAAAAGTAATATTTTTCTTTCGAAAAAATGTTTAGGATGAAACTATGTTACTATTTGTCTCGCTCTTTTAAAATAATTAAAATTCGGTAAAATTCGGAGTGACGACATAATGAAGATAATGAGATTTTGAGATAATTCATAGAATTCGCAAGGTTGATGTTTTACATCAGATTTATTCATTAAATCGTTTTTTTTTTTAATTGCCTCCACAGTTTGCTTACTTACATAATGTTATTTGTTTTTTTGTAGATTGCGAGGCGATGTTCCTATGCCATCGGACCGCTATCAGATACAGACCCGTGGAAACGTCGTTCAGCTGACCCTGAAGCAATCGCAGAAGGACGACGCCGGTCGGTACGCCCTCGTCGCTACGAAGCTGTCGACGGGTCTTTCGATACCCGGCGATGAAAGGATCGAATCCAGACGGAAAATCCGTCTGAGCATAAAGGACCCATCTCAGGTTATCGAAGAGGGCGAACCGCCGATATTCGTACGACGACTTAGCGATCTCGCTGTTAAAGTTGGCACCAGAACACGATTTCTCGTGGAAATCCGAAGTTCCACGAGTCCGAAGGTAAGAACAACAAAAGTACAAACACTTTTTTACTCCCAGTTTAATTTGATTTTTGTTCCCTCAGAAAAGTAACAAATTTTCACGACAAGCTTTCAATATAATAATAATAATAATAATAGTAATAATAATAATTATAACAATAACCATTATTACATTTTGGAAAAAGTATACTCGGAGGCATTATTCCTCCAAGTATAATTTTTTTTTAATTGTAATTTAAGATATAGAGCTTGTTTTTCTTACGAAATCTAAACAATCTTTCGGTCCATTCCGATTTAATTAAGAAAAAAAACGTTACACCTGTTGCTTTTCCGTACGCTCGTCATGCGCATCACATCAAAACGTTACCCGTCGCACTATGAATTCCACGCGGCGTTGTATTATTAATAGTCCACCGGTTAACGCGCTGTACTACAGGAACGCGAAAGTCGTAAGGGGAAAGGTTTATTATAAGTACTATTAATACATTATTATGCTCTCTCTATCCCTCGTGCTTTCGTCGCACGAGAGGCCAGGCATCGCCCGGGACATGGAATAGATCAGACCCGGAAGTAGTACCGAGCGAGCCCGAGAACCACCGAAGAATAGAGCAAACAGAAAAGCACGAAGCTTTCTCACGTGGTGTACCCGAGAATACTCCGCCGTACATAAATTACTTTGGTCAGTCACTGGTATACCATACACAGGCGACTAACTCGTCTTTACGCCAAAATTGCACACGCCAGACGTCTGGATCTCCCGAAAGCCACGGTGACTTCCACGGCGAGCACGACGAACGTCTCCGCGCTTGTCGATGTTTCACCGCTCGGGGTCAATGACCCGGAACTTCCGCGTTAGTTTTTCACTCCATCGAGTCAAAAATTCACCGGCTTCGAAATAACATTAAACTGACTCTTCTTGCTGTATTGGGCCAAATTCGTCGATTATTTTCAGCAGGACTTATTGACATTGTTCCTCTGCAAAGAATTTTTTTTCATCGACATGCAAACCGGCTATGACACTTTTTGTTCAAGGTCTTCGATATGCTCTTTTTATTTAACAGAGCAGTTGTAGATAAAAGAAAATTATCCAGGCGAACGATTTACAGATAACTTGGCACAAAAACGACGAGCCCGTTCAATCGGGCTCGAGATTTTCCTTCGTTCACGAGGGTAATTTTTACTGCGTCGACGTTGCGCCGGTAATGGTCGACGATCAGGGAAACTGGACCTGCATGGCCGAGAACGGCGCCGGCAGGTCGTCGTGCACTTCGTTCCTCAACGTTATTGGTAAGCGCGATCGTACTCGTATGTCCGTAATTTTTTCTTTTTTTTCGTTAGTCGCATTAATTGCTTTTAACTTGTGTTTGCAGTTCCAAAAGCTTACAAAAGGCCAGAATTCGTCGATGAGCTGAGAGCTCTTCTTACGGAAACAGGCACAGTTTCCCTCGAGTGCAAAGTCGTCGGCGTGCCGACGCCGGTTCTGAAATGGTTTAAGGATCAAAAGGAGATCAAGGCTGGCGACGTTTTTGCTCTCACAGCTAATTCCGACGACCCAACTTCGTTGGGAACTTATACTTGCGAGGCGGTAAACTGTATGGGCACAGCGTGCTCTTCTTCGAGGGTAAGTTCGTAAACTGATATTAAGGTAGTTCTGTCGCTAGGTATTCATTTCGCATAAGTTCGAGAAAAAATTAGATAAATTGCAAATACTTCTCGATGGTAAAAAAATCGGAAAAAATTTATCATGCGAAATGAATACCAAGCGACAGAACGAACTTAATTTTGGGATCAAATGTACAGAACCAAAAATTGAAATCTGCAAGCTCTCATGTTTTTCGCAGGTTCACGTTGTCGGCAAGGGAAGCAGGGAAGGTTCGCTGAAACCTGCGGATGCCCTCACACCTTCTGGACCGCTTCCAGTGTTCAAAAAAATTCTTCGCAACGAAGCGTGCAAAATTGGCGATTCGCTCGTGCTTTCGTGCCAGGGTTAGCATTTTATGATTTTATAATAATCTACTGATTTATTAACATTGAATTAATTCGTTTTCTGACACAACATTTTGTTTCAAAATATTTTGACTATGCGAAAAAATGTTTTCATTTAAATATATTTTCTCAGTTCTCGTTCCACCGTGGCCAAAAACTATTACCTGGTACAACAAGGAAGGCCGAGTCGAGCAGAGCGATAAGTATCACATCATCGAGGATGGCCTGGGCGGATATTCGATCGAGGTCAAAGGCGTCGAGGCGATGGATGAGGGCGAGTGGAAATGCGTCGCAACTAGTCCTGAGAATATGAAGCAGTTTTCCACCTGCTACGTAGCCATGTCCAGTAAGCGATAACGTTAACTGATGAAAACAGAAAAAAGTTCAACGATTTGACTGGACGATACGCGATCCATTGAAAACAATTGAAATTTTTTTCCAGTACCAAAGAACTACAGAATACCACGATTTATGGAAAGCTTGAAAGCCGTTTTGACGGAGGAAGGACTCGTGTCCTTCGAGTGCAAAGTCGTCGGATTTCCGACCCCGTTGCTGAGATGGTTCAAGGATGGTCAAGAACTTCATCCAGGCGACGTCTATCAACTCACCGGGACCAATTCCCTAGGTTCTTAAATTTTCAATTAATTAATAATTCAATTACTATATCGCCTTTATCAATGGCCGTCACTATCCAACGATCAAAATATTTACCCCAAGGTTCCTACTGCTGCATCGCGAGAAATTGCATGGGCGAGGCCAAGAGCATCGCCGAACTCACAGTGGAGGACATCCAGAATCAGTTGAACGAAGAGGAACGAATGCAGCTGATGAGCACGAATCAGGCTCCAAAATTCGTCAAAGGTCTGAGAAGTTGCGAAGCGAGGATTAACGAAGATTTTACATTTACGATACAAGGTGCGGCCAGTCGAATTGTTAATCCATCATATTTTTAATCACATCCTATGTCCTGATCGACGTGTATTCCTATCATAGATTTATTTCTTTGCCAAAATAATAATAATTCATCGTTTCAGTGAGCGTTTCGCCGGAGCCGAGTTTATCGTGGTACCGCGACGACGTGCCGGTAATCGAGTCGGAGAAGTATCGTTTGGCTCGCGAGGCACTGGGAAATTGTCACCTGGAGGTGAAGAAGTTGGAATTCATGGATCAGGCGGAGTGGAAGTGCGTCGCGGCGAACGATTTCGGTCATAGCGTTACGTCTTGCTTTCTCAAGCTCGTCATACCGAAGCACTTCAAAAAGCCAAAATTCCTGGAGAGTCTGCGCGCCATACTCTCGGAGGAGGGAGCCGTGAATCTCGAGTGCAAAGTCATCGGCGTACCGCAGCCGGTTCTCAAATGGTACAAGGACGGTGTAGAGTTGAAACCGGGCGATATACACAGAATAATTTCGGGGCAAGATGGCACATGCTGTCTAGGCACGTACACTTGCGAAGCCACGAATTGCATGGGCTCGGTGAGCAGTTCGGCGTCTCTTCTCGGATTCGAGGATCGCGTGTCGATTCGCAAGGAGGAACCCAAGGAGACAACGCCGCTTCACGAGCTCGCCAGAAATTTGTCACTCTCCACTATTCACGAAGAAAGAACGTCGCAGCTTTACGATACACCCCAGACCGATCATTCTATAACTCTCGACGATCGTGGAGAAGTTTCGTTCAGCTTCGATGGCAAAGAAGTTTCCGTCAGTCTGTACGAAACTCCGGACCTGACGGAGGAAGAGGCGTTGCAGATCGTCGAGATGTACGCTGATCAGTTGTCCGAACACATCACGGGTAAGTTGAATATTTACCAATTAAGTTTAAATTAAATTATAATAATAATTTCTCCCATGGAACCATTCAACGTTAAAATCGGAGAATTTAAAACCACCATGCGGAATGTTATTCTTCGTTACGAATAGAGGGCTCGAGCATCCTCCACTATTCTCATGCAGTCATGCAGATTTTTCCTTAATCCATTTTTCTTAAAGCCATACCAGAGACGATCCTGTGCAATTTGTTATTTCTCTTGTTATAAAAACTATTATTTGTAAAACGTGTATAAAACCATGGAAAAGGGGCTGATCCCCGTAAACAAATAAATAAATAATTAATGTTATTGTTTTCCCCAGAGGGTAACGTGATCGAGTTGCCGCCAATGAGATTCACCAAAGAAACATCGACGACGGGAAATCTTCTGATGGAAGCCGTTGTCATCGACGTGTCGCCGGATTACTTCGTTCCTGATGACGGCGACGATTTGCGTACACTGGCAGATGTCGAGGATGTTTCGATAATGGACGATCAGATGCAGAGTCTCCGTTCGTTGTCGTACGTCTCGTCGCCGACTGGAGAGATTCCGAGCGATCGAGCGCCCTCGGTTTCGGCACCATCGCGACCGCCTCGAAGAAAGGAGAGCCGTGAGAGCGAGAGATCATCGCGAAGCGAACGAAGTGAACGCAGCGAGAAGAGCCTGCCGAAAGGTTTCGACTGGTCGGAGAGTTACCACAGCGCCAAAGAGCCCTCGATTCAAGCTCAGTCCTCGATCCAGGGCCAGGACGACAGCGGCGAAGCTTTCACCGACGCTCTGTCGTCCTCCGGTGCCGTCCGATCGAAGGCCGAGGAATCCAGAGACCTCTACGCCTCCTTCGTCGAGCAGACTGTCGAGAAAATTCCCCTTGACGAGGTAAACGCCGAGGAAACAATTGCTAGTCAAATCGGCGAGGCATTAATCGAGCAAGTGCCGGTCAAGAGAAAAAAGAAGAAGAAAGTCGGTAAAGGCTCGAGAACTCCCAGTTTGTCATCCAAAGCGAGTTCCGAGGAGTCTTGTTCTCCGGAAGCCGAAGAAAAGGGCAAAAGACGCGGCAGCAAAAACGGCAAAGAGAGAGGCGAACGAAGAGGCAGCGCGAGCAGCAACAAAAGCACTGGGAAAACGGCCATGAGAAGCAGAAGTTCGAGTGGAAGTGTAAAATTCGAATCGGCCGCGTCGACGGATCGTCGGCGAAGAGAATCCGACGCTACGATAATGGTCGACGACATTCAAATCGAGGAGACCGAAGAAATTTTACCGGTAGACGTACACGAGAGAATCACACCAAATTATAGCAGAGAAGAAACTGAGGCAATGGACGAGAGACCCGCTTCGGTAATTTCCACAGCTTCCACTCTCGACTCCGAGAAATCCATGTCAAAAACCAACAAGGAGAGACTCCTGGAGAACGTTTACAAGCTCTCGGAACCGGTAATGGCTCTCAGAAGTGTCCTGGTCGATCTGGACAGCCTCCTGCCTCTTCTGCAGACCCAAGGCAGTCCGGCTGAGCTCGAGAGATCGCGGATAGAAATTGCCGAACGGGTCGTCGTACCGATTGAAAATCTCTGCGAGCAGGTCTCGAGCATCGAGACGAAAGCATTGAAGTCCGCGGGCGATAGGTATGTACCGTTTTGCAATAGCAAAAAAAAAAAGTATAACAGTTTTGGGCGTCTATGAAAATTTTTTCCTTCTGTTTTTAACGTGGAACATTTATTTCAAGATCTCTGGCCCAGAACGTGAGGATTTCTCTTCTGGAAGCCATCGGTGGACCGACGGAGGAACTCTTGCGTGGTATCGAGTTGATAAGAGGCCACGGTGACCAGCGACAAGATCCAAAATCGAGTCTCATAGTCCTGGAATCTCTGACAGACCCGGTGGACGAAATTCTGGTGGGACTGACTAGAATCGAGCATGAATTGACTACCAGCGAAAGTGCGGAGTCTTCCCTGCTGAGGTTGGAGAAGCCTATAGCGCTGGAGAGGATGTGCAGAGCGGTTTCGCGTCTCGGTACGAACGTGGAGCAGATAACGGAGAGAAAAGTATTGTTCGGAGATGAATCCGCAAGTTGCTCGGTGATCGAGAGACTGCAGTCGGCTTATCAGAGTCTCGAGGCGTTCCTGAGCACCGTTCCTCTGAACGAGGTCAGCGGCACGCTGGACAACAACGTCGACACCCTGGTCGTCGAGACTCTGGTCCGGCCGCTGGAGGAACTGTCGAGGGTGCTCGATACCTTCGGTGCAGCGGAAATTCGGACACCGAGCGATCGAGAAACCGTCGTCTCGAGCCTGGAAAGATCCATGGGCGAGATGAGCACGAGACTCGAAGCTCTGACCGCGGCGTTGGAGATTTACGAGAAAGAATCCGGCGAACGGGGTATCACCGAATTGCACGCCGACCTAGTGACATTCCTGAGATACACCATGGACGATGCTGTCGAGCGATTGGAAAAATTGAAGCTCAAGAAAAAACGCGTCACCCAAGAGACGCGAGTCGCTGAGGAGGCGGTAGGCGTCACTCCGATGATTTTCGACGGAAAATCGAGCCTGGACGGTGACGAGGGCGACCGGGCGTCGGAGAGTGTGATTGGATCTTCGGAGACCGAAGAATCCAACGTGTTGCAAGATGTTGCCCAGGACGCAGCCTCGATCATGAAAGCAATCACCGTACCCTCGATATCCGAGGCGGAAGCTCGCGGGACACCGCTTTTGCATGAAAGATCGAAACTTGATAAATCCGACGAAAAATCTACGACGGAAACCGACGAAGAGCCATCGGTCTCCAGGAAGGACATGAAGAAGACCCAGAAGAAAGAAAAATCTCTGGAAGACAAGAAGCAACCACGAACCCCACCGGAACTCGACGCGGACTTGCCCCTTCCGGAAATGCTGCTCGACCCTCTAATCGAAGTCCAAGCAAACCTGAGCGACGTGATAAGCGACTTCGAGTCCCAGGAAAGCGCCGAGGAGTCTTCCGTCCCGGGCAGCAGCGAGCTGGCCGCATGCCTGTCCGAGCTTCGTGAATGCGTGGCTGCAGCGGCGCACACAGCGACGACCATGAAGTCGGCGAACACCGTCAACGCCCTCGTTGACTTGCGAGAGCCTCTCTTGGATCTCCAGCTCGCAATGGCCTCGGCAGCGTCGCCGGAGGAGTTCAAACTCATCCAGGAAGCAACGGTTCCACTTGCCGAGCTCAAGGTCATCGTAGCTGCGGCGATTCGCTCGTCCGAGACGTCCGAAGCTTCCCAAGTACAGATGAGGTCCGTTCTGCGGATGTTGGAAGACATCGAGGCTGAAGTCTCAAAGCATTCGGAGGCCGAGGCGGTCTCAACGTCGGCCGAGATTTCCCCGGCGAGCCCGGAAGTCTTGGAGACCCGCAGCGTCCCTCAGAGACCACCGGAAGAAGTCGAGAGAGCCGCGGTCGCCCTCACCGGTGTTCATTTCGCTCTCTCCGCCGCGCTGGAACGTGGAACCGCCATGGCAGTCGAGACGACGGAATCCTTGAGTCTTCCGGGAAAGTCGGAGGTCTCGTTGAGCGCTCGGCAGACAGCGGAGAAATCGGCAGCCTCGAACCTCATCGAGAGTATCGAAGAGCTTCGTCAGTGCGTCGGCGGCCTGGCGGTCGCCATCGGGACTCCGGTGATCTCGACGCAGAGCGACGATCAATACAGTTACGACGTTCTCTTCGAAGAACTGGCGAAGCTCGAGGAGCCTCTCTTGAATCTTCAGAAGGTACTGCTTACCGAGGAACACGGACCGGAGGATCGTCACGTTCTCAACGACGTGGCAAGTCCGATTCGAAGCCTGAAGGCAGTCGTTCAGGATGTAACGAGGGAAATCGGTGGAGGATCCACCCCTGTTGTGCTCGAGCTTATCGAGGACGTCGAGAAGGATGTAACGCTGATCGCTATGGAAGCCCTGAAGAAAGCCCTGGCTGGAAAATCCGAGGGTTCCGTGCGGGAGGGCCAAGCGTCGGTGAGCTCCTTGAAGCCCGGCGAAGTACCTGCGATCATCTCGAAGTGGCTGGATCCCATCGAGGACTGGCTGACCTCGACCGCGGAGGAAGGCGCGGAGAGAGAATCGCGAGGTAAATCAGCTATAGCGCCAGCGGTCGACGATCTCAAGAGGGAGTTGCTGAAAATCGCCATTCAAACGTCGTATTCGGAACCACCGAGCGACGTGGCTCTCATCGAGTCGCTCACGGAACTTCAAGAACCTCTGGCCAACGTTTGTCGAGTCATCGCCGAGTGCCACGAGCCGGAGAACTTGGATATAGTCGAGGGTCTCGCGCAGCCGACGAAACACTTGCTCGGCACGATATTCGACGCCTCGTTGATCCACGAGGCCGGAAAGGTTCTTCGGCCTGTACTCGAAGCCATCGAAGAACTGGAGAATCAAATACCGTTGACGATAAAACGAGCGACCTACGAGAGAGAGCTGCAGAGAGTCGTGCGCTCGATGACACCGGAGGAAACCCACGTGGCGGAAGAAACTCCCGGAACTTCCGGGGAAGTCCAGTCCGCAACGAGTGCCGAGTCGTCGGAGAGCTCGAAGAAAGCGGCTACCAGCACGGATGTAACGGACGAAAAAAATTTAAGGGATCTTTTGCGACAAGATTACGAGGCACTTCAGGCTCGAGCCAGAGACTCGAAGCCGGAAAGATCTGCGGAAGAAATCGCTGAGGAATCGAAAGTACAATCGTCGGAAGAAAAATCGAAGGCCGCAAGCACGCGAGTGACCGGTGAAGACAACGCTCAACCGCCGTCCGAACTCGAACTCCAAGCTGAGATCTTCGATACGGAAAAATCTGCCGATGAAATATTGGGAGGATCGAAAGTGTCGCTGGAGGCAGAAAAATCGTCTCTCCAAAGGATGGACGTTCAGATTAATTATCCGGAAGATCCCAAGCAACCTGAGACCACAGCTGGGACTTCCGCACCGGAAGCAGCGACAATTCATGCGACTGAGGAAAAACCGCAGCCTTCGCTTCGAAGCGAGACTCCCGAAGTGATCACCGTGGACAACAGACCGTTCGCTGAGACGGTGACTCCCTTGAAATCTCAACGATCCACATCCGCGGAATCTTTGATGGATACGACTCGGGCGGATCAGTTGGATCTGTGGACTCTGACGCTGCTGGGTCCGTTGGATCGTCTAGGAAACGCCGTTTTGTCCCTGGACAGGTCCTTGGACGAGGAGGCTCACGGTTTGCTCTGCAGGCCGCTGGACTCCCTGCACAAACAAATCGAGATCGCCGAGTCGCAGTTCAACCGTCCGGCCGGTCAGTCCTTGGAGAACGACGTCGAGACGATAATCGAGGGATTTCTGTCGCCGGTCAATCAGCTTCACTCGGCTCTCGGTGACGCCGTGGCGGTGTGGGAGAGCGGCGAGCAGCCTCGGCCTGTGGTCTGCGATCTTCTCCGAGCCATCGCCGACTCGTCCACCGAACTGTGCGAACTGTTGGACTCGCTGAGAACGAAATTGGTCGATCGAGGATCCCAACAGTCGCTTCAGGAACAACAGGAGGACGCTTCGCTCGTTGAGACCATCAACGCGGTTCTGGCGCCGTTGGAGGACGTCAGAAATTTGATAGAGGAGACGCTGAAGAGCAAGACATTCGTGGATGCCGTTGGGAAGGAGAGGACGGAAGATTCAATGGCTGAAGAACGACGACACGGGCCATTGGAAGCCATGGCTGCTGTGGAAGAGATCAGAGAAGGTGAAGAAAAAACTCGGGACAGAGATGATTCAGCTCCGGCACAAGAAAAAGCTCAAAGCACGGAAGAAAAGGAACTCGCCAGAGCTTCCGTGGCGAAGAGCGAAAGTCTGGCGGCGGCTGCGACGGGCGAAGAGACCTTGGTCGAGGAGGAGTTGGATGTTTTGTTGGGGCGAGAATCGGAAACGGCGAGGTTCGAAACTGCTGAGGAAGTCTTGGAGACGGGCAGGGAAGAAGACGCTTCGGTTGTCAAGACGGATGTAGCGAAGAAATCGAGAATTGGTAACAAGGGAAAAGAGGAGTCGCTGGATATCGAGGAAACGACTGCGAAACCTCTCGAGGAACTCATCGAGGCGATTGTGGACTCTTCGGGGCCGAGGCGGGTATCGTCTTCGCCGGAAGGTTATCAGTCCATAACGCCCGATGTCTCGGAAGACAACAAATCCGATACGTTGATCGACGAGGAAAGCATGCCTGAGAATGAACTCGCGGAGAAAGACTCAACCGAAGCTACTTCTCTACAGAAGGTGGAAGAAATTGGAATGGAGGGAAAGAAGAAATATGAAACTCAAGCGCTTGCCGAGGCGGGATTGGCTAAAGAAGAAATCATTGAGGGGCTTGTGAGTGCAGAGAAAGCGCAAAAAGTTATTACGGAAGAGTTAGCAAAAAGTGGCGAAGCTAAAGTTGGAGAAATGTCGGAAGCGGAAAGAAGAATTGAAGCATTGCGACTAGCGGAGGCGATTCTGGATGAAGTTGCTGAGGAAATTCTTGGAGAAGTGGGTACCAGTGATATTCAGGGAGAGAAAGCGATGTCGCTCACGCAGGAGGATCGTGCGAAGGCTGAAGGAAGACAACAGAAGAGCTTGATCCTCGAGACTCCTAAAGATTCGCAGGAAGATGTTCCGGGTGAAGCTGCTAAAGAGATCGAACCGGAGGAATTAGAGAGGCGCAAGGCCGAGCTTCGGGAAGGCGAGAGTCTCGCCGAAGCTGGTGTTTCGAAGGCCCCTGAGACAAGGACTAAAGCAAAGGATGTCGAGATAGAGGAAACGTCCGATCAAGAAAGCTTGAAAGAGATTTCAACGGAGGGATTGAAAAAACAAAAGGGCGAACTTCGCGAGGCTGAAGGTTTGGCCGAAGCAAAGATAACCGATGCTCCTGAGATGAGAATTGAAGCCAGAGACGCTGAAACATCAGAGGCATCTACGGAAGAAAGTTTGCAGGAAATTTCAACGCAGGAATTGGCAAAACAAAAGGGTGAACTTCGCGAGGCTGAAGGTCTAGCTCAAGCGAAGATCGCCGATGCTCCGGAGATGAAAATTAAAGCAAGGGACGCAGAAATATCGGAAGCGTCCGCGGAAGAAACTTTACAGGAAATTTCAACACAGGAATTGGAAAAACAAAAGGGTAAACTTCGCGAGGCTGAAGGTTTGGCCGAAGCAAAGATAACCGATGCTCCTGAGATGAGAATTAAAACAAGGGACGCCGAAATATCGGAAGCGCCCGCGGAAGAAACTTTACAAGAAATTTCAACGCAGGAATTGGAAAAACAAAAGGGTGAACTTCTCGAGGCTGAAGGTTTAGCTCAAGCGAAGATCGCCGATGCTCCGGAGATGAAAATTAAAGCAAGGGACGCCGAAATATCGGAAGCCTCTGCGGAAGAAACTTTACAGGAAATTTCAACACAGGAATTGGAAAAACAAAAGGGTGAACTTCGCGAGGCTGAAGGTTTAGCTCAAGCGAAGATCGCCGATGCTCCGGAGATGAAAATTAAAGCAAGGGACGCCGAAATATCGGAAGCCTCTGCGGAAGAAAGTTTGCAGGAAATTTCAACACAGGAATTGGAAAAACAAAAGGCCGAGCTTGGTGAGGTTGAACGTTTGGCCGAAGCGAAGATAGCAGATGCTCCTGAGATGAGAATTAAAGCAAGGGATGCCGAAATATCGCAAGCGTCTGGGGAAGAAAGTTTGCAGGAAATTTCAACACAGGAATTAGAAAAACAAAAGGCCGAGCTTGCTGAGGTTGAACGTTTGGCCGAAGCGAAGATAGCAGATGCTCCTGAGATGAGAATTAAAGCAATGGATGCCGAAATATCTGAAGCATCTGCGGACGAAACTTTGCAGGAAATTTCAACACAGGAATGGGAAAAACAAAAGGCCGAACTTCGCGAGGCTGAAGGTTTAACCGCAGCGAAAATAACCGATGCTCCGGAAATGAGAATTAAAGCAAGGGATGCAGAAATATCTGAAGCATCTGCGGACGAAACTTTGCAGGAAATTACAACACAAGAATTGGAAAAACAAAAGGGTGAACTTCGCGACGCTGAAGGTTTAGCCGAAGCGAAGATCACCGATGCTCCGGAAATGAGAATTAAAGCAAGGGATGCAGAAATATCTGAAGAATCTGCGGACGAGGCTTTGCAGGAAATTTCAACGCAGGAATTAGAAAAACAAAAGGGTGAGATCCGCGAGGGTGAAAGTCTGGCAAAGGCGAAGGTAACGGATGCCCCTGAGACGATGATCAAAGCTAGAGACGCTGAAATATCAGAAGCGTCTGATCAAGAAACTTTGCAAGAAATATCAACAGAGGAATTAGAGACACTGAAGGGTGAACTTCGAGAGGGTGAAAGTCTCGCTAAGGCACTAATAACGGATGCTCCGGAGAAGAGAATCAAAGCCAGAGAAACAGAAATATCGGAAGCATCCGACGACGAAACTTTGAAAGAAATATCGGCGGAGGAATTGGAGAAGGAGCAAGGTGAGCTTCGTGAGAGTGAAAGTCTTTCGAAGATAAAGGTAACAGCCGCCCCTGAGACTCTCAGAGTGGCGGATGCACAAATCTCCGAAGCGACTGAAGTTGCGGAAAGCGTTCGCGAAATGCCCAAAGGAGAAACTGATGCTCAGTTGCAGAAAGCGAGGATTTCCGCGGAAGAACAGCGTCACACTGCGGAAATCGCTACGATCAGGGCTGCCGAAGTTGCGAAACTCGATTCGGTAGAGATAATCGAAGCCGCCAAGACTTCGATAGTGGAAATCGTTGAAACACCGACCCAAAAGACCTTCAAGATGCAGAGGGAAGGAACGAGCGGAGAAAAGCCTGAGGACATCGTCGAAAAGATCGTCATAAAGCCGGTGGAAGAGATCGTCGCTATGGAGGATCAACGGATCGTAGAAATCGTTGAGACTCCGACGGAGAAGGTCATCAAGGTAAAACTTGCGGTCGAACGGAGTGACGGAGTCGTTGAGGACGTTTTCGAGGAAATCGTCGTGAAGAAACCGGTCGAGGGTTGGGCCAAGAGTCTGATCGAGGAAGGAGAGCAGCAAGCCGCGTCAGTCTCGCAAGCGAAGATACAAGAATTCGTATCGGCAACAATACCCGAAGATGGCGTCGAAAAGCACACAAGTCAGCAGCAACGATCCGTCGACAAAGACTCCGAGGAAGTTGGTAAGAAAGACTCGCCGGCTAAGTCCGAAGAAACGAGAGAGTCCCAGAAGAAAAAAGGCGAAGTTGGCAAGAAACCGGATGAAGACAAACTTGCGATGGTCCCAAAGGGAGAAACTGAGCGGTCGGAGAGGGAGGAAGCGGAAAGATTGGCACGTGAGGAAAAAGATAGGCAGGAGGCAGAGCGCTTAAAACTCGAGGAATCCGAACGTTTGAAGAGAGAGGAGGATGAAAAGTTGCAGAAGGCGGAAGCTGATAAAATTGAAAGGGAGGAATCGGAAAAGCGGGAGATGGCAAAACGTGAGGCAGAGCGATTGCAACGCGAAGAAGCGGAGCGGTTGGAGCGCGAAGAAACTGAACGTCTGAAGCGAGAAGACGAAGAGCGTCTGCGTAAGGAGGAAGCTGAACGCCTCGAAAGGGAGGAGCTTGAACGTCAGGAAAAGGTCAGGCAGGAAGCGGAACGCTTGAAGCGCGAGGAAGACGAGCGTTTGCAGAGAGAAGAGAAAGAAAGACTGAAGCGTGAGGAGGCTGAGCGTTTGCAGAGAGAAGAGGAAGAAAGATTAAAACGTGAAGAAGCTGAACGTCTGCAGAGGGAAGAGGAAGAAAGATTGAAGCGTGAGGAAGCCGAGCGTTTACAGAGAGAAGAGGAAGAAAGATTGAAGCGGGAGGAGGCCGAGCGTTTGCAGAAAGAAGAGGAAGAAAGATTGAAGCGTGAGGAGGCCGAGCGTTTGCAGAGAGAAGAGGAAGAAAGATTGAAGCGTGAGGAGGCTGAACGTTTGCAGAGAGAAGAGGAAGAAAGATTGAAGCGTGAGGAAGCCGAGCGTTTACAGAGAGAAGAGGAAGAAAGATTAAAACGTGAAGAAGCTGAACGTCTACAGAGGGAAGAGGAAGAACGATTGAAGCGTGAGGAAGCCGAACGTTTGCAGAGAGAAGAGGAAGAAAGATTGAAGCGCGAGGAAGCCGAGCGTTTACAGATAGAAGAGGAAGAAAGATTGAAGCATGAGGAGGCCAAGCGTTTGCAGAGAGAAGAGGAAGAAAGATTGAAGCGTGAGGAGGCCGAGCGTTTGCAGAGAGAAGAGGAAGAAAGATTGAAGCGTGAGGAAGCTGAACGTTTGCAAAGAGAAGAGGAAGAAAGATTGAAGCGTGAGGAAGCTGAACGTTTGCAGAGAGAAGAGGAAGAAAGATTGAAGCGTGAGGAAGCTGAACGTTTGCAGAGAGAAGAGGAAGAAAGATTAAAGCGTGAGGAGGCCGAGCGTTTACAGAGGGAAGAAGAGGAAAGATTGAAACGTGAGGAGGCTGAGCGTTTGCAAAGAGAAGAGGAAGAAAAATTGAAGCGCGAAGAAGCCAAACGTTTGCAAAGAGAAGAGGAAGAAAGATTGAAGCGTGAGGAGGCCGAGCGTCTGCAGAGGGAAGACGAAGAAAGATTGAAGCGTGAAGAAGCCGAACGTTTGCAAAGAGAAGAGGATGCAAGGTTGAAGCGTGAGGAGGCCGAACGTTTGCAGAGGGAAGAGGAAGAACGGTTGAAGCGCGAAGAGGCCGAGCGTTTGCAGAGGGAAGAGGAGGAAAGATTGAAACGCGAAGAGGCCGAGCGTTTGCAGAGGGAAGAGGAGGAAAGATTGAAACGCGAGGAGGCCGAGCGTTTACAGAGAGAGGAGGAAGAACGACTGCGGAAAGAAGAAACGGAGAAGCTTAAGAGAGAAGAATGCGAACGTGAGGAGAAGGCTAAGCAAGAGGCCGAGCGCTTGGAGAAAGAAAAAGAAGAGAGACTTCGAAAAGAAGAAGCTGACAGACTTGAGAAGGAAGAATTAGAGCGAAAAAAGCAGGAAGCTGAACGTGTGAAGAAAGAAGAGGAGGAAAGGCTCAAAAGGGAGGAAGCAGAGAGACTAGAGAAAGAGGAATTGGAACGGAAGAAACAAGAAGAGATTGAACGTCTGAAGAGGGAGGAAGCGGAGAGACTGGAGAAAGAAGAATTGGAACGGCAGAAAAAAGAGGCTGAGCGACTGAAGCAAGAAGCGCTTGATCGAGCGAAAAAAGAAGAGGAGGAACGTCTAAAAAGGGAAGAAGCAGAGAGACTGGAGAAAGAAGAATTGGAGAGGCAGAAAAAAGAGGCTGAGCGGCTAAAGAAAGAAGAACTTGACCGAGCAAAAAAAGAAGAGGAGGAACGTATCAAAAGGGACGAAGCCGAGAGGCTTGAAAAAGAAGAATTGGAAAAGCAGAAGCAAGAAGAGCTTGAGCGCGCGAAAAAAGAAGAAGAAGAACGCCTGAAGAAAGAAGAGGATGCAAGGCTTAAGCAGGAGGAACTGGAGCGCAAAAAGCAAGAAGAGTTGGCACAGGCTAAGCAAGCAGAGGATGAAAGACTCAAGCAAGAGGAACTGGAGCGCAAAAAGCAAGAAGACTTGGCACAGGCTAAGAAAGCAGAGGAAGATAGGCTAAAGAAAGAAGAAGCTGAACGTCTCGAGAAAGAAGAATCGGAGCGTAAGAAACAAGATGCCGAGAGAGTGAAGCAAGAAGAGCTCGAGCGTGCCAAGAAGGAAGAAGAAGAACGCCTGAAGAAAGAGGAAGCTGAAAAGACGAAGCAGGAAGAAATGGAGCGCAAGAAGCAAGAGGAATCAGAACGTATGAAGAAGGAACAGGAAGAGCTTGAGCGTGCCAAGAAAGAAGAAGAGGAACGCCTGCGGAAGGAGAAAGCTGAACAACTCGAGCAGGAAGAACAGAATCGTAGAAAAGAAGAGACCGAACGCTTGAAACAAGAAGAATCGGAACGTGTGAAGAAAGAAGAAGAGGAGCGTCTGCAAAAGGAAGAATCGGATCGTATGAAAAAAGAGGCGGAACGTTTGAAGCAAGAAGAGCTAGAACGCGCTAAAAAAGAAGAGGACCAACGTTTGAAGAGCGACGAAGCGGAAGGCTCGAAAAAAGACGAAGAAGCAGCCAAGCTCGAGAAGAAAAAGCAAGAAACGGAAAAGGATGAAGCCGAGCGTTCAAAGAAGAAGGAACGTAGACGATCATCGAAGAAAGAAGCGGAGCGTTTGAAAAGCGAAGAAGAGGAACGCCGAAAGACCGAAGAAACGGAACGTCTGGAAAATGAAAAACTTCAGCGCGACAAGGAGGAAGCGGAGCGATTGAAAAACGAAGAACTCGAGCGCCAGCAGAAGGAAGTTGCGGAGGGATTGAAGGAAGAGGAGCAGAAGCATCGTCGAAGGGAGGAAGCTGAGAGAATAGAAAAAGAAGAAACGCAACACGAGCAAGATGCCGAAGCCGAACGTTTGAGGAACAAAAAGGAGCTCAAGCGACAGCAGAAAGAAGAAGCTAAGCGATTGAAGAAGGAAGACTCGAAGGAAGAGGCTAAGCGCAGTTCCAGAAAATCCCAGAAAGATGAAACGTCGAAAGATACGGAAACGGCTCAGATCGAGGCAGCTTCGTCGACGAGGCCCGAGGAACAAGACGACGAGATGACACCCGTTAATTCGGAGGAAGAAATCAGAGAGAAGGCAAACCAGCGTCGTGTCCGAGTTCAAGAGGAAACTGAAATGGATCGTGACCCTCGTTCGAGTTCGACTATTCGAACGGATTCTGAGATGGATTCGGAATACTCGGAATCGTCGAAGTCGGTGGTTTCTCGGGATGCGGCAGTGCCTGCGAGGAGAAGACGAAGCGCACAGAAGCAAGCCATCGAAGATGATAACGATGAGGTGGCGAAAGACCGTTTGGATCGTCGTGGAAGGGATCGACCGATGATTGGTCGAACGAGAGAGGAAACTTTTTCCTCCGCGGAGGAGAAACATTACACTCCTCATTACTCGGCTACGAGTAGGTTTCAGGAATTCGCACCCGGACCGCGCGACCGCGGGAAGAAACCTTCGTTCTGCACGAAGCTGACAGATCGAACGGCGGCCGAAGCTTCGCGAATAAAATTAACGTGCACGGTTCTCGGAGATCCGGAGCCACAAGTTTATTGGACGAAAGACGGAAGGGAGTTACCGCACTCCAGCAATCGGCACTGCACGACGGAGGAAAATGGTATGATCTCGCTGGAATTGTACGCGGCTTCGCCGAAAGATTCCGGTGAATATTCTTGCGTTGCGAAGAACGTTCACGGACAAGCGCATACCGAAGCGAAGCTCAAAGTTTATGCCGGATACGAACCTGCACCGGCGATACCAACTTTTACCAGATCCATCAAAGGTACTTAATTATTTTTTAAAAGGACTCATATAAATGAAATACATACATACATTACATTACATACATACATTTATTATACATTTATTTTTACTATTTTACTATTTTTTGTGTGTAATTGTGCGTGTTAAAAATTGCCGGATTTATAGAAAAATTATTTATCTTTCCAGACACTTATCATTCTACGGAAAACGAGCTGGTACTAGAGTGCCGAGTTCGAGGCCAACCGAGCCCGAAGATCACGTGGCTGAAAGACGGTCAAGTTTTGCAGATCGGCGATCGGTACCAGCAGTGCGATCTCGGCGACGGTATCTGTCGTCTGAAAATCTCGAATCCCGACTTCTACGACGGTGGATTGTACACCTGCCGAGCCGAGAATGAATCGAAGATGAGCGATCGAACGTCCCATGTTGTCAATTTTGAGGGGAAAGGTACTAAACTCATCTAGGCTTATTCCCAAGTAGATTGGCACTTAGTTTCTTCATCAATTTAAACGCCAAGAATGAAACTGCTAACAAAACTGAATTTTATCCGTGTTTGATCCTTGTTATTTATTTTACGTACATAAGAAAGGGAACACAGTGCGGGCTGGCGAGGAAGCTACCGCAATTTGACGAGTTCTGACCGAGACACAGGTCGGCCAAGGTTCTCGAGTTATCTGACCGATCACAGTGTTCCCGCTGGAGGGACGATAGCGTTGCAGGTTGAAGTAAAAGGTGCGCAATTTTTATATTCATTTTTAAAAATAGACTATTCCAAAAATTATGTGCACTGAGAAAAAGGATAGTATTTTCTACTATATCGAATAATTCCCAGGAGGGCCGTCTATATAGATAGTTTCTGACAGCATATATTCAATCGGTTAAACCATAATTGCGGGCGCAACCATGATTTTTTATCATTGTCGTAACTATAAAATATAGACGTGCCCTTTGGGAACTATTTTTCATGGTATAAAGTCAGTATTGTTGCTTTTACTATGTAATCTTTTCTCAGTATGAATTCCGTATTTCAGGTGTTCCACCACCGGACGTTACGTGGATGCGAGGCGACAGACGAGAGCCTATTCCAGCTTACAAAGCTCGCACCTTCGCAGACTCGGGAGTGTACACGCTGATCGTTCCGGAAGCAACAGAATCCGAAACCGGAACTTACGTCTGTCGAGCGAGTAACGCTTACGGCTATGTCGACACTGCCGCGAATGTCGAAGTTGTATCGTCGAGTTCCATCGAGGGCGGAAAACCTGCGATGTTTGTTTCCCGACCAGCGGAAACTATGATTCACGTGACCGTTGGAGAAGATGTCAGCGTGTCCTTCCGGGTTAACGGAGTTCCCAAGCCGAAAAGTAAATCCCGCAATACGAATTAACACTTTGTCTTCACTATAGCGCGGTATTTTTACATACTAGTATTCTATTTTATTGAAACTAGGAAGGCAATAACAGTCACTTTCACTTGTGATTAATCCGAATGATAAGAAAATTCTGGGCAAAAAGTCTTCCGTGTGCGCAGAGTTAATCAATCGTTTAAGCTTCGACTAAAGCCCAAAAAAATTTACTTTGCAGTCATCTGGATGAAGGGTCTACGAGATATCACGAATGGTCCCAGATCTTACAAGGAATCCCACGACGACTACGTCCGACTGACACTCAAACGAGCTTTGGTTTCCGACGAGGGAACTTACTGCATTCTAGCTAAAAATCGATACGGTTGCGACAGAACTTTCTATACCATCAAGGTACACAATAGAATTTTCACAATTCTAAATCTAGGCTCTCTCGATAAATACATGTGTGCAATAGTATGTGTGGCTCTAAGGTCAAAAGCGCATAAAGATAGTTCTACAAATATGTTTATCGTCACAGGTGAAGCAACGAGCACGATCGCTGACACCGTCACCGGATTGGGGTTCCTTGGATACCGACAACCTGTTAATGGACATTCACGACACTGAGCGATCTTATCTGAAACGTAAGATTATCATATATATTTACATCTGTTCAAGGTTGATCGACCTCGACGCGTTTCTTCTTCATTCTCGTTCCTCTCGAGAATAAGAGATCAGTGGGCCAAATTGTTCGCGCTCCAATTCGAACGATTTCTCAAAATTTATAGGACTCGAGTCTCGAGACTAGTTGCGCTCTAAAAATATTATTTCGAGTGTCAGTGCACCCTCCCTCGTAATACGCGCTACGAAAGAAGCTAGGCGTTAGCTGCTGTAGCGTACTAGCTGAGAGAACGATAGCGCGACGAAGTTTGTGGGAGATAAAATTGGTACCTCACACGGCCCCACCTACTTTCATGAAACTCTAAAATTCCTCCTCTCTGCACACCCTTCGCGCCAGAAAGAAACACCGAGCGCCCAGCTATTTTTGTTTGTCCTCCTCCTACTCCTGCTCGGACGACTGAACTTCCGCCAAAAATTCTTTGACGCTTATGCTCAGTTTGTGCCCGGCTCGTGACACCTATATGTAAATTTTGATCCTCTTCTCTTGTAATATTTCTACCGATTAATAGATAAAATGTACAGTAACTTGGGTAAAATTGTGGCCGATTTGGAGGAAGAAAATTCGGATAAGGAAGGATCTTCAGTGGAAAAATTGAGATTGTCCTGGACCGAAAAAACTACATGTCCTATACGGGATTTTTTAGACTTTCTCGTTGGTCATCAAGGTAGATTATTGATAAAACTATTAAAAAGTGATCTTAAAGGAGGTGCGATAGGATTATGTGAAATCAATTCGACGGAATCGACAAAAAAAAAATCGCGTATCATAAAAGACCAATCGGCAGAATTAAATATAGTTTTTTTGTTGTTGCTTATATTTATTATTCATTCTAATATGTTATTCAACTTTTCTGTTTGAGTAGAAGTTCCAGGAGCGATTACAAGCGAGCCCGTCGTCGTCGACGGAGGGCGAAACTGGTTGGCCCTGAGTTGGGGAAAGGCGGTCCAGCATGGTCCAGCTCCTGTCGTCGCTTACAGGGTAGACGCTTGGCTTCTCGGTGGCGAAGGTGGTGCACGATGGGCCGAGGTAAGAAATCCCCGCTCTCGATACCCTACCAATCTGACCGACCATAGAAATTACCGCGATTCGACCGAAAACCGACCAAATACCGACGGTTAGAATTGGACGTTTTACCGACCGTTATTTAGATCTAACCGACCGAGAACCGACCGAAAATTTTCATAGCTTTTTGTAACCTGAGTGACCTTGACCGTGAGCTCCCGGAGTGTCGGCCGGTTTTCACGTTATTGACCGCAAACCGACCATAAAATGACCATTTACAACTGCAGTCGGTTTTCGCATCAACAATTTCAGTCGGTTTTCGGTCAGTTAGATCCAAATGATACAGTCGGTAAAACGTCAATTTCTGACGATCGGTTTTTGGTTGGCTTTTGGTTAATAAAAGTGTTAGGGTAACCATAAATAATCTCAGGAAATTAATCCTAATTAATTTTTTGATTAACTTAAATGCCAGCTGGGAATAACGCCAGTCAACGCCTTCGACGCCTTCAATCTTCGTCCCGGTGGTGAATACAAATTTCGCATAACTCCGCGCAATCGTTACGGCTGGGGTGATTCCGTGACGATGACGAATTCCGTAACGGTCCGAGGTGTCGTAAAGTTTCCCGAGTTCTCGAAGATCCTGCCGGGTCAGCTGAAGGCTCTCCGTGGAGAAACTTTGCACCTCGAGTGTGAAGTTCGCAGCGAAACCAGAGCCGAAGTAAAATGGTACAGGGACACGACGGATGTCGATGGACTCAAAGATCCGAGATACATGACTTATTACAACGGCACGAAATCAACGTTGACGGTACAAGCGATAAAGGAACACGATTCTGGACGATACGTTTGCGAGGCAACGAATCCTGCCGGTCGAGTCTCGACATTTGCCAGGGTCCAAGTCGTCACTGATCCGAAGATCGTCGAGGCAGACGAGAAGCTTCGAAGAATGAGGTATCCGAGTTTGTTAAATTCACATAGAAATTTAATCAACAGCGGACGATGAGTCTATAGCATTGTTTTCTATGGATTTCAAGAACGCTCGAGCCGAGCAACGAGGAACGACCCCCGGAGTTTACCATGAGGCTGCGAGACAGACGAGTACAGATGACCTATCCGGTACGACTCACCTGCCAAGTATCCGGTCATCCCGAACCCGAGGTCACCTGGTACAAGAATCGCGAAGAGCTTTTCCAGGATGGTAAAAAGCCCCATAATTAGTTGATATAGGACAGGGCGGGACAAAACGCAACATTCTTGTAAATTTTACGTGGGATAAAAAAATCTCACCTCAAATGGACTACACAGATCCGTTTGTCCCCGAGGGTACCATTTTGCCACACGCTGCCCCACTTTCGACGCTTGTTGCATTATAGGTTGCTATGGCTGAAATTCGAAACAGCTGATTTCTTAATATTCAACGTTTGTACTTTCAGACAACGTTTCACTTTGGGATGACGAGTCTCACTTCCACACCCTCGAGATAAGTCATTCGACCATCGATGATTCCGCTGTATATATGGCGAAAGCTCGCAACGTAAACGGCTCGGTATCCTGTCGTTGTAATCTCGTAGTCGACAAGGGAATCCGTGCCTACGTAGCTCCGGAATTTTTCCGCCACTTGGACGCTGTCTACACGATAAAATCCGGCGGGGAACTCCGCATGACCGCACAGATCGAGGCTTATCCGACAGTGGGAATAGTTTGGTAAAACAAATAAATTAAAATTCAATAAAAATTAGGAAATATCTATGGGACCAATACCGTGTACGGTATGGGCACTGTGGCATGGCCATGGTGTAATTACATTTCCAGTGCAAATATACTGTGATACTGTTCACGGTATGTCCAACGCCCACAGGATAACGCAGGAATAAACGAGCCCAGCTCGAATATACCGTGATGCCGTACACGGTACGCGCATCCGCACCATGACGATGACAATTTCTGCATCTTCAAAAATTAACTTTGGCAACTTGTCGCGCCTAAATTATCGCCTTGGGAAAAAAATCTGTAAGGACTTTTTTGTCCCTTTTTTGATTCTCTACCAACGCATTTTCTCGAATTTTTTTTTTAATTAATTTTTGAGCTAGGTTTTATACATTTAATATTTTGGCCCGCTGCCACGGTTTCAATAATGAACTAAAAAAAAAAAAAAAAATTTTTTAAGCTAGTTTTTATGAATTTAATTTTTTTGGCACGCTGAAAAAAATTTGTTAGAATTTTTTCGTTAATGAACTCGGTTCACCACCATTGCCACCTCCATTGGCTTTAAGTGGCCCATTCCGGCTCAAAACACATGCAACTTGTATTTTTTTCGAAATTTGAAAAATTCACCATTTCCAGCATAGGGAATCCTATGTTAAATTTTGCGAAACGGCACTTTTTTTCAAAAAATTTCGAGATATCGAATTAAAACCTTCGCCATTCTTTTCAAGTGGCATATTTACCAACCGATTTCAGTAAAGAAAAAATTCTAAAAAAATTTTTCGAAAAAATACCATTTTTGTCGAAAAATTGTAAGGGGAATGGTAAGGGGGTGCCAAAATATTAAATTCTTAAAAAATTGCAAAAAAAAATTGCAAAGTTTTTTCGAAAAAATGCGTTGGTGTAGAATTGAACGTAGAATGAAAGTACCAAAGATTTTTTTTTTTAGTTCATTATTTAAACTGTGGCAGCGTGCCGAAATATTAAATTTATAAAAACTAGCTCAAAAATGTATTTTAAAAAATCCGAGAAAATGCGATGGTAGTGAATCAAAAAAGGAACAAAAAAGTCCTGACAAATTTTTTTTCCAAACCGATAATTTAGGCGCTACAAGTTGCCAAAGTTAATTTTTGAAGATGCAGAAATTTTTATGGTCATATCCGCACCACGGTATGCTTGAGAAAAACAAGCCCAACTTGAGAAGTACCGTGATGTCGAATACCATGCGTCTATTACAATATGGTGTGAATCTAAATTCAAACGGAGCCCAGGTGCACTGTAAAATAATTTGTTTGAAAATTAATAATCGGTATTAGAACCTTCTTTGTATAAACTGTTACTAAAATTTCAAACACATGTGCGTTCCAATTTTACAGTAAAATTTTTATTGTTGAAAATGTTTGTAAATTTTAGACGAACGATTTGTAATTTTCATATCAGGTTTTTTTATTTTACAAAAAAGTACATTAATGTTCAATTAATGTAATTAATGTAAGAAAATTTCAAAATCCCTTACAGTCAATTTACAATGTTTTTTTCGGGGGCCGTAAAACAATGCGCCGTTTGCCCATCACGCACGGTATCGTTTACACAGACCCATCTTTACACCGTACAGTGTGTTTATTGTCCTGCGGTATTATTCCAAAATCATTCACCCTGGGAATCGTCAACATACCGTGGCCATAATACGATGAATTTAGAACGCTGAAAGTGGCTTGAACGCTGATAGTGGCTAGCCACTGTTATCACCAGAACGCCGATAGCGGTTAACCATGGCTAGAGCGCTAATGGTGGGTAGCCACTATCACTACTATCACTGAAATCAGAATGCTGATAGTGACCGCCCACTGTCAGTGTCCTAAATTTTCGCGATGAATGTATTTGGAATAACACCATCTTGGAATAAACGTACTGCATGGTGTTAAGGTGCACGGTATTACACTGTAAAAAAATTGTAAATTTAATGCACCGGACTGAAAGTTTTTATCCAAAAACTGGTATATTACATTCAATGTACAATTGTGATGAAAAATTAATGTGCTTTTTCATTAAAATGAAAGTAAATTATCAAAAACAAAGTATTTCTAATGTTTTTAAGATACTAAATATGCATTTTTCATCACAATTGTACATTAAATTTAATATACCAGTTCTTGCATAAAAACTTCCAGTCCAGTACATTAAAGTTCAAACGAATTTTTTCTACAGTGTACGGCTACCCAGCCTCCGTTTGAATTCAGACCTATACAGTATTGCAATAGACTCAAGTTATCCGACATCATGGTACCTTCCAAGTTGGTCTTGTTTTCCTCAAGTATGATGTGGTACCATGCACATACCGTGAACAGTATCACGGTATATCCGGCCGGACTTGTGTATCCCTACCCTATCCGGTGAAGATTAGTCGTACCGTCCCCGGTATATATTTGCACCAGGAATGTGATCATGTCGTAAACGCATCACAGTGGCGATACCGTACACGGTATGGTCCCAATAGGCACTCCCTAAAAATTAATGTTGCCATAGAAAGTTCGTGTTTCGCCATACGAACGATCGATACGTGAGCGCGAATGATTTGCAGTCTTTATCTCGAGTCTCTTCTCAGCTCCGGGCCTATTATTTGTATCCCCGCTAGACTGCAATTTAATTAATTTGTCTCTTTGCGTGGGTAACTGAACGATCAGGCATCGGGACGGTCATCGTCTTCGTCCGAGTCGTAACGCCGTGATGACATTGAATCACGACGGCAGCGTCGAGCTCTCATTGGCACACGTGACTCTGCGGGACGCTGGTCTGTACTGCTGCACCGCGACGAACGAGGTTGGACGAGCCGAGAGCACGACGAGAGTAAGCGTACTCGGTGCCGCCGATGAAGAAGCCCCGAGTCTCACACAGTCTCTGCCGGACGTCGTCGAGTCCCTGGACGTCCCGTGAGTGCCCCACAAATGACTCACCGCAAATATGTTTCTCATTATGGTATGTATAATTCTCCATCTATAAAAAAAAACTACGTTTTTTCTTCTTCAGTTATTCGAAAGAGCCGCTCTTCGTTACGAAGCCTCTGTCGACCGAGGCCGTGGAGGGTGACACGGTCATCATACTGTGCGAAGTCGTCGGCGATCCGAAACCGGAAGTTATCTGGCTGCGAGATTTCTTGAGGGTAAGATGAGGATGAAAAAAAAGCCAAAGGAAGAAGGAAGATAAAATGGTTTCCTTCACAGCGACGCGTCCCGTAAGGATTTATAACGTAACTTGCAGCGATCCGAATTGCGCCTCTCAGTCTCTCGATTCGATATCGTCAAAGAGATTTCTTTATTTACGGCATTCGCGACATATTCTATTGGGATCTACCGTGTATCGGCTAATATCCGTGTGATCACGACTCTCCGCGGTTTCCCCAGGGGGCGAGTGCTGGAATTACATGGCGACAGACGCGGGTATGACTCGTCCCTCGAGAATTCTTAACACGCGATCGATTCTCTTCCTATCTTCGTCGAGATTCGCCTATGAAATTCTAATGCGAACCATTCAATTTGCTCGATAACCAACGATGCTATTCCGGCGATATGAAATGTGTGGTTCGAATCACGGGGTATGTGTGACCGAAATCAAACATTTCGAGCCGTACAATACTATCGGATTTTTATAGTCAACTATCGAATAAGATAAATTTCTAAAAATCCAATCGTACCTTCAAGTTTCCGAAAGTATCTTGAGCATGAAGCCAAGTGCAAACTTCGCTTCACACTTGACAACCTTATTGCTCGAGAACCAACGATATAAAATGTGTGGTTCAAATCACGGGGTATGTGTGACCGAAATCAAACATTTCGAGCCGTACAATGATATCGGATTTTTATAATCACCTATCGCATAAGATAAATTTAAAAAAATCCAATCGTACCTTCAAGTTTCCGAAAGTATCTTGAGCATAAACCCAAGTGCAAACTTCGCTTCACACTTGACACCCTAATTGTTCTCCCGCACGATTGCAAACTTTACTACGAGCACGAATCGATAGAAACATCCGTCGCATCAAGTTCATCCTCGAGATTCTCCGTCCGCACCTCGGACGACGCCAGTACCCGCAAATTCGATTTTAACCAAAGATCTATCGCGAACATAGAACCGTCGTGTCAAGCAGGGGGCGAGTACGTTTTGCCGAGGGATTGCGCAGCCCGGGACTCGAATGACGTGTCCCTCGTGGTGCTGTTTGCCTCGTATAGTTGGCTCGATGTAGGTCAAGGTACCGCGAACCGAAATGACATACCAACATTATGCCCGTATTCGGTTCTAGCATATAATACGACTACTACGAGGAGACCTACGTCTGACCGGGCCTATCGCCAGCTCACGCACACACGCCTTCCCTCATATATTATTCGCTTTACACAGTGCCCGATCTCCCTCCCTCGCACCTGTTTAACTATCCGACCGTCTATCTCCCCCAGTGATTGATTCTCCGCTGAGTCTCTCGAGTTGCAATTCACTTTTTTTTTTCTACTTCGTCGAGAAGCGATAAATAGCAATTATCCGACTCCTACGATTCAGATGTACACCGCGCTCGGAGCTCAATCGTGGAACGCATTTGTATTATCGGAATGACGGATTGACGGATGGAGCTCGTATAGGCGTGGAAACATGGGAATTAGAGCGACCCTTCGGGCTTATGAATCACTGTTTGCAGACGAAAACGAAGAAAGGAATCTTCCTCTGCGAGAATACGAAAGACTAGTCCGCTCTGCATCCAAAATTGGATTTTAATCGGAGAAGCCATGCAATGTTCTTTTTGTATCTCAATTTTAGTCGACGATGAGAGATCACGGGTGAGATCGAACGATCCCGTCGGCGATTTCTTAAGGTGGTGTGAAAGGCTTTTTTCAATTATTCTTTTTCGAACCATCTTTCTTCGGGTCGACTGATATTTTAGTCGGAAGGCGAAAGACGGATACTTTGTTCGTTGCCTAGAATACCGACCGTCATAATTCACATTATATATTTTTTATTTCTTCTTGCGTTCTCTCGAGCGGCATAGATCGCGAATTAAGCAACTTTTGATTACCTTCTCAAAGAGCAAAAGTAACGCATCTAGACAATCTAGATCTTGGCTCGATAACTCCCATACATATATATATATATATATATATATATATATATATATATATCTTCACGAGAATTATCGTTTCGCAAAGTACCTCTGTCAAACCGGCTGTCTCCCACTTGGATCGACAGTTTATCCGAACACTGGCACACGGCAAGTTCGCAAAGAGCAGGTACCCGCACGGCGCAATGGTCTTCGGGGTCGGGGAACCAGAGTCCCGTACTCGTCGTCGTCGCGGTACCACTTCTTTTAATCTGGCAGTGTTCAAACGCCTCTCGCACCGTCCTCCACGTTCGTCGCTTCGCGGATTATTTCTCCCATAAAAAAATAGAATTACAAAAAAAAAACGCCTCAGCGCCTCGCAGCAAAGTCAGTGCATCTAATTAATTCGGTCTCCGGTACATATAAAACATATATTAATGTAGAAAAAAAAAAGAAAAAAATAAGTCGCCTCGATATAAAAAGTGCTCTACGCCTAATGACTCGCTTATAAGGTTTAAATAGATCGGAAATCTCCATTTAGGGCTGTCGATCACGATCCATCGATCGTTACCAAGTACCGAGATTCCTCCGACATTGGTTTTGGCTTTCTAACTTTTCTCGATTCGTCGTGACTCACCTGCCGCACGCTTCTGAACGTTGCATTTTTATTTCGGTTCTGATGTCAGAAACGGAGTAATTCCGTCTGTAAGGTACGTTCGTTGCGAGATTTTTATTTTTTGCTGTCGCGAAATGAATTCTTTGAGAACGGAGTGACTTATATTTACTGGCTCATTCGGGTAGTATGTCATTTAACGGGCTGAATACATAATTACCAAATACTTTACTAAACTAATATTTGTAGAATAAAAATGAAAATCGGACCCGTATTTCTAAGTGACTGAGGAACGAAGTGACTGATTGAGGATCTTTAATTTTGACAGGATGCCCTGAGTCATCGCGCGTCTGACACACGTCCATCAGATGCCTCCCGATTTCGTGATTCGACTTCGTAAGAAGCACCGCACGCTTTAGTTGAGATATATCGAACAGGAATAACTGGTACCTGACGTCAATAAAATACACGAAGTGTGTGTGTCTTGTCGTCGTGATTTCGCTCCGGTTGTATCGTACGCGTGAGGATTCGAATTAATCGTGTATGGAACTCTCGCGAGCCGAGTATCGTTGAAATCGTCGAACAGGATAGATGGATATGGGCTCGATGGCTCGAAGTTGCCGCCGCCGCTGCTGCTACAAGAGAGCTTGAAGCGACGAGAACGGGTGAGCTCGTATTTGGGGAACCCCGACAATTCACAGTCGAGTCGCGTGCTTCACGCTCGTTTGTACTACTGAACGACTGAGAGAGCGAAAAAAAACACCCGGGCCGAAAAAAAAACAATCGGGCCAAAAACTGCTTTGTTACTTTTATACATACACTATTCAAGAATTTATACAAAATTTGCAATTTTAAATATGTAAAAATATTAACGTGGAATTAACTGATCGGTGTATCAAAGAATTATGAAAAATTCGCCACAACAACAGTGACCACTAATATTAACTCGCACTTGTGTATCGAAATCAATTTATCAAAGGGAGGTATGGATCGGAATAACGTTACCATCTTGCGTTCTCTTAATTGAATATTACGCAAGAAAGAGATCGATGAAAACTAAAAATCAATTTCTCTATACGAAAGACTGTCTACGTTCAATCAAAAATATTTCATTAGTCATCGGTCTCTCGCGCCGGCAATTGAGCCCGTTAAACCCATCGCCTCAATCCTCAAGCTAATTAACTCTTCGCCGGAGCGTATATCAATCGTGTTTGCAAATCCCTCGACCTCGTAGCCGCGAGCATAAGTAATGAGCAAACGCGTGGTTCACTCTTGTCTCTCGTTACTCAGCTATCAGTATATTATGTCCCACTTGTAAATCTTTTATCTGGCACCGTTCGCCTTCGATCCTTCGTTCGCCGCCTCTGCCGTAGACTCGATCGAGGCTCTCTTTCAAGTTATGCGCGCCCCCCGTCGTGCCCGGGGAATTCTTTCGCGGAGAACCCGAGCCAGTGTTTCAGCGGCAAAGTGTCTTCGGAATAAAATAAAAAAACAAACACTGGAGTACGTAGAGCGGTCGAAGTCTTCGGAGAGACGAGTGAGGCTCTTGAGGGGGTACACCGAAAACCCTTCACGCGGTTTATATGTCCATGTTACAATGCTCCCGAGAGCGTGGTCAACTTTCGCTCCCTATATGGGTGACAGCTCTTCTGATGCCGCACGGGATCTCTCTTACAACATGATAATAAGAGATACCGTTTTTTTTTTTTTTTTTATTTGCTACGAGTCATTTCGCGGATATTTCCTTTGACCTTATATACACGTCGTCGGAGTTCGAGTAGGATAAGTGCATTGCTGGGATGGGTGGAAGTGATCTATTATGGAAGAAGAAAGGGAGAGAACGATTTAAAAAAAAAAAATTTATTCAATGTTGTATTGTTTATTGTTACAGCCTGATTACTATCGAGACGCCGCTCACTTCCGAAGAATCGGCGCCGGACCTCAGTATCGTTTGGAGATACCATATGCGAAACTCGACTTCACTGGCGCTTATTCGGTGATTGCCAAAAATTGTCATGGGGAAGCGAAAGCGGTGATATCGCTGCAGATCTATGCGAGGGGACAGGGAAAAACGGACAGCAGCATGGAACAGACCACGATAAAGCACGGGTATGGAGAATTCTTTTATCCGACGTCATACGGCTTCATTTTCCTTCTCGTAGAAGAAAACCATTTTTTTAAAAGTATTTGTGAACAATATAATGCAAAGGGTTCTATTGAAAAAACACTTTTTTTTAGATTAGGAAAAAACGTTTTCCATATTTCTTCATAGTTCTTCGTATTTCTTCATATTTTTTCATTTTTCTTCATATTTTATTTAGAAACGTTCAAACTTTGCCGAGCATAAAGAGACCCTTGCGAGATCTGAGATGCTGCGATGGTGACGCGGTCACCCTGATCTGTAGAGTTCACGCCACACCTGAACCGGACGTCCGATGGGAGAAGAGTGGCAAAGTACGAAATCTACGTTATAATAAAGTCCAATACCAGTAGGCACTGCCACCCAGATAGCATACCCTTGCCCTTGCCCTTGTTTGCCTGTGCTACGGTTGGCTATCTGGGCATAGACACTCTCATGGACACCCCAGACTTATAATTGTAAACATTTTTTTTTTTATATAGCTGGTGCCTCTGGGTGAGGATTTCGCTGCGGATTTCGATGGTGAGACCGCCCGACTGAGCATACAGCACGTTTACCCCGAAGACGAGGGCGAGTACACCTGCGTAGCCTACAACGACCTAGGAAAAGCTTTCACATCGGCTTGTCTGATCGTCGACGGTAAAGCACAACTTTGAAATCAAACTTTTTTTATATCTTCTCGTTCGTCTTATGTTCGATTAGCGAAACGTGTCCTAACAATCGTAAATACTGTTCGTCACCTAACTCGGCGAGTCGTCGTTTCCAGTACCCGAAGGAAAGGAAAGTGCGCTCAGTCGGAGATTGATCAGGCCGGTCGGTCTTCTTTCGGCCGAGTCCACGCCGATCTCCACGCCGAGATCAACACCAGTTCGCAGTTTGTCACCATCGTGTGTAGCCAGTGAGTTTTTTTTTTTTATGGAACACTAGTTCCGCTGGTTGCGCTTCCTCTGCAGGATGGGTTTGGGTTCCTCTTTCGCCATACGATATATTTATACCGTACCGAACGCGTACCAGTAAAATAATTTGGAGATTTTCCTTCGAGGACGAGGCTGTCTCAAAAAATTCCTGTCAAGTGTTTCCCGGACAAGACTTGTACGATATAAGAGTAGAAAAATTTGACAAATTAGATTTACGAATTAAGCAAACATTGAATAGGTATTTGAGAGTTATCTAAAATTGTGAGGGCGAAGAGTGAAATTTCCCCTGAAAATAGAGCGTTCTCGAGCTTGTGCATGTTACTTCATTATCGCTGTTCGTTCCCAGGCCGCCGAGAGTTGAAACCCGCGGTGAGAACACCTCGAGGTCAGTCGATCGGTCGGCGCCCGAGACTTCCAACCGGACCGAAATTTTACGCCGTCCCGCACAATCGCGTTGCGGAAGAAGGCGAAACAGTGAGGTTCCAGTGCGCCGTCGCTGGACACCCTGCGCCATGGGTGACCTGGGACAAGGACGGGATTCCTGTTACACCTACCGCCAGAATATCTCTGAAGGAAAAGGATGACGTTAGGATATTGGAGATAACGGAAATAACGCACGAGGACGCTGGACTTTACAGAATAACGCTGGAAAATGATGTGGGACGAACGGAAGCTACTGCCAGGCTTGAAATTATCAAAGGTTCGTGCAGGTTCCTTTTTTATTGTTAAGGGTGAAGATGGTCGTGAGCATTTTTTTAAAAGTATTACACTTGGAATTTCATTTTTTTCGGTTTTGTAACACAGGTCGCCACAGCTCTCTTACGAGGACAATTCGCACGAGAAGCGCTTCGCCAAGAACCTACTCTATCTATAGTAGAAGCCCGATTACATCGGCGATAAGAGGTGACACGCACCTTCGTCCGAATATCCACGACTCGATGGGCGGTCGAGGAGGTACACCGAGTCCTACTTTGCCGAGGTGGCATCACAGGCGAGTTCACCAGCATCCCGTTCACATGAATCGCAATTTATGAATCGATAAATTAAATCCGGTTTTTTTTACTTTTTTTTTTTTTGCAACTTTTTTTTCGGTCACTGTTAAACAGGTCATTTTTCAGGTGACTTTCACATGAGGCATTAAATACTTTGCACATTAGAGAATAAATCATTTTTGAAAAAATTCAATGAAAAAACCGAGTGATTCAACTTTGTAATTTTTTTAATTGCAGGAACGGTAAGCCGCCCATAGAATCTCCGGAACCAACTCGCAAGATGAACAAACCGCAGATCACCCTTGTTAAATCGCCTCACAATAACGGCGTGACTCCCACGGCAAAAGCATACGATCAAAAAACATCTCTTTCCTCGAAACCCCGAAGTTCTTCCGTACCACGGCAGAATACGAATCCCCGAGAAATTCCCATACACCTTACGAAAACGAGACAAACGAAAAAGAGTCCCGTTCCGCGAAGGACGAGCGAAGAGAAGATTCGATCGAATAAAAATACGACAACGTCGACGATGAAGACGAATGGGTCGATGATCCCAAAAAGATTACCGACAGCTCGCTCACGCTCGCCGAAGCTTGGCAATAAAATTGCCGTCGAGAATTCCCAGGTATCCGTAGATTCAGTCGATTTTAGCAAAATCGCGACGGTTTCGGCCGTTTCGGTCTCGGAAGTGTGCGAAGAAACGGTTAAACCAGTCGAGACGGAAGAAACCCTGGAGCCTCAAATTTCGAAGAATCTCGATGACGAATTATCGAAGACGAAGAGTCCGCAGCTGGAGGAACTATCCCCACCGCACATGAGCCACGACATTCCGGTGGAAAGTTCAAAAGTCATCGCGGACGATAAAAACGAACCTTGTCCGCCAGTTATTATCGCAGCTCCGGCCGATGTCATAGCTCTAAGAGGCGCTAAGGTCATCCTTCTGGCTACTTTCGCGGGTGAACCACAGCCGAGAGTGAGATGGCTTAGAAAAGTGAGTTTCACGAAAATTTCAAACACAGTAGCTGTATGAACATGCCCTAACATCGACGGATGAAATTTGAAAAAGGTGCAATGTAATATCTACATGGCTCCCTCATTTATTACAATTTTGCGCATAGCGTTCACTACGAGAAAGTTTCTTGATCGATTTTGACTTCCTCATAGAGGTGGCTATGCGCAAAATTGTAACAAATGAAGAAGCCATGTGTAAATTAATTTGAACCTTTTTTGATAACATTAGTCGTAATAGTACATTACGACACTAGTGCGGCAAAACTTTTTCTGACGAGTGTGAGTTTGCGGCACGAGCTGAAGGCGAGTGTTCGAATCACACGAGTTAAGAAAACGTTTTTCGCACGCGTATCGTACAAAATTGTATTTTACATAGTGTGAAAATAGGGTTTTTACGCACGCAAAGCGGGAGCAAACACGATTGTTCAAAATGTTCAGAAGTTAGAGCTACCACGATCTTCTTTCAAAAATGTCCAAATCGCATAAAATCTGGAACTGGGCCTCAATCGATATGAAAATTGCACGGAGGGAAGAGGCGTGGCTCGACTAGAGTACCGAATTTTAACTCGCGGTGATTTTTTTTATTTTATTTTTTACGAAAACAGCTTATCTATGAGGAATGAAAACAATTTGCCTCGAAGTCAGCGACAAATGAAACTTTCGTTCGAAATTATGAAGTAACATCGTCGACCGATATAACCCGCATATTAGTATCCCCGCATGGAAAGCGCTTCGACCGTCAAGAATTTCAAAGTTTATTCGACGCATTGGAGCCGAGCTTGTGTTTCAAGCGCAACACGCAACGATAACGTGAGACCAAACACCGCGGATCCTTGTTTCACATTATACCGAGCAATCTTATCTCGTTGCGTAGCTTTGCCCGAGTATACTCACTATATCGAGAAGCTTCTTCGCTCCCGTGCCACGAGAGCGAAACAGCGTTGTATCGAGGCGATGATGAATCGTGTCTACTGTTAGCAAGCATCGCAACAAGAAAGTGTCTGTACTGTGCCGTTCAGTTGTATGAAAGCAACGGTGATGGGTTTCGACTCGAGTAATCGGTATTCGATCATCTTATTCATACAGCACATGTAAACACATGGGACACTCCGCTTCAAGTCTGCCATCTGATTTGTGACGAATTATCAAAAAGTGCGACAATTTTTATTCGCTCGTTTTTTTTATCACATAAAGAAATGAATTTTGTGTTTTCGATAAAATTGACAAATTATTCGAGATTTTTTAATTCACGGAGTGTAAAATCGATCTTATCATCGACGACGATAAGATAGCCGGAAATAAATATGTAAATTTTACTTGACGTGGAATGCCTCGTATAATCGAGTTTCGCAACCGAAGAATTGATACATCGCCGTCTCTCGTGGATGCGTGACATCCGAGTCGTACGACATAGTCTCATCGGAATTATCTAATCGTGCGAAAATTTACTGAATGCAGAAAAAACCTTGTGTCGCACGATTTACGTACGCAAATGAATTAAATACCGCAACGATTTGCTACTGTCGGCAACGAGAGCGAAGAGTTTTTCTTATCGCCCGAGGTTGTACGCGATTCGTGTTTCCATGTATATACACTTGTAATTACCGGTGAATCATGTCGAAGAAAAATAACGGTAAAGGTGAAGCGTCGTTGTCATCGACGTCACGACGACGAGAGTCGGAGATGTTTTTGAAAAGTAAACCGGAGATATACCTTACATGGAATTTGCCGCAATTGCAGAACTTAAATCGTTATTTAATTAATTCTCGGAGACGTAATCGATTGGACAGTCGTGGAATATTGATTTGCGATCGATACGGAGATGTTCATCTCACAGTGAGAGTACGAACCCCAGTAGGCTAACGTTCGTGTACTAATTTTACTTATTCTAATTATTTATTTATTTTTACTGTTATCGACGGCTGAGAATCGAAAGGTGTAAATCCCATTTTAAAGTAGACTGCCCACATAGCACGGGAATATTTCTGAAATATTTCGAAAATATTCTTTTGTCCGCTCATAAATCTTACATTGAAATGTTTCAGAAATATTTTGTGCTATATGGGTGATCACACCCGCTTGATTTCCTGCCGTCTGTATATTGAATATTAACTTTTGTCTTATTTATTTGTTCTGTAGGAATACATTTTTCACTTTTTTAAAATCAAATTCACACGATTTGTTTATTTTTATATATATATTTTTTTTGTTTTCTCAGGGTCGAGATGTGCGGTACGACGACAGAGCCGAGATCGAGACGAGCCGGGGTCTCACTTGTCTCACCTTGCACGGTGTGACGACCGAGCAAACTGGTAAATACGCTGTTACGCTGGAAAACAACTCCGGAAGGGATTGCAGATACGTCAACGTAACTGTCGAAGGTACCCACGACGAAAATTCGTTGACGATAAATTCTATTCAGTCCCGAATAATATCATCGACCGATAAACTCTGGCTGCTCTTTTTTCCTCGAGGTTCCTTGTCTGAGCGCACCGGCTGTGTAAATTTCTGTGTTTGCGTTCGCTAAGTATTCTTGTGCTGTTCAAAAAAAAAAGAAAAAAAAACTAAGGAGATTTGCCGAACGTAACGGAATAAGAAGACCTTACAAACTCAAAATTAGTTCGCAGAGAAAAAAAAATTGAAACAAATCAAATTGATAAAAGTTAATTTGTTTTAACCCTTTGAAGCATACATTTTTTCTACAAGTATGAAGTTTCGCATACACGGGTTGGTTATTAATGCATTTTTTTTGTGAATTAAAATAGGTGTATCGCCTGTGATACACCGTGCTTCTGCGGGTCAGTTCGTAAGCAGAATTAGGGGAATTCGAGCTGCTGACCGTTAAACGGTTGAGTCGTAAAAAAAAAAGTGTTGACCCTCGATAACCCGTTTTACCCGTGCACCGCGGATTGGTCGCGGTTCCGTCCAGGTAGAGGAGCCCTGTTGCGCCAAGCAACACGCGAGAGAGATCATCTCCAAGGCCGATTTGTAATACACACTCCACAGTGGCAGAGACCCGAGAGGATCGGGAACTGAGTAAAATTGCCGCGAGACGAGATCTCGCCGGCTATTGTCTTACGCACTTTTAGACGCGTGTGCGCGTCTAAACAGCTCGAACGGTCCAGTTCTTCTCTCTCTCTCTCCTCTCTGCGCACTCCGACCACGACAGTTGGCTCCGATAACACGTTAGTCCTCCTGGACTCCATATGTACGTACGCAGAGTCCGGCTCCGATTTGCGTAGCTCACGCTTTAGCTCCGGTCTACCCCGTGACGCACCAGCTCTTTGGAACAACCGCCCCGGTTCCTCAGTAGAAGCTCGGCATCCGAGCGTAACGCATCGCGGAATTGCGTGTGCGGCCTGGTTATCGAGATATCTCGAAAACATTTTATCGTTTTAGTGACTTAACGGAGCGTCGGAAGATCCTCTATAATTTATTTGTTTTTAATTCGTAGACATACACGTGTGTGGATAGACATTTTTTGTTAACTTGTAAATTAGATTTAAAAGATTTTTGTAGACTGTGAAGTGATATCGCGTTGAGATTTTATACGCTTGATTGACAATAATATTTTTTTCACCCGGCCGCGTTATGCCTTCGGGCGGAAAGTACTCGAGGATCAAGGGATTGCGCAATGTCCTGTGACCGCGAGGCATGTGAGTGAAAATTTGATCGATATTAGATTTTCTTGGTTCTTTCGAAAAATTGGTAACGATTTTATGTCAATTTTTTAATGTAATTGTGAACCATTGATCTCGGATGGATAGTTCTTTTTTAAAGTGGTAATTTGTCTCTACTCGTTGGTTATAATTCTGTACTGTACGAGCAATCATCTCTTAAAAGAAAAACAAATTACCGACATTTTTATAACATCTCCAGGGTATCGATAGATTTTTTTGACATACTTTCGGCATTAATTTTTTTAATTAAATTAATTTTTTTTTTCTCTTTCCGAATCGTTCGATATACGGCTACAGACACATCGTAACAGAGCCCCGTGATGCCGGTTCATAATCCTCTCTCGTGCACGAGCCTTCGGTATAAAGCGAGCGCTAATAGATTAAAATTACGTCAGCGTCCAGCGGTCTAAATTGCACCATACCAGCTAATGCCAGAGGGAATTTATCAATTTTCATTGTTGCTTTTTTTTGAGTCGACGTGGACGAACCTTTTAATAACAACGACACGATGGTGTTAAATGATCTATCTAGGTCAATAAACGACCATAAAAAAATGAAAAATAAATTATATATATTGATATTTATTAATTGTTGTTGTTGTTTTTTTTTCAGGTGTTCCAGACCCACCCGCGGGAACACCGTGCGTCCAGAGTATAACGCGTGCCGGCAAAGCCATCGTGACTTGGAGATCACCGCCGTACGACGGTGGTTGCGCAGTCACCGGTTACAGCGTCGAGATGAAGCGTGGCGAGGAACCGTGCTGGATCGCCGTTGCCGAAGCCCGTCATTCCCTGAGCCATACGGTTGCCGGACTCGACCCCGAGGAGACTTACCGTTTCCGCGTCAGGGCAGAGAACGCTCACGGCGTCAGCGAACCCAGCACCGTTTCCGAAGTCGTCACCGTGCCCGGTGAAGATGACGAAGAGATCGGCGGACAAGTGTTCGTCGCTGAGATAAATCAAATAGAAATCGAGGAGGAAGGTACGAACTTCCATCGAAAATACTGTTCTATCGTATTATTTAATTATCGAAAAATAATAGGCAAAGCGTATTGATAGTATTTTCGTAAGTTATTTTTCCGAATCATTATAGTTCCAAAAATACAAATTTTTACGAACTGTTGCAAATAAATAGAATAGATGACCGTAGATTTTTGAAAGAAGTCCAAGCAATAATTCATGTGTACCTTGATATTTTGTCGTAGAGGAAGAATTTGAGCCGGCATTCGAGGCGCGTATCGTCAGTCCCGAGGACGGCCGGCAATTCGAGGAACGCTACGATGTCCTTGAAGAATTGGGCAAGGGCAGATACGGCATAGTCCGACGAATCGTTGAGAAGTCGAGCGGTCTCAATCTCGCCGCTAAATTCGTCAGAACAATAAAAGCGAAGGATCGTCAACAGGTTCACGAGGAAATTTGTGTAATGAACATGCTGAGGCATCCGAAACTTTTGCGTCTCGCCGCGGCTTTCGAGAGCCCGAAGGAAATGATCATGGTGACGGAATAGTGAGTGGACGGTTTGGACTGAAAAATAGTATATTATGCTACAAGGGAGGAAAGTGCGTCTTTTCACCGAGTGTGAAGTTTGATTGAGCAGAAATTCACACGAGGTGAAAAGGCACTTCCTTCCGAGTGGCATACGCTATTTTTTTCCCGAGTGTGCTAAAAAGTGGCCATATTTCTATCCCTGGAACGGGGATGGAAATTCCACTCCCGTTACAGGCATGAAATAGGGCCTTTTTAGCGTAGTCGGGAAAAAATGTATTATTTAAAAGATATATATATATAAAATAATAAATAACGAGTAACATTTTATCCAGCATTTCCGGAGGCGAGCTTTTCGAGAGAGTTGTGGCTGACGATTTCACTCTCACGGAGAAGGACAGCATACAATTCGTCAAGCAGATATGCGAAGGTGTCGAGTACATGCACACGCACAGTGTCGTTCACTTGGATCTGAAGGTAGGTAGGTAGTTTAAAAAAATGGAAATGTCGATCGACGAAAATAGACGATAAAGCATCACGATATTTTGTCGACAAAGGCTGATTGTTTGATTAATAAATATTGCCGTTGTAATTTTCAGCCGGAGAACATTATGTGCCACACTCGAACGTCCCATCGTATAAAGCTGATAGATTTTGGTCTGGCGCAAACCCTGAAGCCGGACACTCCGGTCCGGGTGCTTTTCGGCACTCCAGAATTCATTCCCCCGGAGATAATAGGATTCGAGCCTATCGGCACCGAGTCGGACATGTGGAGCGTCGGGGTCATTTGTTACGTATTGTAAGTGATCACTTACGTATTGTAAGTGATGGTTTGCTTTTCTTCTTGTCATGCACAGCGACTCGCGTAGTTCTGATGTGGAGTAAGAAGAAAAAAAGAACGTGCGTGCATAATGGACTCTCTATTCATACGCAGATTGACCGGTCTCTCGCCATTCATGGGAGATAACGACGCCGAAACTTTCGCGAACATAACGCGTGCCGAATACGACTTTGACGACAAGGCCTTCACAGCTATTTCCCATGAGGCCAAGGACTTCATAAGCGCTCTTTTGATAAAAAGAAAAGAGTGAGTACCTTTGTACAAAATAAATAAAAAACAACTCTGTTTGTTCAATCCATCAAGTAATTCATCAAATTAATTTTAGACCAAAATATAACGCGTATATTTTTAATGACAAAAAGATGATGCTCGTTCATTCCGAAAAATAAAACTTTGTCTGCCAGGTCACGAATGTCGGCCAAACAGTGTCTGGAGCACGCCTGGCTGGCGCAGCGAGCTGAGAGCATGAGTCGCGTGGCTCTGCCAACGGACAAGCTTAAAAAATTCATCGTGCGAAGAAAGTGGCAGGTAAGTTCACGCGTCAAAGAAAAGAACTTCTGTTTCAATTTTTATCTTGAATTTGCAGTGATTTTTTGCTATTAACCTAAGCTCTCTTACTGCAATGTTTACTCGTACATGTGTGCTGCATGCCTGTGTCATCCTGTTTGAGTTTGCAGTGTGCACTTTGTTTTTCTCCTTTGTCTAAACAGAAGACCGGAAACGCTATACGCGCGCTCGGTAGAATGGCCATTCTCTCGGCAAACAGTAGAAGAAATCTATCCGCCGGCTCGTCACCGACAAACACCGAGTTCGGTGACGAGCTCTTTGCCGACGTGGCTTCGAATGTTCACGGTTTCAAACCCATACGACCGGTCGTCACCGTCGAGGACAGAACCGGTAGCGAATATCACAGAGAAACGACAGAGGAAACTATCGAAGAAGAAATAACAAGTTTCAGCGAGGAACGAGAAGTCCAAGCGGAAGTCGAATCGAAGAGTTCCGACAATTACTCGAATGGTCTTCACACCGAAGCTAATTTTACTATCGTTTCCGAAGTAGACATTTCGCAGAATCGCGATGAAAGTGGGCTCGAGGAAAATGCTCCTGTAATTGAAGAGATGGACGATTTGATTCAGACTGAAAATGAAGTAAAGAGAAGCTACAATTCGGAGGCAGAGTTGTGCATAGAAGAAATATCCAACGAATCTTGCGGCGAGAGCGATGTTACAACCGATCTTGATGCCAAAACGCCGAGTGATTCGCACCTCGACGAAACGACGAGGAAGCAGAGCTTCAGCAGTTTCGTCAGTTTGCAAATAACCGAAACGGGTACGACGGAAGTCTCGAGCGGTTTAGATGTCGAAGAGAGTTTGAGAATAGAAACAACCAAGGAAGTTATCGAATACGATGAAATCAATAAGGAAGATAATGATAAGGCGGAAATAATGATTTTTGAAGAAGAAATATTAGACTCTGGGAACATTACGGAAGATCGCGACGACACTGAAGGACGAGAGGCCACGTCGAAGACTCCGGTCGTCACTAAAGCTTGGTGTAAAACTAACAATCCGATACTCGTAGGTGTGTTGTTGCGCTAGTTTCGTTGTTTTTGTTTTTTTTTTTATCGAGTTATCATTTTACCCGCACGAAAAAATATACTAGAAAATGTATTAGAGAATTGAAGTAGTTATCGAAAAAGTACCCATTGATTGCGGTAAAAGTTCTGTTTCTTTTAATTTAAAAAGTAAAATTGATGAGGCATATTTGTTTCGTGTGGGTTACAGTTGTGTTCTCATCGATTAATATATCTTTTAATTAATCTTTTCGCAGACGAGGAAGACGAGGTCGCGAGGCTAGCAGGACGAGCTCGTTCTCGTCACATCGTTCGCACGGGGTGCGTAAGCCGAACGGCAAAGATGTTCGAGAAGGAAGAAGAGTCAAATTCCTCACCGGCAAGACAACAAAATCCGTTTAATCGGACAACGCCGATGGTACCGGAGGGACGACCGCAGAACGAAAGAATCCGCAAAGCCTTTGAATTCTGGAACAAATAAATTCGAGAGAAGCACAAAAAAATGAAGCTAAATCTCATCTCGTCGTATCCTGAATAATGTCGCGACAAACGAATCGTCAAAAATGCGAAAAGGATGATTTACATTAGTTCTGATATTTGGTCTCGAAGCAGATACGTCGCGAATGAAAAAAAGACTAAAAAAGCGGCTTGCTTCGAGCCGCAAACGAATCGCGTATACGTAAAATATGTACTTTTGGTGGGCCTAGCAATGTGGGCTTTGTATGTGTGTATACATTATATGTCTCTGTACGTAAATCTCGTCTCCTGTACTTATTATTATATTGCGTTACTTCATTTAACTTTTTTATTATTACCTACTATTATTACCTACTGTGCATCATTCTGCTTCGTCGTCGGCAGTTATTTCACCGACTGTTTCCTACCTCATGTCGGTAACAGCGTAACCTGCAAGCCCACCGGTAGCTACTCTAGTTCCGCCAACACTGAAAGACGAAATATTATGTCATAAGCGTGGCAAGCTTGGAGCCTATTCTGCTCAGTAGTGCTCGCACAAAATACATAAAATCTACTCTGATCTTACTAGTGGAAAAATTCTAGTAGACTCAAAATTCACTTATGGGATTGGCTGTTGACTAGAGAGCTTCGAATTAACTACAATTTTGCCACTAGTTTAGACTCATTTCGGTTCGCTCTCAGTTCCGGTGGAAACTCAGTAATAGACGAAACTACGCGTCCGGCAGCGCTGAGTGACGGCATTTCGACTGATTCCAACTCGATTGTACTTAGAAAACTCGTGTCGCGCTGAAACACATTGTTTTTTTCTCCATTAATTACAGTTATGAGTTGTGGATTCGTAACTTGCGGGCCGAACGAGGCTCTCGTCGTGTCAGGTAAACTATATATTTAGAATTTACTTCGCGAATTTATCGATTAACAGTAGTGTACGATATCGGACGGCAATTGTATTCTATTTAACACGCATCCGACGCTATCGACTCGTCACCGAAGTGGGTGTGGAACTCACCATTCTCGCACGCTATTATAACTGTTTACTCCGAGCGATTGGAGACTCGGAAATTACGTCACGCTTACCGCATACGTTCACTAATGTAAATGCGTCTGTGTATTTTTTTTTTTACACATAAATATGTGAAAGTAAAATTGTACATTGCAATACGATTGTCAATCGAAACATTAAAAATACCCTCACATATTCGACACATTGACAACAAAATTTCAAAAATGTTTGCCTTCAAATTTTGTTCCTCTTTGAATTTTGCATTGAACGTAATTTGGAGCAAAACAAAAGTGGGACGGTATTTTTTTTCTGGAGCAATTTTATAGGTCGCGTTGTTTAATTGGTCAATTGAGAAGATCATTTTATGTAATTGTATTCAAGGATGCTGCTACGGCAAGCCGCTATTGGTGCCTGGAGGGCGGGTCTTCGTGTGGCCGATAATGCAACAGGTTCAGAAGTGAGACAAGAATTTTTAGTTTTTTTTTCTTAGCATTTATCTGCAAGTCTATCGAGGATTCATTTATCTTATTTTTGTTTTTTCATTTCTTAGGATATCCCTGAATACGATGACGCTGCAGGTGGAAAGTCCCACGGTTTACACGTGTCAGGGTGTTCCGATATCTGTGACTGGAATAGCTCAGGTACGTATTTCTTACAAAGTCGCAAAAATTGCAACTTTGTAAGTCATATAAACGATATCGTTTATATGAATAATGTAATCAATAGACTAATTACTTTGGGCTGTAGGTGAAGATTCAAGGACAAAACGAAGAGATGCTATCCACGGCTTGCGAACAGTTCTTGGGAAAAAATGAAGATGAGATTCACAACATTGCTCTGGTGACTCTCGAGGGCCATCAGAGAGCCATCATGGGAAGCATGACTGTTGAGGTATGCAAGAAATATTTCATGGGGATTGTAAACGTTTGACTGGTTTTGGTAGTCGTATTCACAGATTAATTGGAGTAACGCCAAGCCGGCTGTATTTGAAATCTTAATCAATTTAGATATTAACAGCAGACGATAAATATTCATCACTTTTTTTTTTTTGCATTATCTCCATGCAGAAAAAAGAGTTGAATTTTGTGTCATTTCATAAAAAGAATGATATCGTTAAGGAAGAAGAATTTCTTCCGTTTAAATAATAAATATCTATGCAAACTGACAATTTATCGGTTTCAGGAGATCTACAAAGATCGAAAAAAATTCAGTAAGGAAGTGTTCGAAGTGGCGAGCAGCGATCTCGTCAACATGGGAATCACCGTGGTCTCTTACACCCTGAAAGACATTCGCGACGAGGAAGTATGTTCGAAAAAATCACGTTAACTATACAACAAAAAACATTGAGAGGGGAAGCTCGATGCATGAATTCTTTCCATATACAATGTTTCACCATGTCCCCTTACAAGCGTGTTACCGATTAGCCGAGTTAGTCCGATTAGGCGATTAGCGTGTACTCTAGTCACGTGAACCAAAATCTTTACTTTTTTTTTTTCATCATACATTAATCATCGCGCGCGGTACTTTCCATCCTCGGAGATGCGAAACAAACAACATAAAAAGAAAACAAAAAAACACACAAGAAGGAAAACAAAATTTCGATAATCGCGTGTCCCACAAGTAAATAACAATTTCTTTTAGTCATCGAAATACCAAAATATTCAATGCGTTTTTGTTTTTTATACTTGCAGGGGGCAAAGGTACGTTCAATTTTTTTGCCTTTTTCGTATTGAGAAAAGCGATCGAAGCACTGCCAAAATTTGAGTTTCAATTTTTTATTTAAAAGATTTTTTTCTCTATTTCATCGTCGCTGTTTAATTTTGCTAGAAAAATAAATAATTAAAAAGATAGAAGCATCGCTCGCCGCGTTTCGATCACGAAGTTTTATTAGTTAAACGACGGGATCGGCGGGTGTGCCGTGTTTCGATCTCGTGTGAATGTTGTTATGGTGGCGGGGACGGGGAGTGTACATTTGCACAAACGCGTTTCAATAGTGAATACATACAATAGAATTGTCGAAGTATATACACTATTATAGTACACTATAGTAAAAACACTCACTAGCATAATAGCCGCTCTTTATTTTTTTTTATGTTCATTTATTTGTTTCATCGCTGTCCCTCACGCAACGCGATGTAGCGCTTCAGCACTTTTGAGCCATTAGATTTATGTTCGTTAAAATATTTTTGGCGACGTTCTTGTAGGGATATTTGAAAGCCCTCGGTATGGCTCGAACAGCCGAGGTGAAGAGGGACGCGAGAATCGGTGAGGCAGAAGCTCGAAGGGACGCACAGATACGGGAAGCCATAGCCGAGGAACAGAGAATGGCTTCGAGATTTTTGAACGACGCCGATATAGCGAAAGCTCAACGCGACTTTGAGCTCAAGAAAGCCGCCTACGACGTCGAAGTACAGACCAAGGTGTGATACAATTACTTTTTCAAATAGCCGTTCCATTGAGACAACAAAAAATAAAAAATTATTTTTCCTTTTCAGAAAGCTGAGGCGGAAATGGCTTTCGAGCTCCAAGCTGCAAAGACCAAGCAGAGAATAATGGAGGAACAGATGCAGGTGAAAGTCGTCGAGAGGGGACAAGAGATCGCTGTACAGGAACAAGAAATGAAGCGTCGCGAGAGGGAACTCGATGCCACTGTTCGGCGTCCGGCCGACGCTGAAAAATACAGGTAACAATAAAAATAAAAATAAATGAATGAAACTTCTTAGTAGGGATAGATGTAATTTTTTGAAATGTTTCCAAGATTGGAGAAAATGGCTGAGGCAAACAAACTTCGATTGGTAATGGAAGCCGAGGCGGAGGCCGAAGCGATAAAGATTCGTGGCGACGCGGAAGCTTACGCGATCGAGGCGAAAGCCAAAGCGGAAGCCAGTCAAATGGAAAAGAAGGCTGCTGCTTTCAACGAATACGGAAGCGCCGCGATGATCGACATGATGCTGGACATTCTTCCGAAGGTATCTTGGAAACCAAAATTTTCGACACAGGCTGTTGAATTAACTCGATCCGTGCTTCGTCTTTCATTGCGTATTCGTGTCGTTTATACGCGGACTCTTTGCTGATGAAGTTTTTATGATTGTTCAATAGGTGGCCGCCGAGGTAGCAGCGCCGCTTTCCCAAGCAAAAAAGATAACGATGGTCTCGAGCGGTAACGGCACGATCGGAGCGGAAAAATTGACCGAAGAAGTTCTGAACATCGTAACGCGAGTACCGGAGCTCGTTAAAACTCTGACCGGTGTCGACATCGCTAAAGTACGTAATCGAAGCTAGCAGCAAATTCGCTGAGAAACGATGAATATATTTTGTAAATCAAACGACTGGCAAACTAACGATATATTCGCTTCTTTCAGTCTGTCCATGCTGCATAAGTCTTCGCGGTCCAAGAGATTCCTTTCGAAAGGTTTATGATTGACGATTATCCCCCCCACTTTTCAGCTTAATCTGAAATCCTCCTACACCTAAAATCGCGTGTATATGTCCTGACACAAAAATTACAACCGATATGGCTGCCCTGGTCGTTGACCATTTTTTTCACAATTTCTTTGGTGTTGCATTTGAAAAAATATCACACGAAACGTTCGTCCACGGTTTTTTTTAATCGTGTTCAATAACTGCATCGACGATATGTCCATCGTCTCTAAATAACAAATTCGAACTACGACTACTCGTAGATACAATTACAATTGATCTGCATGGCGTACGATTTACTTTTTAGACCGAAAAAGAAATCCAATTATACAATTGTAATTCCTTTTTTTTCGATCAATTTTTACGAGTGTCGGGTGCACTTGACAATTTCTTTTCTTTTTTTTTTTTGCTATTCTTCTTAATTTCCTGACGACGGGATCGTCAATTTTATTGAAACGATAGAACTTAATTTTTATTTTTGTTCAGTCTTGTTACCAAAAATCATACGGGTGTCATGAGCGCCGTCGAAGCGCAAACTAACTTCAATTATTTACAATTCTAATATTGTAGCAATAACGTGTAATTATTTTTGTGTACATTAATTTAACGTACGAATTCGCGGCCATTGGGGTCGTTGATTCCACATACATACCTAGTTTATTTCAATTTATTAATCGAATGATCGATCAATTTATTGTATTAATGGGATTGTCCGCCATCCTCAAATTTCGAAGAATGAATTTATGCCATCGTGTGCCGACCGCTATTCCTCCGACTAATCGTAATGCTGTATTTACCTAGGTATTACTATGTATGATGATCATTGATATTACATACGTCGGACCTTCTTACCTCAATGTATGTAAAGGATAAGTAAACGCTCGAAAAAAAAAAATTCGAAACAAAACCAGCATAGAGAATATTCCAAGCAATCTCGAGCCAAGTAATTTCGGAACTTGAACGAATGCGTAGTTTAGTATCTCTAGTCCCCCGGTTCAAGACACACACAAAATAAGTAGCCACCGGTTTAGCAAGCGCATTTCTCTTGGGTGTCTAGGTGTAACACTATATATTTTTTCTAATTCAACAAAAAAACTCATTGTGTAATACTTTTACCCTCGATACAAACTCGATTTATCGAGGCGATAGAAGAATCTCGTGAATGTAACGTGACGTGACGAAAAAAGAAAAACCTCGATACATATTTTTAAGATACCTAACTTTGAGAGTCTCCCACTGTCTACATTATACACGATTTAGAAGTGACGTATTAAAAAAAATCCATCAACGTGTGTATACCTCCAAGAAAAATTAAATTTCTCTCACACACCTATTAGTTACGTTCATAAATAGTATATGTATAGAATGCGATTTTTTCTTGTTTATGTAAATTTGTTTTATTGGTAAATGTATTATTTACATATCACAGTTTACGGGAGTGGACGATTTTTAGAAATAAGGATAAAAAAAATGAGGCCATCGGCAATACTTAATTGATTGATTAATTCATGAATCTTCTAGTCGCGAGAAAATTAATGTTCGAAGCACGAAAGGAGTATAATTACTATGGACGGGAAAATGTTTGGCTATATACAATCAAGTAATTCGCGCCGGGCCGGTACCTTTCGATGTAAAAAAATATTTGATCGTACGAACCTATGCGAATCGGTATGAAACTTATAGAACAATACATTTTGCTGAAATATTCGCCGCGGCGAATTTTAGTCATTGTACAAAAAAAAAATATGTCTCGAAAAAAAATCTCGATCAGTTAAAGCGTCGAAGCTTGCTCCAAATTTCCGAGATCTTCGTTGCCAAGATATCTCAGCATATCCGCGCTGAGAACGTCCAAAAATTCATGACTTATGAGGCGAGTGAAAGATCGCAAAGCCCCATCGAGCAGAGATTCGCGTTTTCGTCCTTTCTTAAAATTGTTCTCTATCATCAGGCTGTAAATCGGAAAATCTTCCTTGTAACTCTCCGTCTGCAGCACTTCGACTACATCCCTGTTCCGGCAAATCATCGCCAATCGGTTCGTGCCTTTCGTCAAAATATCGTAAAAGGTAACGATGCTATTGCCAATTTTCTCAGTCCTAAGTCTTTCCACTTCCTCCTCGCAAACTTTACGAAAGTAACTCAACGTCGAGCTGTTTATTATAGATTCAAATTTCTTCTCGTCAACGTGGATATCGGCGGCTTTCATTTTGACGATGTGCTGTTTGAGGAAGGCCGGCGTACGAAAGCACGAGCACATCGACGAGTTCAACGAATTTACGGCGTTTATGTCCGCTCCACGATTCAGAAGCAGCATTATTATCTTCGTGTAGGCCACGGCATTGAAGCTCGACAGTCTCTTGAAGGCTATGTCGAGGGCCGTTAAGCCGAGGTAATTCTTGGCTTCTATGTCCGCATTGTGTTGCAACAAAACTTCGACGACCTTCGCGTGTCCTCTCTCGGTCGCTCGAACGAGTGAAGTTTTTCCGTCTTCTCTTTTGAAGTTTACATCGGCCCCGAACTTCACGAGGATGTCGACAATTTTTTCGTTGCCCTTCTCAGCCGCCAATATGAGGGCGGTCGCTCTGTACTCGCAGGTGGCATCCACGTTCGAAGAAACTCCGTCGTCCTTTGCGTAATGCTCCAGCAGAATCTCGACCGCCCGAAAGTTGCTCAATTGAGCGGCGACGTGAAGAGGCGTGTGACAATTGTTGTCTCTGGCATTAACGTCGGCCCCGTTTCGCAGAAGCAACTCAATGATCTTCGCACTGTCGTCCGTACACTCGTAGTCCTCTTCCGATCCGGGAACGAAAACGAAGGCGTAACCGTTCGAGGTGTTTTCCCGTCGGACAGCCATGTGCAACGGTGTTCTCTCGAGGTCGTCTCGAGAATTGACGTCGGAACCGTTTTTCAGGAGTATCTCGATGATTTCGCTGGTCTTCGACAACCTAACGGCGGTGAGCAGTAAATCGGGTGTTCCATCCTCGTGAGCTCCCTTGCTCAGCAGCAACTCAATTATTTCGACGTTACCTTTTTCAAAAGCGTAAAGTATCGGGCTCTTCCCGATGAAGTCCTCGGCGTTGACGTCGGCACCGTGATCGATCAGAAGCTTCGCTATCTCGTTCCTGTCGTGTTTCAGCGCGGTATGCAGGAGCGTCATACCGGGTATGTGACTCGCGTACGCTCTGTAGTCGATGATACCGATATTCGCGCCCCATACCAAAAAATCCTCGACGACCTTGAAATATCCTTTCTCGACAGCGTAGTGCATCAGTTCCCGGAGTATTATCTTCGTGTCCGAGAAGTTCGAACAGACCGTGAGAAGATAACGCACGATTATCCGATACTCGGACATCGAATCGTCGACTGCGTCGAAAAGCGAAGTTTTACGATTTTCGTTGCCACTGTCGAGATGCCGCATGAACAGGTAGGCGTTTATCGCTTCGTAACTCTCGTTCGAGCGGAATAGCCGAGGCGGGCTCCAATTGTTACTTTCGTTAGCGTCGTCGTTGGTTCCGTGAGACAAGATCAGCTTCACCATGCTCGCGTGACGACCCAGGACAGCCAGATCCAGCGGGAGCCAATTGTGTTCCTCCAGAGTGCATTTGGAAAAGATCGAGGCTCCGTGGTTCAATAGAATTTCGGCGATTTTCGTGTTTCCTCTGTGAACGGCGATGTGGAGCGGTGTCAGGTCGTATCTGGTTTTCTCGTCGACACAAGCTTTTTCCTTCAGAAGCAATTCGACGATTTCTTCGTTATCTTCCCTAACGGCGTTGTGAAGCGGTGTGCAATAATCGACGACCCTGTTTCTCGGGCAAACGATCTCGTGAACGTAACACTCGTCATCCAAGTAAGCTTTAACAGTGTCGAACCATGTTTTTCGATGATCTTCGATTTTGATTATTTTCTTGGCTATGCAGGCGCATGGCGAGGGAGACCGAACTACCTTGCCGGCAGAGCCGGCACGCTGATCGCTCCGAAGTCTCGATGGTATCGCCGAACGTTGGTTCTGAGGACTGGCCTTGGGTCGCAGGAAACGAAAATACCTGAAAGAAATTTCAGAGATTAATATCACGGTAATTTTCTTCAGAACACCGAGAATTGAATCGGGACTGACGGAAAGGTCTGCCCACTACCGATTCACGAGATCTAGCCTGTTGCCAACAGGCTAGATCTGTCCCACTTGTTTGGGGGACCAATTGCAACATATACGAGAGCCCTCAGATCGAGTTCTCGTCTTCGAGTGATTCATGAGTGATACTACGATACTAGATATTATCGAATGCCACTAGAAAAAAAAACCGAACTCCATCAAAAAATATATACTGAAATGTGATGCCAATACGAAATGATACGAAGTGATATTAATTGTTCTCAAAAACTACTTTCAGAAAAGTATACCAAAAATATATGCACACACATCGAAAGAATATATTGAAGAGCTGTGCAAAACAAAAAATCATAATGAAGTTAATCTGATCTCATACTATTATTATATTATCTGAATTATTTTACGTAAAAGGGCTCGTCCCGTAACTAAATAAATAAATAAATAAATAAGGAAATCAAAATTGCAATCCCTCGCGGGTTCTACGGCAGGAGCGTTCGTAGCGGTGGAATTACGAACTTGATGTAAGTTGATGTTTTTTTTTTCGTACTCACTTTTCAGGATGTTGGGCAACAAGTTTTTGCTTGATGCGACGCTTCATTGTTTCCCCAAGCTTCGGTTATTCGCGAACTGATCACGACCTCCTTTCTGCGGATACTAGTTTCATGGACAAAATAAACGGTGAAGTGAAAAATTGTCTTTTGCCGAAAAAACTCCACTCGAGAAGATATTGCAGACGACCGTGAACGAACGAGCAGGTGTACAGGAATGATGGCAACAGCACGCGGACGACCCTATATATAGGACAGCTCGGGTGGCGCCGACCTAGCGGCAGCGAGGAATAAGCAAAGGAGCTCGAATTTTTATGGAGAAAAAAACATTTGAAAAGTAATTCGGCAAGATGTCAAAAAGCTTCACCAGGTAATAAATGTCCGAAGACGAAATTAATAAGGATTGTCAAAAATTGAGTCGCCGAAAAGGCAACTATCACGACTGGGCAATATGATTTCCTTTGAAAAAAAAAATCGAAATTTTTCATGAACAGGAATCTCGTTCAAGTCCACGATCAGTAGTGCCTAATTATGGAGACGCCGAAGGCATTTTTGATCGATTTGATGGCCGGCGGTATATCAGCGGGTGTAGCGAAAACGGCTGTCGCTCCTATAGAGCGCGTTAAATTGCTGCTCCAAGTTCAACACACGTCGAAGCAGATAACTAAAGATCAGCAATACAGAGGTACCTGTTTGTACGTAAAAAGAAAGTTTACAAAGTTTTAAGAGAACTGTGATGAACACGAATATCATCGTATCGTTAATGACGCAGGAATGATCGACGCATTCGTGCGCATACCAAGAGAAACCGGAGTACTCAGTTTCTGGCGTGGTAATCTCGCCAATGTTATTCGATACTTTCCAACACAGGCGTTGAATTTTGCGTTCAAGGATCGTTTCAAACAAATTTTTTTGGACGGTGTACCGAAGGATGATTTTTGGAAACAATTCGCTGGAAATTTGGCTTCCGGTGGATTCGCCGGTGCTACGTCCTTGATATTCGTCTATCCCCTTGATTTCGCGCGTACCAGGTTTCGATTGAAAAAAAATATAATGTATCCATAGATTAACACGCCACATGGAAAAATAATAGTTCGCAACCAGGTAAAAAAAAATCATACTCCGAAAATTTCTCTCAAAGATATTTTTCCGGTAAATTGTTATTTTTCCGGGAAAGGTAAATAAAATAATCTTTGAACAATAATCACAAAATGAAACCTTTTCGCTTGATAAACTTTCGTACAACAAAGACCGACTGCGAATTCAAAGTGTTGAACGGTCGGTTGATCCTTCAAAGAAATGGTATTTTATTACCCTTTCAGTGGTCATTGTTTTATGCGACCGTGCCACTCCTTAAGAGAATATCCTTTCACGGAAATTCCAAATAGATCGAACATAAGTACCTGCGATATTTTGCAGATTAGGCGCGGACGTGGGTAAAGGTGACGCACGAGAGTTCAAAGGGATGGGCGATTGTCTTTTCAAAGTCTTCAAGTCCGATGGTTTGTTCGGCCTCTATCGTGGCTTCAACGTCAGCGTCCAGGGAATTTTCATCTACCGTGCCTCGTACTTTGGTTTCTACGATACGGCGAAAGGACTCTTTGACGATCCTAAACAGACACCGATCTACATAAACTTCGTGATCGCCGAGGTATATACATTTTTGTTCTTCACCCCCTATCACCATTTCTTCATAGTTTTAAGCTAACAAAAGCTTCGTTGTATGATCCACTTGGTCATGAGTAAAAAAAAAATCTCGCGCAGACCGTAACGACGATAGCGGGGATAATCTCTTACCCGTTCGACACCGTTCGCCGGAGAATGATGATGCAATCGGGTCGCAGCAAGGCCGACGTTATGTACAAGAATACGGTAGACTGTTGGATAAAAACTTTGAAAACCGAAGGTCCTGGTGCTTTCTTCAAGGGAGCTTTTTCGAATGTTCTACGCGGCACCGGAGGCGCGTGTGTTCTAATTCTTTACGACGAAGTAAAAGGTTACATAACCGAGGCGGTAGGCTAGCCAGACGGTCATGAAGATTGTTGTAAAAGAGTTATGAAAAATATATATATGTCAACGTATAAGTTAAGAATTTCTCATAGGGACACGTTGACTCTATCTCGAAACAAACGAAATTTAAATATTAGATACCAGCTTTGACTGGTCGAAAGCTTGTTCTTGTTATTTTTGTTATTTTATTTTTGTCAATAGTTTATCGATTCTTAAATATATAACTGATTAACGGGGAGGGAAGTTATTTACTGTACATATTTAGTTCAATTGAGCATCGTGTGCCGATCGTAAATGTTGCGTCGCTGTTCGCGAACCTGACGCTTCCACTTGTCCTGCTGATGACCAACGCGATTCAATACGTTTCCTCTTACACCCATCGGATGGGACGTACCGGGCGCTACCGAAGCGTCGTCCTCCTCGTTCGTATGCTCCAAATAACCACCGTTCCCGGCTGCCTTGTGGACTCTCTTGTTCAACAACGGATCCAGACAAATCAGGAATAGCATGTAGATCACCAGAAGCGATATTACCCATATCACGATGATTACGACAAACTGAAATTTCGAAAACAAAAAACAAACGAAAAGTCAACATTTCTGATAGTTGGAACAGAATCGGGATGAAAAAAAAATTATTTAGTTTCATATAATTTGGTCGTGACTGCGGCGAATTATTTTTACTGGATGATTAAGATTGACAAATTAATTGATGTGTGCAAAAAAAAAAACAATTGTGAGCATGGTAAGAGAGCATTAATTCTGCTTGTATTAATATCGACTGTTACACGATATCAAGGATATAATCGAGGTACAGAGTTTGCATAATTTTTAGTAATATTCTTACCTTTATAATGGCAGTGTTGCGATTCTCGTATTTACACTCGCACCTTGGACAGAAAATTTGTTCCTGGCCTTTGAGCTGTCCCTTGATTTTTGGCAAAATAACACCTTCGCAGTTGCTGAATAATTAAAAAATATATACATCCATTAGTTGAGTATACCAAAGACGTGCTGAATCGCTTGGGAAATCTTTGTGTCTCCAGTTTAGACTTACCAATTGTCGGGTGGAACGTTGGAGATAAAATTCAGACGATCAGGCGAGGGCTGTGTCGTGTTTATCACGGACGAGATACTCGGGCAGATGCATTTGCATCTTTTGTCGTCGTAAGATTGTGCCTGCACCAATAAAGCGTTTTATGGATTAAACAAAGGATTTAAATATAAAATCGAAGTACAAAGAACAATATAATTATGTCGACATATTGTCGGAACAATCGTTGAACGCGACAAAATTTTGAGAAAAACAAACGGTACTAACCTCGCATCCGGTAAGATACAATATCGAGGTAACGAACAATACGCAAACAGCGTATTTCTGCATATTTAACCGTATTCTCTCGGCGTTCGCGCCGCTCGTGTGACAAGCTTTGCTGCACCTATAGACGATTCTTCGGCAGTAACTAATTAAATTCTGCACTTGCGACAGCTTACTCGATAAAATAATGTCACGAGCCAGCTGACAGACGTTCTGGCAGCTGGCTGTGAGAAAGTACGGAAATCGGGGGAAGGGGGTAGAGTGCATAGGTAGGATTTCATTTGCACCAAATTCATTTCAGTCAAAACTTATTTTCGCCAAAAAGTAACTAGGTAGGAAAAACACCATGTATCCAAATCTTATGTATATTTCGTATTTCGTATATAAACGCAAATAGTACTCAATAACAAAGGTGTCGGATGGCTGGCTCCTTTTCCTTTGTTCGGACTTTGTTTACTCGCGGCAGAGGTCAAACAACAAAGGTCCGGAGATGCTTCTTTGTGATTCACGCGTTCCGACGATTTCGCTAAGTTCGTGTCAGCAGACCGACGAACCCCTCGGAAAGCCCTAGAGCCCTAGTACTCTCGAGCCTACAAGGGTGACATTTCGGTCGATTCGCTGTTTTTTTTTCCACGTCGAGCGGACGTTAGTCGCTCGTGAGAAACTCGGTCGGTAACGAAGTTTCCCGCTTTGTCGACGTTATGAGTAAGAAGGGAATAATGCGATATAATCATATAATGCTCGCAGCTGACTGCTCGCTTTGTCCTCTTTTTTTCGTTAGCTTTTTACCCATGCTTGAAACAATCGGCGTCCATGTTGGTTCTTGTTTCCGTGGCAACGGGGGAAAATTGTTGTCAAAACAAATCGCTCATCGACAATCCATCGTACCCTCTTGGATTGTCGTCGATCCGATCGATTAAAATCTGTGGAAAAAAAACACCAACGATATTTATCTCACGTAGATAGCTATGAGAGCCCACCCAACGTGGGTCGACAAAGTTCAAGATAAGACAGAACAATGGTAAAAGAAATATAAAAACCAAATCGCACGTTTTTACTTTTATCTTTTAACAAGCGTATCCGAATACTTTTAACGCTTTCAATTTGTTAATGGTTTCAGTATATACGATTTGTGTTTCAATCCGGACGGTACGCAGTTGGTCGTAGCCGCGGGTCAGCAAGTTCTTGTTTACGAAACTACCAAAGGCGCTTTGATACAACCGTTGAAAGGTAAGAAATTTCGAAATTAATGCAAACTACTGGTACATTTTTTTGTCAATACGTATGAAATGTTTTTTTTCATTTAGGTCACAAAGACACTGTATACTGCGTATGCTACGCCAGAGATGGGAAAAAATTTGCCTCGGGTGGGGCTGACAAGAATGTAATTATCTGGACTTCCAAGCTGGAAGGAGTATTGAAATATGCGTATGTCACGGATTCCTACCCTGGTCCAGCTCATATATGAGGTATTCTTTATCAAATGGGCCACTTTTGTTTTGGTCGACCTCTCAGAAGCGAGCGGTGCAATTTGAAAATCTGCAAAAATCACAGAACCCCCTCTCAAGTGGTACTACAAACTGGCGCATTTTAAAAAACATCCGAAAGGTCGACCAAAAAAAGTGGCCCGGTTGATAAAGAATACCTCATATCAGACTCCATTTTTTTAATGTTCATGCTTATCTTATTACTTCTATTTCATTTGAAGTCACAACGATGCAGTGCAAACAATGCAGTTCAATCCTGTGTCGCACCAATTGGTCAGCTGCTCCATCTCGGACATGGCATTTTGGTCGGCCGAACAGAAAGCGGTGCAGAAACACAAAACTGGTGGGCGAGTAAATGCATGCGCCTGGACCAAAGATGGACAGTATCTGGCTATCGGATTGGCTGCAGGATATGTCTCTATAAGAAACAAAGTTTGAATAATTTCATTTATTAATTAGTAACTTACAATTTTTATTTAAACAAACTTTTTCTTATAATAATTTTTTTTTACTTGTCATTTATAAACGTTATGCAATTTATCGTTGCTATTGCTGTATAGTTGACTTAAAATTATATTTTACTAAACGCTTTGATGAGAAAAGATTTCCTATGAACCGATTTTTCCCAGAACGGCGATGAAAAAACTAGAATCGAACGTTCCAGTGCATCGGCAATCTGGAGTTTGGCGTGGAGTCCCCTGAGGTAGATAAGAAAAATTTCTATTCTCCGCGTCACCGCGAAATTAACATTTTTACGATCAATTGCGCGCTTTAATTTTTTATTTGTTTTTTATGTAAAGAGACGATTCCATGGACATCCTCTGCATCGCCGAATGGGGAGGAACGATATCGTTTCACACAATAGCCGGGCGACAAGTTGGAAGAGAACGAACAACCAATTTCATACCCCTCAAAGTCACGTATTTCCCGGATGGTCAGTACATCCTCGTTTGCGGCAGCAACGAAAAGTGCCTTCTCATGACCCATGACGGAATACAATTGACCACGGTCGGTGAACCTTTTTCATCCTGGGTATGGAGCTGCGCTATCCATCCTTCGTCATCTCATGTCGTGAGTTTCTGTCGAAAATATACAGAAGAGGAAAATTTTTAAAAAATGGATCAATTTTTTTTATGCTCAATCAACAGGCTATCGGTTGCCAGGATGGAACTATAACGTACCTTCAGCTATCTTGGAACACTGTGCATGGATTGTACGGCGATAGATACGCCTACCGCGAAAACATGACCGATGTAATAATTCAGCACTTGGTCACCAATCAAAAAGTTCGAATAAAGTGTAAAGATCTTGTGAGTATCTGGGTCGATTGTTATCGTTGTCGTTGTCACAGTCACACTTTTTAGTAGACATTGGCAATTACATTATCGAGTGCAAACTTGCGTAGTCTAGAGGTTTGAATGTAACAATGTAAAAAAAATGTTTCTTTCAGGTATGCAGGATCGCGGTTTATCGTGACCGGCTCGCCGTTCAATTGCCCGAGAGAGTTATAATCTACGAGCCATCGGGCAACAGCGAGGGAATGCATTATCGCATACGTGAGAAGCTCGCTCGAACGCTCGATTGCAATCTTTTGGTTGTTACATCGAATCATCTGGTCCTGTGTCTCGAGAAGCGCTTGCAGAGTCTCTCGTTCGCCGGCTCGATCGAGCGGGAATGGATACTCGACAGTTCGATAACTTATATAAAAGTCGCCGGTGGACCGGCGGGAAGGGAATGTTTGATAGCGGGTACGATTTTTTATTTTATTAATTTTTTCTTTCACTCACCTGGTAAATTAAACCCAAAGGGTAACAAAATTATTTGTTCCTTCAGGCCTCAAGACCGGGCAGGTAATGAAGATATACCTGGACAATCCATTTCCGGCGCACTTGGCGAAAGTCGACGGTGCCGTAAGATGCTTGGATCTGAGTTCGTTGAAGGAAAAACTCGCGGTTGTAAGCGAGACCGGTCTTCTCGCGGTATTCGATCTCTGCACCGACGAAAAATTACGAGAGTATCAGGATGTCACCAGCGTAGCTTTCAATCGAGCCTTCGAAGACATGATGTGCTTCACCGGTTCCGACTATCTCGCTATCAAAGTGGCGAATTTTCAGGAGTACAGGCAAACATTTACTGGCTTCGTGGTTGGTCACAACGGATCCAAGCTGTACTGCTTGAACGGCCCGACAATCGTTACCGTCGAGGTAACAATTCGATTTGCATTTTCATACCAGTGATATTGCTCGAGGATTACATTGTATCTATTTGCAGATACCTCTATCGTCCTCGATGTATCAGTACCTGGACATTGGCATGTTCGAGGAAGCCTACGCAGTGGCTTGTCTCGGCGTAGCGGAGAACGATTGGCTCGCCCTCGGTATGGCAGCGCTTGACAAACTCGAGCTCAACATTGCTTATTCGGCTTTCGCACGGATGCGAAAACTTCGTTACATCGAAATAGTTTCTGAAGTCGAGGAAAAGCTAAAGTCCGGCGAGTGGGGACGGGAAGCTTGCATGGCTACAGCAGCTGCCGCGATGGGACGACTACGGGAAGCTGCGAGGCTTTATCAAAAAGCCGGATTGCAGCAGTACGCCCTCGACATGTATTCCGATCTACGGATGTTCGATATAGCTCAAGAATTTATTGCCACCGGAAATACACAAGTAATTTTAACGAAAAATTGCATTTTCTTTATATTTTTCGAATCAAAAAAATTGACCAACAGTAATTCTTTTTACTGCTTCACGCTCTCAGGATCGAACGATACTTCTGCGACGAAGAGCTGAATGGGCGAAGAGTTTAGGTGAGCCGAGAGCCGCTGCTGAAATGTTTCTCTCGGCTGGCGACGTACAGCGAGCTATAAACATAATTGCCGAGTACGGATGGATCGACATGCTGATTAAAGTCGGACGACAGTTAGACAAAGCAGAGCGCGACAGTCTCTCGATGATCGCGAAAAAATTGCGACAACTTGGGGCGACTCACGGTGCCGCTGAGATCTTCAGTCGTCTCGGAGACGATCCGGACGTTGCCGACGTTCTCGTCGACGCTCAGGCGTGGCCCGAGGCCTTCGAACTAGCCGAAAGAAATCCAAAACTGAAGTCACGAGTTTACGGTCCTTACGCGAGGTGGCTCGCCGAAACCGGAAGATTTTCTGAAGCTCAGGAAGGTTGGTGTATAAAATGTAAAAAAAAAACTATTAAGATATATAATAATTTAATCATTTATTCGTAGCTTTTCAAATGGCCGGTCAGCCCGAAGAATCGATCGGAGTACTGAAAATGTTAGCAAAAAATGCCATAACGGAGAGAAGATTTCGCGACGCTTCTTATTTCTATTGGCTTCTATCACAGCTCAGTCTGAATTTACCGAAAAATCCGGAGGAGATGAAAGTCACCTTTATGTCGTATTCCGATAAGGCTGACGTGTATTACGCATACCACGAAGTCTTCAAATATTTGGTAAATTTTCCAAATCCGAAAATAGAACGGTATTTTTGTTCGGATAAACGTCGTCCTATTTAATTTATTTTTTCTTGCAGGAAGAGCCTTTCACGTCTTTGATGCCCGAAGCTCTTTTCAATATCTCGAGATACTTGTTGATGAAAATGCAGGGTCTTAACGTAGAAGGAATATCCGTGTTGACGATAACATACGCGTTGATTAAACAAGCTCGTCTGCTCGGTGCTAACAAACTGGCGATGCAATTACTCGAGCGTTTGCGAGGAATGCGAATACCCGAAAATCTCTTGGCACAGATTGAGGTATCGACTCTCGGGGCAAGAGCCTATCAGTACCGAGATCCGGAAGAGTTGTTGCCACTTTGCTACAGATGTTCAACTTTCAATTCACTCCTGCCGGCGAACAACGCGCCGAGCAATCGGTGCGTTCAATGTGGCCTAAAATTTCAACATTCCTTCGTTATGTTCGGTAAGTCTCGGCTCTTAGGTCAACGTTGAACCTCCGACCTGGACTCGCTCGGTAATAAAAACTGTAATCATTTTTCAATTTTTAAAATAACATCGAGCAGAAATTTTGCCGCTGATCGAGTTCGAACTCGATGAGAGTATAACGGACGAGGAGGCGCAAAAATTGATCGAGGAGCCCATATCCACGGACGATGGTTCAGTACTGATAGAAGATCAATTGACGCTCCCCACCAACGAAGCTGATCTGTTCACGGCTCGATTAATGCGATACGAGGTAAAATGTAATCGGTTTTATTTTATTATCTTTGTTTTTTTTACTAATTTAATTAAATTTTTTATGAATTCAGGACAAAATCGGTGACTCGACGATAAAAGTTGGACGAAGCGTATTGAAAAGTATGGAGCCGACGAGTGTGTTGATCGTTAACTGGCCAAAACCTTTTAAAACGAGATATTTCAGAAACTTGTTGACGGATCTGCAAGTAACGTTTTGCAGATCGTGCTTGAAGGTAAGCAAAGTCAAACGACCGTAATTGTTCAGAGTTGAAAAATTTATTTACACGAACGTCGTGTCAGTTTTGGCTGTTATGGATCGGAAAATAATTGGCGTCAAATCATTTTATGAATTTTGTTACAGCTGTTCCACTCCGACGACTTCGAATTGGCGTTACTGCGACACGGACACTGTCCGTTCTGTCGAGCACCCAACGTTCCCACGAATTAGAACTTAGAACTAATGAAGTACCTGAATTTTGTTTATTCTTCCCTGTGTTGAATAATCGTGATGTGTGTTTTCGCATCGGAGGAAGAACGCATTGATTTTTATTGACTATTGAAACTGAAACCGTCCAATAAATATAGTTGATTTATCTATGATATTTGCCACTGCAAACTTCTTTTCCACATACTTATAGTTTTATTGATTGAATTGATCAACAAACGAATAATTGATATTTTAATTATTGTTCGAAGTCTAGTAGACGAGAGGAGTTCGTCTTCGCCTAGCGGTAAAAGGTAACAGGGGCACAGTTACGTGGAAGGCTTCGGGTGTGTACGAAGTTTTACGAGAGTCGCTAATTGTCATGATTGTTGAGGCAAACTATGCGCCGTTAGCCGAACACCGTACATCCGGACGATTTTGACAAAAGTGTAACGCAAATCTCGCAGTTACGTTTGTCAAGATGCTCGGGCTAGTTTTGGTTATTATAATTGCCGTTGGAACGATCGCAACCGGTGAGATTTTACCGTGGGATAGATCCTTGAGGGATGCTGTGGCTTTGGATGTAACATCGGAAAATTCACGACCATCCGAGCGCGAAGGGAAATGTAAGCTTGACCATTTCCCAAGTTCAACCCCTTCCCTCAGGGATCGAAATTCGTGTAACAACATTTTTTAATTCAATCTGTTTCCTCAGTTTTTCCGCTGTTCAGTGTCGTGCGTTTCGCAAACAACGAATGCGCCGGTAGCAACAATTTCAACGGTACTTGCTTCACCAAACGAGAATGCTCGAAATTTGGCGGTACCGGATACGGGACTTGTGCCAATAAGCTCGGTGTCTGCTGTGTCTGTGAGTCGATTAATGCAGTACATTGTTAAATAATCTGCAATTGCCATTCATAAAACAGGAACTTTCTTTCATGAATTCAATTTTTAGTTCACATGAATTTCTTGTGAAATATTTTATCATCGAGAGATTTCATGGTCATTTTTTTTTTCGTAGTTCGCAAAGTCTGCGGATCAACGACCAATATGAACAACACATACTTTGTTAATCCGAATTATCCGATAACCTACGGCGGAGGAGAAAGATGCATCATCAAAGTATCACCTTGCAATTCTAATATCTGTCAGGTAAAACAATTTTTAAAATTTCTGAATCGAATTTTAACTATTAGTGTTATTTCTTCAGTTGCGAATAGATTTTCTGGACTTCACTATCGCTCAGCCAAACGGGACCGGTATCTGCGATTACGATTTTCTTCGCGTTTCCGGTGGTTCGACGAACGTTCCGACGATATGTGGCGATAATTTGAACGAACATGGTACGAACATTTTAGCACAAACAAAGAAAAAAAATGATTCCCCGATTTACAAGATACATCGCTCATTGTAAAATTTTTGTTGGGATCGGCGCAGTTTACGTGGAGTTTAACAACGACAATCCCATCGTTATATCAGTCGATACAGATGCAGCGTACATGTTCGATCGTCGATGGAATTTGAGGATTCAGCAAATAGCTTGCGATTCACCGTGGCGAGGTGAATCATTTTTTAAATTATTTCATTCAATTTTCTCCATGATAATTTGTTGCGAACGAAACGTCAAACTTATCCGTTGAATTTCAGCACCGAACGGATGTCTCCAATACTACAAGACTGTTACTGGTAGCGTTAAGAGTTTCAATTACGGCACAGTTGCAAATCCACGAGGTACGGAGTGAACATATAGAAATATGTAAAATATTATCCCCGTAGACTGGTTCAGACTGCAGTCAAATGAAGAAAACAAAATATATATATAAAACAACACGTGAACGAACAGTTTCAGCGTTCATCGGCACACCGATCGGTACACGACAGCTGTTGAATCTCAATTACGGAGTCTGTGTGAGAATGGCCCTGGGATATTGCACGATAGAATGGTCACAGTCGGATCCATATTCTTTCGCTGTTTCAGGCGATTCGGCTGTCGTCGATCCAAGCGAAGGTAAAAGTTAAAGTTAAAAAAATATCGCTTAGATATTAAAAAGAAAAAAATCTGCAAGAAAACGATGTTTATTTTTTTGTCCATAGTCGACGACTTCGCCGAATTTGGTACCACGTGCAATCACACTTACGTCATTGTACCAAATCCATCGCTAATAAATGGAACGCGCTTGGATGCCGGAAGATTTTGCGGCAATGCTTTCCAGACGATAACGAGTGAGCGCCGATCGATTGAGCATCGTTATTATTTTTTTATTCATAATATTTACACGCGTATCTTACGAACAATTTCTTTTTCTTTTTCTTTAAATCTGTTTAGCAAACTCGAAGCCATTCGTAATGTGGGTAGTTACGAATTCCGTACCAGTGGCCGCTTTGACGGACTTTGAGAATCGAGGTTTCATTTTGAAGTATCGTCAACTACCGTGTCCACCTAACTATTAAACGTTCCTGCCGCTCGTCTGTATTGTGTATATTTGTTAATATATGTTTGTCAAATTATTCATTGGTTTTTCATGACGAGCTGATTTTTAGTTTGTTTTTTTTTTTTAATTATATGACCAGAATCGCTTAGGTATTAAAAAAATCTACTGCAGTGGTGATATTATTATCTATCATCAGCTAATGCGTTACAAATGTAAGAGGCAAAAAAAATCTCACTCGTTACGAGAAGGAATTTCGAGCTCATCCGTTCAAAGTTAAACTCCCGCTATGAGTATCGACTTTTTCTTTCATCATTTCGTACCATCCTCGGAGTTTCGTATTGTCGAGAGCGTCTTTGAAGGCGTCGCAACCCTCGATACTTCGAAGGACACCGTAAACCGCGAGATCCGACAAATCGGGATTTCGTCCACCCATGAAATTTCCACCTCTCGCGTTAATGCCGTTGATCCAATTGTCAATCTCGTCGTAGAATGATTGTCGTACGTCGTCCTTAAGCTGATGCCTTTTCTTGAGACGCTTGCCGATAATCCACATCGCGCACGCGCCCACGTTTATCATTATCAAACGCTCCCACGTTGGAAAGTATTCCTCCCATCTGCCGACCTGCGACGAAAAATTACGTGCAACAACCAAATTTTTTTCCTTCTGCTCCAGAAAATATTAAACTCACTTCCGAGAACCAATTAAAAGTTTGATAAGCTTCTCCCAGAGTCCTGTAAACATTGGGCGACAGCGTATGAACGAATACATCATCCGCCCATTTTCGCCACTTTCTTTCTTCCCTGTTTGAAAAATAAATAAATAAATAAATATATATTTCTAAAGAGCATTAAATGCAATAAGTATAGACTAGTTGATTTCCAGAACTTACACAATATCATCCAGCGTCCTACCCTTAGGCACAGAGCCCTGATACATCAGAAAGTATTTGTTGACGATGTCGTGCTTGAAATTTCCAGCGGCATCGTGAAGTGCTATGTTGGGATAATATTTTGCTAGCTCTTCGAGCTTGTGGGCCTTGTCGTTGAGATGCGAAGCGAGAACGGAGACTATCATGGAACTGTCGTTGAGAGGTTGATATCCTCCGTTGACCTTGGCCAGGAGTATGGGCACTTTTTTGTACTCCGACCATGAGATCTCTCGACGGAGAACCGGGTCAACCTCGACGACGTCGTAAGATATTCCATAGTAATCCAGGAACGTTCGGACCTGAGAATTTTTTTTTGCCGACATTAATAAAACATTCGAGGCTTTCGTGGCGGCTGTGCATGTATCGGTGGATGAAAATGTACAACCTTACAGCAAAAAGGACACGTCTGATACTGGTACAAGGTCAATTTCAAGCCCGTTGCATCGACCGATGAAACGATCTGAAACAAATTTTTTGGTTCAAAGTCACAAAGCAGTAAAAAGAAAATGTCTTCGAAAAAAATGTGGACATTTTTGTAAATACCTTTCGTGACGCCGGAACGGGGGGCTTGTGCTTCAAAACTTTGATCTCGATTTCCTTGCCATCGAGAGCGAGGTTTTTACGATCACGGCTTATTTTTTGTAACGAATAACCTATACCGACGAGAGCACCGACACCGCCACTTATCAAACTTAGCTTCAATATTCCTTTGGACTTTGGCTGTTGCTCAACAACCGTACGAAAAGCTCTGCTGCACGGCTTGTGAGCGACAAACGGATTCTTATTGATAAATTTGCAAGCCCCCGAGAATCTCGGGAGTTTGCATAACACCGCCATTTTCGCGGCAGTCCGCACCGGCAGAACACGGCGGAAACAGCGCGACGTATGGCGACGTGCCTGGAGGAGACCGTCGACTGTTTTCTCCTACCCTGGCATTATCTTACAGCACTGTTGAGAATATAATTGCGAGAATATATTATATTACATTATTATTTTCCGACCGCACGTGGTGTATTTCTGGTATGACGTAACTTCCGCTCGAGAAATGTCTAAACCGGAAGTGATGTATTTCCGATATGACGTCACTTCCGGTTGAAAAATGAGATTTTAAAATTTGTAGGTAAGGTATTTCCGATGTGACGTCACTTCAGGTCGAGGAACAAGATTCTCAAACCGGAAGTAAGGTCCGCAAAATTAAAAATAAAACTTCTGGTGTTTATTATCTCAATAAATCCAGCGAGTGACCGAAGCGGATGCATTAGAACTGGTTTGCGATGTGTTTACATGTCGGTGATGCAGATATACAGTTAAACCTGCACGCGAGTCTACGATCTGTATATCCCTACTATGCACCGCAAAGTACATTGTAAGATTCCCGTTAAAATTATATTTATTCACAAGTTTAGACGGATAATTATATATTAATAGAATCTGGATGTAATGCCACTCGTCAAGTATCTGTAAAGAGAGCGTGTACTCAAAAAGTACTACTTGTACTTAGTACTTGAAATCATAATAAAAATTACTTGAAGTACTAAGAAGTACTTGTGTACTGCAAGTACTGCCCAGCTCTCATTCATTATATTCTTTGTTCCTGTACTTTTCCTGGCGCGTATGCATTATATTTGCTCGTTTTGTGAAATAACTCGCATGGCTCAAAATATTGTTCGTTGAAAAAATGCGTAAGAAAACAAGAATAAAAGATTGTTTAGCAAGAAGCCAACAAACAAGGCGAATGACGCAAATGAACCGATTGAAACACAATAAATGAACTATTTTACAGTAGTCGGTAATTCCGCAATCTTATTGTTATTGTATTCCGCAATGTTCTGTTATTGTATGCAACTCGTAAACATAATGATAAGGCTGATTGAATTTCAGTTGAGATAATTGCTCGAATGCGAGTAATTGAATGTGAATTATGTGGCGACAAATTGTATAAAATTTCTCTTATTCCATCTATAAATTAACATTCTCGGGTATACCAGATAAATTGCATCGGGGAAATCGACTTCGAATTAAAAAAGTATATATATATATATATATATATATATATACTTACTCAGAGATTAGATTGCGATCACGATAAAAGAAGAGAGAGATTATTTCAATTTATTCACATAAATCGTGTGTGAATAAATTTTCGTCGTGGCAACATCCCGACTGTGCCCCACCTAGCACGATTCGTCCCCTCCTTTCGGAAATTCCATGGAGGTTCCAATGCTGTGTCTGAAACATGTCTTCGGTTATCGCTCTCGCTCCTCCTCGAAGGCCATCCGGTTTGGTACATTTTTCTGGTGTCTCGTGTTCCATATTGCCTCAATAAAAAAAATGCTTGAACCCGCCCCGGACAAGGACTTCTAAGGACATTTCGGTTATGCGATGGCTTAACATTCGAAGATCGTCGGCACGTTAATCCTGGAACATAAAAAAAAACAATGTGGATTTTATTGTTGAATGTTGATTTTCGGTGAACCTTGAAGCTTACCATGGCCCCCCACCACAGGCGACGCGTCTTCTACGGGTATCGTCAGTGGGATCACAGTCAGGACAGTCAGTGACAAATAAACGGGCCAGACGTTGGGGAGTAATAGCCAGTCGATATACTCAATTGAACACAAGCCGTATAAATCAGTCGAGCTTCGGGCTTCACCCTTCACTGTTATCACGATCCGGAACCAAGATTGGTCGATATTAGATTATAAAAAAAATATATACATTTCTATCAGTAGCTAAACTCGACATACAGGTCGACTTATTTATGTAGTGTTGAAACGAACTTTTTTCTCTTTTTTGAATTATCTGGATTTCGTGTGTTCATTATATAATAACGGCAACATGAATTCGTTGAGATCGTCTATCCGTAAGGTGAGTAAAATAATCGATTATTAAAAAAAAAATGTTTGTTTTCGTTATCGAATATCGAATAAATAGATGAAAATATATTTTTTAATATTCTCGTCGTGGATAAACCTTTATTTCACTACCTACATCGGATGTATCAAACAAGTCGTGCAAATAAGTTATACCGGGGTATCACTTGCGCCAATAAATGAACACCTGCGATTCAATCAACATGCTTGCTTTCCCCACGCTTCTTATCTATGGTAGACGATGACGTCGACAGAATCGGGGTTCGATTTTACGTGAAGAGAGCTTTCATGATTATTAATTATGTCATGTTATATATTATAGGAATATTACTTCTATAACTATTTTTTTCAATGACGATCGTTAGTTTACCGCACTGTTTTGCGCTCGATGTTGAAACATTGTTTTTGCAACCGTAAGCCAATCGATGTCAATAATGCTTCGTTAACATTAGGAAGAATGGCTATTTGATCCTTATTGACCTGATAAATCGTTCATTGCCCAAACGCCGTTGTAAAATAAGTTGAAACGATTCCAATACAAATTTGGATAAATAGTTTTATATATTCAGTACATTTCATATGTCTGGATTTAAAAAAATTGTTTACTTTTTCATAATAGAAGCTTTGTGAATTGACGAACATTTTTAGATGAATAAGGGCAAAAATGTCTAATTTATGGGATGCATGTTTTTAAAAATAACGCAATTCCATATTTGTCAAACTATCAATGCTTCTACATATAATCATTTTAATGAATTATTCATTACAAAGCGTAAATACATATGATACGATTATCTTCAACTTGACGATCAGCGTGATAAAGTTTAAGCGATAACGATACGAGGTCTAATTTTAATTTTCTTTTCAACCCAAAGATTGGAAGAGATCATGTGAAAATGTTCAGTCACGGGCAGATAATAATAGAGAATAAACATAGCTGCATTGCATACTCGTTAATCTATTAATACATAGTATAATGTTACAACGATAGCGGACGATTTAAAACGAAGAAAAAATATCTGCTTTCAGATTTCAAAAAGCCTGATAAATGCAACAAACAAAGAGGTGCATTCATGCGCTCCGTTATCGAATCTTCACGCGCCCGCACCTTTGACTCAATTCACCGACGATGAGCTGATGATGAAGGAAACTGGTAAGATTAACGATGAAAATTTTTTCGATTGCGATTGCTAAAACGTCTGATTTTGCCGAAGAACAGTGGCCAAGCTGGCCAAGGAAGAGATAGCACCGCTTGTTAGAAAAATGGAGAAAGAAGGAAAGATCGACGACACGGTATTGAAAATACTATTCGAAAATGGGGTGAGTATATTTTGAAAAAAAAAAACATTAATGAAAAAAATTCTGTCTGGCTGAGTAACGGAACGTTTATCGATTGTGTCGAATTTTTAAACAGCTTATGGGAACCGAAGTCCCCACAGAATACGGCGGCACAGGGAGTAACTTTATGACGACAATTTTGACGGTCGAAGAGGTAGCAAAAGTCGACGGTGCGGTCGCTACACTCATCGACGTTCACAATACCCTAGTAAATTCTCTCGTTATAAAAGTAGGGACGCACGAGCAGAAACTAAAGTTTTTGACACAACTGGCACAAACTTGCGTGAGTTCTTTCTCTGAATTAAATTTTTTCTACGGAAAATCGGCTAATTATTTTTTTCAAATCTTATCTCAATAGTTATCAATTGTTTTTCCTGAGCATTTTTGTTTGGATGTACATCTAATTTGTTATTTTTCTTTTGAATTTAATTAATGTAAAAAATGTAAAAAATTGAGGTGTAAAAAAAGTAATTGGCTGATTACTGATTTACCACGTTAAGTACCAATAATCTTTTTTTCAACAATAGGCCGGTAGTTTTTGCTTGACTGAGCCAGGAGCAGGCTCAGATGCATTTTCTTTGAAAACCGAAGCGAAAAAGGACGGCTCGGACTACATTATAAACGGCACAAAAATGTGGATATCAAACTCCGACATAGCTGGAGTTTTTTTGGTATTCGCTAATGCAAATCCCGCGGCGGTAAGTGAAAGTTATACAGTCAAAGATGCAATCGAACTAGTTTGCAGTTAAAGTGGGCGAACGCTTGAGCCGAGATACATAACTGACAGCGAAACGAATGCGCGATTTTAAAAGAATCTCCGTAATTAAAATACGTCGTTTCGTATTCATACCGTAGTCACTTATACTTAATATAATAATAATAATTCAGTTCCCAATCTAGACAGATAACGAGACTCTAGGTCCAACAAAACGGTACAAATACGGACCTCAACAGTTCAGCGATGTGTGATAATCTCAAATCGTAAAACTCCCAACTCACAAAAAGATATAAAATTTTATTCGAAGATAAGTTTTAATCTTAGTCTTTAATCTTGCTCTCGTCGCAAATTTGATCTCGGCTTATTTTCATCGGTGTCCCGACGAAAATATTATCGAAAAAAAAAGTTGACTGAAAAATTACAAATTATTGATGTATTGACAAATAAACGCGAAGATCCGAATCATCGAATATGAAGTTTGGGATCCAAAAGGCCAATGCAAGACTCACCGAAAGAGTTGAAATGATAGCATTTTTTTCCTTTTATAATCCGGCCGGGTCAGTGATAAGCAATCTTGTGTATGAAATATATAATTATCGTCATTGTTTTTCTTAAATGACTATCAGGGTTATCGGGGTATTACAACATTCTTCGTGGAGCGAGATATGCCCGGAGTGACGGTCGCAAAGCCCGAAGACAAACTGGGGATCAAAGCATCTGGAACGTGTATGATTCACTTCGACAATGTCAGGGTAAATAAAACCATTTTGATGATACAGTAGTGTTCGATAATAATCAGACTAATAAACGCTGAGTGATAACATTTTTTTCAAAACTATTAAGCTATTACTAGAAGTTTAAGCTATTAAACTATTTCGGGTTTAAGGTACCGGAGAGCAATATCCTTGGGGAATTCGGCCAAGGCTACAAGTACGCCGCAGGATTCTTGAACGAAGGAAGAATCGGTATCGGAGCGCAGATGATCGGTATAGCGCAGGGCTGTCTCGATGCAACGATACCATATACACTCGAGCGAAAGCAGTTTGGAAAAGATATCTTCTCCTTCCAGGTGCCGCATTGAATATGTATCTTAATTGTTATTTCTGTCATTACCGATTATAATCTTCTTTTCTTCTTTGCCTTCTTTGTATCACAGGCGATGCAGCATCAGATAGCTCAAGCCGCGACAGATGTCGAATGCGCAAGATTGCTAGTGTACAACGCTGCGAGGATGGTCGATGCTAAGCAAGATTTTATGATGGCAGCGGCCATGGCCAAACTCGTTGCTTCAGGTGAATCCTCCTTCTCGTTCTTCTTTTCCTGAAAATTAAATTAAATTTAAAACTCAAAATTCATACGGATGAAATGTTCAACGATTACTTTTTATCTCACAGAAACGGCACTCAGGGTCACAGCAAAGTGTATAGATTTTATGGGAGGAGTCGGTTTCACGACTGACTTTCCTCAAGAGAAATTTTTTAGGGACTGCAAAATTGGAACGATCTACGAAGGAACTAGCAACATGCAACTTTCGACAATCGCCAAATGTATTCGCAAGTCATACACACAATAGCCTCGAGATTCGTTTAAATAATTATCTTCATGTATTCATCGCAACAAAGCTATCTTTTTTCATCTCGTATTGTGCTTTGCGATTTTTATAAGTGACTGTATTTTAATCAAAGACTCAGAGAGTAAGGATTATCCTGCTATTTGTGACGGATCTACGGATTAAAGATTTTATAAACAATTGTTTAATGTGTATTGAAGAAATAAATTGTTTCATAATTTTATTAACCGATTCATTATAATGTTCTTTGGTCTATCTCGTGGTTGTTAAAAAATACACACTTTCCGCTGGACAAGAAGATTGAATTGGCAGAAACTTATTTTTTTTATTCGTTCCCAGCGCAGCTAAAGTTTCTCGTGAACAGCGTGCGGTTTCACCCTCGTGTAACCAATCAATCATCGGCATGAATAAAGCTAAACAATGCCCGTCGATTGTTTTAATACATTTTTCTGCCGCAGCATTTTTTCCGTTCCCACAGACTGGAATAAATTATAAGGATTTTATTGGTGTCTGTAATAAAATGAAGTAGCACCGGGAAAACAAAGAAGGATAAAAAATTAATTTATACCTCCATCGAATCAAGGACAGTGAGTGTCGATAAACGATGGGCACGTAAAACTCTTGTGTACCGATTTTCCATGCGTTCAGCAGCAATTTCCCATGCAACGAAGGAAAGCCTTGTGCTACACAAGTGCTAGTTCCGAAGTAAGTTATAGTCAGTCGATGCATGAAAAGGAGCGTCAGGTGGAGCCTACTTTCTTTTAAATTGTCCGAGAGGGGACTGCCGGTTTACGCGCAGAGTTGTGAACGAACCTACTGGCGAACCGTTCGCCAGTATGAGTGCGTCAGTCTGCCGGACCGAACAGCCTGAAAATCGGTTAACGCCGACGTCTCGATAGTTTACACTTTTATACCTCCAACATCATCTACTGTGATTTCTATTTTTTTATAAACATCGTAGTGTTGGTTTACATGTAGTGATATCTACTATTTTTGTGAGTATTCTTCGAACACCAAAGTTTTCATTTTTTAAACTCAATATTATCCCGATTTGATTAATTTTTATCTCACTATTGTTAACTAAACTATTGACGGCCCGGTATGAATTGCATATACAATCTGCGTAAATAAAATGATCTATAGATCGTTTGGGAAATCCTCAGATCGTCGTCCACTGTACGGAGTAGCGAATTGCCAAAAAAATTGTAGAAGTTTGTATATCTAAGCATCGGTCTTTAATCAAAATAAGCCTGTTGTCATTTGCGAAATCGACTTTCTTTTATCAGTAAATTTCTATCCAATTTCCGTTTTCTTATTCGTGAATTACATCTCGGGGAAAGGACCCAATGGGCCGAGTATACCGCGTGCGTGAGTTTGTCACATCTCGATTTAATGTCGCTACTAACCTCCTGACACAATTACCGATTCCGACGAATATCGTTGATTAAATATCATTCGAAGTAAATATATTCTTTTTCACAATGTTCCAAAAGTTATAAAAGAGGCATGCCATGGGAAATATCTATAAAAAGTGTAGTCCATGTCCATCCGAATGAAACATATCAGAAGCCGCGGAAAACTATAGATCATCTCGCAGATATTTTTAAAAAATCGTATTTTTTACATTAAAAAATAATTAGAAAGTTGCCCAATCGAGAGATTAAAAATTGACAAAATTGCAGAATAAATCTCTTAACTCAAAAAATGGGAAAAGTAAAATTTTCATTCAAAATAGTATCGCTCTTATAAAACATGTTTCTTTCCACATGTTTCTCGTGCTTCGCATCACGATATTGTATACGTGTGGGCTATCAGTAAAGATTCGCAGTATAAAATCGGGTAACCCAATTAACAAAATCAATCGTTGGAGAATCGATACGAGACATTTATAATAAGTTTTGACTTAGTACTAGATTTTCACTTCACACATATTAGGGTCAAGCCGAGTGAAATGTTACGTCCGAATGCTGTCTGAATAAGCAAGCGCGGTGCCCTCTCATGAATACTTCATGTTGCGTGCAGAGATTTGAATCATTCCACGTTACAGCATGTAATGACGAGACTCTGTAGTAGTTTCGAGTCAGAAATTGGAGTACTCGTTTTTGGCTCTACTGACGTTTATTTTACCTAAAACAAAAAAAATTGCTGTTCGTTAACATATTTTCTTTTCTCTTGCGTGTCAAGCTAACTCGGAAGAAATTATTCAGTACTTTCGTAAGAAGCAATTCTTCCCAATACGAAGTCGCCGTTTAATTTTTTTTTTCTTCTTACACAAGTGCTCTATAAATCATATTACTTCACGGTTCACGCAAATCGCTACTATCGCTAGAACCACCAGTTAAGAGTTACGTGGTAGACTTAGTCGTCTCCGCCAACGCGAATTAGAATTTACTTTCATACAACTTTTGGCGCGCAATTTTGCCTTTAACGATTTTGAGTGGATCGCTGCACTCGTGCAAACAGGATCTTGTACAACTGTAAACGGATTTCGTAATATAACTTCCGAGAACCACCGTCAAGGGAACCGACTTATTACGATTTTTCTTTTCTTTTTCTTTAAATCCAGGAGTTTAAACTACTAAGTTGTACCTGGTCGTTAGAGCGAGTACCGTTCGTATAAACCAGAAAGAGGGAATACATTAGTTACGCACTCGTTGGGTCTCTATTGCACTTCCTCGACAGACCCAGCTCGAGAGAAAATACATAACCGATCGACGTTGATACGCTATTTCTGTAAAAATAAAAATAAAAATTCTATACACGTCACACGAACACTCGTAATTTACGCGTATGAAAATGCGTTTGCAAACCAGAAATACCGTAAAAATTTACTACTGGATATATCATAAGTGATCTCGAGGAACAAGTTATACATAAGACGGCGCGAAGGGGCATTTGCACTTTTGTACAGAGAGAAAGTTGTGGAACAAGCTATCCGCGTGCACAACAGATCGGTACAGTTTTGCCAGTTTATACTCCCGCGCGCTCGTTAGGTAATTAATGGTAATTCACTGTATGCTTAGTCGACAATAAGGCATGACGAAAGAATGCGTTTTTTTATGTCCTCTCCAACAGACCGATACCGTGTTGCGGACAGTTGCACATGTTTTTTTTTGTCTATTCTCTCTATTTGAGTGGTTAAACCGCAGGTACATTCTGCACGCCTCTGCAGGGAAGAGCAAAAGGGAACGCACGGGCAAAACGGATTCCATTCGAGACGAGGCTTTTTTGTACGTTCCACGAAAAATTTGTTAAAATGGCTCGTTTTCGCCACGCCCTCTCTGATGTACATTTCTTTAATTCCAAGGTTGAGAACAAACGTGCAACTACTGTGGGTCAAGTGCATTCCGCTCTAAAATTTTTCGACGGTTGATAAAAGTATATTCTAAACAAATATTCATGGAATCTTTTTCATCATGGATACAAATGTGGTTTCAAACATTTCATGTGTAAAGACATTTCGTCCCAGGTGTTATTTTCGTACGGAGATTTTATACTTGTAATACGTGATTCCCGAATAGCTTAACAGAGTCGAGGTATGAAAAGTGAACGTTCGAACAGCAACGAAATTCGTATCGAAGACTCGGAATTCATATTTATTTTATTCACGTAAAATCCATCGAAGGGATTGCCCGAGCGAGCTTTGCGTGGTAACTTGAACGCGCCTCGGTGAATTTGTAGAACTGAACGGAGAGAAATTGAAGAGGCGCTGTTGCATTTCGAGATCGTCTCTATATATACGGCTGTAGCAAGAGAGCACGAGCAAACGGCACAAGGGATATTGACTTTCTTACAGTGTGTTACGATTTCAATTCATAGCCATACCTCTGCGATGAATTGCAATTTCTAATAGAAATGAAGGCTAAGTACCCAACGGTCTACTTTCGTAATAGTTCTTTATAAATGTTCATCAACACAGCAACTGTAAAGATCGCACGCGTCCCGTTCCCTTTTCCCGGACAATTCAACTCGTTTTTTTTCTTCTTCTTTTCCTCTCGATAGGAAAATTGCCTCGAACGCAGTATGTTATTTACACACATTGCAATCTCCGGTTTTCTTGAAGTGAAAGAACAAAAAAAAATGTAAAACAAACTATCTCTACTTTCGACAAGCTTTCGAGTTCTGTTAAAATTATAAACTGCGCAAAATCGTATACCAATTTAACGTAGAGAAAAAAAAAAATTCTGTCGTTCGATGTTGACGATTGAGATTCGAAAAAATAAAAAATAACTTGGTGAGAAACTGTCGATCAAGATTGGAGACGTCGCCTGATGGGGCAACACACTTTTATACGATCGCGTGGCCGTGCTGATGAGTATAGATCTGTTGACCTAGTTTCGAACTTTCGATCGGTCCCACGATTAGTAACAGAGCGCAAAATTATTGGAAGATTAAATTAGTCTCGTACGTTAGCGTTAAAAAAAAAGAAAAGTGGTTGGATGAAACTGGAGACGAGTCGATTTTACTTGAAACACTGAAGTACAATCGCATTCCATATTGCGGTCCAATATGATCGGCCACTCTATATGTATATCTGTTTATTCGAAAAACTACATCGTGACTGCGATCTAATTTTACGCCTCTGATTACGGCGGTTAGGGGCCTACTAAGGATTCGAATTTTCACTCGTTCAGACACGCGGATGCGCTCGTTGAACGAAAAATCTGGGTCGTCGTAACGGATAGAGATCGACGGGCTCGTGCCTACTGGCGTTCTTCTCCGAGCTCAATGCGCCGCGTGGAAGTGGCAAAGGAATATCGTTAATCTACCCTCCCCCCACGACTCCGATTCGAGTTAGATTCTATGATTATACTGTTGTGCATATAAATATATGAAAAAGTTCAAGACTTCTCTTACGGCGCGAGGAGACGATCGGACGACGCTCTCGGACGCTGAATGAAAAGCAAGTCCGGTAGGTCAGCAAAAAGAAAGTACTCGTTATTAGGCTGTTCCGTATTCGTGACAAATTCGGCACACGTATCGCGGACTGCATACCAGCACATAAAGAGTTCACGCATTACCTTTGTTTTTGCCACCTAGACCCACATTTGCATATCGTAGGATCGTCAGACTGCTAATCAAATTGATTATAATTCGAACATGACGTGTCTTCTGTTTCTGTTATGAAGCTCGCTTCGTATTCCTCGGTAGACTTCCATTGGCAATTTTTCATTTATTAGCGTTCGTCAATGAAGTTGAGGTATCTGCAAAATCCGAGAGAAAAAAGTAATCAGTTATTGCTGTCATAAAATATCAGTTGTCGTGGCAATTTTGTCGCAATAATTTCAAACAGTTTATAATTTTTTTAAATGCCTCATGAGTGCCAACGCATTTGCTTTTATCTGAGAAGTTTTTCTTTTCGAACGGAATTTCGTTTCCGGCCCTTTTCCTGTGTCGTGACTGCGTCGGATGTTCTTCGAGCCTTCAATTGCCATCTGCAATACAGAGAAGAACGTAAATTAGAGGACAGATTATCTCTCAGAGATAAGATTCTGACAGACAATTTCGTAACAGATCGAATGCAAGTAGTTTAATGACATAAGACGAAGCCCTGCAATTTTGTCGTCCATGTGTATCTGTTTTTTATACCCAGTGTTTTGTTCGTTGGAAATAATAATTAAAAAAACTAAAATAAAAATACACACCGAGACATAACATCCTAATTTGCGTTGGTTTTTTGCAAGACCATTATGTCAGGGATCTGCATTGAAACATCGAGAATCATCTGTCATTGTTAGAGGTGAAAGCTACCCTATTATGTATGTAACTCCTTGAGAAACACTTGTTTTTAATCTCGCACATTGCAACACGCTTAATCTATTGTTTTAATGGAGAAGGGGACGAAGGGAGCTTTACCTCGTTGACGCGCGGTATTATTCACACGTCGATCGTTGTATATAATCCTATAATGCGTTTACATACCACAAGACATTTTTTTTAATCAACAATTTAACTTTTTTTTTTGAATTTTTTTGATGATTCGTAAATTTTGTTCAAACTTCGGCACTTTCTTTTAAGTTCAATGAGAAACAATTTCACTCGATATAAATAAGTGAAAATGCTCGCAATTTTCATTCCCACATCGGTGAAACAAACTAGCGGCAGTTATATTCATGTTTTCTTTAGTTTACCTTGAGAGGGGCCATTATAGTGCCATTATACGCGCTATTGACTCGTGCTCAAGCGCCACTGCCGATAGTTATTCGAGAATATATTTAACGAGCTATCGACCGTTGTATCCGCTAAAAGTGGACATTCATCTAGGTTTATTCATCATAAATATTTTTTTATTGGCAATCGGCAAAGCCAAACCGATGATTTGGAAACTCGAAGGTACGGCAATATTTGATACTCGTTGTCGAGATAAAAAAAAATTGCGTAATATTCGTGATATTATCGCAATTGCAAAGTTTCTTTCTTTACGAAAATGAAAAAAGTAAAATTTCAATTCCATTATGGACTTTCGATTACTGAGAAAATTTATGATACGCATGAATGTATAGTTAATGAGCTTGAATCTCGCAAGCAGAAAGCGAAAGGCGATAATGCGGAATCAGAGCGCGACCAATTATCTCGCGGGTCTGTGCATGCTGCTGATCAATTTTTTTAAGTAAAAACCGCCTACAAATAATTGATCGGTATCTGTTATCGCTCGTTAATAGGCGTAAAAAAATTTATATTTTATTTTATCTTTATTAACAATCGTAACGCGAATTTTCCGTTCCAGTTATCCATTCATCCAGGTGATTCTGATGCCCCGGCACAATGATATCAAAGGCGGTGTTATGTCGTAAGTCGTAATTATGTGTACAATAAAACCTCGATTATCAGGGGGACACAGCTTTAAACGCGCTTCGGTTTTTTTTTTATCGCAAACAAAATCCTTCTACAGGGCAAGAAAAATTACATTGATTAAAAATACTCGAACCGTTTTTTCTCTCAGATATTCTAGTGATATGGGGTCTGGCCCAGGTGACGGCTCAAGTCTCAATAAATCGTCAAAATATTCCCGTGAGTATAAAAACTGAAAAAAAAACTAAATCCCGATTTGACCTTGAAAGAATATTCCAATTGAAAATTTCAGGCAGGAGTTCGTTCCTCGATGATAGCGAACGGCTGGCGTCCGTTGACCGGTTACGAAGGTAAAAAGAGTGGACCACAGCACTCGAGCAGCGCGGGCAACGTCGGTGGTTCGAGCAACGAGAGGCGCACGGTTCTGCACCCGGTCCACAGCAAGCTCCACGAGCACATGGTCTCGTCGGAGAAATTGTCCTCGAAACAGAACAAGCAGTCGCACGATTATAATTCCCCGAGTGTACTGGGCAGTTTCAGTGTATTCGGTCATTCGATGACGAAGGTTCGATCGAACGGCGAGTCCTCGAAGAGCAGTCATCCGAAGCAGGTGGCGGCGGCCTCGGAGACCCGGGAATTTTCGTTCTTAGTGCCACCACCGCCGCGCGACCCGCTTCGTTACGAGATAGAGCCCTATCGGAAGATAATCCTCCGCGACAACGAAGCCTATCTGCGCCAACCGCAGCAATACATAATCTCCCACCCGGGGCATCCGCAGACGGAAATAAGAAACACGCAATATTTTCCGAAAGGATCTGCATCCTCGGCGAACACGCACTCGCTGAGCGCTTCGAAGAACAGGCCGATAGTCACGGAATACAACGTCGGTGGAGTTCAATCCTCCCAGCAGCAGCAGCAAGTCCTGAGACCCCAGCACGTACCCTTCGAGTCCCTCAAACTCTCGAACACGAAGCTCTATCTTCAGCCACCGAGTTCTAACGGACCCTTAAATTTCGCCAACGAGCAACAACAGGCCACGGAAAATCTCTACGACCGATATCCCTCCTCGATTCCGCCGCACAACACTCAGATAAGCCACGACGGACCAGGCAATTTTTACAGTCAAATAAATCATCCCGCCCCGACCTACAAGAGTCCGCACAACCTGGAGAGAGATCCTTCGTTCCTGGTCCACGAGAGTCACGAGGTGAGCTACGTTACTCCGGCCACGCAGGAAAATTCCTACTCCAATTACCGACCATCGTCGCCCTACGAGAGTCTCCATCCACCGGAGCATTACTCCACCGCGAGACCTCAGGTCCAACCATCGACGAAGTTCGTACCGTCCAAGCCGGACAATGTTTATCGCCAACAGCAGAACGGAGCCTACGTGCAGTACAGCACTCAGAACAGTGGAAATTTGGACAACACTATATCCTCCGAACAACATTATGCCAATGGAATAGCCAATACTTATTACATAACGGAGCAGCAGAGTCTGACACCGCCGCCGGCCACATGGTCGCTACCGGTGAAGAGCAAAGTAACTTCCGACATAAACGAAGTTTTACCGAAAGCCAATCGTCCAGCGAAATTCAACGAGCCCCCGAACGTCGAGCAGTATCGTCAGAGCGGTCATCAGCAGGTCGTTAACTATTTGTTCTCGCGACCGGAAGTTCAACAACCGCAGCAGCCCCAGCAGCAGCCCCAGCAGCAGCCTCAGCAACAGCCCCAGCAGCACTACTCGAATCCCTTGGGTCTCATAAATCAGCAACCGGAAGTGGTCTACGAGACACCGGAGAGCATATCGTTGAAGCACTTCAACGAGCAGCAGTTCAGATTGCAGCAACAACTGTTGCAGAGAGATCGGGACCGTCTTCGGGAGCAAGAATTGCAGAGGCAACAGGAGCAGATAGATCTGGGACGCATAACGGCGGTGAGGAATCAGGAAAAAGCTGTGACACCCCAGACGCGCCCTACACCGGAAACTGCCAGACCGACCGTCGAATATTACGAGACTACGGTTGATTATGGAAATGCAAACAATCAGGGACCGGCTCAGGTTGTTCACGAGATACCTGCGCCTCAAATCTTTCCCCAGGATTATCTGAATCCCTACGCCGCGGTACAAGACAACTTCGAGCCCAGCTTGGGCTACGATACCGAAAACGGAAGTCTTCCGGATGTTTCTTCGTCGACGACGGAGCCGCCCCGGCACCAGACGACGGAAGCCACAACGGTGCAACGAACCAGACCGAGAAAACCGAGCACGACCACGAACGAGCAACAGCAACAGCAACAACGTCGGAGGAAGCCAACGACGCCGAGCTACGAGGATCGCCATCAGCAACAGCAATACTCTTCGACACTGTCGCCGAAGCCAGACGTCCAGACTCACGCAATTTCGTTCTCTTATCCATCCTCGACCGAAACTCCGATAAGCGGAGGTGTTCAAACAATAAGCTTTTCGCCGGAAACAACAGTGCCGAGTACGACAACAACGACGACAACGACGACAACCACGACCACGCAAAGGCCGAGAACTCGGAGGCCCTCGGCCGGCAGTGGCTCGGGAGGAAGAAGAAGACGACCAACCACAACGACGACCGAAGAGCCCGACACAACGGTGCCGATAACCTACGAGCAGAGATACGAGGATCTGACGCGATACGAAAAGACCGAGAGCGAGGCTTCCCGGAGAAGAATAAAGCCATCGACTACCTCGACGCGCTACGACGAGACTGACGTATCGCCGACAACGAGCACGGAGAAGAAGAGATACGAGATACAGAATTACGGAAACAAGCTTGGCAACGAGCAATTCGGAGGTGGAGATTTCGTTATCGAGACTAAAGATCAAACGGACGATAGAGTTATCGAGAACGAGCATGTTTCACAGCAGTCTTACGGATACAACAACGAACAGGAGAGGGAAGCTCTGTTTTACACACCGAGCTACGACACTCGAGTGACGACCGGACAGGAGTACGCCACCGAGTACGAAACTTCCGGTTATCCGACGAGCGCTACGATATATTCGACTCAGGGAAGTAAAACCGAGTACGGGAACGTCGATGAGCCGGAGGCTGAGAAAAACGTTTATACGAATATACCGTTGGAGGAACTTTTCGTGAATACGGAGAGGTCGACGACGACTACGACCACTCAAGCTCCGACGACGACGTCGACGACGACCACCGCGCCACGGAGGACCACAACGGCGGCCACGACTCGACTTCCGGTCGCAAAATCGACGCTCAATCCGAGCACGACCGCCGAGAGCGTGTCGACGAGAGCTCCGTCCCACAGAATCCGTCCTATGAGATTCGGAAACACGACGCGACCGCGCTTCAGCATAAAGGACTACAAGAGCCGTTTGGATTATCGCAGCAGGATGTCTTCGACAACGAGCGAGAGTCCAGTCACTTCCGCTCCGTCGTCGAGCGGTCGGCAGAAGTTCGCCGGTTCGAAGACCGGTTCGAGTCAGCAGGCTTCGGAAAACCATCAGCCGGAGAGCACGACTTCCGGTACGGGCAGGTACAGGCACATGTCCAGAGTCTCCTACAGGGTCCCGTCGACGACACCGTCCCATCACAGTCGCAGAACCGATCTCGCATCCGGAAATTCTACAACAGAGAGGACAAATAAATTTGCGCCAAAGCGTAGGGTAAACAACAATCATCTTTACAGAAGTAAAATTTCTACCTCGACGACGGTCGATCCTGTCAAGGACGATGTCGAGCCCACGACTTCGAGGCAGAGCTCGGTCAGGCACGAGAACGTTTATTCCTCGTCGATCCGACGAAGACCTCAGATGAAACATTCCGTTTACACCCAGTCCAGCGACATCAAGAGCACGCGGAAGGACTCGACGGAGATGGTGCCGGAGGAAACGAGCTTCTACTCGCCGCCTTATTCGCAGCTACTCGTGACCGAGGCCGGGACCGATAGCTCGAATATCAAAGATTTCGGTGAAGTGCATATTATGCGCGTGACGAAGAACAACGAGGTGAAGGATGGCGAAGCCAAATTCATCGTCACCCCGTCGAGCCAGACGGAAACTTCACCGAGCGTGGACATCTTCACGATCGAAAATTTGGTGAATCAAACCAACGGAGTCGAAGCCTCGGAGAACACGGTCGATTATTCCCTGGCAACGACTGCGAGCAGCAACGACGACGCCGGTAGGACCGAAGCTCTTGTGAAATCGGACAGCTTCGCGACCGTTAATTCGCAGTTGGAAGAAGATTTGTTCGCTCGAGCCTCCCAGAGCGTGGCTGATCTGACGAGTTCGGCTTCGGCCCTTTACAACAAACCGGGAATGTTCAAGGCCGTTTCTGTTTCACCCTCGGCGGCGGACGCTGGTGCTATAAGCAATCGTTTCAAAATTGGTCAGGAAAAACCGACGTTACCTATTGAAGCCTTCTTTCACGAGCTATCGAGTAAAAATTAAATAATACCGTCGAACTTCATGAATCTTCATTGAATGCATCTATCTTGTAATGTTTTTTTTTTATTGTTCAAAGAGTGGACGAACGAAGAGATTATCAATATTTTTTATGCTATTTTGTCACACGAGAGAGCAGAGGGGTTTAAGCGAAATTCTAAATCTTCGAAGGTCATGGGTTCTTTTTTTTTTTTATAAAAAAAGAACTTGATCCGACAATGTTGGATAATTGTAATCCGATCGAGTTTCGAAATACGTCTCGCGATATATAATAGTCATTTGACTCTGAGCTCGGATGCGAAAAAAATATCGTATACCAGATGTGACAATAGTAGAAAGAATAATAAACATCGTGTAAATAGTTACGAATGGAAAATAGTATTATTTATATATATGGTATATATATTTATTGTTAGTGATCTATGTGTGTGTAAGTCTCGAGTCGGATGCTCGACAATTTTCATTTGAGATACAATAAAATACTCAGATAAATTTATTCGCTACGGTAAAAAACCCCAGAATAATCTACCAGTTGGAGCGCAAAAGTAATAAATGTTGGATTTCATTTTTTTATATCTGATACGAACTATGCGTTCGGAAAGAAAAATCTATGCATACGAAAATATATGTAAAAGGAATATTCGATATTGCTGGCTGTCTCAAGATTGCCGTGTGTTTACCCTACTATTTTTATTTTTTACGATACTATTATTTTTTCATCTCGAGCCCTCGTGGATTGAATCCATGGACCCTATCGACCTTGGACCCTATTGACGAGCCCTCGGAGTTCGATAACAATAATGCTAACGTGAGCATTGTCCACGGCATTATAATTTTTCTATTAATTACGAGGATCCGTCGGTTTCGTCAGAGATTGTACATCCACAGGGTTGAGGCGTCGAGGCGGCTCGGATGCCGCTGCAGCTCGGAGCTCGCTCCATCCAGGGGGTAGGGAGAGGTGATCCTAGAACAAAGATAGAGTGTTCTCTACATTACATCGCTCCTCCAGTTATATAGCTTGTCGGGCCGCTGTGGCGGCAGCAGCATCACCGGTACAGCATCAGGCCAGAATGCAGGAGAAGCATCAGCAGCAGCTTCCCCTTTCGTCCTGCTAACCCCATCAGCAGTCGTGCTCCCTCTTCGGCATCCCCAATATACCCGCAATGGTTTACCTCCCTTCCACCCTCTCTCCGATTCTAGTAAAACGGGAGGGATCGTTCTCTCTCTCTTGTCGACCGCCCGCGCACCCTCAATCTTGCGACAATCAGTCAGTAATCGGGCGTCAACGAGCTCGCCCACGCGCTAGTCGCCCCGGCTACTTCCCTCTGTATAACAATCTATACTCCGCTCTACGAGCCGATATAATACTCGCGAGTATATCACGTGCCACCGACATCCCTCTGAATTTCCCTCTAGACTCCTTTGTCCCGACAATAAACTGTCGCTGTTCCCGGCATACGCACATGCAATTTTTTTTTTTTTCCTTTCCCAACTCGACTCTTCCAACGTACACGTGGGCGTTGCACGTGTTACGGATTTTTTTTTTCATCAACGAGCCTGCTTTTTTCTGTCACGACAATGGATCGAACGACAATGTCGGCGGGACGCGGCTACGCAACTCGATAAAGTGAATCTCTGTTGTGTCCTCACGGTAAACTCTATGATGCGCGGTGACCGAATCAGTGAATAACAGAGGCGGCTAAATCGCGCCAATTGTCGTGTTTAGTTTTGCTTCCGAAACACCGTCGGAGGTGGACGAGTGACGATATTTTGTCGAGACTACGAAATTTAATTTACGATATAGGAGAGACTTTTTTCTTCAAAGTGCCGAAAGATATATTCGTGGGTATATTATGAGGTAGTAATGCCGATTGGTGGCGATGTGGGATACACGACAACCGAGGGGATAATTCAGCTTACTACGTGCTGCGTATCAAGTCATCGGGTCAACAGCGCCATCCTGAGCATACTCGTACATTAGTGTGATTACGCTGGTTATATCTCGAGAACAAAGATTGATAAATTTACTGTACTGGAAGAGGAGCTAATTCGTCTATTGTTCCCAATGGATTTTCGATTGTGTTGGAGCTCGAGAAATATTTGCTCCCTTCTCATCGAGAATTTATAAAGCGAAAGCTTCTTTTTTTTATCGACATTTTTTAAATGGATAATCCAATCTATACAATGAAGACAAAATTTGTGCGGAATCCGGTTCCAATAAGGAACCTTGACTGAGGTTTTTTTTTTTTTTTTTAAGACAATCATAGCTTCGTGAAAGAGGAAGAAGAGCTATCGAATAAAATGACAATACGACATTCGTATCGACTGCTGTAGACAGATCCGCTATGCGCCCAACGCGACCGATCGGACTCTCGGACACACCGAAAATGTGTACTCGACCGATTAAACGTCTCGCATACACCCATCAAGACGAAACTTTTCCTCCTTTCGTAATAAGATAAACAAAAAACACAAAATGGACTTGCGACACTCGTACAACTTCAGCGTAGTCTCGTAACGCTAGGATAACGAAAAAAAAACAAAACAGAAAAAAAAACTGTACCCGTTCAATTAAATGGAAGATATCAAAGCTCCGGATCCAAACTCGGAAGAACCAGCTTTGAGTCTGCCAGACGAGATTGTCGATCGGGATAATGAGAAAGAAATTCGGCCGGACAATATCGACGAGCTAGGCTGGAACGTGGCTCGTGAAAAGTCGATGAATTCGTTGGAGGATAACGGAAGAATACATCCAAGTAGCAATGGATCGGAGAGTACGTCGGAGATCGGAGGAGGACGAAGAAGGCGGCGAAGAAGGAGAAGCAGAAGTGGAAGTAACAGCAGTAGCAGCGACGGGAGCGGAATCAGCAGCACCTGGCACGAGCACGTGTACGCTACACCGCCGAGGGTGCCGACGGCTCATATGATCAGCGACATACTCGGCTGGAACCGGGAGGAGAGAAATGCAAAAGCATCGAAGAAGAGCAGCGACAACGACTCGGAAGTTGGCAGCAGTCAGGCAATAAACAACGACGATATGCGTTTGACTGTCGAAAGACTTGTTGCACCGACGAGCTCGTGCGAACGAACGGCACTCGCGATACCCACGGCAAGCCCGTTGAGGATCGAGGAACCATCTTCGCTGGTCAGGCGCAGTCATTGCTCTCCGGATCTTCATTCCCAAGATCCGGTAGCGGTAAAAAGTTCCTCGCTTCTGCGTCGCTCGCCGATGGACGGCACGAGGAAGATATCGAACGTGCAATCATCGAAGATCGAAAATCGTTCGAGGGTCGAACGAAGATCATGCTCCAAATTGCCGAAGGTACAAACTCCGAGCAAGGACGAAGAGTTTCCGCTGAACTTGACCGTTTCTTCGAGGGTGAGCGAATCCATGGAATCGAACTCCTCGACGGTCGATCGTGGCTCGCTGTTCGCCGAATCTCGAAGCGGCTTCGTTGAGCCGAGGGTCGAAGCTCTTCACGGCGGATTCGAGGCGCAGGACAAGATGTTCAATGCGAAACAGCGTCATGCGTTTCTTCGGGAGGAGGCCGACGGACGTCGTGATGATGCGGCGTTCGGGAAGCACATTGAAACGGCCGTCGGAACGAATCTGAAAGGTTTGTTTCCAGTTAGTTTCTGTTCAGCTTTTTTGCAGGATCGATTGTAATACATAACTCGATTGTTTCCGAATTAATCTACCACTTGGCACACATCAGGAAATAGAACCAATTCGACCCGGTAACTCGAATTATTGATTCAAATTACCGGGTTATTATTCATTAAGAAAAAAAGTCTCATCACGAATGGATGACACAGATTCGCTTTGCCCCGGTCTTCCATACCACCGATTTGAACTACTATTTCCAGCCGTTAATCGTAAAAGAAGAAATTTGCAGTGTCAACGATGTTGCGAGACATTCCAATAAAATACGTTACAAAGCCGTTGTCGAATCGATACGGTCCGGTAATTGCGGGTCTTAAATGTTTTCGAGCCGGAAAACCGTCGAGAGCATTTGGATTGTCCAACAAATCGAGCGCTTGTTTTCCTACATCGATACATCGGATGCTGTCAGTTATCGGCCGCAGCAGGCGGCTGCATCGAAGTAAATTAACAATAGCAACGAAGAAGCTTACTCCGATGAGTTTATTGGCAATGTCTGTTTGTCAGAGCCCCGCTGGGGGCGGGGGAATGATTGCAGAGGTGACACTTGAGCAAATTTCCGTTCTCCGTTTCTCTAGTATATATATTCACTCGGGAGGATGATACTCGCATAGCATCAGGGAGGCCTGGGCTCTTTGCCTCTCCGGCTCTCTCTCTCTCTCTCTCTCTCTCTCTCTCTCTCTCTCTCTCTCTCTCTCTCTCTCTCTCTCTCTCTCTCTCTCTCTCTCCGGGTAGCGCGCGTTTAGGGGTGTTAATTGGCTGGCGTATCATCTCCCTCGTCCCACAGAATGTCACTGTATACATAACGGGACGGCGATGGGGTTACTTTGTGTAGGATGAGTCGGTGGAACCGATCAATAAGTGCCGCTTGCCTAAGCCGTTTTAACTAGATAGTACATTCGGAACGCTTCGCAATATATCATCCGCATTTCATTATTAAATCCTCGTTACCGTAAACCATACCGAGAAAAAAACACCTCATTCCGATCATCCTATTCGATTCTCACACGCCTCGGAGTAAAAAATTATAGCCGATTGCAATTAATACATCGATTCAAATTGTTCTCCGATGTGGTTTTTTTTATTTTTTTATTTCATCGAACGATTAACGTCTAGAAAGAAAAAAAATGTTTTATCGAAATTACGTGTAATTCCCGCAGAATGGAAATTCAATACGAGCGTTTGATCTGACCAATAGAACTGTCGACGTATCTGCATCCGACATCAAAGTTCCACAGGGCTCTTTATAGTCTGTACCGAAAACATTGGGGGGAAACAACGCGGTCGAGCGACAAAGCTCGATACACGCTTTTCTCGTGTTTTTGCCTAAAACGGGGGATCGAGGGTAAAAAAAAAGAACGTTGATGCCGGTGTAAGCTTAGTTTTTGAATTGACTAGCGAGGCGAAATAATTACTTCGAGGCTTGTCGTTACCTCATGCTCAAGTTCGAGCTTTAATAAACGTGATAAGATGCCAATTTCAAGAAGCGATTTAAACACTTTTTTTTTTTTTTTTTTTCAGGAAGCAATGCGTCGATTGGCAAATCGACGAAGGGAAGAAAATTCAACAACCCGATCGAGACTTCGGTGGGAGAGAAGTCTAAAAAAGAAGTTCGAATACGTCTCGATTCGCTGGCGGAGGATGCCAGTCTGTCGGATCAGAAGAAGAAGAAAGCTCGAACGACGTTTACAGGAAGGCAAATATTTGCTCTCGAGAAACAATTCGAAAAGAAGAAATATCTCAGCTCGTCGGAGAGGGTGGAAATGGCGAAGATACTCAACGTGACGGAAACTCAAGTGAGTAAAATTATCCGATTGTTTTTGCCGCTCTGCGTTTCAACGAGAAAATATTTGTGGATTTTGTTTTAATGCATTTTTCTTCCAGGTGAAGATATGGTTTCAAAATCGCCGAACGAAATGGAAAAAGCAGGACAACATAAGCAACGCTGAAGCGGCGGAGTACAAAAATGTTAACAATCCGAAGGTCGTCGGTGGTAAATCGAAGAGTGGCTCGGGCGACGAGAGTACAAACTCGGACAGTCTCATACAAGCTATCAGATGCAAAGCCGACTCGAACACCTCGACGAACAGTGATCAGACAAAGCTTTTGGATAGTCATATCAAGTTCGAGGAAGGAGCGGGCGGTGGTGATGGCAAGTCGCGAGTTTTATCGCCACCGAGACAATTGTCAAGCGAGATTCAAAACTCGTGCGTTGAATTCGACAGATCGACGAGAAGCAACGTCGCAAATTTTGGTTGTAGTCGCACGACGATCGGCGGTAGCAGAGTAAGTGAAGATACGAAAAAGATCGTCGATACACTTGTCGGTCCTGAGATGGTCGTCGAAGACTCGAAAGGCAGTGAAAATAAAAAATCGAGCAAAGACATTTCGGTTATCGAGAAAAATTTTCTCAAGGAGGAAACGAGTTCGATAAACGACGTTGTTATTTTACCGAAAACAAAATTAAATCAATCGCGTAGATTAAAAATCAACGAGGCAATCAAGACGGTTGTTCAGGCGGAAGACAAAGTCGATGATGCGAACATTGACGAAGAAACGAAGCTCGATATTTCATCGTCCGGCTCGTTGGACTCTGTGCGCACAAAAGCTACGTTTAAGGTTTCCTCCGAATCGTCCGTCGAATCGACGATGAACGGTGAGGAATTTTGTAAATTTGATCAAATTCATTCGACGAAAGGATCCATAGCCGTTGACGCAAGGGATCGAACTTTCAGGGCTGAGCATTCCAGCTAACCAGCAGGATAGAGCTTTCCTCGCTGATCGTGTACACATCCTCGAATCAATGAAAATTTTTCGAGAAAATCCCCGACGGTTAACAGCGCGATGAGTAAACTGTGAACAAAAAAAAAACAAAAGCTTCAATTGTAATTTATGATAATTAACGGTTAAAATTAGTGTTTTCTTTGTTGCTGTTTATGTTTCTTTTTTTACATATATATATAAATATATATATATATATATTCATAAGGTAGAAAGAAACGAAATTAAAGGCTGCGTCTCTTCCGATCGGAGAGTCGCGTATTTCTACAGATCCCTGGTTTTTATTTATTTTCATTCTATCCCAAAGCTAGCTGTTGAACTAATTTCAACGTTCTGGAGATCGTAACGGGGTTTACTGTATCTACGGAAGAAGTGTAGAAATCTTTTGACCATCGCTGGGTAACAAAATTAAGGTAGTACGATATTTAAAAAATATTAATAACTCGTCTCAACAGTCGGTTCGATTGAATCATCCCGAACATTATTTCGCAACTTATCATTGAAATACAATTGATATAATTTTACTAATTTTTATTATTATGAGCAGCGTTTTAAAATTACTCGTGGCTCCATCTGGCGTACCTTAAGGTTACGGACTGAACGCCCTGGCGCAAGGAGACCAAACCTTTGGACTGCATTCGCCGCATCACAAGTTTACTGTCAATAATACGTAGCTCCGAAGAACGCTAGATATTAGTATGTGAGGTGACGGTGCAATGTTATTCTTCTACATATTAAGCTGGATATCCCTGATCGTTCAAATATGTTTCTTCACGATCTCAATCGGTATGTCGTTCGAAATTTAATGAGTCCTACGTTTCCTCCATCGAATAAATGGACGGATCTCACAAATCTCAACTCTTCCAAAGAGGTTACGTTTCGTCAAGCAATGTTACATTCTTCGAATTATTTTCAGCCGCGGGACTGTACTACATGGCCGAATTCGTCGAAGAATACACCGTATTGTCTAAGAAAATCATTCGAATTTTCATTCTGGTAAGTTAAAAAAAAGTATTTTTTTTCTTACCACAAATTTTGTTGTTTGTGCTCGGAATTTATCCCATCGCTCGTAACTTTGCCGGAGATCCTTCCCTCAATGTGCCTCAAATATTTCACGCTGTAACAATAACTAAAAAATCATATCAACTTAGTTTTTTTTTCGATGGTCAAATTTAGTGTTAGTATATTTCGTTTGAGAGTTATTCACTTATCGAATGTGCCTCCAGAGCTTTGAAATGTTGATCATTGTTGCTGATCGTTGTCCCAATCGTACGTCGCGCGTGTATCTTTCACAGACGCGTTAACACATTCTCTCGCCGCGACTCTTCCGCGCGCCGATATTACGCACACAACTGCGTTGACTATAGCCGACGAGCTAGCGGCCACCGGTCTCGGTACAGGCTCGTTCGAAAATATTTATAGTCATTTTCATTGCCAAGCCGGTGGGCTCTTCAGTGGTTGACCGAATTCTCGCGCGTCTTTGCAAAATAATCTCGAGGTCGTAAAACGTGCATCGACGTGACGGTCTGCCAAAATCGACCAATTTGTTTGCACCCCAAAAACAAATTACTGCGTAACAATATGAATGTAGCGTAAATATAATACAAGTCTTATATCTATATATATTTTGGAAAGTTGTTTGTTTGTTTGTTTATTGATGTCAAAGTACGTCACTTCCGGTCGAGAAAACTTATTTTTCGACCAGATGTGACTTTATACCGGAAATTCGTCGCTTCCGGTTTGAAAATCACATTTTTCAGCCAGAAGTGAGTATAATTTCCGTTCTTGACGAACTAATGATTAAAGCAATACTTGGAAAAAATCTTAAGAGAATGATAAACAAAAATTGTGTTTTAGGTAACGAGCTCCGTACACGTCGGACTTTTATTGTTCGAAGATATTCCACTGACGATGACTTCGTTCGGCTTGATCGCACAGGCTGCGCATCTTTATATCCTCAAATCATTTCCATACGTCAGCCTGACCTCACCCGGTCTAATCGTTACCGTTATACTTCTCGTTATCAACCACTACTTTGCCTTCACTTATTTTGCCAAGATATTCTTCAACTTTTCCGAGGTACGGTCGATATTTATTTACGAAATGGAATTTTCATTTATACATTTTGTTTTTGTTTTTAACAAAGAATTTATGTAATTTGTAGGTAATGGCTTACTTCACCCTATGCTTATGGCTCGTTCCATTCGCCCTGTTCGTGTCCCTGTCGGCAAACGAGAATGTTCTTCCTACGACGTTCCAAGAGAAGCCCCGAATGGGTACGTAAATGAGAGAAGAAGAATGAAGCAATTGATGTTTTAATGAGTTCTTTTATCGACATCGTCTTGTCGCATCGTTAATGAAAAGTAGAAACGTGCTATTTCAATTACCAAGAGGTTCCAAGGCCGAGAGATTTTCATGCCTGATTACTTTTCCATACAGCAAAAAAGCTGAAGGAATTGCGATCGTTGGTAAAAATTCTCCAGACGTTTTGTCCTTTTTTTTACGTCTGCACTTTTATGAATCAAACAGATGAGCCTTAATGACGAAACTCTTATTATTTTTTCTTTTTCGCAGATAACGACGTCATATCCAACTACTTCTCCGGAAGAAGAAAACGCTCCAGTCTACTATCCGTATTCGAATACGCGAAGGAGTACTTGATGCCGCATCGCAATAAAAAATCATTCTAGACGCGACATTAGTGTAAATTTTTCATTACAACAAAAATAAAAATAAAATTATAATGAACTTCGCTATAATGATAGACATACGATTTTCGACTTTTCTAGTCTCAGTGTAGCTCATGAATACGCTGCAACCCTTTCATTATCATGGTAATATCTCGCACAGTTAAAATAATAATTCTATTCGCGAATAAAAAATAGCCCCTATTTAAATTATTGCTTTGTATCTCTCGTGACTCTAAATTATTGAGGGAAACGCTCCAGTTCAGCCGAAAAAAATTGGTGATTTAATCAATATTCATTAAAAAAATAAATAAAAATAAATCAATCAATTCTCTCACGTTTGAGCTCTGCGCGATCCTTCGATCGAAGTATTGTACTCTGTTAATATTCAATCTCCCTCGACCTATTCGAATCGCCATGTTTGTAAATACATAATAACGATGAAGCTAGTAAGAAAAATAATCCCCAGCCCCCTCAGGTATTTTATAGCAAGTTATCGTGTCTTTATTGTATTTGTATATGCGTGATGATTTATAGACGAGTGTAATAAAAAAAATGGACGGATCAATCGCCCTTGCGTCGAGCGACGAACAATAAATGATTTCTCAATTCTTTTCACTTTTTTTTCTTCGTAAATAATTTGTTAAACCACGACACGACAATTCGTACCTTATAACATCGCTTATTACGGAGCGAGATATCGAAATTTCATCTTGACTGAGGCACGAAAAAAAATAACGTTGCTGCTTCGTCAGAGACCAATAAATTTTCTATGGGTCTATTTATTTACACGCGATAGTTGGAAAGCTCTCGTGCGCTTGTCGCCACGTGCGTGCTCGAGAGACTTCGCTGGTATTTGCCTATTAACACAGACGAGATTACGCAGGTCCGCTATATATATCTACTCCATTATCTATAGCCACATAAATCGTATCCACATTAGAAACAATCTGCTCTTCTAAATTTCGAATCTGAACTCTGCTGCTTGGCTCTACCGTGTCCCTTCCGCGAATCTCCGACAGCAAATTTTTCCGCGATCCAACGTGTGTTGCTTTTCATTCTTTTTTCCCGTTAAGATTCTACCCTATAATTTAAGTGACGCAAATCCTACGATAACCTATGATATCAATAGCAACGAATTATTTAAGAGGACGCGGACGACTGTGCGAGTGATCCGGAAATAGATGGTATAGGATTGGTATTACGGGCTACTGTTATATTCCTACTCCGAGTATGCTATTTTCGTTGGCCAGATAGTCCAATCTTTAGTTAGGAAAATTTTCGTTTTCAGAACGGCGTCGTTCGCGTTGCAAAATTTAAATAATTTTGAGATTAGATATTGTTTGTACATACACTATGGAGATACCGATGTATGCATTATCGACGAGCCTCGAATTCTTATGGCCCAGTCGTCGAAACGAAACGGTAAGAGCATCCGAAGACACGAAGGTGCAGCTGATATCTTTAAAACGTTATCGCATACTATTTGGATATTCCTTTACAAATTTACATTCTCTTTTCATTCTCCTTATCGCTTGTCCCGATTGTGGATGCTCATAATTTTTTTATACAAAAATTCGGATACATATTCTTTATCGCAACTGGAACAGAATAGAATAGTTTAGAATAGATTAGAATAGAATAGACTAGACTACGGCTGGGATCCATATTCTTTTCACTCTCGAAAGAAGTTACATCAAGTATATGAGGTAGACGAATATACTTATTTTCATGCAGGGGTCAGAAGATCGTTCGGGATATCGAAAACTGGGCCATTCACCTCAGCCGAGTGAACGCGCGATTCCGACTTATTGTTCCACTTGCGGAAAAATACAATGGGCAAAGAAGAAATATTAATCTGAACGGATTGCCAAAGATATTGGCTCTCAATAAATTCCTACATTCCAATCCTCTTGTTTTTCTTATTCCTCTCGAGTTTCCTTAGATCGGACTTTGTGCAGATAACATTTCTGAGATTGCCGATTAGATCAACGCTTGAAAACACCACACTTGTATATGTATATACGCTCATGGATGTAGCGTATTATTCGTATGAACGCATGGCTTACTTGCCATTATACGTGTCTGAGCGGCAAAAAAGGGGGCTTTTCGTGTGCGTTTCTGCACAGCCAGAGACTTTGGGGGAGGAAGTAATTTCGTGGAAAAAAAACAAAGTTAATAAGAAGAAAAATGAATGTTGTTGTTTTTTCTTGTTTGCGTGTCGTCCATATGGTTTGGAGGTATATAGTTGTGCGGTATAGTGGAGGCCTATGTCGGGTGTCGAGCGTGAGATAGTTCGAATTTTGCTCATGGTGGGGATGGAAGAAATAGTCTCTCTCCCCCGTCGTCCGGTCTCTCTGGCAAGCCAAGAGAACCCGAGAGAGTGCAACGACGAGCCGACGGTATCTTGAAGTAAGATCTCATCAGTCGTGCTCAGGCACCCGGCCGTATTGCTTCGACGATCGCGCGAACTCGTCCATGGATAAGTGATAATTTTAACTCGATACAAAGTGTCTGGATATTTCACGGCCGTCGCAACGGATAAACGGTTTGTTTTCAATAAAAGAGAGAAAGGGAACGTTACACTCGACGCAGCATGGAAAAAAAAATCGTTCTTCGATTTCTACAATAGTTCGCCTATTTAACAATTTGAATGAAAATAAATGACAATCTTTGAACATGTACGATATTAGTAGAATTTGAAATTTGAAGCATGTAACGCTCTTGATTTTAACAGAATTAAACAAATGTAGTGTACTGTTTTCTTTTCTTGTATTTTCCAACGAGATTCGAGGTCATATTTTTTACTTTCCTGTGTCGTTAAATTACACTGGGATACCGTTTTGTTGCAATACCATTAATCTTGTGCAAAAAATCTTCGCATGCAACTACGTAATCCATCCGGCCGATAATCATCAGGGGTATAATCGTACCTGCTGCGTATATGATTCTATAATATTTTTTTCAATCTTTGTTCTGTCGAGTTTGATTCTGCATTATATGGGGCTGAATTGACATCCATATAAATGCAAATTTCAGTGTATGTATGGAAACATTGTATTACGTGCGCCTTATTTAGTAAGAAAGAAAGCGACGTAGGCAAATTTTTCCCTACTGTTAACAACGTTGTAAAAAGCCGCAATACTCCATAATTTCGAATCTAGAAGCAAGATTGTTTGTCCAATAGAGATCCTCGAGTTCGTGTCGAAAAAACGATACTTTTATAAATTTCGATACGAACTTAAAGTGCAAATAAGATTGTATTATTGCAAAAAAATATTGACGCAACGTCAATGTTTTCAAGAAATTACATAATCGGATAAACCTTTATACCACCTCGAAATTCGACGATACGACAATAAACCGACAAGGATATTTTTTTCTCGCTGGAAAGCTGTGATAATCAAAAGGCAACAATCACTTTCATCCGTAATTGATGAGCTCACGATGCAACCACTAACGCTCGACACTTGATTACAGATACACGCTAATGCAATCGTCACTATCACTAATCACTCGCACTATTCACTCGCTCAATCCATTGAGTGAGTGCAACACGAAGGTACTTTTATCATCGAGTAAATATATAAAAGATAAAAGAAAAACAATAAAAAGAGAATCAATGATACTAAGGAAACTTCCCGTTTAATCCGAGTGAATTCAACGGATCCTTTTACAACGTCAACAATCGTATTGTTTGCAGACATTGTTTTGTTAAGTTTATCGTACATTTTTCTCTTCGCGACCTTGAAAAACCTACTCGTGTTTTAACCCACACAAACACACACGAACACACACACACCCAATGTCGAGATGTCCCAAGTGCATGCTACGATTTGTACAGACAGTTTATCGTCGAATCATGACGCTTATCAATACAGGAGAACGTTTACAAATCCTTTTGAAGATATGTCGAGCTCGAATTGCACATGATTAAGCAAAGAAAAGATAAGCCACGGCGAAAGCGCTTTGTTATAATGTCGCAGTTCGGGTATGGGTCTGTATAGACGTTTGCGTCAGCATCAAAGTTATACGGAAAATATAACGCTTGTCGTAGAGGTAATAAATATTTCTTACGATAAAAGATATACAGTCGGTAGCGACATCGACCAAGTTTGATATAACAAGGTCTAGTAAAAACATGACTAATCCGGTTGCATGCATCCTGGTCTAAATGAAGTTGGATGTGATAGTATGTTATGACTCAGTAGCAATTGTGATGGAAACATCGGGAAACGAGAATGAAGGAGATAATGAAAACGTGTCTATCGCGGTTTATTTTTCCGTTCTCTGTGCCGCTCGTTAAGCAGGAATCCCATCGAGATTTCTCAATCCGTTTTTCTGCCGAGTGCAGAAAAAAAACTAAAGAGGTATTGTATTTGCGTCGGCAGTCCACGACCTACGTCAATGCATTTCGTTACGATTAAAAAAAAAATCGTTCGTGGAAAAAAGTTAACACGTGTTCAGACGGTGATTCGAATGATCCACTATTGTGCAAGTTTACTATAGGGAATAAATCATACATATATATACGTTTGGGCAATCAAAACCACTAATCAAGAGTAAGCGATCGGTTTTTTTTCAGAATTTAATTTTCGTGTATAAAACACATCTGTCTTAAGTCTGCGTCGCTTTTGTATAAAAATGTAAGACCAAAAATGCAAACCAATTTTTTGACGTTATTCGTTTACACTGACAATTCATTAAGTTTGTTCTTATAAGAGGGAAATGACGACAGTTGTAACAATGTAACAATCCTGAAATGTTTAACAAAAGATCAATAATCTGATCGACAAGTAGTTTTTTAAAACACGAACGAACGAATGAAAGAGTCGGTAGCACGAAAAATTCTTCGAGAGAAACAGCATCGAAAAGGCGCGAGCGACTTTTTCGCAATCGAGTTCAATCAGGATTGTTTTTTATTTACGATCGAATCACGCGTTCAGCGATAAAAAATTCTTCGAGAAGGCGCGGAAGGAAGATTACGGAGCGCCGATTGAAAGCGCCTCGGGACGTCTAATTACAAACGCACGAGCGAATTTGCTCACTCGAAGCATTTCGCAATAGAGATCCGAGAGGCGCTCGCGTTCGTGATCGCTGAGCGAATATAAAAGATTACGACAGAAGAAAAATTCGTCGTGAAGCCGATCGGAAGAGGAAGATTGCCGAAATGATTGGCTCATCAGGCGTCCCAGCTTGATTTTTTTTTCTTCCGATTTTTTAAAGTTTTTTCCTCATTCACCTAAGTGAGGTCCGAACTGCCAAAGAAGAAAAGTGATGTTGCACTATTGCCCCTGTTGTTTTCTGTTGTCTACAATTAACAGACACGATTGGATAGCTTACACGGAAGGCATTCGGAACTGTGACCGGCAGAGGGTACTATTTTAGTGCAGTCGACGAATCCATTGCCAAACTGATTTCGCCTATGATCAGCTCTCTAGCCACGTGAGAATGACGCTAAGCTATTTTGCTATAGGAATAATGACCTCACGGCTCAGTCCCTCCGAGTCCGAAAGCGCAGATCACTTCGCTAATTTGTCTGTTAGCAAAGACACGCGCACCAATATTACAAGAACGAATCGGTATATATCCCGAGTGGTAAAATACTCACGAATCGAAAACATATAATACAGCCGGACACGCACCGACCGGTTGAAATACGTGCCTCATTCCATTTTTCTTTTTTTTTCTCTTGCGCACTCGATTGCGTTTACCTTCGAGATGAACGTGGCACTGAAACAAAAAAAGAAAGAATGAATGAAAAAAAAGACAAGTGCAAAACAATAATGAGCACAGTGCTAAATGAGAACGGGATGTGTTAGTGGCCGGTTGTTTGTATCGGTGAGCGATGCTTGACGCTTTGGAAGTTGGCCAAATAGTTGCTTATCGGCTAGCGGCGGCGCAGCATCCGAGAGAACGAGAGAGCGAGAGACGTTTGTGGATCCACGAAGTCGAGGGACGAAGCTAAGGTACACTCGCATCGCAGAGTGCGTGTCGATGTTCTCGCGGTCATTTTTGCCGAATGCGCAGTCTGCAATGGGAAGAGTAGCTGGGAAGACGCGGGGCCTCGAGACTCGTGTTACCCGAGTAGATAATTCGATCCGAATTGATGTAGTAAAATTAAACACGTGCTAGATACAATTAGGAGGAGACGAGAAGTCGTTATGTAGATAAATTTTATAACGAGAGGAAGTCGATAGTTATCCCCGAGCCCGAAATCAGTTTAATAAGTTACGTTCAAAGAGGTCGGGCGACACAAAGTTACTTAATGCAGTTTGAAACCTTGAGAAGCCGGCGAAAGCGGTTGACTCATAATAAATGCGCGCATTCGAAAGGAAGCCTATTACACTGTATATATCACGGTCTATACACCTGAGCCTTCTTACACATTCGCACACGCTTCTCTTGCATCGATGTTCAAGCCGGTTGAAGCTTTCCTTATAGACGACTAACCTCGATTACAACACAACTTTGTACACTCTTGCTCGCGTGTTCTATCATGTGGTTCGACGAGTTTTATTTACTTATTTGTTCTCTATACATCGACCTACCCTACACACGTCTTTATACATGGCAACACTGTTTGGCGGAACGAAAAAATTGTTGCTACTGATATTTTGGGTATGAGGAGTCGGGGCTCACTCAACGAGATTTTAATAGATCGACCACTGTGCCTTTTGCCAAGAATTGGTCTTGACTGGAATGCCGACGCTCCAAAGCTGTCTCACTAGATTTTAATAGATACGAATACTGTGTCTCAAACTCTTTCCTTATATGCGTCAATGGCGAATACTAGCTCAGAATTTTACTCCGATGTACAGTTTATACGGCCCACGTACAGTTTGCAAAAGCAACAGATATACTGCAATTACCCGCGAGATTGTACGCGTATCCAGTGATGCAGAAATTATTGAATAAATAAATAGCCAGTGTAGTGCGTTATTAAATGTATACAACGAAAGCAACATGTCGTGGCAACAGCGAGTTACGCAAGATCCGAGTTGTGCGCTCTTTAGAATAGCGCTATGCACAAGGTTGAAACGCCTAGACAATGTGGGCTTTTTTTTAACGTCGATTCTAGATAGTATAATTTTCATGGCCGATAAGACTTCTTGGAAACCTCGACCGAGGGCGATTTAGAATAATCGAACGCGCTTGCAATTGTCGTGTACAATGTACCGGAACTGGCTGTGCTAGTAAAAAGAAGTATCTCGAAGAGTCTCTTGAAAACCTGTCGAGATAAAAACTTGTGAAAAGAAGCGGGATTGAATTTACCTTGGAGAGTATCTTTTCATCTGCATCGGCCTAAAAACAAGTCGAGGGCATGTAATAAGGCGCGTTACGGTAGCCCACGAATTTCCGTTGCGAGTACAGCGGGCGATCTTGAGGTGCGATCTCACGTTTCAATGACAGTCACGGCACGATGTAACTCGAGAGTTTTCAATTTATTTTGAGTCTCTCCCTTACCTCAAACCTTTAAAAAGAGAAGAAAACTGTGTTTAACAGCCCGAAGTTACAAATAAAGAAGAAAAAAAATTATTATACCTTTTGCGATGTTCCCGGTTCGCACTCCGATGTTTCTACTGAGCACCACGGTTTTTCGATTAGTTCTGTTGCACGCTAACTTATTGGAGGTCGTTTAACGCCGGTGACCGTTCACGTATCTCCGTTCTCCCCATAAGCGTCTAACGTTTCGTTCTGTAATATATCGAAAGAGCATCGTCAGTTGCATTCCTGCCAGTGATTCGCGAGCGTTATTTTCCTTCCTATGCGTAACGCGAAGAAATTTTTTTTTACGTTTCGGTCGTAATATTAGATAATGCTTGGACACAGAAATGCCTGAGATTCGAAAATGTTATCACAGCTCGTTAAATATGCAGATATATGTGTGTATGTATAGAACCGATAGACATTGACTCGTGGACGACGTATCGTGAACCAATAAATACCGGAGCGATTCTCAAAGAGCTTTTTTTTTGTTCCTAATTTATCGCAATTTAAAATTGCAAATCGTTGCCGGCGATGATAAGAGACTGCGACCAAACGCGCCGTCGCACGGTAGTCTTCAAGGAGACGCGAAAAGAAAATAAAATAAAAACTCGTTTGCCTTTACCAGCTGTTATACCATTTGATGAATGAGAACTGTTTATTTCGTAGAACTAAAACCTCACCCGCGATCCAATTTAATACTGATAAATATAATAAAAATGACGAGCTTGCCGAGACAATGGGATTACGATGAGCAACGAAACTTGTTGCAGATGGAATTTCATATGAAATCGTCCGGTACCTCGCGGAAGGATGATGGGAAAACCCGTGGGGCGGAAACAATCTTCGAGGGAACTACAACGCCGCTCGGGTAAGTTTTTTTTTTTTACTTGAATGCTAATAAATTGTCGTTAAATAAAAGATCGTGTGAGATTGTTTAAAAAAAGAACTTCCTTGCCAAAGCCTGCTTAAGGTAATCCGGGCGGTACAGTCTCGCCAGACGTGAGTTTCCGGGAAAAATTCAAACGTTCCTCGATGGGATAAAAATCTGAAAAAAAATCATATGGGAGGTGCTGCAAATACTGTTTTTATGTAACAATAATTCCGAAATGTTATTGACAAATCAACGATAAAAATAATTGTTCAACAAATCATCCGGCAACTTAACTATGTTTTACTGTAAAAATGATTCGTTTATTTTTCTGAATCGTATGAATTTTTTTAGAATTTTTTGTAATCTTTGAAAATCGCGTTTTTTCCATGTTCACGCTATGAAAAAACGCAATTTTCAAAGATTATTTTTATGAAGGAAAGTCGTCAAGTTTCCGGGTTATTTGTTGAATAATAATTGTTATCTTCAATTAATTGATAAAAAATTGGAATTATTATTTCACAAACACAATCTTTGCAGCACCTCCCATGTACTTTATTTTTTTCGGATTTTCATCCCATCGAGAAGTGTTCGAAGTTTTCTCTGAAACTCACGTTTGGCGAGACTGTACCGCTCGGGTTACCTAAAGGACACAACTGCGGTCTCCTCGACACCCAATCCATGCGCAGTCGTTAATGAAAACTGCAACGCTATTTTTTTTTTTTTCCAATGTTGCTGAAACTTTAGCGTTTTACGAAAAAAAAGTCTCAACAACCTTGAAAAAAAAAACAAAAAAAAAAACAGCGTTATAGTTTTCTTTACTTGCCGGGAAATTTCACATGCCCTCAAGCACGAATGACTAAACAGTTCCCAGATTCCCTATCCAGTCGGAGTTAAAGAGAAAAAATTGCTTTAACTTGCGGTACACATCCTCACACGATTATTTAATCGTCTCCTAATGGAATAAAATGGCTCTCTAACAATGGGCCGTAAACGGAAATACGAGCGAAGCGGAACTCTGAGGGGGCGGTCATACATAAAATGTAAAAGGGAGAAAATTCATGATAATTTCAGACTTCCAGGCTTGCTGCCAGGCTCGCGCTAGCAGCGCATCATTACTTGCAAGTTAGTTATTTTAAGCGCATCTGACCTACTTCTAAGGTCTAAAGTGTAGAAGTGACATATTGCAGGAAAAATATTTATTCCCCATCTAGGTAATACACAATGACCCGCATTCGATTGTTAACTATACAAATTTCACCGAATTTTGCAATTAGACCCGGAGTCTCATCCGCGAGATTTCGCGCGAGCTAAAATCGGAACTGGCTCTTCCCACAACTTCGAGCTCCGACAATAACTCACAGATGCAAGAGGTCTAAGTTTCTTTAAAAAAAAAAAAAAAAAAAAAACATCTGAAAGTGCAGTTGGTCAGATGAAAATATACAAATTATTTTTTGTGTTCCTCACGTCGAAGTTATAATAATGGTAAATAGTAAAATGCAATTTGTTTGTCCAACTAACAGATTGCTCTCCCTTCTATGTTTCTCTAGGAGCACCGTGGACAATTATGGCGCCTTCCAATCCAAAGATCCGATATTGTCGATCAGCAAGAGCAACAGATCCCACGGCGACCCGGGTCATGGATCAAGCGTTCATCACCCAACATCGTGAGTACATCGGTAATCTGAAAAAAAAAGAAAAAAATATTGCCATTTTCCGTACATCGTTTGTGACGAGAAAATAAACGGGAGAAAAAGAAAGGCGAGCGTGGGGTAGCTCGAGGCCGAAGAAGACGAAGAAGATTAAAAAGATAATGTGAACTAATGGTGGTCCACTGAGGCCAGCCAGTGAGCACGTCCACCGTAACATACAATAACGTGTCCTCATTATAATCTCTCACGAAACACAGGAAATTACGTGTAGGTATGAATAATCAAGTAGATTTAAACTCGACCCTACTTTTTCAATCTCCAGACGAGAACTCCGTACGTGATAGGGTTACACGCGTTTAATTCAAACTTTCACTCCGCACGATTAGTCGCGACGGAAATTCGGATTGCTTTTTTTTTTCTCGATTTTAATGAAATGGAGGTAAGATGAAGAACCGACGGAAAATCGAATGACGACGAAGGTATGAAAACGAAGTTTTCGCACGTCGAGTAATGAAGATAATTGGCAATTTTAGGTACCTGGAAACAATGATGCACTTGTTCAAGGGCAATGTCGGTTCAGGAATCTTCGCATTAGGCGATGCTTTCAAAAACGCTGGATTATTACTGGCTCCACCTCTCACAATATTACTTGGCATCATCTGTGTCCACGCCCAGCATATGCTCGTACGTATATCATCTTCATTAACAAACAAAATTTAGAAGACTACTTATAGTCAAGAAATAATGAAGACCGATTGAACATCAGCAGGACGATGATTCGCCATTATCGCAGCGAGCACTGAACCGAAATTCGGCTTGGACGTGTATCGAACCCTCTATCTCCTCCTTCTCTATTTTCCTTTCTCGTTATTGCTTAAAAGATAATTTTTCAAGCTCGCAAATTTTGATTGATCGTTGCAGCGTTTATACAGAGAGGATTCTGAATCGTATGACGTCAGTTGATGCTTCCGAAAAATGCGAGCTCTTGGATCGTGATTCGATTTATTTATTTTCCAGATCAATTGTAACGAGGAGGTGTGCCGGCGACTGGGAACGACGAAGGACGCGCGGCCAGGCTTCGCTGGAACGGTAGAGTTGTGCTTCGAGACCGGACCGCTTCAGCTTCGAAAATATTCGGTTATGATGAGGTACTTTTAGGACAATCGTTAATCAACATTAATCACTCGAACTATCAATGTAGTAGAAAATTCATATCTTGACGTATTTTATAGATCTATAGATCGATGTCAATTTTATTTATCCGTAGATCGATTTCAATTTTATCGTTTCTAAATCAATCGATTTCTATGTCTATGAGTATTCTATGGACCTATAGATCTGTAAATTTCTACGTGTACGTGTATGGTCATATTTGATGTATAAAAAAATCGTATTTCATCTAAACGTCAAACGACACGAACATCCGATCGCCACGTGCGGAGACGATATCGCCGATCGTAGAAAGCTCCGTCGAGTTTCGCGTGACGACACTTGTTGCTAGAGCACGAGTAAAAACATATAAGAACGCGTCGATCAATTGGTTGAATTGGTTGAATCGCGTGTAGAGAATTTATCTGAGAATATTCGCAACGTATGCGTTACGTCTTGAATCAATTTTTTTTTCTTCTTTTTCCATCTGACAAAGAAGCTACGCAACGTTTCTGCGCATTCGAAGTATTTAAAATCGTGACGAGTGTGGCCGTAATCGCTGTTTACTGAAGAAAAAAAAATTCCGTACTTGAAACGCGGTAATCGCTACATTCGGCGACCTTCACGTTTCAAGTACCAAGTTTGTTTTTTTTCGACGACACGTGTTTTACTCATGAATGAGATAAAAAAATACCGAAAGATCCGCGCCAAGACCGCAAGAATTAATCTTGATCGAATTCGACAAATTGTCAAGCCTACGAAAATGTATCATCTCTCTGGGACACCGCGAATTTAAAGGAACAAATTAATTATGAATAATGTTATCTCGAGATTTAAATTTGCAGAAAATTGGTTAACATATTTTTATGTGTCACACAATTGGGATTTTGCTGCGTCTACTTCGTATTCATATCGTCGAATATGAAACAGGTAAGGATTTTTATATATATTTGCTATATTAAATTTTTTTGGATTTATGTTTCTTATGTAGGGTGAGACGTTTTCTTGTATCCATATCGTCATGATCGAAATACAGAAAACTGTGTCAAGGTTCAACCTTTAAAGTAATTGGTATTCTACATGGCTTAATGACATTATTTTAGGTCAAGGCCATATCCTTCGCAGTTCTTGCCTTTTGTTTTTGTCATATTTTATGTACCGTTTTATCTCTCGTTACCTGAAATACTTAAACGAAACGATTACGTAATAAAACAAATAGTATTACATCTTCGAAAGGGAAATTCTCACTTTGAATTTTTTTTTAATATGGGTAAAAGTGTAGAAAGTCAGGAAATTCAAAGTGAATTTAAAAATCTGAAAAAATTCATACGTATTCAGAAAAATAAACGAATAATTTTAATTTTAAAAAAAGTTATGTTTCCGGGAGATGCGTTGAACAATTAAATTTTTCATCAATTCGTTGATAACATTTTGGAATTATTATTATGCAAAATTAATCTTATCGGCATCTTTGATACGCTTGATTTTTTTCAGATTTTTATACCATCGAGAAGTGTTTACAATTCCCTCTCAATTCTCTGAAACTTATGCGAAATCAACAGCATTCGCAAGGATTACCTTAATCGATCGAGTAATTAAAAAATATGAAAAAACAAGTATATGCGTTTAAAAAGCTAACGGAAGACGTAAAAAAAGCTGTATAGAATTTTAATGGCGCCTCCAAATGATTTTAATTGAGTTCATCTCTGTCCATATAGGACTCTTTATTTTTCATAATTACTTGTAATTGTTTATAGCGATCGGCTAATGACACTGAGATTTATCATCAGGTAATGGACGGCTATGGTCTCAAGATGGACGTTCACCTCCACATGGTCGTTGTGTTAATTCCAATAATGTTGAGTACATGGATCAGAAATCTCAAGTACCTGGTGCCGGTATCGTCGATAGCTAATTTTCTCGTAGTAGCGGGCTATGTCTTATCGATCTATCTGATGAGCAAGGATTTGCCCCCGATCGAGGAACGCCCGAGGGTTGCAGATTGGAAATCTATACCGCTATTTTTCGGCACCGTTATCTACTCGTTTGAGGGTATCACCTTGGTAAGTAGAGCAAAACAAACATTTCCGTAATCTGACGTTAAAAAATAAAATAATTGAAACTTCGGATACCAAATCTTGAAGTATCCGTTGTATAAGTTGAATTACGAAATAATAATGATAATAATCATAATAATAATAAGAGATAGGGGATTTTTTTTTGTAAGTATAAAAACATTTTTCGCCAAGAAAACCAAAGAAACAACAACAAACAAAGAAAACAATGTAATAGGTGCTGCCACTAAAAAATGAAATGAAAACCCCGGAGAAATTCAGCAAACCTCTGGGAGTACTTAATGTTGGCATGGTCATTGTAGGCTCGATGTTCGTATTAATGGGCTTTCTATCATTCTTAAAATACGGTGATAGCGTAAAGGGTTCTGTCACACTCAACCTTGACTCCCCGGAAGTAGTCCCGTCCTGGTAAGTAGTCCTGTCAAATTATCTCATTGCCTTCCTCAAAGGAATCATTTCTTTTTTATATTCATTTATATCGATTTTTAAAAATTGAAAACAAATATATATATATACACATATATATTTTATCCTGAATTAGTTCCGCTATCTTTACCCTCGTTCACCTGACCATCGTCATTTTATTCAACTAACTGACAAATTCATTCGGATTGTTTTTTGTATTCGTCGCAACGAAATGCAAAATATTTATTAATTTCTTCTCGAGTAACAGGAGCAGCAAACGATTATATAAATTCTTTTCTTTTTTTTTAGTTAATCCAAAAGATTTTTATACGATTTAATTATTCTTTTTTGTCAACGCATGCCTTTTCTATAATTCGAAATGCTTGACAGTATAACAATGCAACTAATAACGTAATTCGATAATGCATCGCAAAAAAGTGTTATCGCCAAGGAAAGAAAAATTGACTCGCGACAGACAAGGGTTGCCATTTTTCTATCGATGGAGCGCGAGAAAACGCACAATTTTCTCCTGGGTTTTCGTTTTCTGCAACCCAAATATTGCTTCGCATTCGAGCAATTGTTGTCGGGTCTCTCTTGTCTCGTTTATAAACTCGCTTGAAAATTAACTCGAGAATAGAAGAAGAATTATTTAATTCCCCGTCGATAATGGAAAGATCTTCGGCAGCTGCCGACGCGACGATAAAAATAGCGGCGAAACTAAAATTACGAGCCCCTAAGGTGCCGGGACGAATCCCTTTCCTGAATTGCTATCTTCCATAATCGAAATCTCTAATATTTCGTAGTCTATGAGCCACTGGCGATCAGAAATTAAATTATTCTCACCAGCATAGAACTTAATTGCGAACAAAATCGTAAATATCTCGATTCGATAATAAAAAAACAAAAATCAATCGACATTCATGAACTATTAGTTAGTGCGTTCGAACCCTCACTCGCTATATCACCCCGGTCATCTGCATAAGTCCGAATTTTAGATTTCATTTATCTCTTCCGTGTAATAAGATTATTGTAATTATCTCTTGTTACCTTGCATTATTGTCCCTGTGTTGTACGGTGTGTTTACAGGTTACCCCAATGCATACAACTGGCAATTTCGCTTAGTATATTGCTGACATACGCATTGCAATTTTACGTACCCATCGCCATTACATGGCCGGGTATAGAGGAGATGTTTGGACCGTTTCGGTGGCCCGTCGTTGCCGAAATCGGTTATCGATCAGCTGTTTGTCTCTTGACGTGTGAGTATGATTCGAAGTATCGATTTTAAAAAAATCTCACCCCGAGCAAAAAGCATGAATGACATTGTTATTCATAGAATTATGAAGAATGAAAAGGTCATTTTTTTTTTCGCACGCAGTTATGCTGGCTGAGGCAATACCGCGATTGGGCTTGTTCATATCTCTCGTCGGTGCCGTCAGTAGTGCAGCGCTGGCGCTTATATTTCCACCTATAATGGAGATGGTACTGTGCTCGCAGCAAGCTAACATGAGCCTCGTAACTCTCGTGAAAGATTTGGTGATCCTGCTTATCGGAATTCTCGGTTGTGTTACCGGAACTTATCAAAGCATCGCTGAGATCATCGAACAATTCTCCAACGGAGGAGGTACGATCATTTTTTTTTTTTTTTTCTTTTTAATAAATAAATTTTGAGAATTTGTTTTTGTCTAATTGTCGTGATTCGTTTCAGAATGAGCGTTCCGATCAGAGACGTGTTACGGTAGAACGATAAAAGTCAACGTCTAGAGAAAAAAAAAACGTTTAGACGAAAAGGGGGTCGGTGAGTTCACCTAGAGACGAAGACTCTTTATCATCATCCATCCCAAAAAAGCCTACGACTCGAACTGACTAGTTTCAACGACGTTCCCGTTGTTGAGGCTATCATTTCTTTTCCTATTGGCTTTCTCATTTACCTGTGAATAGTATCGAATTTCTTGCGCGAGGCAAGTAATAATTATTTTTTTGCTCATTGAGATTTGTATAGAAGAAGGAATCGTTGTTTGTTACTTGTAAATAGTTTGCGAATCTTAAGTATTGCGGAATAATTATGAACGGAAAACAAACATTTTTCGAATGAAAGAAAGATACGAAAGATTTTTAAAAATTGATCTAATGTCGTAGCAAGTACAACGGAAGAATAGCACCGTTAAAAACAGTTGCATGTACGGCTACAGTTGAGAGAAACAACTCGGGAGAGATTCTCGCACGCCCGTAACTATAACGATGGACGAAAAGAAGGAAGAAAACAAAATTGCGTAAACACGACGAGTTTCGTAGCTGATGAGCTATGAAAAAAAAAAAAAAAAAAGAAACCTAAAAACACACACAAAATGGACCAATAGGGGGCTTTTTCTCGATCGAAATACTCAACTCAGCTAGTGACAACTACCTCAATCTTCCAGCCATCTTGACAGAAACAATTGGGATGGAATGGGGGGACCCATGCGTATCGCGTAACAATACTATCGGACGAGTAAAATCGTCGGGATAAAAACGTAGGATAATTTTATTCATGTAAAACTTGTGTAACGAAATATTGTGAAAATAAATCCATATGCCTATGGTAGTATTAAGTATTGCATAAACGCTATTTTTTTTTTATGTCAAGGTGGTTAAAGCGATAACTGCAAAAATCAATTGTATAATTATTACATACTTTTTCCGCCGCATTTGCCTCAAGGTTTATATCTTTTTTTAAGTACGACGAAAGGTGCAAAGTAAAATGTTTAACAAATGAATATTGACTCGCTTCGAATCGACGTCATGTTTTTAAGACTTGCGAAAAATTTGTAAAAATACGCCGTTTTGCCCCCTCGCCTCAGTTCCGTTAAAGACTGTCGACATTGCAATTGTCAGACGCTGTACGTGCATCGATACAGTTACACGTTTCTTAAATGCTCGACAAAGTTGACTTTCAGCCAGAAACATCTTTGATGATAACAAAATATGACAAGTTCTACTTTTTTGGATAAAATTGTTGCGTGAACGAAAAAACCTGACGACATAATTTGTTTCTTTAACTTGCTGCCATTTTAATTCGATGCCACACAACGGATGGCGGAATTGACAAGGCGCACCGCTTCTTTGTTAGGCGCCATTTTGCCGGTGCGCCGTCACAGACAGATTACCGCACTGCCGCGTGCAAACGGACTGAAAATCTTTCACGTCTCGTCGAAAACTGTGATAGAACCGTATTCGCCATTCGAACAAATCAATGAAATTTCACAGAAGTAGAGAGATATTTGGATTGATACGTTAATGTGAATTGTACGCGACATTGCGGCGACGCACGACGAACATACCTCGAAAGAAGTCCGACGGTGATTTCTTCACGTTTCCGTATACAATTTTCTTCTGGGTCACTTACGAAGACGGAGGCTGAGTCTCATTCGTTGAACAACGAGCAACGAGCTAATTCACGTTCGATATCACAACACAACAACAACAACAAAAACGGTTGACTGTTTACTAACATCGTGAAAACCGGTGAAGAGGCGTGCGGGGGCTGCGGGCCCCAGCACGCGTGGCGTCGTACTAACTGCACTGGCTTCGCCGGTACCCCTGGCGCCCCTCTCGCGAACAACGGAAGCAGCAGCAGAATAACGGTAGCGACGCAGGAGGAGCTTTGGGAAGCTGCGATGGGACTTGAAGCGGAGACCAATTAGTGAAAAAAGCTACGGTGTCGGTAATAGCATCGGTCACAAGATCTCGGTTCGTATGCAAGATACGGGTGCTAATTTTTTTTTTTATTCTGTCTTTCTTACCACTGCTGCCAGGACAGATAGTGTGATGCGAATTTGACTGACAAAAAACTCAATATATATCGAGCCAAGGTATTTTTTTGTCATTAAAAACATGTATAAATATCAGATAAAAAACAGTACACAGAAAATATTTAAAAAAAAGAGTTGTAGAAAAAAAAAGTGATAAAAAAAATTACTTCGAGTATGCGATATCAAAATCGAGTCGTTCTGTCCATGATCAATATTCAATCGAGGCATCGGGCGAGGAAGGAGACTCGAGCGCGACCTCTTCGTAATCGCGTTCGAGAGCAGCGAGATCCTCCCGTGCTTCGGCAAATTCACCTTCTTCCATTCCCTCCCCGACGTACCAATGCACGAAAGCTCGCTTGTTGTACATGAGATCGAATTTGTGATTGAGCTTCGCCCAGGCTTCCTCGATCGCTGTTGTATTCGAGAGCATGGATACCGCGCGTTGCACCTTGTTCGAGCGGAGAGCAAACAGATTCTTACTGTACATTCACCCGCACGATTCTCACGAGAGTTCAATAATTTTTTTTTTTTGTACACAAAAAAATTGTACGTATTAAAAATAGTACATTTTGATACGAGTGCGAAAAACCTTTTTCTGACGAGCGTTGCGATCACACGAGTTCAGAAAACGTTTTTCGCACGGGTATCGGAGAAAGTTTTATTTCACAAGGTGTGAAAATTAGGGTTTTCGTACGCGAAGCGTGCTCAAAAACGGCCATTTTCCCACCGAGTGAAATAAAATATATATCACCTTTGCCAAATCGCCGCCTGGAACGACTGTGGGTGGCTGATAATTTATTCCGACTTTGAATCCGGTTGGACACCAGTCGACGAATCTTATAGAGCTCTTCGCTTTCATCGTAGCTATAGCCGCGTTGACGTCTTTTGGCACAACGTCGCCACGGTAGAGGAGGCAGCACGCCATGTATTTTCCCTCTCTCGGGTCGCACTTTACCATCTGATTGGCGGCTTCGAAGCACTCCGACGTTATCTCGGCGACGGACATGCCCTCGTGAAAAGCTTTGTCAGCGGATACGACGGGCGCGTACGTCGCGAGAGGAAAGTGTATCCTCGGATAGGGGACCAAATTTGTTTGGAACTCTGTCAGATCGACGTTGAGGGCCCCGTCGAACCTCAACGATGCGGTTATCGACGAAACCACTTGACTTATCAATCTATTTAAATTGGCGTACGAGGGACGCTCGATGCCAAGCTTTCTTCGGCAAATGTCGTATATCGCCTCGTTGTCGACCATAAATGCACAATCCGAGTGGCTTATAGTCGTGTGGGTCGTCAATATGGCGTTGTAGGGCTCCACCACGGCAGTCGAGACCTGGGGTGACATAGCAATTCAATTTTTCACTATCCATCACTTTTTTCTAACAAATTTCTCTTTCGGGCCTTAAAAAAAATATATTTCCGTGTTGCCTGAAATTTTTCCTTTCTATGTCGGGTGACATTTTACAAGACTGCAGAGGTATTTACCTTTATCCGAGAAAGAATATTATTTGAAAAATCCGCAGCATCGATTTTTCTTTTTTTTTTTCTCGTGAATACAATTATTTTCGAATTTATCGTTCTTTTCCGTCGGGATAGTCAATTTTGATAGTGTAATATGGAGTATGAATTTGAGGAAACCGCGCACCTGTGGGGCTGGATAAACGACAAATTCTAGCTTGCTCTTCTTTCCATAATCTTCGGACAATTTTTGCATGAGCAGCGACGTAAAACCAGAACCAGTTCCGCCGCCGAAAGAGTGAAAAACGAAGAAACCTTGAAGCCCGGTGCACTGATCGGTCAGTCTGCGAACTCTGTCCATAACCGATTCTATGACTTCACGACCGATTGAGTAGTGACCACGGGCGTAATTGTTCGCCGCATCCTCCTTTCCTGTTATCAGCTGTTCGGGATGGTACAGACGTTTGTACGCTCCCACACGAACCTCGTCTGGCAATTTTCAATGCTTGCATATTAAATATTTAAAAAAGTGTTCTATGCGTTCTACGAAGTGTGTACAATATTCGTTTGCTTTATAAGAATTTTGTCCAAAGAAAAAAAAATTGTTTAAATGATTTTACAACAAAAAAAATTTTTTGTCTAGGTGGAATTTCGAATGAATCATGGAGCAGACTTACCGACGACGGTGGGCTCAAGATCGACCATAACAGCCCGCGGTACCATTTTTCCGGAGCTCGTTTCGTTGAAGAATGTATTGAAGCAATCATTCGTACCGGATAATTTGTCGGATGGCATGGTTCCATCCGGTTGTATTCCGTGCTCGAGACAGTACAATTCCCAACACGAATTACCCATTTGTACGCCCGCCTGGCCGACGTGCATCGATATACATTCACGCTGTGAAATAATAATTTATTTTTTTACCTCACATTGAAAATAACTCAGCCCGTGACTGTCCATGGAAAAAAAAGCTAAAGCCAATCGCCTTTTCTTCCTCGACATCTCATTTTGACCGTACCATTTTTTTGCCGTTTAATGTAGAGCGTAGTGTATACTGTGAAAGAATTTGGAATAAATATCCCGAAGGTCGGATATAAGAGTGAAAAATTATTATATAAAACCGGTTAATTTTGAAGACAGCTCTGTCCTGTAAGTAATGTCAAAAGGGAACTGAATTTATTAGTGCTGTTGCCCGAGCAACGGAAATTTAAATGACAATCCGGCCGGCATTGTTGTTGGATGTTAATCGAAGCTCGGGGAACTCTCGAGCGGCGTATGTTTTAAGAGCAGGTAAAATACCACGGCCGGTATAAAAAACTGATATAAACTTTTTTCACAGATGATAGTATTTAACGGTCAAAAGAAAAGTGTCATCGAAGACCGATTTCTTTTCACCGCAGATGTTAGAATCCGTGAAAAAGTTAATTACAATTTTTTTATATCAAATGGTCACGGGAAAAGTGCGGGGAAGAGGTTTCACATGCTCTCAAGGTGAGGTGAAACCGACTCAGTAGGTAACAAAAACTGTAATGAATGGCATTCGGAGATGGTAGACATTTCGCGAAAAAGCAAAGTATTAGCTGATGTAGAATTCAATGTCGCCTCCGATTATGTTTCGCATTTAGCCCAAATGTCAACCACTTTTACATGGCACTGATTCGAAAAATGCAAGTATCTCTCCTGTACTCGTATGTCACGTGGTACTTGATTCAACTCAACTTAAGGTGGCTATATAAGGTTTAAATCGCAGTTTTTAACTGGAACCCAGAAAGAAAATGGTGCCTTAACAACCGACACGCCGTGCCGGATCAATGCAGATATTGCGTCCGCAGGAGACGATATTGTGTAGCTCCCACAATGTCGTCACCCGCGGACACACACACTTGCATTGTGTCGACACGGCGTGTGTTCTGGTGCTTGTACCGAGTAAACTCTGTTCCGTCAGTTTTCTATCTGGGAAGTGATGTCCCACCGGAAATACATCACTTACGGTCGAAAAATGAAATTTTCAAACCGGAAGTGAGGTATTTCCGGTATGACGTTACTTCCGGTCAAAAAACGAGATTTCGAAATCGTTAGGCGACTTATACTCCTAAGAAACATACGTATACATGCTGTTTCTCCGACCCAAGAGCTTTTTAGTGGTAATGAGTTTTGGCTGAAATCGTTTTGGCGTAAATCATACTCCACCACCCACGACATTTTTTTTACTCTCCGGGCGTTTCGTATGAAAATACTTCTTTTATTTGCTCATTGATCGTATAATCGATTATCCAGTTCAAGCTTTAATTGCTGAACGGAGAAATGCTTAACTTTTCGAATGTAACCGGTACAATGTCCTGTTTGTAGTTGCAATACCGGTAGAGGTATCGACTCATAAGCGGCTATTTTTTCTTTAAATATCATCTTATTTACGTGTCTATTCGTCGTTGTAACATTGGTCAAACTATCAGCTTCTATTTGGCGTATTTCTTTGTGAAATTTTATCTTCGTTACGTAGCTCCTGTGTCACGCTGAAGCATCGATAATGCTATCGGCTCGTATTTGGAGTATTTCTCCGCGAAATTTTATCTGTTCCGCGTCGGCGCCTGCGCTGGCGAAGTGTGATTATTGTCGAGAAAGTCAGACGTGTATGTACGATTACTCAAGAACATGGCAAACTTCAAAGTGGCTCCGAGGACCGGTTCGATGACTAGTTCCTCCTCAGGCCATTCAGCACGTTCCGTGACTTTAGAAAATACTGGAAAACATCAAGTACATCCATGAGTCATCGCAAAACGACAAAGGTGTTTTGTCTCCTTATAATCACCAGAGTCATAAAAACTGACCTGGCTTTGTGGACGATGACTTGGAAAATAATGTGACTCTCGTTTTTCTCGCTGTACCGATTTGCAAACATTCCAGTGTCACGAGCATCTGCAATACATAAGATAACGTGCAATACATGAGAATAAGTAAGATTAAGTAAATAATCGTACGTGTATATACATAAGTATTCGTATACGTAAGAATATGTAAGATTAGAATATGTAAGTAAATAATAGAGATCTATCGGTCGATGTTACCTCGACAAGTTCTTTAGTGTGAAACGGCTGTATAGCCGGAGCAAACTTTTCTTGAACCTTAGTCAAATAAACTCCTGGATGTATCAGACAATAGGCCAAAACGCCACCCAACATCCGATCGAGTACACGACGATTGAGATCACCGTCCACGCGTATCCAAGGCCTCACGACCACTCGAATTTCTTCGGCTGTGCTGCAATGCGCGAATACGATTAATCTCATTGGACTATACCGGAAAATTGTGAAATTCCATACTCACTCGAGGTCCAATTGTTTCGCGGCTCGATAAACCTCTTTGGTCTGCAACAAGCAAGTTCGGCTCTTCTGCATCTTTCGCTGACCCGACTGTGCACTTTCGCATTCATTGGACGTACAAGTTTTTTTCTGACCATCGTCGTCCACCTCTACTCTAACACTCGGAGGGTCGCTGTAAAGGAAAAAAAAATATTTCGATACTCAGACGCCAATACCGATAAACTTGAACAGTTTTTTTTACTGACCTTGCCTTACTTTCGCTGGTCCCTTCGTTTTTCTCCTCGGCGATTACGTACATACTTCCGGCAGGTACGATCTGCTGACACTCCCTTTGCAGACGCATTATCTTGTACGAATGTATGAGCCACGGATCCGCGTAAGTTTGATGTACGTATCGCGTGCTCTTTACACCGGAGCGTAGAACCAATCTTCCCTCCTTCAAGACTTTGAGAATCTCGTCGAGGGTGTCGCCCAAAATACTGTAAAATCTCGTCTGAAAGAAGCAAACGACGTCGCTATAATTTTTCTCACCAATTTTTTTTTTTTTAATTCATCACAACTTCGCAAAGAACTTCTACTCACCGCAAGTTGTTCCAAACTCGCCCCGACCTCTCTCTTGTCCCGTAAAAATTCATAAACAGCATCCAATCCTCTCTTGAAGATTTCACTGCCACGCGAGTCTCTTCTGAATGTCCCGTAAGGAACATCGAATCTCGGGAAAATCGCAAATTTCTTCAGATCGCCTATGAGCTTGCTGTAAACATCTCTCTTCAGCGGCAGCAATTCCGTAGGAAGTTCGAGCTCGTTTATCGTCGATACTCTCGTTGGATTCTCAACTTTCGTCTCTTGAAGAGAGTAAAATATCTTGAACATGTTAAGAACGAAATACTCGTGAGCGTGATGACTGTCGTTCGGTGTGAGGTCGTTCAATTCCTCTCTCATCTTGAGGAGAGCCAATCTAGTGTATCTTTTGTCGACGTCGTTTGGATCAGTTGTGCGATAGTAAGGGCCACGACCGTCTCTCAAGTCGTTCGATCTCTCGATTATCTCGTTTACTCTCATAGGCGGGCCCTTACACTTTTCCTTATCGTTCGTGTCTACCTCGATCTCCATAGGCTCGCCCTTGTTAGGCTCAACTTCCGTTTCCGTTTTATCTTCCTCCCCCTCGTTTCTTCCTTTACCCGAGCCACGCGTTTCATCCTCGACCTTATTTTTCTTCACGATTTTGGACGTCGAGTTCATCGGAAAATCACGCAGATAGACATTTTCGCTGTCGATCTTCAATCCCGAACGCTCGATATCTTCGGCAGTCAGTCGAATCTTTGTGCCGTTCAGAAAACAGATAAAATCGTCTTCCTCATTTTCCATCTCGTCCGTGTCGTCCCAGCTATCATCGTCGTCGTCCTCCTCGTCGAAATTAACTTCCCGATCGCTCTCGAAAACTTCGGTGTCGGTGTTCGCCTGAGTCTCGTTCGACTCTTGGGACTTGATCGGCTCGAGATTTTTTCGCACGTGAGAATTTGCAAGATCGTTCGAATCAACGATTCGACCCGGTCTATCGGGGACTTCGCTGAGTGAATTTTTTTCTAAAATTTCGGTATCGCTTCGAGCCTCGACAATTGCTTTCTCGTCCGACCTATGGTCCACCTCGGTTTCCTCAATTTCGCTCAATTTAATAACTTCCGGTTCGTCGAAGAGAACGTCCGTGTGAAGATGCTCCAAGTTTCTCAATATATCTTGAAATCTTCTCGCTGTTCTTATGTACCTCTCCGCGTCGTCCTTCTGCAAAGTAGGATCGAGCATTATTATGTGACGAGGAATTTCTATATCGAATTCGAGACAATCGACGTTTATGTAGTCGTGAATAGCTGCTATGGTGCCTCCTGTAACAGGCGCGGTTTCGACCCCGGCGTGATCTTTCACGTCGTCCTCCTCCCCATCCGCCGTCTTTACCGCCACATTCTCGTGATAGTGTTTGACGAGTTTCAGGAAAAAATCCCAAGATTCCTTGAAAACGCTGTACGGCAATTTCGTGTTAAATTTTTGGGTGTAACCGGAGCTCAGTTGATACTGTGAGCTGCTCATCGGCATGCAAGCGTTCGCCTGTTTTCTCATTGCGAAAACGTAGTGCTTCTTTATAGTGACCATCTGATCGGTGCGAATTTTTGCCATCGCGCTTCGCAACAGCCACTCGGGATACTGTTGATAAATTCTGAACAACTGATAAGCCCAGGATCTTCGATCCTTGCCGCAGCACATCGAGCTGTGTATAACCGAATTTATCGTCGATGCGTGTATGTCGTTGGTCGTGTCATCGTGAAATCCTTGGACGCTCGTCGATTTCGTAGGATACTTTATGCGATGAAAAAGATTGAATTCCTCGACGGTGCACGGGGTGTGATTGGTCGCGCTCGATTGTATGTCCGATATGTCGTAGTGTTTCTTCGCTATGTATGTAACGAGGTCGCGGAATAACAGTGTCAACTGTTCGTCGTATCTCGGAGGATTTCTGTACTCCTTCTTCAATTTGTCGACTATGTCGCCGAAACGTCGATTTACGTAGAAATTTTGCTTCAACTCCTCGACCCCGAGGGTTACGCTGTGGGAAGTCTGAGGCTTTTTGAGCATGTACAAGAGACGTCGCTGACAAGCGCGGGAAGTTTTGTTCAGCGAGCTCAGCGAGTAAGAGCGCAAAACGTCTCTGACCGCTGTGAATGTTATGAGCTGCCTTCGAGGATTCGGGCATAGATACATCATCGCCACTTTACAGACGAGAAGTATGTTGTCCTCTCGAGTGTCCCAATCGACGCGAAGCTTGTCCATGCGCTGAAGAGCACTGTAATCTATCTCGTCGTACTTTACCCTCGGACGTATGTGTCGCCGGCGCGGAAGCACGCGCCGCACATAAGATCTCTGCCTGTTAGAGCTATTCTTGCCCGCAGCCGATCTGCTTTGTTTTTTCAAATTTTTTGTTATCTTCGTCGCCGAACCAGTGCTGTTCTTCGCGTTGCTGTTGAGTGGTTTTTTCAGATCCGTCGCGTCAAGCGTCATGGGACCGGTGTATTTTTTCAATCCGTGAAACTCGGTGAACCGCAGGGGTTTGGGTCGAACCTTCGACATGTAAGCGTCACGCTCACCCTCGAATATAGCTTTCGTGTGCGAAAATTGTCCGCAACCTTTTTGGAATGGATAGTTCGAGCTCTCCCAGTTCCAGTTGCGCTTGAGGTGAGCGAAGAAGGCGGAATCTATGCCAGCGGCACCCATACGATCGCCCGGGACGTCTCCGAGATCCATCGGTGCAGCTTCCTCCGGCGATCTAGGCTTTGTCGCCTCGATCATCGCCATTTTCTTGTCGAGATCTTCCAGAACAATGTCCTTTCCTTGGACTACCAGTCTACCGCCCAAACGTGTATTTATGCAAGTCGACCAGAGCTTGTACCAATATTTGTCGATTGTCTGGAGCGACGTGAAGGTGTACTTCGTCACTGGGTACATCTTGTCTTCGATCTTGTGATAATGAGCCGCCGATGTCGTCGTGTCCATGAGCTCGGTGTTGCGATTAAGGTAAATAAAGACCTTGTCCTTTTCCTTCAATTTTTGCGGTCCGAATTGAACGAGTCCGATGTAACAGAGGCGGGTTATCGCGTCGTGGATGCTGAAGATGTATTTTCGACGGATGAGCAAGATATTTCTGATCGGTGTCGGTATGTCCTTAACGAGGATATGCTTCCGGATCGGATGAGACGTGTATTGCTCGAGTTCCGGTATCCTGTACGCGACTTTGTGAATTTTTAAAAATATCGAGAGGGGTATACGCAAGAGGATGTCGCACATCAGAGCCCATCCCAATGGCCAGCCTGAAAAAAACAATCGGCTGATAATTTATTTTCGTAGATTTATACACTATTAGTGGTACGTGATATTGAAAAGCTTTTCTTTTTTCGTAATTTTATGTTTTTTTTTTGTAATACCGTACCATTGTGCTTTGGCAACGGAGGTACGAACATTTTCCATCCAACTTCAGTGCTGAATATTCCACCGATCTCCTTCTCCACGCTCTCGTCTATCCTGAGTCCCTTGATGCGCAGAATTTCGAGCAATTGCTCCCTCGATTCTTCCAACTTTCCGGGATGTTCGTAGATGAGGTAAAACAGAAATGCGTGAAGTGTTTGCATACGAATGAATTTGGGACTGTAACCATAATGTCTGCCTGCTTTCTGCAATAGTCAAAAAATTCAACCTGTAATCTACCTATACCGTTAGTACAAAATAAAATGTAGAAATAAATGATACCATAGACTTACCCTATCGAAGACGAGATTCGATGGCACAAATTTCTTACTCTCCTTATCAATTTCGTTTAGTTTTTCCGTGGCATTCAATTCATCGGCATTTTCGCCGGACAGCTCCAACTTCTCCGTGTTCGTTTGCAAAACAGTTTTCACCTTCTGAGCTCCGATTAGACAGAACTTTATCTTCGCTTGCTCGACCGCCGATCTTATTACGGTGTGATTAACGTCTATACTAGGATCGCAGATGAAAGTCAAACTTTTCTCTTTCCCGTGTGTACTCAGGGTCAATTTTATGTTCTTCACTAAATCATCCTTGGCCAATCTTTGCAACAGCCTTATCAACGATTTTTTATCGATTTTAACGTCGTACCCCTCCCTCTCCTCCTCTTCCGTTATCAACTGTAAAGCAAATTATTATTTTTTTGTTGTTTAATTAATTCAAGCAACTGAATTGACGAGGATTTGGCAATCGAGTAAAAAAAAAATATTACCTTCATCAATTTTGTCATGTCGTCGACAACTTTGAGCTCTCTGACGAGTTCGATTATCATTCTCGCTCGTTTGAGCAATCTGTAACTGACGTTCGAGACGCTTTTCGTATCGGCGTTCTTCAAATTTTTCATCAATCCAACTATATAATTGTCTCGTCTCGGCGGCGTAGATGGCTGCACTATCATAAGCTTTTTCTCGAGTTCTTTGAAGGACGGCTTCGTACAGACCTCTTCATCCTCTTCCGTCGCGTGACTCAATCTCGGACGTTTTAAACGCCTCGCGACCTCGAGATCATCATCCGTACCAGCTACATTTTTGAACGTTCTCTTGTACTTTTCTCTGTTAGACGTCAGTTTGTATTTCCTCAGAATTTTCGACGCCGCATCGAAAACCCGCGTATCGACAATTTTTTTCGGACTAATTTCCGAGTTTATCTTCTCGCCCTCCCCGCTTTGAATTTCATTCGACGATATTACTTCCTTGTCGTCTTTGTCATCATTCACTAAGCTATCATCCGGCCGGAGCAGCTTGTCGTTCGATTCATTTTGCAAAATATGTTCGTCGATGGTCGCGCTCGATTTAGTAACCGCGGTTTCGGTCAATTCCTTAATCTTACACATTTCCCGCTTCAGTTGTTTGCTCATTCTGCTGGTATCGGCAAACTTTCGCGAAACGTACTTCGTAACACGCTGACGACCCATGTCGTTCATGTAAGTAGCGACTATGTTGGTTTTCATTAAGTTTCTACATATAGTACGCGCTTGCAGTTTCGACAAACCCATTATTTTCGCGAGTTCCGATTGTCCCAAGCCGTCGTGTTTGCTAGCCTCAACGATCTCGTTGGCTTGTCGTAGAAATGGCACGCTGTACTTTTGCTCGGATATTTCCAACTCGAAGGGATCGTCGTCCTCGACGATGTCGTCTTTGGACCAAAGATCGCTGACGTCGATGTTATTGTCTATCAGCTGGACGACACGAAGCATCCTCTCCTTGGCCGGATTGTTCTTTCTCTGCCACTCGGCCTCTTCCGCGTTTGGATAGAGAGTTCTGTAAGGCACCAGAAGATCCGTCTTCACGACGTTTTGAAAGCACACGGTTTTGAATAATTTTTTAATCGAATTTTCTATTCGTAATTCTTTCTTGATCTCGCTGTACTCGGCAACTTTGTTTTCACGGGACTTCAGTATCTCGATTACCTTCTCGGCCAGATAAATTACTTTCGGCTTACGCTCGACATAGAATCTCGGAATATGCATCAAACTACCGCTGCAACTGAATTTCCCGCTTTTCTGATGATGAAACTGCTTTGTTATCAGTTTGTGTCGGAGGAGATACTGACGATGATAGAACAACGATTTCGGATCTTCCTTCATCAAGCCCAGGCTCAGTTTGCCCTGAGTTACCTCGCCCTGGTAACGCGCCCGTCCGACCCGCTCGAGGAAACAATATCTTATTCCCGTTATGTCGAGTGTCGGACACGCGCTCTTGTCCATCAACGCGCTCTCCCGCAAAACTTGCGACGCAACAATTACCAAACTTCTTCCGTACTTCTCCTCGGCTTCGTGTACACTCAATGATTTTACCGAATTGCCGATATCCTTGCGCGTATAGTACGTCGAGCAGGAGCCTTTTATACCGTTTCTCGTGTCGTCGATCGGGCAATGGGTATACACGTCGTTCGGCACTACATCCTGCAAAAACGAAAATATTATAAGAACTATCAAAGTGTAGTAACTTACAGCCTCAGGGGCTCTGCTGAAAGATATACATATTTTTTCATATATGGGACTCACCGGTTCAAGAATTATCCCAATGTCGGGATCAACGAATTCATAGCGATCGAATATAACAAGCTTCTCCCTGGGTGTCTCGAGTTCGTAGAAAGACAGCTCTCCGACTTGTAAGCAAATGTTCCAGATCTGCTCCATGAGTCTTTGAGGCAACGGGACTTTCTCTCTGTATCTCATGGCCATTCGATCCCATAGTGCTGATGGTTAACAGATAAAAAAACATAGAATACACTGAGTAAGAAATATGTTACAGTGTAAAGATTTTGTGATATCAAAAAATGTACGATTAAAAGATCCAAACCTTCCAACGTGATACCATCCAAGCCTTCCAGTGCTATTTCGTCGATGACAGCATCAACGATGTTCGTAGTAGAAAACAGTGCCATGTCGTCACTATCAGCCGTCAATTGTTAGTGTCAACTTTGGTGGTGTCGATATATATATATCACCTAAAATAAAAAAAGGATAAATGAGAAACGTCATCCAAAGATTTGACATGCAGGTCAACGGCGACATTAAGAAATCTTCGAATGTTTAATTTTGCATATTTTTCAAATCTCAGCAAGTACTGCGTATGGTTGTCGCCATCTTCCTAGCTGACGCAGAACCAAAAATTAGACGAATATATAAATTAAAATAACAAAGTCTGGTAAAATTTTGGTAACGACTAAAGAAGACAAATTCGTTAAAAAAACGTGAATCTAACGATTAGAGATATACGTTGATGAGAGGTTAACAAATTTTCATTTAATGACGCTGACAACAAAGTTAATTATGTTAATATCAACTTACAGGTTTGTTAATTCGTCCATCAACAATATGTTACGCCTTGTCTCTAATAAAACTAACTGTTCTGCCGAGACGGATAATATTTTTCGTCATTACATTGTTGCAGGTACGAGACACTGTTGTTCGCACTGCTGACAGTTAACCTCGAAGACAAAACAAACCTACGAGCACTCGCAACCGGAAGTGGTTTTTATCGGAAGTGGTGGTTCGAAATCCTCGCCGCCACAAGGAGAAGACTCAGTGGCGGCGACGATTTCGAGCTACGAGCGCGCCTTTGTAACCACCGAATGAAATTGCTTCGAGATAAACAAATTATAAACTCGTGTAAGCATTGTTCATTGTTTAATTGCTAATCCGGGTAATGAAAATTATTTACGAGAAAAAATATATCTCTTCGATGTCATGTTTATTCAACAGTGTACCGTATAACTTAATTCTCTCTTTAATAAGCAAGAATTACTAAGTTTTCGTTTCGATACAATCGACATATACGTTCATCGTGAGTAGTCACACTGTTTTTTTTCAACGCTTCTTCAATTGTGTTTTCTTGTTTGTTGTTCTCGAGTCAGCGACGGCACGCGAACCTTCAATTGATCTTGAATCTGAAATTTCAGATCTCCGGTCTAGAAGTTTCCAAAAATCACTCCCTCGATTTCCGCTGCTGCGCATAAAGAGCTTGAAAAACGAAAGAACGATTCAACAAAGCAGAATGGATTGGCTACGATGCAACAAGTGTTATCGAGAAATGCTCGGCGCATCGAGGTCCTTTTCGTTGACGCAATGTGGTCACGTCTATTGCAATCTTTGCCTGGGACAATGTACAGCTTTCAATAACATTCTGTACTCGAAGAATCGCTCGGAGCCATTTTTTGCAATGACTTTTTCTTTTCTTCCATTTCAGTGGGCGTAAAATGTCCTCAGTGCGGAACCGTTGGATTCCAAGTGATGAATCTGACGAAACCACCGAAGCTCGAGTCGACAATGAACCATTTTTCACCTTTAGAAGACGTTATGGAGTTCTGCTGCAATGCCGCGAATTTCCAGGAAAATCAGATGGCAATAGCTGCTCGAGGATTTCAGCACACTGTAAGTATTTAAACCCTAAAACATTAAATCATAACTTCTTCATAGCTTCATGCGCTTACACTGAATTCAACGTTTCTTGCAGGAGAAGAAATATGAGGCTCTGAAGGTGGCCATTTCGAAGGGAATGGGCCAGATTAAAGAACTGAAGGCAGATTGCCAGAAGCTGCGAGAGGAAAAGAAGAATATTCTACGAGCTCGCGAGGCTCAACAGCGAGCGGCTCGAAGCGTTCAGGCGCAAACGAACATTAACCCGACTAATCAGCAGCAGAACCGTGGACGTTATCAAGAACAGGAGAACCAACGTAAGCAAGAATCATCGGCTAGACCGATTACTTCGTACGTTCCGAGCGGTTCCGGTTCTTCGGTACGACATCGCCATATGCCAGGCACTTTGGAAACGCCGGCGGCAGAACGCCGCAAGAAAACTACGATGATGCACACGCCGGAGAATCCGTAAGAACTACATTAGATAAAAACAACAAAGAAATAAATTATTATTAGTGAGACGGGTTTTTTTTCTTCGGAGTACAACAAATAATCATGGTTTTTATCCTAATCGACTGAAGTGTAACGCTTACTTTTTTATCCTAATTTCGTGGATTTTTGTTGTACAGGTACAATCCGAACATGCCTTATCATGGCGCTGGGTCGACAACCGATTCCGGGCGTTCGTCGATGGCCTTTAACTCGGCTGGTCGCGTAGAAGGATTTCTCGTTCCGACCATCCAGCGCGTACCGAAATCCGCTGCAACAGCCAACAGAAAGACTCCAACGAGTGTTAGAATAAGCGTGGCCAAAAAAGATACCTAATTTTTTTTTTTTTTTTTTTTTTTTGGGAAGCTGGATGTACGCAATAAAGTCAATCCCAGTTCATTTATATTATAAAAACATTATTTTTTTTTATTAAATGTGATAACGAGCTACTGTAGTGCATAACGTTCACATCTGCCCGTTACCGCTTACAGCTTATATCTAATGTTCACATCACCCTCCCTCCCTCCCCACCCCCGTATGTACTTTGATTGTACGAGTTTTTTTTTTCGAGAGTCGTACGATTCGGCTGCTCACGCCCTGCAATCCCTTGTTTAGCTGTTTTTGAAACCTTTTTTTGTGTATCATTCCATGATGATTATCGCTTCCGTGAGTGGTAGGCAGTGGCAGTGGTGGTCGTAGTAGTTAGTATTTAGTTGTACTGTAATGTCAATCAACGAAAATGTATCTTTCACCGTTTCTTTCTTTTTTCCAAATCGATTATCTGTATCTCTCGAATAGGGAAACGAAACGAGAAACAATTTTGTAATTGACACAACAAATTAAAAGCAATTGCGAAACTTACGCCAACTCTGATTCGACCTATTGCATCCGAGGGAAACTCTACGAATACGAAGAATACCAAAAAGAAACGATAATTTTTCACGCGTACAATGTCCGTAACGTTAGGACGAAAACGTTCTAAGAGAGCCAGTATTGAACGTAAACTGTCGTCAGTTTTGTTTTTCCATCCTTTTCCTCGCTCATTCGACCGTGTGAGAGTTAGATAAATGATGAAGAGAAGGATTTTTGTTTTATGTACAATGAGTTTGAAACAGTAGAAGCGGAGATCGGAATACCGGGAACTATTTGCTTGTCGTTTTTTCGCGATCGGGTTTTGTCGCTCATTGTCTATCCGGTAATCAGTAGAACGAATCGATTGAGAGAATTAAATTGCGGGAGATCGAACAGCGCCCGGTGATAAAATTTTATATACACGATCGTATATAGCGGACGTAAAATAAAATGTATCAAGATATAAGAAATAGCTCCGAATTCGCGGTAAATCGGTAGTCGCGAGATTTTAGCTGTTTCTTCGATCGCGCACATAGCGATTGGAAACTTTTAATTTAATCGTGACCGCGCGGTAGTTTCGAGTTTGGCGATAGTCGCGAGAAGAAAAGAAAAAGGATATCATCGTCGTGGTCTCAAAAGACTTCCATGCTGTCGACGTCGAGACCGATATCGAGAAAGTCATCGTTATAATTTTGAAGACGCCGCTGACCAGCGGCGTTTTGAGATGTCGCTAGCAATTGTTGTTGTTGCTGCTGCTGGTGATGATGTTGCTGCTGCTCGGAGTGATCGGGATCGTCGGTAACGGGGCTCGGAGGTGGATTCGAAACGGTACGATCGGAATCCGGTAGATTTCTGTCCATTCCCTCACCTCTGCGTAGTCTTGCTTCCTCGGCGATTTGCCGGGTCGACAACTCGGCACGAGTCAGTAAGGCCGGCAAATCTTTCTCCGACCCGTCTGCAAGGATATTGAACATGAAACATGAAATTATTGTCCAAAATGCCAAAACGATTTGCTTTTTTGTTTTGTTGTAAACGTACTGTCGAGGCTCCTCATGAGTTCCTGCGTCTTCTGCCGACGACTACACGCCTCAACTTTTTTGCGCTGTTCCGTATTTTTCTTGTCCATCGAAAATATTTCTCGTATCTTCTCCTGAGGTATGTGCTCGTCGTTTTTAACGAGCCACAGATAAATCCCTCCGGCCGTTCGTCTGCGTGATCCATTCATTATCAACATACCGCCTCCCTCTTCGATCTTCCTCGTCTTCTCGTAAAAATCCATTGACTTCTCCTTGCCGATTATGTCGACTACCCTCCCTGTGAAAAAATTTATTTTCCCCGTTATTAAAGATTATTGAAAATAAGTTTTTTTTGTTGCTACTCAAATGTAAATTGTCATAATAACAATGATAACGATGATAGCCATAATTAGTCATCGGCAATTTACTCACTTATGAGACAATCTTTTTTCTCATTGAGTTTCTCCGCTATGTCGTTGGCAACTTCGTCGTCCGTAGACTCGGCATTGACGCTCAACTCTGCCATAATCCTGACGGAGCCTTTCTGTCCGTCGACTTCCATAGAATTTCGCCTCTTACCGATTCTGAGCTTGACATTTTTCCTGTCCGCGTTGGTCCTCTTGTTGGTCAGCCTGGGCCGTTCGTCGCGCTCCTCCTCCGAGCTGTTGTTACCTTCCTCTTCGTTCTTGCGCTTGTCAACGTTGTAGTGCGGCGGCAAGTCATAATTTTCCACATTGCGTCCCTGGTACAGTTTATTCGTGACGCCGCAAGAGACGAGATTCTCGGTTAGCGACTCCTCTTGCACTTGGGTGCACCAAATTTTGTACTTGTCGCTTTTGTCGCGAGTCCCGTGCGACTCGATTCTACGACGTTTAACCTTGAGCTTGGGTCTTTTGACTCTGACCGTCGTCGAGTCGGAGTCGGAATCGCTCGCCGACGCCGACGTTTCGTCCGATTCGTCGCTGTAGCTCGGCTTCGCTGGTATTTCGCGGCTCGTCGCTATCCGAGGCCTCTGAAGAATTTTGTACGCTCCGAAATCGTCGATCGACTGTATCGGAAAGACAAACTCTCTTTACATCCTTCAAACATTTTATCTCGCATCGTTAAACGATTTTTTTAACGATCAAATTTGGCTGTCCGTATTTTAGCTCGTAAAAGATTTTGTTCGTTCGTGACGAAAACTGAGGATTTCTCTTTGCGTAGTTAAACATTTTATTTGCCGTTCAAAGAGGTTAAACTCCTGTCAAATGCAGATATAAAGACATAACTGACCTCGTCGTCGACGACCTCTCCGTCTTCGAGTTCCAGAGGCTCGGCCTCCATTATTTCTCCTGAAAAAACTACCCCGCTCCTCACTTTCGCCGCGACTCTTCGCTATACGACACTCTTTGGTTCTGTACGACTTTCGACGTCAATTAACAGCGTTTCGAAGACGCAAAAGTGTTATCGCGATGCTATAGTTAATGAGTTAAATCGAGCCCGATAATACTCATGTCGGACTGACTCTGGCTGCCATCGGTCCGCCGCTGTCTCCCCGCTCCCCGCCCGTGAGAGTGGGAATTTATCGGCTGAGCGAACTCACTGTTTTTTTTTTATCGCATATCGGCATTGTTGGCAACGAGCCTATCGACGAATGCGGGGAACGAAAGTTCGTTTTGAAATTACGGCGTTAACAAATCATAAATACATCGGCGATATACGTGTATTAGATTTTCTTTCATCCGTCGAGGTACATTCTTGTCCACATAAAGTGGAACATATTCGTTCCATATTACGTACGTTACATAATACACTTGTAAAAAAATAATCGCATCCGCGTTCCTGCGAGTGCAATCTTGTGCAGAGACTATAGCATGAACGATTTATGGCACGACAAGTTCGATCCTCAGTCAGTCAACAATTAATCGTTGAATATTTAAGTCTCCGATTCGACGTTCGTTGACTATTATCTCAAACCACGGCTGTGAATCTGTTTTCCGTATTATCGCGAGATCCATAACTCATAGCTTGTTTATCTCGGCTGTCGTAGCGATGGCGACGTTCCTGACGATCATTCGTCGTCGATGGGTGCAGGTAATCTTTGACGCTAACGTACTTCGGACCGCCGAAAGCGTCGAGAACGGCTATCGAACCGATCTTTAGCGTTGCGAAGAAGAAATGATGATCTGCAGATGTAATATAAAAAAAATTACGTATACAAATATTTTAAAAAATTGTTATTTGCATTCGAACGCGAGGAGACAAGCGATGTTTACCTGCTGGCATAGTAGCGAGCCAAGGATGACGTCCGAATACGGCCGATTTCGCTACTGGATATTCGGAACTATTTGGCTTGACCTACAATAAAAACAAAACAAAATTCTCATACGAACAAAGTACTCTGTACGACGATTATCGTAGTGAAATGAAAAAAAATAAACGCTCGATGCACACAAACGGACCGCTTTGATTTTTCCCGTTAGAACGATTCTCGCACATCGCGGGTCCATGGGATCCATGACTTTCTTCTTGCAGTAGGAACCCTGAGCCAGAGTCATCATGAGGGTAGCTCGATGATCGCGCTGCCAAAAAGTAATTCAAATCAGCTGATGCGCTCGTTTGCAATAATTTCAAGGTCCGTTTTATACTCACGGCTAAGTCCTGGGCCGTGAAGTCCAAGGGTGTTAGATACATGTAAGGTATGCCCGTGCCATTGCCGAGTGGTCCGTCACTGAAGGATATTACGTTCGCGAATGGGAAAGTCGCTATGTCTTTGCGGCTGCTTATCGTCGCTACTGAGGTCCAGTCTATAAAAAAGAAAAAAAATTATTTCTTATGAATACTAATATACCGATTTATGCATACAAAACTTAAATTTGGTATATTAATTTTGCAGAATAAATGTCCAACGGTGACAGAAAATGTACGGCAGAGTAATTGTCAATGATGATGATCGAATGTGATTTTTATTTTACCAGCTTGATTAACGATGAATCGTCCCATTAGAGCCGGCTGATCGCTCGGCGGTGGATCGACAAATTCGCTCGATTGATTATCGATAGCGTCTATGATAGCTTCTTCTTCGATAGGCTTCTCCTTTTCAACGGAATCTTTGATGCTGGATGAATCCTCGCCTGTCTTACCGACGTCTCTTCCGTGCTTTTCAAACTCGTTTCTCGATCTCCGCCACTCGCGAAACTCTTCGAACTCCTTCCACGCGAGTTCATCATCCTCGGGTGTACGAGAAGCTGCTCGTCCCAATAACGTTGCTACGAGAACAACCAACACCAGTGAGTACGTAGGTCTCGATACGCGGAGAATCATCGTTGAATCTCAGTAAATTTTATCTGCAACAGAAAAAACAAAATATGATTTTCCGATGTTTTGGAACATCCCGAACACATTTTTATTAATATCTCGAAAAAAATGTTTTTCATGAAAGCAAAGCTTCCTCTATAAGGAAGCAATGACACGTGTCAGAGCTCGTTACGGTAAAAAAAAAAAAACTACATCGTCCAAACTTAGACGTGGAAACATTAAACTGCGAAACAGGGAATGACGAGCGACTTTCGATGTCGCATTGACTCACCCGTACGATGGAATGAATTGTCGTTTCAACGCGACACGGCGAGTTCCCCGAAGAGATCTCTTGTATTGCCAGAAACTGCGCACGCGTCGTTTTGCCACGCACGCGGCGACGGAAATTTATTCCTGAACTCTTCAACTCAGCAACTGCGAAAGCAATAATGATATATATATATATATATATCAAATTTAAAGCATGTGCAGAGAATGGATCTGGCTCCAACTCAAGTTCGAGCACCGATCTGTGCTGTCGGCCCGAAATGTACACTAATCTTTATTGATTAAAGATTATTTGAGATTATATGGTAAGCTGCTTATCTCTATTATTTGATGATGCGGGAGACCAAGCAGAATATTACATACAGAACCTAGCACCGCAATATCGAAGCTACGGACGGGAGGTCGACAAGAAATTTTGCCGATCGCTCGGAGATAAATGAATATTGATACGCGATAAAAAAAAACCTTCTTCGACAAGTTGTTGCAAGTGTATTGCATCGAGATTGTCAAGCTAAATATAATACGCACGGGTAAGTGAAATTCAAAGACGAATTAGCTTGGAAAAAATGTATCGTATAGCTAATCAATCCCCCCCTCTCCTGGTATTGCGATCTATTAATAAAGCGTTTATCCTGCATCGATATTTCTGCGAAACTTGAACAAGAACGCGGAAATTGAATTATTATTCTATCGGTTATAAATCATGGCTATATATCTTATATGAGGTATACCACGATTATGTGAATAAAAAAAAATTATAACAATAACGTACCCCGAGGACATTGAATTCACGAGTGGCTTTGTTGTCCACGGCATTAAGAAATGTTAGGAAATTATTTCCACGAGTATTGAAAAGGAGCCTCCAGGCTTCGATCGGTCAGGGCGAGAGATTTGCAAAAAAATGAATGTTGTTTTTTTAAATTGGAGCGATAAAAATGCTAGCTGCACTCGGAGTAACGAAGCAGCCGTGCCAGCGGAACAGCTGTGTTGTGCCTCCTCGTTCTTTCTCTCTCTTCGACCACCACCTCGCACAATTAGCTTCTTCTTCTTCTCTTTCTCGACTATCGCCCTCTCGCGAGAGGATGTGCCATGATCAGCACCTCGTACGTTGCTCCGTTGCATCGCAGTGAAATTCGTCACCGATGCGCCGTCGCTTCATCAGCGATGTCACTTGCCGACGTTGAATTTTCTTCTTCGTTTTCATATCCGACTTCTCCACATCCTGATGTGCTTCTTTTTCCCCACATTTCTTCGCTAAAGATAACAGGAAAGATTGATCAGTTTAATTGTTAGTGAAAAGAAAGATGTGTCGACCGGAATTAAAAATAAAATTAAACAGAGCCAATACCTTTCGGTAAGTACGATGCAGTGAAGTTATAGGAGCAGCAGGATCCGCAACAGGTGTCGATGAAAACTCGTCCCTCTAACGGATCTCACGCGGCGGATGCAACATGCGGTTGCTAACTGTGGCACTTCCTTGACGAGCATATCGATTTGCTTGTTTTGCATTTTAAAATTGTCGGTACCAGTGTCTCATCCGTTTGCATGCTCCTTCCACATTATTTTTTCTTCGTCTCTCCCCGACAAGCACCTATATTAAAATAAATAGTAGTATAAGAAGACGGTAAGTATACCGCTACTTTCCGCTAGATACAGGCATCTTCGATTTTTATATACATATTTTAATTGAATCTATTTATCGTACACGACTCGTCCGATCGATATATCGATCGACGCCCCCGTTAAGACGTGTCCAATGCTAATAATTATGCGCCTACATACTTCGCAAATATGTAGCACATTAATAGCAGTAATGAAGAAATGAAAACGCCGTGAACTGATTTAATTCAAACATCCTATTCCCTATCGAAAAAAAGTAGTAATAATTTTATGACACGATGTTGATTCTTTCGAGTATCATAATTTTCTCGACGTTCATCCTCATTAATATTAATTTCTCTACGGGATATCGTACTGGTAATTTTCTCGAAAATTTCTCTCACAGTTCCGAGGCCTTCCTTTCATTTATTGTTTTTATCGATCCCCTCCCGAACGACCTGCGATTCAACAGCGACGTATCGGTACAATAAGTACTCGTAAAAAGTGTAAAGTTCGAATTGAAAAATGAAAGGCGATAGGTGAGTACGTCGACGAGGAGTTTGATTGAAAAATATTCAGCGACCCGTTGCCGAAGATGATGTCAGGGACAAATTTTCAGTGACGATGCTTGCGGCGGTCCGATGATTCGACGAGTGGGGCCCGCGCACCGTGGGTCCCTGAGTGGGGCCCCGTACGATTCCAGGGGTAAGGTCGAAGAAACTGGCACGACGAACGTCCAATGGGCATCTCTCGCTATATGTGGGTCGTCCGTCTAACTGTTCCACGTACCGTTTCGTCCATTGGCCTTCGCCTTCACCGGCGTCCATCGACTCTCCGGCTCTCCTTCTTCCTTCTTCTGCCCTCTCCGTCTCCTCTCTATACAAGTTTCGATCCGCGTTATCTGCCCTCATGCTCGTTGCATCAACCACCTCCCTCCTTTTGTCACCCCACCCTGTACCCTGCAACTTACATCTCAACATTACATACATATATATGTGTATACATTTCTCTATCTTTTTCTTTAACATACGTGGAAACCGGTGTACAACCCGGCGAAGTCCCATCTGCCGTCCTCTTTTTGTTCGTCTTCTTCTTGTCCCCTTTCCCCGGTACGTACGAAAGGAACAACGTGTCGAAGAAATCGTCTCTTCTCCGCGGGAGTGAACTGCGATCGAGCAGGCAAGAATTGACCGATCGTTCAGTCGATCGAGGTAACTCTACATCGATACTGGCCCAAGCCTTACATAGTTTCCTTCCTCGAGACCGTCAGCTTCGATCGCTCGTAATTGAAGCATATACGGGCTGCAGTGCGGTTGCTTAACGCGTTTCACAATCTATCGAGGAAGAATAAAGGATCGACAGTGAAGATATACATTGATCTGTGCAACCGTATATATATATCGAATTCGAGGATGAATTTGGAGTAAAGAAGACGCCACACTTAAAAAAACAGTTCGAACTAAGAGGAAGAAGACATGAACGGGAAAGCTCGTCCACTGAGGTAAGAAATTGTTTTTATTGATTGTTAATTAATCGAATATTCGCGATTAAATCGGGTTCAAAGAATTTAATGAATTTTAATATTATTGAAGGATAAGTAACGAAGGAAACGTCAATTTTTATGAAGAACATTGAAGCTGATAACATTTTATAGATAAATTGATGCTATGCGGAGTGACATTATTTTACCGAAAAAGTGGCAACGAGGAAGATTGCATATTTTTTTTCAACGCTTGAGGGTGAATAGTAATTTTGCATAGAATTTTATTCAGTAGAATCAGTCTGGAGCGGAAAACTCGGAATCTATAGCGATAGATATGTAGAGAAATAGACGCATAGACGTACGGCCTGGCGACCACGACCTATACGCGGGTAGGCACACCTTGCTGCGCACTGGGATAGGATATGGACGCGGGGGTCAATGACTCAGGGTAGAAAAACACGGGGACGTGCGCGAGTCTTCCCGAGGCAAAGGTCTCGGTCCGGTATCCGGTTTTCTTCAAACTTCCAGTCTCTCCTACTCGTAATAGAAATAATGTATACTAAAAATTCAACGCTGCGACTAAAGTAAACCAGTTTTTCTTTTAATCATTGACGGAATGTCGTACTAGCTTGAAAAAAGAACCAATCTTGACAGTTGAAAGAACAAAAATATTATTAACATATTTTATGTAAAAAAACAATTTCTAAGTGAAGAAATATTTTGTTTTGGATATTAAAAAAATATGAACTGCGGCTCGATTATCGAGAGTTTGGCTGAACAGCAAAGAGGGGAGGGGGGAGACAATGAACGGAAGTGAAGTTTTTGCGTTAGGCGAAAGGGTAACGAGGGAAAAGATAATAGGGCCTCGACGTCTGTTTAAAGAGCAACAGCTGTACGAAAGTGCGAGTAACGAAACGCTAATGCCAAATAGGGCGTGAGCGAGTGAAGAATCGAGCGAGCTCGATCGCGACAAAACCCTGTAGAATGTAGTTTTGCTTCAGATGCGTCCATCCCGAGAGGCATTGACACACGAAGCCGCGAGGCGCTCATCTTTCACTTGCAGAGAACGAGAGAAAGGGATTCTCTCATCGCTGAAGCTACTTACACCTTTGATACTCTTCTAGCTCGATGATCAACTCCTACCACGATCTATCTCTCTGATAACTTTGTTGACCCTCAATTATTTTCGATCGGACTTCGAATTCTTGACCTTGGAAACTGTATCGATAATAATAAAGTATCATGAAATAAATACGAACAAAATTAATTCGTAGAGGTCAAAATCTAGTTTCTTCGATATCTGAGAAAAATTATCGATTGTGAACTTTCAAATATAAATAACTAAAAGGCAAACCGGCGACTTGCAACTCATCTTCACGCGAGTTTTTTTTGTTTTCTTTTCTTGTATTTAAGTGATACGACCTTCGATTAATATTACTTGCTGGTAATGACCCTGAATGGGAATAGGTGAAATAGGAACCGCTTGCTCGGTCGCAGAGTGCGGGGAAGCGCTTGAATAAAGAGCTCGGGATGAAGGTAAAACCGGGTAGAGAATGGAGAACGTGTTCAGAAGAAGAAAGGGGTCAGGCAACACCTAACCGGTGAATCGTGAGTGTTGGCCTCACCAGTCGTGACCCACTGACGCTCGGAAGTCCGACATTCCAATCTGACGTAATAACCCGACGCTAACCGACATCGTAACGGTAACTTTGGATTGTCGAGCAGGAACAGGCTTCTATCGGTTGCCGATCCTTCGGTGTGCTCTTCTCGTGTTCCCCTTGCCGCTACAAACAGAAAGAGATGGGTGTTATTTTTTTTTTCGTACTTCTGCTTTGAGCAACAGTAAAGAGTAGGACGTACGCCTACGCAAACAGGGCCGAGTCGACGACATAAAGCCGCCGTCGATACGGTAAACCTGGCAACTAGGACACCGTGGCTGTTAATGTTATTTTATGCCGAGCGAACGTGCCACGTGCCCTGCACCAACTGTGTGTGATGTACTGGTACACACTATCTTAATTATTCGCAATATTTGGCGGGGTGTATATTTCTCCACGAAAAAAAAAAATGTTGCAAAATATCGTTGCCCGTTAGATTGCTTTCTCCTGACGGGAGTACGGAAAAATTTATCGGAACTCGAGTATCGAATCTTTTACTGTACAGTTTCATCCTACAATAAAGAAGAAAACAAATAAATACCAAGTAACTTTCCCAGACTTTTAAAAATAATATTGTTCGGATATGCATTAGTTAGACAGTATAAACTGTCTCACAAAAATCCTACGGAATCGATTATTACGTTCCACAAACTGAATCATAGAATTTGCATTTTTTTTCTTTCCATTTTTACAAAAAAGTGACAAGATAAATATTCGTACTCGAAAACTTACCGGTAATCTCTTCCGTTATTCAGGGACGCAGCGATGACGATGGTGAGAAGAAGAGGTTCGTCTAGGATGGCGTTATTCATCGGGCTGATGGTCCTCGCGACGATTCAAGGTACGCGCAGCGAATACCTCATGGGCGGTCATCTGGACAACAAGGAAGATCAACCCGGATCCCCAGTGCCGATTCGCCGAGACGACGAAGAGACCGCCGAACCATCGCCCGTTATATCTTCAAGGACAGCGACGATTGTCGACGATCTAGATCGGGATTTTGACCTAGAGCTGGATCTTCTCGCCGACCAGAGCTCCGCAGATCCGAAACGAGCCGGCAGCAGCGGCAGTTTTTCATATTCCGATGACGCAGCATCTCTCGACGATGAGTCCGGCATCTCACCCCGTTACAGAGTCCCTCTCGCGCCTTACGCCTTCAACGGTGGGCAGCCTTTTTCTCTGGAAAAGGATCCGATCACCGGTCAGATAGACTTCGAGAAAGCCCCGCCTCTGAAAGCCCTCGACTACAGCAAAACGTCCAGCGAGGAAGATATTCTTCCCGTGGACTCTTCGATCGCCGAGAGCGAATCCTCCTCGAGCACCGACATGGACTCCGTCGATTCGAAGTCTCACCGCGACGACGGTCTCGGGCCCAACGAGATAAATCCATACTCGCCGAGCTTTCACGATTTCCTCAACTTGCCGTCCCGCTACACCTACGACAAGTACGAAAATGCTGAAAAATATCCATTGATATCGAGCTCTTACGCCAACACGAAAGTCCAGAGTGGCGGTAACAGTTACAATACTTACAATCACAAGAAGCATCACGAAGCTGTCAAGGCCGGCGTCGACGTGGCTTCCCTCTACGTGCAGCCGATGCGAAAAACCTATCAACCCGTGACCCGCAGCACGACTGCACGGACGACTCCCAAACCGCGATCGACGACGACTCCCTCGACGACAACGACCACGACCGAACCGCCGACTACGACGAGAATCACGACAACCACAGCCGCTCCAACGACGACCCCGAAACGTTTGCCCTCCAGATACGCACCGGCCACCACTTGGAGGCCTCAGAGACCCAGTCTTCACGTTAAATACCCGGCCGAAGCCGACGATTACGAAGGGACGTTGCCGATCGAACGTCTGCAAACCACATCCACCGAAAAACCGACGACCGAGCCATCGCGCTACGTACTCCCGGTGAAGACGAGCACGGCCTCGGGCTCGAGCGAGGATTACGAGGGCTACGATGACTACGACCGGTTTTTCCAAACGGTCGCTAAGCCCTCGTCGTCCGAGAACAGCCAGGAAAACGATTCGGACGGTGACTACGGTTACGGAGGCTTGGATCTGATAGGGGAATCCAATTCGCGAACCACCACCGAGAGAGTAGCTTTCAGCGGCTCTCCGAACACGGAGAAGAATTTGATTTCTGCCGGCTTCACACCGACCACCTACGAGCCGACGTCGTCCCCGACTCCGTACGATCCTCGAACGACGAGCACAACCGCCAGGAACGATGACAATCCTCCCACGACGACTACTCTTCGACCGTCGATAACCGAAGAGAAGCGCGTGACTTCGATGCCGTTGGACACCGTAGACGACAATTATCGTCCCAGTTACGGAAGTAACGCTCACCAGGGTGGAATCGACACTTCTCTGCCGAGCGTGACGAGTAACGTTGTTTATCAACAGCTTCGTCCGCCGTCGAGCGAGCATCATCAATTCTATCCGAGACCATCCTTGTCGCTTCCGTCGCCGGGAATCGTCGTCAAGAGTACGAGCAACGTCGTCGTACCTCCGGGACAGGACACGGTATCTTTTGTCCTGGGCAATCGTCAGAGCGTCGGCAGTGTGAGCGACACCGGAAGTGATTACTACGCCGCGGTCCATTCGGGCTCGATAAACGACAGAACGCCGCCGATCTCGTTCGGTAAAATTGGAAACTCACGTCCCGTCAGTCCGGACAATTATCCCGGGCAGATGATTGTCTCGGCTGGGATCGGTGTGGGACAGAACGCCGTGGTCCAGTCTTACAATCAGCGTCCGTCGGCCAACGTAGGTCCCTACGATCACGCCGTCGTGTCGGTCGGCATGCCGACCGTCGAGGTGGCCAATCCCGGCGAGACTCAGGCCGGCTCGAACTCCAACAAAAATTCCGACTCGGCGACGAACTCTCTCGAAACACCGGGTCAAAATTGGTGGTCCCCGTCGAACTCGGCGGCGACGAACAATCAGCAGACTCCTCAGGAATCCTCGGACGCCATGCAGGACCAGCAATTCGGCTACAGAGTCGTATTCCCGGACGAGGGAACGAAGACATCCGGAAGCGTCGAGGTGATTGGAAATCCAGCTGTTACGCAGCGTCCGATCGAGGAGCACGTCATTGTCGTTCACGAGAGTGAAATCGCTCCCGGGAACAACATAGCTTTCGAACTTCCGTCCCAGCATATTTCCACGCAGAATCCACCGACGAGTTTCTTCCGTGACCCGACGACTACGCGCGCACCTGGAAGCAAAGAGGATCAGCAATTATTGCCCGAACTGTCGGAAAGCTTGACGCCACCGGCCGAGCGACCGAACAGAATTCCTATAACTAGTCATCGTCCTCCCTCCTACTACAATTACTACAGTCACACGTCGCACGGCTCCGGGAATTCGAGACCGAACGACTACAGGGATCAGAGACCTCAGAGAGTTCCCTTGCCGCCACCGCCGCCGCCCCCGTCTCAGACGTCGTCGAATTCCGGTTTCAAGAGAAGACCACCTTCCGCGTCCCTCGAGTCCAATCTACCCAACATCCTGCCGCAATTCCGTCCGAACGCCAAAACTTCCCACGGTCACAATCGCGGCGAGACTATAGGAACCATTCCCGCCGGAGCCATCGGTCATTATCCGGCAACGTGGTTCCGTCGGCAGACTCCCCATCACCATCATCATCATCAGCAGCATCGTACTTCACCGTCGAGGCCCCGACCTTCCGGTCCCTCGCATCTTCAGAGATTGAATCCACCGCCACTGCCGCCGCTTCCTCCGCCTCCGATAAATTCGCTGAGGCTCCCGACACCAGCCGCCCTCGTCGCTCCTCCCGAGCTTGGAATTTCCAACAAGGATTCCCAAGCTCAGAGCAGCGATGAGGTGTTGCGTGTCACTCTGCAGAAGCGTTTGCAGGACGTCGGCGTCGGAGTTCCTCCGAGTCTCGCGATAGACGAGAGACATCAGGGCGGCGTTGGTCAAATAAAATCTCGCTTGGAGGACGACGACATTGAAAAGTTTTCCGCCGAACCTCCGAATCAACCGCCGCGTGCTCCTTTCTTTTCGACAATAACTTCGGGCGTCGGCTCGTCGGTCGACAAACTTTCGGAAGGAATTCCACGCGTCGCGACCTTACAGATGATTCAGCAGCACGGCGGCAGAGAGGAGGACGCTCTGAGGCCCAATCTACCACCTCTTTACAGATACAACAACGATAATCGTCACGATGATCGCGAAAAAGATGCCACCGGCACGATCGACGATAACTCCTCTCGTCCGAGCGTCGCCAATCGCCGAGGGGACGAATCGTCGTCTCTGGACAAGTCCGCGATTCAGGGAGACGACGGGACCCGTGCCGATTACGGGGACCCCGCCGATTCGCCAGTTTACGTCGTCTATCCGGTGAAAGGAGCTCTCGACATTCGTCCAACGAGTCACGGCGACGAAAGCGACCCCGATGACGAGGGCAGCGTGGTTCTAGGAACTTACGGAAGTCAGCGTCCACTCCCACCGGACACGCTTCTTCAAGACTCGAGCGACAGCGGATCGACCGATGTCGGCGAAGATAATTATCCATCGGGCGTTAATTTATCGCCGACGTTCGCCGACTCCTCTTCGCCTCAATTGGCATCGGATTTTCCGTATCCCCTCGAGAGGCCGGATCCCTCGATCTTCACCAGTCAATTGCGCGAGAAGCCACTCCTCGTTCCCAGCGATCACTCCAATGGCAACAAACGACCGAATCTGGAAGATGAAGAAGCACATAAGACTATCGATCGGGGCGACGAAGAAGCTGACGGAGAAGAAACGAGTCAGCACGATTTCGACAGAGACGCGAGCGTGAACGTTATACCCTATCCTCAAGATCATTTGCCATTCGCCTTGAGGGAGAACAACGTCGGGGCTCCGATATCCGCGACTCTTCATCGACTCGCCGGAGGTTCCATCGTCGCTGCGTCGTCGACGCCGATAGCTTACGTTTACACTCCCACGATGCGGTCGCCGATACGAAGACCCGACGAAGTTTATCATCACGCTAATTTCGAACGTCCGGTGCTCTTGCCGTCGCAGCAAGCGTCCAGCTCGTCGAGCTCGGCACCGGCGCCTCAGAGCTTCATGGCGCCGTTCGTCGCCAGTGCGAGCGCCGAAGCCCCGACGAAGAACGGATGGAGTGTCGTCATGGTCGGATCACCCGCTGCCGACGGCACGAGCATGGATCGGCGCAGAGGTGAGACGAATATTCGTGGCGATGGCGACAAGGAATCGAGTCACGGTGTTGACGATGAGGATGATGATGATGGCCACAAGAAGAACGCCGAAGACAATGATCCTGAAGAAGAAAAGAAGAAAATGAGAGGCGATGAGATAACAAAAACTAGAGACGAAGACCGCGTAAATGATGAGCGAGAAACGCAAACGGAAAAGAGCGAATTCGACGTGGAAAACTTTACGCCTCAATTGTTCGGGGGTTTCAAGCCTATCTACGAATTTCCGTCGGACACGGACACGATGGGTGACAAAGCCGGCGGCGAAGCTATCGTAGAGAGACCACGCTCCAATTCGGGAAACGATGAAATTGAACGGCATGTTTAAGATTTATTTTCCATTCTTTTTTCTATCGATATTTCGAGTATGTAACGAGGAAATATTATTTATTTGACGGTAGGAGACGTACTTCAAACGACGAGAATAGAACGAGACGAAGAGAGAGAAAGGGAGTTGCCTCGTGGATTTATATTTATTTTTCGGAGATCGGAGTCTCTAGAAGAAAGTGGCCCGTAGAGAGAAAACAATTTAGATTCAGTCAAGTTGTGCATTTTTTATGCATCGCTCATATTTACGGGTCAGTAAAATAGATCGGATTTTATGAGACGAAAAAATGTGTGTTTCAAGACAATGAAAAAATCGATTTTAGATCGTCAAATAGCAGTTCAACACAACTCGGTGAGCTAATAAAGAAAGTAAGAAATTGCATTGGAAATTGGTGCAAAAAAATATTCTCTCTCTTGGTCTCGAATTCGCGAACAGCTGAAGAAATAAATAAATATTCCGACGTTTTCTTCACGCGGGCGAATGACCGCGTCAGTTGTTCGTTTATCGTCGCAAAAATTATTGGCAATTGTAAAATATTTATCGTAATAGGAACGTCTAATACTTGTACGTGAGCGATACTGTCGAGTTACCGATTGTTTGAACGGAGTTTTTACAGCTACAAACTTTGGTCGATTATAATCGACCTTGAATGGTATTCGCTTATGTATGAATGTGTCTAATGGATTGAAGAGACTTCCTACTTTTTACCAATGTATGTCATTAGTTAATTAGATTTGTGTATTTACGTAGTGTTTTTTATTGTTATAACACGACGAGCTTGAGGATTGGCGAAGGATTATTGAATACCCATGACAAATGAGTCTGTGTATTTTCTTCCGTCGTATATATATATTTTTTTCTCAACTTATCGAAAATATATTATTATATTCATCCATAAATTGTATTTATAAACTGTTTAAACTATACGCTGTTACATCTCTGTCGAGCTATAGTTTTATCCGCGCTAGTGTCAGCGCCAGATGAGTTTTTCCTATTACCGACCGTCCTCCGAACTTTAATACTGGTCGTTAAAATTAATTAAAAACAAAAATCATCGGTACTTGTGGGGCTGCAAATACGAGGTCGTGGTCAAAATTTATGCGCTATGCATAAATTAGAAATGTATAAAAAAGAAAATCTGTACGAAAAGGCATATCATAAAGGCATATCATTGAGATTTTTTCGAAGCAGATCGGTAACTGGAACACTCTTATCGATTTCTTGCGAACACATCGTCCGTCTCAACTTTCCACGCATTGGTATTCTTTCACTCTGACATTAATACTCTGGTGGTAAATTAACTTTATATAATATATATCTACTATATTGCCTGTACGACACAAGCTTGTTACCTCAATCTTTCTTCGATGGTCTTCAATCTTTTTTTTCTCTTATATTTGATCTCTACATTGGAATTGTTCTCAGTCGTAGGCTCGTGAAGCTTTTCACGGTGACCTTGAAATGTTTTCGAGTAAACTTTAAAAAATTGCTTATACCAGAGGCATTCCTCTCATCTAGACCCGAACAAGCGTAGATCGAGTTTCAGTACAACTTCGCCCCTCTCAACCTCGCGCAATGTTATTCTCTTCTGTATGGGTCCGCAAGCGTCTTGGCTGTCCCTCATTATATCAGCCACGCGCACCTCTGCACGCCCGAGAAAATCTATTGGCAAAAATATAACGAACAAGGTGAGTGCACAAATTATTATTATTTATTTCCTTATAGAGAAAGTGTTGTTTCCTTTGCTCGAATAAAAAAATTACCATCGGGGCTGTAGTAGCCTTTGTCAAAGACCGTGATGCACAGAGTATCCTCGAGGAGATCTTTGACTTGAAACTGCATCGAAGCGTCCCACAGCGGACAATCGGAACCCGAGACAACCATAGTTCTTTCCTCCTGGGATCCCATCGATACTTTGCAGAATGCGTTGCACTTTCCTGTTGCACAAAATAACGAGAATGAGCGTGTGCGTTTTTTGAATGATCGTCCTCTCGGTTAACGCTTGATTAGAGTCGCTGTTAGTTGCGATTTGCGAGCATGCTTCCTCGAGTGAAATAAAAGGCATGCAAGCTTCGTTGACGAAGGGTGTGTTTTTTTTTTTTTCGTTTCTCAATGATTTTGCGTGTGCATTTTTTGTTTACTTCGCTGCCTACCTAAAGAGACTGCGCGCATATCGTTAGATGCCGTGCGTCGTAGAAGACTATTTGTTCGGCGTTCGAGGCTCGTTGTTCCTGCAGGTTTAACTTTTTTCGCATACACGAGATCTTCGGCCTCGACAACAACGAGACGTAGACAGCCCTTTGGCGGTCTCCTGCGAACTACAATCATGCAACACACCTTGTTATTCAAACGTGCGGCGTGCTTGGATTAGTTTTGCAATCGTTCACTTTTATACAGATTTCTTACAGAGGCATGGTATCAAACCCTTTAAAAGTCACCGGGGAGAGACGCAACTTTTTTCCTGACAACTTATGAAATTCATTCGCGGAAATAAAATCATTCCGATGCAAACATCAAATTTCAATCAAACACCTGAAAAGTGACAAATGAGTGCGAACCAATCAACCGCAGTGACCGTTAAAGCGTTAATTAAAATTACTATAATATACTTATGCTGATAAAAGAGTGTGAAGAGATTTCGTTATTAGTTTCCTTTTTTTTGGTAATTATTCATACGATAGTCGAGTGCGATGAAAGAAGTATACAAGCGACAGAGTCAAGCGAAGCACAAGCGATAAGAACAAAATTGAAGCTCGAATAAATATCGAGCTTTCGTGCTGCACCATCGACGAAAGCTTACCAACGGTGACCGGTGTTTTCAGATTGAAACCTTGAAGTACCGTAACGAGGATCCGGCCGCAGGCGCCGAATTGTGCCTGTTCTGTTTGCCCATACATAGCGAGACGTTATTAATTTTTTTTGTTTGTTTCAATTTATCATGTATTCACATTGTAAACGACAACGACGAACTGCATTGTAGATGATAGACACAACGATATACGATGCTGATAGACGTCACGAGTAGGACAGTGACAATGTAAAAAAAAATCGAATAACTTACTCGACCGCTGTCGCTGCAAGAGATTCTTTTCGTACTTGGCGAATTGTTTTCTCGCCTCGATTATCCTCTTCGTCCACAGGGAACACTCGCCGGCCGACGGGGCCAGTAGGATTATCGGCTTTTTCGCGTCACGCAGCCTCAACGTTCTCGATGTAGTCTCCGTGCAGTCGTGACCGTTTGCGCTTCCGCTACCACTCGCCTCGGAGTCGCCGAGTATCGAAAGTTCGTTCAAGAATATTGGCTGCGGACGTGTAAATATTCGGTTTGAAGTCAATCCGAAATTAATTGATTATTGAAAAAAACAAGAACGACGATATACCTTTCTGTATAATTTGAAGCGCTGATGCTCGTTTCTCTCAAAGGAGAACTGCTGACCGCTCGGCAGTGACTTCAATGGTTGAGCAAACAGAAGAAAGTCGTTTGTGAGAAAAGCGACGAGCTCTTTGCCGCTTTTCGCCTGTGAATTTCATAATTTAATTTTAACAAATGGGCAACATCGTATCAACGAGAATGGGCTCGGTACAAATTGTAAAAGCGATAAATTAAAAAATGCACCAACGTTATTGCGAATGTAGATAAATAATCGGTCGAAGAAAATAGTATTTGAAGGGGGGGGGGGGGGGGGGGGGGGGCAACGGCCTTCGTTACCTTATGCAATACACCGTAATGCAGCAATTTTCGAGGGCCCGCTGAATTTGTCAGAGAATTGAAAACTAGCTGTTCCTCGAGTCCGTCGTCGCAAGCAACGTGAGTCTGCAGCCACTCGAGACGATCGCTGTTCTCCTTTTCCCTGACACCCTCGTTCACTTGAGTGCAAAATTCTTCGGCTTTCGCGAGAGCTTCCTGCAGATATTGCCAGTCCGGGTGATCGGCAGATGTGTGTTCCAAGATCTGCGAAGAGTCGTTACTCAATTAAGAATATAAGAAAAATTAATTGAAAAAATTAATGATATCGTGAGAATTACTATGCTGGTTTACGGCAATAGGATAGTTAATTTATTTATTTGATAGAACTGACTTTGTTGATTATGAGGGGATACTTGGTGATTCGTTGCATCGGTTTGATGAGGAATGAGGAGAGCGGCATTCCCTTTGTGCGATGATCCTGTTGACAGGCCTGCGCGACGGCAACGAATTCGGGCGAAGTTTCCGTCAGTCTTTGAAGATAAACAGCAGCTGATATCTGACAACTGCAGAATCTCACGTAGGCCGACATCCGGGGAATCTGTCGAAAGACGCAAAATTTGTAAATCATGTTTATGGATAATAAAAAATCACGCTCATAACTATTTTTTTTTTAATTTGGCTAATTTGTCCCTCTCAATTGTCATCGACAACAAAATCGAATATTCATCGTAGGGTACTCACGTTTTCACATAATATGTCACCGATCATTCGGACTATTCCACCCTCGCTGTTATCCCTTCTTATTCTCAGAGTCCTGCGTGACAGAAACAACGAAGTGTGATTGTAAAAGAAAAGGGAGCTCTGTGCAAGGTACCGAAGGGTTGAAACTTACCTTAAAAAATTGTCGTTACAGGCAATAATGTCCCTCCAATTAACGAAGATCCTGTCGACCTCGTCGACAGTGAGCACCAGGCTCTGAAGTAGTGGTTTCTCGAATACCTGGAGGATAACGAGCATTGCCGCCAAAGTGGCGATAAGTACAGTCGAAGAAAACACATATGTGAAGGTAAAACAAAAATATGCCAACTTGGCAAAAAAGAAAAATACGGATAACTTTTTGTATCGAAAATTCACCATCACCTTGTTAGCTTTCGAAAATAAAATGTGAAAATTATACCTCGTGCACGAGTCTCATGTCCTCGATATACGCTTGTTCGGTAGCGATTAGTTCCTTGATGTATTCCTGACGTTTCCTCTCCATCGGTTCCAGTCTCGACATCATGAAGTCATTCGTCAGGTCACTGGCTGTACACAAAACCCACAAACATTCTTCTTTACGACTTCGCTATCGTGATACAAATACACTTACCGAATAGCCTCAACCACGCGAAAGACAAGTAGGTAGGCTCGAGTCGATTCGCGATGTGCCCAAGAGATTCATGGCCAAGCTCTCAAGTTACAATTTTGTGCTGAATTTTTTTGTTTTGCTTTGTTTTTACCCTTACTAGGCAATACTTAAATCATAAGCTCCCGACGATCTTCGATAGAAACAACTTCCACTCACAGCACATCGTCGGCCACGTTGAGATAACGAAGTACAGTACAAAAAAACGCTTGCAACGAATCAAATAAATAGTGTTTATATATATGCATTCGAAAGCAGAATAGACGAGAAAATAATAATTACTGAGGAACGATCTACGGGTTTAACATACACCATCACTGCGCAGCCTCCATAAAATAATTAGCTATACAGATCAACGACGACGAAGACACTGCGGAAATTAAATTTCTTCCCTTTTCGTTTCTTTTTTTTTTTTAATCTCGTTGTTTTCACAGTTTTTTTTCTTCACTACAGGTACAATACGAATGCTTTATTGTTGTTGTTGTTGTTTCTTTCAACAGCACAATAATTCTTTGTTTATGCGGCTTTTTATTGAGATTCTTCCGACGATACAAGGACAAACGACAAACGTACGTATAGTTTTTGCAATTGTAACAATGTTAGGAGAAAAAAATTAGGGGGGGCCGATATAAGAACAAGAGTTTTGTCAACACGGGACAAAATCTTTTTTTTTTTTCATCTGTTCCTTCACGAGACTACTACTCGATGATTTACTCTTTAACGATTGTAGTAGTTTAATGCTTATGCAAGGGATATATTTATGTGTAACAGACTCCGTCCTACAGTAGACTTCGGAGCGCAGTTTAACTTCTTTTTTTCGTAGCTAAGCGCCGACATTATTTTATGCGTAGGTGTCCGTTGAAATTAACGTCCGTGTTCCCTTCTATCTTAGACATTTGTTCATCTTTGTTTTTCCATGATTCAGCGAAACATTTAAGATGTGGTGTTTTGGGGGAGAAACTGATTCGATCGATCGGTTGTGCGCACCGGAAGGTTTCGGGATATTTCGACGAGGCGAAGGAAACGGAGAAGGAAATTCAAACTATGGGCTTGTTTTTCTTTGCTTCAAACTTCAATTTTTCATCAACACGTCCGAGTCTGATCACTATATATGTATCTATATATCGCTCCGCCTTTCGTTTATACCATTAATAGTACGCATACTATATATTTTTCTTAATCATTAAAGACAGATTGAGGATGAAGAATGACGTTTCGATTAAGTTTTCATTCATCATCGTCACGAGAATCGATCAGTCGGTATGACTCGTTCTGACGATTAATTTTACCCACGTTTTTACTATCTATTAATCTTTGCATAGCAAATAATTCTCTTTTTTTTCTTGTTTTTTTCTCAATTTTCTAGCGTTAACGATTATTTAAGTCAACGGTTTTTACGACGTCGTCGTGCAGCTTTATCATGATCATAATCATCGCGTACGATTTCTATCGATTTTAGGCCACAATCGACGGATATTTCAAGTATATAACACAGAAGATATATTTTCATACATCCGTACACACAGACGAAGTCGTAGCATTTTTTTTCTGCAACTGTGTCACTTGTTCAAATTTGCCGCTATTTTTATTTTTTTTCACTTTCGAGGGAGGGAGAGACGGCGGTGCATCAAGCGAGAAAACACATACTTATACTTATGTAATTACTATTTTTATGTATAATATAACTACCACTAAGGAAAACGACAGATCTGCTGCTTTACGAGAGATTCTTTTTGTTTTTTTGTTTTTTTTTTCATTTCATATGACTAGCAGTTATCATGAAAAAAACGAACGACAAAATAATAAATAACGTTACAATCGAACGTTTTTTTTCGTAAAATTATATAAGGTACTCGTATACGGAAGACCGCAGATCTACTGCTGATTCTTTCTTTTCGTTTCGCTTTTTCTTCATAGATCGCACGTTCAGCAACGCTACGTTCTTCCTCTATAGTTTACACGTGTATATATATTTGCGTATATATACAAATGTACCTACTACTCTACACCGCATTTAATAAACGAAAAAAATGGCAATTGCAATGTCGCGAATATCTTCGGGGCATTAGCCAGAAACGTTATTTTTCTTGTTTTCTCTCTTTCTTTGTCTCCTCCCTCCCTCTGCTGATTATTCCATTCTACTGGATATAACGCTGAGCCTCGGCCGTTGATACGTGTCGTTGTAGCGTTCCTTTGCAACGAGCAGGACTCTCTTATATTCCGATTCTTATTGTACGAGTGCGGGCGAACGTTTTGTTTTTTTTATTCGGTTTTTTTCGTTTGTTTTAACTCTGCGATGCGGTGATTCGCTGCTACCCTTATGCTGCGTGTTAAGCAGAGGCGAAAGTAATCGATTAGTCGAGAGACAGTGTCAAAACCCTGCACGACACGATTTTTCGTTCCACTTAGAGTTTAACAGATTATTTTTTTTTAACTTCGAAACAGGACGAGATTCAGAGGGAAAAATCGCACCGTGCTTGGGCTCGAGATAGAAATAGTTTATAGATTTTGAAGACAGTGGACAGACATGTGACAAGTTTTTACGAACTATTTTCATCTATGCAATAGGGGTCTTGAGAGCCACGCTAACTTCGTGTTATTGTTCGTAATCGACGGAACACGAAGCTCGAACTATCAGAAAAGCGAAAAACTAATCTACCCACATTTTTCTTTGCATTCAATTTTATTACACCGATTTGTCAATGTGAACTATTATTTTGCATATTAATATTTATAAAATTTTTAGCAGCGTGAATTATTAAATATCTACTATAGATATCTAAAAGTCATAATTTAGTGGGCCAACTGGGATTTTTGTATTTATCGTCTGATAGTTCGAGTCTCATCGATCGAATTGCCAATGAACAACGGACGTCTGACGGATGGACGGACAAGCGATTATAGTTCACAGTACATGCAGCCAAGCCATTATGAATAAGCGACGAATAGAAAATGCCGTATGACCTCGAGATTAGGATTAGCGTTCGTGTGTTAATCACTCCCTATCTACGATAATTATCTTTTCTTTTTTTTGGCTCGTAGTAAACTTGTTGCGTTGAGTATTCGAGTGTTCGAGCAATTGAGGAGCTTGTGGAGGCGCTCGATCCGTCCATCCGTTCTCGCAGATCGTTCCGCTTCTCAGAGCTTGGATGATTATTACTGCCTTGATGATTTTTTTTTTGTTTACTCACACATGGGTGTCACGTAGTTGCTAGGAAATATTCCGGATATCCCGTTTATCTCTCCTCTCCACCAGGCTTCCTCCTCCTTAGCTAGAACCGTTATCACGTCGCCCTTCTCGAAGCTCAGCTCGTCTTCGTTTTGGGCGTTGTGCGGGTACAACGCCATAACTCGTTCTGAAAAACATTCGGGACGGTAAGCAGGTCGAGTCAGACTTTCGAATCGATATGCTACGACTGTGCGAAGTCAACATATCTCAATTCGCTCGGCTCCTAACTCACCAACATTGGGATCGGTCGGTGAGTCTTGATATCCATGAGATATCGGAGTGCTGCGGTTGCTGCTGCTCGTCAGAGGCTTCACGTACGAGGCAGGGAACCAGCCGATCTGCCTCTTCTTGCCTCGTGCCTATAAATCAGTTAAACGAAAAATTAAAAAATGACCTGTGTCCAATAGACTGGTCCTTAAATTGAAAATGTTTGAATTTTCTGCCCCCCAGAAAATTCACAAATTCGCAAAATTTAAGGACCACCCCAGTGTCCAATCCTGTTTGCAAAAAGAAAACTCAAACTTACCTGGAGCTCGCCTTCCCACCAACCAGTCTCAGTTTTCTTGCGTATCATTATGAGCTGTCCTCTCTGAAGATCCAGCTGCTCCGTGCTAGTCGCTTGATACGGGGCGATCACCTGGACGATCTCCGGTTTTCGTCCTCGAGCCTGATTCAAAGCATATCACAGTAAATTAGAGTGTATTGTAAAACAAACAAACAAAAATTACATCCGTCTCTAACACAATCGATGATATTACAATTGAATTGCGATTTTTGACGTGCAAACGATGACTTTTTCAGTTTGTGATGTTGAATGATGATTTTTACATGTGACAGCTTTGTATACACACGATGAAACGATTATTTACACATGTACGTATATACAATGACAACATTCAACGATCGAAGGGAAAATGCGAATCCGATTGGATTCAGGTATTAAAAAATATTCGTTCTTTTTCGTGTTCTAGTTACGATAAATAACAACGATAACAGCGGGACACTCGAGGGAAAAATACGAGATGAGGAATTATAAAAAACAAAATAAAATTGATGCTATGATTTGGCCGTTGAACTGTGTCGAAGACTGGCCAAAGTGCATGACTATCGTGAAATTTGGGAGGATTCAAGAGATACCTTGTAATACTGTGGCAGGCGGGCAGTGGGATATGAGCAGCAAAGTTGGGCATCGGACGAGTAGCAGCATCCAGTAATCGTTGGTCCAGCATTCGATTAGAGTCACCGTGTTCGGGCAAGGATAGATACGCGAGAAATCGATTTGCACCGTCAAGCGCTCTCTTTGCGGCCAACTACAATTTTTTATGTTCTGCGAAGCGTGAAAGGTGCAAATCGTTTTCCCGAGATTTTTTTCTCGCAACATCGACATTACAAATTTGAACTGAAAGTCATCGAGTCCCATATCTTGTTTACCTGTCGCCAAGTAGTTTCGTTCGATCATGTGGCAGTGACAATTTATACATATACATATACATATATATATATGTATGATGCATAAAGGAATATTTTTTAACGTCGAGAAAAAAAGGGGGTTTCAGCCATCGAAGACAGATGATTAAAAGAATTGTGATCTCATGATCACACATGTTACGGGGCACCACGGTAGGGTACAGAGAACGATCAACATCGAGATCGAAAAACAATTCAACGATATAAAACAGCGAAGTAGAGTTAACAACAAGGGAAGTGAAGGATTGCAGCACATTACCTGCTGTGAAGACATTGCGGTAAAGTCTGGCAGTTCCGCTCTGTCCTCGGCGGCTGCTCTCTCATCTTCGATTTGCTCAGCTGTTTTTTCCACTGGCTAGATGGGCACAAGAAAGACACACACACACGCGCGTCTAGCTTACTTCGATACTCGGCGTGTTAAATAATTTGCGTATCTACTTAATTAAGTACAAGGCACTCTCATAGACACTCTTATGGCCTGCCGGTCCTGGAGTGACTACTTGTTATATATACTCTATATCAAAATCGGGCGGATTAATAAATACTCCATCAGCTTTAGTAGACGCAAAAAATGAAGCCCAATATTACCAAAATATTGGTGTTAAAAAGAAAAAGAAATTGCCAAAAAGGACAAATTGTTATTGGGAGTAGCGAATTGGATTTATCGATGTATACCGGTGTAGTTTGAGCTGTAGTCACAGGTGCGGCTTCTACGGTCGGCACCGCACTGCTAAACGCTGCTTCCTCAACGACCTGAAAAAATAAATAATCTTGCTCAGAACGAATTGGTAAATGTACGAACTTGTAATTTCAGTGAATTTTACTCGCGAGACGAGAGATAAATCTTGAATAAAAAAGTCGAGGGTTAATTTTACAATTTTTTATAATCCCTACCTGATTGACACTACTCTCGCACTTCTCCACGTAATTCGATGGGAAAAATCCACTCCTGTCGCCTATCGTGCCGGTCCACCACTGACCGTCCTTCTTCATCACACTTATTATATCACCCTCGTTGAAACTGAGATCATCGGGTTCGTTCGAAGCATACTGATAGAGAGCTACGTAGTAATCGGCGGATGGTGCACTAGCCGCGGAGACAGCAGTCTCGTCGAAACCGTTCGTCGACGCGACTGTGGTTGGTGTAGTTGTCGCTATAGCGTTCGCAGGACCGGACAGCCGGACGTAGGATTTCGGGAACCAGCCTTTCGCCCCTATAGCCGACTCGCCGTAAGACCAATCCTCCTGCCAAGGTAAATAATAATTTAATAAACAGGTAACCCCAAGTTTCAGTCACTTCTTCGAACGAGACTAGACTAGACGAACGAAATGTAGATGTTCTACGAAACCTGTTGCTCTTGGACAGTAACGACGTCTCCTTTGTTAAAGGTGAGATGCTGAGGATTGACTGGCCGATACTGATACAACGCCGTAGCTTGGATGTTGCACGCTGTACCTAATCCGAGAGTCGGTACAATTGCGTCAACGGCCGGACCTTCACCGCCCAAAGAACCTGCGTCGGATACGTTCTCCGGTACTTCCGCAATGCCTCTGAATGATACATGAAAAATATTATTGTAATTACTTGATAGTGATGTACAAACACGAGAAAGAGACTCACTCGAGCGTTCGTTTTTCGAGGCTGTCTTGTTGACTGAAAGTTTTAGTAACGCCGGTACCAGGATCAACCGGCTCGACGTAAGCCTCGGGGAACCATCCGGTGTGACCCCGAATTTCACCGGCCATCCAGCCAGGCTCTTGATTTTGGACTGGAGGTACCTGCAGAAAAAAACACGATCTCGTTACTCTATATGACCCCCATTTCGAGAATAAAAAAAATTCGAACTTTCGGTTTGAGCTTACCAAAATAATGTCACCAGGTTGAAAGGATATTTCTTCGTCGTTTCTGGCGACGAATTCGTAGAGTGCTCGATATTTCACGACTCCGTTAGCCGTCTCGTCGACGGTCGAAGGAGCGGTGACGGCCTCGTCGACTGGCCACGAGTCATCGTCGACCGCTGGTGGTTCTTGGACGTCGGTCGATTCCCAGGCACTCTCCGTCCACGCGGAGGTCGCGTAATCCACAGGTCCCGCATTCTCCATAGCCTGTCTCAGCTCCAGTATCTTAAGCCTCTTATTGTCGAACGCGGAATAAAGCTGTTTGCACTCCGTTCCCAAATTCTGCATACGATTTCTCACATCGTCCAACTGACCGTTGTTGTTTTCGATATCGGACATTTTGTCATTTATCTTGGTAGAAAGGAAATGATAAAACACATCATGATCGAATCAAAGATGAATAAAAAAAAATGCGCGAAATTTAGTATCGTTTGAACTACCTGCTGCTGCAAATCACTTATTTTATCCTTCATCTGTTTCAAAGTGATCTGCTTGTTGGCGAAGGCCATTCTCATAGCTTCCTGCCCAACGTTATCTTGAGCAGCGTTTATCTTGTTCTTAGCCTCGATTCTCGCTTTATCCTGACTAAGCGAAAGTAGCCGCTGATTCTGTTCGCGAAGCTTGTTCTTCAGTGCAGCCATCTCTTGGAGTTGAGTGTCGCGTGTCGATCGCATGCCGTCGATTGTAGTTTTGACACCAGAAACGCCAACTCGAGTGTCGCATATCTTTTGCGAGAGCTCTTTTACTTTGTCGTTCTGCAATTACGATGTCCCCAGAACAACGAAAAATCAATCAAACTTGTCATTGAAAAAAACTGCATTGTGGCGAGAGGATGGATTTAGAAATGCAATCAAAGTAACTACCAGACTGCCGAGTTCGATGCTCAAGGTCTGATTCTTCGCTTTAAGCTTGAGAAGAATATCTTGCTCCTTCTGCCGCTGTGCCTGGAGTTCATGGGACTTTTGTGTTTCCCATTCCAGCTGGCGTTGCCTCTCCATCTCTCTGCCGAGCACAAAATAAGAAAATAAGAAAAATTGATAAGTCATGCATTAGCTTTTGGGCTATATTCGAGCTGAGCAAATTTCGGCATACTTTCGAGCTGCCTCCCTCTGTTCCTGGGCTCTTTTTCTCTGCTCCTCCTTCTCCTGCTCGATCTCTCTCTGCTTCAGCATCTGCTTCTCGATTTCAGCCTGCCGTCGACGTTCCTGCTCCAATCTATCGGCAAACATATCGTTAAGCTAATATAGGAATCTCGTTGACGAGGAATTGTAAAAATAAAGCTTACCTGATTTTTTCTTGTTTCTCGGCTTCCTCGCGTTCTTTGCGCTCGCGCTCGTCTTGCTCTTTGCGCTGTATCTCGTGAAGAGTTTTCCGACGCCGCTCTAATTCCGCTTGACCTTTCTCGAAGTTTTCCTTCCGCTTGTCTTCGAATGAACTCTGTGCCAATTAAATCGACAAATTAACACAAGACTGAAAAAGCATACATCGAGCCGTTGTTCAGTCTTAAATATTGTACCTGGGGCATACCCGCCAGGGGATCGATACTCTCCGGCAGTCCTTGAGACGACACACTACTCTGGCGTTGTCTCCGGAAAGTGGGAGGAATAAGATCCGGCGGCAGGGCAGCCGGGATTGTCTCGCCGGCTTTAGCCATGTCGCACAGGTGCATCGCCAGAACGAATTCTTCGCATCCCAAGCGACCGTCAGAGTCCATGTCGGAGAGTCCCCTGAAAGCAAATCTGTTGCTAGAAAACCCCTAAAAAAATCCAGGCAAATAATCATCAACGTACCAGATCTGAGCCAGGATGGCCTGCGAGAGCTGCGACTGTACCATGATATTTCTAGCTTGCGGACCGGACAAGAAACCCGATCTCGTCCTGTCCCAGGTATTGAACAATTGCGTGTATTTTAGCTTAGTCTGATGGGGAACAGCCCAATCCAATGCCTGCGGTGAGCTAACTGAGTGTTGACTGTGTTGCGAATCTATCGAGCCGACTCTGTCTATGCTAGGTGGTCGGGCGGTCGTGCTCAACGGTGTGCACGTTGAGACTGGAGTGTGTACAGCTACTCCGCCGTTGCCGTTCGACGATATCACTTGAGCCAGCGGTGCCGGGGTCGCTCCGATCAATGGCCCCATAGCTGCCATTCCGTTGTCTGAAAAAAAAAAAATCATAAAAATTATGATTTTTCTAAACATTTCCAAATCTTAAACCCGCAGATTTATAGCCTAAAAAAATAAAGAGAACGTACGTGCGGGTATAGACGGGATCGACGGTACGACACCCGGGACTGCGGCCATCGGGGGTACAACGCCGCCGGTGAAGGGTTGCATCATCGGGCCAACACCAGGAATAGTCTGTCCCATACCGAATGCCGCCATCGGCGTCGGATTCGTGTTCAAAGGAGCGATGGGCGCTATTGGCGCTATTGGCTGCACACCTGTGTCAAGTTAATTATTCATACATGTAACTTTTTTTTCTAATGTATAAAAACATTACTACAAATTGCACGTTGTTATTTGCGGTCGCCACAATCATTCAGATGCGGTGCTCGCAATTGTTTTTCCTTGCACAACAATATATAAATTGGAGAGCAGCTTTTTTGCCTCCGATCGTTGGACGGATAAAATTAGACACAGCAGTTGATTTATTTATGGAGAATTCTAAAAGTCAAGCGCAGAACATGTCCTTGGCCCCGCATAAGCGAGATCGGTACCTACTACGATAAGTAATAAGGAAAACAAAAATAAAAATAATACGACGGTAGATAGCGATTAGAGGCATCTTGTACTTGTCACATTATAGCTGGACTACGTAGGTAAATTTCGCAGCTACTGATTCCTTGCGTTCAATTAGTTGAACGACAAACGATTTTTTTTTTTAGGAACTGAGTCTTTTTAGCGCTTCAGGCGAATACGTGTGATTATTTACACACAAAAGTCGAATTGGCATTTTTCGCACAAAAAGCAGCTTTTCCGCCAAGCTTGTAATTTACGGGTATGCAAAAAAAATTCCACATTTTGTTAGCTGTTTAGTAGAGTTAGTGTTTTATCAGTGTACCTTCTGAAAACTCAAGGTCGAGCAAATCTGTAAAAAGAGAAGAAATAGTTTGTGAAACAAAAAGTATGAGTACGAGTGAAAAAAAAAATCTTGATAAAACGGAGTGTCATTGGTCGCTGATAAGAGACGAGTGTACGGGAGTATTTTTCAAGTGCCCATGAGCGATAAGGGCCACCGTGTTCTAAATTTTTGTAGAACGCGGATTCAGCTGAGGCTTCGAGCTGTGGATAGGAGACCGAGGACAAAAAAAATTGTCTCACCGATCGCCGAAGCCATGGAGATCGGCTGGACCGTTTGCACCGGTGCTACCGCAGCAGTTCCGGTAACCGGACTATTCGGGAAGGAGGGAGGTGCCGGCTTTGGCGGTGGACCGCCGCTCGTCACGACAAACGACGCCCCTGCAATTCAATAATTTTTTATCTCTCAAATTGGAAATCCGTACAAATTTCCAACCAGACATAAAATATCAAACTCGATCAAACTTTCACGAAATCACACAATACTCCAAACAATCTACTTGCAATTTTCACATACGGTTCTAATTTCGGATATTTTCGGATTGCATGATATTTTGCCCGAATAAAAAAAAAATCAATCATCTGTTCATGATAATTAGGTGAAATAAACGATTTCCACCTAACGTACCAATGTTTCCGGGTGGTGCAGGTCGTTGAGGAATTCCAGCGGGTGCCGCCGGGGAATTCATGTTTCCTTTGCGCAGCGGTAATGAAAAAAACAAACGTGTAAATGACGAATGGGATAAGCGAATAGACAAACAAGAAAATACGACACGTACACAGAGTAACGGAGAGTTATAGTATGCAAATATGATGCGTCATGTCTGAACAATTTATAATATTGAGAAATAAGAAGAAAAGAAACAACAACAAAAAAACCAAAACGCACGGCGGCTGCTTGAAAAAGTACGAAGACATCTAAAGAAGTACACAGTAGTAAATATATTGTAACGGTTATTCGTAGATATAGTATATGGTAAGTATATAGTAAGTACATAATAGTAGTCTAGTGTGCATGTATAAGAATGTTACGTTGTACTCATCGCTAAGAATATAAGGAAGTTCTATTGCTTATGGGCAGGCAAAAAAGGTCTTTGGATTTTAGTCACGTGACATAAAGATAAGCGGTGGCTCCGAGGCTGCCAGTTTCTTTTTTTCCATGTACATGCTCTCCTTATTCTTCAGCTTCATTTGAAATCTGTTTTTTTTTCCGCTTTGTGTCAACCGTTCAAAGTCAAGCACAGACGAATGAAGATAATAATAATAATAATAATAATAAAACTTGACCAATGAAGATTTTTCAATCACATTCATTGCATTGCAAGCACAAGACTCCTGGATCGTAGACAAAAATGGAAATAGAATGTAAAAATAATAACTCTAAAGACAGATAAGAAATGAGAGAAGAGCTGAAGCAAATAGCAAATTAAGTTTGAAAAAAAGAAACGAACGCACGATGTAAAAAAAGTGTGTGACATACCCATACAGGGGGGTGCAGGTCTAGCGGGTGGCTTTGACGTTGTGTTTGTTGTTGCTAGTGTACCGCCAGCCACGCTCTGTCTACATTGTCGTGATGCTGTGTCGTGTTAAATGCGAATAAAAAAACACATGGACAACATTTTTCGTCAGATGTACTCGTACATCGTTTCGCACGAGGTAGAAATAAATATTTTTCCTTTCTCTCAATGAAAATGACAATTGTGTTCAGGTGCAATCGAGAAGAAGGCAATTTTTTTGTCCATGAAAATTCGAAATGAAGTTTTTTTTTTTCTTCTGACTTGCCCATCGCGGCATTCGTAGATTTGTTTTTTTCCCGCTTTACGAGACGTATCGACTTACCGAGAGGAATCTGCATAGGCGGCACAGGCCTCGCGGGCTGAGCGGGACCGGGGATACCGCCGATTAGAGGCCTGGGCGACGAGCTCGCCAGCGGCTGAGTCGGCACCGCGCTGCCAAGATTGACCAACGATCCTAAGACTCCTTGATTCTGTAACGCTCCACTGCCGTTTGTCAGGCCTGCCTCGCCTGTGGGAGAAGTGAATAAACCGGAGAATCAACGTCGGAGACCAAGCTTCGTCTCCTCGTTTTTTTCCCCATTGAAAAAAGGCAATTCAATTTTTTCTTACTGGCAGCTATGGCTTTCAGGCTCTGAATCAGAGTCGGTGGGAGGCTCTTCGGTATTTCCTGACCCCGCAGTTTCAGATGAATCAACTTGCAGGCAATGCTGAATTCGTTGAGGTCCATTTTTCCATCCGCGTCCGTGTCCGAGAGTCCCCTGAAAAAAGGCAAGGTAAAAATATCGAAGGTAAGTTCAGAGTTAAAATTTTGATGAAAATTGACTCGGATCGTTAGATGTGTACCATATCTGTCCGAGGATAGGAGGCGGCAGCTGCGACCTCAGAAGAAATCCTTTGGCCTGTTCTCCGGTGACGATGCCTCCTACCGGTTTCAACGCCTCGAATTGATCCCGGTAGAGCGCGCGTTCCCTCGGCTGTATGGTCCACACATCCATTCCTCGACGACAAACAGTATTCATTCGCGAGTAAAAAAATTGGTTCTTGGTGCGGCGAGTCTGAATTATGAACGGCTAAAAAATAAAAATAAAAACGGATGTGCAAATTTACCCGCCGCTGGAACAGCCATCGTAGATCAGTCGACTGGGAGTCGTCCTCTCCTCTTGGTATCTGAACAAAAAAAAAAAAAAAAAAAATGCGTTATTGACAATACCAACAGTTTGCCCAAACGTCAAAATGTAAGGTTAGCCGCGGAACAACTAAGGGCGCTAACAGTGGGCAAATTATACCTGCGGTCGAAAGATCGTGTTTTTTTTTGCGTTCTTCGACAATTCGAACAATTTTCGTCTAAACGCCTACGGATCGTTGACTCGACTCTTGAGTGACAATGAAGAAATTCGGTTTTGTTTAAATATCGAATGGGGTCGTGGGTGGAGAGGGACTAGGCCGCCTAGGTCCCTATTGACCCGATAAGCCAAGTCCCCTTACACGCAACTATCACTCGAATCTCTCGGGGCGAAAAAATTGATCGAAGAATGAACGTTGTCGCACGGCTGCTTTGTACTCTGCACACCGCTCTCGCACACTGTCGCAAAAATTTCTCTCGCTCTCTCTCTTTTCTCGCACACGCGTATATTTTTTTTACCTACTTGAAAGAAGTCAATGGTCGTGAGTCAGTGTGCGTGCACGCGAAAGCGCACGCCTAAAATTTTCCCGAACACACTTGCCACTGTGCCGAGTACGACGTGTCGCTCTAGCTATCGTCTCGATCTTTCCTTCTTTCTTTTTCCCCTGGCACAAAGAAGCCTGCGAACGCCTTCTCGCTTAATTCGATGTAGTTATAAAAATTTTATTTACAGAAAAAATATTCGTTGTTGCGAAAGATCAATGAAAAATGAAAAATTCATCGACAATATTTATTCCGTTGTTGAGAGTTTTTTTTAAATGTTCAATGGTTAATAGTTGATAGAACGACAGAGCTTTTTTCCACACGTCAGACAGTGGGAGAAGACATGATTTTGCATAGGAGTAATCGAACTGCGGGGAACTGCCCACTCGCACTGCTGCTCTCCACACTAGGCGACTAGGACAGCGACCACAGCGATCACGAAGTTCCGTCGCCTGTGTCGGTTCTACTTGCTGTGTATGCGGTTATTAAAATAATGTGTATGTATTTTTGTATTACCGTACTACCTACCAACGAGTCCGCGTAACGTAGTATTACTATCGCTTATGGCTACAGTACAGTGTGTAATTGATACAACACATAACTACATCGATGAAAACTCAACTCAACTGGCGGCTACGAGTGCCCCGCCAGTGCCAGTGTCACTGACGTAAGTGTGTGTACTGCCATCATCCCTCGGTCAGGCCTCCCCTCCCCCCTTCCCGTACGCCCCTTTCGGCGAACTTCTTTAATATTCCTCTTGTCGAAAATGGCGCTGCTGCGCTCTCGTTCGAACTCGGCTCTCATACCTTCGGGAATCTTCGGAGATAATCGATATACACGTTTCGAGCGATCGACCGAAGCGGCACAAGGAAAGAGACACACAGCCGCGACGGCGAAGAAGAAGAAAATGCGACGACGACGACGCGAAAAAGGCAAAGACGTTTTAATTGTCACGTCGTGACGATTTTTTTCACAATTGTTGCACAGGAGGTCGAGGTAATGTATGTGTTTTTAACGAACTTTCATACTGGTAGATTTGAGGAGTTCGTACAGTACGAAGAGACCGAAGTCAACTTTTTCAGTTGCCTTTGTTTCGATCTCTACAATGCGAAAATGTTTGTTGACGCCCAGTTAATTTTTCAATGCAATGGGCCTTTGTTTCGATCTTCAGGCGAATATACTCATTGAACCACGCTACACGGTCGGGTTTACTGAAATTGTAGCCTTTACTTTTGGAGCGATAATAAAATTATGTTTATTTAACGCACATATCTTTAACATCTCCGAATGCCATTCATTACAGTTTTTGTTACCGACTGAGTTTGTTGCACCTCGTCGTAAAGCCATGTGAATCCGCCATTCGTCGTCCGATCAACGATCAGTCGGCAACGAAATCCAGTTGTTTTTTTGTGTATGTTAAATTTTTCCGAGAATCAATTGAATTATAATCGTTTGTTCAACTGTTAGATCGAGACTTAAATAATTTCCGTTTAACCAAACATGTTGAAGAACCCAAAAAAATCTACAGTTCTTTTTTATCGACCGAGTCCAACTGAAGGGTACTGAAAATCTGCACTGCATATTTCTAATAATATGGGTTAATTCCATTAATCAAATAAAATATAGTATTACTAATGACCCACATAGCACGGAAATATTTTTTTAATGTTTCGAAAATTTTACCAAGATTACAGAATATTTCTGATATATATATATATTTTTTTTTTGTCCGCTCATAAATCTTACATTGATTTATGAGCGGAAATATTTCAGAAACATTTTGCAAAAATGTTTTTGTAACATTTTGCAAATATTTTTAAATGTTGGTAAAATATTTATTAGATATCTTTCTTAAATATTCAAGAAATTATCAACACTTTAGTGCTGTAGATATTGTTCATTATTGTTTTAAACATATGTACTGCCTACAGTACTTCATTAATGGGATTCCTGTGAGCCCCTTAAAGAGTACCAAAAACATAGAGTGTTATGACACATTAAATAGTCAAACTATATCCACAAACAATGGTATTTTTTATCTTTCGTTTCTTTCGAACATAGTTCAGTACACACCTGCTAATCTTCGCTTTCAAAATATTTTTCCAACCTTTAAAAAAAAATTCAGAAATATTTCAGATTTATGAAAGATTAAGTATATTTCTGAAATGTTTTCAAAATATATCGTGCTTATAAACAGAGAGAAAAATAAAACTGTGAACGAATGTCGGTAGCGTAATAGTACTTCGACCGTCGAGTACCCGCCGTCTTAAGTCTTGTCGCACGTGACAATGATCCCGCTCGAATTATTCGTAACGAATCAGCAGAAGGGCAATGAGCTAAGGCTCGTGATAGATTTAAATTTCGTCACCGGGGGTCAATGCGCGGTTGAACGAGTGTCGAGTTCCAGACACACGAGATGTACCCTTCCGTGTATACACATACGCTGAATTGAACAAAGTACGTTGGGTAGGGAGCGGATTGAGCACGTTCGTCCAATACCGGGCCGTGATCTTCAACCTGACGGCCAATAAAATTTTCGCTAACGACTCGACGACGATCGCAGACACCGTCGGGGGGTTTATTAGAGTGTATGCATGACTTGGAGATAATCGTGTCATTGTTACGAATGTCAGTGCCATGAGTTAATGTATCAACGAGAGATGGAGACAGGGAGAGAGAGAGCTTCGGCTTGTCGGCATTAGAGGATAGTTTGAGAGAAGAGCGGCGTTTGGAGGTCGCGATTGTCGTGACTCGTGTGCGAGCCTGACTTACGCAAACATGTACAATAGCGTATGAGGAGCAGATTAAGCCTCATCGTCGAAACAAAACCACATCACAGTCGGCGATCCGTAGTGACGGCTTTACGTATGTGTAGTGGTAATACACATGTATAGGCACTCGATCGGCGAACAATTGGACCAAAGTGGAGTCATAATAAGAGTTCTGCGTGCCGCCATTTCTCTTCGTTTCGTCTCCCCTTTTCGATACGTCGCAAAAAAATTCTTGTGTGTTGTTAGTTGATGAAAAAAATTAATGAAAAATAAAAACCGGTAACGATAAACTCAGAACCCGACTATTAGTTTCATCGGCGGGATTAGTTTTATAATACCAGTAAAATTTACCGTCTCGATAGATTTTCATTAAAAATAAAAAAATAAAAAATATCGACACCCTGATAGAAAAGCGCCATGAAAAGTAGCAATATCGGCGCGATATATGAAACATGTGCGGCAATTGCCCGGCGATCGGCAATTGCCCTGATAGGGCAATTGCCGATCGCCAATGTTTTTGATTGCGATAACCAGACTTCAATAAAACATTCCTAGAAAAATCATTGAAATTCTCCAACTGCCGCAATCGTTTTTTTTTTAGTACTTAAAATCAGAGTTCCCCATACTTTCTTATTATATTTCATTATTTTCATCTCATGCTTTGTTGAAAAAAAAACCCCTACGATACAAGTAGCGATCCGACACTCGATTACCCATACCGAGCCTCGTACTCGACATTGGTCAGTAAAAAAAAGGCCCAATCAAGTGCGCCTCTCCGATAAAGGGCTCTTCCGAGAAATCTGCTATTCTCAGCAGTTCTCTCTATATATACCATTATCGGGGGCTCCATGGCACGGTGGGTTCGAGAGAGACGTATTGGCAGAAGGAATGCCGTTGTGCTACAGGCAAAACTCGTATCCGCTCCTATGTACTTACGAGTACTACGACGGGATACTTGTACATCGTCGGTTTATCTGTACGTGGTAGCGCATATACGTACATATACATTTTTTTTGTTTTTCGTTTTGAAACGCATATGGTAGTCATTACCAATGGGTACACGAGTCGCAAAAAACGAATGGAATAACCTCAAAGTAATGAATGAATCCAAGCTATAATCATAATTAGTAACATCGTTCGGGTATATTATATATATATGTGTATATATATATATATCTTTGCGAACGATAATAACGAAGGTACGAGTTCGGAGCGCCGAGAAAGAGCAGCAAGAAACGGGATGCAAGAAGGTGGTTAGGTCGGTAGGTAATACTGGATCGGTGACTGAGAGTGAGGCTGAGAGTTACGAATACCCGTTTACGAAGCGCTTCGTACGTACACGTACATTGGGCGAACCTGTGTCGCGCGAGTGCTCGCGTCCTTGGGTCGCCGTGCCATGGGTGGTGGGTAAAACACCGCATGGACATCGTACCCCACGCGGCCGCTGGTGTGCCTGTTTAACCGCACCTCTCTTCCATCTACCGTGTGTTATGCACAAAGCCAATGCCGTATGCTCCCCAACTACATGCACAGATATGTATTATCCATATGCCTATGTCACATACACGTACATACAAACACATGTGTATATAGAGATTGCACACGTTTTACATAGCTTGTCGGCGGTTGGAAATTACACGAGTTGCTCCGAGCTACACGATTCGTTTCGTGCCAGTTATAAACGTGCGAACGCCCCAACTAGTGCTCTCAGTTCGGTATTAAGCGGTACGGCTCAAAAGTTTACTGCAAATCGCTCGACTCGTGTCAAGCCCTTTGTATCGTTTCATTTTTAGTCACCAATTTTTTGTTCTCTTCTTGTAGCTCGTTCAATCGAATTAGCAGAGATTTTTGTTTTGTTTATTTTTGTGACCGGTCGAATTTTAGCTTGTCCGAAATTTCGTGGTATCAATTGCAGCAAGATCGACATAGGGAGTTAAATTGTGGGTAGTGTTTGATTGAAAAAAATATCTTTCTTTTCTTTCAGGAGTTGAAAAGCTCGTTACTGTTTAAGGTCAAAGAATGTTCCGCCGGTAGTTTGGTCGACGATTAAATAAGAGATTTCTTTTTCTTTCTGATGTTCGTCGAGGATTTTAAGTGAAAATCAAACAACCGAATAAAACCGAGCAAACATGAGCTATACGAGATTGCAGATTACAGCTTACAATTTTTTTTTCCTCTTTCAATTAAAATTGAGACGCTTAAAAAAAATTGAGATACGAGATTTTTTTTTACTTTTAAATTGTGAAGATGTCCCTCAACATTTAGCAATGCTTCCAACTGAACATTTCTTCGACGTTAATCTATAAATTGTGAAGCAAAACAATATTTAACTGACCGCGTAGAGGCAAAAAACTTGATTAAATAAAAAATTGTTTTATCTGCGTTATAGTACGGCGAAGGAAAAAAAGATTGGCGAGATCGGATCGATTTGAAAGTGACATTATGTAGCACGTGGACGCTGTTGATGGGAAACTGCGCCGCTATCCAGCATCCTATAGGTGGTAAGTATAAAAAAATATATGTATTTTTCACCACAATTCTATTATTAGACGTGCCGTGACATTGAATAGAATTCTCGATTGCGCGGCATTATCGCCTGTTCCTGGGAAGGAGAAAATTATGTACGGTTGTATGAAGTCGCAATTAATTTATAGTCATATTATCGACGGATCGGGTTATTACGTGCATAAACAATGTATCGTTCACAGCTTTGATGAAACGTACGCGGAAGAGATTTAAGTGTATGTACGCATTCGACGATTCCCCGAACGTGTGTCAATTTATTTGACTCCCATATATACGCAATGATGTACGTACGACTGAGGTAAATCGATCGTTCATCAACTCTCGAAGCCTGTCGGACTTTCATTAGCAATTGAAAAATGGCACTATTGCGCGTAAATTAAAAAAGAAGAATCCCTCCAACGTCGCATTACCCAGAACAAACTAATAACCGACGTTATTATCTCTCGAGTATCCTGAATGGCGCCAGCAATTACATTTACTCATGTGTTCAGTCAATAAAACGCAAGGATAGAATTTTTTTAAACACACACACACATATATATATATATGAATATATACAATTTATATAATGTGGAATACCGATAGACCAGGGGGAATAACATCGCAGTAGTTTTCTTGGTATATCGGCGATACCCTGACAACGATGATCGAATGATTCCATGAAGAATTTACGTTTGAAAATTAATATTATATCTGTACCAACGTTGCGCAGTAAAGTGCGCGCGAAATGAAATCGTCGACTCTCGACGAAACAGCAGCACAACTGCACGGAGGTTGAGTACCACGGAAATAGAGGGCCGGTTCCGCACAAAGCCGATCCCGCACACTTCATACCGATGGAACTTAACTCGGATATCTAAACAAAAAACTGTGAAGTTAAAATCGAACGAAACAAAAAATAAAACGAATATCGAAAGGTCTTATATTTTGGCCCGAGCCGGGAAGCTACGCCCTTTACCTCAACGTCATGCGCGCGCGCCCCGTAGATACGCTTTCCCGTACGTTCACATACTTACGGACTTGAACGAGTGTTAGTTCGTAGCGAACTTATGTGCGAGTCTCGAACGCGAAGGCATAAGCCGGTGAGGCATCAGTGCGCATGCTGCTTCGAAGGTTTCGCTTTCGCCGCCTGCTGCTAGCCGGCCGGTCCTTTTGCTGCTCCTCTTCTTTACTCCCTGTCTCATCGTCGCCGAGCAGAGCTCTCCACAGCGGAGATATATTTTCTCGTGGCTTGTTCCCCGTAAGATCTCTTGCGATCCCAAGTAGTATATAGTTTCGAGTCGAGTTTGCGTGTGGATACTTCTTCTGCAAGCGGCATCGAGGCACTACGTTAGTCGGCCTCACGTTCGCCGGCCACGCTGCTGCCGGTTCAATCCTGCGTACACTCTCATCGTTTATTTCACGCAGGTGAGCCACAGGAACATTTAGTACTTTTTTTTAAATTTATTATTTTCGTTCCTAACTATTATCGCAACTTCGATAGATTATTTTTTCTTGATCGCGCCTGCAAATAGGCGAACAGCTCGTGCTCGTCTTCGTTAATAATTTATACATAAATAGTGCGTTTACAAATGGTAGGGCGACGAGATTGACGATCACGCGAGGCCGCTGGCGGTCGTTCAGTCTCCCCGGTCAGTATCTGCGAGAGAAAGAAAGAGAGACTGAGCGAACCGGCACGCCGGCGGGTTTTTACTCCCACTCTTTCGCCACGTGCGTTGTTGCGACCAGTTAGAAACAAACGCCAGTCGCTACTTATAGTTCGAGCTTTCGTTCTTTTAATCGGCAGCATGCGTCTAACCACAATGTCCCGACGGACACACCTATCGCTCGGTTAAACTCGTGCCACGAATTTTTAAGATATTCTCATCGTTTACATATTATCGCCTGGAGCGTCGTGCAGCTTTATGCGTCACTCTCGGTCATTTGCGCAATTACAGCTCAGTTAAATGTACATATCTGCCTTTGAAACGTCGCCGACCGCGGACTGGCCTATAAACTATAAATACAGCAAATGTCGTGAATTAATCGGAATTAATCACTTGGGAGGCCAACCGAGTGAGAAAGAGAGATTTGGGGAGCGGGGGGGGGGGGGGGGGGGGGGGCCAAAAAAATCGTGATGATCCGGAGATTGAGGCATGGTGTAGATGGACTGCGAGAGGAAGAGACCTTTGAAAGTGCTCGTGGAAGACAAGGAAAGGAAGAAAAATGAAAGACAAAAAAAGGAAGGCATCGTCCATTGGTGGAGGGCTCGAGGCCAGTAGTCGTTCGCGACCCGACCCGATCGATGTTCCGGAGTGGCATAGAGCCCAAGCTCGTAGCGAGAGCAGTAGCAACAGGGACGCGAGCGACGATGGCGACGAGTTATACATATGTATGGGTAGGTGAAGCGTAGTGGCGCCAGACGATGCTCCCACGGTAAACTATCCTCCGCTTCTCCTCCGGTTGTCTCTTCAACCCGCTTGCCCCCGTTACCTATCCAGTTCGACCGCATTCGTCGTCCGGGCAAACGACGAGCCGACACAAACGAACGCATTCCTTACACGTGCATTCGAGATTCGATCTCGATAAATCCGTTTACACGAGCGCTGCTACACTTGCCTCGAACGCTATGCGATCGTTATAATGCTTACGAGGGACGCGATTTTGCCAATTCTTTTTAGGCTGTTCCGCGTAAGAATTGTTCGTTCCCATCGAGCTAGGGGGGGAGGGGGGAAGACAAATTTGTATTTATTTAAATTTGTATTAGCTTTTGTCGGATGTTGACACGAGCTTTAATTTATTTTATCGACCACATCGACGTGTCAGAATTTATCTGAAACATGCGACAGCGTGAGATACATATATGTTTTTTAATAGTCCAGTCACAATTGTCCATCGTAACGGAATATTAAAAATAATCGTTGTCCTCTCATTGCAGCGTGAATAATGCATCTCCGATCCGCGTGTATCGACGGTTACGAGTCGTCGACGCTGAAATTGAGTGACGCTCCGCGCTTATCCGCCGGGACAATGCGAACCGATGGATCGCCCAGATTATACATGTCCGATTGCCGAGCGTAACGTTAGCGCGAGCGGAGCAAACGAACGCCCTTGCAAGGCAAGGACAGGTTTGTCACACCGTCGCACCACCGCGTAGCTCGCGCCGACTACCACCAACCTCTCCGGTGAAACGGTCTCCCGTACGGGCAGCAACAGTAGCCATAGAGGAGTTAATGCAGAGATAAAAGATAAAAGGAAAATAAAGAGAGAATCCGTTCTCGCAGGACGAGAGGATTTTTTTTGCTCGAAGGAAACCAGTCGTTGGATTTATATATATATATATATTTCGCAGCGGTGGGAACTAGCGGAGAGTCTCTACAAATAGCCTTCGGGTTATGCCCGAGAGTTGATCGTCGCCGTCGACGACGACGACGACGACGACGTCGACGTCGTCGACGTGGTGGGATGGCTACGCCGACGGCTATCTAAAAGGGGATAACCGTGCATCGTCCGAGCCGAAGGAATTTTTATGGGAGAAAAAAAAACGGAGGCTCCGGAGACGTTCGTGAATCCGCTGCCATTGGCTGCTGGTGGACGGGTGGTGGTTACACTCCGTGAGGAGAGTGTGTCGTATAAGCGCGAAGAGAGAACCATCGAAGATGCATGTCCGGCGAGAAACGTCCTCGGCACGAGCTTACTCACCCCAACTCGCATTAACGCCCGAGAACCACTTCCGATTAATCATTCGATACACCGCGATAAAAATAACCGAACTGTATATTTTAATTCTTATACAGATATTTTTTTTCTTTTAGTTTCGCGAGTTTTCAAAAATGAAATAATCGAAGGGCTATCGAAGCCATTTTAAGACAAAAAAAAAAATTAAAGATGGTTTCTGACCGGTCGACTATAATCGGTTCGCGCACACGTCGTTGAACTGCGCGTTGGCTTTTTCGCTTTATGGACTTCTCTACCGGTCGTCCGGCAATTGTCGTTGCTCAATGTTTACGCTAGGCTTTAGCACGAACGTGCTGCGCTCGCACATACTTTGTGCCAACCGCGACGAGTCTTCGCCGATGCCGAGTTTCGTGCGATAGTCGCACGTTGAATTTTACCTGCGAAGGCGAGACCATTCTACGGCGAAGCAGCATACCGAGTATCCGCAGACTTTCTCAATTTTTATATTTTCCTAACGGGATTTCACGACAGGGATCAAAGTTCTTTGCTCGCTGAGAAAAAAAACGCACGCACGATTGCCCGCGAACTTCGGTGCCCTTGTGTCTAATTTTCTTCGTACAATTAGTCATCGAATTGATCGAATGTGGGAAGAATAATTATCGGCTTGATGGGACAATTTACCCGCGAGCTTCGATGACCTTGAAATAATTTTTTCTTTCCTCGTAACTTCGATATCGCCCTATAATGTCAAATAGGCAAAATCAAAGATATATCGCTGAGGAATGCAGGTAGAAGCAGAAGAAAAAATAAGACGAAGAAGAAGAAGAAGCAGAAGAAGATAAGTCGAGGATGGATTAAGGATCGCCTGCAACGTTAAGGTTGCATATAAGCAAGGGAATAGAAAGATCGCCGGGGCTGGTAGCAGTTTCTGTCTGCTTCTCGTGCTAACCGCTGGACGGGATGGAAGGCTGGGAGCGTGCAGCGGTCGATTGGCTCCGGTGGACTGCTAGAGGGAGGAAAGATCACGGGTGCGGCGTCGACGACGACGACGACTCCCAACTGGTCGCCGGTACCTTATAGAAACGAGTACCTCGCTCACCTCGACTCGACTGGCTAGCTGGTTCACTGGGGCCCGCCGACTGTCGACGCGCAGCTTGCCGGCGCTTGCGGTGAAGTCTGAAAATCCGTCGTGTACGTGTCAGTTCGAGCTGAATCGTCGCGCGGGAAGCACAACTCCGTAGAGATTTACACACGCGACGAGGAGGCAATTTTTTCTAACGCGATTTTTCCTTCCGTCCAACATACTTATCGTTGCTTCGTTCATTTTTCCACTACCGATCGATGTGAGTTTTAACGATTTTTATTTTTATTTTTTCTATCCACTAATCTTTCCTCGAATTTCTGCGAATTATTCGTTGCTAAAGCAGACACGTATCGTATCGCGAAACTTACTGTCCACCGATCGAAAGACTCGACTCTGCGAATGGTGTGCGAGAGTTCCCACTGTGATATCCGTACAAGCTTTTACGACACGAGTACGATATCTTGATTATGGTTGAAAAATCATTCCATCCAGCGTTTATTTTTGTGACTCGGAAAAAAAAAATTTCTCTCTCAATCGTATTGAGCTTCGTATTTTTTAAAAATTTTTGCGTAAAAATGCTGAAACTACATTTTTGTATCAAAATTATTGATGCATCAAATATTATCAATTGTGAGTATCAAATGTATGAGTTCGAAACATTTGAAAAAGTTTATTTATAAACGTTTGAAAAATCTTCACTTTAGAATTTTTCAAATATTTATCGAAAATATCAATATTTATCGAATCACCGCGCTTTCCTATCAGTCGCGCAGTCCAGTAATGGATTTTTTGTAGACTTTTTTTTTCGTTGTTTTCATACCAATCTCTAAAATTAACTTGCGAATTAAAGCGCGTTGCATTCAAACTCAAACATTGAAACACACTGAGACAAATACGATAAATACAAAAACAAACACGACGCTTACATGGGAGGAAACGGAAGTGAGGCGTTAAGTGGGCTCGTGGCCTTGCCTTATCGGCGTTCTATAAAAAAGCTAGATAAAGAAAGCGAGCCAAAAATTACTATGAGAATCCGAATGAATTATTTACACTTAAATGTACAGGACAGCCCTTTGCATTCGGTTGCTCGTCCGCGCCGCCGGGGTCTTTTATACTTTTTTTTAATATCCCACATGCGGTGTTGCATATTAGTATATGCACATGTACAGCAGTGTTGCGGTTGGAGTAGCGCGTGCAGAATCACCGAAAATACGAATATACGGATAGATGCCAATCAGATTATCGTCGGCGTTGCAAAGTGGCGGACAACGCGAGATTGCCATACAGTGCGAGTTTGTTCACGTTAAAAGATATACGACTGTACAGAGAAAGGGAAATAGGAAGCAGAAGAAATAGACCGCGAACCCGACGATTCTTTGGCTCGTTTTCTTACCTAGGGTCTAAGGCTAAATGTGGCTTTGTCCTATTATAAGATAAACGTCGGTGTTGCCCGCTTTTAGCTGCAAATCTCTTCGTATCAGCGTACTTGCACACTCGAGTGCCTGGGTAGACGAAGTTCGGCGTCGCAATGCGCTCCTGTCGCCCTTGTCCTTCGACTATATCTGTAACGTCAGTGTATAGGAATACGATCGCACAGTGGGCATTTGTTTCATTTTTTTGCTCGTACTCAATTAATCAATAACATGTTTCATAATCAAGATTTTTGCATAACTTAGTACATTAAAAATTGATTAAATCCTTATATCCTTCATTTTGTCGAATCGACGGTCAAATTTTTACCTTATGCGGAAGTAAAATTTTATCAAGCCACATCCTCATGGTCGGCTGTGGTGTGAGAATAAGTTTATATTTTTTGTTCGTATTTTTCTTAAATGTTTGAAGGATACGAATTAATTAAATTTTTTAAATAACAATAGAACTTTCTTTTATTCGCAGGTAAATCCAGGAACTGGACGAAAATCATCGAGGAATTTTCAAGAGGAAGAGCATCGAAAGGAGAAAACAATTAATAAACATATAGAAGACATATCGAAGACAGGATGGCTTACGACGACGTTATTCTTCGAATGGGCGAGTTTGGGAGGTACCAACGTCGAATATACCTGCTCCTATGTATACCCGCTATATCTTGCGCTTTTCACAAGATGGCTGGTGTGTTTCTCGGTGCTAAAATGAATACCAGGTAAAAATTATCAATATAAACCATTTTAGTGAGGATCGTAGTTTATAAATGCGGAAACGCGTACAAATTTAATTCTACCGCTAAAAATTTCAGGTGCGTCCTACCGTTCGAGAATGCTGATAACGCCACGTACGAGACGCCCTTTATGAACACGAGTTATCCGTGGGACTATGAAACTAAGGCTTGGTCACAATGCACAAGACTAGCCGTTGATCTAGCTCTGAATTTAACGAGGCTAAATGCCTCCGAGAGCGTCGGCGGCGGGGAGGACAGGGGCGGTGGGATTATGAGCGATCCAGCGCGAAAAACCATGCTTGAAAACACCGTACCTTGTGATCGTTACGTATTTGACACTAGCGTATACCAAAGTACTACTACGTCAGAGGTAAATTTTATCCTAATTATATCAGATCAGATCATGGAGATTTTTCCTCACGATCTTATGAAAAGTAGACAAGTAGCGTCGTACGAAAATTTTTAAAAAATCAACATAAACTAGTTATTATTAAAGTTCGTTACGAAGTTTCAAGTTTCACCGCTACGAGCGCTGTTATTAACGGAAATCGAAACTCTGCGGGGACGGGACGATAATTAACGCAGATCCCGGATATGAGATAACTTTCATACGATCAGAATGAAAATTTCTATCTACATACGTGCGAGGCCATGCTTATGTGAAATGCAACTCGGGTTTTTTTCTCGATGTTTGAAAAGATTGATGAACGAAAAAAAAAACATTTATTTTCAGTGGAATTTGGTTTGCGACAAGGCATGGCTGAGGGCTACGGGGGATTCGTTGTTCATGGTAGGAGTCATGCTTGGCTCGATGATATTCGGTGGTTTGTCCGACAAATTTGGACGTAGACCAATTTTCTTCCTGTCTTTAGTCATCCAGCTCGTCGGCGGAATTCTAGTCGCTGTTGCCCCTGAGTACATATCCTACGTTATCTTCAGATTGATCGTCGGATCGACGACAAGCGGCGTTTTCCTCGTGGCCTACGTTATCGGTAATACACGCCGTACACTATCATCACAAATTTCAAAGCCCAAACCCACGAAATTCATGAATAAAACCAGAAGTTATTGAAAAACAAACAAATAGCATTGAATCAACGTCTGTTGATTAACTATTTTCTTGTTTTAGAACTTTCTTACATCATGAATTTTGTCACGAGCTCCATCTAAATATCTTCAAATTTACCCGATCTTACAAAGTTCCTGGAGTGAAAAAAAATCCCTCTTTTTAGGCGTAAAGCAAGCCTTGCCTGTTGTGTACTACCAACTATTCTGGTCACAAGGAGGGCGAACCGTGCCGTCAGATCTTATCTTCTCATGCGAATTTTTTTGTACCCAAATGTTTTCAGCTCTCGAGATGGTAGGACCGAAGAAGCGTTTGGTCGCCGGTGTTGGATGCCAATTGTTCTTCACAACCGGTTATATTATTACCGCCGGATTTGCTTACCTTATAACCGACTGGCGAACCCTACAGATAGCCATAACCGTGCCGAGTATTGCTTTTCTCGTTTATTGGTGGTAAGTTTCCTTCTATTTCGTACTTCGGTAAAAAAAGCGAAAAATGAAGGGGGAAAAAACAACTTAATTTCATCTTCGATGCAGGTTCATACCCGAGTCGGCGCGTTGGCTATTGACGAAAGGAAAAGTCGAGGAAGCGAAGGAGCTGTTGCACCACGCAGCTAAGGAGAACGGTGTCAACTTGCCCCGCGAGACCCTCGACAGTTTGCTGAACGATACGACCGGTGGTGCGAGCGCACCGGACCTTAACAAACCCTCCTTACTGGATCTGTTTCGTTATCCGAATCTTCGACGAAAAACCATACTTCTTTTCTTCAATTGGTAAGCTTAGTTAACGACATAACGTTCGTGTAAATGAGCTATGTTACTTGACAAAGTTACTTGACAGGCAGCGGCCCGACGAGTGACGTCGTTATAAAAAGTAGTACAAATGTATACCGAAACGAACGCTATGTGCCGCAGGCTCGTAAACAGCGGAACGTACTACGGGCTATCGTGGAATGCAGCAAGTCTTGGTGGTAACGACTATGTCAACTTTGTCATATCGGGTATCGTCGAAGTGCCCGCATACACTTTTCTCATCTTCACCCTCGACCGTTGGGGCAGAAAAATGATTCTTTGCGGATGTATGGTCGTCTCGGGTAGCGCTCTACTCGCTACCCTCTTCGTACCGCCCAGTGAGTTAAAAAAACAGCTCTTCGATTATGAAAACAAAACAAAAAGCAATAGATATTTTATTTTTTACTTGCATTTAATTTCCAGGCTCGACGTGGGTATTTTTTGGACTCGCTATGATCGGGAAACTAGCAATTACGTCCTCCTACGGTGCCATTTATGTATTCACCGCCGAGCAATTTCCCACGGTTGTTCGTAACGTCGGTCTCGGCGCCAGCTCTACATTCGCTCGTATCGGTGGCGTAATCGCGCCCTACATCAACCATCTGGTCAGTCAACATTTTACATTAGTTTTTTGCTTTTTCGTTTAATCTTATCGCCGATAACTTTTCGATATTGCTTTTGAAAATTGTATGCCACAAGGTTTCACGGATCGATCTGTATTTTAAGAAAATACTGACGAAATTTGTTTTTAATTTGCAGTCGGAAATTTGGACACCCTTCCCCCTCGTGATATTTGGAACTTGTGCTCTTGTCGGCGGATCGTTGTCTCTATTGTTGCCAGAAACGTTGAACAAAAAATTGCCCGAGTCTATACAGGACGGCGAATTGTTCGGAAAGTGAGTTTCAATTAATTCGAATATCTTCAGCGTGAGGTAGACGATGAATGATTTCTTTGAAACTACTGCTAATCGCGTGTTTCCAGGAAAGAGACTAGTATCGAGAAGGAGAAGAGAAAACGACGACGACAACAGCAGCAATTGGACGTCGAAGTGTTGACCGAGATTGAGTCGATAAAACCGTTGAAGGCACAGGAGAACGGCGTACACGATCGGAAGCAAAACGGATGACGTTAATCGAGTTCTTGGACTGTAATCGTGAATTGGGTGTTTATTGGCAGTATTTATCGCAATCTCATCGATGACGGTAGCGGCGTAGCGGTTTTTCTTTTTATTTTCTCTTTTTTTTTACGCGTCCGAATAAAAAAAAATTCTGCCACCGCCGCTATTCTACCGGAAGTTCCGGCTTCGTCACAGTTGGACGAAACAAACATCAACGACGGAGTGTTGTTCACGCGTTAAAAACAAAAAAAAATCCCTCCCATCGTTTATTACGTATTACTTATGTACCTATAACTGATATGTTATCCTAGTATTTGTTTGACGAGAATCTAAAGGAAAAGAAAAGGACAAGCAAAACGCGCGCAGCTCAAGGATCTCCGACAGTTGAATTGGCCGAACGCAGAACCACGAGAGAGCGAAAAATCTCGATCGAAACTCTGAAATTAATTGCGAGACCCGGGAGAATGAAATGATTCTGTAATCGGTAGAGACTTTCACTTCGACCCGTTGGAATTAACGAATGAGAAAAAGACAAGCGAAGAGCTGGTTCGATGAAGGAACCTTGTGCCAATAATAACCGAGCTTATCGAGCGTCGTTGGTTATTGCCGTAGTCCGTAACAACATACCGAATCCGCGCTCCTGCCGTACCGAGTAATCGGTAACGATTATACATCCCTCTTTTTTTCTCGCGTTTATCATCAGCACAATCGTCGACACAAGAGAGTTCATTTCGCATAAAATATTACATGTTTGTATAATTTTTTTGAAGAAAAACAACAAAAAATGTCAACTATTACTTCTATTATGTATACCATTACATGTAAATGCCGAACCAAATACACGGTAAAAGCTTTTACAACGTTTTTAACAACATTGGCATTGAAAAATATTATTTGACCAAAAAAAACCTTTCGTAGCTCCAATATAGCATTGAATTTCTATTATAATATAAATTTACATAATAACAATGATCATAATAATCATAATATTACAGTATCTGAGTAAATTTATGTGATTGTATAGGAGGACACAAGCTGCGAATCGGGGCGTCGGTAGAACGGTTACCCGCCAAAACCGACCGTGCAAATGTGATCTTAGCCTGGAATCGCCGAAAGAAAACGGTTGGGCGGCGCTCGACTCGCCGTTCTCCTCTAAAAGTCCGCTGTGTTCCAACAGTGCTGTACTGGGCTGTACTCAACCACGGGGCCAAACACATAATCTGTTACGGAGGCGAAAACTAGTTGGCCCTCGGGATTTCTATATACATATATATATATAGCAGCCCAGTGCAGATCTCGTCGATTAGAAACGTCCGTTCTCTCGACCACTGCCCCACGTTATCGTCCCCATAAATCACGGCACTGGGATAGACATATGTTCCACAGAATTGGTTGACGATAAAAAAAAAATTCACACGCTGTTCGATTACGAGAGTCGGAAGAGTCTTGGTAACGTCGTAACGTCGTCGTCGTCCCGCGGGTGACAAAAAAAACAAAAAAAAAATGATGGCGAGCTGTGTGAAAAACATCGGGAGTCAAGCGTCGCGGAGAAACGTGAGTCTCATTGAGCGAAAGAAAAAAAAAAACGAAGAAATTAGTTCGACACAGATTTTACTAGACGAACTAATTCATCGATGACCTTCCAGGCACTTGCTCTTTCATAGCGAACTTTGCATTTTTATGTCTTTTTTTTGCGGCTAGTTTCACGTTTTTCTTGCGGTCTTTCTTTTCACTGATATAAAAAAAAAAATCCGTAATTACGCGGAATTATTGATACGATTAAACGATACACGTGATATTTAAAATTCATTTATATTCTCTTTTCTGTCTCCTTATCGTGGCCAATGCGACAAGTACGGCACATGGAGCGAGGTAAATATTCGGCTATGTCAGTCACAAGTCAAACATGAACGTTGCACTGAATTTAGTTTTTCTGTTGTATTCCACATCTTTATGCTCTTCGCATTTTTTTTTTTTTTTTTACCTGTACAAGTTCGTTTCACGATTAGCAAGCTTTGCCAGTTTGGTCATTGTTGTAACGTGCAACGACGATGGATTTACTAAACCGGAGTCCCATCTTTCCTATTTTCAGATACTGTCCGTCTTCTCCACCAAGAAGAATGGTTATGCCACAGAAGCAAGCTTCGAGACGAAACCTTTCAGACTCCACAAATTGGAGTCGGGACCTTCGACGAAAGTCACGGTAAATCGGGATGACGCTCTCAAATTGTACAAACAGCTGCACACCGTTCGGCGCATGGAGACAGCAGCCGGCAATCTTTACAAGGAAAAAATTGTCAGAGGTTTCTGCCACCTGTACTCTGGCCAGGTAATTTTTCATTTTTTTAATTCCTAAAAAGAATCGTCATCTAAGTTCCCGTTTTGATTGCAATTTTTTTTTAGGAAGCCTGCGCCGTCGGCATGACCGCCGCGTTGCGGTCGCAGGATTCCGTGATAACCGCTTACAGGGCTCACGGCTGGACCTATTTAATGGGAATACCACCGGTCGGTGTACTGTCCGAGCTGACGGGACGTCAGGGCGGTAACGCTCGCGGAAAAGGCGGCTCCATGCACATGTACGCGAGAAACTTTTATGGAGGAAACGGTATCGTCGGTGCTCAGGTATATTCATATCGTCACGCAAACGAAAATAATAAAAGCTCAACATTTTATTGGGTCCAAGGTGTAGGCACAGTTTTCGAAAAAAAAAAAAATTGAAACTTAATCTTTTGCATCCGGCTGCTTCAGGTACCGCTAGGCGCGGGTATCGGCTTCGCTCACAAGTACAAGGGCGACGGCGGAGTTTGTCTCGCGCTGTACGGCGATGGAGCCGCGAACCAGGGTCAAATATTCGAGGTTTACAACATGGCGAAATTGTGGGACGTGCCTTGCATCTTCGTCTGTGAGAACAACGGCTACGGTATGGGAACGAGCGTCGATCGGGCATCCGCGAATACCGAATACTACACCCGCGGAGATTACGTTCCCGGAATCTGGGTGAGTTTTCTTTTCTGCGTCGTGCTAACGAATCGTTACCGTTGCGCGAAAAATGTCTCTAATGGAAATATGAAATTTTCAGGTCGACGGTATGGACGTTCTGGCGGTTAGGGAAGCAACGCGTTTCGCCCTGGATTACTGCTCGTCCGGCAAGGGTCCACTGGTAATGGAAACCATGACGTACAGGTACAGCGGGCACAGTATGTCCGATCCCGGCACGAGTTACCGGACGAGAGAAGAAATTCAGGAAGTCCGACAAACTCGCGATCCTCTGACGAGCTTCAAAGAAAGAATTCTCAATGCCAATCTCGTAACTGCCGATGAACTTAAGGTCAGTTCGGACAGAATTCGATACTCGAATTTCATCGATTGTTATCACGAAACATAGATCGATCAATATTTTTTTGTAACGCGAAAAAATAAATACACATTTTTTTTGCAATTGTAGAAAATGGAGACGGAAATAAGGAAAGAGATCGACGACGCTGTAAAAATTGCAAAAGCCGACAAGGAAATACCGTTGCACGAACTCACGACCGATATTTACTCGAAATGTTTGGAGAAGGAAATTCGGAATACGACCCCGTTCGCACCGTTGAAACACGCCAATCTTGGCCCTGCAATAAACGCTTGAAGGAGTGAACGGGATTCACGTCGGGGGCGATAAATGAGCTCGTCGTATCCCTTTAGTTAGTTAATTTGTCAATCAAGGTGACCTTAAGGTAGCGTCGCATGTACCGGGAGCGGGATGGCTGTGGCTTCGATAAACGAGACAAGCGCTCGGTCTGTTCGTTTCGAGAGGTTGGCGAGCCACAACGACGAACACGACGATAACGACGAACAAGCAAAAGAAAAAAAAATGAAAATAATGAAAAAACTAGTTCACCTCGCCTACCCCGTTTCTCCTCGCTGGACGAGTTCGACGATACATCCGGCGAGCGTTCGGTTGCCAAATCAATTATCGAAGGTCGAACGCTCCTGGACCGCGAGAGCCTTGCAAGATAAAAATTGAAAAAAGGGTCGAGAATAAAAGTAATCTAATTCTAATATCGCGTTGTACCTGATTAAGAACGTTCCTGTGTTCACGAGCCTACGAACGAGAAACGGGGTCTGCGAGAATGTGTTATAAATAGATTGGAATTAAATCGCTTCGGGGACTCTAATTTCATTTGCCCACTTCTTTACATACCTCCGTCCACGCGACGAATTTTTTTCCTCCGAAATGAAACGACGACTACCGTGGCCGAGACTGTTGAGAGAACAAGAAAAAAATGTTATTGATTCGCGTCTAATTTACAGGTCAACGAGCCTAATGGGTGGCGCGACATAGCCGCGCCCAGGGCGAGGGCAAATAGACGCGTAAATAGAGGAATACCTTTGGATCGAGGTAGTAACAGAGGTACGACATTGGCCTAAAGTTAAAAGGGCGTATCGAGTGTATATAAGCGTAATTTATATGTCCTTTGTGGGGGTTGGGACATCGATGTGTAGTAAGGTACACAGAAATAAAAGCGATGCCGTAGCGACTCTCCATGGACATTATTTACGAAAGATTAATTCAGCTCTCCATTCAAGCTCAATTAGCGAAAAAAGAACGAATGACCTTCTTGGAATTTGTCGCCCTTCGGTTGCAAATACATTACAAAATTAGGACTCACCGAAAATACATTATGGTTACGCTTAGAGGTGGAAGAACTGAACGTTGAAACTATAACGCCCTAAAGTACGGGACTAGTAGATTAACGAAAATAAATGTTGAATACGTGTGTATCTGTTTGCTCGAACTGCTAAACTAATAAATGCTGCGCATGCGCATGACGTGCAAGCACGGTGATACTGTGCGAATCCTATGCGAGTTCGAGCGTGCTTGAACTGGTAAGTTCTAGCGCGACAATGTAAGGACACGAGATTTTGCGCAATAGTTCGAATAGTAGAAACTTTATCAGAACCGGCGACGGTTCTGACAAGAAAGGGTTCGGATAATGGGTGTCCGGAAAATCGAGGTTCAAGGTTCAACTGTATTGACAAGTGCCAGCTTATGATTTCTTTTTCACTCAAACGAGTCTGCAAATTATCAAAGGAGCTTGAACTACTTTATGGAAGGAAATATGTAAATGAAATAAGGGAGCATTGAAGTAGTTTGTAGTAGAAAAAAAGGTCTCGATGCGTCGAAAGACTTGTCCGAGCGACGTTCGTACGCAAATGATATTTAAATTTAGTCTGTACGATATTAACATCCGAATTATGATAGTCCGTGTAAGCGGATTAGAAATATGTGGAAGAGGCTCGGGTGTTTGTGAATAATCTGTCGCGTCTCGCGACGCCGAGCCGCTTTGACGGAAGACCTTCCGTCATTTCGTTCCATCGTTTCCATCGTTTCGTTGGGTTTTCGCCGTCGGAGAGCCTGCAGTCGCTGGTTCACCTCGGAGATATTTTTTCGCACGTAAAGTGGCGATGGGACTGCTTCCGCGATTGTTCTATCGAAGACCCTATGTAGAAATAAAGGCGAGTGACGAAAACTCTCGCGTCGCGCAGAGAGCACCGTTGCTCCGTCGAAACGGAAGTCCAAATATCATGTGGCAGTGCTCGACGAACGATGTACGCAAGGTACGTGACTGAACGGTGCATGTTGCACGACTTGTCCATTATCCATCGATCGATCGGTTATTGCACTCGTACTGTCGGAGTTTCGCGTGCGTAAAGTCCGAGTCAGTTTTTTTTTTTTTTCCAACAAAACACAACAGGACTGTGTCGTGCATCGGGTTGGCGTTATATCGAATATATATTTTTTACAGTGCATTTTACAGACTTTGAATAATGAATCTGAAATACAGTAAAAGATCGGGACATTGTTTTTTTAAACAAAAGGAAATGTTAAAAATAAATAGCACGTAAGAAGAAAGGGCCATTACGGGGAGTGGATTAAAAACTATTGATTTTTGTTTCCTCATAAAGGAAGCTTTGTCTCCATGAATTTTTTTTTTCGAGATTTTAATAGAACGTGTGTAGAATGATTTCTAACTCAAATAATGGTATGTAAATGCTTCAATCTTTGGAACGCTAACCCGGATCGTACTTCGAGTTTGCCCATTGAAAAAAACAACACAAACTCTTGAAGATCATGCTGTCGCAGGAGCACGATCGCGGTCTCGAACGAAAAAAAAAAAGAACGAATAGTGTGTTGCAGACTTCAAGCAAGGAATACGAAATACAACAAAAATATTGCGTCAAAATTATTATTTTTTCAAAAAAGAAATATAAAAAATAAACTCCACTAAACATGAAAGGGCAATTACCAGACGTGGATTAGAGAATATTGTTTTCTTTTTTGTAACTCAAATTCCAATGTATAAATGCTAAAGCCTTAGAATGCCGACACGTATCGTACTACCAGTTTGCCCTTAAAAAAAAACACAGACGCTCGAAGGCCAGGCCGTTACGAGCTCGATCACGGTGGCGGTCGACATTTTTTTTGTCGATATAGCGCCAACCTGATGCACAAAACGTAAGTTAAAAGGGAGCAGTTCCAGTCCCCGGGCATGCATAAAAATCGCATCTACGTCTCTCTTGCACGCACGCTTTGTCCAGACACTAGAACGTGTCCGGTCACTGGGACGTTTACCTTACATGGTCGACGTTGTATCGAAGACATTCTTAAAAAATAGTATTCTACAGACTTTAAACAAGGAATACGATACACAATAAAATATCGAGTCAGAATAATTGCTGTTCCAACAAAACAATAATTTTTCTCAAAAATATATTTAAAAAAATAAGGCGCACGAAACGCGAATGGGAAAATATTGTTTTTTTTTGTAACTCAAATAACGACACGTATATGCTCGCGCTTTTGGAACGCCGACCGGTATCGTGCTTCGAGTTTGCCCTTTAAAAAAACAACACAACCGCTTGAAGGTCACGCCGTCACGAGCTGGATCGCGGTGGTGGCCGGACGAACCTTCAAGCTCCTACGAAGATGGCGGGAGGATATCGAGCCGGTGCATGCACGTCGATCCGTCTATCCTTCGAGCTTCGGATAACGCAGAGAAATAAAAGTTTCGTTCGACGTTAGAGTCGGCGTGTTGTGTCTGGCGATGAAGCGCGGGTGGATCGTCGATTTCCGCGCGCGCATGACATAATGAACCGTGCCCGATGTTCGCTGACTCGAGTTCCACTTGTGGATCGCCTCTTGCTTCGCAGACGAAAACGGCTAACGCACCGGTAGGATCGTCCCTCCTGAACGCTCCGACGATCGACGACGGTCTCAACCGTAACAAGCCGACGGCCCCTGTCGATTCTCCACCGAAATCTAGATACTTCGAGGAACCTTTCGAACACCGAGATTACCGGGAATACGATAATCAACGGGTTATTCCCGGAGAGGAACTGGACGGCTCGAAGATGGTCAACCATCAAGTTACACCATTGTCCGTGTTCACCGTTCAGGGTAAGTGAATTTTCATTTTATGTGAAACAATATTTTATTAAATTTTTTCTGGTCGGTGCATCTTTTTTACACCCGGGGCTAAATCGTTTCGCATAACCCGGCTTGTAGCGAAAAAAAAAAAATCGACATCGAATTCGATGATAGTTCGAGGGGTTAAAATTTGCATGAAATTTCACGTTTCATTATTTGGGACTGGACTTTAACTAGCGAAAAAAATTCGAATGGAGAAATATTGCGACACGTGCAGGATATGTCGCAAATATTGCGCCAACTGCGACCGTTTTGTGGCGCATGTCTATCTGCGAAATGTATCCACAGATCTCACGCCGATAGTTGGAAATCCGAGAGTTTCCGACTCGGCTATTATCGGGATATCAGCCGGAAACGAAGATTCGATAGGCGAAAACAATTTAATCTGTTTCGCGATCCCGCATTATAATAATATGTCCGTGGCGGGAATTATCTTCCAGGAAGTAGCGCAGTGTGAAGTGCCTCGGTATCGTTATTACTGTAGTTTTATTGTGAAAGTGCGAATGTGATATTTAATTTTAATTTTCCACGTTTAAAGTTCACCTAGATTGGACGATGCGCGACGAGCACGTATAGCCGTGGTCGGTTCGCCAGTCGCTCACACGTGACGCAAATTACATTTTCAAAATTCAAATTCATTAAATTCAAATTCATAAAATTCAAATTCATAAAATTCAAATTCATAAAATTCAAATTCATAAAATTCAAATTCATTAAATTCAAATTCATAAAATTCAAATTCATAAAATTCAAATTCATAAAAATCAAATTCATAAAATTCAAATTCATTAAATTCAAATTCATAAAAGTCAAATTCATAAAAGTCAAATTCATAAAAGTCAAATTCATAAAATTCAAATTCATAAAAGTCAAATTCATAAAAGTCAAATTCATAAAATTCAAATTCATAAAATTCAAATTCATAAAATTCAAATTCATAAAATTCAAATTCATAAAATTCAAATTCATAAAATTCAAATTCATAAAATTCAAATTCATAAAATTCAAATTCATAAAATTCAAATTCATAAAATTCAAATTCATAAAAGTCAAATTCATAAAAACATCCGTGAAAAAAGAGGTTAACAGTGTATCCACAGATCGTGCGCGGATAGTTGTAAATCCCAGTGTTTTCGACGGGTCGATTATGGGGATATCATCCGGAAACGAAGATTCGTCAAGGACGAAGCTTCGATAGACGAAAACAATTTAATACCTTTCGCGATGTCGAATTAATAATACGTGCGTTGCGGGAACTATCGATAAGGAAGTAGCGGCAGTGTGAAGTGCCTCCGTATCGTTATGATTGTAGTTTATTGTAAAAGTGCGTAAGGTTCGCCTAGATTGAACGGATAAGCGATAATCACGTGAGCCCCGCGGTCGGTCCGCCAGGCGGTTCACACGTTGCGAAAGCACCCCTTTCACCTTTTACCGCATTAGATTTTCATCGTGCAATGTGTTCGCGATCCCCCCCTGTCATAGATTCGAATGCATAACACTCGATTGCGTTAGGCGTTTTATCTGGGCATTGGTTTAATTTCGCCGCGGTAGCTCTCTTATCGGCACTAAAACCGTAATACACATACCGGGAACGGCAATTAATCTCCATCAATTGCTCGCGGTATAAGCCGTTAATTCGTAACGCACTGTCGGGGCCTCATAAGCGCGATAGTCGAGCACTGATATATTTGTTTTTTGCAAAATAAATACGGGTATCTTGAGAACCGAAACGTATCGATAGGTCAACAACGCGGGGTATCACATGCGTTCGCAAGGACACGCGGTAAAGCATCGATTATCCGGACGGATTATCGGATGATTCATTCCGTAATTTTTGCTCTTTTTTTCAGTAACATTTTTTTACGAGCTCGCACTAATGCGAAAACAATAAAACGTGCGAAACGAAGGAATTCTACACACGTGCGACTTCGGTAATAAAATGTGCACACATAACCGTTTGTGTGGAGCGACGAAAAACGTGACCGGATCAAATTTGGATTGTTTTGAAATATTTTGATACTTCGAAAGTTTAAACAATAGCTTTGGGACATTTCAGCTCTGTGTAAACATCGAGCCTTTCCGAAGTTCCGTAACAACGTCATACGGCTGCATTGAAATAGTACATTACAATACTAGTGCAAAAAAACTTTTTCTGACGAGTGTGAGTCTAATTTGACGAGTTAAGGAAACTTTATCGCACGAGTATCGTGAAAATTTTTATTCAACAAGGTGTAAAAATGGGACTTTTACGCACGCAAGGCGTACGCAAAACCACAATTTTTGCACCGAGTGAAATTAAAAAAATGGAAACACTCGAGCTCAAGTGCCAGTTAGTCGTACAATGTCCACGGAGGTTATAAATCGACGTGGGAGATCGATTCGGGGATTCGCTATAAAAAGTATTTCACGTAGGCGTTCCGATGCCCGAGTAGCAGAGTTTCCTACGTATCAGCTGTTCCACTCGCTACGTGTCTGAACGGCTAATTACTGCGGTACTCGATCGTGGGTCGTATCCCGTAAGCAGCGCATAACACGTGCGGCCAATCCGCACGGAGAAGGTTACACGAAAGAAGAAAAAAAAACGAAATAAAGAAAAATTTGTAACATGAAATGTTTGTTTCGCACACCGCGGCTCGAAATCATTCAGCCTGAGTGGCAAAATATCTGGGACTGTTGCCGAATTGAGGGCGCTGTCGTCGCGTAACAGTCGCGAGGGATCGCCCCGATGCACGCACTATTATTCACGTTGCGAAATTGACGAGTTCGACGAATGCTCGAACTTAATCGACTTGGATATTAGTCATTTTTATCGTTGACCGAACGATAGGAAAAAATAAAATATGTTGAAGAAGAAAACTGCACCGGGTATTCTGTAAAACGATCGGTCCTGCAGTTATTCAAGACAGGTGTGTCGAGTGTTATACAGGAAGCACATCGGCGTTGTTCTTCCGGCTCGCAGGGTCTCGTTGCTTGGCACTATGCATTGCGCTACATGCGGGTGTCTGCTCAAAGTAATTAGATTGCGTGTCGTACGACAGAAGTATCGATTGTCTCGACTGCGTTGATAATTGGCCGACACTTTTCATCTTCGTCGAGCTATTTATGATTGCCATTCGATTGTCCGCTCGGAAACACAGTGCCGATACTCCCTCCCAAATTCTCGTTCGCACAGCTGATCTTGACATCCAACAATACCGATGGGAATCGTGTAATTAATGTTATTGTTACTCGATTAAACGCTATAGCCTCGTTATTCGAATTAGAACTACGAACAAAATTACAAAAATTCGTTGTTCCATTTTGGCTTCCTCATTGAGGAAGCTAAAATAAAAATACGATTTCCACAAAAAATAAAAATAATGGGCCATTATAAGGAAGCGATATGAAAATTTCAATTTTCAAATCTTTTTCATTGTATTTTTGAGTTACGTATTCGAAAAACCATGTGCAAATTACTTAGCACCTTTTTTCGTAAAATAAAAAAACGTCTGCAAAAGTATTCAGGTAGAAAAAAAGTCTACTATTCGTTTGTATTCGTTGTATTGTATTCGCAGACGTGAATCGACCGAAGGATCTCGAGAACGGCACAGAGTTCGAGAAAGCGATAAAACTTTGCGGTGAGTAAAAACTTTCAGCAACGCAAACTTGTTATTGTGATGCGACTGGATCTGTTTCTCGTCATCGAGGGGATTAAAACGACGATCGACTCTCGCAGGGTACGGAAAATTTCACTATGGATTCGTTTTTCTCTGCGGCATGATGTTTCTCTGCGTCGGATGCCAGAACGGCGTGAACGCTTACATTCTACCGTCCGCCGAGTGCGACCTTCGTCTGACCTCTGAAGAGAAGGGTTTGCTCAACGTAGCTTTTCTTTTAGGTATGCAAACATCTGGTCGATGATTTTTTTTCTTTTTAAAAATGTATATTCTTGCTAATATCACGATATTGATAACACACAGGAGGTGTCGTCAGTTCGATATTTTGGGGCGTCTTCGCCGACGCTTATGGACGAAAAAATATCCTAGTCGGAACGATGCTCGTCGATGGATTACTCACTCTTGTATCGAGCTCTTCTCAGAGTTTTCGGGTCCTTCTCGCCTTTCGCGCTATCAGCGGATTCACGTCAGTTACACTCAAAAAAATTTATTTTGTAAATAAATTTAGGTAACAGCAATTTGCGATACAAGTGCTGCAAAGCGAAGTTTATACGCACGCTGTGAAGTGCGGTAACTGCAACTCACTTAACAATCCTCCTACTACACCGCACTAGTATCGCATAATATTTTTTGTAACGAATGCAGGAGAAGTGCTAGTCCATGCCTGCTGACAGTGGCGCTGTGCAGCAAGACGGAATGCGCACGCGCTGACATGACTTTACGCACGCTTCGGCGTGCGTAAAGTACGTACGTGAAGCACTTACGCAGACTTAAGCGTGCGTAAAGTAAGGTCGGACAGATGTGCGCATGCACCGGATGTATATAGTACACTTAGTTACAAAACGCCACTTTCGCCACTCTCGGCAGCCACGAAAAATAGCACTTTCTATGCATGGGTTACAAAAAAAAAAAAAAATTCCGATCGATTTTTTTTTTACATATTTTCTTTCAATCAGAATCGGGGCACCGGGTTCTTTGATCTACACATATCTCGGAGAATTTCACGCGGCGAAGCAGCGGGTCAAGAGCATTTGCTACGTTGGTTTTTTTTGGACTCTCTCGTGGCTCATATTGCCGGGTAAGTCGAAGAGGGAGAATATTCCCATTTCGTTTTCACAGATCGCTTATGCTTCCACTTTTTTTTAAATCGCAGGTCTAGCTTGGATAATAATACCCATGAAAATAAAATGGGAGTACGATGACTTTCTCTATAATTCATGGCGTTTGTATCTCGCCGTAATCGGTTTGCCGACCCTCGTCGTTGCGGCCGTACTCACGAGGTACCCTGAGAGTCCGAAATTTCTACTCTCTCGCGGCAGAGCCGACGAGGCGCTAGAAATTCTTCGGGATGTTTACGCGAGTAACAATGGATGCGACAGAAACGAGTACCCGGTATGTCGATACTTTTGCGTGATGTAAGAAGCAATAACAAAAAATCCAACTGAGTGAGACTAACATTTTTTAACGCTATGGTTGTCCTCGGACACTGTTTGAACTTTTTTTTCTTCTTATTTCAGGTGAAATTGTTAGCTCCCCTCGACGAAGGTGAGCCGAGCGAAAAGAGGCCACACCACAGCCGCAAGGACAGCGGAATCGGAAGATCGAGTTTTGTAACGGTTGGCAATGCTGGCGATACGCGCACCGAGCGACACTGTCCAGGCGGTCGCGAGCTCGACCGCGAGAGTATGAGATTCAGTCTGTTTTTTGACTTGATCGGCAATGTTTATCGGCAAATCCGATCGCTCGGCTCACCGCCCCTCTTCCAATGGGCTATACTCTGCTGGACCATCTATTTCACGAATATGTTCGGGTAAATAATCAGCGATTCCAATTTTTTAAATTTATTTATATATTATTTATATTATTTTTATTTATTTATTATTTTATATATATATATATTTTTTATTTTTTTATTTTTTTATTTTTTTATTTTTTATTTATACATTTATTCATTTATTTATTTATTTATTTATTTATTTATACCGACGGGCCGGGCCCAATAACACGGAAAGAATAGGCTTTTAAGCGTAAACGACCAGATGTCGCGAATATTATCGCTTACAAACTTTCGACCACTCTGAAATATACTCGTTTACTCTGGAATATCTCTCACCGATAGCGGTCGAGTGCGAGTCGAAAATTAACGTCGGATGACAAAAATGTCGCAGGTACTACGGACTTGGACTGTGGCTGCCGGAACTTTTCAATCGTTTCGAGAACTACTACAAACTGCATCCAAATGTGTCCGTAAGCGTTTGCGAACTGGTTTCACGAATGAACGAGACGATTGTGAGTGTCGACGACACACTGTCGTTGGCTCCTCCGATTAGCTGCGACGACAGCATTGACGAGAGAGTCTTCGTCAATACCCTCACCATCAATGGAGTTTGTCTTCTGGGAAATGTAGCTTCCGGTTATCTGGCCGATCGGGTTGGACGTCGCACGATACCGGGTAACACACAACAATTCTTTGTTTATTTTATTTTTTTACATTTTTTTGTTGCTTTTTTGCAAGTTTTTAATTCCAACTGTTAATTATTTCTTTTTTTCTAAAACAAAGCTACCTTAATTTGTCGATTCTGTTTTAAAAAAATTGATAACAGTTTTCAATGTCGCAATGGAATGACTTGACATTGCAGTGTCTACGATGCTGGTGGCCGGATTAGCGGGCTTCGCGATATACTTTGTGAGATCCTCGGCACAGAATCTGATCGTCGCCTGCGTCTACTCGCTGGCTATAACGACGGCTAACTTTGTAGTGGGAAGCGTCGTCGTCGATATATTTCCTACTCACGTGGGTGCCGTCGCGATATGCATGATGACGTGTTTTGGAAGAATCGGCGCTATCGCGAGCAATCTGGCGTTCGGCATGTTACTCGACATCAGCTGCGAGGTGCCGATCTTTCTCGTCGGGGCTGTTGTCGTTTGTAAGTAGTTTTTTTTGTATATCCCCGTTTCTCCACAAACCGTTTCTACACACGCTCCGTTGATTGGTGGAAGCTCGGTTCTAGACCTGCCCATTGGTGGATCCAAGCATGCGTAGAATCGGTTTGTGGAGGAACGGTGGGCTGTCGACCCGTCAATACAGAGATTCGTCCGTTCCATTGTCTGATCCGAATGTAAACATGTTTATGGACTCGAGACCCATGCTGCGTTAGTAGAGTGAATGGAACGTTTGAGCCCAAAATCCCCTCAGTACCTTTGTCGGTATAAGTATGAATAAAGTATGGATTAATTTTGTTGCGCAGTCGGAGGATTGTTAGCACTGCTCCTACCACCGGCGAAGAGATGAGACGTCCGCGCAAGCGCGTGGACCAGCGCCAACGTGACCCCTGCGGCATTATTTACAACATCTCGAATCCTCTCGAGCCTAAAAAATCCAACGACAAACAGCAATTCAATTAACGCCTACGTCGAACAATGACATTCGCATCTCTCCGGTAGGTTTTCTTCGTTTTTCTCGTGTTACGCAACGACTGAGTTTGTAACGCTCGTTGAAAAAGTGTACTCGAGATTTTTTATTTTTTTTCATCAACTCCGACTCTTCGACTCAAGAGCATTAAATCGACGAACAAAGTTGTCGTAGGCGGGGAAAATACAGAGTATCGCACGCACGCTATTTTTCAAGGCCGTACTCGTAGCTTCGCTCGTTGCTCTCGAGAGACAAATTTATCCCTAATTTTCCGTCTTTCCTTTTATCTCGCCATTCGTCATGTCATACGTAAGCGAGTGTATACACGTACGCGTGCGCGCGTAAATTGTTGCCTGGAAACACATGTCGTTGCTTACTCGCAGCGACGAATCGGACTGTCGAATGTCATCGATGAAATTACATTTTATAGAAATATGTAGGACCAAGAGTCTAATATTTTTAGACAGAAAATAAAGGATTTTCGCCGATGCGAATTCATTGGAGGAAAGGATTATTTGAACTCGGAGTTGAAGTTAAAGGGCAGAGACAACGGAATAAGAAAGCAACAATATTTTAATAAATAAGTAATTCTCTATTTTTACCTGCAATAATCTTTTACGTACGATATCAGTCAGTTAAGTTCTTGAGAGTAAGATTTTTTTTTTTTTTTTTTATAACGATGATGGTATATTAGTAAGCTACGTTTGTGAATTAATTTCGTCTTCTGGAGCGCCTATCTGGATGAGTACATTGTCGAGCCACTGGTAAGGTCCATGGAGTTGTACTTCTATCCAGCATGGAGTCGAGGTAGCATCCTGTCTATGATACTCTCCTCCCCACCCTTTCACAAACGATATCCTGGGGGAAAAAAGTTCATTACATCAATTTTGAAAGTTGAAATGTGATTTTTTTGTTGTTTCACTTCCGGCGTGCATTTCGTTGCAAATAATAAGTTGCGATTTCTGAACGCGCGGTCCATTTAATGTTGATTAGAATGTAAAAAAAATTCGTTGAACGAAAAATTCTCGTCCGATAAAATGAGAAAAATTTAACTTTTTTTCTCACCTTATGCAGCACATCTTTGTCAGATCGAAAACCGCTTTGTATCCGTGATTGACGGTCTGATTGAGCAGTTTCGCGAAGTCGATGGCCGAGAAAATCTTCAAACATCCACCGGACGGTATTTTTATAACGGTGGTAGGACGAAAACCGTGCGAAAGGTTGCAATTTCGGGATTGTACGAAAATTGCCGAATCGGAAAGGCACTCGGCGTAAACGTCGCCATTGCAGTACCGAAGATGCAGTCCCTTGCCGATGTGTCTCCTCGTGTTTATAACGGTCGAGTTTCTATTTACGTTCGACAATCTGCCGAGAGAGAATCTGTTGAAGTTGTTACTGGGGTTTGTGAAACCATCGACGATTACCGAGTGCGAGTGAGTGACAAATTTATCGCCGAAGCGTGAGTTCAATTCGTAGTAAGTTATCGTCGTCCAGTTTATCGGTTCTTCGTAGCATACAGGCGACGAGTCGACGTTGCTGCCGGTATCCATGGCCGAACGGCCGGACTGCGAACCATCGTCGGACGACGACAATGGCGACGGGGCTTCCGGCGGAAAGTGTGGCGAGTAAAAATTTTGCGCGTTTATCGACGACGTCGTCGTTGGCACGCCTGGACTCGGTGCAGAGTTCGTCGACGAGATCGGTGACGGTGGATTCTGATGAATCGCCGAAGTTCCCGTATTGAAACCGGCGGCGGAGTAAGAAACGTTTCGGGGCATTCCTCTCTCGGTAATTTGGCGCTCGAGTTGCGACTCCGGAGAGGTTAGTTCCGGCGGGAATTCGGAGTGTCGCGGCACCAAAACCGGTGGCAGGCCTGGACTGTCGACTCTCTTGTAGTGGTACGGATTTATGCAAACTTCGTCGTGCTTGGCCGAGAACGGGTACCGGCACGTTTCGAGCGGTCTCAGCTCGTGGTGCGACTGAAGATCGGGCCAGCGCCACACGCGACAGTAAATAACGTGCGGAAGACCCTTTCGGTGCGATACTTGAAGCCTACCGTCCAAACTTCTCGGTATCGTTACGCACTTGCTCGGCGAACCCGGACAGCTCAGAGCTCTCTCCAATTCCTCGATCGAACCTTTCCGTTTCTTCAATTTCTTCACCAACGAGTCGACCGCTTTTTCGGCCCACTTTTCCTCCTCGTCGCCTTGCTTCCAACCGAGGAGCTTCTTCGCCGCTGGACGGGTCACCGAGAACAGAGACTTCCACGATGATGAATTCTGAGCGCCGTCCTCGTCCAACATATTTATTCGGTGAGTTTTAACTTAGTCGATCACTGATCACATTTGAACTACGACGAACTGAGGTTAAAGTTTGTATAAAATAAAAGTAAATTCTCAGCCAACTTGAGAACATGCACCGAGCGGGTTTGGAAGAATAATCGAAAATTTGCGGACAGATGCGTCGCTGGCAGCCAACTGGTCACGAGTGTTGGTTCTGTCGTTCGTGCAGCCCCTTTTAGAATCGTTTTGGGTCTCTCCGGGGTAGCGTAGGTACACCCGAGTGGGGGAATTCCCACTTACTTTACGAGGCTTCTTCTTGCCCTCGGAGGATCTCGGTGCCAATTTTTATTCATCGAACATCCGAATGTGCAATTATTAAGAATCGGTTTTAATTCGAAGTCATGCGATTCGGCCAAGAAAATCTCGATAATTCCACATGAAAACAAAAATTTATAAAAGAATAATAGTAATAATAATGATAATATCAGTTTGGGACCAGCTGTCCGAGCTTCGATATGGAAATTCATGTTTTAGGGTCTCGGTGTTTCACGTTTTATTTGTTTTTAAAATTACGTTTTCAAACAAGTCGTGAAAATGGTCTCATTTGTTTTTCTTTGAACTCGTTTCTACTCTCCGTGAAATTTCATGCGAAAACCAGACGAGTTTCTTCGAGACCCGGCCACGATTTGCCACATGGCGTTTTATACTTCCTCCAGACAACGAGTCTGGTTTACGTTAAGAGCCTCTTCGAAGTTTCTCGAGTGGTTTATTGCAGGGTTTCTTTGAGGAGGGTTGCGCGGATTTTTAGTGTTCAATCGCGGACCTGGAACGAACAGCTACACTTACTATCGGATTTAAGAACACTCTGAAAATTGGCAAAAATTCTAGTTATCAAAAGTACCGTTGAGCTTCGACAAACTAATAACAATACGACTGTTATTGCCGCGAGAAAGAAAAATCAGGCATCCATGACGTTCAGGTCAATTCCCCGAACTACATCGATACTGTTAATCTCAAGGTCAGGTACACGGCCCGATTAGGATTACGGTGGATTATTATTATTACTCTATATTAATTACCACTTAATTATAATCCTGATGCCTGATACCGGTAAAAAGGGTGTCGATACCAGAAACTTTTCTGTAGCAGGTTTCTTAAGAACTATATTGCACCTACACTAAAGAGACCCTCATAAAAGGGTTGAACTGTTGGAGATCGGTCAGGGATAGGGGTCGATAAAACGGACCTTATTCAGGCATACGGCAGGTATACCGATACCAGCGACATCTAGGTATGCAAAGGGAAAACAGTTCTTGTCGAACGTAACGTTACCACCTACTTCGCGTTGACGCGGCATTACCATCTGTAGGTAAATTCATCGATATTCCCCTGTCGGCATCACTCGCACGGTAAATTCTAAATTAAATTGTCGCTTCGTGTCCCAGAATGTGCAGCACAAAGGCCGATACCCTTCACCGTGCATTTCGAACAGGCAAACCTCAAACAATTGTCAACGATTTATAATTTACAGTTTTCGCGCGAACAAAATGAATTATCTTGCAACATAAACGAAGAATGAAAAAGTTGGGGCTGGCATCAAAGTCTTTGCTAAACAAAGGAAAAAAAGTCTATCCATTCGCGTAAAAAAAACTCCCACGACGCAAAACGAAACATCAATCTTTCGTCCCTACAAAACAGACGTCCGGGCGTCTCGTCGAGTAACCGAAATTCTATAAATTTGAAGCCCACCCGCTTCCATATAGGGACGGTGTATCAACATTCGAATCGAACAAAATTAATCTATCCAGAGGAAAAAAAAGAATAAATAATACGCAACCTCCCAGGGTAAATAAAATTTATTCACGACGAGAACCTAAGAATTCGTTCGTCCGCAAAGTTTGAGCAGATGGAAGGAGGCAGAACGAGAAGGACGGGGAGGAGGGGGGAGGGGTTAGAGTCCTTCTTCCTCGACGAAGGACATGGGCCGTTGGATCTGCCGATCGCTCCGGGAGCGAGAGGAGCGTAGGGTCTCCGGCAGGCGCCGCCTCGCCGTCGGGCGACGTCGACAGTGGCGTCGGGGAATCGCGACGCCGTCGCAACGACGCCCTGCTACGACGACGACGACGACTGCGAGTCGACGACCAATGCAGGAATACGCGAGGGTGTCTTGTCCTCCATAGCCGCTGCCAGCAAAACCAGTCGGCAAAGCACACAACCGGCGGACCAGTGAAGCCGCAGGGAGAGCGCCCTACGCTGCGGCAGCCCTCTCGGTGGCTACTCTTCTTTCCCCGCTCGCCGAGAGTCTGGACGACGAACGCGGGACGGACGCCAACCTGGAGCCCGCCGATCCTCCGTTCCCGTCGCTGCCGTACCCACCCCCCCCCCCCCTATTTTTGCTACTCCATCGGATTCTCTCTATGCAACTCTATTATTATAGAATCGGGGTTTGCCTCGTCTCTTCGAAACCCTCCCCCCCCCCCCCCCCCCCCCTTTCCGTTCCCCTGCAAGCGATTTCCTTCATCGTTCGCTTATACCGCCGTTGCACAAAACTGCAGACTCTATCTCTATATAACCTCCGCATATCGCGTGCATGAGGATCGCCAGACGCAACGGCTCCAGCAGCCGTCATCCGGCCGATCCAAACAATCCCCCCCGCCCTCCCCTCCCCTCCTCTTCTTTACTTTTCTCACTCGACTTCTTTTCGCGTATCTTTTTCGCTACTACGATATATGCGAGACAAAAGAGATCCACGACCGATGTACCTTGTATGCGACTGGGTAGCGCGCTGTTGTTGACTATGGAATTTAGAAAACGGAAATTTAGATTTTCGGTGATGCGCCGCACAAACCGGAAGTACGTTACTTCCGGTTTGGCAGTCTAATTTTTTTCTACCGGAAGTGAATGTTGTACCGAGAATACATCGCTGCCGGTTTGAAAATCTCATTTTTTGACCGGAAGTAACGATACACCTCAAATACGTAACTTCCGGTTTGAAAATCTGAGATTCCTGGAGATGATGTATAATTGTTTTTTTTTTTTACGCATGTCGCCCTTTTCAAAGCGGGCCGTTGATAAAAGTAAGACATCACAAAATTTCATAATCATAAAGAAGACGAATGCTGAATCGTAAATTTCCTCGTAAACAACAATAATAATTTCATGTTTTTTTTATATTCCTTCTCGTCAGAATCTTGCGAGATAATTTCGCCGAGCTCGCAAGTACGGAATGCAACGTTACACGCCGTATATGCTTGTCGGGTAAGTGGATGCGAGACGGGGAGCTGTCGATGCTCACGCAGAAGTTTCTTTCGTTGCGTTTCGACGAGCGTATGACACAAACAAGGGTGAGGGTTTGAATAGCAAAGCTCGCCAAATTCGCATCCCCGTCGTTGTCATCGTCGTCGTCGTCGTCGTTGTCGTTGGGGAGGTTGTTCGCGCGCGGCGGTCCATCGCTGCCGCGACCGATGGCGACGCTCTGCCGTCGCTGCCGACGCGGCTCCAGCCTGGGGCGCCAAGTGTTTTGATCCTCCGCCACTACTCTCTCTCAGCTATACCCTGACTCTCTACCCTGGACTTTCTTTCTCTGCCTCTCCCCCTCCCCCTTCCCCCCCTCTCCCCCCCGCGCTCTCTTTTCATCCCCTCTGACGACTTCGATAAACAACGAGCCAACGAGTATTCCCTCCCGCATATACATTCATGCCACATGCCAGGGGATGAGTGTCGTGACCCCCGTCGACTACGACAACATCGCTGATACATTACTTGTACAGTTAGCGGGGGGGGGGGGAAAAAAAACTGGCTAATGGAAATCAGTGGGCAATGACAATAAACTCGGCAATGATGTTACATCGTTTTAATGAAAGTGGGATGGGGGATTCGGAAAATAAAAATGAACGTTGACAAGAGGCGAGCTCGACCTTGGATGTCCCTCAGCGATCTTTTGTTCTCTCGCATAGCCAGCTCGGTATTTGATACGCGAAACTCGCACCGGAAACGAATAATTGTACCGTTCTTTAAGCCTCCGTGCGCACACTGGGTCTTTGAAGGAACAGTCGAAATTTGGGACTCCGTTTTTTTCCGCTCTTTCGGCTATTCTTCAATTTTTATTGACAACGGTTTTCAACTTTTGACTTTGACAACTTCTGGGAGTAGGTCATGTACTTCAACATGGTGGCCGCGGTCAGAAAAAACCTGGAAAAGTCAGGGAAAAAAATCTTGGTCAGGGAATCAGGGAAAAGTCCGGGAATTTCAAAATTGGTCAGGGAAAAGTAAATTGTCGCCGAACCTTCTATAAATGAATAAGAAGTACATAAAAGGGAGCCTTGAAAAAATTTAGAACATTTTGAAGAAAAAAAGTAGAATTAAATGTTAATACAATAATTAGTCATTTTCATTCGCATCATTAATTTTTTTGATTAAAAGTCCTTAGAAGTTTGGTCAGGGAACATTTTTAATTGGTCAGTGACTTTTCCCTGACTTTTCAGTCAGGGAAATGTCAGAGAATTTTTTTCCGGGGAAAAAACGGCCACAATGTTCAAGAAGAAACCCAGCATTTTTTCAGATTTTTTTAAAGCGTACAAAACTTTGAAAACCCGACCGTTCCCTAAAAGTCCCGGTGTACACACCGTCTCTCCGAAAATATAGTCTGCACACGCTGGGTTAATTTTTGTCTAATATATTTTTACCTACCCATCCGGTATGCGGGACTCGTTAGTGTTACGAGAATTCGTAGTTTCTGGAAGCAATTTACGTGCGTAATTGAATTCAAAGTAACGAGGGAAACAATACCGGCGAGCCGATCGAAAGAGACAAAGGCTTGGCGCGGTTTCCCGACCGCTCGAAATTCGTCCTCCGCGCCCGAACAAAGAAAAACCCTCGGACCATCGCGCTTTTTCCTTCTCACTTGATAACACACCTCCTCCGTTCTCGCATCCACACGAATACATACATACGTACACAGCACGTCACGAACGACCGTAAGAGAAATTGGATGTGCAGAAAAGAAGAGAAGATAAAGAAGCCGAGGCGCCCAAAGTCTCCGATGCGCCGTTGGGGAGGGTCGAAGATGCTTGTTAAAAATATTTTCGCGAAATGGGGTCCCTCGTCTTGTTCGGTCGACACGCGCGATTGTGTACGAGCCCCCTGGCCGATGCTGTCCTGCGCCACCCCGAGCTTACGTGATCCTCCATAGTTTCTTCTTTCTCTTATTATCATTCTTCTTCTTCTTTCGGCGGCTCGGTGCAACCCTCGTCTAGACGCCAGACCGGCGCTCTTATTTATCCGTGATACAACCGTGTACATCACCGATACCCATAGCTAGGGCTTTCTTCTCGTAGCCTAGTTCGACGAGGCCGCATAGTAAGCTTCCTATCCCCAATGAACAGGATAGGGGTAGAAGCTAGTCTTTTCCACCGATTCTTGCACACACAGAAATCGTATGTATGGTTCGGTGTCCCGAGGAAGGAAACATCCCCTATCCCCTCCTCCTATACCGAATCCCCCCTCTCCCCCCTGGAGAGCATAGATACAATAAATGGCGTCAAGATCTGCGTCGCCACGACCTGGCGCGCCGCTTGTCGCGAATCGCGCTCTACCCCCTGTGCGAGCCTCTACCCTTACAAATAGGGGTTGCGCATCCGCCACGCGACCAGTCACCGCAGCAGACGCGGACACTGCACTCTCGCAAGCACCACTCCGGCTAACTCCACGCGTCCATCACCCTCTATCGCTCATCGTTTGTTGTTTTTCTTTTGAAACGAAAATATTCGAAATTTCGTTCTCTCGCCGAGCCTGCTCGATCTTCGCACCTGTGGGCAGTTTTCGCGTCCGTTGTCCTTTTTTCGCAACTTTTTTTCACGCAAACCGGAAGTTGAAATCGGCGTAGGGGAAACTTCGCACGGTTGACGCGCCGCACTTCCCGAGGCTATTTTTCGTCCCTGCTGTGAGATCGTTGTACAAGTTTCTCTTTAAACCACGTTTTCGTCGTGCATAAAAATTGGTTTAGAGATTTGACAAATTTGTGTACCGTGAGAAACGACTTTCCGGCGATGCGATTCTGAATGTAAGTACGAGACTTTTAAAAAAATGTTTTTATTACGCCATGTATTTTTCTTTCGCCTCGTACAGTTTTCTAATAACGGCATCTTTTTTTGTTGCTTAACTCTCGTATTTAATTTCGTGAATGAGCGTTTTGACGAGTCCCTTTTATTTTCGATGTAAGAAGTGGCCGCGATTGTTGCCCGCGGCTCGCGAAGTTTCAAGATAGAGAAGTTTTTCTCTGCTTGAGAGCGCATGCGCTTAGAGTTCTGTGCAACGTGATGCTGCGACACGAGTAGGAGAACGCACGTGTGTAGACGAATCCCCGCTGCAACAAGTGCCCGGAGCGTTGCGAGAACCGAGCGTTGAGGGAGGGGCGAACGCCGAACCGGAGCGAAGTAACGAGCACCGATATCAAGGATGGCTCTTTATTTTTTGTCATTGAATTATTTCCTTAAGTACGTTGAAATAAAACGATCGAGTCTAATTTCGTCGCTAAGGCTGAACCGAATAGGTTTTTGGCGCCATTTATAGATTTGGTTTTTTTTTCCTTCGTACAACAGTTGTTTACAATCTCGACAGCTTCCCAGCTGATTCTGACTCGACAATACGTTTATTCCCGTCTCGTGAACGCGGCCTCTCGCCTGCAAAATTCCGACACGTCGAGTTCCCGCAGTGTAAATCTCATAGTATAATCGCATTCGAGTATATTTATTACGAGAGAACCTACGGATAAAAAAAAAATCATAAAATACGACACTTTATGTCGCTGAAGCGCAAAAATAACAGCTCACGCTCAATATCGCGAGAAGTTTCACTTTGAAATGATGAATATGAATTTTTGCTTATTTTTTTTTATCGTATTCAACACGATTCCGAATAATTTATTCGACGAATATGCGAACAACAATTCAACGAAAAAAAAAATAAGAAATCAAAGATAACACTACTCTGCGTCGAAGAATCAAAATCATTGCACAACGATTATAAACAATTATTTACACGACTCCACTGGAGAGTACAAAAAAAAAAAAAGAATCGAAGAATTTACGATAAAGAGAAAAAAAAGTACCCGAGATCCAGAAGCGGTGGAGCGAGCGTGAAATATTTTCGTGCGCGACGGATGGAATAGATAAATCCGTGGTATAGTTGGCAAAACGCGGAAGGCGCTCGGCGGTACGGCGGATAGTTTAGCGGTCCGAGCTCGTCGCGCGAAGACAGATCGTGCATGAAGATGCGAATATAGACGAGGATTTTTCGCGGTGAGGAGGGGGTGTATTTTTTTTTTGCAAATTGGCAGGCATCTCGGGGGCCGTGGTAGTTAGTTTGCTTTTGGATAGGGGCATGCGTTGAAACGCCGAAAGACGGTACAGGAGTTTCGGTGATCGCACCGCTCGGGCATCGAGCGGCAGCTGCAAGATCGCTCGAGAACGTCGCGGGTAAGTCGGCGCCGGAGCTTGGCTGGCGCCTGTCCTAGCACTCCCGGCGCAGACCCATACCAGTGGTTCCCAGCGGGCCACTCTCGCCCCGCGCTCGTTCGACCAGTCGAATGTGCCTTTCGATTGCGTGGCGCCAGGCGACTTTCCTTGTACGCCTGTATAACGCGTCTCTGCCGCTGCAGTCTTTATTCGGGCCCGCCAGCCTCGAGCCTCGCGCCGCTTACGGCACTCTTCCGTATCGGAAGATCCTTACGCTATTATCCTCAACCGGCCACTAAGAACCTTCCCGGCTCCGGTGCGATCGAGACTGAGGCATCCTTGAGATGTATACCGGATGTCGTTAAAGTTCGATCATTAACGACCGGAAGCGAGGCCTCGAATTACAGTTCGAACGATATTAAAACTACCGCGACTCTGTCTGCGTTACCTGGAAACCCGTGCAATCAGGACTTACTATGTCTGCTAAAAATACATATTTGTTTTAAATTAAAATCAGCAGAATCGACCTTTTTTTTTGTTCTCTTTGAAAAATTTGCTATTTGATTTAACGGCATGAGATACTCGGTCGGTGACCGAATGGTCTTCCTATTTTCTCAACGACTACTGATATTTCGGACAAAGGAAAATTAGAGTTCCATAAAACTTAATTCCCTTTCGTCCGAAAATATTAATAGTCGCGGAGAAAGTAGCAAAATCGATTTGTTGCCGACTGAGTCTGCATGCTTTTAAACGAATTTAAATTGAATGTACGTTCGAATAAGGGCCGGAAGTCGATTACTTGCATCACTGACTTCCGATTCTTGTAATTTCCTTCTAGTTTCTATAAAAGGACCGCGTCTGTGCCCATACAAGTCGCGAGAGAAATGGAGAAAGAGTGAAAATTCGTGTCTCCACAGATTATACGCCTTTCGACTACCGTAAGCGATTCTCGAATATTTGTTTTTCCGCGACGAATCTGATTCATCGCCGGCGTCTGGTCGTCGGGTCGAGTGTGACCCCCTCGCATTGTTAGCGTCGAGGAACCGCGGCGGGCTGACGGAAAAATCGGGGCGGCGCGCTGTTCCCCCCCTCTCCCCTCCCTCGGACGCACACGACCGTCTTCCACGTTTTTTTTTCGCCTTCATTTCGTAAACGATAGGTAGAAAGAAATCTTGTTTGGATCGTGATTTAACCCTACCGACATGGACCCTAACAACGTCTCGACTTCGGTCTAGACGTCCCGGACGGTTCGAAACACATATTCTTCGCACCAGTCGACAGGGGGGCAAATTTAATAACGTAAAGTAAAGTTCGGCATTCCTTTTTTTTTGTGACCTGCCGTCTTCTTGTACATTTCCCAGGCAGCATCGATAATTTCAATGCGTTTATTATAACTAATATTATTTATAATGTTAAGCAAATTTCTGGTAATCGATTTGAAGTAAACAAAAAAATTGTTTTCAAACGAGCATGAAATAGATCGGTTTCAAAGTACGCTATGCAAAGCGAATGTTTTTCCCGATCGGAATACCGAATGATAACTACTGCCGCTGAAAAGCTGTTGGTTCGGGAGACACCTTATCAAATTCATACAGTTAGCGCGGAGCCAGTGACAGCGGGGCAGTAACTCAGCGAGGCCGGGTGTGTAGCTCTCCGCCGCGTGCATATACATAAAATTGCAATGCGTTTAAACGGGAGCGAAGCACCGTCGAAGAAACTAGATGTAAATCGTCGCGAAAGGCGCCAAGAAGCGAGGACAGGCAACGAAGTTTTACGATATTAGTAATGAATTGTGAGAACCGTCGACGACGGTGACAGCGGCGTCGCAATGCGTCACGGAAAAAACCTTCCCGACGCATAAAGTAAAAATTAAAAAAAAAAAAAAAAAAAAGAAAGATAACAACAATGAATATTCGATTGTCGTACGGAAAATACGAGTGTGCAAGAAAAAACCTATCGCCTACTCGCAGGAGTATGTTTTTCTCGATCAGTTTGAGGTTAGTCGATTATAAGTATCGGGAGTCCGTAGGAAGCGGTCATTACAAAATGGCATCCGACACGCACGCGCGCGCGCGCGCGAGCGCCTTCGTCGAGACAAGTTTTCTAAAATTAGCCAATTTATGAGCGTCTCTCTTTCCGTGACTGCCTACGAATGACTCTCTTTTTCTCCCACTACGACGAAACTTCGCTCACGCATTCGCACACATTTTATATATACGTACATATATATTTGTATATTTTTTCATCAATCTCTCTCTCTCTCTCTCTCTCTCCCTCTCAGACGGTTTCATTCCAATATTTATCTGTCCCTCGCGTTCCACGCTGCAAAACCTTACTTCTCCCTCCGTCTATACTATTGCAATGCCATGCGCGCATTCCAGTCCGCGGAGGCGCCAGTCGAGTATACCAGCTCTCTCTCTCTCTGTCTCTCCCTCTCTCTCACTCGGGCACATACATCGTACTTTACTGCCTGGTAACACTAATACGAACTTGAGCTAAAGCATGCGCGCATAGATTATAAATGTAGGCGCCATTAGCGTTGCGTTTCGGCTGCTTCGATACTCTGATTATATATGTAACTTGTATGTTAATGGCGGTGCTTGTGTACGCAAAAGGCTATGCATTAATTAGTCTCGTCTAAATATACGACATTGACCAACGACGTCGGGATCGGTGCCGGTATACGAAGAAGCTCGCTATACATTTCTGAGACGAGAAACTGCAGCCCGAGTTTTCACCCAGAATCACGGACGACCATTGTTTTCAATGTTTCTAACCTCAAACTATAAATTTCAGGAGAAAAAAAATGCCGAAGTTGCCGAGTGTTGTTACGCAAAGAAACTATTTTTAAGCCTGTTTCTTTATGTTTGCTTAAAGTATAAATTTCACCGAGCTGTTCCGTATGAATTTGGTTTAATGCGGAATTTTCTATTATTCGCGACGTCGTAGAGGTTTCGTCGATGGTATGCAGCGGTGACCGGGATGGGGGGGAGAGGGGGGGGGGGGCGCTGTCGCCTATAGATAGGTATGCATGTACGACCGGCAAGGATTTACAAGGGGCAACGCGTCACGGGCGTGTAGTGTCGCGTAACGAGAATAAATATAGCTGCAAAGCGGGAGCGAGAACGAAGCGAATGCCGGTAGAAAATACGACGGAATAACCGGCGGCGGCAGCCTCACGATATCGCCGATCTCACCGACGAGCCAGAGGCGCCGTCAAAATGACTTCGAGACAGACTTTCCTTCTACCACTTCTCCGTGACATATTCGGATGTACACGCGCAAACGGTGAAACTGTGAGACACTTACGAGAGACACGGGCATAGTTTAACACGCGTTTGATGACCGTCGATGCTCCTCTGGGTAGCTTCTCGCGGAACATATCTCGGCCAAAATTTGCCTTGGAAGACACATGTCTCTCGCCCGTGGAACGTTGACCCCGGAGTGGCGCTGGCGCTCGCACCAATACACGAGTGCGTCTGACCACTGCCTACTGGCGCCTACACACACAACTACACGACGGACATACCGTGCGAGCAAGAAATAGGGATATTATTAGTAATTGAGATATTTATCTTGGGCAAAAAGTTATTCGAAACTTTCACTTTTTTTAAATACCATCTAAAATCGTAGCGTTTAATCGTGGCAGGTTTTTCTACTTCCCCTTATAAGTGACCGACCCGGTATTTACTGATCGAACTTGGATTCTACGTAACATTTTTCGGTCAAACTTCAATTCTCAGCGAGACACTTTGCCGTCTTTCAGTCAAACTTACATTTCACGCGAGACAGTCTGCTATTTACCGGTCAAACTTCGATTCGATGCAAGACAGCGTAACACCAAATAAAATTCGGTCGAAGTCGAAAATTAAATGTGTCGCGAAATTCAAAATATCCCGCGGAAACTCTGGATCTTTTTGCCCCCAAGTAGCGGAGGCGCTGACGATCGAGGTCAAGTTAGCAATTCGTATGAATAAGTTGCGAGCGCCTCTAGCGTTGATCTATGAAACTAGTTGGAGCGAGCGGCGCGGAGGTGCGCGCGGGTGGGCCGTGGCGGTGCGCGGCCATGTTTAACGACCTACTCCCTTGTGTGTTTAGTATGCTGCGGTCGGTGTATCGGCGCGCTGCCATCACGATAGGAGAGAGCAACGGGAACCGGGATATACCATAAGCAAGAAAATCACCGTCGAAGAAAAACATCGACCGTTCCGGTACGTCGTGATCCGAAGATGCCTTCGTGTTCGATCTTTCAGCGACGTCACGAAGCAAAACGAGAAAATTGACGAAGCGCAACAGGCTCGTCCTCGCGCTTCCTCGCCTTCGTCCACGAGGATACTCAGACTTCTCGTCGAAGACTGTCAAACTCTGTAGGGACAACGAACGAAAAAATAAAATAAAGATAAAGCAGAGAACGAGCGACACGGGTGGCACGAACAGAATTTATCTTTCGTGCCTGACACGACAGTCATCGCGCTCGAACGCCTGTGTCTCTCGTAGTGTCGGTGCGAACACGAACTACACACACTGATCGACCGTTCGGTGGCGGTATTCTTGCAAACTGCGACCGCCAAACTATCTTCGACCAATGATACCGATGCGAAGAGAATTGAAACTATCGGCGTGTAAAAAAAAATGCATGTCTCATTGAATAACGAAACTTCGCGTTAGAAAAAAAAAGAGAGAAACAACGTCGCTCGAATAGCATCGTTCGCCAGTGCGCAGGTTCTTCGCGCATGCGACGAACCTACCCGAGATCGAAATACAAGTTTAAAAAACAAAGATAAACATTTCTCGAAAAACAAAAGAGAAAAAGAATCTTCGAAAGAGTAGCGAACGATTACGAGGCGGGTCGGTAGTAGCGGCGCGCGGCAATTTCAAGAATGTGACAGTGCGCTCCCTCACGGTCGCTCGGGCAAAATCCGCGTCCGCGACGAACCCGACGAGGTCAGCGCAGCGGCGGCGACTGCGCTAGTGGCGGGTAGCGGCGGCGGCGACGACGGCGACGACGGCGGTGTGGTGGTGGTTAGTAGTAGACGACTCGGAGAGCTCGTAGCGGAGTGGCAGAGTGTCGCGGAGCCTCGACGAGGTAGGATCCCCTACGCCTCTATCTCACCGACGAGCGTGGAGTGTCGAGAGAAGAAAGTAAAAAGATAAAAAAAAGTCCCCGCGAATCGAAACTAAACAAAAAAAAAAAAAAAAAAAAAAGAAAGAAGCACGCGCTCACGAGTAAACACAAGCACGAGAGGAGTCGCGTCGAGCGGCGTGAATAAATAGAGGATTATAAAACGCGTACATATATGCCGGGTTATGGGATAAATAATGTCAATCGGTGATAGTGGCGAAGGGACGAGGAGCGTCAGCGATTATCGTGGAAATTCGGTGTTATGTGGTGCCAAAGGGCCGGCGGCACTGAGAGCGCCGGTGGTGGCAGTGGCAGTGGCAGTGGCGACGGCCCCGAACACCATACCGACAGCAATAAATCAACGATCAAACCCGACAACGACAAATCTTCGTCGAGCGAAAGAATCAGCGAAAACGACGGCAGCGGCAACGAGAACGAGAAGAGCAGCGGCAAGAGCAGCAACAGTAAGACCGGAAGTGGCGAAGAGGTCGACGAGGACCAAGGCAGAAGAATCCTCGAGAGGAGCCCTCGTGCTCTCGCGGCCCGGCGCTCGTCTCGTCCGTTCGACGAGCCTCCGCTATCTTCTTTCCTAGTTACGTCGTTATAGTCTCTACGGTGAAGCAGCGCGCGCGCTCGCGCGCTCGTGTGTTTTTGTCTCTCTCTCTGTCCGTGCGCACTGTCGGGAGTGTACGGAAAGTAAAGGAAAATAAAAAAATAAAGTGTGTCCCAAGATCGCCGATTCGAGGTTCGATGTGCCAGGTGTGTTGAAAAAAAAAAAAAAAAAAAGAAGCGAATCAAAAAATTAACGGTGATTCGAAAGTGCGACGGTTGGTTGGAATATTAGTGGAGAAGAGGGATCGGTGAGTGCGCGACTAGTGTCACGTACAGTGGCCTGCCAGTGACGCGTGTCGTAAAAGAGCAAGAAAGAGAGATATCGTCGGGCGGAGAGGCGCCGCACGATCGCCACCCATCAGTCGGGCCTTCTTCTTCTCAGCTGTACACACTGTACACACAAACAAAAACACACACACACAAACACACACGCACACGAATGCCGGTGTAAAACAGTCGAGTACAGAAAGAGTTTGTGTGGGTCTCTCGGCGACGTACAGGCGCGCGGGGCTGCCCCGCCTGCCGCTCCGCTGTTGCTTTTTGAGGTCGTCGTACGCGCGATCGACTGCGAGGACGCGAATCTCCCGCGAGATACAAATACCGTATAAACTAAACGAAACTACCACCAGCTCGACCCGGTGGTTCCGTGCCTTCTGCTATACACACGTCCGTAAAATATATATATCACATTGGGTAAGAGAAGCGGTGGCCGTTTCTTAGACGCTGCGTTAAAATCCAACGCTCGGAACGTCCCTCTCGTCTCTCCCGGACTCCTCTCTCGCGGAGCCGAGCGATCTCTCTCTCTCTCTCTCTTCGATCTGCCCGTCTCCCTCGGTCTCACCGACCGTTGGAACACAAGTCAGGCAGTCACACACTATTTCGAGAGCGCGCGGCCGAGATCGCGAGAGCGAGATCGCACGCAAGACGCAATCATCTCCCCGGCTCGCCTTGCCTTGCCTTTTGCCTCGCCTCGAATCGCCTTCGACGAGAAACACTCGCCGGCCGCACACCACGCTCGCACACGCAACACACACACACACACGCGCGCGTACACCAGTAAAGAACGTACACGCACGCGAGCGTTGTACACTGTTTATAGTGCATAAACGAGCGGCGCCGGCGTACACTGTTCGGTCGAGGCGAAAACAAAATAACGAAGACGAGCGACCCTCTCATCTCGCTGGCGAGTGAAAAAAAAAAAAGAGGAAACAAATAAATAACAAGAGTCGCGAGCTTCGTCGTGGACGATTCGCCGCGATAAGCGACGAACGCAGGGAGGAACGGGAGAGAATCGTTGCGAATCACTCGCGACAAGTAGAAAGGGGAGGGAGGCTGGCTCGGAAGGGAGAGTGGGGGGCAAGGGTAAAAGTATTTATTTAAGTCGAGGCAAAGTTGAAAAGTACTGGCCCCCAAATGCGCAACCGGCAAATCCTGTTTCATGTTCATGTTCTGGAGCAAACGGGCGGTTCTAACTAGACGTCTACTAAAGGCCAAGGTCCGCGGGGAGCATGAAACCGAGTGTGAGACTCAAGAGGATACGTTTACGCGCATCAACGTGCCCAATTGTTCGCATAACGGCTCGACGAGCGGCGGCGGTTTAACGTACGGCAAGAGCCATCAGGTGACGGCGTCGCAGGAGCGAGGGGGATCGAGCGCGCGTGCGCAAAATCGTTCGGCCACTGTCGTCAACCGTGCGAATTCGGTGGCAAACAGATTTCATCAGGGTTGCTGCGGCGGTGATTACTCGCACGACGAGGACGATGACGAACGGCGGAGGCACAGAAATAATCACGATCATCGGAACGGTCAGCAGAATCGTTTGACCAGGTGCAAGGAGTTACTCAAGTCGCTGAAGGACAATCAGTTGGAGATGCTGTTGAACGTCGTTGAGGGTTACGGGGCCGATTTCGGCGGATGCATACTAGTGCCGCGCAACAAATTCAACGCGAGTCCGCGTCGTCTGTCGCCGGTCGGCAAGGGAAATTCGCCGCCCGATTCGCCAATCATTTCGGCGAACGAGCAACGGGAGTCGATGCAACAATGCAACAGGCATCAGCGATGCGGTCTGGCGACTTCGTTGCACGAGAATCCGGCGCGTCGGGTACCTCACAGGCATCTCATGCGCTCGCGTCGCAGTCACGCCGGCGCGAGATGCTCGAGATGCGTCGCTTGTCACGGTGACGAGCAGCGGGCCGGCAGCGCCAGCAGCGTCCGGGATGAATCGAGCTGCTCGACCGACGAGGATCCGACCGAAAGCCGCGACAACGAGATCAACCTGCGGGTCGTCGACGGCGCGACGATGGACGGCGCCCACCTCGCCTCCGAGGATCCCCGTCAGGAACAACCGGCGTGGAGCGGCGGAGACCCGCCGAACCGCGGAACCGTGGGAGTCGGGCCGCAGACCGGGGAGGCCGGCGCCTCGAGGCCCGATAGGGACCGGTGCAGAAGAGGCTGCGGAAAAATTTGCAGAGGGACGACGACGACGAGCACGGGAACGAGGAAGAGAAGAGACTCGTCGACGAGCGGCGAACCGTCGGGCTCCGACTCCGGCCACGACGGACCACTGGACGATCCTCATCTACTGTCCTGTCAGATGTGGCGATGGCCGGATCTCGACAATTCGTCCGAACTCAAGAAACTTCCAGTCTGTCATTCCGCTAAAGATCCAGTTTACACGTGCTGCAATCCCTATCACTGGAGTCGGCTCTGCAAACCCGGTGAGTCACTAATCTTTTTTGCGTACCATGGAAAAGCACGTTTTTCCTAAATTGTGAGGAACGAGAAGAAGCTCAGACTGCAGTCCATTGTTTTGGAAAAATTCAACTACACTGTAAACCAGGTCAATAGTGTTTTTTTTTCACGAAGATCGTCCGAGTAGACAAGCATGATTAATCAAATATATTTATCTCTTAAGTTGGGCGGTTAAAGGTCGTGGAAAAAGTAACTAATAGGATACTAGTTACTTTTTCCACGACGTTTAACTGTCCAACTCGTAGCCGTGCGTTAAGTAGTTTACGTTCCGAAGCTCCCCGACTGTGCGATGAAAATTACACTAAATTGCAATATTCGTTGTACGCAGCGGCGAAAAAAAAGTGCCTCATTGAGACGTTGCGTTGCGGGAAACTCGCGGGGACGGGTCGACGCGTTTCCTATCGTAGTTTAGAGGTTGCACAGGGGGGGCGACGGGGGAGAGCGTGTGGATGGACGCTCAGGCAAAACGGCAGACAGGGGCGTTCGTAGTCTCGGAAGCGAAGGGCATCGCGGGAAGGGGTATTAGGTGAGGCGCGCGCGAGAGCGGTAAGCGCGACAGGCGCCAGTGCACTTTACGTAACTCGCGCCCGGCGATCGTTTAACCCGTTTGTCACGTTCTCCACACCCGGCCACGGGCTTCTAGACTTCCAAGCCGGCTGGTAGCCCACTGGCCGGTGCAGTTCCCCCGCGCCCCTCTCGTCTTTTGCGTGTACCAAACGTGTTCGCAACGTCCGGTGTCGACGCGCATACACACTCCCATCGGGTAGAACAGGTTACTGTAATCTAAGCGAGTAGGCGCGTCTCGGAAATCCTAAATCTTAAATTCGACGACCGTCCACTGCAGAGTAAGCAAAAAAAAAGCTTTCCAGTTCGGATGCGATCGAAACTGGTTCAAATTAATCAAAGCCCCCTGAGTTTATCCTTATCAGAATTCGAGAAAAATACGACAATATTTATGAGAAAAAAGAAATTGAACGCATACTTTTTTTTTGGGCCGAACAAATTCGCCAAACTCTAACTTCTGTATACTATGAGAGAGAACATGAAAAAGTCTCGTAGACCAAAAAACGACAATGGATTTTTAAAAAAATCTTATTAGTCCGAATGCGATTACAATTAGACCAAAGTAATAAAAAAAAAGTCTCATAAGGACGTCCTTATCAGCAGTCGAGTAAAATAAGCGCAATGTTTGTGACAAAAAAAAAAAGAAAACAAATTGAATGTGTTATTTTCGGCCAAAACGAGTTCCTCGACTTCTTTATGTTACGAGAGATGGGAGACAACATTAAAAAAGTCTCGTAGAATGAAAAACGACAATGTATTAAAAAAGAATAATCATCAAACAACTCTCGAATCTTGCAAAGCTTACATGTATGGACCGAAACGGAACGCGTTGATCGAAGTCTCACGAATAATTTCTCTTCGGAAATGAAAAGAAAATTACAAAGCACAGGGCCCGGTGATCTCCTCAGCGCAGCGTGTCGAGAAAAAGCAACAGGATAGCGAGATCCTACATCGCGTCACACGAAGGGTGGTTCGGGTCGTGTCAGAGACGTCAAGGATCTCCCGCGTTCAGCGGCGTTGCCGAAACATCGGTTCTCTCGCGTTAAACGGCGTTACCGAAACATCGGCATTACATATAATAATAAATAAAAAGTGCCCGCAAAAATATTATCGCCCCCTATCCCAGCGGCAACGGAGAAAGAGCGTGTTCGTCGTCGTTGTGGGAGCGCGAGAGTCGAAGTACGGCGAGGCCGTGTGGCAGCACGACGTCGTCGCGCCGGCACTTGGCAATATGAATCTAAAAATAAGGCGTATATTGGGCGAGAGCCGACGCGACGACTACGAACTAGCAGCAGTGGCGCGGGTCTCCGGGTTGCGGGTATGCGAGCGGGTGGGCCGCGTTCGACTCGTACATAACACACGAACATACGCGCGCATACATATATACGTATAAATACGAAACCACCAGCCCGCTTTGTGCCGTGCGGGGACGAGAGGAGAAGGAGGAAAGAAGACTAGCCGGCTAGCCGGCGGCTTTGCCGACAGAGCCCCATGCGCCGTGTCCCATGGCGCAGCGTATATAACTATGTTGGTAATCCTTACGCTCGCGTCCCCTCGATCCTCATCGGGATTCACAATTCGTGCTGCAGAGATTCGCCTCGTAATCTCTCTCTCTCGAGTGGTCCGTCGCGTACAACGCCCGAGAAGCCAACCGGCGGCAGCCAGCTACAAAGCTATGTTCACCGGAGAAAAAAGAGTACGCACAAAAAAAAGAAGGAAGGAAAAGAAAAAAAACGAAACAAGAGTGAGAGTGAGATCGTCGGTTCTTGCGGCGGTTACGCAGACGGGTAAAGACGACAGGCGGGAGAGGGGGCGCCCGGCGCCGCTGCGTGTCACTGCTGGCGCCAGCTAATTGTCGAGGCCAGCCGGCGTTACCCGACGAGGATCCCGAACGAACCGCGACGAACTCGGAGGCGTGCAACGAGAGGCAACGAAGCGCGCAGCGCGCATCGGCACACCGCATACCAGCGGGCACACCGGTGCGCGCGCACGCACACACACACCGGCCCTCCAAACCTGGTTAACGATGTGCCTCGCTTCTCTCTCTCTCCCTCTACTACTTACCCGGCTCGCCGAGCGGTCCTACGACCTTTATGCAACATTATCTATCCACTCTGCCACCAAACGGCAAATAACCGGGTACGCGCCTTCCTACAGACCACTCTCGTACGAAGCGCGCTTTCGGAACTCTTTCATTATTTTAAAATTCCGTCCTCGTTGCCGACTGCCGGTAAGAGAATCGGGGCCTGTAGCGTGCGCCGATTGGGACGGCGCGCTGGACGTCCCACACACATGTAAGACGAAACACGCGAAAAAACGATTGAGGGGAAACAGGCAGAGAGAGAGACAGAGAGACGCGACGACGCCGCGATGATACGACGGCGAGAAGGCGGACGGGGAGAGCAGAGGACGGCAAAGGATATCTGGAGCTGATGCTGTTGCTGTTCGGTGAGAGATGATATACGTAAAAAGAAGCAAAGAAGCCTTTGGCAAATACCGGTTTGGTACGTCGAAAGAGAGCCGGTCGATCTCTCGTCGTTTTAGCTGCACGGCGAGGGGGGGGGTGGGGGGAGGGGGGGGCGGCTCAGCGCTCGCCACTGAGCCAATAATAGAATAGCCACTTTTGGTCTCGAACCTCCACACACAGTCTGTGCAAGCGCCACCGGCGACCGACGTCTTGCTTCGCCTCTCCGTAACGAAAAATCTCTCCCCTCGACCCCCCCCCTCGTTCGATTCGAGCTCTACCAACCCATATACCGATGCGTGTTTTTAAACCCTGTAAAGTCGTGCTCCGAGTAATTACGATGCGGTCAACTTTTGGACGATGCTCGAAAATATATCCACTGACACACGGGTATCTGTCCGGGCGATTTTTTTTATGGAAAATTTGGAACTGCCGTAGGGTTTAGGGTTTCGAAAAGCGAGTCGCCGTTTTCTGAAAAAAAAAATGCACTAAAAATTTTTTTTCATGATAGACGGTGCACGCTCTAAATTAGGTATTTAGGAAGGAACTCTTATCGACAGTCAATTTAACGAATTCGTTTCTATTGTTTCAGAGTCGCCACCGCCCCCGTACTGCCTCATCCCCGACAGGCTGAGACCGGAAGGTGAGTTGATACCATCGACGGTGGTCGTACGAAGTTCAGTAGTCACGCTTGAGTCGAAAAGTGCAACCGACGAATCCGGCCCTAAATCCGGATCGATTCATTAACTAAACTCGGACAAAATAATGACACATGTCGCTAAGAAACAAAAAAAAAAGTAGAGTTTCAAAATTGTCAGCTTCGAAGCTGATGTAATTGGACCGCAGTTTCGGAATCTTCGCAAAGGGCAACAACGTTCGAACAGCCACATCGAACTACGTGTACAGATCTCTAAGGCTCGGCTAACACACATATACGTGTGCGTGCGTGTGCGTTGAGGGGTATGAAGTAAGAAAACGAGTATATGATATATACATCGTGCGCGCGGTAGGTAGGCATCGGAGAGTGAGGGCACAGGTATCGGGCGCCGATGACTCATCCCGGCTGATCGCCGAGAGAGACAGATATCGTCGAAAGAATCGTGATCGGAATCGCGTTCGAGATTCGTATGCTCGATGGATCTCCCATCTCGCCGAGGGACACACAGCTCTTGTAATACTCTTGCCACGAAGAGAATTCCTCCCGATGCCCGCGTGCGCATTCATACATATATACATAGGCGATATAGAAAATACACGGTGCAGTTGCTCGTCGTAGCTTGAGAGAACGATCGAGCAAAGTTTCACATTACTCCGGACCGAGGCTAATACATCGAAACGTGTCGTGAGCAGTTGCGCCGAGATGTCGAATACGTATCCGAGTCTCGATAGAGAAAAATGAAGGAAAAAAAATATATGTATATATATATATTTACTGTACACATGGCCCTCGTTATATCCAATACACCGTAGGTATGCGGAGTCGCACACTAGCTCAAATCTCACCGAATCAACCGTACGGATACATGTGTACAAAGTACGAGAGCTACGCTCCGGACTCGTTACGCCATAACACACAACGATCACGGTAAAATCCGCGGATAACTCGTTCGACATATATTCACAGCCCGAGAGTACCAGAAGTAGAGAAAATGTGGCTATGTGTCGCGTCGAGTGTCTAATCGAATCGCGGAATCCTTCCTCGTTCCACGGTCTCTTGTGTACGCCTGACTATTCTCGTTCCTGCGGCTCGCTTCTTCGAGCGCGTTTCCATCGAACCCAGTCGCGTCGAGCTACGCAGTAGAATACCCGGAGGAAATTCAGGTTTCGGGGAAATTCGAGCGTAGAGAAAATAATTGGAAATTTATTTTTATTCACAATGGGAACATTTTTTTTTTTTGAAAAGGTGATTCGAAGGATGTTGTAATCTTTACGGTTGGAACAAATTAATGTTGGGAGAGAGAGAGTTCGGCGACAGGAAACGTTTCTCCCGCAGGAATGACGGAGCGGCAGGGGGGGAGGATGGAATTTGTAAAAGAATGCGACCGCGTCCCGTAGCGGCAGTGCTCGGTGGCCCTGGGCCTGCTGTAGTTATAACAGGCACGATAGAACGACGGGATAATGTGAGAGAGCGGTCTCTCTTTCCCTCTCGTGGACCGCCCTGATAGAAACCGCGCTGAAAGTCCGAGAAGCTGACGCCGAGGCGGTTATCCTGTTCCTGACATCATCTTCTCCTTTCGTCAATGAATCCTGCTGCTTCACGATCCTCTGCCTCTCGAAACTTTTTCTCTCGGGAGTTTTAGGCGAAAGCTTAAGTGGGCACATGTTATTTTTGGGGTTTTTTTTTAAAATCAGTTCCATTCGCTAGTCCATTTATTTTTGGATTGCAATGCGAATCTATAACGAAAAACGCAGGAGAAAAAAAAAAAAAAAAACTGATACTATAAAATGTTAATTTTTTTTTTCCAGATCGTGCACCGAGCGAAAGCGACGGAGACTATCGTCGCTGTGGCACGACGACGAGCCCGCCGCCTCATTCCGGATCGCTCACCACCAACGGAGAAGGTACGTGCTTACTGTTGAAGTACCTATGACGCGTGAAAGAGGACCTTTAGATACGTTTCCGTCGAAGGGTGGGAAATCTTCTTATTTCGGATGTTGATCCAATACGCGTGAAATATTTTGGGTCAGTGATGCGAGCATTGGGGGGATTGTCCGTTGTCCACAGCCGACTCAACCCGTGGAAATTGCCTTTGTGTGGCAAATATATCGCCTAGAAGAAGTAGGATGTTTCTTGCGTTTGCTCTGAATGGACGAGAAACCTCCGGGTCGAGCATAAGATGACGTTTTCGTGTCAGATTCTTTGAACGCTAAATGTAAAATTACATACAAGTATAGAGGAAAACTTTAGAAGGAAAAGGAAAGAGTTACGCGATTCGTCCGCCCCCGAAGAGCTCGGTCCCAGAAAATCCCGACTAGATAAATAATTGTCCGCAAGGGAGAAACCGACCAGTCGCTCTAGAGAGAAAGAGAGACTCGAACGCCTCGGATCGCGAGGCTCTCGAGTGCATCGCGCGGCCTGAATCAGGATTCGTGGAACGCCCGAAACATATTTGGCGCCTCCCCTCGGAAGGCTCGAAGCGCGATCCGCAACGAGCCGGCGAGACGAGCGAAACGAACTCTTGCCAGCGTCAGCATCGGAAGCAGCGAAGAAGAAGACGAGGATGGAGAAGAAAAAGAAGAAGAAGAAGAAGGAGAAGGAGAAGAAGAAAGATACACACGCGTAGGAAGAAGAGTAAACGGTCGTGGTCGCGGAGATCGAAGAAAACAAGAGGAGGAACGCCGAGAAGATGAAGAAGACGAAGAAGCAAAGAAGAAGAGGATAAGAAAAAAAAAAAAAAAGAGTCCGACGGGAAAGAGACTGTCCGCTGCCTGGCGTCTCGCCTCTCTGTTTATCTCGGTTCGCCGTTGAGGGGTTTGAGAATGGCGTGCGTTGGGTTAGAGAGCGAGCGAGTCGAGCGTTCGGCAAAGGTGGTGGGTGGCGGACGAACGAACGTAGAAACTGGCGGTCGGGAAGACTGCTTGCCTGCCGGTCGGCGCGACTGTTTGAGGGAATAGGGGGACCCTGGCGCCAGACAGCTGCCGCGTGTCTCGACCTCGTCGCTTACGCTCGCTCACTCCTTCCTCTTCATTCGTTTCTCTTCAAACATTCGGCTATCCATCGACTTCTTCCCTCCCTCCCTCCCCCCCCCCCCCCCCCCTCTCGTGCCCCACCGTGCAACAGCTTATTCGCTTATGCTCGCATCTTCTCGCATTATTCACTTATCGATCTCTACCCTCTCCCCCTCATTCACGGTTCTGACTAACGATACCGCGGTTATATTGTGCCTATGATGTCAGATAAAATTGCGTCTTCGACTGAGGATAGAACAGTTAGCGTGGCAGATGGAATTGCTGTTACCGCGTTTCCAAAAGATAAAATAATGAAAAATCTTCGAACTTAAATTTTATGAGGGGGTCTCGGAGCAAATTTGGTGACATCCATAATTCGATAGAAAATCAAATCGCTCGCAGTCTACGCACATCCGTAAAAGAAGCTTACAAAAATATTAATTTTCAAGTGCTCTTATTTCATTTTACTTTTTTTTTTTATAAGTAAACAACTAAAAGAGAAGCATCTACATTATCGATTGTTGTGCAGTCGTTCTGCAAAAAAAAAAAGTATCCGTAAAATGGTAATGATAGAGGAGGCTCGAAGTTTACTGCGAAGTACGAGGTTGGCCCTGCGGTGCGAAGGGAGCAGCTGCGGAAGTACGATGTGCTCAATGCGGGATATCGAGGGGAAGAATAACAGCAGCAGGAGCGAGCAACAGGTCGCTCGTTTTGGTTTCGCTTCCGCGTCGTTGCCCGCCACCCCAATTCGAGTAAATCCTCCGACACCCCCTCAACGTTACATGTATATATATATATATATATATATATATATATATATATATATATATATATATATATATATATATATCGTGGTATTATAGCTGGTGCGGGAAAACGGGAAACGGGAAAGATGTGAATCCCGTCGACGCGGGACCGGAAGCGCGGAGGTGCAGTTCGAGCAACTCGCCCGTACCCGGTAACTGATGGGATAAATGGCAATAACTCCGCAACTATGATGCATCACTGAGAGATTCCGAGAGTTTAGCTTCGAGCTTCGGGCAATTCGTGAAAAAAAAAAAAAAAAAAAATACGACGGAGAATCGCGGAGAGTCTGCTACTGATGCCGCTGGATTTTCTGACTCACTGCTTTCAGCAGCAGCAGCAACAGCGGCGGAAAGCAGACGCAGCATTTTTGCTCCGCTTGGACAAGCTCCGCAGCTGCCGGTGCTGTTGCAGTTGCTGCACTTGCTACGTCGTTCGGCTTACACAGCGGAGCTGTGTTGTACCTACACGTTCCGAGGCTAAAACGATTCTGTATTCGTGCTCAAGTTGATCGCGAGAGCCACGCCTCTTCGATGCAAGATCCTCCGTAACGAATATAAATTAAACCATTCGCTTCGCTATTTACTTATTATTTTTTCGGAGGAAAATCATTATTTGCATCTTTCATCCTAATAACTTTTAACAAAAAACGTTTGTAGTTTCAAAGTTTCAACGGACTTTCTCCCTTGGAGATATTGCACATGGTTGCCACGGACCTGAAAAACCTGGAAAACCGGGAAAAGTCAGGTGATTTTTTGGGACCTGGAAAAGACAGGGAATTTCAGTTGGAGAATTTCGCGGCAACCGTGTTGCAGCTTTGAGGAAAACGGAAACGATAGCAAAGTTGTTCACCAACTCGAACGAAAAGTGCGCTTGTTTCATGATAATTGAAAGCCGTTGCATATTCTCGATCGCCGCTTTGTGAAAAAAAAAGATAGCGTAAATTCGCTCTAATTTGAATTAAACTTTGATCGAAGAAAAAATATTTCCTGTGCGCAGAGTGGTAATGCCTCGGAGCGTAGCTTCCGGTTTCTTCTTTGTCGGCTCGCGGTCTATTATTATTTCTTCGTCACAGCGCGTACGGCCGCACGGTCTGGGTAATGGATGATCCTTCGTTCTATCGAGTCCGAGCAATCAGCAGCGGCAGCATATTTCACCTTTATCCTAATGGCAACGAAGGGACACGCGACTCTTTCCGTCGGTTTTTTTCCCCTTTTATTCACCGTTTCTCCTTTTTTTTTCATTCTCCTCGTCACGGTACATTATAAAGCAGCGTACGTGCGAGTCGGGCGACTTCGAACATTATGTGGATCGAAGCAGGGAGGATGCGGGTTTCGCGTGCAGGTCTCCAAATGCGTCTGCGACAGGAGGTTGTAAAATCGTGTCGAGTTCTAATGCACACGTGTCCGGCTGCTTTATTCTTGGTATACTCTTCGCCACCCGTCGTCCATGTGCCGGGCCAGTGTACGAACGTACGCGGTACTCCAGCTATTATTGCAGTCGGTGGTTACCGGGTGTATAGCGAAGGTATTGGATAAGGTGAAGTGGACGAGCGACGAATGTGCGACACGAGAAACGCGAAGCAACCCCGCGCGCGCGGCGTCGCCTAGCAGGCGAGAATATTCTCGGTCGATAGGTCGACTGGCGGCAGTCTCGAGGCTCGTCGGTCGGCCGGTCGCCGAGCGTTAATCGATGCATGTTTTCCCCGAGTCTCCTGGCTGTTGCTGCTGCGGCTGCTGATGGAGCTCGGCTTCGCGTGAGCCGACTCCGTGGCAGGCTACGATAACTTTGTCCCCCGGTGAAACAAAACTACCGTGTCCTCGACGACATCCACGGCTAGGTCGGGATATCCTCTTTGGATTATCGCAGCGCCAATGCTAAAGGCGATTTTTTCGTAGGTTTCGTCGGTAAGCGCATGCGCACGAAGTTTTGGCCAACAGATTGCCCGATTCTTTAGGCAATCTATCAGCCAAAATCGAGACTGCCGTCGGTGCGCTACTTTCCCTGAAATCAATATTTTCGAACTGGATGATGAGGTGTTGTACTGATTATAGGTGATGCAATGAGGCGGAAACGCGGAGTTAACGAACAGTTGCACTTCGGTCTTTGAGTGTGTACAATTCATTTAGAATTCGCCCCTATCGGGGAGCAAAAAAATATTGCTCGTACCTAACTTCCGGCCCACAAAAAGAATAACGGCCTGTTGGACAATCGATGATCCTTTTGGCGCTCAAGCCCAAGAGGAATCTTCAGCCTCCCTCTCTACCCTTTATCGCCCAGTGCAAAAATCAAAACTTCTCGACATTCACCGCAGAAAAGAACTGATTCTCATATCACCACATTTCCTCACTACACGGACTTATGTTTCGACATTCCAATTCGTAATGTTCCGATAGAAGCTTGCATTTTTTTCGAATCAAAAAATGTTTTCCCCACATACCATCGAAGGGTCAACGTTCCGTCGCCCCGGAATGCTACCTCACACATCGACGCCTAAAATCGAACTCAATTATCACGAAACAAGTACAAACTCCTTCATTCTTCCACCCATGTGCTCAACCCCTTCCCCCTCCATCTCCCTCCCCCCGCCGGGAGGAAAACTCAGTACACTAGTGTCGAAAAATCTTTGCCGCGTCGATATAAAAGAGAGTTGAGCCCTCGAGTCTCCGTGAGCATCATACCGTCGGTCTATCTGCAGTGGTCAGTGAATGTCCTCGTATACTCCGAACGCCGTCGATTCACTACAGTCTGTGCGCCCGCCTGGGTGCCCATCCCACGTCTTTCTCCACTACCACACTGCCCGCTCGCCGCCGCGACTCTCCGCCTCCGGTACACGTACACAATAATACTAAAACCGTTCATAGTTACCAATAACGCATCCGTGTGTACGTAAAAGCGTACGTGCCGCAGGCTCGGTTGATCGAGGAGCGGTTCGTCTATCTTTTTCTCCCCCTCCCTCCGTTTCTCGCCCGTGAGGTGATCGAGAAGAAAACCGCCGGCGAGGAAGGACGCTCGGGGACGGCGACGCCGCGCAACACAGACGAGGGAACACACGTACGCTTCCTTGGTCGCGGGGCGACTCGAGCCGTGTCCGTACACGCTCCATCGTATGCTTGGATAGCTTTGCGCGGTGGTGTAAGCGATCGCAGCGCGGTGCGCGGGGAGAGGCAGAAGGCGGCGGTGGCCGCGACGGCAGCGGGCCGAGAGAGGTTGGCGGCGCCTGGTATGTGGCGCCTTCACTGGCGTCGGGCCATCTTTTATTCTACCATTACGAAGCGTCGACACGCGCTACGGTCTCTCTTTCTCTCTTACTCTCTAACTATCTTTCTCCTTATTCTCTCCCCCCCCCCCTCCTTCTCTCCTCCCTCTGTCTCGCACAATGTCTCGATTCTTACGTATGTACGAACGTTCCGAACTCTACCCCCCCATCCCTCGTATCTATCCATGCATTTTTACTACGGGTATACGGCCAACATAAATACCTATAGGGAATGCATTATCGCACGGAACTCGATGTTCTATTCGTACGATCTGCAGATCAATGAACAATGTTTGGTGGCTCGTTCTTTCGTGGATTTAGAATATTGTATTAGCGAAGCGAGTTATGAGATCTTTTTTGTTTCGTAATTTTTATCGAATTAGCTTTTTTTTTTGTACTCGTGAATAATAATTTTCGAAGCTTGGAGGAACGAGGGGAAGCGGCAATAGCATCGATAGCGAACGGCCGATAAGAGGAGTCGCGACGGCTGATAAGATTTCCAACGGCGATAGCTTCGAGATTTCGGATCAAGAGGACGAGGATCGTCTTTTTCTTCTTTTTTTTTTTCCTTTTAAAGACGACGCATTGTCACTGGGCTATGGGTTGAATGTCTGGAGCTGCTGGAGAATTCTTTGAACTATCGTAAGATCCGAAGAGACGAGTCGAGGAGGCTTTACTGGCGCGCTAAAGAAGAACAGACGGCTGTGTGAGTGTGTGTGTGTGAGAGAGAGAGAGAGAGAGAGAGCCCTGGCAGAAGCTCGAGTATCGAGAGGCGCCCGAAGAAGCAGCACTCGGCCACTCGGCGATCGCATTGGCGTCAGGCGCCACCGCGACGCCCCTGCTGCTGGTTCTACTTGCCTGCCGGTTTGCTCGCAGCTCACACGGTCTTGTCGAAGGCCCTCTTATCGTATGGATTTAACGAGTTGGAGACCCCTGGAACACTACAGACAGCCCCGGACACTCCAAACGAGTCTTCGTCATCCCAGTAAATAACCACATCGGATCACCGGTTCCCGGCATTTAAATTCTTTCTTACTGCGGACATTTGTTCGACGAACCAAATGGTAAAGTAGAGCTCTACCATTTTTAAACGATCAACTTCAACTTTTTCTTTTATATGCCGAATACTAATTCATTTTTTTATATTTCAAATTTCTCTATACTGATATAAGATCTAATCTCGAGAAAAGTTATTAGGACAATTAATTTTTTTTTTTTTTTCGGTAAGAGAAAGATTATTTTTATCCGCTCCTGACTTCCTCCTCGCGACGAATTACCTCAACGAGGACGAAAAAAAAGAAGCTTGACATTATCATCGACAAACAAGTTGGAGCGTTCCACGAGGATCGCATCCAGAGATAATATCTATCGCGAAGAATTCTCAAAAGTCGAAACACGATGCATCGAGGTTTCGTCGAGTGGCGGCCGAGAGGTGCGTCGAGTGTTCCCTGTTCGGTGCGGCTGCTGCTGCTGCCGCTGCACGGTCGTAGAAAGGCCGTTTGAAGGACAAACCACGCCGGCACTGGCGCGCCGACCGGGGTATAGCCACACAGCTATAGGTATTATTTCTTTCGGTGTATAGTGTATACCAAGGTACGAAGGTACGAGCAGCTCGTATGTACACCGCGGGACCGAGCCGCGGCGCCCCGAGAGGCCCGACGACGACTACGATCGTCGTCGTTGTACCCGCGCCACCAACACAGCCATCCGACTTTTACTACCTTTACCGTAACCGACTGTATCGCCTTTCGAGCTATACGTTCATACTCTTCGTACGCTCTTTCCACTTCCTCTGTTAACTTTTCGGTTGATCCCAGTTTCTTCACTCACAGTTCCTTTTTTTTCGTTCCCACGCAATCAACACTCATTGTGACTACCACTTCACTACCATTCTCAAGATTTCGTCGTTCGGATGCTGACAATTAAACCTTCCCAGTCGCGCGTGGTCGGATTGAACCGAAATGCAAAGCATTATCTTTCCTCAACGTTAAGCTAGACTGCATATCGATTTTTCATTTGCTGTGTCAGGAAAAATTCTATGCTGACATTTCGTCCAAAGACCATATTTGCCATAACAGCATGTATAACACTATGGAGTGCGAGCGAGCGGACACGGCGGAACGAGAGATACACGCTAAGAACGTGTGTCACACGCTCTTAAACTCTAAAATGGACCGGATTTTCACAGGGCTCTTCGCTTGCGCTGCTGCAGATTAGATTCAACCGACGGTAAAATCCCACTCGAAAGGATTTAAATCGTCCACGCTGCACACTTTCGTTCGATTGAGTTCGAATTATAGTGCAGCAAAAAGACTTTGACACCGCGAGCCCCGATCGCGATTGTTCCAACACCTATGTTTATTTTCTTTTTTTTTTTTTTTTGTTGTTTTGCAGTACGTGGTCGTCGTCGATACGCACGCGCTCTGTACTTATGTGCTCGGGTTCTGCCATGTACTTTTCGGTATACATAATACGTTGTATAGCGAATTCTTATGTACACGTCGGTGGGACGGTACGACGACGACGACGACGACGACGACGACGACGGCCGTGCGGTTGTGCCAAGGTTGGCAACCTTATCTAACCTCAGGGTGTTTGACCCAACTGGGAAAACACATTGGCATCGACGACGCGCTCTTCTCCGCGCTCTCTCGCCTGCCGCTCTCGCTCTCGTCGCGTCTCGCTCCCGCGTCTCTCGCTCTCGTTTTTCTTCTCGCTTATATTCTCAATATAATCGCCTTACTCGTTTAATCGGCTCTCCGGCAGGCGAGCAGCGCGGCGGCTCGCGTCGCGCGCATATACGACGGCGCTCAATGTCCGTTCGTCGATCGACTCGAGATTCGATCGATTTTACATGCACCATCTCTCATCGTGAACAGCTAAGTCTGAATCACGACAGGCTCGTTTGTCCAAAGATGCAAACCTCTGATGATCCGAACTACGCACACGCACACACGTTATTGACTTTGGGAACTTGTTTTTAATACTGCGCACTCGTTTCTTCGTTCATGGGTTCCCGAAGGTTGGACGGAAATTTCTCAAATGCTAAAACAGGAATGAGTTACCAAAGATTTGCTTTCATTTACTCTTTTTCATTGGTTGTTGAAAAGGCAAAATGACCTCATCCTTAATCAGTTAAAATACACCTTTTCTGGGTTTGAACTCAGGATTCGATAAAAGATAAACTATATACATCATTTCAGCCGTATCAAACACGTTCTTTTTACCCACTTTCCTGTGTTATTTAAACCACTCGTTTCTTCCTCTAGCTGAATGTAAGGTCATTCCGTAGTAAAATAATAAAAATATCTCATTTTTCGACCGGAAGTCACGTGACAATGAAATTTTTAAAAAATTGTACGTGACGTCCCTTCCGGTTCAAAAGTAAAATTTCCAAACCGGAAGGCGCCTTATAGAGAAAATATTTGTATTTTTCTATGGAATGATCTTAAACGCAGCTACAGAACGATGTAGATTAAGGAGCACAGAAAAGTGGTCAATTAAAAGATCGTATGCGACACACATTAAATGTATTCGGAATTGATCTCGAATGTAGCCAGCGATAGAAACGAATGAATTACGAAACACACGGATAGATAACGGCGAAGATCTGACAGTAGGTATCTGTTTTACCCTCGGAGTTTTCACTTGAGAATCGCATTGAGAGAAATTGTGTTTAAACAAAATGGTAAACAACTGGCTAGGAAACAAGTTTAGAGACAAAACATTTGTGTACTCGTGTGTCGGGTATGCAACGCGAAACAATCGTAACCGCAGATTCCCGAAGATACAGGGCATCACGATGCGCTGCCTAAGCCGCTGCAACGAGATATATCCGAAGATGACACGACAAACAAGACGTATCTCTGGCGTGCTCGCGCGCGTCATAATTCAGAGAGGCGATAAAACCACGAGTAACACTCCGACGTTTCTCGCCGACTGATGTATCTATAACGAAGTACGCTTTCGTGATCGGGTGTCTTACACCCACGAATAGACAAACACGTGTATTTTCATTTCCCTCTCCTACTACCGTCGCGCTTTTTCGACCGATTATTTACCGTGTTGTGTGCGCGATATGTGCGCGAAGATATGCCAGACGTGTAGAAACTCCGAGGAGCTTTTCCCGGGAACCTTCCCGGTTACATTACTCGTCTCCGGGCTGTGTAAGGCGAACAAAGCGTAGTAAGATTATGAGCAAAGAATGAAAGACGCATTCCGAGCGTCGCGACGGCACTCGATGTGTTTACGTCTGAGCCGCACCGACGGTTTTACCTACTATCAACCTCTGTGCCGCCATCTTCGACTTTTACATACATCTGTACACTGCTTTATCCGTATCGGACGCGATTCGATGCGCACGCACACGTACATGCCCGGACTCGGTGGTGTAACATCGATCGTTATCAGTCACTCCGTTCAGCGATTTATCCACGATAATAGTAGATACTAAATTGTTTTCTTTTGCATTCGAGAGTGACAAGGGTTGCTTTGCAGAAAAAAAAAAGAGATCGAAGAAATTTTAAAAATGGAAAGTAACGAAAATTCATAGGAAAGGAAAGTGAGGTGATGGGGGGGGGGGGGGGGGGGGGGGGGGGTTTATCCGGCGTGGTGTAGCAGCGGCAAGCAGCGGGAGCAAGTGAGGCGCTTGCGACGAGATAAAAATAGATATTACGAGTTTACCACGGCGCCAAGATTGCGGGCTATCGCGACGATTACGTCATAGTCGGGGTCGGACCGCTAACGGAGAGAACGCGCACCGTCGCCGACGCCGAACCTCGGGGCTCGTAACGCAAGGACGACGGCGAGAATTCCCCCCCCCCTCCACATCGTATCTTCAATGGCTCGATTTTCGGCATCGTTTTTTTCTTCTTTTTTTTTCGCTAAAAACAATTAAATTGGCTGTCGGCGGCGTGACGATGACCGTAACGCAACTCGCCGCGATCAACGGGACATTATTCTCGCAAGTTTTTTTTTATTTATTTCTATTGCAGGCGCCGAGATTGAGGAACAGACTCAATTTCGAAAGTGGAATACTTCGGGTGGATTGAATATGGGCTGACAGTAATCGCGCGATCAAAAACCAAGAGGGCGTACCGTTTTTTTGATTTTTTTTATTATACACGCAGAAAACACGTCCTTCTTATTTTACTCGATCGATACATTTGGAGATCGAACTGCTCGATTAGCATAAAAATAAAAAGAGTTTGATTATCAAAACCGGAGCCCCTAAATGGTCGTTAATAAACCGAGCCTGTATGAGATATCGAAATAACTGACTAAGTATACCGGCCTGAAAAAAAAATATCTTTCCAACATATTATTAATATATTTTTACGCATATTTCTTGTCGTTCGGTGCGTATTCATTTTGGGACATAAAAAGGATTTTTTTTATGCATCAAAATGATGCCGTTCTTGTCTAACGATTCAAACATCATTTGAGTACATTTTTAGAGATTTTCGTAAAAAAAAAAAAATCCATCGTAAAGATGTATCAAATTGCAGTATGCCAGGGTATAATACAATGTCTCTCGACACTATAATTTGCGAGCTCCAGTACCGGGGACAATCTCGTAAAAGGATTGTCAATTTAGCTCGGCTAGACGCGTCGCTATATGACGTTTTATACCCGGGAGTACTCGGCGAAGCCCGGTGTTTAAAGCCGCTTTAGCGCGTGTTTGAAAGAGCGGCGGCAGCCAGCAGGATGAAAACGATGAGATAATTGACGGTGTGCCCGGCTCCGCGGTCGTTGAAATAAGTCGCGTTTGTCCCCACTTCGCGACACGTGGGACGTGCGCGCCGGCTCGTAGACGTCGTCGGCCGGTTTCTTTCTTTCTTTGTCGCTCGGTTTCTTCGTTCCTCGACGAGCCCCGCCGTCAATTTATCTGTCGCCTAAGCATGCGATCGCCTCTTAACGAGTTTCCGGAAAGATTCACGTTTCACCTAGTCTTCGTCTCGTCTACGCATACCCCGAACGCATCCGTATAGATGTGTACATACAACTTTCAAGATCCTGTTAATTGGTATAGGTATCGTGTATTCGAAGGGCTGAGTTTAGCTCTGAGTGCGCGTCTCGGCCTCTCGTCTTGGCACTTATCGTCGCGCACGCGTGGGACTTTCCGGCGTCGAGCTCTTCTTCAGTCCTCTCCACCATCGCCATTCACTACTGTATACTTAACTAATATACCGAGAAAGACTATATTAGGGGGAGGGGTAGAGAGGGAGGGGGGGGGGGGGGGAGAAAAAAATAATAATGAATTAATTCTACAGCAATTGCGACAACTTTTGCGCAAGTCGAGACTGTTTTATATAAACGACGTTATTGAACCTTCCGTCGACGGTGCATTGGATTCTTCGTTCTTTCGAATTTTCTTGCACTCGAAGATAAGAGACATTTTTCGCGGTAACAGAAAAATTTCGTACTCTTCGCGTGAATTTGACCTGATGATCATACCGCCTTGAATCAGGGGTTCCATCGATGAGACGAAAATATTTTACTTTTTTTACTTCTGTTATCGATAGTGTGAATTTTATTATTATTTATTGAGCGAATATATTACTAACGAAACCGCGAACTGTTTGGAATGATTGCAGGTGGCGGTGAAATGGGACAGAAAGAATGGTGCACCCTGGCCTATTGGGAATTGGGCGGTCGCGTAGGACGTCTGTACCCTGTGGAGCCATCGACGGTAAACGTCTTCGATTCTCTTCACGACGGTGACGGTCTCTGCCTGGCGACCCTATCAGAGAATCACACCTCATCGCCGGCCGTCCAAAGAACGCGCAGTAAAATTGGTCTTGGTAAGTCTTCCATGTGTATATATATATACACCTGACCGTAAAAAAAATGCAATCCTTGCCCTTTGATATCGGTTAAAATTCTCGTTATTAAATATTAAAACTTTAACAATTTGCAGGGCTGATGCTGAGCCAAGAGTCGGACGGTGTCTGGGCTTACAACAGATCGGACAGCCCGATTTTCGTAAATTCGCCAACCCTCGACGATCCAGAATCGAGGACACTTCTCGTTTACCGCGTACCACCGGGCTTCTGTCTCAACATATTCGATCGTGCTAAAACAATTCAGCTACCTCGTAGCCTAAGCCAAAACTCACCGACGAGCGCGAGCTTCAACTCTGGACCCGTCGACGTCAACTCCGTCCGCATAAGTTTCGCAAAGGGCTGGGGGCCCAAGTACTCCAGGCAGGAAGTAACCTCCTGCCCCTGCTGGCTCGAAGTACTTTTGGCTCCGTGCAGGTGATCGCACCTCAATCGACCACTTCTTCATCATCACCTTTTTCAAAGTCATTGTTCTTTCATTTTTCGAAAACAAATCTATGTTCTTTTTTTTTATATACACCCTATACGCAAAAGGCGATATGTTTCACATATATTTTATTAACCCGAAATATATTTTAAAACATATTTTTGTTTCCATATGAGAAGCGATCTCGTCGGTTATTGTCTCATCTGGACTGCGGCGAATTTTCGATCGGACCTTTTGTTTTTTTTTCTTTTACATAAGGCGTGCATGTGAAACGCAACGTAAAACGTGTCGCGCCTGTGTATATATCGTGTGCCTTCCCCGCTTTCTTCTCGGTTGAATAAACGAGAGAGATTTGAGAAACGAAACGAAAAAATTCAAGATAAAGAGATAGCCAGAGTGCGGTCAGTGATTGGGAGACATTGGGATTGAGACTAAACAATGGTGTAACCATTGCGCACATTAATCGTCGAGGTAGTACGACTTTGTTGTACGATTAAACGAGAACGGATGAGAGAAAGAGAGTGTGTGTGTGCAAAGTGGAATGCTCGTGGCGAACCCTTGTGATAATGCTAAAAAATAATGTAAAACACACAAAAACACAAACACAAACACACACACACACGCATGCGTATAATGTTCGTGCATACGTATTCGTTTAGAGTCGCGAATTGTGAGCGTCGGTTATTTTTGTACAACCACTTTTATCGAGGTAAAAGTGGACGTTACTCTATCTTATTGAACGACTGATTCCCTCAACGGATTATACGAGAATCGACGAGCGTAATATATATGTACAGTATATAAACATAGATAATTTTATGTAGTTAGGTATACGTAGATAGATAGAGTAGATAGGTAGGCAGTGGAACAGGGCAGACTATATATATATATATGTATGTGTATACATATATATATATATATATATATGCGTGCGTATCCGAAAGCATCGACGTTCGAAGATAAAATTGAAAAAAGCATGTTTATTATATCTCGGAGCAATACGATCGATATCTCGTAACTTCAATGAATCGATATTCAGGTTTGGAAAAAAAAAAATTGTCGAAGAGAACAAATCCCAGTTAAATTTAGAAGAGGTAAATAAATCAAAAATAAGAAATGAAATGGGTGAAAAATATTCTATCGAATGATCGATTGGGTAAATTATTTTGTTCTCCGTCTAAATTAATACCAGTCCGATCGTCATTGCGACATTAATTTAATTCTCGACTCTGTACATTGCTAGTTTATTTATACACATTTTTTTTCTAAATGGTCAAACCGAAACGCCGTTTGTAAATAACGTTTATTTATATATTCTGTATAAAGCAAAAAAGAAAAAATGCAATTAAACAGAAAAAAAAACACAATAAAAGCATACATTTTGCGTTGCCGTAATTGAGATTGTTGAGTGTAATAGGCTGATGTATAGTGCGGATGAAAGAGGGAAGAGAGCTTTGAAATGAACGGTAGTTGACGAACTTTTGCATGTACGGCGTGTCTCGAACCTCCTCGTTGATTCACATTCTCGATTGTTTTCGCGATAGCTGGGATAACCGAGAAGAAAAAAAAATATCGAAGTTGAGTCGCTGAACGATCTACGTCCAAGTGCCATTAATATTAACGACAAGTCACCGGACACGGCTGATATAAAAAAATATTAAATGCCTATAGGATTTATTGTGAGATTTTACAAACACCGAGCCACGGCTTTTTTGTAACGCCAGATAATAATACGTTAGCTCAATTAAAAATACACCTCCGAAATTGAAATTGTCGTGTGAAAATTTCGCGCTACTCACACAAAACGAATAAGCGCTTGACGTATACGAGAAAAAAGAAGAAAACTGCTCGATCGAGAGACATTAATTGATTGGAATGAAGAGAAGCGAAAAACTGAACGATGCCGATGACGCGAAATCCAACGACGAATAGTTTTATCGTACGAAAATGAATTTTTGTAAAAACCTAGTGCCTTCAATAGCGTTTTGCCCGTTAATCGAATTAAGTAATCTGTGAGACATCATTCTGATCGACATGAGTAATCATTGTCGAAACAGATTTATTGTCCACCTGTAAACGATGTAAAAAGAAAACTCCACTTTGCCTGGAGTCTCGAGTCTTCTTCCAACCTTTACGCTATTATTATTTTTTTTATCACTTCAAACTTTTATTTTGGGCTGCCATCGGTGCCTTTGAACTTTAACTCAATTCCACCTTTTTTATATTTATTTGATGCGAACTGAGAGGCTCCAAAGCGCTTAAAAATTCGTTTGCAAAATGCTTACGTCTTCAATCTGCGAATATACTAAAGAGTCCTACAAATTTGTTTTTATTTCTGATTATCCAAAATTAAAGGCTCCGATCGATAATTATTATCCTTTAGACTTTTCTTCTCAGACTACTCCTCGCGAATTCTGGCGAAGTGGCAGATTTAATAGAGACACTTCTCGATAATGTGGCTTCGAAACGTTGAGCATTTTTATACTGCAAACTCAAAGTGCCTGTCGCAGTTGTTCTCGGCTCGTCGAAAAAAACAAGATTGAAAAAAAGTTGAAAAAAAAAACTCTTTTATACGGCTGTCCAAAGCTACGAAACCAAGCTGTGTCTACGTCGGTCTACGAATGACGGTAAAGCATAATATAAGTTACAAAAAAAAAAAAAAATGGATAAACGTCCGAGAACGATTTCGGCTTTCGAATTCATAAGGCGTCATACGATGTTCACTCACGCAATAAATAAGGCACACTACCGTTGTTGAATCCCTGTGCGAATGAGTCAGAACGATCCGGCTTTTTCGCACTGTATATAATGTATATAAAGACTCCAGTATATACTCCGTTGTATGAATGTGTATATAGTATATGTAGACATAAATATATTATTACTATTACTACGAATAATAATTATTATATTAACGATTATATATAAAAACAACAAAAATCGTCGAGTGAATGGCATAAGAGAAAAGATAAACAAATAGATTTAAGCGAGATGCCAGTAATAAAACGCGATAGTGTGTGTGCGTCTCGACAAGCTCACCACGTTTTATTGTTGATCGATTGATTGATTGATTGTCAATTGATTTGTATTCGATTGGGGAAAGAAAATATAAGTGTAACGCCGAGTCACGCGAGGGAGTGCGTAACCATTGCGCATTGTATCGAATTAAGATCAAGGAAATCGATCTTGTTTTCATTTTTATGAGAATACATGAGATTACAAATTTTTTCATAATTTATGTCTTTGACATTGTCGACCGCCTTCCCCGCATTCCATCCAGTCATTTTAACACCGGCTCCTGCACAAAGTTTGTGAGATTTGAGCTTCCGTCGATAGGTAAGTATTCGGTTCTCGCGATAAAAAAAAAAACATCACAATAAAAAACCTGTTTTCTGAAGAAAGAAAATTTTTTAAATATCGAACTTTACTGCAAAAAATGCTACAAATTAAAAATTATTTTGATCATTGAAATGAAGAAGAAAAGAACCGAGACAAGTTTTTATTTACTTTACTTTATATGGATGGGGCAAAACTACGATTTCTCCGCTGCAGCTATGAATTGTTTGGACCATGCGTGCGATTTTACGACCGATGCCAGCTCGACGATCCACGAGGAAAAAAATGTAAGAAAAAAGAAGATAGACAGAAGAAGCGAAGGGAGATGGAGTTGGTCGACGACGGGGATCCTCCTCTCCCTTGTTCCTCTTTATTTGGCAATACCGCCAACATTATGGGGGACCGAAACTGGCCGGCTTCTGCCGCTGCTACACTTATCGTAATTATTATCGATGGAGGGAGGGGGGGGGGGGCGAGAGGCAGGGGGCAGGGAAGCTGCAGGAAGGGTCGTCTCGCAAATTCGCAAGTATAAGGCGAACGATACCGCCGGCGATTCCCGGCGCTTGTCGAGAGCCGCAAACGCCGGCTCGACGCCAACGGCCGAATCCTCGACGAGATGCCCAACTTTCGGCGGCCATGCACTATGATTTTCTTCGAACTTATACCTCACCCTCTGTCCAATTACTCTTTCGGAGCCATAAACGCAGCGCAAATAACGACGAAATACTGCTGTTCGATGTATTTTTCTACACAGTCCCTTCTTCGATATCCTTAAAACTATTTTTCTTCTTCCCGCAGAAAGAAACATACTTGAGCGTTCATTAGCTTGGATGCTCTTGCGAGAAGCTACCGGTAATAACAAGAGTGATCAATAAATCTTCATGAAAAATCGTGTGAAACGTTGAAGAAGCTTCAACGTTTCTCACCATCTCTCTCGCTATAAACCCTTTGACGATCACGGATAAGAAAGCCTTCCACGACATTGCAATTTTCTAGTCTGGAAAAAAAAAAAAATTCTCGTTATTGCTATACCGCATTAATATGCACGTTCTATCAGGCATTCAGTGCGTCAATAAAAAAAAAAAAAAAAAATTGGACTCGTGTTCTCGACGATGAGCAGCAAAGAAACAGCTCCTCCGAATTACGCTCGCGGACTCGAAACGATATTTTTTAAATTTATTTTCAATACGTTTTCATACATCCAATTCCTTCGAGTCTCCCAACGTACTCCAGGACTATCGGCGATACGACCCAACAAAAATGTATCACCGTAACAGATAAATTCTGAAAGTTGGCCGGAAAAACTTTTGAAAAATAATCCTATAAACTTGAACATATTAGACGCATAAGTATTCGAAGCATCGACGGGAGGGAGGGGGGGGGGGGGGAATGGAACGAGGAGAACAGAAGAGAGGTGGACGATCGAGGAAAGTGGCGAGGAAGAGCAGGGGAGATCGCCGGACTGGCGTCGTCGGATCGTCGTCGCGGCGTTGGCGTTGGCGTTGGCGCCAGGACGTTCCCCTCTTCTATTCCGAACAGCAGTGCCGCGGGGGGGACCGAACGTCGTAGTCGAATCGTCCTCGTCCGAAATCGGGGCTCTTTCGAGCCCGGTAAAATCGCGTACGGAGGACTCTCCGGTCGCACGCTCTCTTCCTATACCGATAATTAAAAAAAAAAAAAAAGAAAAAAAAATGAAGGAATTAAAGAAGAAAAAAAAAATGAGAAATGGAGGCAGAGAGTTCGCGGATGCGGCTCCTCTGTCCGGCGGCAGCCTCCCGGCAACTCGAGCCATTATCCGTGTAGTCCCGATTATAGGGCGGCAACGGGAGTCTGCGAGGAGAGGCCGCAACGGCACGATCGTCCGACGGAGCGACGCGCTGCGAACTCGCGGAGACCGGCAGGCCAGACCCCCTGGCACCCTCGATCTCTTCTCCCTCCCGTCCCACTCGATATCGCGACCGCCACAACTGCGCGGCCATCAACCGAACGACCAACGAGCTCGGGCAAAACACCTTCCGCAGAGGACGGACGAGAGGCGGCGCCTCGTACTGTAGTAAACTACCTCGCGATCCCGAGCGGCATACTCGTCCTCTCTTAACGGACGTAATTTCTTCGAGGCAAACAAACACTCGTCTACACACGCTGTACGGGTGTATACACAACGAATGATCCCGGTGTGGGAGCCTCGCCGCGTCCTTCGAGCACGACTGACACTGAGAAACGAAAGCACTGACCGCCAGAGTTGCCCACGGCTAATCCATTTCTTCCACGGCAGCTTCGCAACTTCTTACCGACGTCGGAGCCAGAAAAAAGAAACAAAGATGCGTGCACACACATACACGATGTCCAAATATTTTCTCGGCAATGCCGCCGAGTCGAGCGTCATTATTATACCTGTGTATATAATGCCACATAATGGCACATAATGGAACGTTGTTACGCATGTGACGCGGGTTTTACGATCTTTTTTTTTTTCTTTTTCGTCGGTATAGCGACGGATCGTATTCGTCGAATCTGTGTATTTCGTCGGTGCGTCGCTGCGAGATCGTCGATTTTTGTGTGTCAATTCTTTTTTTTTCCCGTACGACTTCGAGATACGCGAAAGAGAAAGTATCGAATTTGGTAATTTTATAACCGACAATCACGCGAGGTATATTGTCTCGATAGTGCCGAAATCTCGGCAAAATCGCGGATCTTCTTTTTTTTCTGCCGTGACCTAATTACCTTATTGATTTGATTTTCAGAGACTGCGCAGATCTTCGAGCAGCAGCATTAATTTACCCCCTGCCTATTCGTACGACTCACAGTCCATTCGTCGTTATTAACGACGAGCTGAACGAGGGACGATAACACAGAGGCGAGAAGATGGCACTCGAGACTCAACTCGAAAGGACAACGACGTTGTCATTTCCATGTTACCACGTTTTCGAAGTTTCATTCGTCATTATTTACCGTGGCGTCCAACCTCGTTGTTTCGTCCATCACGGCTTTGTCTCACTCCTCTCTCAAAGCAAACTCATAACGGTAGTTTCTTCTCACATCGCGACCAAGGCAGTTCTAGTTTCGCCTCGCCGGATTTTCCGTACTATCTCGTCGAATAAAAAAAAAGAATCAAAATCGCATTCATTTTAACTTGCCAGAAAAAAAGCAACCGGTAGTCATCGGTTCTGCAACTGCCCGAAGAAGAATCTACGAAAGTGTTGAAAAAAGAAAAAGAGATTGCACAGTCGCGACGCTTTCGTTACTACGGAGGCGCCAATATTCCGATCTGTTATTCGACGAACAGAAATTTCCATAAAGAGCTGGGAGGTTAGAGCTAGGCAGCGCGAAGATTCTTCTGTTCGATCGAGTCCGCGTTAGCGTCGAGTCGACTCGGTTCGTAAGCCGTGTCTGACAGATAAAACAAATCGTGAAACGTTCGGTCTCGATAGTCTCCGCGGACGGTATACGTCGAAACGTCGGTGCTCCCCCTGTTCAGAGCGTGAACGCGCATCACCGAAGCCGAAGCCGCTGCCGCTGCTGCCTCCAGCGGACATATATCTGTACAGCCTGTTAGAACTGCCGCTGTGGCTTCCACCCACGGCGAACACCGACGTTCACCGTCTTTTCCACACGTTCCTCCAGAGGCCGTGGCGAAATGAGCGAATCTTCGAATCCGTCCTACCTAGGCCTAGATCTCAGCACACAGCAGGTAAATTATTGAAAACAAAGAAACACAAAATATTTCGACATCAAACCCGTCCCGTTAGTCTGTCAAATTAATCGAAAGATAACTCTATCGTGTGGTAAAGCTGCCCGGCGATATCGTCAATAGCGTCGTATGGATTGCCGCATAGCATTAACTCAAGGTCTCGGCAGCATCGTTGCGCAGGTCTCACGGACATCGAGACACACTGGACGCCACCTGCTCTCACCTACCTTGCGCGGTCCGAGTCGAATGTTCCAATGCATTTGGGAGATTGAGAGGGAAAAAAAGCATCGCTCGAGATTCCTACAACAATGTTTGATCGATATTACTGACGCGTCTGTCGGCCGGTTGGATGGAAATATTGCGATTCGCCTTGTAACTAGACTCGGTTTTTCCCGTTGCCCCCCCTGTTCACTATCGCCTTGTGTGTCTCTTGCCTGAAATTTTATCCATTCACCTGCAGGCTACAGGTGATCCGAGCGTACAGTTGGCCGCCTTTTTCGTACTATCGGTGCATACACGTATTCGGCTCTCTGCGCATGCGTACAATTTTTGTCGAAATGAACGCGCTAAATCTGAATAAGGAATAACGAAAAAGATTAAAACAAAACAATGAAAAATGAAAAATAGGGTCTTGACGCGCTAGACAGTCGACGGAGGATGCAACTAGACGCCGGGACGTCTAGTCTGGAGGAAAAACGCGAACGTGTGGGGGATACACGCGGGGAGAGCCAACGTTCAGCTTGTTTACCACATTCGACGTCGTCGCCTCGTCGTCCCGACGTACAGTCGCAGTCGCCGACGCCGACTGCCTCGTTGGACAAATCACCCCGAGCTTCTATCTCACGCCCCCCCCCCCCCCCCCCTCCGTGCCCTATCGCCCGACGACGGGTTTCCAGTCATCCTGGAACCTCTCAATTTTTATCGCCCAATCATATTCGAAACTGTGTACAGACTTTGTTGGCTCGCAGTCGCACGGCTCGTGTGCTAAGTCGGATTTTGCTATCGTTGCAAATTTTTTATTTTATAGATTTCAACTTACAGGCGACACGGGAGTCGAGAAATCTAACGATAACTCTTCTTCGTCAAATTTCAATTGAATTTCGAGTTTCATGTCTTTCTAATTTTAATCTTGGTGAAGAGTTTTCCCAGAACGAAAAAAAAACTACGATTCGATGAGGAAAAAGAAGTTGGAACTTTAAGCGACCGAGAATAGACGATGAACCATTAGAGTCCAAGATAATGCAATCGATTTAACATAGGAATACTTGCATCACAGGATCGAGCGGATCGTTTGTAAACAAGAAAGATTGTATGACGTTATACGAGGGTCGGGGTCATCGGTGGGGAGGCTTATCTAATTGATAACGACGCTTCCATACGAGCATGTGAGATACGAGGAGTGATGCGCGTGTCTCACTGCACTGTTGTTTTATTGAGTTTAGAAAATAGTGAGAATTAGGGAGAGCGAATATCGCATCTCGATGTTGTTAAGCAACATCGAGGCTCGAAGACGCAGTCGAATTTCAATCCTCCCAGATAGAAAAACGTGCCGTCTAACGGGTATCTTACCATTGATATCGCCACCGTTCCGTGCTGCCATTTTTCTATCTGGGCTGGAGTCGATATAATTTGGAGAATGCCATGTAAAAAGTAACTATTAAAATTTCAGCTAAAGGCAGTCGTGGTCGGCGACAATTTGGAAATTCTTCACGAAACGAGCGTACAGTTTGACAATGATCTTCCCGAATTCAGGTAAACGAGCCTCGGCAAATTACATTAATAATTCTTATAACGCGAGAACGAAACGGAGCTTCCTCTATGAGGAAGCAACAAAAATTTCAAGTTTCGTTTTTACTTATTTATTTTGACCACTTAGGACCTATGGAGGCGTCGTACAGAAAAAAGAAGTACCGCACATTGTCGTCGCGCCGACACTCATGTGGGTCAAAGCACTGGACATGGTGCTCGACAAGTTGCGAGTTTGTGGAGTGGATTTCAGTAGAGTCGTAGCTATTTCGGGCTGCGCTCAGGTACGTTCCAGCATCGCAATCGTCAGCTCTCTTCAAAGTGTTTTCACACGCACTCACACGCACACACGCACAGCGCTCAGCAATATCTAGTCTGATTTACGAGGCTCGCTCGAGCTAAACTCGTGAGTTCGTTTAATGTTTATTATTCGCACGAAATTTTACGGCTTCAGCAACACGGTACAGTGTACTGGGGCAAAGGCAGTCGAACCCAGCTGCGAAACCTCAATCCCGACAAATTCTTGCACGAACAACTGGCCACTTCGTTCTCCTCTACGTTGTCGCCGATATGGATGGATTCGAGCACCGGGGAACAGTGCAAGATTCTCGAAGACGCGGCCGGCGGTCCTCGAGTAAGAGCGAAATCCCCGCCGATTCGGTGACTCGGCAACTCGATGATCCTTTTCTTATTTTCTTCTTTTTTTTTTTTGCAGAAACTCGCCGAAATCACGGGCTCTCGAGCGTACGAGAGATTCTCCGGCCCTCAAATAGCTAAAATGGCACGCGAGAGACCCGATGCCTACAACAACACCGAGGTGAAGTAACTGTGGAAAGAATTTCTTTTCGAATCCCTTCGCCGAGCGAAAATCCCGTTCTTTTCTTCCAGCTGAAACAACGATATGCATGTTTTAGATAAATGTTCGATTTATGTATCATTGATGAAGCTACATATCAAGGCCACGATGTGGAACTTTTAACTCGACTCACGAGAAATCAATCTTGTTTTTCTTTCCAGAGAATATCTTTGGTGAGCAGCTTCGTTGCGTCGCTGTTTCTCGGCGATTTTTCTCCCATCGACTGGTCCGACGCGTCGGGAACTAACTTGTTCGATATCCGAAGCAAAGACTGGAAGGACGAACTGCTCGAGGTGCGAATAAAAATTCATATTCGTAAGCTGAGAAGCTTACGTGCATTAAATTTGAGAGAGAAATGGTCACATGGAAGTTAATTTTTATTTTTCTCGAAAGGCCTGCGCACCGAAGCTACGAGATAAATTAGGTAAAACCGTTCCATCTTACACCAACATCGGACCGGTGTGTCCATACTTTGTCGAGAGATTTGGCTTCAACGAGGAGTGCAGAACCGTCGCGTTTACCGGAGACAATCCTGGCTCTTTAATCGGCAAGTTTTATTTAGTTTCGGTTTCTTTTTTCCATCCCGACTGATTGTGTGATTGACGATGTAACGTTAATGCTATCCAGGTATGAGATTGAAGGAGGGAGACGTAGCTTGCAGCTTGGGAACGAGCGACACACTTTTTCTTTGGCTGAACGAACCGAAAACCGAAACCGAAGGGCACGTACTTTGCAATCCCGTAGACCCCGAGGCTTACATGGCGCTGCTTTGGTAAATACGTGTTTTCGCTGGATCGATATTTTTTTAATTCGAACGTGAACGATTAGGAATTCAGGAGAGCTCGTTTAAGTTTCAAGAACGGTTCACTGACGCGCCAGAGGATAAGAGACAGCGCGGCGGGTGGCTCGTGGCAATTGTTCAACGAATTATTGGACAGTACACCGAGGGGGAATTTCGGTAACGTGGGATTGTATTTCGACGCACAAGAGATTTTGCCTCCGCTGTCCGGCGATCACAGATTCAACAAGGCGAACGATGAGATCAGTCGGTACAGCTCTAAAGAGGTCGAAGTCAGAGCTCTGATCGAAGGCCAATTCGTTGCGAAGAGGGCTCATGCCGAAGACTTTGGATTTATCATCGGTTTGTCGCTATCAGAACGTCCGATATTCCTTTTTTTTTGTGAATAATTCTTGTGATGAGCCTTTTTATTCGTCCAGGTCCAAAGACGCGAATCATTGCGACCGGAGGAGCATCCGCTAACAAAGCTATTCTACAAGTTCTTGCCGATGTATTCGCATCTCCCGTTTATACTTCGGTAATCAGTGATTATTTTTTTCTTATTACCTCTAAGGCCCGAATTTTCAATTCCAAGATCTCGAGTTGAAAATTAGGATCGAATTCGAACTGAAGAACTCTACGTTGAAAAAATATTTGAAAATTCATGCCCGAGTTTATGAAATGAAAGTAATCGCGATATGTTAATTTTGTATCCAGGAAATAACGAATTCGGCTATGTTGGGTGCTGCCTACCAAGCGAAGCACTCATTGCACCGTGAAAAATTCAGCTTCAGCGAGATAACTAGTTGTCTTCCGGAGCCAAAGCTCGTCTGCGAACCTTACGACGATGCGGAGTCGGTAAGAAAAACTCTCTTTTCCCGTAAACGTTCGTGAAATCAAAATTTAAAAAATTGGATTCTTACAACGAAATATTTTCACGACAGATATACAAGCCAATGGTGGCCCGTTACCGAAACATCGTCGAGCAGCTATTACCGCCTAACGAAGACTCAAAATAGACGACACAATCTATCCATCTCTCTCTATGTCTCTTTGCTAAAATCGGACGAAACGCTCGCACGGCTTTTACGCCCCATTGCACATTCCATTCGAGTGAATAAACGACTATGCGAAAGTTGGAGAACAATTGTAAATTTCTCACGAATTCGTATGGATCGGCTAATAATCATGCTGGATTTAGATTCATTTTTTTTGCTCATAATTATTGCAAATTGACGGAGGGTTAAATGATTCCTCGATGTTGTCTGCTTGTCGATAAATCAGACAGGCAATGGCCTTGTTCTATTGAACTCTGTAGATAGATTATTCACTTTCCCGATAAGAAACTGATTTAGTCGTCGATGAGATGAAGCTTAATGAAATCGTCGTCGCGTGTGCGATCTAATGATATTTGGTATGAAGTTTTCTTGCCCTTGCCAGCTTCAAGCGCGTGGCAATGATAATGCATAGTTTATTTTAAATCTCTGCGTTACGATGAAAGATACAATCAACTGTGTTCGTTTTTGTCCTTGTATCAAACAGTAATGTACTTACATACTGCTCTAGTCTCGCAACAAATTTGTTTCGTTTTGTCCCGTTAGAGCGTCCCGGTTACTTATCGATAGACACACTTTTACTTTTTTCTACCGCCTCGCTCCTTCGGCAAAAGATTTATAACGTTACCCGACGTCAGATTGTAATACGCAAGACTGTTGTTATCTTTGAAGAACATTCCCTGAAAAATAAATGCTTTCGTAAATTGCTTGTCCGTAGTTATTAACATAGGGATTTTACTTTATCGCAATGCTACGATTAAACGCAAGAAGGGTTAAAACAAATTATGCGAGAAAAAAAATATATAACACCCACCTCGTATTGGAGCTTCTGTTTGCCCGGCGGCATACCAGTCTGTTCGTGAATTCGAGCTTTCATCGTTGCAACGGTGTCGCTCGGTTGTAACGTTATATTCAACGTCTGGCCGTTGAGCTTCCATTCGGCCTTCTCCGTCATCATCGGCACTGCTATGCTGAGCGTCACTGGAGCCTGAAACGAAAAAAATGTTAAAAAAATGTTTTTCTGTACGAATTAATGTAACTGTTATTTTTGTAACAGAAATTAGAACTTGCCTTGTTACGAGCCAAGAACTGTTGCTCCGGAATGAGAGAATCTTCGGTTCGTAGCTTCTTCGAAGGAGGCTCCTCCTCCATCGGTTCGGCAGGGTGTTTCATGCTCATCTGAAATATGAATTTAATAAGACAGTTATCAACATAACAGTTATTTATCGTAATTGGTCGTGGTTCTCACAACTTTGCTTCTATGTTAGTTACCTGCGGATTCATTGGTGGCTGCATCGGCGGAGGAGTCGGCATGAATGGCGACATTGCTGGAGCTGAAATTGAATTTAAAAAATGGAAAATTTATTCAGTACCGTACATTTTTTAAAGAGCTTCAGAATTTCTAAGCTATCGATACACTTACTCATCAGAGGCGGAGGTCTGATAGGTGGCATGGGCGCCATTGGTGCCATCATCATCATCGGAGGTGGTTGTGCCATCATCGGTTGTGGCATTCCCATCGGCATTGTCATAGTGGGAGGCGGTGGAGGCGGCGGGGGTTGTGCTGGAGCCGGCATCGGTTTCGGGGCTGGTGGCTTTGGCGGAGCTTTCAAAGTTGCCTGTGGCTTCGACGCGGCAGCAGCCATGTGCGATAACTCGGCAGCTCGATTAGCAGGTTTCGGACCAATTTTCTCCTTCTCCTCGTCCGGCAACAGTCCCTTGACTTTGTGAATTTGATGAATCTGCTCTTCCAGAGTGATGTTCGCTCGAGCTGCACGGGTCGCGGCTTCGACGCTCGATGTGTGCCCGTCCCACGTGACCTTGTCGTCCTTCTTCTTGTCCTCCTCGCCGATCTTTTTACCGATGGCCGTTTCCTCGTCGCCGACACCGAAAATATCCGTACGTCGCTCGGCAAGCTGCTTCAAACTCGCCTCGATCGCTGTGCCAGGCGCGAATACAGTTTCCTGGGCCAATTTGTCGAGATGCTTGTCACGCTGCTCCACCCAGCGCGGATCCAGCAAACCGATTCTCATGTGCTCTTGGACCTTGCTCGCTGGTATTCGCTCGCCGGTTATAGGTGATATGAGATACTCGTCCGGAGCGGTCGGTCTCGAAATTTTTGTTGCTGTATCGAGAAAAGATTTTTCTTTTACAAATTAAAACTCCTGATACTGATAAGCGAAGATGATATATGTTATGATAGAAATAAAATTTAAAAAAAAACTGACCGTGTTGCTTCGGATCGTAACCCTTTTTGACCAGAACATTTCCTGGCGTAGGTGGCAGAGGTGGTGGCTGCATGCTCGAATCCCGCATTTTTCCGTCTTTCGATCTTTGCGATTCACCGGGAGGCGATACATCATCGTCGTCGTCCTCGTCACTCGAGTCCTCCTCCATATCTTGGACCTGAAGAAATTATCAAATTAAAAAAATAAAACGTTCGGAAAATACTCGTATGCCACGGATTACAAATTCAATAATTTTGCTTACTTGATTGTTGTCCTTGGCACGATCTTTGTCGGCGTCTGTACGATTTTGCATCTCGTCGTCACCGTCGCTCTCGATCTGCATCTCCACGTCTTCGCCGTCCTCGATGCGTTCCTGATAAAATTATTGAAAACATAAAGAAATTTCTACAAATGTTCGTTAACGGAAAGTCATCAACGTTTCGTGATCTTCCAAGCGTCCCAACCTGCATGAGAACTCTGGCGCCGACTTCGTCCGGTGTAGTCGGTGCCGGAAAGTTACCGACTTCGAATTGCTGATAATCCACCGTCTCGACGACGACGAAGTCGTGCCAATCGATTTGCGCGTAAGCGACTCTCTCCCTCTCCAATTCCTCCTCCTCCTTGCGCCTCTGGGCTTCTTGATACTTCAACCACTCGGCTCGATACTTTACCTGCTCAAGAATCTTGTCCATCGTGTATGCCTCCTCGCGCAGGCGAGGCAACAAATCTTTCGGCGGTATCAAGACTTTGGTGTACTGTTCCAGGAGCTTTGTGAAATATTGGAACAGAGAGTGTTGAGGACGAAGAAAATCAAATTGAAAATTTCTCTGTTCCCGATTCATGAGATTCGTGAGAAACTGACGACCGTTTCTAGCCACGAATTGCGCAGTCAATTTTACAATGTCCCTGAAAAAAAAAAAACGTTGATAAGATTCAAATTAAATTGGGAAGCGATCGGAGCAGAGTCAGGGAGCCTTACAAATCCAGGGCCGATATGGATGGTGGATCCGCTATGAATTCGAACTCAGTGGGAGGATCCTTGGGTACGAAAGGCTGCTCCACCTGTTTCAGAATCTCCTGTTGTTTCTGGTGAGCGCTCAGGGTGGCAGCTTTCGGAGCACCCATTCCGAGGGTAGGTTCCTGACCTTTGCCCTCTTTGAATTCTTTGACCTTGTGCTGATAGTAAGCATGGTAGGGGTCACCGAAGTTGAGAAAATTAAATTTTGGATTTCCCAACTCGTTCTGCCTGATTCTAGACTCGAATTCAGGACCATTTCTGGCGACGAAACTTGCGGTCTTGTCGACAATATCTGTTTGTGCTGTGTAAGGAAGAACAAGACAAATTTATCCAAGGTGCAAACATAGAAAATAGATATCAATATATTATTTTTTCAATGGAACGGCGATGCATCATGTTTGGAGGTAATTTAGGAAGCATTTATTTACATTGTTTTCATGCAAATGAGTATGCAATAAATATTATTACTATTATCTTGAGTGTTTGGTTTTTCTCGAGAATTGGTAAAAGGATACTTCTGACCTCCGGTGGAGGATAAATAATGCCGACAATCGGTTGCGAGGATGGTGCGGTATCCTCGCCTTCGACCGGCGGCGGTTGAGCCACCGCAACTTCTTGCGAAGGCATTTTTAGAAATTTTCACGCCACTGTTTTCCTAATGTGCGGATACGCATCAAATTATTTATATTACTCGTCAATGGATTAATCAACGGGGGGAGCGTCACCGAACGACAACGATATTTTTAGGCTAAATTTCCACAACGACACTAATGCGCTCCAGCGCACGTCGTAGCGACGGTGGCGCTATTCGAACTTCGTGGACTTGCCGTCACTCCGCCAAAATCTCGAACACCCGAATGGTCCGTTGAGGACGTGTAAACCGACTCAGTCGGTAACCAAAGACTTCGCAATGACCGACGATCGTAACTACGGTAATCGATAAGTAAGAGTTCTAGAATCGTAACTTTAGTCGCCTCTTCGCAGATCATTTGTTTAAGAAAAACCATATTAGCTCGCAGTCGCTTGTAATTTCTGCGAAAGTGCCGAAAACGCCAAATTCGGCAAGTTGGTTTGCACAAAAAGTGACGCGATACCTGAAATACATCACTTCCGGTTTGAAAATCTGATTTTTTCGACTGGAAGTGACGTATCGTAGGTGTTTTCACTTCCGGTCGAAAAATGAAATTTTCAAACCGCTTTTTTTCACACGAATACGCGTCGATGATTGATAGAAATAAACAATATTTTCATCAATATATATATATATATCTCTTTATTACCTCTTAAGATCCACAGCATTATCGATTTTTTTTAGTATAGAAATTTAAACGCCTTTATCTAGTGAATTCGTTAATAAAAATCACATGTTCCGTACGTAAATCCTTAACAATTATCGTAACAACAATATGAGTGAAGGGTTGAGTTGAAAGGAAACGGGCGAGGGGTCCCAGGGGTAAGTGAGGGTTATCGTTAAGTGTTGACTTTGGTCGAAGATTCGGGATTCGTTGTCCTCGAATGAATTCCCAAGTGCGCGAGGCGCCTGCGGCGAAGATCGTCTGGATCTGGCGTAGTCGGTGCGGTGACGCATTCCAGACTCAACTGAAGTGCTTTTCTCAGCTCGTCGTCCGCATCTGGCGTGGCCGGTGCTGTATCGCACTCGAGACTCAACTGTACGGCTTTCCTGATCTCGTCTTCCTCGTCCGGATCCTCGACGCTATCTCGATATCTCTCGACATTCGTTGTATTATCGTCGTTTATTAATCTCGACTCCAGTGACTCGGCCGTGTCTTTTCGAATTTCTCGCAGACTGAGTTGAAGAGCCGTTCGAAGGTTCGCTTCTTCCTCATCCTCGCCCTCCAACTGAATCGGTATTATTCTTTCCCGCGGTCTATCGGCTGTCTGTTCGTTTTGTTGCGATATTCGTGCGAGTCGAGTGCTCTCCGAGTTCGCCGTAGCCGACGGCGTGTGAAAACTGACCCTAGCCGGTACTTTGACCCGTTCCAGAGCCTGCGCTGCCTCGAGAATCTTCGCTTGATCCTCTTCCGCCGTTCCCAATCTGTAACCCTTCGATACCGGCTTCGCGGAGGAAGTCGATTGCGAACCGCTTCTCGCGCGCGTCGTTGCCGCGGTCACGGGATTCTTCAGGATCACGTCGTCCGCCACGCATTCGGGCAGTGCTCCGATGACGAGGAATATCGAATATCCTACAACAACGGTCACCGAATACAGTCGGAGCTTTTACAGTTAAAAAATAATTCAATAAATAACAACAAAGAAAAGATAGGGTAAAATGATGTATCGACTAACCTTCCTGCAGAAGTTGTGCAAAGTACATGGCGAGATACGTATCGGACAATAGCTGCGGTCCGCTCAGTACAGAATTCAAGTTAAACCACTGTGTCCCAAGCTTTCTTATCGTGAACCAGTGACCTTTGTAGTTACAAATGTACGCTTGCATCTGCCTGCAATGTAAATAACAGTTACAACTTATGTTTAAAAAAAAATCCAATTACATTCACAATCGTGGTGGCTGTCTTTTCCCCGGAAAAAAATTCCCTGACTTTTCATCGACCAATCGAAAACTTTCCCTGAACAAACTTTGAATGACTTCTATAAAAAAAAAATTATGATGCAAATGAAAATGCCTAATCATTGTATTAATATATAATTGATTTTCTTTTTTATGTTTCCAATTTTGCGGAAGGTTCGGCGACAATTTACTTATTCCCTGACCATCTTTGAAATTCCCTGATTTTTCCCCGATTCCCTGACAAAGTTTTTTCCCCTGACTTTTGCCAGTCTTCCTGGTTTTGCCTGACCGCGGCCACCACAACAATTTATTTCCACGATATAACAATGTCCATAACTCTTGTAACTGTTTTGACAAAGTTCAATGAGTTTGAATATAGTAATAATAAAAGTAACACCTACGAAGGATCATTTTGTGCGACGAGAGCCATAGGCTCGGTTCCGTTGTAGGGAATAAGTTCGAGGCCCCAGACTTCCAGCGCGCTGCTTATCACCTGCACGGAGAAGTATCCGCTGTCGTCCATGTTACCAGAAGGTTGCTGAAACCGAGCGACTCTCCCAATAAATGCCTGCGGGCCAGAGCTTCCCAGTCAACGTACCTCGAGGAATCTCTGATAATCCTCGCTGTCGACGCCGGACTCGGCCATTCTGATTCTCTCCTCTTCGTCCATCTGATGAGCGAGATTGGCGAGGTCCACCGCATTGAAATAAGTACCTTGCAGGAGAGCGTTCAGACAGTGCTGGGCGCACAGATATCCCTCTTGCTGCATAGCATAAATAACTTGCGTATCAATAAACGAAACAATTTATGTATGATTCGCGTCGTAAAAGTTGCGTCGTAAAAGTTGCGTCACCTTCTCGTGAAATATACTCTCCATGCCGCCGATTGTCAGTCACGATGCAAACGTCCAAATTACTCGTCTCCGATCCGAAGAATAATAATCAGTAAAACGGTATATAACCCAGCAACGGTCAAACGTCATCCACAAAAATATTTGCAAGATTCTCGGCGAGACCGTCGACAGTTTTGACCCACCGAGGCTGGAGATCTCACTGAAAATTGAGGGAAACGGAGAGCCCCAAGCGGATCTAGTGTCGAACGAGGTAGACCATGCACAGGAAAGTCACTAGATCGAAGGGAAACGACGACGCTGAATAACGGAGGAGGCTCGGCGCCACTCGGCGCGTTGTCACCAGTTGTTTCGTGATCGGTCACAGCGGCGTCAACAATGTACCGAGCGATCGAACCCCGATGATTCTAATATGTAAACAACAAACGAGACTGTCCCGCAGTCGCGACAATAATTGCTATACAGTTGTAAATCGGTGATGATATTTTGTTCGATCGATCGACGGGTTTATCGTTGAAGCTTGCGCGAAATGAGCGTGACGAGAAACAACGGTGGGACGACGGGCGACGGCCTCGAGGATCTCGGTATACCGGGACAGATATTTCTTCGCGATGCCCTCACGAGCTGCACCGATCCGCTGAAGGCGATAGAGGAGTTTCAATTGGAGAACGGGGTTCTGTTGCCGTCGCTCAGGCCCATGCTGCCGCTGCTCGATCTGCACGGCGTGCGGAGGCTCGACTTTCACGCGTCCGTGCTCGAGGAACTTCGCGACAAGCTCGTCAAGAGGATAAACGAGATTGGGGCGGAGAGGGGCGAGAAGAACACGAACACCGGGGACAAGAGGCTGAAGGAACTGTTGGCCAAGAGTTTTCCGGCGGTGCGAGTGGCGGCCCTCAGGCCCGTCGTCATGTGCATACTGCGGAACACTCCTCACATAGACGACAAGTATCTGAGGGTTCTAGTCAGAGAGAAGGAATTGTACAACAGCGCTGATACGGAAGTCAAGAGGCAGATATGGAAGGACAATCAGAGCCTGTTCGGAGACGAGGTGTCTCCACTGTTCAGCAAGTACATCATAGAGAAGGAGCAGGTGCTCTTCGATCACAGAAATCTGAACAGTCTCTTCTTCACCCCGTCCCCCAAGGTATGACCCTGTAAACATTTTTTGCCCAACAATTTTCATTGCACACCGTTAACGTGAATTTTGTTTCTTTGCAGGTGAGAAGGCAGGGTGAAGTCGTACAGAAGTTGGCTCACATGATAGGCCACAGCGTCAAGCTGTACGACATGGTCCTCCAATTTCTCAGGACTCTCTTCCTGAGAACAAAAAATATTCACTACTGCACGCTCAGAGCTGAGCTCCTCATGGCTCTGCACGATCTCGAAGTCCAAGACATTATTTCTGTCGATCCCTGCCACAAATTCACCTGGTGCCTGGATGCTTGTATACGCGAGAAGAACGTCGACGTCAAGAGATCCCGCGAGCTCCAGGGTTTCCTCGACAGTATAAAGGTATAAGAAATAAATACTCGTGTATTCAATGTCTGCGATGCGAGAATTGGTTCTGTAACGAGGAATCTTTTCAACAGAGAGGCCAGGAGCAGGTTCTGGGTGATCTGAGCATGACTCTTTGCGATCCGTACGCCGTGAATTTCCTTGCGAGCAGCGCTATCAAGATCGCCCTGCACCTCATAAACGGCGAGTCCATGCCTCGCGATAATCCCGTTCTGATACTTTTACTGAGGATGCTCGCCCTGGGGCTGTCCGCTTGGCAAATGATCGATTCCCAGGACTTCAAAGAGCCGAAATTGGACAGTCAGATTGTGACGAAATTTCTGCCTGCGCTCATGTCCCTAATGGTGGACGATCAGATAAGGCAGCTCAACAGCAAATTACCACCCGACGAGAGAGCCAGCGCGATTGCCATAATCGAACACTCGGGACCTCCGCCGGACGCTTGTCAAGCTTACTCGCAACTATCCGGAGTAGCGGCTGTGCTCTCGATGTATTACTCTCTACACGTGGGTGGAGGGGCGGGAGGCGGTGGAGCAGGTGCGGGCGGCGGAAGCGGAGGAGGCGGTGGAAGCCTCGGCAGCGGCACCGGAAAAGCCCGGGGAGACGCTCGAGGGCTTATGCGAGTCCTCGCGACTCTCACCAATTGCCAAGCTCAGCGAGCTTTCGAAGATCCGTTTCTTCACACTCTCGTAGGTTTACTACGAATGAGAAAGTTTTTCTTACGTTTAGTCATGTTGATGATCTCCGGCTAATCCATCGATCGTTTTTCTGTAGGTATCGCTGCTAATTCTAAACATGGCTGACGAATTCTCGAACGAATCGTTCTGCACGGTGATCTTCGACGAGTTCTTCCTCGCTGGCCTTGGCAGGGACAACGTGACGCGGCATCTTCTCAAGTTACTTTGGTACATTTATCCGAAATTGCCACCGGCGCGTCTTCATTCTCTCGTTAAAGCTTTGCAACCAACGAGTCAAGTAAGTTATTCGGTGCTCGATACTTTACTGTATAAGAAAAGAGAGATTTTTCATGTTTGTGTGTTTCCTGTTTGATAACAGCACAACGAAGCTGTGCACAGTCTGTACGAGGCTCTGCGAGAGAAGATCGGCGCCCGACCGAAGGACGAAGCATCCTCGCCACCGGCGCTCGGCATCGAATGCCCGGCTTCCCCGCTCACAAGCGTTCCTTCCATCTCGGCCCAAGGACCCGGATCTCTCTAATCCTCGACACTCATTTATCGACGAGCCTTTGAACGCAATATGACGATATTTTATAGCTAATACGACGAATTTATGAGAAATTACGCGGGGGAAGAAAGTGCATGAGAAGCGCGGCAAGAGCCACGCTATCGACACGTTACACTTTCGGGTACAAAAAAAATATATATATATATTTCAACGTTTGCAACGTTAGCGACAGTCGTTTCGTTTGCAATCTTCACGTATCCAATGATTCAGTCTCCTCGTCAATCTTTGCTGGAGTGATCAGGGAGACGACCAAACACTCGAGGTAATTGGGATCCAACTTGTAAGACAAGAGAATCATCGAGATGTACAGAGAGGCTTGTTTGCTGGCCAGTAAATATTTCATCCTGAGATCGATGAAAGCCAATCTGTAAACGCAAGTTTTTGCTTTAACGGTTCCGAGTTAGCCAAGCTATTGCGGATCAAGAAAGACGATACTCACAATTTAATGATAATCAGTGCGACCAGAGTCCACTCTGGCGTTTTGAATACAATGTTCGTGGCGGACAGCGAAAAGGTCGTTACCAACGCTCTCACTGTGGCGCATCTCTCCGAAGTATAGGAATACTGTGACGACGAGGTCTGCCCGCTGCCCCCTAAAGCGCGCAACAGATCCGGCAATACTCTGTTCAGTTTGTCGAGGAATATTCGACGGCGAACAGCTTTCGGAGCGTGAATGTCTATCATAGGCAGCACGACTTCCGGTTCTTTGGCTTCTTGCTTCGCGAAGTCTCCCGGATTCGGAGCGTTTCGATCTATCACCGTCTTCCCTTCGTAGAATGCGCGCACCTGTTTATAAAATATTGTTAAATCGAGGTGTGGAAAATCATCGATTAGCGGGCGATAAATTTTAGCTTGCCTTCAACTCCAATCCTTTGGCTTCCTCCTGCAGATCCGAGAACTCGGGCGGCGGTTTCAATTCACCGGTTCTATCGTTTCCCTCGCGTTCATCCTCCATCTGCAGATGATTCAGTTTCTTGCACAAAATCGCATACTTCTCTTGCGTTCTCACGTTCTCCAGAACCCGTTGTCGCGCCGATTCTTCACCGCGGAGAAGACAAATAGTTTCCTCGGTTATCCATTCCTGGAAACTCTTTTCAACGCGGGACGTCAGGGTTTCGAAGGATATCGGCTTCATCGATTCTCTCGATTTCCGGCGCTCCGTTTTTTTTGTTTCTCTGGAAGGCTTGAGCACGGGTTTGCTGGAATTCGTTTCAGTGTTACGATGCCCGCCAACGAATTCTTGAGCCGAATTTCTTTTATAATCCATGGGTATTACAGTTTGATCCTTATTTTCAATTTCTGTGGAATTCGTTTTCTCTTCCGAAGCTACAACAATCGGAACTTCGACTTCAGGGACATTTTCGCTAATCTCCACTTTGTCCTGCGTTCCTTGGATTCCGCTTGTTTTCACCTTTTCCTCTTCCTGTGGCAATGAACCACTGGTATAATTTTCTTCGCGTCTTTTCGATGCCGGAGCATCGTTCACAGGTGTTTGTTCCTCATCATCGTTATCATCAGGAAGTTGGACCCCCGCCAGATCAACTTCCACACCCGGTGGACTTCTGCTTCGCGATTGGCTCTTCATCAAGATCCTGAACTTTGGTGTCTCCTCCTGTTCTCTGTGCCACAGGGGACTCGTCAGCATTTGCTCCGTCAGATATTCAGTGGCAGTGTAACAGCTGTAGCTGCAGAAATTCTTTACTCTGCTAACGTCGTAGACCTTGTTTCGCAGAGTCGATATCTGGTATTGTTTATTGACAGTTTTCTTCGGAGGATTGTCGCACAGAGGATATCCGCAGAGCTTTACTATCGACCTCTCCTCCGCTATGTCGTCCATGTGGCTCCTATTGATATAGGACAACTGAAACGTACAGAGAAATCAATATAAAAACGATTCAAATGTCTCCGATGGAAAGGTCATTATTTACACTGTCGAGCAGCCAATCAACATCGACCTTCGGCTCTATCATCTGCTCCACGATCTTCAAGGCTCTCGCATCGCACTCCGCTTTTCTCTTCAACAGCAGGGCCGTGGGAACATTCCTGAAGAACAAAAGTATCGCGTTACCGCCGAATAATAACGGGCGAGCCAAGAGTCATCGACTCACTTCAATATCTCCGCGGCCTTGGCTTTCGCACTCGGTGTTCTGGCCGTCCTGGGACTTCGAGATTTCGTCGGTATATTCATATCGTAATATGCTGTACAAAAAAACCAACAACCTTTGAATTACGACAGCAAACTGTAATGAATTTTTTTCAACTCTTCGAACGTTTCCTTACGAATCTCTTCAGAGTCTCATCGAACGGTGGAGAAAAAAAGTAATTGGCAAATTTGTCGGGGGTGCAGACGATGTATTAAGCGGAGCGACGCATAAAAACGGTCTGCAAGGCACGGTCGACAGACAGTTCCGGCAGTTTACCGAATGCGAATCGTGCACCATGGCCAACTTAGTCATGTCGAAAGTCTCTAGCGTAGTTTAGGTCCGAAATCTTTGTAACTAAAGGTTATAGGTATCCACGGTCGAATGAAATTTCCGTACAGAATGCCTGGATAGGTTTGCATATTTTAGAAAAAATATTAATGGCACAATGATTTTAGTGATAAATATTAAAATCGCAATGGTTACACATCGAACTCACTATCTACGAACGCCTACCTACTGCATACTGCAAGAAAATAATTTCGAGATATCGAATTAAAACCTCCGCCGTTTTTTTCAAGTGGCGCACATTTACCAACCGATTTCACTATCGAAAAAATTCTAAAAATTTTTTTGGTAAAAATACCATTTTTGTCGAAAAATGGTAAGGGTTGAGAAAAGTTCATTACAGTTTCTGGTATCGACTAGTGTTTCATATGGTCTTAAGAGCTTAAGGGGAACTGAAATATCTAGGTCAGTAAAGAAAACTGAAATGAACCTTTTTCAAGGGTTCTAATTTTTTTGAGTAAAAAGCAAATTCGAGCCGGATGCAGACTGTAATTTCGCGTCCGGCCCGAATTCATCTTTTCCCCAAAAAAATTAGCACCGTTGAACAAAGTTAATTTGAAAATTGCAGCTATCTCACATGAGTGCGAGAGAGATAGATGCATTTTTCGAATCAATGCCATTTAGAACCGGTTGACTTTTCGGATAAAACGGATGCATCATCGAACGCGGTATTCAATTGTGCATTCGCTAATGCTTTTCTTTTTCCCGAAAAGTCTACGGTCTCTGAATCCCATTCCTCAACGGAATACTCAGAGACACAGAGATATTGATCGGCAACCTTGACAGCCGGCAATCAGTGTTTTGCAGAGTGCGTGCGTTATCGCGATCGTCCTGCAGAGGGGGTTTTTACGAGCGTTTTATAGTTTCATACCCCACCTGTGAACCGATCCGCCAACTCATTTTCGGTCGCTGCATTCACGCCAATGTTTTCTATGCTGCTATGTGGAATGGCGGTATTGTATTGTTCCGTCGCGTGGTCCGAAAATGTTTTCATTAACGCAATACTCGTAGAGACACAGAGAGTTATTGATGATCGGCAACATTAACGGCCGGCAATCAAAGTGGTCCGCAGATTGCGTGCGTTATTGAGATTAAATCGGGGATGCGAGGCGAGAGATTGGGCACTGTATCGCGTATTAAAATTCGATATCGCGCGTGGTTTGCGTGTGTTTAGAAATGCAAAGGCATGCCCGAATTCTGTCACTCCGAATGTGCGATTGGAGTGACTGACTATCGCTGATACAACGCTTCGGACGGAAACGCGGTCGAGACGAGTGTCCGTCGTGAACACGAAACTATCAGTTCGCGTCGGGCGCGCGAGACGAAAGGAGCCTGTGATAGAACGCCGGAGCCGCCATAACCTGAAAACGTTTCGCGGTTCGGCGGTGCCGCGGAGTGTTGTTTTCTGAAGTATATCCGAAAGAACAATGGTACCTCTGGGCCCTTCGCCCGGGCATCAAACATCGATGAACAACTCATCCACGACTCCGACGAGCGGAACAAAAGGAAGCTCCGCTCTGGTAACGAACATTTCGTCGTCCATATTCGCGCGCCTATTGTTTACACAATCGCGCGCCATCGCTCCGGCAGGCCACGGCTGTAATGCAAACGCATTTTTTTTTTTTTGCAGAAACCGAACTACACTCTCAAGTACACCCTTGCCGGCCACACGAAGGCGGTATCGTCGGTAAAATTTAGTCCCAACGGCGAATGGTTGGCCAGCTCGTGTGAGTAACCGCGCAATTGTACATTATTCTGCAAGGGTGGGAGGGTCGCGATTTCGTCGGGTGTGAAGCTTACTAGTACATTCGAAGAAATGCGATTTCGTCGGGTGTGAAGTTTACTAGTATATTTGAAGAAATCAGATTAGGCGAAAATCCGCTTCCTCCTGTGTTGCATACGATACTTTTTCAAAGACTTCGTTAAGACAATTCCTTGCGTCACGGAATTATCATATTAGACAACGACCGTTACTCTTCGGAAGTACTAAGCGCTTCCAGAGGGAGTAACGAGTCCTGTCACTGCCTCACGAGCGATGAGCCCTATTACTCGCTAGGACGTAATCAGCCCTATTATTCCCTAGGGAGTAGTTAAACTATCGCGGATGCGTACAGGTTAACAATTATCGTCGGGCAATAATTGTCGATTTTCCATCCATGTTGCACGCAAGGAATGTGGTTGTTTTGGCGAAGTCGGAAAGAAAAAAAATTTTGACGAGATCTTCTCTTACCGTTTTTCGTTTTTGCAGCCGCCGATAAACTCATAAAAATCTGGGGTTCCTACGATGGGAAATTTGAGAAGACCATAGCCGGCCACAAACTGGGCATCTCGGACGTAGCATGGTCCAGCGACAGTAGACTCTTGGTGTCCGCTTCGGACGACAAGACTCTAAAAATATGGGAATTGAGCTCCGTAAGTTTGTCTACCTTACCTGACGAAGGAAATTTTACGGTGGCTGACAAAAGCAACGCAAAAGTTGCCCGACGTTTCTTTACTTAATAATAATGATTTTCTAATAAAAATAAAAATTAATAACGACAATATTTGAAAAAAATGTATGCTTGAAATGTATTTAATCATGGTAGAAGTCGATGTTTGTACATGTTGGTTTTAAAAAAAAATGATTCCAGGGCAAATGCTTGAAGACACTCAAGGGTCACAGTAACTATGTGTTTTGCTGTAACTTCAATCCTCAATCAAACCTCATTGTATCCGGATCGGTGAGTCAAAGGAGTATGATTCTGTTAGAATTCGCCTGCATAAAGTTTTAAGCAATACAACCCTTTTTTTTTTTACAGTTTGACGAAAGCGTCAGAATCTGGGACGTTAGATCGGGAAAATCCCTGAAAACCTTACCAGCACACTCGGATCCCGTGAGTGCCGTGCACTTCAACAGGGACGGCTCTCTAATAGTATCCAGTAGTTACGACGGATTATGGTAAATAGTTCTTCGCGCTCTCCTGTTTAATATTACCGAAACGCGCTCATATGCACTCTGTTTTACAGTCGAATTTGGGACACCGCTTCCGGCCAGTGTCTAAAAACCCTCATAGACGACGACAATCCTCCAGTTTCGTTCGTGAAATTTTCGCCGAACGGAAAGTATATACTGGCAGCGACGTTAGACAATACACTGAAGCTCTGGGACTATAGCAAAATGAAATGTCTGAAGACCTACACGGGTCATCGCAACGAGAAGTATTGCATATTCGCGAATTTCTCGGTAACCGGTGGAAAGGTACGTTCCGTTGTGTTTCATCGTTTGAGACCACACGAAACACCTCCCTCGCCGTCCATCCCAGGCTCAGACGGTATCGAAAACTGGAATCAACTTTTCTCGCGGTTCTCGTATAATACGGTAAAAAAGAAAAGTCACATCTAAAGCGGATATCATCTCGGCTTTCGATGCGACTTTTCTTTCGATCGTGAATGCCAGAATCCGTGAGAAAAGTCTATTAGAGTTTTGATCATCGACCGCGGTATTGCACATGCTCTTAAGGGAAGGCTAAACACATATGAGTGGAAGTAGAGACAGAGTTAAAGAAATTTATCCATTTTTCTCCGAAACGTTTCTATAAAATGAAAAACGAATCCGCAGAGCGTCCCGGATTCGTTTTTTTTCTTTTATAAAACCGTTGCAGAGAAAAATGGTTTCAAAATATTTCGAGTTTACGTTGATCTTTAGCCGCACCTTACAGTGGTACAACTGCTCGCCCACCTGCCCAGCACTCAGTTGGTAACAAAAACTGTACTGAATGCCGTTTCGAGACCTCAGTCCGCCGAGGAAAAAGAACATTGACTTTCCCTGCGTTTGCCGATTTCCCAAGGAAAGACAATTTTCCTTTTGTCTTCTGCGATCTCAAAGTGGCTTTCAGTACATTTTGTTACCGGCAGCGGTATTTCATATCACCTTAACGAAAAGCGTCATCGATGCATTTTCACTGACATAACTTTATTCCGCAGTGGATAGTCTCGGGATCTGAAGACAATATGGTGTACATTTGGAACTTGCAGACTAAGGAGATAGTTCAAAAATTACAAGGGCACACAGGTGAGACTGTTGACTCGTCAATTTGAATTTACCGTGAATATCATTAATTATCGCAATCGACTAATCGACGTTTAATGATTCGTTCGCAGACGTCGTGCTGTGCACGACTTGCCATCCGACGGACAACATCATCGCATCGGCCGCACTCGAAAACGACAAGACTATAAAATTATGGAAGAGCGACACATAGAGAAGTTCGAGTCACTTCCATCAAGCGGCTGTCATTCATCCCTGTACAAATTACCAATGTTCATGAAAAAAAAGAAGAAAAAAAAAAGATGATACATGATAACAAACACCCCTGAAAAATGTTAAGTCGCGGAGATTTTATTTTCATATGCAATGAAATACATCTGTTATCTTGATGAAGATACAGAGACTGTATTTTACTAATTCATGTGTACGTCCACGATGAAAGAAAAAAAAACAAAAACAAACAAAAAATATGATAACAGTGCTTCTTAGAAATCGCGTGTGTCGATGAGGTGACAACCGCGTGGGATCGTAAAAAAAATACGCGTCACTTCGGGGCGTTTGAAAGATTTTCGGATATCCATTGGCAAAATCCCTTTGGATCGTGCTCAACGTGAATATTCATCCGACTACATCTGAATGAATAAAAGTTTATATAATAGACATGTTTTTTCTCGAAATGATAGTCTACCAGTCTCGATCTATCCGTTCGGCGTTACCTTGTGAAGCGCGATGATCTTCGAGTGTGACGAATAAATCGGAGCTACGATGATCAACGAGTGAAAAAAACCCATTCGAATAATTAACATTTGCAAACATTTTATTAGATCGAATTTTTCGTTAAAGCACAAATTCTTCTTGTATTTATCACTATCTATGCATAAATAAGAAAGCGATACACAGTTGAGGTTTTATACATATAGTTTCGCCACAACATGCCTGTAACTCATATCGTTACGAAGGGGTATGAATTCGAAAGACACCGTTCGTTGTTTTTTTTTTTTTCTCCAATAAGAACGAAATAATGTTCAATTATGCCTCGGCGGACTTTCGATTTTCGATTAGATTCGCGGTTTAGTATAAGATCGAATACGAAGGGGGCCAGGGAGAGGGGAAGTGTTTTCGTAGTTAAGCTAGACCTTGCAAAACATCACTTATGTATAACGCTGGCTCGGGGATGTCTCCGAGTAGACCTGGAACAGAAATGTCGAAAGAGAGGTTCAGAAGAGATACCAGGCAGATAAAAAAAAAAACAATCGCAGAATTAGTTTGACGGACTCACCGACGACATCACAATATTCCTCAAAATATACACATGGCAACAACTCGTCTCTGTAAGTCGCGAGGACACGCTCGGACGCTTTGAGCATAGCCTCGTCGTTGTGCCGGATGTATTCGGCCAGAATCGTTGGCCACTGTTCGTCCGACGTTACGTTTACCTTCTGCAAAAAACAAGCGGCAATAACAAAAACAATTAAATGAGCAACGATACACGCAGCGGCTCGTCCATTCTTAAAACAAAAAAGAATAATTTGACCCGTTGGGCAGACTTCGGCCAAATTCACTGCCAAAGGTCTTTGATCAAAATATTATATTCTTGTGCAGTTTTAGGACGTTGACTCAAATCTTAAACAAGTTAGAGATATCAGCCATTTCTAAAAAAAATTCAAAATCCAGTAAAATCATCAATGCCGGATATTTACAAAAATTACACTGAATGAGGAGACGTGACTACTCTACTAGTGTACCAAATTTGAACTGGCTATCTGAAGCTGTTTCCGAGTTACAGTTATGTTAAACGATGCGAGTCTGTTACACACATACATCCGGACGCTAGGTAAAAATCACATTTCTCGACGATTCAGACTATTTCAAGTACTGTTACACTAAAATCGCGATTTTTTTAACGAAAATAGCTTCTACGAGGAAGCGAAAAATGAGCGTACCTTGAAGAAGTTCTTATAAATGCAGTCGACGAGACCGAAGAATATCAGAGCGCTCTTGTAGACCGAGTAGTCCTTTACGGCAACGTCGGTGAGAGTTTTGGTCGCGGCTGATGGTGATACGTAACGCTGATGAGCAAGGACGATGAGTCGACGCAAATGGGCCAGTCTCAGTTGGTTCCACCGCGCCGGTGACAAGACAAGGAGCGACAGCGTGCACTGGTAAAAGGGACCTTCAGCTTCGTAACAGTTCTCCAGGCATGAGGAGGATGGCATTAATTCCAAGTAGTTCACAAGTTGCTTGTCCTCTCTGGCGGCCGATCGTGTACTACGGAATACGATCATTATTGTCGTGACTACGATGACCACGAAACGTACGTTTACAAATTGGGACCCTGAGGATATCTGCATGACATCGAATTTTATCGATGCAAATTTAATTTCGTGCAATGCAACGCTGCCGTTACAACTTGATGAAATTTAATCGCATGCAAATATCTTCATGGTCATTAAACCTTCACGTACGGGATCCTCGCTAACCGAGGACCTCCATTCCGGACAGTTCGGCCAGAATCCCCATTCGACTTACATTGTAATTTTATCACTTAATTTATATCACTCGGTGGGAAAATGACGGTTTTGTGCACGCTTCGCGTGCGTAAAACTCCCGTTTTCACACCCTGTAAAATAAAACTTTTGTACGATACTCGCGCCAAAAACGTTGTCTTAACTCATGTGACAGCAGCACGAGCCGAAAGCGACACACTCGTCAGGAAAAGTTTTTTCGCACCAGTATCGTAATGTAAAATTCTTTTTCTTCGCTTCCGGCGGAATTTTCAGAGTTCCAATTATGTTTAGTAACAACAATCCGATTTCACTCACGTATTGATGACATAAAGAGCCATGTGAACGAGATAAGGAATCATGTGCATGTTCGACTGCGGGCCGCCGCCTCCGGTGTCATCGTGGAAGCTCTTCTCCTGAGCGAACCGCAGCAGCAAGAGCTTGAGATCGTGTATCGTCGAGGAATAAGAGATATCCCGATGACCGGTGCACTCTTGCAAGTACGTGTTGTGACGAGCGAGGCAACTCGCGAACGCTGATTCCGGAACCTGGGGTCCCCACAGTGGCAAGAGTCCGTTGCATTTTGTATTGGCGTTCTGCAGAGCCGCGCTCTCCCACTCGTCCCGGGCACGAGCCAACCGTACGGCGGACATATGGCAGTCTACGTGAACGATGTTGAAATGCGTTACGGTCGTGTATCCGACCGTCTTTCTCTGCTTCGTCTCAAACTCCTCGACGTTGCAGCGCTTCGTGAAGGTGTAGATGCCCAACACCTGGACGATAAAATTGAAATTATCATAAGTACACCGTAAAAATTAATTGTAAATTCAATGAACGTTTTCGTAAAATGAAAATACCAGATATTAGAATTACAAATCATTTGACGGAAATTTACAAAAATTTTACTGTAAAATTCAAACTGCAGAAACGGATTAGGTAAAATAGCTGATAATACCGTTATTTAATTTTCCAACAATATTTTTTTACACTGTGTAATGGGACTTCGATTATCCAAATCAATGGGAGTTGAGCCCAGTTTGGATTAACGAATTGTTCCGATAATGGAAATTTGAAGGCGAAATAATCGGATACTCACCATGCTCGGCTTGAACTTGTATCCCTCTCGACAAATCACGCAAATAAGTCCCGATTCATCGCCGAGATCTTCCATCTGCTGTAAAATCGTCCCGCTAGCCGTCACCTGACCCTTATCGTTGGTTCTCATGCCGAGCGCCCCCAACTGACGTTCCCGCATCGCCATAGCCAGACGTTTTTTCTCGCTGCGTGTGTGCTGACGAGCCTCCTCGATCAACTCGGACACCTGCTTGTTAGTGCACAGCGCCTCCAATAAATTTTCAGCCAGCGAGCCAACGTGCTCGTCGGACGACACTTGCTCCAGTCTGTGGATTATGCTGATAGTGACCTGAGAGACAGCGAGCTGCAAAAAAAAAAAAAAAAGGAAATTAACAACAAATTACAGGGTGATCGGTAAACTGGGAGCAAAGGGTCGAATCTACTTGCCTGTGTTAGTTCGTGGTCGGTCGCCAATCCCGTGAGGAATCGTAAAATGTATTTCAGAGCTGGCTTTGAAATGAATTCCTTAAGCTCGTCACTGTCGGTGCGCAGCAGCGTTGGTTTAACGCACGGCGCGTGTACCTGAAAACGAAAATATACACGATAGAGGCAAATCGAAAAGGACCATTAAGGTGATATGAAATACCGCCGTCGGTAATAAAAACGGCACTGAATACCGTTTTGAGACCGCAGTCTGCCGAGAAAAAAGGAAATAGTATTTTCCTAACACATGCACAGAAAATCCCGATTTCCGTTCCTGTGAAGTGTGCGCAGAAAGACACTTTTTCGCATTGCGTGCGGGAAAAATACTGCGCATGCGTACAAACGTAATATGGTATTTTTTTCCCGGACTAGTGCGTGAAAATGGCTTTCTGCGCACACTTCTCGACAACAAAAAATTATGTGAATGGTATAAGCGTAGAAAACGGAGTCCCGACTCGTACGAATGTCGCACTCGCCTTCGGCGCGTACGGCATTCTCACACGCGTCAAGAACTCGCTTTCCACGTCCTTGCCATACAAATAACTATGGGGAATCGCCAGACACAGGGAAAGACAATTTTGTTTTTCCTCAGCGGTCTGCGATCTCAAGACAAGATTCGGCATAGCTTTTGTTGCCAACTGAGCGCGGGGCAAGTGGGGCTGGGTTTAGCCCACATCACCTTAACACGCAAACTAGCCCGACGAAAAATCGGCAAGATATCTCACCGTGATGTACTCGAAGGCGTCCTTCACGATCCCCATATCGATAATGTGATCCTTGAGAGTATTGCCGATAGCGTTTCTCTCGATGCCCTGAGTGAGAATGCAGAAGAGCTCGAGTTTCTGTTCGTCCTCGGGTGTGTGCTCGAAATCGAAATTATAGAAATTCAGAACTGGTTTGAAGTAGTCGAGGAGGAGGGCCATTTTCTCCTGATTGCCGTAAGTCAGAGCTGCGACTACTCTGGCGAGGTGCACGAGTACCCCGTTGCTCTGTCTGACCGCCGCCGATTGAGTGCAGGACAGCAGAGCCTTAACGTGCTCGGGACCGCCGAGCGTTCTCGAGAATGCCTCGAACGAAGCGAGAGACTGGGATGTCGCGTTCGCCAGTATCGTTTCCATTATGTCCAGCAATTGTTCGGTGACCTTGGCCTGCGTGCTGTCCGACTCGGTGGCCAAGCATCTCTGGAGAACGTCGAGAAGAACGGTAACGGCACCGAGTTCGGGCCTGCTCAAGACTTCCTGATTCTTCTTGACCTTCACCGAGAGCCGGAAGAGCTTGAGCAGAACCTGCAGCAAAGGTCTCGCTCTGCTCGCGTCCTGTATAGCGGCCAAACGATCGAGCATCACCTGAAGGCCTCCGCACTCGGCGAGGACGTTGGCCATCTTGTAGACCTCCTCGTTGTTGACCTCCTGCTCGCTGTTGGCGTTCAGAGTCTCGACGAACTCTTCGGTAGCGTCGCCGAGGAGTCCGCGCATGCGATAGACGACCCGCATAGCGTCGCACTCCCCTCCCTCGTGAACCCATATCTTCTTGTACACTTCCTTCACCGGAAGATCTAGACTTATGATTTTGTTGTTTACCAGCAGCTCCATGCCGTTGTCGTCCTCGAGTAGAGCGACGAGCTCGCAGTCCTGGCAGATCTTGTTCTTCACGTCGCGCATCAGAGGACCCAGACCGGGCTCCAGGCTGCTGTAAGGATTGCCGAGCATCCTCCCCTGAAGGAAGTCCTCCTGCTGCGGGTCCTTCTCGAGGGTCAGGAAGAACTCACCGACGTCGTTCTCCTCCGGATATATTATCGAGCAGAGCCTCTCGAACACGAAGACGGGTGTTCGAACGTCCTGCGGACTGTACTTCTGAACGGTCTCGACGCAAACGGCCATGAAAGCCTTCGTCTCCTCCTCGGTTCCCGAGGTCATTTCCTCGAGCAGCTCGAGGAGCTTCTCCTGGGTGTCGTCGATGAGTCTCGTTCGCTGAACGACGAGCCTCCTCAGCGACAGATACCCGTTGAGAACAGCCCCGACCAGTCTGCCCTTGTACTGCTGCTTTATGTTCTCCTGTTCGAGGAACGTAGCGAGAAGCTCGGTGAGCATCTTCAGCGAGTAACCCTGAGCGAGATCGCTCGTCAGTGTCGTCTCCTCGAGTCTGTGCAACTCCTCGATCTCGCGTATGAGCAGATCGGCGAGCAGTGTCATCACGCCACGCACAGCGAGGAATTGTTTCCACGGTGGTTGGCGTATGAGACTCTGGTACAGCGAGAGGAACTCAGCGCTGCTCTCGCCCGCGGTGCGCAACTCCTCGAGGTAGCACGTCAGCAGAACGAGCACCTCCTTCTTACGCTCGGTACCCTGGCAGAGGCTCTCGACCATGTTGCAGGCGACCTGCCTCGCCAATCGTGAGCTCGGATTGAAGAGAACCTCCTTGAGCCAAGCTCCGTCGGCGAGCTTCAGCGGCTGAATTCCGCGAAGACGCATGCAACGATTGTGCCAACGATGTCCGTACTTCTCCACGAGATAGAGGGCTCGCGCCTCCTCCTTCTTCAGAGTCTTGCTCGGCGGTGGAGTGGATTTCTTCGCAGGCATTCTCTGAATCCACTCGGAGTACGAGTGTTTGGGATCGCTGCTCAGCCACTTACCCACGTCTATGCTCACGCCCTCGGGAGGTTGAATCGTCGCGAGTGTTTCTATGGACTTGTCCTTGTTCTTCTTCGACGAAGGTTGATCGGGCTTTATCAGACCCTGGAGTATCTTGAGGCAGGGCAGTATGAGACTCTCCATGACCGCCGGGCTCTTCGAGTCCTTGCAGGCCATCAGGAAGAGCTGCATGACGCATCGTAACTTTTGCTCCCAGCATGCGTCCTCCTTCTGGACGAGCGCGGCGAGCAGTGCCATTTCGTGACGAACCGCCATGGCGAGATCGGAGGTCGAGACTCTGCCTCTGAGAGTCATCGTCACTCTGTTCATCAGCAAGGCGCAGAGCTCCTTGGTCGACTGTTGGTTGTCCCTGGTGACGAGGCACAGCAACTGGCGAACCTCCTCCTGGACCTGGACGGTGCCCTTGCGGAGATTGTTCTCCACGAGCTCCTGGATTAGACCCTGCTTGCACAGAACGTCCCTCGCTGCGCTGTTGGTCGCGAGTGCTCGGAGCAGCGTCAGACAATGCTCGGTAGCCGAGGAGGCGCAACCGTAGCAACGTCCCGGTGGAGGGACGACCGTCTCTTCCCTGTCCGGCCTGTCGCTCGTCGAGGCTCCGATCGAAGTTGGCGCGGTTCCTTGGCCACGTTGGTTTCTGTCGTAAGCCACGAGCTCGCGACGCCAGGCGAGCACACGCTGAATTATCTTGCTAAGCTCCTCGAACGAAGTTTTGCACTCGCTGCAGTATCTCTGAGCGAGCAGCTGTATGGCTCTGTTGACCTGGGTGCTTCCCGATACCTGGACACCGTCGTCCAAACCTCGATCCAAACGATGCTCCGATATCTTTATGAGCAGCATCTCCAAAGTGGGCTTGTTCGATATGAGAGTCTTGTAGACTCTGTCGGCTTTCTCGAGCCAAGTGTTTATCGTCGCTACGGTCTTCTTTCGATCCTCGTCGTTCTCTATGGGATCGACGGCGCAGCAGGGTCTGCCGGTGAGGGTGTAATCGAACTTGGCGTACTTGCAGAAACCGCAAGCGTGACAGAGGAAAGGATCTTTCTCGTCGTAGTTTATCGCCCTGCACTTGTGGCACTGGAATACGTTCTCACCACAATTGGCGCAAACACCCGGATTGGCCGGTACGCTCGCCGAACATCTCGGGCACTGGAGCGTCTCCGAGGAGGCCTGGATGTTCTCGTAAAAGTCGGCGTACTCGATCATCAAGTTGCAGGCGACTATCGGCAGTGGGAATTCCATCTTCACCTCGGTCTGTCCCTGTGCGAGCGTTATCTTCTTGGCTTTGTGCCACAGAGACGGTTTGTTCTTCAGCTCGACGACCGCCTGAACCGAGCGATTGTTGTAGAACACGTTTATCGTACGGACCATCTTCGTTCTTTTGAGATCACCGATGCGCAATATTATGCGGCTTATCGTGTGACTCGAGACGAGCTTTACTATCTGCGTGGTCGTCGTGAATTTCGAATCGACCTTTATCGACGATAACTTTATTGTCGCCATCGGGACCTCGGGATTGTTGCATACGAGACACGGTTCGCTCTCGAGATAGTAGCCGTCCAGTTCGACGAATTGGGCGAGATTGGCGTAGAGATTCGCGTTGGGATGCCGAGCGAGCAATTGATTCTGCGCGTGCAGAACCGCGACTGCTTGTTCCATGTAGGAGTGCATCTTCTTGCCGGTGTGCGGAGTCTTGAGGGAGAAGTAGCCGAGAAGATCGACGAATTGAGCAGCTTTACGGCCGTACACCGGTAACAGCGGCCACAGACGCCACAGGAGATCCAGGAGAGTCTCTTGATCGGCAGGACCGCAATTTCTGTCCACAAAGTCGCGCGAATTAGTCTCCATGTTATCGTCAAATATCATGAATTGAGGAACGCTTCGCACTGGTCAAATGAGTGCTGTATTTTTGAAGTCGTCTATACAAACTTTTACGCATCTATTGATTACAGTGGATAGTTTGTATTACAGGGGAAGTCCTTAATGGGGAAAAACATGAATTGCAATGGATGTACAATTTTGCAATCGATTAGCTTTTTCAAAGATACTCTACGATTTCACTATCGAGATATTCGATAGTATTTTCCATGAAAAAATTGTAGCTGTTTGTTTATGAAGGAATTTCCTCGACGGATAAACACAAGGCTGTTATTTTTTAATGGAGAATACTATTGAACCATTCACTATAATAAATAATGCGTACAAATATGTATAAACGACTTTAAAAATGCAGCACACAATTGACTAGTGTGAAGCACTCCAGTCTCCTTATTATCTGACTTATTATTCGTTACGATACTCACTTGTAGATGGCCAGTATGAGGGAATGAGCTTGCCAGCGTACGTTCGTGTTGTTCGTTTCGAGCAAGAAAGTTTTGATGAACTTTGTGAGCAAAGCCGGAGATACCTGTTTCTGTATCTGTTCCACTAGCGTGACGCACTGGGCCTCCTCGAACTTTGCCTCGATATCGGAGTCCTCCGATTTTTCACGATCCCGTCTCTCCTTTATATTCGCCGATGTCTTCGACTCCTGTTCGTACAAAATTCTATTTGTTTATCTATGACGCAGTAAATCCCGAATCTTATAAATATTTTGGAAAAATGGGAATTTGTTTGTGGTGGCTTGAATGTTTGTCCTCACCACCCTCGTAGATTTTCATAGCATATAGGATTTCGAAATTCCAGATTTCGTAGCATATCGAATGGGGTTAGAAATTCCGAAATTCCATACTATATGGAATGGATTCCCACATACTATGAACCATGCGATCCATGCGAGCACGCGAGCCAACACAACCGGTAGTTATTTATAAAATTATAGGGACAAACTTCGTTACCTTTACTTTCATATCCTTCCCCTTCGTGCTCGAGCATATTGCGCACTGGAGCAACTGCAGCACTGTAGGACTCACTCCCTCGTCGAGAAGAGTAGAGATTGTGAAGAGATACGAGAGAACGGTATTTTGCTTCAGGCAGAATCGCTGCCAATTGCCCGTACGACAAGTAGCGACTTCGACGCACGATTTGAGATGCTCGATGAGCTCGACGAGCGAATCGTACGGAAGATTGATAGCGTGCGGCCGGGACTGCAGTGGGTCGTAACCGCCAGTGTTGCAACACTTTTGAACGGACTGTAAAAAAAACGAAACTACTGTAAGTCTCGCTGCTCGAATATCGTCGAAACTGCGCGCTCCGAAGAGTTCGGAGCGATACGGACCTTGACGTGAGAAACGAGTGCGTGAAGATCCCGCAGTTGCCTGTACTTCTCGCGGTTCCCACAGATAAACTGCAGGAGTTTCCTGACTTGACGTCTGACGAACGGCGTCTGATAGAGCATCATGTACTCGCAGAGATAAAAGTACCAGGCTTGCTGATCGAAGGACGGCTGAATCGAGCTGTTCTCCGCGTATTTGTGAACCTGATAGGTGAATCGCAGAGCCATTTCCGTCAAAAGCTGTGGATACGGCTCGAAAACGTCGCTGGCGTGTCCCTTTACGTATTGTCGTAGGAAGAAGGGAGACATGTCCGGAGGGGATGCTGTGAGATGTTCCTTCAGTAACTCGCCTCCGATGACGTTGCCCGAGTCTTCTGTCGAAGTTCTGCAGGAGATCGAACAACCACGAATCGTACAAGTTGTATTCGCTCAAAGTACAGAAGACAACCGCGTAAGTTGCATACATATAAGTTTTACCCACCGGGTAAGTTGGATTAATCTTTATGTATCAAATCATTCCTGCTCAACATTTTTGTACGGGAAGAAAGAGTGAGCAAGTAGGGAATTCAACTTATCCGGTCGTTCTTAATTGGTTTGGTTCCCGAGTATGCAACTTACGCGGTCGTTCGTACTTGGCCTCCGACATAAAACCATAGGAAAGAAGAACTTTTACTGTCGTCTACTGTATACATTTTATAGACCAACTGTACTCACGTCTTCCAATATTCGAGCAGAGCCTTGAGCAACGTCAAGCAGTATTCTATAACACCGGCTTTGCTCAGAATCCCAGCGGTCGTCTGCGACACGAAGTTTGGATTTTCCGCTTGAGCTTTGTTGTTGTACTTGGATCGCGACATGAGCACACCTGAAAAACGCACACTCGCAGAGTCAAGCCACCGAGAAATATTGTCCGAATTCGCGAGTAGTAAATTCTCAATGCGAATATCCTACTCACTCAGCAAACGCATGATGACTAGATGAACTTCTCTCTTATTGCTACGTTTGCAGATTTCGTTCGTATCGGGCTTATCCATTTCCAATTCCTTGACGAGTATGTTGAGCAGGCGCTCGACGCAGGCCCGATCTCTCTCCTCCTGACCGTCGAGATCCGAGGTGAGCATGAGCACCACTTGCATGAACGGAATCGACAGAACACCAGAAACGTTCGTGAGATTCGGTATGAACTGCATCAGTCTTTCGAGCAGCAGAAGACGAACGGAGTGAAGCTTGGCCGTGCTCTCGGCAACCGTGTCGTTCTCTTGCTCGGGTCCTTGCTCCTGTTCCGTACATTCGTCCTGCTCCGTCACCTGAAATAATATGCGTATTTATTAGTCTCATCCCTACATGGTCGAACGCGAGGCGCTCTCTCGTTTGCAACGACATTGACGCTAACCAAAATAACCGCACACAGAGAGGAATTCTATGATCGAGCGAAAAAAAAAAGAAAAATATTACATATTTGTCACAACAAGCGGAGCATAGAGACTCACAGTGAAAGTCGTGGGAGCACCTAGTGAACTAGTCTCGGATCGTGGGGGTTGAACGCTGCTGCTCGTACCCGGCTGAGGCATAGAGTCCTGGGCATTGTCGCCGTAAGCGGAACTTGTTCCGGACACATTATGCTCACCGGTTATGCTGTCCACTGCGCTACCTCCACTATCGCTTCCACCACTCTCGCTACCTTTGCTACCACCACTACACCCCTGACAGAAACGAGACCCAAGCGTTACTACGAATACTCACATCGACTTCGATACAATTTTCGACGTTAATTAATCAATAGATATTACGGGTGCAAAAAAAAAGAATGAAAAAACGACAACAAATTTCGAGGGTGAACGAGGACTTACTTGTTCGGCCGGTGAAGTTCTCAGCGTACTTCCGTCGGTCGCCGCGGTTGATCCCTCGTCGTCCGAACCGCCGGCTGACGCGGTCGTGTCCGAATAATGACCGGCACCGTCTTGTACCTAATAGAGGTGAAATAATTATATTGACAATATGCTTCCAGCGCTGCATGCTAGGATAATTATTTCTCCACCAAATACGCTAAAAACGGAGTTGGAAACTTTTCCTCCCGCCGAATTAAACTTCACACTTGTTAAAAAAATGCTTTGTTCTCCCTTTTGGCATGATATACTGTTTATCGCGTATTTTTTTCTACTAACCGGCACGCCGGCGTTTGCCTCGCGCGGAATTCTATCAGCCTCCAGTCCTTGATAGTGAAGCAAAGGTCCCGCCGGACCAGCGAGGTTTCTGAGACCCTGCAGATTTGCCAGTCCTTGCTGGATACCTTGTTGCAGCGCTTGAAGGTCCGCATCGCCCTCGTGATCTTGCAAGCTTAAAGCGATAGCGAACTCCACCATTGCCTCGTCGTCGGCATCGGGCGGTATATCGAGCAGCTGCGGAGCTACGCCGGGACCCAGCAGAACCTCCAATGGATTGTGGACTCGTGCCACGGCTCCAGCTTGATTACCATCGGCGCCGAGCAACATCATAGGCTCGACGGCGTCGACTTCGAACTGTTGCTGCTCCTCCGGATCTCTGTTCTCCTGGGGCGGTGGCGCCGAAACGGCCTCTGGCTTCTCTTCGGTTTCTCCGGATACACCTACAAAATTTAAATTTCATCGTATTACTAGCAGGTTATTGGGTTGTTGTGGCTCGGGCGCTTCGTACCCTCGCTATCGGATTACGGAATTTAGAAACAGGACATGTAAATTTCCGGAGGTTTACCGGAAATTCGTTCCTTCTGGTTTGGAAATCTCATTTTTCGACCGGAAGTGACGTATTATTAGTATGACGTCACGTTCAGTCGAAACAAGCGATTTACGGAGGAAGTGTAAATGTGAGAACCTTTCCTAGCAAAATCAGTTTTTTATCACAAATTTGGTCAACTTTTTAGCAGTCCAGGTTGATTTCAAACGAATTTTTTTCTCTTGTTGACTTCGTGATAATACATATTTCCTTTTTTTTATCAATTAATTCATCTGTGAAACACCAATATGAAATGAATATCCAAATAATATTTTTCTGATTTAACCAGATAAGTACTTTGTTCGTTGTGAAGATGGGACCGTGGAGGTTTTTAGAGTCAACGTCGCTGTTGTCACAGAGCGGCAATTTCCGAATCATTCAATTGACAGTCACGTGACAGACAATTGACAAAAAATATATATATGTATATATGACTGTTCACAGAAATCAGCGCCTATCTCTACTTGTAATTTATTATTAAGTAGATATTTCCATCCGCCTTTTACTTAAGTATCATTCGATATCGCCATAACATACCTGGCGTGCTGCAGTTAGGCGGACTAGGTATGTAAACCCTCCTTCTCTTGAAACGCGGACGGAGAACGCGGATAATAGCTTGCTTCGCACTGAAACTGACCGCCGTGTCGGACGAAAGGAGAAGCTGCAGGTAGAGCTTTGCCGCGAGAACCGTGTTGTTCTCGACGTCGCAAGTGGTGAAAGCGTGAATTATTTCGACCATAGCGTAAATCGTCGCTTCGGTGTGAGTCAATCCCGGAACAACCACGGGTGCTAGTGCCATGTTCTTCGGATAAGCCATGTGCAGAGCCCACAGGACGTCCATCAGTTGGAGAACCAAATGCTCGTTGGTATCGTCGCTGCCGCGATTCAGACTCATCCGATCTTTCTCGAATACCGGTACTGCAAATGACGAAGAACGGTGAAACAGAAACATTAAGTACAACCAAGTTAGTTGAGCAGTGGTCGACACCGACAAATTTTTCGACATTAGCTACGGCAGCGATCGGCACCGTCAGTTGGAAGCACAGTGCGAAACTCCAAACCGCATTATTTATGTTTCAGATTTCTTCGTCAGACTTATTTATTTAACTCACTTCTACTTTCATTACTAACCATTTTTGCTCATTTGACTGTCTATAAGAATGTCAAACGGGTAGCGATACACTCTTACTTTTAAGCTTTGTATCGCTGCCCGATTGACATCCTTATGAATAGTCAAATGAGCAAAAATTATTAGTAATGAAAGTACAAGTGAATTGAATACATAAATCTGAGGAAGGCGAACACTCATAGCCGAAACGTAAATAACGAGGTTTGGAGTTTCGCACTGTTCTTCCAACTGCCGGTGTTGACGAGTCGATCGCCGCCGCAGCACATATGACAAAATTAAGTACAACGATGTAGTGCAACCACGTAGACGACGGAAGAGGACGAGACTCACTGCTGCTCTCGTCGACCGGTTTCGTTGCATGCTGCTCGGCAAACTTGGCGAGATTGTGCGGACGGACTATGGCGATGCTTCGGACTATAAGAACGAGCCGGTAAAAGTTCTCCGCGTCCATGTCCCGTGGATCGTTTAGTTCTCTCATAGCTTTGAGCGAATCGAGCACGTGAGACAGTAAGACTTGATCCTGAAAATCGAAAATGAGAGCGAATTGAGAATTAGTCGTTTGCGATTCATCGGTGCAACAGAGTTTTTCCTAACGCATGCACCTAAATTTCCGTTTTTTGTTCCTGTAAGGTGAGCGCGAAAAGGCATTTTCTCGCATTGCGTGCGAGAAAAATACTGCGCGTGCGTACAAACGCAATATGGTATTTTTTTCTCGCACTAGTGCGAGAAAGTGCCATTCTGCCCACACTTCCGAAAAACGAAAACCGTGACTTTCGTGAATTTGATAAGAAACATTATGCGAATGCTAGGGGCGTTAAAGCCGCATTCGTTAACTCCCTTTCTACGCCCTTATACAAATAATTGTAATCCGCAACTGACCTTGTGTGAGTGATAGGAGACTTTGCTGTTGTGCAACGCGGCGAGAAGAGCCGTCGTGTGCATCTGGACCGACGGAGGCGTCGGCAGTGTCAATATGCCCGAAGCAACGTCGATCGCGGTGTTTCTCAGCGAGGACTTGCTCTCGTCGTTCGACGAAAGGGTGAACGATGATTCCAGGACCTCGAGGATGCTGGAAACCATTCTGAAAGAAGACGAACGATGTTTATTCGACGCCGGACGAGGCTATCGCGGCTACGAATCCGTGACGCATTCAACACTCGGATGCCGATTAAGGAGGAATCTACTCGTAATTAAATTCATGCCTCGGGTTCGTTCTAAATCGAAGAGCATCTCGATCACTAGTCCTGCTCCATTCGGAGACACGGAGGGGAAAATCGTGGAGGAATAAGGGGGGGGGGGGGGGAGCGCACGCGTAAACATTCACCTCTTACCTCTCGATATTGACAGAGTCCTTCGTCGGTCTGATGCATTACAATAATATATTTGGAAATTAAGATATTGACGCGAGAACGGAAAATTATACACGAAAAACTCTCACACTGAACAGTGAAACATTGAGCAAAAAATTTACGATAACAATCGGAAGAATTAAATAGAAAATAATTTTATAAATCCTGGGCATAAAACGATCGATCGATCGTCAATGATAATAATAAAATAAAATATAGACAAGAATTCAACTCACTTGTCGACGGATGTGAGCGGAGCCGGAGACACGAGGGCGCTTTCGTGTTCGTTGTTCATCGACGATCCGGCGGCCACGGGTGCCGGAGGGGACTGACCGGCGGCGATCTCTTCCGGTTCTTCGGGCCAGCCGAACGAGTCTTTCGTCTTTCCATAACTGTTTTTTAAAAATAAATTAAGAATTATATTACATTAGTTTATTTCTCCGGGTTGCAACTTACACTTTGATCGAGTCGACCATAATAACGCCCTCGGGATCTTGCGATAGTCCGAAAGTAATCGTGAGCTTCTTGTCGGCCTGCAGACTCTCCTCTCTCGTCAGTGGTATGTCGAACCAGCGACTGCGCGTGAGCACTGTACGGATACTCCTTCCAAAAACCTGTAAAGGTCGACGATAAGCGAAGGGTTATAATATAATAAATATAATATATTATGTATAAGCGAGATACTCACCTCGACGTACAGCGGAGCCCTTTGAGCGTCCTGATTTCCCAACTGAACTCTGATCCCGGTCATCACCAGAGTCGGATCGTTGTTGGAGACCCCGACGCTGAATCCGATCGCCTTCGTCGAGACCACGTACATACCGGTCGTGTTCAAGCGATGCTTTATCTGCGCGACATTGTAGATCTGCAGTAGATCGTTGCCACCGAACTCAACGTCGTTCATCACTTGGCAGTGCTCGAAGAAATCTATCGGGAACGAAACGGTGCCGGTTGGTTTTCCCGTCTTCGCGACTTTCTTCTTTCTGGTTTGCTTTATTCCGCTCATAGTCCCGATCGGCTGTACGTTCGAGGACATCCAGAATCCCGTTTGCTCCATCGCCGCCATGTAGATTCTCAGACTGCCGTCCTCGCAGAGGAGTATCAGAGTCGTTCGGTGCTCGGCGTTCGAGCTCGGGTGTCTTATCGCCACCATGTCCATGATCTTGGCCTTGGGCACGACCTTGATCTCTTGTATCAGCACGACGTCCGGCTTAATCATCAGGATCACCGGATTGTTGCTCGTCTGCAGTACCGAGCAAACGAGACCCGGATGATTGGCCACCTCGCTCCACTGGCAGAGCGGCTGGGGTTGATTGTTGTTCGACTTGTTCCCGTTCGATTTGTTGTTCGCCAGATTTATCATGAATACCGTCGTTATCTCGGAATCCATGTACTTGAGCGGCGCGATGAAGCTCTTGCCGCAGGCGTAACTGAAGAACAAAAGTTGCAAGGCGTGCGAGTAATAGATCGAGACACCGCCGCCTCCGACTTGTCCGTTGTCCTTGATCTCCGGATGAAAAACGTCCAGGGTGGTCGTGACGTAGAAAGCCCCGTGTTTAGCGAGACTGTCCTCGTCCATCGCCTGACTGTAGATGTATCCGGCGGAGGACATGAGCAGCAAGTGGAAAACTCCGTCCTCGGCGTGAACGAAAGTGCAGTCCCTTATCTTCCCTATGGCGACGAGGAAGTAGTACTGCGGACTCAGGGCGTCCTTGGCGAGGTCGTAGATCTTGACGAAGTCGGCCGTAACGAGTGCCAGCTGAGTCTGCGAGCCCGGAAGCCACATGGCTTTGATGATAAAGTTCCCAGGCTCGCGCTGAGGATGCAGCACGAGATGATCCGACACCGTGCCGGAGCTGTTGAACGTCAGAACGTGACAATCCTTCAGTCCGCACACGGCGAGGAAGTCCTCGTTCCAGGGATTTCCTGTTATCGAGAGGACGGTGAAAGGTATCGGGGCCGAGGCCAGTCTCGTCAGCGTCAACTTCCTCTTCGACGAATCCGCCTGTTTGAGGAGGGCGCTCAGTTGCAGAACGGTGATTTTTCCCTTCTCGTGCGAGACAGCGAGATGCTGGCGTTTTCCGTGCGGCGAGGAGAGGCAGCACATGGCAACTCGTCGGATCATGTGCGCCGAGAGCAACTGCCTTATAGTCTGACCCTGATCGCCGGAGTAATTCATCCGGACGTTCTCGAAGGCTCCCTCCTGCGAGCCCAGAGTCGAGAGCATTAGCTGATCGGTGTGCTCGAATTTCTTGTCGAGGAAGTGCAGCTGCCTCAGAGCTATTTGCGCCCTGGTGTGACAACCAACGGGTGAATTTTTCTGGCACGATATGTTGACCGCCGGTACCAGAGTTCTCGTGAGTTCGACCAACGAGGAGACGAGCCCGCTCGACCAGAGTTGCGACAGCACCCAATCCTTCGATCCCTCGAGCTGCTTCGCCAGAGCGGATTGCTTCTGCTTGTCCCTGCCGTTTCTCTCGATCTTCTCGTGAAAGTGAACCGGACTCGAGGCTCGACGGCGAAGTCTGCTCGTCAACGGCGCAGGATTCTCCGTGCTTCCTGCAGCGGTGTAACCCTGAGCGCTACTTCCGACCTGATGCTCGGAATTCTGTGGACTACGCTTGGTCAGAGCCTGACAAGAGGCGTCCTCCTTGGATCCGCAGTCGCAGAAGAAATTCCCGTACTTCGCGTAGGTAACGTCGTGTCCTCTGTGGCAGACTCTCGCGCAGACCGTGCAGACACCCGCGCCGTCGACCATGCTGCACGTGTGACAATGATACCAGTGCTGGTTCGTGAATTCTTTCTGGGTTATCGTGAACGTGCAAAGCTTGTTGCTGAGACTGTCCTCGTCGGAGTCCTCGGTCGCGCTGTCGTCGTCGTCGTGAGCGAGCTCGTCGATCCAGTCGCTGTCGTTGACGTCGTTTATCGGCGTGGCGCCCTCCCACGGCGGGCTGGTAGCTCGATCTTGAATGTGGACCTGCTGAGGACAAACGGCGGTGACGATGTCGGCTATGTAATTGAGCACGCAGCAACCCGCCTCTATGTAGCTGAAGGGTTTGTCCACGAGCTGCGTGTCCTTGCTCATCAGCTGCTGCTTGCACAATTCGACCCAATCGGTGGCGGCCTTGAAGAGCTTAACGTGACCGCGATCCGATCCAGCGTCGGCGAGCGTCGACATCACGTGCATCAATTCGGGAAATCCCGCGCCCTCGATCGCCGGTGAGAGAATGTGATAACCCAGAGGTATGAGAGCTTGGAGAATCGTCACCGAAACGTCCTCCCCGAGACTGCTGTTGGCTTTGACGATGTAATTCGTGAGAGCCTTCAACAGCTGGTTGTTCTCCTGCATCGACTGCTGATCGTCGTTCGGACTCGACGCCTGGTTGCTGCTTCCGGAGTCGAGCAGCAGAGTCTGCCATTGGCCCTGCTCGTTGTTCGTCGCGCTGTTCGAATCCTCGACCTTCTGAACCTCCTCGGAATTACCGGCGACGGCGACCATCGCGCTGGCCGTCGCGACTGTCGGCGTCTGGACGTTCGTCGGCGAGACGCTCGGCGAAACGTTTCCGGCACCGAGAACGACGTGTCTCAGCCACGATTGCAGTTTGTCAGTCTCGACGCTCGCGAGATTCGAGACCGAGCTGCAGAGACGATCGAGCGATCCGTCGATAGCCTTCTCGGCAGTCTTGAAGAGCTTGTTGAAGAAGTGGAGGACGTGAGTGCTGAACTGCTGAGAAGCTTGAGGCGAGGCTATCGAGAGAAGAACCGAGGCCAGTGTGCGGTTCGTGCTCGGCGCGAAGAACTGATCGAGTGCTTTGCATCCGACGGGCTTCGTCAACAAAATCTCCCAGTATTTGATGCACTGCTTCAGTATTTTCTCGTCGACGGGAACGTTCACCGAATCCTCGGTGTTGGTCGTGTAATCGACGATAACGTTGTACGTGTAGTTGAGAACGAAGAGATGCTCGCGCAGCTGACGAGGTTCGCTCTCCGAGTCGCCGAGCAGCTTTCCCAGAGTCTTCGAGGCCAATTCCTGAAGATAATCGGTTCGCGCGTCCATCGTCAGTGGTATCAGAATTTCTATAGCCTGAGTGCGTATCTCGGAGTTCTCCGGCGCCGTTGTCGGGGTTACGTACTCGAGCATGAACGCGACGAGCGAGTAGAGGAGGTTCTTCAGCGAAGGATTTATCGAGAAAGATCCGTACTCCGAGAGCGAGCTGATGTGATGGTTCACCGTGGCGAGTATGTAACTCTCCGCAGGTATAATGTCGTTGGCGTAAGTGTTCCATGGGACGTGAGCCACGTTGATGGCTTTCCATTTGTCGAGCACCGATCTTATGCTGTTCGGCAGCAAAGTGACTATCGAGGCCTCCATCGTGAGACTGGCTCCGGCTACGCATATTATACCGTCGAGAACGAGATAATCGCGCAGCGTGTACTTGTCGGTCGGCTCCGAGGACTCGTGCATCTGATAAATTACGCTGGAGCGGCAAGAGGCGAGAACAGCCTCGGTGAGCGACAATATGTGCGGCAATATGTCGACGATCATCTTGTTCGTGCTCGAGGATATCGACTCTGGTGTTTGAGGGCTCTTCGACGCTTCGATGTTGTCTGTTGGACTCTTCGAGATACTCTCGTCGAGCAGAACTTGGAGCTTGCCGATGACCGCTGCGAGGATGCAGAGCGAACTCAGCTTCGGCAAGGTTGACTTCGGCATTATCTTGTCCGCGGGATTCAACTCGGGTTTGAGTATCTTGATACAATTCTTAGCTAGGGTGACGTCGTACTTAAGAGAATTGACGGTCGACGAGACGGTTTTCAAAAGGTTCTCAGCGTACTGCGTGTACATTCCTTGCTTGACGAGGCAATCCTTCATCCAGCCGTTGAAGGTTTTGTAAGCGGCGCGCGGTCCCCATATCAGTGAATGGAGCAACATCGGGCCCGCGGGGATTTCTTCTCCGAGAGCCAATTTGTCCATGTAGGGCGTCGAGGGCGGGAGCATGAGCAGCAATCGCCAGCATATCGAGAAGCAGTACTGCGTGGCGCAGAGTCCCGTAAATGTTATTTTGTCCTTGCCGTCCGACGTTGGTTTTCTCGTGATGCTCGTCTGATTGATGACGTTTAGAATATCGATCAGGGCGTCGACGAGCAGGGGATACTTCATCTTGTCCGGTGTTCCCAGGACAAAGTTGCAGGCCAAGCCGTCGAGCTTCGGTGTGTCCTGATTATTGAAATCTGTATTCGTTAGATTGTAGAAACGCGGCTTCATCGAGAATTCGTCGGGAGAACCGAACTTTCGGTAATTGTCCTCGATGTCCTTCCACGGCGTGTAAATCCTCGAGGCTTGTTTGTTTCCCTCTTTGGCGTCGGCTACCATACTCGTGGCCGAGAGCAAGTTCCACTGGACCTGTCGGAGACGGATTGATTATCAGTATTGCGTATCCCGCTCGTTCGAGGGCACCGGCGGTTATCGGTATTTTATTAGGTAAAGGTACCAATGCTCGGATGGTTAAGAGCGTTCCTAGATTCCAGTAGCTATAAAAATTATATTGACGCGAAACAATTTTGAAGATAAGTTGCATAGGAAGCTGACTAACTTAACTTCTTCGAACTGTCTAATTATTGGTCGCGCATGTAGTAACACTTGTACCAATTTCTGGACACTATGTCGTCCGTCTTTTAACAAAATGCAACAATAGAAAATAAAGTAGGCCTTGTACAACTTTTTTTGTGCATCAAATAATGTTTGTAGATATGATTACAAGTGTCAAATTGGATTTCTAATACTTAAATTAATTAAAGCGGATTTAAGTGTCTGACGACTGGGACGTGTCCGAGCATTGATTACCTTAGGGAACATTGATGTACGAGACTTTTACTACCACTCAGTTGACACTATCAGCCTGGTGGCCCTGTTACCTCGTTTCAGCTTTTAACAGCTTGATATTAATTTTGCATTTGTTAAATTTTCATCGTCGCAGGGGTCTTTGGAAAACCCCGATATCGGAAGCGGAGGTGAGATAATGGGATGGAATATAAATGGGAGAAGATATGCAGGGTACAAATAAAACGGGGCACGAGTGCGATCGCCGTTTGGGAATGAAAATCAAATGCTTGGAGAACTTAATATTCGAAGATTTAAACAAATCGCTCACTTGTTCCAGCAGAGTCGGCGGTGCATCGTAAAGATGCTTCATCATGTATTCCAACAGTAGCAGAAGCCGCGACAGATGAAGCAACTGTGAGTCTTTCATCGGAGCTTTCACAGCCTCGCTGCATCTGACTGCACCGCTTCCGGTCACGAGCAACACGGATTTCTTCTGCATCAAGTTTAACGAGTGGAAGAGGAAAAGAACGAGCTGCGCGTGCTCGACATTCAAATCTTCGTTTTCCGCCTCGAAAGCCACGGGAGGATTGCACACGTTCTCCACCATAGTCGTCACGAGTCTGTGCCAAATGCTGATGCATGCTGCTTCCTTCTCCAGTTGTGGCTTCAACAGTAGAATCTGAGAAAATGAAGAAAAGAAAATCAGTATTTGCACAATATTTCCTTAACTCTTCAAGTACCGGGGACTTTCTGCCGATCGCAAACGACCATGCCTTCTTTTGAGCACAAAAACGATACGGATGTTGTTAATAAATTTTCATTTGCGTTATCAAAAAACAAAACTTCAAAGTCCGTCTATGAATTTTTGCAGATTTTTTTTAGCACATTAACTTCTTGTTTGGATCGTTCGAAGGTTGCATTTGGGCAAATTCAACCAATGAAAGGTCAACGACACCGTACCAGGCTCGTCTAACTCTGATGCTTTACCTGAGCGAGAACGCTAAGCGTTCTGGGATAAACTTGGAGCGGCCAGGACGACGGACTGGTGTTCTCGGTCGACCACGGGCTCACTCCGAGGTGATGGAGCAGGGTATTCTGCAGAGCCTCGCTCAGTGTATTTCTGGCGAGCAGATTATGCGTGTAACGACTTAGAGCTTGCGAGAATTCCGAATACATCGCGCCGAGTGTCGCCCCGTAGAAAACCGATATAGTTCCTGAGGACGGAAAATGAAAGCGTAAAATTTCGATGTATAATTCTATCAAAACGCTCTCGTAGAGGTTGAACGGACCTGTCTCAGTTCTCGCGGTCTCGTGATCGAGGTCTCTTATTATTGCAGCCAGAATAACCATTTGCTGTTCCACCAGACCGTTTATCACGTATTCGCGAACGTAGCTACTTCGGCTGCCGATCAAGTGTTGATTCATGAATTGAAATATCTGCGTCGCCAATGAGATGTACTGTAACAGACACGCGAAGGACAGGGTAATCTTTGCTCGAGGAGGATGAAACTTACGACGATTGAAATTGAGGAAAAAAGGAACGTACACCGTGCGGTTCCCGATTGTCAGGAACGATCGTCGTCGTGGTACGCTCGGCGCTCGCCTCATTGTTAGCCTCTTTCGTCGTGTTCGTCGGTGATCCTTCCGAGGGCGACAAAGTCTCCTCAAACCACAGGCCCAATATGGGTTCGCTGTCCTCCTCTACCGACATAACAGTTTGTTCTACATGGTGAACATACACCAGAGAGTTAGTAAAAATGGATAGAATGACGCTAATGAGTTTTTTTTCTTTTTCTCTTTTGTTTTTTTTTTTTTTTTTTACAACTTCGACACGAGAGATAGAGACTTCCAGTTTCAACTCAGGACAAGCGGATCTTCCTCGGCAAATCTATAAACCGTCTCTGTTACAAGGCATGCGAACGATTGAAAAAACGATAAACGAACGTGATACGATCCCGATGAGTGTAAAGAATAGAGTAGATGATGGCGAAGTGGGATGATTATTGATCTGTACTTTATCATACCTTCGTCGGTCGAACTCTCGGAGTAACTCAACAGATCTTCGTAGTAAGTTGTTGAATCAGACTGACTGAGGGTGTCCCCTTCGAGTGGATGCTTTTGCACTCTCTTCAGGGTGCATGCCTGCAATTACGTACGGTGTGTCAGAGCTGGGCAGTATTTCAAATGCTTGATATATTTTAGCTGGTCTAAATACTTAAATACTTCTCTGGTATTTAAAGTAGTTTTTTGGCCAATTAAGTACAAAATACAAAACAGTTTTACGCCCAACTCCACATTTGAATTTTAAGAATGATTGTGCGAATATCCGGAGCCAAAATACTTGGAAGATGTTAACAGAAAAGAGTAGAAATTATATAAATTTTTTTGGAAAAATTGCATTGCCAAATGCCAAATTATTATGCGGGGTTGAAAATTAAAAATCAAATCATTACATAAAGATTTTTAAAAAAGAAAATTTCAGATTTCTAATGCTAATTGTCAAATGCGAAGGAAAATGTCAAATTCCAAGTGTAGAAAAAAAATCTTAAATTTGCAATGCAAACAACATACCCTATGGCAAATATGGAAAAGTGTCAGACGTTAAAACATATCGGAGAAAATGAGATTGAAATTTCATTGACTTTTACGACATATTTTAGGAAGTACTCAAGCGAAGTACTTATCGATGTATTTTAAGTACAAAAACAATTTTGTACTTAAAATACACATGGTATTTTGTATTTTCATTTTTTTTTTTAGTATTTCGCCCAACTCTGCAGTGTGTTTAATAGTATAGCATTGCAGATCGCCAGGTCGATTACTACCTTTCTGTAGCTTATAGTAGCCAGGTAGAACAGCAGATGATTGAGCGGTGCCGCCTGGAAAAAAGTCACAGCCCTCTGCAGAGCAGTTGCGGTCGCCAGGATATCGAGAGGCGCCGGTTCGGGAGGAGGAGGACGATCGCGGCCTGTCTCTACGGAGACATCTTCGAGCAGAGCGCTCATCAGCGTGAGAGCGTGCGAGGCCAGGGCGACCGACAAGACCCCAAAACCCTGTTGACTGTTAATGAAAATAAACAACGATGATTAATCCCTCCGGAAAATATCGTCGAGCAAACAAGCTAAAAAAAGAATCGCTGAATAATTACACTTTCATGAGATTGACACGACCGGTGCCGTCGCGAGCTTTGCTCGGTGATTTTCCCTTCTCCTCTTTGCCCTTGTCGGCCGTGCTGAAGCTGCTCACTGTGAGCTGAGCTTGAAGTCCCGCCACCAACAGCCACACGCCGATCAACAGATGATTTTGGAGAATCTACGAAACGAACGGAATTTTTTAATTTTATCGAACATAAAAATGAACATTGGACGATAATGATTCGACACTCACGTGTCCTCCGGCCCGGGTGCTGTGCTTTATTATGTTCGAAACTAGTCCGAATATCTCGAGACTCTTCTCGACGACGGTGATCGCCAGCGAGTCGTACTCCTCCTCGGTGCTCTTTGTGCTCTGGCCACCCTGAGCGTTTCCAGCGGTGTTCGTCGTGCATTTCGGCGATACCGCGTTCGATACACCGACAATGCTCGAGGCGGTCGCGTTAGCGATCGAACAGTACAAGCAGGACATTGTTAGCAGAGATAATTTTTCGAGCTTGGCCGGTGTCAGGGGTTCGAGAACCGGAAGCGAAACGACGCTGTGCACGATGTTTATGTCGTTCACGACCGAGTGCAGACTGTGACGTATTATGTGTGCCTCGCCATGATTCGCAGGTAGCGAGAAACCCTTTCGATTCATGTACGCCTGGTACTTGCGCATGTAGCGCGAGAGATGCGGCAGATTCGAGCACATGTCCAGCAGCGTGTCACCCGCGCCCATACCCTGCAGCGTGCTGATGTTGTTTGCTATGAACATCATCTGAAAGTGACCTCGAAATTAACGGCAAGTACAAAAAATCAAGGAAATGAATGACGAAATTACCGACAGGTACAAAAAAATCAAGGATGCATTTTTTTATCGATATACGCACCTTCGTATCGGAGTTCGCATCGTTGCCGGTGGCTTCGGACGACGCCTTGTTCCCGTCGGAACTGATCTCCCCGGTGATCGCGACGGAAGGTGCGAAATCCTGCAGTGGCATTGTCAATTGTTCTAGTATTGAACTGGATAGATCGCTTCTAGCGTGTTTCGACTCCTTTATCGGCTGCGGCGTTCCGTCCTTCTCGCCGGTCGACTGCGACGCCTTGACGCACGATGGTACATTGGCGTTCTTCAGAATAGCTATCAGAGCCACCTCCTCCGTCGTCGTCAGGAGAGATTGGCCCGTGCAAAGAGCTCGAATGGGCAGCAGCAACTGCTTCATCGTGAGTATCGTCGATGTTCCCTCCGCTGGCTGCTTGGCCACCAGGTAGGCCAGTAACACCCTGCATGCTTGCCACACCGTCGGGATCTGGTTCTTCGCTACTGTTAACATTTTTATTCGTTAAACGGTTTGCTCACTGTATGGAAAATATTTAATATAAACGGTAGTCAAAATATAAAATAGACAAAATATTTTTTTTTCTATAAAAAAAAAATATATATATATATGTATAAATAAAATACATCTTGTAAAAAAAGTATGCATTTTTTTCACTATTATACTTGGACCAGGAACGGAAAGAATGGTATTACTTATAAAAAAGAAAATAACGGAAAAATGGCAATAGAGCAGAAAGAAGAGTTAGGGCAATTAATAATGGTTAAAAAAAAACCATACGTGGAAATAAAAATACTATACTACTACTTGGACCAGGAGAGCAAATAAAATGTCATTGCCATACTACTGTTAATACCCAGGAGCTTATTGTAACATAAGACAGCGATCTATGACTTCTATCATAATTTTGAAATAAATGTGAATAAAAAATAAAATAAAATAAAATGAATAAAAATACTAAATGTATTGCAATAATGTAACATTGATGTCCACAGCATTGTGTTGGAGCCCTACGCTGGAAGCTAGATTAACCAGCCATCATTCAGTAGTTACATAGGAAGGCATCGCCCATAGCGAAACGAGAGAACCTTCCAGAAATTTCATTAAAATAAATAAAGTAAAAATAAAGAATTGAGTTATCTCGGGAATGGAAGTTTCGAGCCTTTCGGAGTACATCAACGTAACTACAAACTGATTGTGTCTGAAAGCCTACTCTGGAAGCTAGATTAACCAGCCGTCATTCAGCAGTTACATAGAAAGGCATCACCCATAGCGAAAACAGAGAACCTTCTAGAAATTTCATGAAAATAAATAAGGTGAAAACAAAGAATTGAGTTATCTCGCGAATGGAAGTTTCGAACCTTTCGGAGTACATAAACGTAACTACGAACTGATGCTTGCCAATAGGATAATTAATTCCAATTATAAGTGGATCGCTCAAATGTACGTATATATAGTACGTTTGAAGTGAGCACAAGCAACTGCCAGGTCATTGGGAAACTCACGAGTATTGGCGCACCCGCTGATGTAATCAGCAGCTAAGGCTGCAAAGGATACGTAGAAGGCCTCGTACTGTTCCTCGTGGGAGGTAAACTCGGCTTCGCTGCAAAGGTAAACGGTAATTCGTTGTACATGTACGTTGATTATCGTCGATATCGAGCATCCATTTCTGTACTGTCACCCAGGGCCGAGGCTATCGGCATCCTTTTTTCGAGCCAAACAGGCAAATTGTTTCGCATTTTCTTCCCCGCTTACCTTTTTATTATTGCCTTGACGAGCTCTATGATCTCGTTCTTGTTGTAGGATCCATACGAGGCAGCTAAAATTGGTTTTATTATTGACTGCCAGTCGACAGTACCACCGCTCTTCGCTGCCATTTTGGAAACTGACGGTGAAAAAAAATTACGCGATCGCGCAGTATGAATTTCCGATGTCTGCCCCGTCTGTCTCGTGTGTGATTCACGTTGATCGACGGCAGATGGCCGCGAGAAATGCCCTTTCTCGCGAGTGTTCCTGCTACGCTTGTTTTAAATTTACAAAGCCGATATTTTTTAAAACTCCTCTTTACTCATTGTCATTTATTTTTAATTACGAAATTACGTTTTTATTGATCGGTACATGCATTTCGTAGGAGAAGATTATAAGATCAAACACTGTGGGTGCAACTCGGTACGCTGAAACGAGCTGTATAAAGTTAGCTATGCAACTTTAACTTTTTAAATTTTAACTTATACCATTCGTTTGGTGGTCGTTTACACATCGATTAAGCCCTAATTGAGTCGATTAAAAATAAAAAAATGTTTGGCCAACTTTGGGCCTCATTAATTTTTTAAATTATTGTAATTGAACGATTGACCACCAAACGTTCTAATTAGACCACCAATCACCGCCAAACGACCACCAAACGAATGGTATAAGTTAAAATTTAAAAAGTTAAAGTTGCATGGCTTTAAAGCTTTAAAGCTCGAAAAACTTGCAAATTTATCGGTCAATTTTGTCATTCTCTCTTGTTTACCGGTAACGTTACCGGCCACATTAATGACCCGCGTAGATCAAACACGCGCAGGCGCACGTTTCCCTTTAATTCTAACCCCTTTTCGTCCAGTAACGTCGAAGTATCGTCGCTGTAATGCCAGAAAAAAGCGACTCCGAAGGAAACTCATATGTTTTCGTAAGTATTACCGATAAATAATATTAAATTTATATAGAACGATACTTCGAAAGCAACGAGAGTTATTTGTTTTCAACAGAACGAGGAGGATTTACCGTACGAGGAAGAGATTCTGAGGAATCCTTATTCCGTCAAACACTGGCAGCGTTACATCGATCACTTGAGAACGACCAAGAGTGGCAATTTGAATGTCGTCTTCGAGCGTGCTCTCAAAGAATTGCCAGGAAGGTGAGCTCCGCATCTCGCACCAGACTCGATCTTAAATTATCTAACGTCTACTCGCTCAACATGCAATACATATTTGTATTGATATATCAAATGCATAATCATGCTGCTCCATTATATTGCCAAAAAAATATCCATTATTTTCATGCATAAGAGCATCCAATAAATATTAACATTATTTTTTAATATTTTCATTATGTTATTAGCATTATTATAATTATTGTTTACTTTGCAGCTACAAATTATGGTACAATTATCTTCGTCAAAGAGTGAGTCAATTGAAGGGACGCTGTATAACGGATCCACTCTACGAAGATGTGAACAACGCATTCGAGAGAGCTCTGATATTCATGCACAAAATGCCCAGAATCTGGATGGATTACTGTACACTGATGACGGAGCAATGCTACATAACGCGCACCAGACAGATATTTGATAGATCTCTCAGGGCTCTTCCCATCACTCAGCATCACAGATTGTGGCCGCTGTACATTGATTTTCTCAAAAAGCATCATGTGTATGAAACTGCTGTAAGAGTATTCAGACGCTATCTAAAGGTAATGAAACTTTATGCGGACAACAGCAGGAATTGCTCTCTTGACCAGTATCTGGATAGATAGATAGAATTTTTGTAGTACTGGGATGAATCCCCTAAGTACCATAGCAATATAAAGGTAGCAATTTAGTGTAAATTTCACTTAAGGCAGTCCTTGCGAATAATGTGCACTTTGCCTAAGTTTCAGAGAAGTAAGAGGGAATTCCAAACACTTCTGGATGGTATAAAAATCTGAAAAGAATCAAGCATGAAGTGTTTGCAATTCCCGCTGATTTCTCTGAAACTTATACGAAGTTTAACAGTTTAGTAAGCAAAGACATCACAGTAAGCAAAGTTTAATATGCAGTTTAGAAAAAAATAACAAATAAATCGTCTGTTTATTGCAGCTCGCGCCTGAGGACACAGAAGAGTACATAGAGTACCTCATTTCGATCGGAAGATTGGACGAGGCGGCGGTCAAACTCGCGCAAATAGTAAATCAGGACGATTTTGTCTCGAAGCATGGAAAATCTAATCATCAGCTGTGGAACGAGCTGTGCGATCTGATATCGAAAAATCCATCGAGGATAAAGTCTCTCAACGTTGACGCGATTATAAGAGGAGGTTTGCGACGCTACACGGATCAGTTGGGACCGCTATGGAATTCCCTGGCCGATTATTACGTGCGAAGCGGCCTCTTCGAGAGAGCCCGCGACATCTACGAGGAGGCGATACAGACAGTGACGACTGTTCGGGACTTCACTCAAGTCTTCGATGCCTATGCGCAATTCGAAGAACTGAGCCTGAGCAAGCGTATGGAAGAAGCTGCTAAGAATTCGAATCCCAGCGAGGAAGGTGAGACACGAATTTTCGACTTGGATAAATGCTTTCTCTATCAAACATGCAATTCGCAAACTAACCATCATCCATCCACGATTATCTTCGTTACAGACGATATAGAATTGGAATTGAGACTAGCGAGATTCGAGCATCTCATGGAGAGACGATTGCTGCTTCTCAACTCCGTGTTGCTTCGACAAAATCCGCACAACGTGCAGGAGTGGCACAAGAGAGTGATGCTGTACGAGGGACAGCCGCACGAGGTACCGATTCGTTCAACGATCTCCGCTTGACTGCCTTTAATTGTTCCGACTACAATTTTTTTGTTTACCGTTATTGCTCGTAGATAATCAACACTTACACGGAAGCGGTGCAAACGGTGCAGCCACAGCTTGCCGTGGGCAAGTTGCACACTCTGTGGGTAGCCTTTGCAAAATTTTACGAAGAAAACGGACAGATACCGGACGCCCGAGTGGTGTTCGAGAAGGCGACTCACGTCGCCTATACGAAGGTCGACGATCTTGCCTCCGTGTGGTGCGAATGGGCCGAAATGGAAATTAGACACGGGTGAGTAATCGTAGCGAAAGCGCACAACGTCCGTTATTCTTCGACGATTTAAGTCTCGAACGGTTCTAAATGTTGCAGGAACTGCAAGGAAGCTCTGAAGCTAATGCATCGAGCAACGGCGATGCCGACGCGCAAGGTCGCCTATCACGACGAGACGGAAACCGTTCAGATGCGACTTTACAAGTCATTGAAGGTCTGGTCCATGTACGCCGACTTGGAGGAAAGTTTCGGTACTTTCAAGACGTGCAAAGCTGTGTACGACAAGATCATTGACTTGAAAATCGCCACGCCGCAGATAATCATAAACTACGGCCTCTTCCTCGAGGAGAACAATTACTTCGAGGAGGCATTCAGGGTGAGTACGAGAGGAAAGACCGATGTCGATGATTTGACGAGCTCATTATTAATTTTCTCTCGTTAGGCGTACGAGAAAGGAATAGCGCTGTTCAAGTGGCCCAATGTCTACGATATATGGAACACGTATCTGACGAAGTTTCTCAAAAGATACGGCGGAACGAAGCTCGAGAGAACTCGCGATCTGTTCGAGCAGTGCCTCGAGCATTGTCCACCGAAATACGCAAAAGGTAATTTAACCCTTCACGTACGGGATCCTTGTTCAACGAGGACGTAGAATTTACCAAGTCGCAACCTTCGAACAATTCGGATAACAAGTAGATGTGCTAAAAAAAAATCTTAAAAAATGCACAGACGTACCTTAAAGTGTTTTCTTTATAACGCTAAAGAAAATGTTTCACTAACATCCGTATCGTTTTTGTGCTTAAAAGAAGGCATGGTCGTTTGCTCTCGGCAAAAAGTCCCCCGTACTTGAAGGGTTAAAAAAGTGCTTTATTCGTCGCTCGACGTTAATCGACTGTCTATCGACTTACATCGATCGAACCGTTTTTGCAGCTCTTTATCTGCTGTACGCCAAATTGGAGGAGGAGCACGGATTGGCGAGGCACGCGATGTCCGTGTACGAGCGAGCAACCGGCGCCGTTCTGGACGAAGAGAAATTCGAGGTATCAATCGCGTCGCAGTTTTCTAACTTCGATCATTTTCGTTTCGAACTTCTTGCTAGCGACTTTCTCGATCTTCTCAGATGTTCAACATATACATAAAGAAGGCAGCGGATATTTACGGCGTACCGAAAACACGCCAGATATACGAGAAGGCTATCGAAGTTCTGAGCGAGGAGAACACCCGTGAGATGTGTCTGAGATTCTCCGAAATGGAAACGAAACTCGGAGAGGTCGATCGTGCGAGAGCGATTTATGCCCACTGCAGCCAGATTTGCGATCCAAGGGTTAGTTCGCGTATAATCGATACCTGGTTTCGCGTACCATAAACCGGTAATGAGGCTGGTTGGATTCACATTGAATATACATTTTTTCCAGGTCACCTCGAACTTCTGGCAAGTCTGGAAAGAGTTCGAGGTACGTCACGGAAACGAGGACACGATGCGGGAAATGCTGAGAATAAAACGCAGCGTTCAGGCGATGTACAACACTCAGGTTAACATGATGTCCGCTCAAATGCTGAACAGTGCGGCGATCCAGGCCTCCGACCAATCGGTAGACGCGATGCGTCTTCTAGACAGCAAAGCGGCAACTCTTGCTGGTACGACTCTCGCATACGATTAGTGACCTCGATAGATGGACTTTGAGCAGTCTTCATGTTATCAATCCAATGTTTCAGAAGGAGGAGGCCAAGCAGCTCCGAAAGACAGTATAAATTTCGTGCGAGGAGTTACGGAAGGTAGCGGAAGAGCCGAAGCGCAAGTTAATAATCCAGACGAAATCGACATTGACATGGACGATGACAACGATGATGATGAAAATGACGATGACGATGCCGAAGCGGAAGAAGGTCTGTGCAAAAAAACGATAACGAAGAAAAGAATTATCCGTTGATGACTCTGAAGATATCTGCACGAGACTAAATTTCATCAAGTTCCCACATAGCACGGACATTTTTTTGAAATATTGAAAATGTGTTATCAATGTTACAGAATATTTGTGAAATGTTTTACAAACATTTTAAAAACATTTTTTGTCCGCTCGTAAATCTTACATTGAAACATTTCTGAAAGGTTTCGCTGAAATGTTGAAAGATTAATTATGTTTCTGAAATACTTAAGAAACGTTTCGCTGGGATACTTTGATTGAATATTTTTAAATATTGCGTATATAAATAAAATAGTGCATTGACAGAGACTTGCCAAAGATGAAATTTGATCTCATGCAGATATGTTCAGGGCCATATCCGTTATTGCCTACAATAGAAAAAACATCTCGAGTTATTATTAACTCTTAACAAATCTTTTTTTTTTCTTCCTCAGATATACCGATAGAGAAACAAATGATTCCGTCGCAAGTTTTCGGGAGTCTGAAAGCCAACGACGAGGACGCGGAAGCCGATTGAAGAGATGCGAGTGTAATTAGTTTTTACGACACGATGTGAAGGGAAAGACAAAGAATTAATAAAACAAAACTAAATTTTACAAGAAGTCAAGCACTTGAGTCACGTAGTTCGATTTCGAGTAATTCACAATTTTCCACTTTTAACATTTTTTGTTTTGTTACTAATTATTTGTTGGGCGTTCGGGAGTCGGCGTTCGCGTATATAAAACGTTTGATGGTTGAGCGTAATTTTCTATATATTTTTTTAAAGTATCGAAAATAAATTTTGATGCGAAACTACAATCCTCTTGCGAGATTGAAATCGTAAAAAAAAATGAAGTTGTTGGGCCAACTTTGCAGAGGCGGTTTCACGATATAATTAATAATTAATCAGTAATTATTAATTATTAATAATAACGATGCTGCCATGAAAATTTTATTAATCGGCTTAGAGGGCAGCGTCGTCGATCGGCGCTGACTAATCGGCGACGGCTTCGTCAAGCTTTCGGGCCAATCGGAGCTCGTGTACTGGCGTCCCTCGGCGTGATTCAAAGACGGCGTGTCACGATTTGACCGGCTTCCCTGCGCGTTACCCCCCACTCCGCGCCTCACAAGCCCGAGAGTAATCACCGAGAACGGACGCCATTTCTTCTATCCTCTCTCATTCCACAATTTTTTCGTCGCTCTATCCGTGCGACGATTATTTTATTTTAGTTTCATTTCGTCAAGACGTCGTCCGAAAGCGTGAGTACAACTTATCGTCCCGATAACACGTAATCGTTCGTCGCAAATACGTTGGGGATAAATTCGATCGAATAACCCCAGCCGAGTGTTTGTTAGCTCGCGTGGCTCTTTCGCTCGAGGCACGCACACGCCGTCGACCGGCAATATTTGGGCGGGCTATGTGTTGCCACGACGTTGTTACGTTCTACCCGCCCACAGCGTCATTTTCCCATCGCAATTAATCTCATTCACGCTATATGGACCCGATAAACTACGAGGGGGGTAGAAAAAAAATTGCTCGTCGCGGAAAATTTTTTCGATGATTTTTCACTTCGCACGCGTTGGCCCCGCTATCCGAGCGTCGCTTGGTCAAGGCCGCGTTTTCCCCACCGTTACGCCGCGGCATTTTCTACAACCGATTATTCTTACGATCGAATTACCGACCGCTTGTCTCACAACTTCCCCCTGCCTTATCTCGCGTGTACTTGTCAACGCTCCAATTACCGATATACAATGAAAAAGATTTAAAAAAACAGCACCTGTTATTACATAACCAACTAGTGAAGCAATGATAACAATAATGATAACATAGGCTATTCTTTATCATGAATCATGCCCAGCTTAACGAAATTTTGATCGTCTGTTTCAGAAAATGGTTTCCTCCAATACGCCGGTGAGAATTAATTAAATTTTTTTTTTATATTTGTGATATAGATACACATATATATAAATATCTACACACACAGACCTTAGTGCGCACACGATGTTGTTTTGAATTCAAAGTGTTTAGAAGTATGCGAGGCTCTATAAGTTTTGCGATTTCCCTGTTGTGGGATTTGAATAAACTATCATCGTAGATCGACGATACAGAGCCAGAGTAAAAGAAACCTTGAACAGACACCATGCTTGATATTAGAGACTTGTATGGTCGATTTGAAAGGTACATTGAGATAAGTTTGAAGTGCTGCAATACCAGTAATATGAACCTCGATTCAGTACAGTCGATGGTCTGCATAACAGTAACAAACTATTGTGAAGTTCACTTTAGAGCACATTTTTACACAGTAAAATTCATTTTTTATGATTATTTTTTTGATTTGAATAAACTATCGTCGTAGATCAACGATATAGCGTCAGATAGAAAAAAACCTTGATCAGAGACCATGTTCGATATTAGAAGACTTGTATGGTTGATTTTAAAGGCACGAAGGCATTGGGATAGATTCAAATCCTTGCAGTATCAGCAACATAAGCCTTAGATCAGTACAGTCAATGGTCGGTACAATACTAGCGGACTACACTGCAGCTCAGCTTGAAACATGGTTTTTCATAACTAAAACTTTTTTAATATTATTATTTTTCGATACAACGGTTTTTATGTAATTCAGTATTCACACAAGGTCATTTCGACTGCAAAGCCATAAGAGATATCTAAGGCTTTACAAGTTTTGCAATTTCCCTGTTGTGGGATTCGAATAAACCATCGTCGTAAATCGAGGATACTGAGCCAGAGTAAAAGAAACCTTGGACAGACACCATGCTTGATATTAGAGACTCGTATGGTCGATTTCAAAGGTACAAAGATATTGAGATACGTTCGAACTCTTGCACTACCAGCAACATTAGTCATGAGTCAGTACAGCCAACGGTCTCAACCTTTTTAAAGAAAAAAAGTACACAGATAAGCCCTTGGAGTCAAATCGTCTCCGTGCATACTTCATTATTCGCTATGGGATATGCAAAGAAATATGTAAGGCTCTACAAGTTTTGAAATTTCCCTGTTGTGGGATTTGAATGAACGATCGTCGTACGTCGACGATACGGAGCCAGAGTAAAGAAAAAACCTTGAACAGACACCATGCTTGATATTAGAGACTCGTATGGTCGATTTCAAAGGTACAAAAACTTCGAGATACGTTTTGAACTCCCGCACTACCAGAACCATAGATAGCAGAAAAAAACGTTGCCTTGACACGACACCCAATTTCATTCTTCCTTACTCGTGCTTTCAGAGGAAAACCAAAATATTCGTGGGGCGCCTGCCGGAGAACTGCCGGAATGACGAGCTTCGCCAGTTGTTTCTACGTTTCGGCGAGGTGACGGAGTGCGATGTGATGAATCGCTACGGATTCGTGCACATGGCCAGGGAGGAAGACGCGGCCGCGGCTATAAAAGCCCTGCACAACTCGAATTTTAAGGGAGCGACGATAAACGTCGAACAGTCGACGGGCAAATCGCGAGGCGGAGGCAGCAGCAGTGGCGGCGGTGGAGGCGGAGGCCGCAGAGACGGCGATCGTCGTGCCGGGCCTATGAGGGGTGGCCGAGGAGGCCGGGACGGTGGCAGGGACAGCCGGCCGGGACCGTACAATGATCGAAGAGGTAATTAATTCACCGGTGTCGCGTGAAGAAAGGTCTGATCGAGAATTAATCGAAACGATTTATTTTCCTTGAACCGATGTTCCGATGTTCTTAATACACTGAACATTAATTTTTCATCACAATCGTACATGAAATTTAATATACCAGTTTTTGCATAAAAACTTCCAGTCCGGCACATTAACCCTACAACTCATGACTGGGGTTCGAACGCACCCCATTCGAACGCAAAGAAATGAGCTTTTTTGCTGATTTTTTTCGGTATTCAGTTTTCGAATGGGGTTTTCATTAACGAAATGTAAATAAAATCAGATTTCTCCTACGCCATTCTCTTATGAAATATCGAAGAACACCATGTATGAGAAAGTCTGTTTGTCAGCGTAGGACCGGTTTTACGATCAAGAAAAACGTGGGGTGCGTTCGGACCCCTGACATGCATTTGAAGGTAGAAGAATTAAGTAATGAGTTGTAGGGATAATTTCAAACAATTTTTCTTTTACAGAGGGCAACGAATATTTTCAAAAATAAAATTGATTTATATATTGTTATTTAAAGAACAATATATAGAAACATATGTAGAAAGTAAACGATTATTTGTTATAAATTAGTCATAACAATAAGAATAATAATGAAAATGAAAATGAAAATCGCAGGTGGTGTCTCTGGAGGATACTCGGACTATGGTAGAAGCGGCGGCGGCGATTACAACAGCCGCGGGGGCGATTACGGTTCCGGATACGCCGACAGGGGAGCGTACAGTCAGAGCTCGGGCGGCGCGTCGATGGGCGGTTATACCTCGACAGCGCCGGGTATGGGCGGTGGATACGGACCGGCGGGAGGTTCGGTCGGCGGCTACGGACCCACCAGTACAGCCGATTACGGTAGATCGGCGGACTACGGACGCGCCAGCGATTTCGGAGCCAGAACGGACTACGGTACACAGATTTTTACACTTACGAACACTGAACCCAATTACGCAGAACTTTCAATTAACTCACCCGCTGTTGTCGATTCAGACTCCTATTCCTCGGCAGGAGCTCCGGTCGGTGGAGGAATGGCCGGTGACTTCAGCCGCGGAGCTCAGGGGCCTGTCGATTACGGGCGGACCGACAGCTTCGGGGGTGGACGGGCGGTCGACTACAACACATCGAGAAACGACTACGATCGCAGCGCGGCCGGACCGATGAGGAACGGAGGCGGTAGCGTAGCGACCAGCGGCTACGGCACCGGTTACACAGACGTCGGCGGCTACGGGTAAAAACGATTGAACGATCACATATATTCTCATAATTTATATTTTCTCGTAATTCTTTAAAATATTCATTTCCGGTAGTTACACTCACTTTAAAGCTCGGAGGCAGCCTTATTGGGATTTTAATGTTCGGACCGGTTAACTAAGTAGATAATAGTATATTATGCTAGAAGGGAGGGAGGTGGGTGATTTCCGCAGAGTGCGAAGTTTCCTTCAGAAATAACACGAGGTGAAAATCTGCTCCCTCCCGTGTAGCGTACAATACTTTTTTTCTGACTTCGTTCAATAACCGGACTGAACGTTTTTACGCAAAAACTATTACATTAAATTTCATGTACAATTATGATGAAAAATGAATGGATTTTACAGTGAAATTAAAGTAAATTGTTTCTAAAGTTTTTAATATACTTTGCGTTAATTTTCCATCGCAATTGTGCATGAAATTTAACACACCAGTTTATACATAAGACTTCCGGTACCAGTACATTGAATTTCATACGAATTTGTTTTTTTTCATGGTAATGAAACAATACTGCGCATGCGCAGAGGTCACAAATGATTGTTGCTCAATAACAGTCTAATAGTATTTTCCGCCCGTGTTGCTCGCAAGGAATGTGGTTATTTTAGCGAAGTCGGCAAAAAAAAACGAATATGCGACATAGAATTAGGGGAAAAACGTTATAAAGTCGGTCCCCCGTTTAATGATTCGCCTCTCCGTCATTTGACAGGCCCATCAGCGGGGGACCGAGCTACAGCACGGGTCCCAGTTACAGCACGGGTCCCGGGCCGCAAACTGACATGTTTAGCAGGAGACCGGGAAGCGCCGTAGCCAGCGGCGGATATCCATCAGTCGGTGGAGGGTAAGTTCCACCCGGTGCGATCCACGTCTTTTTTTTTTCTTCTTTGGACTTGGATTATTGCATCAAAAATCCGTGTTTTCCGTTGAGTATACGAACAACCTCTTCATTAAACATTCTCGCAAATTATTGTCGCACAAATTTTCTGAACTCTGGAAATAATCGTATGTTACAGTTACACCGAATCTTACGACAGAGCAGACGCGTACGGACCTCGCGGAGGCGGCCGGTAAGTTGAATCATACTTCTGCAATGTTTTTGCAGCTCGATTGTATTAAAAAAAAAAAATGTCCAGTCTCGACGGATTATTCTGTCGAGCGTTAGACTCGCGAATCTTAGCACCGTATCGTCATTGCAAATCGGCAAAACTATATATTATATGTATATTTTCCGGCGAGTGCGAGAGCCGCGTGATCGTCGTCGTAAGTATAAGGTGTAACGACTGATAAACTTGATTTATGATCGCGACGATATTATTATTTCTTTCTTCTTGCTTCATTCACGAATCCATCTTCCTTGTTTAAATTTATTTTTTAATTTCGTATTAATTTTTGTATTTCCATTGTTTCTTATTATTTCGAGCGTGCGAACCCGTGCGAACGAATACGATTGCGGATGCGTCAATGAGGAAAACTTTTTCGATAAAAGTCGGTCGAAGAGCCGATGAGAACGCCAGCGGCCGGCAAATCCTGCGTTGCGATTTCTCATAGCGCGAACAGATTGTCGAGACGAGAGTGCGTACTCGAGCGGCGAGAGATCCGATAACGACCTGCGCGCTTCGTGCGCCGCGCTATGAAGCAATTGCTTTGCGATGCGGATAGGCCTCTTTGCCCTCGGAAGCGATGGGTCCTCGACAGAGGAGCCGTAGAAAAAAATAGTTCATTACTCCACGAGGGCGAAAAACGTTTTTCTAACGAGGGTGAGTTTGCAATCACACGAGTTAGAAAAAGTGTTCCGCACGAGGGATGTACGAAATTTTTTATCACAAGGTGCTAAAATGGCGGTTTTACGCACGCGAAGTGGGCGAAAAAGTGGCCATTTCCGCACCGACTGATGAAAAATAAAATACGCGTGTTTTTTCATAATTCAGCCACGTTCCCGCACACCAGCGTTACATCTTATACTTTGTTTTCTTGGCGTTGTTATCGTTATTGTTGTTCATACTCATGAGCGGTGCGTAAGACGGAAGCGAACTGATAAAGAGGCGAGAAGAGAGAAAAGATTGAAAAACCCCAAAAAAAAAAAAAAAACAACCCTGACGATTAATCCAGCGATTTTTTCATTTTTTGAAATTTTAGCTTCCCAGGTCCGGCAGACGCGATGCCACCGAGGTACTAATGCGTGTACCGCAATACGATCCGAATAAATAATGACGCGCACGTTAAGAGAGACAATGCGATTGGCCGAGAGAGGCCGGTTGCTAAAAAAAAAGTGCGCGGGATTGAGAGAAATAATTCACAGAGTGGAAAAAAACGCACGGTTGTCCACGACGTCGTTTACTTCTATGCAAAAGCCATCGCGCTTTTGACAACACGAACGCCTCCTGCGAGCCGGTATAATACGAGAGAGAAAATTACTCCGCACACGGTTAGCTCGTTCTCGAAAGCACCGTGAACGAAAGGAAAACAAAAAAGAAGGAAAAAAAATGATAATTTATATTAATCAGTAACGTCTAAGGTACCTTAAGGTTACGATAAGAGTGGGAAAACGTTAGGGAAAAGCCGCGGTTACAGAGCGAGGGACAGAATTGATAAATCGACTACTCGCGTTTATTTTTTCATTGGCAGAGTCAATCGCAAGATTGTCCAACGAGTCGTAAACATTTGTCTGATTGAACTTGCTTGGCTTCAAAAATTTTATACCATTTGATCTTTCGATATGTTGTCCGTACACTCGCTGTCCCTCCCCTCCTCGATCATTAATTATCTTCACTATCAGCAATATATATTTCATTTTCAATTTCTCTCTGATTACAGTAAAAAAAAGAAAAATAAAACAAACAATAAAAAGATACGAACGTTTAAGGGAAAGTGTTGTGGGATAACGTTTTCTCTTAGCCTAGGTCAGAACTAATAAAGCTACATAAGCTAGAGAGAGCAAGTATCGAGATAATCACTTGCCAGCATAGAATTACGAAGAAGAGGAGAAGGATTAAAAAAGAAGCGAAAACAAAAAGAAAACACGGAGAGAACACATATAGATTACAAATAAACACGATGCTGTATGATTCATTTTTTTTTTTATATGTAAGAATTGAAATACTGTTTTAAATGTTCATTAAATAAAGCGAGGAAGAGAATAACTATGCCCAGAGGTGAAATCTTTCAATGTATACACCTATTTAAATTCGACCGAAGGACCGAGACACGATGGGATTCATCGGTTAGATTTGCGATAAAGATGGGGTAAGAAAAAAAAATGCGTACGTTCCAATGCGTGACCGTTCGCGTGCGTTAGCCCGTTTATACACTTCGTATATATAGCGAGATCGACAACGAGACTGCCTTCTCACGTTCGTGATCTAGACGAACGTTCCTAGATCCGGTGTTGTACCCGTTATCCTAGTTCTCTCTGGCTCTCTCTCTCATGCTAACGATGCGATGAATTCGACGAACAATCAACTGCTCCGGGTAATACGGGAGAAAAACAAAAAAAAAACCCGGATTTAGCGAGGGAGAGCAGGGAGCGCAATTGCGTTTGCGTACAGAGAGAAAAGACACACACACACACGAGGCTGGCGTGCTTTGAATAATGTGATGCCCAAAGGTATGTTTAAAACAGCGTGCGTGCGCCCAATATTCTTTAAAAAAAATAATAAGTCGTAAGCCTTAGGTCATTGTGTACGTAAAGTAATGTGAGGCGTTTTAATTGCGAACGGCGTTATGATGCGCAACGATTGTCCAATAGAGTATAACAACACCCACCGTCCACTCTCCACGACAATACAAGAACAACGAGCTGTTTTTACGACGGACGTGTCCCCCCTTTTTGCGTAGACGTCGAGTTTTTTTTTCTACTGCTAATAATCGAAGCGTGTACTCGTCAATTATATTACGTTATAATATTGAAAAAAATAATAATAATAACTGCAGAGATATGAATTAACGTAATTTATAAAAATATATATTTTGGAGCCAATGTGAGGCGTGCAATAATAGAGATTTTTGTGATAGATAACAACCGGGATAAGGACTAATCCGGTGGACATTGAGATGAACTCAAACTGGATACCCCAAGTTATTCTGAACCCCGAATGAGAAGGAAAGATCTAGCAAACGATCTGTCTCTCGATCGGGTTCGACGACGGAAGCTCCTCCCGGGCAGAGCACAGCTTCCGGTCTCGAGACAGTGAAGAAGCAACGAATGCAAATCATATTTATATAATCCTGAAGCATTTCGATGACGAATAAAAATCATATTTATTACGAAACTTGTTCGCTTGCCTTTGTCTACCCCTCTGAGATAATCTTATTCGGCGTTTCTTCTCGACGGACAGTTTATGAGTCTCTGTTATCGACCTGTGAACTGGCCATCTCTGATGCGACTGTTTTACCGTCGAAGATGGCAGGACGGTCGCACCGCGCGAAAAAAAAAAATGGAATACACTGTGCACGAGGGACACCGACGGTACTGCGTTGAAATTCAACTACGGGACGCACGTGTGTGTCAACGAGACGTCGAATAATTTTTATTTGTTGACAAAACGCAAGAAACAATGAAGCCGTCTATCAAAGCCGTGATAGACGAAGTCATCATACAGCCGAGTAAAATACAGCCAATAATCGGTAAGTCGTTGGTCAAAACATAACCCCCTCGATAATTTTGATTCTGATTTTTTCAATATATTTCGTTTAACGGATTTCTTCTTTTGTCACCGGTTTACAATAAATTCTGATTAACGGCCCAGAATAATACATTCTGTAATAACAATAAATAAGAAATTGAGATGAATTATACAATACAGATGAATACATTTTATACATTTCAATAGGTAACAAATTAAGTGGAATTCAGGGGAAGTTAACGAAACTCCCGGCATTTTTTTTTTTATTCGAACAATCGTAATTAATCGCTAGGATATGCACAGTCCATGTAACATCTTATGATATGACAGTATTTGATTTAATCATTTTATTATGAATAAATTAAGACATGACTGTTCCCACCTGCTTTCTACCCGATCCTACTTGTATTCAAGTATGGCTGTATTTGCCGTTTTTTTAAAGACTGATGGATAATCCTGTAAACCTAAATGTAATTACTAGTCCTCGCTTATCTTCTCTCCATTTCTGTTTTTTGTCCTTACACATTGAGCCAGTGCCCCTATTTTTGTGGCAGCAGCTGATTTCCCTCCTGTATTATATTCGCCTAAGTCTTACAATACCCAAAGACATAGCGAGACTGCAGAAAACCGATGACGATACAGTTGGTCTCAGTTTTGCTTCAATTTTTATTTCTCAACGAAACGACCGGACAAGGAATCGAACTTTTGACCTGCTGGTGCTAGACCGGCAGGTCAAGGCTGCTAGATCGGTGCATTGATCTAACTAACTGCTAGACCAATGCAGTGATTTTTTATTTGCATGATAACAATTTTCACATTATCCAACTAATCGTCGACAATATGTTACAGTCAATTTTCAAAATGGCGATCTCAAGGACGAGGAGACGAGTCGCATGAATTGCGGCATATATCACGATGCCAAACAGGACAAGACCGTGTTGGCCATGTCGAACGGCCAGGTTGTGTACAAGGGCTACCGTCCCGACTTGGAAAAAGAACTGACCTACACAATGCTGGCTATTCACAACAAGCGCACCGGCAAGATACGACTGATACAGGCCGAGAGATGGGAAGTCGCGCCTGTACTCGATCAACAGGTCGACGTTAACGACGAGGGCGATGCCATCGACAAAATAAATATGCTCAACAAACAGTTCGGTTCGAAGAAGGTCAAAAGAAGAACCGAACAGTTTGAGAAAATGAGGGTCAACATCGATTCGGTCAAGGAACAACTGGAGAAGACAGTTTCCAGTAAGCCTACCTGAATATCGGAATCTTGTTGTTGCGCAGGCTTTAATATTGTACTAATTTAATTCAATTGTTTTCCGAGCAGATGTGGAGATAGACAGGGGAGATCTGAGCACAAAGTCGATTGACGACGACGGCGCGTGCAGCCCCAATATTCCCAGGTGCAACAGAGACGCGAGTCGCGTGGAGGACGTTTACAATTTGTACGACATGGTCCCGAAGGACGTGTTACAGTCCTTGTACGAAAAGATCGACGAGATTCTCGAATACGGCACCGAGGGGTGAGTCGAAGCGCCGAATATTCTTCGGCGATCGTCCGTTTCCCTCCCGAATATTCGCAATCTCGTGCGGGTTGTAACGTCGTACAGCTATGAAAATAATAGAAATTGTAGAGATATTGATACAGATAATTCGTTACGCGTCGCGTGCAGAAACTAAAGAACGTTCGAACAGTTTTTCGTAACTTGGTTTGCACGATCTCCGATCAGCCGAGTACATGGGCGTTTAATTATTATTATTATTATTTTTCAGGAAGTCGAAATTCTACATACAAATGTTGAATTCGCTGGCATCGGATCGAAAGAGAACGAAGAAGATAGCGATTTTGGAGTACATAGAGGCTGTTCGAACGTGGCTCGGTCTTCCGTTCAGAGAGGTGAAAAAACGAACGCTCGAAATTTATTACTATTCAAAGAAGATCAACGATCACGTTCTGGAATCGTTTAGCATGCTCGGCGAGAACGGAAGGTGAGAATAAAAAAAGGAGGGAATTGAAAGTTCCGTTTTATAAATCCTAACGACGCTTTATCGACGTTTTACTTTGAAGGCAACGTCCGACCACCATGCGGGACAAGGGAATCATATACTGTATGATTTTGGCACTGATTGTCGGCAACTACAAGCTAGATCTCGACCTGTTCTCCACGCTATTTTCGAACACCCGGGGCGTCAAAAAATTCACCGATCTTGCGAGAATAATCGGCGCCGTACCATTGAAGGATGACAAAAAACTCGTCGTTCTTAAATTACCCTTACCGCCTCCTCTGGAAATAATGCGGAGAGGGAAAAGAAAATAATCACCGCCTCACCCCCGATTAGCTCATCGTGTTCTTATTCGTACGATTTTTTTAATAACAAATTAAAGTATATTTCATTGCAATTCCTAGTATGACTATTCTCCGTCAATCCCGTCAGTTCGAAGTTGGAGCAGTAGCGGCCAGTTTTGAAAACAAACGGGCTTCGATCTTCGTTGACAACAGTCATTGATCCGCAAGTTGAAAAAAATAATAATTAGCGTCCTTCCGCCGACTGAGGTATGTTTTATATTATTGAATAATCATTCAAGGTCTGATCGTTTGAGAAGCTTTCTAAAAAAAAAATTGTGTTTTCAGCTGCAAAGATTAGGTTAACTGTAAATATTTTGGAACCGGCTGAAACGTTATCGCGGCTTGTTTTATCCGACGCATTGCTCCAATACGCGATAGTTCGGTGCGTCGTTCGCGCGTGAAGCTGAAAACGCCGAATATGATGTCCAGTAATCTTTTGTATGAAAAGTCATAGGTTATAAGAAGAAAGATGGCGATTGTAGTGAGCAAGCGTCTCATTGCGGGAGTTGGTGGGGGAATTAGAACGTCGATATTTAATCTCGCCGATCGGAACGTGGCAGCTGTTGCTCCGACGACGAAACGGAAGATGGTAAGCTCTCGATTTTATATTCAATAAATACCTCGTGCATTTTTCGCCGTATGACTAAACAGTAGCTTTAATAACTATTTGCAACAATTAATTGTTATGTTCTCATTGATACATAATTTCATCGATTACTCTTGAGCAGCATCCACGATTACAACTAACCACCTGTGGACTATATTGATCGAAGCGAGTGCTATCGCTCAACAATTTACAAAAACATTCTTTTAGGCGAAACTTTTGGCTGAGGAAAGGTCAACGACCCTGGCACCACTGTTGGCGAACGGCTGGACAGTGCAGACGGACAGAGACGCGATTTACAAGGAATTTACGTTTGGAAACTTCAATGAGGTAAACATTATTGGTTCGAATACAAACCTCGTTAGCGAACTAATCCTTTTTATTCATTTGATCTCAGGCTTTCGGATTCATGACGAGAGTAGCTCTGAAGGCCGACAAGATGGACCATCATCCCGAGTGGTTCAACGTTTACAACAAAGTCAACATAACTTTGTCGTCCCACGATGTCAGCGGTCTGTCGCAGAGAGACGTGAGGCTGGCGACTTTCATCGACGAGGTCGCGAAAACCTCGAAGGCATAAATAAAAACCGCAAGAGTCGCCGCATTCGTTTACTCGTGATAAAAAAAATATTCCGTCGTAATCAACGATACTGTAAAGAATCAATAAATCCTATGCAATTTATTCGCCGCTCCATTTCTTTTTTGCAGTGTATTTCGATGATCCGCTTATGTTCGACATTGCAATCCTTGTCGCGCTTTGCGATCCTCTTAATTTATGAGCAACTTAATATTTCGCGTTGGAGAAGCGTCGGCGGAAATGACCGTTGCGCACTCTGCAGTCGCTTTTCGCAAGCTCTGAACACACTCGTCTAGAAGCATCGAGTTTATTTCACAACAGAAACCAGCAGCGAAGCACGTTATCTCGCAAAAAATATCGTCGATCGAGCATAGCTGTTCAAAGACGTTAAATAGTTTCCCTGTTTATCGAGACACAACAGCGATGAAAAATACATCTCCGATGAATCTGCGCTCGACATTGTCGACGTGGCTAACAGAGGCCTGAACGATTGAAAATTGCCCAACATTATTCGAGCGAGTGACGAATTGATTATCAAATAACGATCCGAGAAAGATGTCAAGCGAATCGTTTATCCTCGTCGATCGAGAGCTATAGGTAAGTCCATATATCGAGAAAAATTTCTCATAATTTTTCTACAATGGCAGAATATGAAATATTTGATAAATTTCTAAAACAATCTAATGGAATTCTAAACTAACCCAAATATATTTTTATTGCAGCTGTGCAGTTAACGAGACATAAGGAAGATTGAGGACAGAAGGTAAATGTATTAGGTCGTTACTTTAATTTGTAGAAAGTTATTGTTAGTACTAATGCAAAAATTGGCTCGTATATCTAACTCATAAATTGCTTCTAATTTCAGGGCCATCAAGTGCAATATCCGATTCTGAGTTACAGACGGAATCGGCAAAGTCGCACGCATATTTTTTATACTGTATATCCAGTAGAGCGGACCGCAAGGGATGGTAAGAAAAATTTCGCGGATGGGACGAAGGAATTCGTTAAACAGAGCAAAACGACTGTCTCTCGTCTCTCGCTCGTGCTCCGCGAACGCGAAGATTGCTCTAACGAGTTGGTGGCAGCACCGTCGCGACTTGCCGTCCGACCGCAATCCGAAACAGCTGAAATACTGTCATGGCTGAAAATTAATAAACTAGCGTGCCTTGTTAAAAAATATCATCTGTTTTTAATTGCACGAGCCATGAATGGCAAAGAGCAACGCATCGTCACGGTGAGAAATTAATATTACGATTGTTTCGTTTGTTTCGCGAACGCCGTGCGCGGGAAGTAAATCCTGGACGAGGGAGGGATGGCATGTATTCCTAAGCTGTGAACCAATTTATAATCTCAGTTAATCGTGAAGATCGTCGATCGCAGATTGGCACGTCCCAGAGTCGAGCGGAGCGTTGAAATATTTTCTGTGTCATTGCAGGACAGTCAAGCGACCGGAATTCCATACAGGAACGAGAAGTTCCAGCCAAAGCTTCGTAAGAACCGGAAGGTGGAATACAGATGGAGCGTACAGTACTACGACGCCGTTAACAAAGCTGTATTTGCCAATCAGTGCACACCTTACATGCCCTCTGAACCTCCGCAATCTATCAAAGAGGACATCGATAAGACGGGCTATGTCTGCAAGCAATGCAGGGACTGGTACGTTATTGGGGATCAGCGGCTTTCAATTTTTTTTTTTTTTTTCATATGCTCGGCTTTGGCTACTTTTAACAAGGGACATGATAGCTGATCTGGTGTTGTTAGATAGACAAGGTAGCTAGGCCGTCACTTTTTGTTAAGTATGCGCATTGTAAATAATTATCAGCAAAAATACGTGGGCTGCCACAATTTTCCAGCCCACCATCACTGTTTTTGTTTACGGATTTCTTGGTAAGAATAGTCCAGTACAAAGGACGCGGTAGATAAGTTAACTAGACCAGTTTTTTTTGCTAAGTACAATATTTCAGTTCATTTAATTTATTATTATTTGTTTAAGTACGAACTATTTGCACACATTCGTTTGGCTACAGGGGCTTTTAGAATATGAGCATGGTAAATAAATGTGGGCTATCGCAATTTTTCAGCTCCATCATCGCTGTATATTCTTGTAAAAAAAAAAAAATCTCTCAGACAGTTTAATAAATCCTATTCAACTCAGTAACATTCACTCACAAGAAACATAAACTGATTGTTTCAGCTTTAGGTTCTTGAGCAGCATAGAGGACCACACCGCGCGTCGAAGTTGGATACTCGGCTACTGGTGTCAGCAATGTTTCGCAACGATATGCGTTCACTTGCCGAAGGGGCAGGGAATGTGTTCCACTTGCGTGGAGATCGAAGCGTCGAAGAACGATTATCTGCACAGCAAGGGTATAATGAAGAGCCTGAAGAAGGGCGTTACCCGTGTGTTCTATAATCAGTGTCAATTCTTCGCGCACCTGCGATCGCACGGGATAACGATGGTCGACTCGAGCGAGGTAATGTTGATGCCATTACCGAGCGGTATGAAGAGAGAACATTACGCTCAGTTGGACCGCGTATTTAAGGCCTTGATGGAAATCATGTTCATAAGAGGTATTCACATAATGGACTGGCTGAGGGACAAGAAAATAGCGTGGAACACGATGGTCACCTTCAACGCCCAAAAGGCAACCGCCATAGTCGATATCGTCGGTCGTTACGCCGACAATTGTTTGCCCGTTAATCGTTTCGACAATAACCGCCAGGACAATCCGATTCAGTTCGAGGACAGCCGAAGAAGGTCGCGCCAAGGTCACACGAATTACGCGAACCCCAGCAAGTTTAGAGTCGCGTTGTCGGAGTCGCGAGCGGAGATCGAAGAGTCGCGTGCGACAAACGACATCGCGTTCGTGGATTGTGGACCGGGATTCAACAATTGCACCGTCGAGACGCCGGGAACCAGCTCTCCGAGCAGGGGCAAGAGCAACGCGTCGCTGTCCGAGCTGCCGAGCGTGACCGCCGCAAGGGACACCGCCGAACGACCAGCCGTCTCCCGAAACAATTCTATGTGGCGATCCTTTTCACGTCACTACGACAAGCTCAGAGACAAATCTCGAGACGGGGTGCCCAAATCTTCGGACGATCGCCCAGAATTTTCGTCCTCTACGTCAATCAATCCGACTGGTCCTCGTGTACTGACGATCCGCAGCTCGAAGAGTCTCAGTCTCTCAACGATAATAAAACATCTGCCGAACGACGGTATGAATCTCAAGAAAATCGTCGTCGTCGGCGACGACGGCGACAGAGACAGAGAAATCAGTTTTTCGTCTTCGCCGGAAACGCCGTCCTCGGTCGCCTCGGTCTCCAGCGCGAAGGACACGTCGATTCTCCCGCCCACACCGCGAGACGCTCCGCTGAACGACAAACCGAAGACTCCGACCGAGCCTAAGAGCGATTCGTTGAGCGTCGTTCCCGCTGGTGACAAAACGAAACCTCTCGGAACACCGAACTTGGTCACGCAAACTTTCTCCGAGCAGATGACTCTGCACGGAAGAATCATGTTTCAGAACGGACGGAAGTACATAATTCGTCACGTACCCAAATCGAAGTATCGCACGATACTTCCGGGTGCGAATTTTCGGACTCCCGCACCGTTGTCGACCGCCGCCGCCGTTCCGCAACCAGTCTCGAAAGTCGCGGTCTCGAAGATCGCTCCATCCTCGAAACATATTCCAATTCTTCCCAAGATAGTTCCTAAAACGTTGAATCTACCGTCGAAGCTCGTCAAACTCCTGCCCAAAGTCGCGCCTCCCTCCAGTTTCTCCCGAACAGTCAACGTCAGGCCTAACTCCGATAATCAAATCATAGCCTCGAGATTGACAAAAAATCAAATATCATTGGTCTACAAGTTTCGGGAATTCATGCTTAAGGATCTGCACCGAGCCAGCAGACGCGAGCTCGACACGTACATCCAGCATCTCAAAGGTATCAGCGCCGAGTACGCCAAGGTCATGGGTTTCGAGAACGACACGGTTCTCGCCACGAACGCCAAGACAATAAAATACTTCGAGAAATTAGCTGCCTCCCGACCACCCGTTAAGAATCCTAGCGACGAGCGCCTCGGCGCGAATTCCGAGGACGCCTTCGAGAGAAGCACGAAGGAGTGGGAGCTCAGAATAAAGGACACGGACAAGCAACGACGCTGCGGCACTTGCGACAAGAGAGTAAAACCCTCGACCTACGTCGTAGGAATGTCCGGTCCGGCCGTCGACGAGACGATATTCTGCCATTGTTACAACAACATATGTTACAAATGCAACGCCAATCAGGGCGGTCTCGTGCAGCTCAAGGCCCACGTTAAATGGCACAAGGGCGAGAAACCCTTCATGTGTCCCGATTGCTCCATAATATTCCCGTCCTCGACGGAGCTCGAGATACACGTTTGGACGACTTGCTTTCACCCGATGTCGAGGTACATATACGGCTGCGGTGTCTGCCAGGTCGAGGGTATGATGGACATGGAGGCAGTCGCGAAGCACTTCCTGCTCATGCACACACGAAGAAAAATAATATGCTCCGAGTGTAAGATGGAGTACACCGAGAAAAATCCGACCTACACGGATCTGACGAAGCACTTCGTCAACCACCATCCGGACATCGAGAGCATAACGGAACCTAAGCGGCTCTTCGTCTGCAACCTAAAGCAGTGCATAATCCGTCCGGAGCACTTCAGGGCTCACTTGTCCGAGCACCTCGGCGTCCTCAAGTGGATCTATTACAAGTGCCCTTTCTGCTCGATGGTGACTCAGGGCACCGGTAGGAACAAGACGATGATACGGGAACACCTTATCGAGAATCATTTGGATCGTATACACGAAGTCGTCAGTCCAGCGAGTCTGCCTCGTATACTCGAGAGGATAAAACGAATCACGACGAATTGCGTAACGGACCCTCAACACTGCCCGCAGACCCGGACGAACAGCGTCGCGGGGCTAGAGGAGACTTGCCCGCCGGTCTCGAACGCCGACACCACCGGTCCGATGATCATCAACGCTCGAACCATAACACCCGCCTCTTTCGAGCACGGCTCGGAGAGCTCGGAGGAACAGCTCGAGTACGAGGATCTCATGCTTCCGAAGATACTCGAAGTGAGATCGGAGGCTGTCGGGGAGTTCGAGAACGAGGTAGCACCGGCGAACGACTTCACCCTGCAGATTATAGCGGTAGAGTCGATGGCCGATAATCCACCGGAGTCGCCGGCGATGGACAGCGAGGCTTCGGATGCGGTGTCGCAGGAGTCCGCTTACGACGAGCTGACGCCGCTGAGCGACGATACTTGCGGGTCGGTCGCTCTGGAGATATGCTCGTTACCGATCAAAGACGGTACAGACTCTTTGGAGACGGACGAGGACTCGAAACCGGAAGCGACGATCAAGAGCACTTCCGACGTTGAGGACAAGAAACACAGTTTCGAGCCGTACGACGGAAGCGAGAAATCCGATGCCGGTGAAAAGTATCTCAAGACCCGGATCGCCTCGCCATTGACGAAGAAGAGGCTTCTGCAGAAACCCTGGAGAATCGCTCTGAACAGTCCGAGCGGCGTGGAAACTGCACCGGTCGTTTACAATTGTCATCTCTGCGGCGAGCTCATAAACACTTGCTGGTCCGTTATAAAGAACCACTTCGGATCTCGGCACTCCAGGGACTACAGGGTTTCCGTTGTGTCGCCGAAGATACCGAGAATATCGACGGACTACATCGACGGCGGTTACAGGGAAGACCCCGGCGCGCCGAAGCGCAAGGCCGACGTTCCCCAGGTCAGTCCAGGACCGAAGAGGCGTCGACGATGGGGACCGAAGAAGTACTTCGAGAGACCCGGCTCGCCGAGCCTCGGACTGTGCGTGCGGCCCGAAACGGTCCAAGAGGTCGAGGGAAGCTTCCGGTGCAAGAAGTGCGACGAACCGTTCAAGGACCGAGCCGTGCTGCGCGATCACATTGCCTCCAGTCACAGGATCAAGGGCCAGTATCTCATATGCCTCGAGTGCGGCGAAAATTTCGTTGTCGTTCCGAGTCTGCAGATGCATCTCAAAGCTCTCCACGGCATACAGGATCCGATAACTTATCTGTCGCAAAACACCGCTTACGCGCCGGATGTCCTCGACGACGCGGAGGAACTGGAGAAAGCTACGGAGTCGAATCAGTGTTACGTCTGCATGGCAGTTTTCGAGGACAAGGCAGCGGTCGACAAACACATCAGAGTACACGGTATGGCTTTTCTTAAAAGGAAGAGATTCGAGGCCCAGAAAGCTCTGAAGTCGTCGGAGAAAAAAGGCGAACCGCCGGACAACAGAAACGCGCCTGCGAACAACGCTACTGGCGACGGGAAATCTGCAACGAAAAACGATTCCCTCGTCACGGCGGGGACGACGGGGGCGTCGTAAGCTCTATTGCTTCCAGGTCGGTTTTCGAAAATGCATTGGAAAAAAAATATAACCAATGCACGCGGACGACCGTTAATCATCTAATTGATTTTATGTTTTACGTACGATACCTCCACGATTGGAGCTGTATAAATGAATTCTACTGTTGTTCGCCGTGAATGTTTCGATGTGTTTGTAAAAAAAAAAATTGTACACGGCCCGAGGTCGGTACGCGCAATAAAAAAAAAAAACCAGTGTTGATCAAATCGAACGACAGTCGATGTATTTTTATATCCGCGCGATAATAGCGAAACAAAAAACTGTATCGACGATTCGGTACGATCGATTAATCTCTCAACTTCCATATTAATATAGATGCATCTTTATATTTCTCGTTTCGTGGTTTCTTTTTTTATCTTATAAAGGATATTATTGCACAGACATTGCTCGTTATTGCTGCCGAGGACGTACTTAGAAACTAATAATCTTTGACACACATAATATATTAATTATAATGAAACACGTAGAGATAGCAATGGACCCGAAATGATCTGGTGGCTCTGTGATTGAGGGGCGAGTCTTTGGTGCTAATTGTTTGTTTTTTTTTGTTCTCACGAATCGGTAACGATGCTCCATTGGTCCCATGAGATTCTACTAACATTCGTAAATCATATATATTTTTTCATACTAATTTTTTTTTTTTTTTTTCATAGTCGGGACACACTAGATCAAACTCCCTCGACTCCGTCGATAGTTCGTAGGTCGTTGCCGGCCCTCACTGGGTTTTCGCTTAAATCTAACTCCGAATTAATCGACAAATCGCCCACGACGATTTCCGCACGGCGAGTCTCGACGTCCTCGGGAGAGTCGTTCGTGTTAGTCCGCTCGAGACTCGTCTCCGTTCGGCGAATAACGGACAACGGGAGATTTATCGGCGAGCCACACGGCGAAGGAACAATGTTGTACTTTCTCGAATCGTCATCGGGGGACTTGGCATTGTCGCCGCTGTCGTCGAACGTCGTGCTGTTCTCTCTGAAAAGTTTTCGCAGATCACCGCCCAGCAGAGCGTCGTCCGGGCTGGCGTCGTGATCCGGCGGAACAATAGCCGGCGGGTCGGCGCCGGTGATTTCCGGAGCTCTGCGTCCGCGACCGAAATTAGGAAGTTCGCTGAGCGGGATGCCCTTGCCGTGGACCGCCCACAAGTCGCAAATCGGATTGCACGAGGAGCCGCGGTGCGGGTAAGTGACGATCTTCTGCCTCGACGCGTCCTCCATCGAGTGCCATCGGTGATGCGCAGCTCTGATGGATCCCGGTGTGATGGCGCTGAGACTGTCCGCCATTACGATGCGATGGGGAAAGCGAGGCGAGCCTCTTATCCTCTCCCGCGACGAACTCTCGCTGGTGTTCGCCTCTGTGGGACACAAACGAGTCTTGCATTATAATTCGGGTTAATAATTTCGAGTGAAAAAAAAAAAGAAAAATATCGTTAAGTGGACGGCGTACTGAAGGGAAGACTAAAGTTGACCCTCGGTTCGCTGCTCTCTTTGCGCCGCAGACCGAGACTCAATCGCCGATCCTCCTCGCTGGTGATACTTATGATCGGCCCGGAGCCGCACCGGGGGTGAGGCGGTCGCACACCTTGAACGTTCACCTGACAACTGGACGAAGCCTTTGTGCCCGGCACGAGGCCGGCTATGTATCCCATGTGGACTCTCAGAGCCGAAGCGACACCTGCCAAAGTACCGAGGATGAAGAAACGAAAATTAGGCCAGTAACGATTTTTTTCACCCTGGCGGATCGGTGAACCGTTGACCTCCGGTTGTTTTTGGGTTGAGGTACTTTGGGAATCTAAGATTCACAGAACGGTTGCTTTACGGTTGCCTTCCGGCTTCTAGCGGAAGTCAGCCGGCTTGAAAAAGCAGAACCTTGATTATTCGAACTGCGACTTGCTTTTCTATCATCCGAACCATGATAGATTGAAAATATTTCTAGAATGTTTTCAAAATATTGGGTGCTATATGGAAACTGCTATATTAAATGTCATGTACACTTGTGATGAAAAATCAATGTTTGGCGTATTAGAAACATTGGAAACACTTTCCTTTCGATAATTTACTTTAATATCAATGAAAAAATGTAATCACTTTTCATCACAATTGTACGTTCAATTGAATGTACCAGTTTTTGGATAAAAACTTCCAGTCTGGTACATTAAATTAACATTTTGTTACCGTGTATTTTACACCTTCAAATTTCCACAATCCGAACGATCGTTAATCCGAACGAAGCTCGACCCCAGTTGATTCGGATAATCGAGGTTCTACTCTAATTGGTCGTCGATCCGCTAGGGTATTTGTCGACGATCATCTTCGCCGACAGTGGCGCCGTCTACGACGGTCAGTACCGGTGAAGGAAGCGGTCGACGTCTTTCTGCTGTTGGGTCGACTACCAAAGAGACTGAAGAGTCGTTGAAAAACCCCCAATCGATTCGGTCCCTCGGTGTCCCGTCGCCAGCCCAATTTATAAATGTCGGCGAGACTTCTTCCCGTGCCGTCCGGCTCCAGATCTGGCTGACTGCTAAACGCTACGGTTCCGCGACGCATGCCTGCTTTCACGAGGAGGGGGCAACAGTCATTCAGTAGGGTTCTTTTTGTCATTTTTTTTTTTTTTTTTTAACGGTGCTTAGAGCCGCCTTATAACTGGAAAACAAGCGGGAAAGCGGCGAGGAGCGGAGAAAAGGTTGCAGGAATATATTCGTTTCGCGGCTCCTCTGCATCGAGTCTTCTATATATATATATATCTCAATACCTAGAGCCTAGATACTCGGCAATTATGAATTATATACACGGGTGGATTTCGAGGTTTTAGACAAAAAAAAAGGTCAGTAATAGCCCGTCGGATAAACGTGCTACTGGCGGAGCATGTGCGCGAAACTTCGGCCTCACCGGGAGGGATTATTTCTGCTATAAATTGGCATGCCCCGTATTGGGAAAGATTTAGCGTCCGCGGACAATGTATATACGTATACGAAGGATACTCTAGAATCTAAAGCCCTCTGCTGTAGTCTCGTACAGTATACTATACGATGTCGTATCGTTTGTTTGGCCAGTGAAACTCCGCGTTTGCCGCAGATTGTCAGTTATCGTTCACTATATCTAGACCAAATTCATCGTTTTGTTTTTCTTTCTTATTTTTAAAGACCAGCAAGCAGTGGTACCGTGTTTAAGTGAACGTGTCAAGCAAAGTGCGTGCAATAAACGAAATTTCTGTGTCACCTTTCTGTGATACCTGCGATGACGGGAGAACGGCGAAGCGACAATAGCATTAATATAATTCTTTTTTTTGTGTGTTTTGGTTTTCGTGCCTCAAGAGGCTCTATCGTGCAAGAGTTGCCGCGGGCGGTCGACGTTGAATTTTAAGGGCGCGTTTAATCGCCTCGGTCGGTAACGAATCGTCCTCCACACTTTGTCCAAGATTGTTGATTTTTCTGAGCGAAACAAACTTGGTTTGCGTTTATTTGTTGTCTGCGAGAACCTGATTTGCTTTTGTTAAAAATATTGACAGTCTCGATGAAAATGTGGAAGGCGATTTGTTACCGACCGAGCTCGGTCTTTGTTACCGCGGATGTCTCGCATCGGCTTGATTTCGGAGAGTGGCTCGAAATTCGATCGATCTTTCTCTTGCACGATAGGCCCTCCTCGTCCGGTATAAGGCCGGGGCGGTTGTGTTTCTTACCGGAAGGATCGGCCGATGGCCAACTGGCTCGAGGTATGACCGGAGGCAATACACTCAGCAGGAGGAGCGGTAATCCACCGCCTATGCTAGGATTTCTCTGCGGTGGAGATGCACTGGACGAAGCCTGAGAGGGTTCGACTGGCTCTTGGCCTAATTGTTTCTCCAATCTGGCAAGCTCGAGCTCCAGCTGGGCCATCTCTCGCCGGTAAACCCTGTTTTGCACCTCGACTCTGTACTGCAACTCTCTGGGCGCACACAAAAGATCGAATCGTCATTGGACATTCACGAAGTTCCGAAGTCGTATTGAGGTTGAAGTTTCGCACCTTCTCTCCCGTTTTCTCCGTGCTCGGTCGGTAACGAAGTCTGTAATGCTATTCATTCGAGAATGCTAACGAAGTCTGTAATGCTATTCATTCGAGAATGAAACTTTGATGCTAATCGAAAATAGGATTTCACTGCGTCTATCAGCAACGCAACGGAATCGATTTCCTTTGAACGGTAGATTTTAGGTACTCTCGATACTTGGCATTGCAGTTTTCATTACCAACCGCTGTACGGCAAAACTTATGCATCGTAAACCTCTAAGAAATTGAAAGTGAGTCCATTAAATCAGAGTGACATAATGATTAAAGTTTGCATAAAGCGATCGGTCTCATACACGAAATCTCGTCATGGTCGCGCAACTCATACATGCATGTCGAGCCAACCCTAGTGCGACTGCGAATACGATGCAACTTGCTATCCGTGATTGCACCAGTTTCGCTAGGGACAAGAATACTTGTTACCTGCTATCATCGGTAACGAATCGTCGCGTGTTGCACTCGATCTTGAGACCGAGGCTCTGCACAACTGGATCGGCTCTCTCGCCGGCCAATATATTGCCCAATTGCGGCAGAAACAGCAACGCCAGAGTACCCGTCGTTGACGCGAGAATCAGCGTCGTTATCGTGACGAAAGCCAGCGTGGCGCGGTCGGACATGAGATTGGCGAGAACGACGACGATCCCCGATGTTATCACAACCGAGTACACGCTCATGCCGATGTACTGGGAGTCGTTCAATGCAGGAATCTTCACGTGGCTGTGAAAATAAATTTTTACGGGTTCAATTCGGACGATTGCACGTCGAGGCGGAAACGAGACATCTGCGATAGAGACGTACCGAGTCTCCCACGCCATGTAGACACCGACGATCAGAAGCAATCCTTTGTAGGTGTATAGAGCAGCGAGCCAGCCATTCGTGTGCTGAGATCGGCATACCTCGACCTAAGGAACAATGTTTCACAGTCGGGGAGAGCGGGGCAAACTCGAAACCAGGGGCAAAACGGACTACCTTTACGATTTTTTTTTGCGGTGCAAAAAAATAGTATATTATGCTACAAGGAGAGAACACAGTAAAAAACAACGTTTGTACTTTTTATAACAACTTATTGCCCACAAAGGTCCACAATTTTTTATTGGTCGATTTTCCGATCGCATCCGACTCTAGTTTTACAAAAAAAAAAAAAGCACAAGCTAAAATTTTTAATGACATGGGAAATAAAAGAAAACAGAATTAATCATTAATACAATAATTACGCATTTTCATTTGCATCATCATTTTTTTTTAATAGACGTTAGAACGTGGAATAACGTGGTTATTTTGACAAAGTTGGGAACAAATCCAAGTTATATCTCGAACCGTGGTCCATTTTGCCCCGGTTTCCTTTACTTTTATGAAGTTATGCATTTTCCGAATTTATCGACTATTGGTCTCAATCTCTCTGAGAGGGGGGAGGGGGAAAGGTACCTGTGGCTGATAGATAACCGCCCGATCTTGGGAACTTATCTCGAGCGTGAGATTTCGTAGATCCCGCTGCATGGGATCCAGGGTGACCCACAAGGTCACGACAAGGACGTCGATCAGCAACAGCACGCAAATAAGGCTTATCAGTTGAGTATCCTGCAGCAGCTGCGCGTTTGTTGAAACGAACAGAACGAAGAATATATATATAAATATATCGCAATCAACATTGACATTACCCGCTCGAATGATTCGATTCGATAAATCATTTCAACGGGCACCGATAATATCGGCTCGTGCGAGCCAAGTGACGCTGTATATACTTTCCTTATTTTTGACGACCCCGCTGCGGCTCCTCGTGAAAATTCTATGGACTCTGTACGTCTTTGTGAACATTGACCCAAACGCCAGCGAGAATCCAGCAGACAGTAAATAAGCACGTGCCTGAAATACACGTACAGAAGCGTCAATATCTGATCGTAATTTTATAGGTACACGGGAGTCAAACATAATTCATCAGTTCGAGGAAAGTTTAAAAATAAATAATAAAAAAAAAAATTCCCTCACGGTGCAGATCGTAGGAAAGTATCCGTCACTGTCCGCTAGAGTAGCGTGATCGAGACCCAGTAGGATAACTGCGCCGTAGACTAGTGCGCATCCCGCGGCCGCCATATTGTTAAGTCTTGGACTCGAAAGCTTGATGCTCCTGCCGGAAAGAGAACCGTCGTAGAATCCACGCCGATCGTAGCATCGGCAATTTTGCCACCTCGTGTAAGTTACAAAGAATTTTCAAAAAAGTAAAATCTCACTTGTGCCTACGAAAGTGCAAGTTGAAGGCTAGAAATGCCAAAGCGAGGGTAACGCCGATGCTAGCCACGCAGGTCACTGCCAGGAACGCCGCATAGTCGATCGTCACCATTCGAAACCTGAAAGGTAAACAACAACGATACTGTAAGCGATAAACTAAGCGAAAGACTTTGGAGTAGTAACAATGATGAAAAGATAAAAATGTGCATCTACATATGCATCTGCGTCTACGTCGTATATACACTGACGTACCGAAAGACTCTGCGTGCAACGGGTGGATGCTCGCCCGGCCAACGGATTCTCGCGCATCCTGGACAGTTCATCGTCAGTCGTCCATTATCCGGGGTGTAAACGGCAATGCGTCTGACGACGTGTCCTGAATGGAATTAACTGTCGTTAGGTGGACGTCTGTCGCTCGTCGAGACGTCAAGGTGAGACAACTTCCCAGATAGACAGGCACGGCGAAATCGCACCGGACAGTCGCCCATTCAGGTTCGACGAGGGAGCAATTATCGGAGACCGAATCGAATACAAAATTGGTCGGACCAATTTAGGGATCGCCCGTCAATACTCTAAGATCGAACGGTAAACTAATAGGCTCGGAAGTTCGAGAGTCCAGGGCATCGGGTTTGACGTAACACGCCGATGGAAGAACGGACGTTTCGATACGTCCGAAATATTATATCTCGGGATTGAGGAGTTGGAGGGAGGGGGGGGGGGGGGGGGGGGAAGAGAAGTCGCCCGTAAACGGCGCGTCGAAGTATCGCGAAACACCGGAATCGCGAGAATCCGACAGTTTCTAAAATCCTCTTACCATCTGAAATCGATACGTCTATGTACCGTTGCCCAATTACGTGTAACGTATCCGTTGCACTCGCAGGGATCACAGTGATACGTCGCGTAGTTTCAGATATTTCGAGGCGTCTCTCTTCTCTCACATGTTCGGCCATCTTTTTTGTTTTTTTTAGGTTAGGTCGATCGTTTCCACGGTGCGTCGATAAACATCGGAACTTATTTCACGGTACACCTCTTTGTTCGTTGTAGCCGGATCGAGCCCGGACGGAGATGCCGGTGAAAAATTGGTCTCCATGCCCGAGGATGTACAGCGCTATCCTGATAAATTCACTTCGACAAAGTACGCTCGATCGAATAACGTTACATTCTCCACCTCGCATCGATAGATCCACTTTGCTCTCGCGTCGCGGCGTTGATGCTATTATTACGGTCGTTTTACGTTCTACGCGCGTGGCATGGCAACGTGCATAACCTCTCAAAGAAAGTGCCCGTCTCACCGGGACTGTTAGCCGTTCGATAAAGTGAAGTGAGAGTGATCCCGTTTGTATTATAGCGAGCTTTCGATCGGCCGTGTTTTCTTCTTTTACTAGAGAATTTCTCGAACGGCTTTCGGGAACGATTTTGCGATCGAGAAAGAAAAATGTGAGAACGAAGAGAAAAATCACGAAAGGACTGCCGTGTGAGGCGAATCGCGGACACGAGTCGAAAACAGCAGTGTCGGCACCGCACGCTCCTGACACGCCACTCAAATTATGTAGCTGCATTGTTGTCACCACTAGAGCGAAATACTTGACCCATTGTTCATTGTTAAGATCGCGGCCGGTAGATTTCTCGGAGGCTCCGGGGCCGCAGCCAAGGAGAAAGTTAAAGAACGTGTTCTTCCTCGTGCAATGTGTGTGTGTGTGTGTGTATCGCTCATTCGCTTCCGGTCGTCAATAGCAGCGAGCGCTGTTCGGAACTTGCAGTCGATTTATAGAATTTAGGCGGATGAGACGAGGAGGTTAGAGATGTAAGTTGATGATTTACTGGAATGGGACTGGAATGGGGTGGAAAGAGAGCTCATCTCGTTATCGTTATTCGTTGTCGGGCAAAGGCTGAAATCTTTCGACCGTGTGAAAGATGTACCACGTGACTTATGAGTGCGAGAGAGATAGATGCATTTTTCTAATCAATGTCATTTAAAAGCGGTCGACGTTTCGGATAAAACGGAAGCGTCATCGGACGCGGTGTTAAATTGTACATCCTCTAATGCTTTGCTTTTTCCCGGAAAATTTTCTCTCTGAATCGCATTCATTACAGATTTTGGTTACCGACTGAGTCGTTTCACATGTCCTTAAGGAGTGGCCATTTCCGCACCGGGTGACGAAAAGAAAATTGTCTTTCCCCGGGGAGTTGGCAGAAGTATGGGAAGGCAACTTTTTGTTTTCCTCGGCTGTTCGCGTTGAAGAGAGTTGCACAGGTCTTCGCCATGGGACGAGAGAACACTGGGCTAAAAAAAAGCTGTTCGCGTTCACAAAACGACATTGCTGCAGTTTTTTTCGTTACCTTCTGGGCATGGGGCATTGGTGCGGCAGTGTATACTAAAAGAATATTCAGTGTGTTCGAATTCGATAGAGTCAGTGAGTGTTGCTTCAAGAGGAAACGTTCGTCGAGCGATAAATCTGTAAGTTTTTTTTTATCACATACTATACATCGTCCGCCCTTCTTTACCGACGGAGACGACAGCGCTAACGAGACCTCGCGAAACTCCCCTCTCGTCTGTTAATTAAATTCTTCCGGCAGTCAGTAACACGAACGGGGTGAAAAAGATCTCTCGTCCGAAAGAACACTGTTGAAATTGTGCGACGACGAAGCGCATTTCACTGTTACACGCTTGGTTTATTACCCTCTACGACTCCAGTCCCTTTGACGTTAATAATTAAATTTATGCCGGGCACTTCATAAAATATACACTGGTTACGAGCTGTGTGCATAATTAACGGCCGAAGCGGCGTCGTGGATGCGCGCGAACACCCGATTATTCGCTCTTCGTATGAATGCAAATCCACGCTCGCGGGACAAACGAGTTGCGAGGGAAAACAATTACTGCAATACGGCGCTCCCGCGTTCGGCGCCCGGCGTCGTGATTTAAATTCATAATGTCTTCGTTTGAAAACGGCGACGATAATGCGGCCGGGAGGGGAATATGGACTTACCGTGCATCTGATAGAAAGCCGTTATTCCAACCCGATCGGCACCGTCAAAAGATACCGGACCCTGTATAAACAGACGGTGATCTTCGATTTTATCATCATTGTGACTCATTACTGCTCCCTAGGAACAGGGTTTTTAGGTAATTCCGTCGAGCAGCGAATATGTTACCGTTTCGAAACATTGAAAATTGAAACTTAAAAAAATTAAAAAAAAGAGTCTCTGAACAATCTGTTTCGAGTTTAACGATATTTGGGCCAAAATTGGGGGCGGGGAACGGGAGAGGGGCTCCGCTGACCGCGTTGGTCATTGTGCGAGTGCGAAACGCAGGCAAAGCAAGCGACTAGACAGAGACCCTATCTTTCGTTTATTGAATTTATCTCAGAAACAAAACGGTGAATCTTCTTGAAATTTGGACACAATCTGTCTAATGTTATGCCCTTCGCTGTGGTAGGTTTTTTTTTTAAATTCGAATCTAACAGAAATCGGCGGAGAAAATAGCTCCATTCTGTCGATTTTTGAAACGTTTACACGGCACCTTATGTAGCTTTGTACAGGAATTACTAAAAAACTACACGCTCAAAAAATCTGAAAAAATTGCAAACGATTCAGTGGGTTTTTCCCTACACAGTAGCAAAGTTTTATGGCGATCGAACTGAAACGCATTTTGGCCCAAACATCCTTAATTTTTCATGACAACTGTACATGAAATTTAATATAATAGTTTCTGCATGAAAACTTCCAGTCCGGTACATTAAATTTCATAGGAATTTTTTTTACAGTTATATTGTAATATACCGTATATTGTAACTCATATTGGAATATACCGGAAGTGAAATCTTAATTTTTCGATGTCCTCGAGAGCCAAGCGTCGGATCGGAATTGCGACACTTTTATCCCATCTTCGTAACTTCTACCGTGTAACAATCTCTTCCGAGTTTTTAAATTCGGAAGAGCTTGTTACACCGGCTTAATATTTCGCTGGGATTGTTGAGCCGGCTTGATATTTCGCGTGAAAATCCGTGCCGGAGGCGATAAGGAGGCACGTATTCGTTAAAACGAAAGCCACGTCAAGAATAATTTTTTTTTTTTTTTTTTTTTTAAGACCCTCTGCCTTGTAGTTATACTGTAATATTATGGAAGTGAAATCTTCACTTTCGATGTTGTCGAGAGTCAAGAATCAGATCGGAATTCCGCCGACACTTTTATCCCATCTTCGTAACTTGTAACGTGCAATGTCGACTCACCGAGACTCCGAGAAAATTGAGATTTTTCAGTTGTCCGAGCAGATGATAAGCCATGTCCCTTCGCGAATGGCTGTACTGGCCGATACTGGAATTTCTTTGATTGAGCAGCTCCTCGAGCTTGCCGAGAGCCAGTGCCATCGACCACACGGCGTCGTACGTCTGACCGGCGTATCTCGAAAGCGTTACACCTCTCTTGGCCAATTCCGAAGTGAATTCCGCAGTTGTCTGAGATAAAATCAAACGATTTCGCGATATCATCGAGAATCCTCTTCGCATACACGATTGGAGTAAAAATTGGTAAATCCTACAAATGAATCGACTGCGACTTAATATCAACAAAGTCCACCCTAAAAATGGCCCTTAAAGTTTCTTTACATAGCTAAAACTAAAACACATTACATTAAAAAAAAAATAGTTTTCTGATGTATGATAAAAAACGTCGCAACGGTGAATTATTGCAAAAAAAAAAGGGAAACGATAAAATTGTGAGATCGTGTTTTTATCGTTTCCTTTTTTTTAATGTATGCTCTTCGCGAACACGATTGCAATACAGATTGGTGAATCCCACGAATGAATCGACCGCTTCTCGATACGTACGAGATCGATCCTAAAATGGCCCTAAAATGTTCGTTACATAGCTAAAAAGCTTTACTGGTTTACGACGTAAGATAACAAACGTCGCATCGGTGAAATATTACCCAAAAAAAAAAAAGAAAAAAAAAACACTTTAGAGAATGTGTGCAACCGGAGGGCTAAATAATCCAAACGTTGCGAGGCCTCCCATGTGCATCAAGGCCTCTTAAATTCTCACTGTCTTTCCTCCCTTTCCGGCTACCGTGCTATGAGATACCGGTCGCGCATCGTGTAGCGTGTTCGTAAATAAGATATTAAAGGTGAGCCGTCGGGATAAAAATTCTAGTTTGTTTCCCCCCCGGTGAGCAGCTGTGTATACGATGTTTTATATCCGCGGGAGTTGAATAAGAGCCGGTACATGGCATGCCGGAGTACATAACAGTGCGAAGCTCGAACGTCCCCGGTGATCTAGATATCCCGAAGCCTTTTTTTCTCTCTCTTATTTTAATAACACAAGAGGGAAAAGAGGAGCTGTCCGCGAAGCGCCGACTGTTTCGGTGAATGACTTTGTTCCGACGATTTTTTAATCTGGAAAAACCGAACGACGACAGCTTTTTTTTTGGTCAATCTCTTAATAGTCGCCAAGCCACAAACAACGACCAATGTATCGTTCGCTCCGACGCGCTGATTCTTCGATTCGCGCTCGGACCGAACGACTATCGCGGTCAACATCCGAGTCGTGAGTAATGGCTAGCAGCAGGTGGCGAGTACGAAATGTCCTCGCTACACGGGAAAAAAAAAAAATTAAACTCGTATCGAGTATCTGTTTTTTTACCGTTTACCGAGAAATAATTTTTTTTTTTTTACTCAAAAAAGAAAAAATCTCCGCCCAATCTCGAAGAATCTCGAAGTTAGTCTCGAGTTCGGTTTGGACTGTTGGAAACCCGACAGAAGTGGAAAAAGTTAAGTTCGAGGTGAATTCCTGGTAGTCAGGTTTCTGGTTGAATCATCGCTGGGGTTTCCGTGTTCCGAATAGAGATTAAAGGCGGAAGCTTTTTTTTGGTTCAACCTCTTGATAGTCGCAAAGGCACAAACTACGACCAATGCGTCGTTCGCTCCGACACTCTTGCGAACCAACTAAACGGTACACTTTGGATTGGATTTGGGGTGGTTTTCTAAAAAGCTACTCTAACGCAACCAGTCGATTGGTGCGTCAGACTAATTCTGATTCCAACCTTCCGGAGATTTGTTTTTTGTTGATATTTTGAAACCAAGCGTAATACTAACCGTTACATGTGTCGGATGGAAAGTACGTTTACAGTTGGGCTTTCCCAAAACAACCGCATTTCCGACTCCATGTCGAGAGCACTGTACAGTTCTCTCGACTCTATGTCGAGAGAAATGTAAACCGACCTCCTATCCGACCCCTGTAATGCTTGCTATTATGGTTGGTTCTTTAATGTCTCCGAAAAATCAACCTCTCGGGTTGAAGGACTCAGGTTGATGGCTCTTTGCCAAGGTGTAATATTACCATTAGGTATAAAATTAGTATAAGGAGATAACTGTATGAATATTAACTTTGGCAATAAACGTTTTTTATTACTACTCAACCTCTCGAAGGTTAGAACCCGAGTAGGTTTGGTGCACTAATCGATCGGTTGGTTTTCAGGTTGGTCAATATGCGAGGGCACGCTGATTCTTCGAATCACGCTCGGGTCGAGCAACTACAGCGGTCAACATCCGATTCGTGAGTAATAGCTAGCAGTAGGTGCAGAGTTCGAAATGTCCTGGGTACACGGGAAAAAAAAAATGGTACTCGATATATTGGCACAGAAATTTTTGTTTTATAAAAGAAATCTGCCAATTTTAAAGAATCTCGAAGTCAGCAGTTCGGTTTAAACTAGGGTAAGTCGGGTGATATGGCCATGATTTTTTTAAACAATGAAAATTGGAAGTTTGACGATAAAAAACCTTTAAATTTTCGTCGTAAACAACTCTAAGACATCGAACTGACTAATTCATTCAGAACTTGCAATATTCTTGATGCGTGATTTAATTGCAGTTCCATAAACAAATATTTGCGATCGGCCGTGTCACCCGGACACTACGGCACAATTACATCTCTATCACTCACAACTCTACCAGAAAACAATTATACCAAAATCTGTACCAGAAAGTAAAAAAACTCTACCGGAATAAACGTAAAACTCTACCGGCATCGAAATAAAACTCTACCGGCATTGAAATAAAACTCTACCGAAATTGAAATGAAACTCTACCGGAATGGAAATAAAACTCTACCGGAATACAAGGCTACCGCCTAGCCTTGTATTCCGGTAGAGTTTGATAATCTGGCATAAAGTCTTAGATTATCCAAGAATTTTTACCGTAATCTCTACGAAAAATTCTTATAAATCCGGTAGTTCTTACCATCGGTGCCGATATAGTCGTTTTTTCGAGATTTCACTAGACTTCTCTCAGTGCATACAATCTAATAACTTTCAGTGCAATCATATTGCATCCACATGTACTAAAAGCTGCGCGAACGCCACCGCCATTCGTTCGTTACGTAAAAGATATTACGTGTGGCCACATCACCCGCGCGGTCATATTACCCTGACTTACCCTGTAGGAAACCCGACAGAAACACAAAAAAGTAAACTTCAAAGCGAATTCCTCGCGGGCAGGTTTCCGGTTGAATCGTCGCTCGGATTTTCGTGCTAGGTATAGAGATTAAAGTCAACGACTTTTTTTTTGTTCAATCCCTTTACAGTCACAAAGCCACAAACGACGATCAATGTCGTTATTACAAATATCGTGCGTTCCGACACGCCGATTCTTCGATTCACCCTCGGCACCCGAACGACTATCGCGGTCATCATTCGAATAGCGCGTAAAGGCCAGCTGCAATGCAGAGTTCGAAGCGTTCTCGGTATACGATAAAAAGATGGTACTCGGTACATTGGCACGAAAATTGATTTTTTAATTTAAAAAAAATCCGACTATCTCGAAGAATCTCGAAGTTAGTCTCGCGTTCGGTTTACAGTATAGGAAATCCGACGGAAATGCGAAAAAGTAAACTTCGAAGCGAATTCCTGGCGGGAGGGTTTCCGGTTGAATCGTCGCTCGGATTTCCGTGCTCGGAATAGAGATTAAAGTCGAATACCAACCAGTCCGGAGTAGCTCGCCTGTTCGGTGAGCCCGGCACCGTAACTCTTGACGATAATTAGACCGTCGAGGGTCTGCGAGAGTTGCGAGGGTGAACAATCATCCTCGGGTCCGGAATGCCACCAATCTCCCGTCATTCCCGACAGATCGATCGTCTCGCCGGGCAAGATCCACGCGTAATCTCCACCGTGCATACCGAGTTTCCAAGCCTTAAAAAAAAAATGAAAAAAAGGAAAGCAATGCAACAAGTTTCTCACTGCCGACCGAGCGGTAAACAATTCGTGTCGAAGTTTGTAGCAAAACTCTCTCGGTGATCGAGTGCAAGCAATTGCTCGACAATTCAGTTTCTCACCTCGCAGAACAATCGGGGCGCCAGTGCGGGAGAAAAGCTGCCGATAATTATTCTCGTGTCTAACTCCTGTAATCGAGAGTTACAAGGTTATACCACACGTACAACCGCACGTCGATTGATATTTTGCATGCCGATATAGAGACACTAGTGTTTCTGGTTGCTCTCCCGCTTCGGGCGCTCGCGCGACGTGGCTCCAGGACCTAAAATAATCAAAGCCTGGGCAGGAGCTCAAGGAATTTAGAACAATTAAAAGATCCGCCGACATCCCTTTATCGACTTGAACCCTTATTATTCTAAGTCCCTTTGAAAGGCCCTTGCAATTCTAAGCTCCACTTAATGGACTCAAGGGATTTGGGCCAATGATGGCATAAGTCTATTAAGGTAGCGGACAGCCTGAGCCCACGTGAGTTCAGAGAGAATTGAGAGAGAATTGCGGACACTTCTCGATGGGATAAAAATCTGAAAAAAAATCAAGCATATGGAAGGTGTTGAAAAGATTGATTATGCATAATGATAATTCCAAAATGTTATTAACAAATGAATTTAAAAAAAAATTCAACAAATCCCTCGGCAAATTCTATATGTATCTATATGTATATATATACATGTATATACAGATGTAGATGTATCATGGTTGCACGCTGCCAAGCGTCGATGCGGGAGGGTGCATTGATTATATTACTCGTAGGTGCGACATGATTGACGACGCAGCGTGTTAACTAAATGATCGGTGAAACACGCGGCTCGGCACGCACGCACTGTAAAGGGATGTGCGACGACTGAAGAGGTCAGAAGGTCGTGGAAGGTCAGTTACGTGACGACAAATCTTCGTATATCGCCTTTGCCGCTCCGCCGCGCGTAGAAACCTTTCTCGAGCGTACATATCCGGGATATCGCGTATTTCTGGGTTTTTGTTTTTTTTTTTCCCTCACAGTCCCACACCCGATTCGGGAGGCAACGCGCGGCTTCCTACGTACGAATTTGCAAACGCGAGCGAAACTTCGAGGCATCGAAGATATTCGTAAACGAGTATTTTCGTTTACGGATAGATAAAGATATTCGTCAACGAGTTATCGTGATCGTTGTTACGTTCCTCGAATACCGAAACGACCGAGATTCCCTTCTCCACATCCGGCGATGCCGCATTGATCTTTCCCTCGAAGCTTACCGACTCGGGCTTCTTTCGAAACGAATCGGGTAAACTTTTTTTTTATATGGATGAGGGAAGAAGTAAGATTGTTTATGGCGTCGAGATAAAAAAATCTGGGCGATGATGTATCGTTTATAGGCGATACATTTCCGCGAAATGACCTTTCTTATAAATTTTCATTGCAAGAGATAAAAACTTGGGCGTGCGTTGTTTAGTTCATTGAATGGAATTTTAACAGCGTTCTGCGGGCTACATTTTCGGATGGTTGAATTTTAGCTTATGGAATGGAAAAAAAACCACTTTTTCTATCGGAAATGACGTCATACCGGAAATAAGTCACTTCCGGTTGGAAAACCTCATTTGTCAACCGCGAAAGTGACGTATCTCGATATGTCGTCACTTCCGGTCGAAAAAAAACGAGAAATTCAAACCGGACGAAGTATTTTCGGTAAATCTCTGTAAAGTTAAATTTTCGGTTTTCAAATGCCGCTGCCGATAGGGAGGGCCCGAAGCGCCGGAGCCACGGCGACCCGCTAGTAAATCATATATTGGAGACCGGGGCAAAATAGACCAGTCTCCTTCGATTGAGGTAAGAACATTTATTGCGTCTCCAGAAAAAATTGGTAAATGGTCAATTTTGCCCCGCTCTTCCCCATGTAGTATATATTTTACATCTCACCCGATTTATACGACGATAAATTATAATTTACACAAGCCCGATTCACACGAGCCTAGATTGTAAATTAAATAATATTCCTGGTGTCTAAGAAAATGTATAGCGACTCAGTCGAGATCGACATGAACGGCACTCGCCTTTAATGTGCGCAGCTGTTCCTTGTAGTCGTTTTCACCGAACGTGATGGTCGCCGTGCAGGTGATGTTTGCCTGTTCCAATTCCGTTACCAGGTCATTCACAGCCTGAAACAATACGAGCGAACGGCATCCTATATTTGCCGCGAAACAGAGATAACACGTCCGTTCCGTGGATGTGTGTGCGCTGCTTCCACGAGTTGCTACGTTTGTCCGACTATCGCACATAGTGATGCACCCCATTGCTTACGGATCGTTACACGTGAAAGTCCATTTCACGGTAGGTAGATTAATCGACTCCGTTACATTGCGCCCGCTTCCGGAGCCAGACCGACAAATGCGGGATGATGTTTTTCCACTTTGAAAAAAAATTCAATTCACCCGTCCAGATTGCTGAACGAGACGTTCGCGCGCCGTCTCTTAATCGAAATAACTCGGATAACTCGGATTACACAATATTCGCTTAATATTTTCGAGACGGGAAATAGCCCGAGACAAATATTTTCATCCCGACTCGAGCGTTTCATCACCGCTGATCACGAATCTGACGGTTATTTTCATCAGTCAGCGTAATTAATTGACACGGAAACACGCAACGAAAATAGGGGAAGATTTTTTGTTGTTGTGATTAACGACAAACAATGCGCCGCTTGAATTCGGGAGAATGCGGGTGGTGGTAAAATAGAAGTTCTTTTTGCACTGTTATTATCTCCGCATAGGGGTTTATATTGAAACAAAAAAATTGTAAAAGCGCGGGAGATAAATTTGAATATATAATGGTTATTGCTGAAGGACCCTCGATGGACAATTGGCAATATGTGATTTAAGGGCTTACGCTACCGTAAAATTTCTTTTTTTTCCTGATAGTTTAAAGTGTCAAGAATATTCTGTTAAATTTTTATGTCTAAACTCAAGCAGCTGCGTGGAGCGCTTAAGTGGCCGCGAAGCCGACCTTTGAACACGTTTTTCTCAAAACGTGATTTTCCAAGACCGCGTCCCTGATATCTCATACATGGCTTAATGGATTTTCATGAAAATTTGCACCGATATACCTCAATAGATTCTTTCATCCTTGACGGTCTTATATTCTAAATAATAATAATAATAAATAATTTTTTTTATGATTGAAGTGTTGAAAATTGGGTAAAAATCGACTTCTTTGTCGATTTCACTACTGTCGGAATTCACTACTAATACTATAATAATTAATTTACCAGTGAATACATGTCGCCATTTTGCGAGAGCGCCGTTACAGTGTCCCAGCCGAAATGCTTGATGAGCGATATCCTCGCCGGATTGTGACTCGAGTCCGGAGCTACGGTTCTCACGAACAGTGGAAATTCGGTCGGATCGGATAGCGCAGGCGCGGTAGATCCGAATGATACCTGCACGATGTTCCAGTAGGGAACGATCTTTGCCAGTGTCTCCGTTACCTCGGAACACGCTGTGCCGAGCAGTAGAGGCATGATCGAGGTGTTTTTCGAGGTGTAGAGAGCGTGGAAGTATCGGTCCACGGCGACGCCAGGATTGCACTATAAATTTCAAGAAACCGGTGTTAGGACGGTTTTATCTCATTGCAGCGAATTGTCCGAATTGCCAGCTGCGGGGATATCACGTGCACAGAGTACAGTCCACACTAGGGGATGATATGGCAAAATAAGAAAGCTGCGAAACAAAGGTCGTTCGGTTCAGTCTGGACTTTATGAATTTACTGGTTGGGAACAGAAATTGCAATTTGTTAGAGTAACAGTATAAAAAAAATCGTTTGAAATTTAATGCACTGGTAATGGCATTTTTTATGCATAAACTGGTATATTATCTTTCATGTACAATTGTGATGAAACATATATGTACAGTTTGCTAAAAATGTTAGAAACACTTTACTTTTAAAAATGTATATTAATTTCACTATAAAAGTACTGTAATTCCGATAATTCACTTTAGTTTCTCTGTAAATTTAAATGAATTTCTCATCAGAGTCGAACATTAAATTTAATGAGCGACTTTTTGCATGTAAACTTCCAGTCCGGGACGTTGAATTTATAATTATTTTTAAATAGTGAATCGGTCCGAGCATCCGAGAAAAAAATTGGGAAAGGAGTTCGGGGTCCCGATTTAAGGACGTTCAGAGTCTTCATTTCACCCCACTTTCCCCGGTCTTAAAATTAATTAAAAAAAATAAAAAAAATTGGTGTCCCATCTTGCCCCGTCTCTGCAGTCTACGGCGTTCCAATTTTCCTTGGTTGCCCATTTCGCCCGGTCTCCCTTAAATACGCCGAGGTTCAACCTGATTTCGTCGTCTGAGCGTAGGCTCTCGACACCGCTTAATTGCTCGCGGACGGGATTAAGCAAATTGACAGTCGCACGGGTGCGGCAATTCCCTGCTGAACCGCACACACGCCTTTCGCGGAACGAATTAAAGCGGCCCTCCGCCTTGGACCCCGCTAATTCCAACATTCGATCACGGTTTCACCGCTGATATTCTACTCGAATAAAAGTTGAACATATTTTTTTTTTCACCCCAAGAAAATGAATCCCTAAAGCCGCACGGACAGATCGAGTAAGTCACGGTCCAGAAAACGCGAAAGCGAACCTGAAAAGCCTCCGGAACCTTCACAAGGATCCTTTGAGCTTTCCCTCGTCCTCCGGAAAGTTTAGCTACGCGATGGTTTCGTTCGCTTTTCAAACTCGCACACTCGACGCTCTTTCGCTATGCATACACGCGCATATTTATATATATGCGTGTATATATATCGAATGCCAAAAGCTCTTAGCGACTGGCTTTATTGCGAAAGGTGTTTCTGTCGTCGAGCCGGTGCTCGGAATCGTTTCGCCACTTGGCTGTATGCATTTTGCTCTCGAGCCCGTGCCTCTCCTACATAATCGTGAATTTTGCCTCGCGCAATCTTCCTCGAGAATAAACACGAGCGTAAACATTGGAAACGGGGCAATTAATAAACGTTAGTTACGAAGTACGATTCAAAAGGAAACTTGGCCCTTTCAGCGGTTACCGGTTGTGAATTGGTTGTTCGTGCACCCTTCGTGAAACGTCTTCGTCCTATGCGCGTTTCCATTAACGGACGCTTAAATGTTCGCCTCGGCGAGGAGCCAGGAGAGCGCAAATTGCGTCGCGTCGCAATGAGAAATTGCGGCGCGAGCTCCGATCCATCCTCGAGTGAAAAATATTGCGAGGCTTGTCATAACCGGTGGTGTCGTTAGACGCCGGCAGCAGGAAAATCAATGAGCTCGCCGGACGGTATTGTTCCTGGTTAGCCGAGGTCGCAACGTTGAGATTTGGAGCTTAGCGGATTGTCGCCGCTATCGCTACGGGACCAGTTGCAGCGTTCATTTTGTCACTCCTCCGGCAATAAAAGCTTCCGCGGACAATCGACAGTGACCGAGTGATAATATCGAAGGGCTCGATTGCAGTCGTGACCATAAAATTTGTGTTGCCCTCACACTTGGATGGGATTTAATCACGTTGAGATTTTGATCTTAGCGGATTGTGGGCGCTTTCTTGACGGCGCTGATGTGACGGCAGACTTCAAATAGGCTAATACACTATGTGCACAATTTTGACTTGCTCTAGACTCGCGTAGAACCTTTATTTTAACATCGTCTTTCCTGTGACCCTTGAAACCGTTGTTGGATAGTCTTGTTTATCTGACTTGTTTTATTATTTATTTGACTTCCGCCAATAAAGGCTTCGGCGGACAATCAGTATGGCCGAGTGATAATATCGAAAGGCTCGACTCGAGGGTTGAGCTTGAAATTTGTGATTCCCTGACACTTGGATGGGGCTTAATTTAGACATCGGGTTAAGGCAAAGTGCATAAAAATACATATAAATATGTTTATATCACTCGGTGGGAAAATGGCGGTTTCACGCACGCCTCGCGTGCGAAAAGCCCCATTTTCACACTTTGTGAAATAAAACTTGATACAATACTCGTGCGAAAAACATTTTCTGAACTCGTGTGATTGCAACACTCGCCTACAACTCGTGCTGCAAACTTACACTCGTCAGAACATTTTTATTGGCATTAGTATCGTAATGTACTATTCTGGTGCCTCGAGGTAGCAACGTTGAGATTTGCAGCTTAGCGGATTCTCTGCGCTATCGAAATGGGACTACTCGCAGCGCCCATTTTTTTTCACTCTTGCAACAATAAAAGTTTCCGCGGACAATGGACAGTGACCGCCCGATATTATCAACGGGCTGATACTTGGATCGGGCTGAATCGCCCATTGAATTTACACTTCCGGTTAACGTAACGTGCATAAAAGAAATATTCCTTTCTTCGGGGATTTTGTCGTCTGAGTAACTTTTCCCTGAATGGCGAAGTCACCTTGGTGAGCATCCAGAGATTCGCTTGGATGTGAACAGAGTAGAACGGGTGGAATAAGACGAAGTAAGATGTACACTGGGACAACCGTCTTTCACACGGTTAACTCGGATTGACACACTATCATCCAAGTGGTTACATCGAATATGAACTATTGAAGCCAAGTTTACGGTCCAGGCTGTATATCGACTTGTGCGTCGCATCATCGCTCATGAATCCAATCTGTGCGCGTGAATAGCCGGAAATTGCAGCGATGAATAGATTTGCCGCTTCGGTTGTAGATGAAAAAAAAAAACAAAAAAAAAGAAAAAGAAAGCCGAGCCAGGTGGCCAAGCCAAGTGGTGCGAATGAATGAAGCGGATCGATGAATGAAGATAGCCGTGTATATTTATTTACGGAGGACCTCGGGTCCTTCAGGCACTATTACCGAAGCCCTTCACAACTTCCACGTCGCAAATGCTGATATCTATAGCGTACGACTGGGGACGTACTTAATTCCAGTCGGGCAGCCGCGTTATCGTCTTTTCTTTTCTCGTCTACCGAGACGACGATAACGAAATAACGCCGCTAAAAATGCTCTTCGAACTGCGAGGATTTTGACGACCGGGTGATCGATCCCGAATTGATTCTTTCTCAATTTTGAAATTTTTTTCTCGACAACTTTTCAATTTTTTTTTTTTAATGTCAATTTTGAAATTTTTGCTTCCTCATGGAGGAAAGCTTTGGTATGGTGAAAACAAAATTCGGGTTTTTAATAAAAATGTCTTCAGAATGTTCCAAGACATCGAAAAATCACAGGAAGCCAAAAATACAGAAAATGCTTTCTCATAGAAGAAGCTTCGCGAATAAAGGAACATCATGAAAAAGCGATATGAAAATAAAAATTTTCACCTTTTTCTCTTGTTGATATTAGAATATTTTAAGTTACAAATACGCTGCGTTGACAGAAATAAATAGTCGAATTGACAACGAAAACAATGTTTGGCTTTTTTGGACAACAAAAGTTATTTTGATGTACGGACGTTCATGCGATATTCATTTACCGTGCCACTCGTTAGCCGGACCAAACAAATAGATGATTTTTTTTCGCGTTCGACTCGTTCAAAGTTTGGGCACACGGAGGGTGATAGCGAACTTTAACGTGCTTGTCCGGCACGCACTTTCGGAAAAGAGGCGAAAAAAGTAGGGGGCCGAAAATCTTGCCCGAAGCTACGTACAAAGTACGTAGGTACAAAAGTTTCTAACTTTTATACCTCGCATTCCATCCCTCCTTCCTGGTAGATCTGCTGATTCACTGATTACCCGCATAGATCCGAATTCTTCTTGTATTCAATCAACCGAGAACAATGCCACTTGGAATCCTTCTTCGTCTTTTATCATTCGAACATTTCTCCCCAATTCTGTTCGTCCGCGGCCAATCTCGGGATAAATGTTGAAACTTGGAAACTTGTCTCCGTATAATAGATTCCAGCGAGACGACAATTCTTTTTTTCTGTAAACACATATATATATAATTTTTTTCTCCGCCCTCGAGATAAGAATCCGTCAAATTAATGAAACGCCTGTCGCGCATTGCTATTGTTGTTATCGGTTTTTACACTTTTGTGGGTTTCGCGCTAGGGCGAGCGCGTTATTTTTCATTACGAATGCGCCGCTCGAATACCGCAAAGGTAGACGAGAAAAAAGGATACGGGCGGTTTACGTGTAAAAAAGAGAAAAGTTGCACATTTTCGATTCGGGAAGCTAACAGGATGTCGACTCGTTTTCGACTCTATAGGCGGTCTATGATACGCTTTTCACGATAAGCTCCTTTTCTATCGTCCTCCTCGCTCGTGGAGATCCTATCAATTGGGCCCGAGGGGGTCGCTCGATTCGACGCTGAATTTGTTGAGCCATGAAGCCTTTTTATCAAGCTCACAGCTTCAATCGTAACCGCTCTGTCTCTTCTCTCGTTTTCCAGCTTCGACAAGTTCTGATGCCTCGGGGATATGTTCGTGACACTATATACGAGATAGCTGCCATGTGAAAGGGTACAAAAGAGGGCCCGACCGGTCTTTGAGTCCACCGAACAGCTCGGAAATATATATTTTTTCGGTTCAATGAAAAAGTTTTTTTTTTTTCATCTCGTCATTCGTCAAACAGAAAAAAAAAATTCTGTTCTCGCAGAAGCTCCGGATGATTTTATTCTGCGAATTGATAAATCATTCTTCATGTTATAATACGCCGCGAATACTTTTCGGAATAAAAATATTTGAAAAAATGTAATTGGCATTTATTTTGAGGGAAAAACTCCTTTGCTCAGCATCAAAATGACGTTTTTGAAAATTTAATTAAAAATCTGTACACTTTGATGAAAAGTATACGTACACTGAAAAAAAATTTCAATGACTCAAGTAAAATTCCCTTCTGAGCTGCCAACGAAAAATGTTATTTCAATTGTACTTTCAATTCTTACAATTCCATAACGGATTGAGACGATAACGTATCACGTTGACAGTCTTGCCATCAATGATTCAATATCATATGAAATTGTAAAAATTAAAAGTAGAATTAAATTAAAGAAAAAACACACGTTGAAATTAAAAAAGATCCACCAAAATAAAACACCTTCAGTTTATATATATATATTTATGATGATGAAGTTATATTCCGAATTTTGGATTTTCGGATTACATACATCTATCTATTTCACCAACGTAGCAAAAATATATTGGGTGATGAAAGAATTAATGTTAGCGGCCGTGCTTCAATAAAAAGCATATTTCAATTTTCGCTTGCGAGGCGAATATGAAAAAATCCACTCGGAAACGTATTACAAACTCATCGTTCGAAAAATCCAATTTTCCCTCGGTTGATGCCGGTATTAGGAAGTGAGTCGGGCCGGAGCAAAATTTATCCGTCACGTTATATATGCCTTTTACATAAAAGGATTTCTGTTCAATCTCAGGGGGTAGAAAAGAGAAATTAGTAAACAAGGAAAACCCGACGACGGATAGAGCGAAGTTGAGGCTCCGATGTCTGGAGTACATCGGAGCTCGACCCACGTAGTCGTATTTTAATTGTGCGGATGTACGATAAAATAAATGTTATCGCATTCCGGAATACGATTCGATGCGACGAGGGCGTCGAGTTCGACACCGTGCATTATTGAAGGAATCGAGCGGCGTGTATCGGTCGCTCTTTGAGGTCGACCGAGCGGTCCGTGGAATTTGTTGGGACGGGCGATCGATACAGTCGAGGTATATATTTTACTGAAACACACCAAAACATACATATACATTTTCCCGCGTAATATTCTATGAAATATGACGACCCTGCGCAAAGTAATTAAAAATAAAAACGACGATTGACACTAATTTGTTTCTAATTCACGGAATGTCAATTGCAGGGAATCCCGGTGGGGTTCGAGCTCGATCGAGCCGCCCATGAATTAATTGGGATGGGCAATCGATAACGGGCGAAATACATTCTACAGATACAGGCGAGAGCGGGTCAAAACGGACCGTCTGCAAATTTTTCGCGCGCCCTAAGCATGAAACTCTCATCCAGAACGGAGGAGGATGAAAATTTGTAATGCAATTGCAGCGGTCGATGAATAGAAACGTATTTATTTAACTTCGGCTACGAGCGACCCGTCGGCACTTTCGTAAGGTAGAGAATAATGTGCGTACTTCTACATCTTTATTTTGACGTTCCGGCCAAATTGCTGGCGCTATTCAGAAATTTATTTGTCCCTATAATTACATGTCTTAGTCAGAACCTTATTTTAAACAGTTTTGTTTTTATACAACGTTGCGGTTGACTATACACAGTAAAACATAATTTCGTAAAATCGAAGTACGAATAATTTTGTTAAATAAGTGACAAACTCGTTTGGTCAGGTTTGAATATTACAAAACTACCCTTTTATTTTTCGTGCTATTAACAATTTTAGTTTGTACTTTTGTTTGTAAAACCAGAAAATTAACAAATAAAAAATAGTGGACGTTTGTGGACAATAAGTTGTTGTAAAAAGTACAAACTTTTTTTAATGTGTATAATCCACGTGCCATTATTCTCCATCTTACAAATGTGCCCAACGGGTCGCTCGTAGCCGCAGTTAAATAACAACAGAAGATGAAAATTGTCGGGTGTCGAAACGGGCCCTGGTTAATTCCCAAAAATGCCTTATCAGTGGCTGATGCGACCTTCGAAAATTTCTACCATCGATCCTGGTCCATCCTGCCCCCCCCCCGCCGTACAAAACGAGCCTATCGATCTTGCAAATAAAAAGATAATCCCACGCAAGCTTGTTTCCAAAGCAAGGAATATATAAATTATAATGACTTCTGGATGAAGTGCAACGATGCTGGGTCGTACAATAGAAGGATTCAAGCAATACGTGCATTATACTTGGAGAAACGTTAGAGCGTGGAAGACGCGAAAGTACTCGGTTAGCCCACAAAGATTGGTTAAATTACGGACACCCTCGAGTCACTTGAGGCCGGTGCGCTCACGGCCGGTCGAGTTTCTCCTCTCACCTTCGCACATACACACACACGCGTCCTTACCGACCCCTCCAAGTTGCCGCGAGTGTGGATATTCTCGCACTCGTTCCGTATATATAAATACACGGCGGAGGCTCTCTCGGGGGAACACATAGATAAAAACCGTGTGGCGCCCGAGGCTTGCATTTAATGAGGCTGTGCCAATGCCGGGCTCTGCAAGAGCGGCTCGTGGGGTTGAAATAAGGCCGGAGGTTCGCCTAGGTGGGGAACGCTTATAAGAGAACCGTGCCAAAGACGCACGGAGAACGAGAAAAGCGGCGCCTGAGAAGAGGAATATAAGTTGGTTAAGAGCACGTCGAAAATCACTTCAACTTGTTGCGCGCTAACTCTTTTTCTTCATTTCCGCACAATGGCGGAACGCGAAAATGCACGGTGGTAGAAAGCACGATTTACAACAGCTACATTTCTTCACCTTCTTCTGGCGGTGATATGATATTTTTTTAGCGCAATTACAAAAAAAAAATTCAAACCGATAGAGGGTTAAAAAAAAAGTGTAGCTCTTAGGTAATGCATCGTGCGGCTCTCGGGCATTCGTTTGCGGAATAATTTCGCAACTCCCCGGCATTCGTTTGCGGAATACTTTCGCCACTCCCGGGCATTTGTTTGCGGAATACTTTCGCCACTCTCCGTGATGATGTGCGTATACTTCGAATTCTCATGAGAAATAACACGAGATCCAATATCTCGATAACCGTACGATATTAGAATAAAAATCGCGCGTTGACTTCGTAGATATTCACGGTATATGCGTATACGTGCGAGCGGCCCGGAGGGCAAATAGCGAAGGCGCGTGGGAAAATGCTCCGGAAGCACCGCACCTCGATGCTCGAGAGATACAACACCAAAAAAAAAGGAATAAAAGGGGGAAAAAAATATAACGTTGGGTAATCTCCAAGGGAATGGCGGAAACGAAATTCGCTCGTACCTGAGATGTGATTATTGGATAAACATTGTATTTCGATTACGGGACTCGATGAGATTGCTGGTTCTCCTATCGCGTAGCAACGAGATCAAATATGCAAAAGTGCGTTGGCGCATTTACATTGATTTGAAACGCGCAATTACGTTTTGGCAACCTTTTAATCGATGTACAACTGCATCGCGTGGTAGCTCGTTGTTTGAACTTTATTTTTTATTTTTTTGTTCGCCGTACAAAACTGGCGATTGCATCAATGATGCTTCTCGTGGAAAATCAACCGGGTCAACATTCGTCATGGAAATTCTTTGACGCAACCACTCGGCGTTATTGCTCGCCGAGGCAAAATTTTTCTGAATGCAAAATCCGCTGCGTGATATCTCCCACAGCGATATCGAAGTTGACGTGTCTGAATTGCGCGCGGAGGCGACATCGATGCAACCGAGAGTGGGCGAATGTCGGCCACCTCAGGGAGAACCTTATCGTCGCAGCTGTGGAGTGAAGTTGCAATCAAAAAAGATAGAAAAATATATATAAAAATCTTGAGGAGATACAAACTTGGAGACGTCGAAGGGAAAATACCAACATTTCACGGTGTAAAGTGTGTATCGACGATCGAAGGAGAAAAGTTGTTTCATGGATGTTACCCGTCGTATTAGGGTGACACCAGCAATCCCTTCATTTTTAAACTATCTAATCCTTCGAATCGCACATTTCTTTTCTACAAGTATAAACTTTCAAATACATCGGTTGGTTATTAATGCATTTTTTCTGAATTCAAAGAGATCTTTCACCTATTCTACACGGAAATTCTACACCGTACTTTGAAGGGTTAACAGTAATCCTGGTAACATTTCGTAGGGTCAAATTTTAAAACGTTAGTTTCAACTTATGTTCGTTTTTGAGATCGAACTCAAGATCGAAGTTTAGCCCGAACTTCATCGCGTGCTTAACGTCTATCTTGAGTTCGAACTCAAGCTCGATCTTGAATTCGAACGTTCACTCTTTTCTGACCAGAATCTGTATCTGGATCCCAAATGCGGTCGACTTTGATGACACTGTCATGATATACTGTCATGAATTGGTGATCTGGCAGAGGAATTTCTTGAATCCGTTTCTACGGAATGTTTGCTGGAGAACAATTGCTCTCTTCAATGACAGGATTATTGATTGTGACGATGGGTCGAGAACGGTACGCGGAGAACGACGAGAATATTTTTTAGATAGCTTCTCATCGCTTTTTATTAGTTTGCACTTAACCCTTTATAAGTCACAGCGGTCGAAACCGTACCGAAACGGGACTAACGGCCGCGGAGTGGGGGCAACGCGTTGTTACGGTAGCGCCTAAGAGTGGGGATAGAGGTGTTGACTTATAAAGGGTTAAGATCGACCTTAAGTTCGAACTTACGATCGAATTTGAGTTCAGACTGAGGCACGAAATTAAGTTCGTACTGACATTCGATCCTAAGTTCGAACTTAAGATCGATCTTAAGTTCAAACTAAAACTCTTAAAACGCGACCTTTAGAGCGTTACATCGCGCCCCAAACTGGTCCGGAGAAGGGCTGCCCAGGTCATGGCGTTACCAGGGCCCGATGTATCGCTCCTAAATGTGCACCAAGGACCAACAAATAATCCACCCAACAAATACAAAAAGCTCATCTAAAAATTGATAATTTCGTATGAGAAACAAAACATGCATAAAATATCAATCCAGCGATCTCGTTACCCGTGTGTCGTTGTGAATGAGCCGAAGTTTGATTTTCGGCAGGACGTCCATCTCGTTGATTCTATCGACCGCGAGTCTCGCGGCCTGGAGCTCGCTGGGGCCCTCGGGACGGGCCTCGGTGCCTCGAGTGAGCTCGAACAGGCCGAGTATGGTTAATTCCAGTTTGTCAACGACATCGTAGCTGGCGGCGCTCGTTCGGAAATCGGAGTAAGACCGCACAGTGGCAACTCCGCCGATCCGCCTCCCGTTGTCGTACAGGTCCGGTATTGCATTCGGCGATTGTCGCACCGCGAAGTAGTCGGGAGTCGTCGAGTGTTTGCCAAACGTTGACTCACCGGGACGACCGACCCGACCGACGGATTCCTCATTATCGCTAGGTTCGGTATCCCGATCGAGTTCCTCCCCTCTGCCGCCGAGGTTCTCCGGCGAATGCTGCTGCTCTCGACGATGGTCGAGATCGTGGTTCGCCTCTCGAGGGCCATCGGCAAAATCCCCCGAACTATTCGGTAAGTCGGTTAATAGCGTCGGCGACGAGGATGACGGAGTCGAAGAAGAAGCGGCGGGAATGGGGAAGGGGCCGGCGTCGAGGGTGGTCGCATCGAAGGTCGGTGATGACACCGCGACTTCGACCGTGGCTTTCGAGATCTCCTCCAGATTTTCGAGCCTCGGCGGGCCGAAGTGTCGCCTGTCGTACTTCTCGACCGGAGTGCCTGCTCCTGGCGGCGCTGCCGGTTTGTGGGTCACTTTAACCGGAAACTTCGTCGGGCTCTCGGATCCGTCGACCTCGCCATCGAACTCGACAACGGTGCCATCAAACTTTGCCGATACACCCAGAGATGAATTTTCTATACGCGGAGAAACGAGACTCCGAGCATGGAGGCCGATTGATCTTTTCGTCCTTGAAAGTGGCGCAGCGTCTCCGGTGAGGACAAGGATGGAAGGGGATGCGACGGTGCGAGCGTTGATCAACCTGCCTCTTACTCCGGTTGGCCCGTCATCGGGGAAAGCTACCGATGGTCCATTTTCGCTGCCGCGAGATTCCGGGCTCCTCCGGTAGGGCGCTGATGCCGAAGAATCCCTCGTTCCCGAACCGCTCCGGTTGCCCAGGCTGGGAAGGCTGAAGTTCGGATTTATGTGAAATCCTCGAGTTTCGTCGACTCCTCCGGTTCTCGCGTTCCGCTCGATTTCGAAGGCACCCTCCGTCAAAATTGGCCGATTAAGGAACGGAATAACAACGAGGAGAAGTAAAACGGTTGGGCGACGGCACGGGAGACGAATCGACGGTGGATGACGAGACGGGAGCTCAGAGTTCAACCGGGAGGGGGACGGGGAGGATGAGAGAAATAGGAAACTAGTCAAAGTACGTGACTCGCTGTGAACCGGCGGTGACATAATCAGCCGTCGTACGTTCCCGACGAGACGGCTCGCTCCTAGAGGTTTCTCTCATCTGAAACAGAGATCAAGGAAGAAATTCGTTTTACATCATTAAACGTATTTCGTTACATTTATTTATAGCATTTTTTAATTGGAATTGTAATACTTTTTTTTGTCAATTTATTTAGTTTTAATTATGATAATCTGCATTCAATCGAAGATCCGATTTTACCGATTTTGTGTGCCGAGATATAAATAACGCGTTAGCGTCGAGTATAATTCACCCCGGTCTCGCTTACTCCCGGGGGAGTAATGGTATTCCGCGAACACGAAGATCTTACGATGCAAGAAATGTGGTTATTTTGACGAAGTCGGAAAAAAGTATCGTCTGCTACACGAGAGGGAGCGGATTTTAACTTCGTGTAATTTTTTCCCTCGCTTCGCTTGAGCGGCAAACTTTATACTCGGCGAAAATCGCCCACTTTCCTTCTTGGTAGCATAATATAGTATTTTTTCCTGACTTTGCTAAAACCACCGCATTCATTCCGTGTAACACGGGTGGAAAACCGCCTGTTATTGACCGATGATCATTATTAACCTGTGCGCATGCGCGGTACCGTTTCGTTACTCCCTAGGCAGTAATGGAGTTCATTACTTCCATCGACAAATCGATAAAAAATAAAATTGTTCAACAGATCTTCCGGAAACCTAACTTTTTTTTATAATAATGATTCGTTCACTTTTCTGAGTACGTATGAATCTTTGCTGAAGGTTGAATTCACTTTAAATTATATTGAAAAAATCTGTAGAAAGTCACAAAATTTAAAGTGAATTTAAAAATCTGAAAAAATTCATACGCACTCAGAACAATGAACGAATCATTATCATAAAAAAAGTTAGCTTCCCGGGAGATTTGTTGAACAACTTTATTTTTCATCGATTTGTTAATAAAATTATGGAATTATTATTATGCAAAATTAATCTTTTCAGCACCTTTAATATGCTCGATTTTTTCAGTTTTTTGTATCATCGAGAAGTATCAGTAATTTTTTCTCATTTCTCCGAAACTTATGCGAAGTGAACACTATTCTCAAGAACTAACTTAAGCGTCCGATAAGTCTTTTCTCTGTCGCTCTAGGAGAGGAGAAATTCGAGGATATTCCGTTTCCCGCATTGCCTGTAATGCCTGGCGAACATGCGCGAGCAACATCGTTAGCACCTTAATTTCCGGGGACGCAAGCGGTTTCCGTGAACGGAGCTTGGGTTTGCAAGGCTGTGTCGCGACCCCACTGCACACGTGACATCAGCCGACGTGGAAAGTCAGTTTACCATATGGTAAACTGTCGACTCGGAGACATGGAATTACCGGGGTTGTAAGGCATCTGTCACGGATCCGCATCCGTGCAATTCTCCAAGGAGCCAGTAATTGTCGTCGGTGTGTAGTCAGACGTATGCGCGGTATGCGCTCCGGTAAACTTAAGAAAGATCCTCCGAAGTTTCCCCGAATACGAGCTTGGAGTTTTCGTCCGGGGGATTAGAGGGTGAAAGTGGCAAAAGTTAATATGGGCGACATTCTTTATGAAATTTTATTTCACTTACATTTTCCACCGATTCTCTTGTATGTTTTTTTTTAACGACAATAACAACAATCCAAATGACAAAAAAACAGATCTTTGTTTTCGATCCGAAAAGAGACTTTTTTTTTTTTATGTCTCGGGAAAACTTGATGAAAGTTTGAACCATTACCCTCGTTTACGTGGGTACGTCATTGTACAACAACACCGCGCCATCGTGCTCGCTTCTCTCGCGAGAGAATTGACAGAGGAAGCCGCATCTCGAGTCTCGCACGAATAAAATCGCTCTCTCCATCTCGTGGTTTTGTTTTACGGCACGGAACAGGACAACGAAGAAGCGATAAAACATTCGCGATAGATATACCGAAATACGGAATAATAAGCCCCAAGCAATTCCGGCGCGCATACATATATATAGATATATATATATATATATTCAATCACTCGAAGGAACCAAGTGCTTGAAGGAAGCATAATACAGCCAGGTGCGGATGGCCGACGATTAGATTTTGGACGGCAGCAGGTTGGTATTTTTTGAATCTTAAACGGAGTTGTTGCACTTGCAATATTCTATATTCGAACATGAACATTTTTACTATCCGTCCGAAAGCGCCGTTACGAGCGATAAATCGCGTGTCATTTTCGATCCCATTTTGTTTTCATACAGAGAATAAGCCCGGAAAGAACAAAAACCTAATAGGTTCGCCACGATAGAGTGGTTCTCTCGACCCCGTGACCTACCAAACAAAAAGAATGATGTACCGTTTCGTACGGGGGCGAGTGGAGGAACGAGAAGAGCGAATAAGGAGGCGCGGACCGTTTGCGTGCGCCGCGTACGTGCCGCACGCTTCTCGTCTCCCGAGATAAAAGCGTTCGCCCTCCGCGATGTGTATCAACGTTCTCGTGCCGGAAGGGCTTACGAGGATGGTTTTCCACCGCGTCGTGCGACTTTATTGAATCGGGTCGACGATACGTGGCGCATAACCACAGTGCAAAATGACCGGGTACGAGAGTTTCACCAGACGTCGACGGCGATGTGTCGGGTTTCCTCCGTTAACTCCAGTTCTCGAGGCATTTTCTATTTTCCACTGTCGCAGTGTTCTCGAGTCCTCTCGCAATTACCTCGTGCGACCCAAAACTCTAATATACACGTTAACTAACTAATTAATGCAGCTGGTTGAACCCAATTAATCGCGCCCGCCGGGTAAACGATCTCGACGCAACCAGCGGCGGTTGCAAGGGCTTCCGGTACGGTCCACGAGCATCAACAAGTACGACGGGAAGGTCGAATCGAACATTTCCTTGCGCTGCTCTCAGGCTCGAGCGTTACCCGCAAGTCGGCCTTCTTCATCGCTTCCGTTCGAGGTCTGAGCGCCGAAGCCCCCGGGGAGAAAAGTCGTCTCGCTGTGTTCCGAACACGCCGCAAGCCTCTCAGCTTCCGTTCGCCAGCGTTCGCCATTCAGCCGTACGCCCAACTTTACAATCTTTCGCCCGATGGCTGGCGCTCTCCCAGCTCCGCTCTCCTCCCTGCCCGCAACTACTCGTACCCGCTTCTAATACCACCCTCCTTTCATTTAATCACCAGCCACGTTCGCTCTTAATATATCTTGCACGTCAGGCTTCTCTCCGCGACGACTTATCCCGAATAAGTCACCCTCTACGCTCGGACCTTCGCCAATTACGCGGGAGCGTATTACGTGCACCTCGCTCATTCGATAACGCTCTTCCTCCGTCTCGTCCCCTTTCGTTCTGTATGGAACTCGCTAATAACGCGGCTTTGCTCTTGAAATGAAAAAGCATGAAAGAGATCTACCCGGAGCTAACTGCTCTACGTCTATTTTCGTTAGTTTTTTTTCTGTAATCAATTTTGCTTCGTCGGAGAGGAAAATTTGTTTTTACGAAAAAAATGCTTTCGAGATTTTTATGAAAAGGGGTTCAACCACTCCAACCACTTCACTTCGGAATGTTCGGAAAAATTGGAAAAGCATATTTAGAACGGATATCCGGATGTGTGTGTCTGTGTGTGTCGCAGATCCGAAACATTGAAATTCTTATAACTACTTGAGTTATCAAGTTGAACACTTTAAGGTAGGTGGAGGGGTCGATCCTCAATGTTTGGCTAAATTTTTGGTTAGCGCGCACGCCAGTTTACATTTTATGAGATTTTTTATTTGTTTACTTTTACGAAAAATTAGTATTCGTTTCTGACGGGAGTTTATGTATCAAATATTCCGTTAAGATTAAATAAGTGGATTCGATCAGTAAACTGGTATCGTTATGTTTTTATAATTTTTTTATATTTATAAAAAAAAAAAAATGAGAATCAAAGACCGTTCGCTCGTTAATACGTGTGCTCGGGCCATTATTGCACTTTTCTCCGGGTGTTTCCAGCTCTCTTGGGAAACAAAAAGTTTCCATAGCGACTCTCGAGAGCACGACTTTCGCCAATTCGCCTCCTAGCGAGAAACGACCAGGCATTCGAACTTGCCCGCTATGCGGGTTATTTACTCTTTCGCGAGATATGCAACAGGATTCGCGGTAACCCATAACGAAAGTTTTGACACAGGCGTCGATGAAAAAGTTTCTCGCGGTTTTGTGCTTTTTTGAACTCCTGGACCGAGCTGTATCGGGGAATTGAAACGGAAATTAGGACAGCGACGTACTCGAGAGAGCTTGCTGAATTTGACTGTAACTAAAGCAAATATATATATATATATATATATGTATATATATATAAATGTATGTATATGTATATGAAAATGAAGCGAATAGTATATTACATCAGATATGCATACAGGGACGAGAATTCTCTCGACGAGGGAGTCGAGTCGCCGGAAGCTCGCAATTCTACATACTTTTTTCTCGCATATACCATTCGAAGTTTGCATATTCAATCGCAACTTCACACTCCGAAAAAAATGTAATAAAATCAATTAGATTTTTTTTGCCGATCGGTGCTGTAGAATATATTTTCGTGAAACGGACTTGAAAATATTGAATCAAATGTGATTCGCTTGAACTCAATGAATTAAATTTTTATGGAATAAAATACGTCCTCGTAGCAAATAAATATTGCACGGCGACTAATGAAGGAACTGTTTCATTGATCATGATGTAAGTCATCTTTTCTGTACGCGAAGCATTTTTTATTTACGACGATAATATATTGACATATCACAACCGACAGGTTTTGCCGAATCGTGTCCAACTATTGCCCCAACCCGAAATTGTAGAGCGTTGCATCGGTTCTCTGAAGTGGTCATTTTGCACGGTAAAAAAGCTTGGGAATTAACAAACACTTATTTTCCACGAAGGTCCATTTTTTAAAATTTTCTTTTGTTAATTTAACGATTTAAAGCGACAATATTTTCAAATATAAAAAGTACGATACTTCCACAAACAAAAATGTGTAAAATTAGTAAGAAATGTTTCTTAAATATACATTTTTGTTTTAATGTGCAGGATTTTATTATCGGGACTATTAATACATATTAATAACAAATCGGGGTCAGACGATCTACCGTTTCGAAATGTCTACCGTTTGTTTGAGAAAGGAATATCTTCATGCTCGAATTTCATTTACAAAAGTGTGATGATATACATACCACCTCGAAGTGCTGTCGCCGAAATGTTCTTCCATCGTTGACGCATCGCAAACACGTTGCTCTGAATATTTTTGCATATATAGCAATAAATCGCTCGCGAGGCTTGCCGTTTTATATTTGTCGTTCGCCCGCATTTATCAACGTTCAAACAGGACATTGTAAAACCGAAAAAGATCTTTCTACCGCAGCTATAAACAACCTACGCCATGTTTTCTTTTTTGCTCTACTTTCTCCAACACAGTTCTACAGTATCCTCGTTATTTCTAAAATTCTCTCCGCGCCACTTTCACCCTCGTTCAAAGAATAACAATCAAACTGACGAAACTTTACTCGACGCTTCGTTTTCCTCCGATGGGAGAAAAATCGATTATCAATTGGATTCGCACCGTAAGCATTTATCTCTTCCCTCGTGTACTTCGAAATGAATCAAACAAGTGCGACTCCGCTTCGTACCTCGGTTTACCGAGCTTCACGCGCGAGAACCTCCGCTATTATTTTTTCAAGAGTTCTCCAGCGTCGAGCGCGAAAGGCTTTTAATTCTCTTTTTTTTTTATCGCGCAACTATAGTCGAAATGGTGAAGCGCGATGTTCCTCTGAAGCGGGGTTTCCCGCACGACGAGCTTCTCGATTGAATTTTCACCGGTCTCGTCATTGAGTACGCACTCTGTCCGTGTAACGTTAAAGGGTACGGAGCAAATTGGCGCGGTCCTTTGTGAATTTAACTTGCCACTATCCCGCCCCGACTCACTTAGTTAAACTTTCCCAATTTTGCATCCTCTCCTCCCTTTCTGGGAATCAACTTTCGAGAAAACTGTTCGATCGTAATCGCTGGTTCAACGTCGAATCGATAGTTCAACCTTGACATGATATTATTGGCATGAAATATACACGCATATTTTATTTTTCCCTAACCCTTCCGACGTCGAATCAAACGTCGAATCGATAGTTCACCTTTGATATGATATTATTGGCATGAAATATTCACGCATTTTTTAATTTTCCCCTACCCTTCCGATGGCTCTTTCAACAGAGATACATGTGTTATCGCGATGGTTTATTTTTCTATTTGTATCTTCCTCGGGGGTCAGAGAGCGGAATACCGATAACAACCGTATCGCGCGTCGGCGATCCGCGCACTGTCGCTCAGCGAAGAGCGAGCGCAGCATCCCTCATTCGCCGACAAAACAGTCGGATCGAGGACCAGAGGACCCGAGAGAGCGGGTTGTGTTCTCATCGCGCGCAGACTCCCATGCCCTCTCGCACCCGCACCTCGACATTCGCGCGGGCCAATCTCTCCGTGTACAGCCACTGCGATTCTTATCCTTCGGCTTCTTCTTTATAAATAAAATGCCCTTGAAGGCCCCGAAAATTTATGTCTAATTTTGATTAAAATTAGACTAAAAGAATAATCTGTCTACTTTTGTCTAAAATTAGGAAAAAAAAAAAAAAATGGTCTAATTTTGTCTAGAATTAGACCAAAATAAAAATCTGTCTACTTTTGTCTAAAATTAGACCAAAAGAAAAATCTGTCTGAATTTGTCTAAAACTACACTTAAAAAAATGTTTTCCCTAAAATCAGTGACCGGAAGTAAAGTCATATCGAGATAAACTACACTTCCGGTTTGGAAATCTAATTTTTTTTACCCGAAGTGACGTATCGTTTAAGCGTCACTTGCGGTTTGAAAATCTCATTTTCAGCCGGAAGTGAGCTTTCCGGGCCGGAATGGACGTATTTCCGTTCCGGAATTGACGTATTTCCGATATGGCGTCACTGCGCGTCGAAAAATGAGATTTTCAATCCGGAGGTGACGTATTTCTGGCGTGACGTCACATCCAGTCGAAAAATAAGATTTTCAAACAGAAAGTGACGTATTTCTGGTAAATATCTGGTTTCTAAATTTCATAGTCCATAGCGAGGGCGTGAAGTGCCCGAGGCACAACAGCCAGCTACTGAAATATCTTGCCGAGGACAAATGTTGTATTTAGGATATATTCATAGAATATAGCTCTGCAAATATATAGCAACTTATATGTTTAATATATCAACACTAACAATACTTTTTTTTGTCGAATTTAATATATTTCCAATATATTTTTTGCGTGTATTTGATTTCCGCTGGGATTTCTTTCTTGCTGCCCCCTCGCGCGAAAATTTGCGCCAACTCCACAACTATCTATTCACCGTTCTCCATCAAAGACGAATACCTCCCGGCGAAATGTTCCTTCGGGTCTGTCGAAACAAATTTTCGAATTCCACTTTAACATTATGACTAAAATCCGATATCTCATTTCGCCAAGAAAAGTCGAATACCGTTTGCGTTCGCGCGAATGCACGCATTTCAGAACAAATACTCTGCAGCTCGAAGCGACGAAAAGGCTCTGTGGGAATGGAAGGTCTGCACCCTTTTTGCGAGTACAGAGACGCGTATTCTCTTCCCCTCATCGCAGCCGAGCCGCTTTCGCTGCCTCATCCTCTTGGACGTGCGCTCTTTGCTCCGAAAGAAATAGAGTATTATTGCTGTATGGAGTGCCTGACGAATGCGAGAAAGGGAGAACTACGACCGCGAAAGCTGTTTCATCGTCGACCACAAAAAGGTCACGCGCAAACGTCGAAACTTCGAGGGTCCTCGATGTTCTTGTAATTTCCAGCTCCTACTTCACCCAGACGTATATACGCGAGCTACTCAGTTTGATTGAACGGCCACTCGTGACGTGTTATTGGATGTGTCTGCATTCTTGTGCTTCCTCTTCGTCTACCGACTTCTCACCGTTTCTCTTTAATACTCCTGTGAGCAAAAGGAGATCGGAAAAGAAATTGAACCTTCATTATGCATCCTCTCACATGACCTAGACTGCAGCGGGGCAAGGATCGACATGATAAGATGTCTCGCTGCATAATCAAATCTCGACATTGGTATTCCGGCGTCGCGTCACTTTATTGCTTCATCGATGTCGCGGGACTTGAAATTAAAATATTTAAACAACGTGTTTTCATCACTCGGCGCGGAAATTGCCACTTTTCCGCCCGCTTCGCGTGCGTAAAACCGCCATTTTCGCACCTTGTGATGAAAAATTTCGGACATCCCTCGTGCGGAACACTTTTTCTAAATCGTGTGAGTGTAAATTCGTCCGAGTGTAAACGATCACACTCGTTAGAAAAACGTTTTTTGCCCTCGTGGAGTAATGTACTAATTTTCGTGTATAAGCATAATTTAGAACGCATATGAAAATTAGGGTGATTTCATTATGTGTACAATTTATAATTCATTTTCACTCGAAGGCGTGGAAAACAATTTCCCAAAAGTCAGGATTGCGTCCGTTTTATGCTCTTTGAGTGTCAATAAATTTCTTTCTTTTTCATTTTTCGAGAACATTCCCTGAAAATTCTCTCAGTGTGAAATATATGATTTCTGATTTTATTCGCAAAATGTGCATCGTTCTGGCGCGTTAGAGATGTAAATGAAAATAGTGGAAGGTGAGTCTTGTTTGTGTACGCATTCTCCACAATGCGATGTGATTTTACGCTCTGCTCTGGTTAGCAATATTTTTCTATACAAAACGTACCGGCGCGGCGTAGACGCGAGAATCGATTGTTACACGATTCTCTCTGCGCGGAGCATTATTTTCCTCCGGTCTGCAGAGTAAGCAGGAGAGAAAAAAAAACGACGAGTGGCGAAACACCGGACGACCCTTTGAAGAAACGTCGTTCAAAGGCCCAAGCTTTTACGTTGTACATGTGTGTGTGTGTGCGACGCGCTGCGACTATGCCGCTGTATGTACCCAAAGTTTTTTGGTAAACCAGCCAGAATTAGCATAAAGGCGAAGTCTCGGAGAGCGAAACGGACGCCGGAGATTTTCGGTTTTTAATGTGTAACACGTGCGTTTTCAGTTGCGAGATTAAATTTTCGGTAATCCATCTTTCCTTTCGGATAAACTTTTTCCAGTGTCGCTTCTTTCACGAGGTTCGCAAATAGCCAAACAGGTGCGTTGCATCACCGCGAGATTAATTGAATGTTCGTTACTTTTTATTACAATACACACAATGCATAAGCAATTTTTCACGTGACGGGGAGGTGTTACGACTAAAACGAAAACCTTGGATGTATGTCATCGGCCCAGTGACATTTTTATGATCCTGGACTAAATGACATCACAGCTATCAACGGAAGGTCATCTTATCAAAAAAATCCGTGAACCTGTAGCGATGACAATATATAAAGCGAAAGATTCCGTTCAGTTATTCACAGTTCAGCACGCACTGAGCCGACGAAGCTAAAGAAACGCACAGAAAAAAAAATTCGACAATGTTCAAATTCGTAAGTACAGCCAAACCCATTCTAAATCGTCTTCACTGTCGGATCGTCGATCTTAACAAAATTGTTCATTTGCATCAGTAATGGAAAAAAAATTGTTATAAATCGTAAAATACCCACTGGATTTCTACATTGAGAGAAGGATCTAGTAAAAATGACTATATCGCTTGAGAGATATTACCGTAGCACATAGTAGTAGTTCGCTAGGACGCCACCTATGGTAGGACGTACCGGATTTATAAGAATTTTTCTTAGATATTATGGTGAAAATTCTTGGAAATCTGACACTTTCTGCCATAGGTGGCGCCCTGGCTTCCTACTACTATGTGCTATAGTAATTTTTTTTAGATGATTGGTAATTTTTACTAGATCTTTCTCTAAGTGTATTCGAAAAAACTACAAACGGAGAGAAATTTCCTAACAACTGTTTTCGAATGCCGAGCCATTTTTTAAAACTGTTTTTGAAGACGCAAGAGACAATATTGCGTCTTCAAAATCAGTTTTTAAAAATGGCTTGGCATTCGAAAACAATTATAAGAAAATTTCTCTCCGTTTGTACTTTTTTCGAATACTCTGAGAAAAGAATCTAGTGAACAGGAACTAGTAAAAATTACCGATAATCTAAGAAAAATTACCATAGCACCATAGTAGACAATTATTCGGCGATAGTATTATGGATTAATTGTTTATTTTTTTTACGACGCTTACAGGCAGTAGTTATATCAGCCCTCGTGGCAGTGACTCTCGCGGCTCCCGTCGACGAGATCGCTCTTGTCGACGAGATCGCTACCGGCGACGAGATCGCTCTTGTCGACGAGATCGCTACCGGCGACGAGATCGCTCTTGTCGACGAGATCGCTCCCGTCGACGAGATCGCTCTTGTCGACGAGATCGCTACCGGCGACGAGCTCGCCTACCGTGGTCTCGACGACGAGACCACCCCGATACCGATTCTGTGGGAAAGCATGCAAGGTCCGAATCCCGATGGCTCGTACTCGTGGAGCTACGAGACCGGAAATGGTATCAAGGCGCAGGAAAAAGGAACCCCGAAGGAAATCGGAACCGGAGACGATGCGAAAAAAGTGATGGTAGCGGAGGGACGGTACAGCTACATTGACAAAGACGGCAATCTCATCGAATTGACCTATGTAGCCGACGAGAACGGATTCCGGGCCGTGGGCGCACATCTGCCAACTCCACCTCCGATGCCACCGGCAATTTCTCGCGCCCTCGAGTGGATCGCCGCTCAGCCGAAAACTACACCGGCCTCCCCAAGCGAGGAATAAAATCGGCAATTACAAGCAAACAACTAAAATGTTGAAAAATCAAGGACACGACTGAGATACCGACAACACACAAGCGATACGCTCATTTTACCAGCGAATCGTGAGTTTGACGTGGAATAAATTTTTGACGACAACACTGCTGTTTATCGAACTCTGTAAAGCAATTTGCAAAGTTCATGTAAATAAATGATTACCCTATCGTATCTTTGGCTGCCAGTTAACCCCGACGGAAATGCAGTATGTATCGTGGCGTAAATTTCCTATGCGGGAAATTTTCTACGGAACCCTGATTTTCTCCCCTCTCATTTTTATTACGGGTGCGAAGTACGAGCGTTCGTACCGGGGAGAACAAGACAAATTCCTGACCGGCCGCTGTTCATCTCGAGGGTTGAGTGGCTGAGCTAGGGGCGTTCGATCTCTTCAAGAAATAATTTACTCTCGCGAAATTACTTTAACCGGAAGCTACTACTTGATTTCGAAGGATAAATAAACGGAAGGAAACAGGGCGAACCCGGAGGAAAAACTTCAACACAAATCGATCGTGGCCGTTGACTCTGTCGAGTCGAGTCCACGTCTTAACAAAATCCGTAACAATTCACTGCTAATTTCGATCTCCCGCTCAACGCCCGCGTACACTAGTTTCACTCACACATACGTTTATTTGCTCGTCGCCGAAACGTTACGGCTCTCAGCCCTAACGTTTCCGCGAGGCTCCGTCAAACAATTAATAATGACGTGAAATTGCTCGAATCGAAAACGGAAGAAGAAACGGAAAGAAAGGAGGAGGGAAGATGCTGATCAATGCGCGCAGTGTTGGCGTTGCGGGGGAATGAGTTCGGATAGGCCGGAGAGTCCGGTAACAGGATAGCCATAACTTTCAAAGGATGCGTGCCTGGAGAGGGAGAGTTCGGATAGAAAATGAGTTTTCGGAGAGTAGGCCTATGGGAGAACAGCTGGGGTCGCGGCTGACCCGAGATAGTTATTAGCACCGTAACTGAGTTATCTCATTTATAAAGAAAACGTGAGCGTGTAGTTCGCTGAAAATTGCAAGCAACAGAGCGGGACGTAACATTACCGCGCCACACCAGCGTGAGTTGACGAATTAAATCGAATGACTCTGCGAACGTGACA